>CM038115.1:1620569-2883267 GCA_001642375.2 Mentha longifolia | reverse complement strand
CCATGTGCTTACGTGGCGTCCCCTACATCTTCCGTTCTTTATTTATTTAAATTAAATATATTTATTCAATAATGATAATATTTATTCAATAACAAAAACAAAAATCAATATATAAAAAAAAGGGCACACTTGGGTCAGCCCGGGCTCACCGTGAGGCAGGCTAAAAGATTGACATTTTTATTCGTGTAGATTAGTATTTTTCTGTATAAAGATTGACACTTTTAAAAATTGACAATTTTATTCGTAAAATAATTATGTTAAAGATGAGCACTTTCATTCATATAAATTAGCATTTTTCTGCATAAGATTAGCACTTTGACCCGGCTACACTATGTAGCCAGCCTCACCAAAGTTTTTACCTTAAAAAAAAAAAAATCAATATATAATTCCATAGCAAATCATATACATAATTATCACATATCTTAAAGTAATTAACATATCATCACTCGCCTCTACATACATATTCACATGGAGGCATTTATATTTATCATAAACGTAGAATCTTAGTACACATAGAATGCAAATTAATCACGAGTTGTTCACGTTGGTACGCGTAAATATGATAGGCAAAACTATGATTAAACTTGAATATTTGTATTGAGTTGTAGGAAAATACAATAATAACATAAAGATTAAAATGAAATGCTTTTACAATATTAAAACGAATGGTGCAAGATGAAAGTCTAACTATAATAATAAACAATAATTAATCAATCATATACGTATATTATTATACATACAATTCTACTTCCATTCTAAGTCTAAGTATATCAATCTACTTCTATTGGATATCTAATTTTACTAATCTTTCTATATAGTGGACAATACTATATGACTAAATCATTCATCACCGCACCCCTTCTTCATCTATCTCTCTCGCTTGAGCTCTCTACGGCGCATTGCTTCTTCTTTGTCCACGTCCGAACTTTCTCACAAAAGATTTGCGATTTTTCGAAATTCCGTCTACCTGCTTTGTATTATGGTGATTATGCTACTATGTATGCTATTGGATTGTTTCTCTCTGCAAGTTGTTACTTTTAAGCTTAAATTGTTGAGATTTACGTAGTGGTTTACATGGATTAGTTGAGTAGTTGTGGAAAGTGTTTAAATTTTGTGTTGTAATGGGCGTAAGGGATTCGAATAAGCACGGATTAGCGTAACCTTGATTGAATAACTATGTTGAAAAAGTAAATACTGCTTTAAACAAATTAAATTCATACAAAAACAAAGAAAAAAAATAGCATCACGTTATGGCTTGCCTTTGATGATGATTACATTATATGTGTCGTTGAAACTTGAAACAAATTAAGCATGAGAGGCTGATTTTATATTTTAATAAAATATTGCCACTATTTAGCCAGTCGTTGACGAAATCTAAAAGCAGCCAACTTTCATTGAAATATTAATGCAACCATCGATGGAAATTTTCAAAACGTGAGTAAAATTCACTATTATTTTGGATTATGATTATGTAATATAATATTTATGTGATTTATGAAGTCTTTATTTTGCTTCTTTATAGAGAAGATGTATAAGTTTGGTGATAAATGCACAAATTGTTATTAGTTTTTTAGTATTTGAAGTTTAAAACTGAACATCTTTTTTTATTTTATTTTGTTTGTTTCGATTTCCTTTAGATATGTCCTCATATTATTTATTTTTAAAGTTAAAATGGTATCAACAACAAACGGAATCATCGGTTTGAAAGACATCGATAAAAAAACAAGGAATAAAACTGTGGTTGTTGTGAGAATTTTACGATTGTGGATTCAAAAACAGAGCTATCTTGGCACCGACAAATGAGATGGTTGATGAGATCAATAATTACGTCATGTCCTTATTGTCTGGAAAGGAGAGGATATACCTAAGTTCAGATAATGTTTGCAAGGACGACGGAGAGATTGATCTCGAAGATGAAATATATTCAATTGAACATCTCAATTCAATCAAGTGTTTAGGTTTGCCAAGTCATGAGATCAGATTTAATGAAGGTTGCATAATGATGCTTCTGAGAAATATCGATCCTTCCAATGAGCTTTGCAATGGAACTAGGAGGATGGTCACAAGACTTGGAGATCGTGTAATAGAAGCAAATATAATCTCTGGAAAAAATGCTGGAAAGAAGTTTCCAATTGCCAGAATGACTATAACCACCTCAGATATATCTAAATTTCATGTGAGATTTTATAGGAGGCTTTTTCCAATAGCCATTTGCTTTGCTATGACGATAAATAAGAGCCAAGGACAGTCGCTTTCGAACTTAAAATTGTACCTGCCGAAACTAGTTTTTACCCATGGACAGTTGTATGCTGCAATATCCATAGTCACTAGCAAAAAAAGGTTTCAAAATTCTGATATATGACAAGGATGGCAACACATTCGACACAACAACTAATGTAGTATTGTGGTGTACAATAAAATTTTTGACAAGTTATGAGGTAAATACAAAACTAAGAACTTCATTTGCTAGGTGTGGTTGAATACTTAATTTGCTCGCAGTAGTTGGTTCAGGTTTAAATTTTTATTTTTATTAAATAATTTTTTATTTGGTTCATGAGTATTAATTTATAAATGTTGATATTTTTACAGGTTGGATCGTTTGACCCTTGGAATTTGTTTGTGTTGTGCTTCACTTTTTAGCCAGTTTTTTTTTTACTTTTATGAATATTACTACCATTTACAAGTTTCTCGGTTGAAAAGATTGGAATTTTTATAGATTTTTGATGTTCATAATTGGAATTTTGAGACAGGAAATTGGAATTTCATGCTATATTGCTTAGTGGGTTTGGAGTTTATTAGCTGAAATTATCAAAAATTAGGAGTTAACTTGGGAAGTGTTAAGGGTTTGGAGAATTGTGAAGGGAGCTTGTGCTAAAAATATTTTCGAATTACGATGTTTGTGTCCCTTTCGAATATTTAGGATTATGTTGGGTGATAATCTAAGGAAAACCGTGTTTCTTTAATTTTCAGTAATTAAAAAAATATTGTTCTCTTTAGATTTTTTGTACTACTATTAGATTATAAATAAATAAATAAGAATAAATAAATTTCCTGTCGAGTTTCGACGGGTAATACACTAGTATATATAATAGCAAAATAAAGGTCGATCAACCACGATTTTTCTTGATTATTTTGTTAAATTCTTATAATTTTGGCTAATTAATCAATATTTAATATAATAATTAATAAATAATATATATTTATATAGAATTTCAATTTGAATAGAAGTCTAATAATTTAAATAAACATCACTTATTATAATTATAATTATAATATATAAGTGAAATAATTATTAATTATTTATCCCTAACACCGTTACTATTTACTAATATAAAAGATATCTCTATAATATTTTTTTATCAAATATTGAATACATTATAGATATTTAAATATAAGGCAGTGGACGAAAATATATGTCCTATTGACATAAATAATTGATTTTGTTTATTGTTGGAAAATAGACCTAAAATTTTAGTAATAGCAAAATAAATGTCAATTAATCTTGATTTTTTTTTTGTTGTAAAATTCTCATAATTTTGACTTGTAATTAATAATTTAATCTAATTAGTTTATAATAAGGACTTCAATCACACATCAAATTTTTTATATAAATTCAACAATAGAACACTTATATAAATAAATCTACATATCTTCCCAACAAAATTCATCTTTAATATGTGGAACTTCATCACTTGAACTACAACAGTATACCGCCCGTCGAAATTCGATGGGATCATTTTATATTGTAATTTTAAAATAAAATTTAAAAGATAATCCAATTATTTATTTTAAATTGATAAAAATGCAAAAAAAAAATCTTTGAATATTAATATGAAATTATATCAAAAGAAAAAGGTAAATGATAGACTATATTTTGCATTTAGCAATATCAAATCGTCCATTATACTATAATAGAAAACTAAATTAGTAAAATTTTCAAGTAGTCATATTTATTTAAATTTTTTTTTCTAGATGTTCGTCGTAAATATAATAGAAAAATAGATTTAGTAGTGATATTATTTTCAAGGCATTTTCATTTGGGACACACTTGGGTCAGCCAGAGGCACCGTGCGGCCGGCTAAAACACTGACACTTTTATTTGTGTAGATTAGCACTTTTCTGTATAAAGATTGATACTTTTAAAAATTGACATTTTATTCGTAAAATAATTATGTTAAAGATTGACACTTTTGTTCGTATAAATTAACACTTTTCTATATAAAGATTGACACTTTGACCCGGCCACACCATGTGGCCGACCTCACCCAAGTTTTTGTCTTTTCATTTTGATGCTTAGCCACTTGTTGTTTGATTCAACCATTTGAAGGTTACATTTGTGAAAGTTGTATGCATTTATTAATGGAATGAAAAGAATCAAGACATTGAATATAATAAAAACTGTGAATTAAAAAAGTCAATGTATAAAGTCATATACTTCTCCACATAAAATAAGAGTGAATTAATGAAGAGAAGAAAATAAAGAAGAAAACGATTCAAAGCACGGCAAGTATTTAGAAGGGAGGGAGCGGTTGTATAGAGAGAGATAACAAATCCCATGATTGTAGGAAAATAAAATATTAAAAATATTTGTATGACTATTATGCCCATCCACTAGTTGTAGCCGCCTAATTAACATATTAAGTTCACATTATTGACAACCATTGATCTATCAAAATAAATGGATGAGATTCATTCTTATTTAACATGGAGGGATCCATTTCTACATGAACCAACCTCTCTCTCTCTCTATATATATATAATAGTGATCTGGAGCACCAGAGTGATTCATGCGCCTACGTGGCGCTTTCTACATCCTCCATACCATATTATCTAAAATCTATGTATTCATACATATTACTTATTCTTTCTATATATAATATTCATTATTTATATTCTATTTATATTATACATTATTTTGAAATTAAAAAAATAATTACAAGTGTGAGGATTTGAACTCGTGACCTCCCACATGATAGGCTATGTCTTATACGGTTTATACCATTACACCCACACGCTAAACTAATGTTATCTAATGGTTACAATATATATCCATCACTAAATGGACATAATACAAAATAGCCACTTATCTTAGTTAAAAATAAATATTAACAAAAAATTTAAAAATATATTAATTATAGCCACTTTCAATCTGACGAGACAAAATTGCCCTTATTGCCTCAAATTCTATGTCACAACCGCATCCTAAATATTTTTTTTATTTCATTTTATTAATTTTACAATAGGATAGGATTATATTTGCACTATATGATTATAATTTATGAGAAAAAAAAAATCGATTAGATCAAATTATCTAGTTATATATTACTCATCATCATTTCACAAGCGTACTTTGCATCAACAAACATCACAACGAAGCTAATTAATAATATTGAAATTTTTATTATTTTCAATTTTTTCTATTTTATTCAACTTTTAACTATACGTTTATAAATATCAAATTAATAAATAATGATGGGGTATCATGAAACTGATTAATTTACAACATAAAGGTAATAAAATTAGAAATGCTCTCCTATTCACCGTGAGCACACTACACTTAATGTGCCACGGTTGACGTGACAATGTGTTGGGAACCCTTTGAAACTGAGTTTTGATAATGCTATTAGAAATCACACTTAGATATAAGTTTTTAAGTGGAACAGGCTGGTCTCCGTATTTGGATCAGTCAAGCTTAACCCAGACAGGTTGCTTATGTGAAGGTCAAGGTTGGTAGTGCAACCTTGTACCTAATCTACTAAAACTTGTCATACTGTTCCATTATATAATCTGTCCATGTAACCTGCTCTTACCATACTCGAAGATTTCACACGAAGGTTACAGAAGACCGAAGACAGTTCGAGGTACAAGAAGGTCGACCTGTGAAGACCAACCTGAGCTGTGGCTGAGGAACCTGTTCTCACCCAACGACAAGAATTGTGTCAGGGTACCGTACTGCAAATCCTGACACACTTCCAACGGCTCTATTTCAAACGCTTCACTATAAATACCTCAACTCATTCCAGAAAGAAGCAACGGGAAACTCAATATACGAGCCAAAACTCTGCAGAAATCTCAAGCTAAAAATCACTCAATCAACACTCGAAATCACTAGAGCTTTCCCAAGTGTTGATCTTTATAGATTTCTGATCTCTCTGGAAACTGTCTTACTAGAACACATCACACACACTCTCACTACCATCACAGTTGATATTTAGTGTAGTTGATAGAGTTGTATTCCTAACGGTGATAGCTTTTCACAACTTTCTAGTTTGAATATTAGTGCTAGTTGTTTAGCATTAGTAAGATCGTATGAAAGATTGTATGTAAGTAAGAAGAGACACGACTCAAAAAACGTGCTAGATTCAGTCTAAGGAGAAAGACTTGAATTTGGACTGGACCTCCACCGGTATTAAAAGGAGCAAAAATCTCAAGTTAAGGGATTACAGATTCGACGGGATCTGGCATGGACGTAGGAGCTGTTTACTCCGAACCACGATAAAAACTCCTCGTGTTTCTCTCTCTTGCTATTTATCTTTACATCTTTATTTACACAGCTTGCATGCTCACAACCTGCACTATAGTAACCTGTCTTACATGAGAACTGTCTTTGAAAACTGTATCTGAAAACTGTTAGCCAACCTTCCCACCAAACTTCTGCATGCAGGTTAGTTTTGCAAGCTCAGCAGTTTACTGATTGAGCTGGAAAAACTAAACTGCTCTGATAAACTGAGTGACGACTCAGTAAGATCAAATTGTTTTGAAAAGTCAAAACTGTTGGCTAATTGGTGTATTCCCCCCCATACACCAATGTATACTTATCGGGACCTACACAATGCCATATCAATGATTTTTCCTTTTAGGATTTAGTTTTTTTTTATAAGTTTTTTTTTTGTAAGATTTATTTTTATAAAGTATATTAATTAATTTTTTCTTTAAATAAAATAATGCCACCTCACTCGTGGACCCATTAAACATGCCCACGTTGGGTAGAGGAAAATTACTCGTAATAAAACATGGGGCGAGAAGTTGGTAAAAAATACATGGTGTAAGGTCATCCTTTATCTAGGGGAGCACATGAAAGTAATAGCAAGAAAACCCAAACACTTATTATCAAAATATTACAATGAAAGAACATTTTATTTCACTTGGTATACGTCTTCATGGATAGTGACAATCTTCACGGGCTGCATTACAAAAATGAAAAAAATAATTACAACGCCACATAAAATACGAAATATATATATATATATATATATATATATATATATATAGTAGATCATATGAAAATTAATTATTACGTGAAACCTGCAACGCATCATAAAACGTTGCATTTTATGCATAAAATGATGCATTTTGTGTATAAAATGTTGCATAATAAAATATATTATTTTTATGCATATAATGCATCATCATGAGAATTTGCATAATAAAATATATTATTTTATATTATTTTAATGTATATAATGCATCATCATTAGAATGCAACATTTTATGATAAAAATGCAACACTTTTATACATAAAATGCAATATTTTATGATGGGTTGCAGGTTTCGCGTAATAATTAGTTTTCACGTAATATATATATTAAAAAATTAGAAGAAAAAAAACTTACATGGATCAGTAGTAGTAATAAATCCAAGATGTTTCACGCAAAATTTACTATCTCGATAAAATTTATCTAAGACCCAAGATGCAGTGCCAGTAAAAGATTAGGTTCAAAACATGTTTCACCTGGTTGTATCGGACTACAATCAACCTGAGTGCAACCCTAATCTATAAATTTTTGCAACTCGCCCCAATCGGCGCCCGTATTGGCTACACACCAACCCTTGAAGTACTACAAAAAGTATACGGGTAATAAATTAATAAAGTTTGATATGATAAATACTTCTAGAGAAAATGTTTAGCGTAATATTTTGTGATTTTACAAAAACTTACATTCCTGGCATTGCAAGGACATGAAATAATTCCCACCAAGAGGAGAACAAGAAATTTGCTCGAGTAATTAACTCCAATTTTGCCTCTCTCTTGTTTGAAATTTTTTTTATGGGTTCTTTGAGTTTATATAGATGAGAAATGTAACCACTAGTTCATGTGAATTGTGATATTGATATCTATAAATGTTGAAGAATTCGGTTATAAAATTGTTATTTTTATTTTGCGTACCTACTTTAAGTTACTATATGGCAATACGAAATCATGCTAAAATCTTGGGTCATGTTATATGTGTATTCCCATATGGGAACAAGGAAGGAAGAATGCTACCTATTATTAAGCATTAGGGATGTAAACGGGGCGGGGCGGGGCGGGGTCGGGTATTGCTTCCCCATCCCCATACCCGCCGGGGTCGGGTACCCATCGAGTAGCCGTGAAATTTAATTTTTTATTAAAAAAATGATTTTTTTATAATAAAAAATATTATTTTATTTGAAAAATTAATAAAAACTAAAATTATAATAAAAAAATAAATAAAAGAATGGTAAATTAGTTAATATATTTATAAAAAATAAATAATTAAATAATAAACTTATTAAAAATTTAAATATAATTAAATATATATATATATATATATAATTTATTTATCGGGGCAGGGCGGGGCCATCGGGGCAGGGATATATAAACCCGTCCCCGCCCCATTAGGGGCGGGTCCCCACAGGTAACCGGACCCGCGGGGAAAATTGTCATCCCTATTAAGCATATGCATGTAGTATTCAAGATTCTGTTAAAATTATTTAGTTTTGGAAATGTTCTTTTAATATGGTAAACAGCATTGTCTAATCAAATTTGAAACATACGTAATAAATATGGATTTTACCATATAATTACGAAGTTAATTTTATAAGAGGATAAGATAAAAATTTGCACTATGTAATTATAACTTATGAAAAAAGAAAATATCGATTGGAATCAAACTATCTAGTTATATATTATCAATCGATCACCATTTAACAAACTTCGCATCAACAAAACATCACCACGAAGCAACAATTAATTTATAATTTTGATAATTTTCAATTTTATCTACTTTATTCAACTTTTAACTATATGATGAAATTGATTAATTTGCAACATAAAGGCAATAAAAACAAGGGGGGAAAAGTTGGTCGATCGTTATATTTACTTTATAATTGGGAGCATATGAAAGTAAAAAAAATGAAATAATTGTCCAAACTAGGAAGGACTATATGTCAGGGTCAAATTTCATCGATAGAACCATGAATGCAATGGAAATTCTAGAACCGGAGGGGTCGAACCAATTGAACCGTGACTTGAAAGCCTAGCTGGGTTGGATTTTAAAATATATGTGCACACTTCGTTTCTAAATATATGCTTATTTGTTTTTTTTAAAGTTATCAAAATCGTTATACTGCAATTTTGCTATTAAAATTATTATAGTAACAGTTTCTAAACATCCAAATGTAATTTGTGTTTTATTTTATTCCTGGTTGACAAAGTATGTGTTAACTTGTAGAATATCAGTCATTTTGAAAGTGACTCGTTGTATATTATTCCCCTATAATTATACATCGCAAGTTAAATTTATTCTAGTTTGCAGGTTAATTAAGTGTTCCACAAGCCTTTTAATTAGTTATTAATTGTGTACTCTAAAGTCAAAACAATGTAAGAGGAACTGTAATAATGTAATCGCCTATCGATAACATCTCAACATGCATGCACAATTTTTCACTTTATTAAATAAGAAAAAATCCAAACACTTATTATCAAAATATTAGTACAATGAAAAATACGTATATCTTTCACTTAGTATACGTCTTGATTCTCATGATACCTTCGCTGCATTACAAAAATTAAGAATAATTAATTAAAACGCCGCATAAAATACAAAGAACAAAGATAAAACATTAGAAGGAAGGAAAAAAAAAAAAAAAAACTTACATGGATTAGTAGTAGTAATAAATCCAAGATGTTTCACGCAAAATTTACCATCTCGATAAAATTTATCTAAGATCCAAGATGCACGTCCCAATAAAACATTAGGTTCAAAACATGCCCCTCCTGGCTTTATTGGACTACAATCAACTTGGCTGCATCCATAATCTAGAAACTTTTGCAGCTCGACTGGATCGGCACCTGTGTCGGCAAAGTGCTACAAAAATATATCGGATAATTAGTTAGTACTCTCTCCGTTCCATTAAAATATAACTATTTAAAATAAAAAAATAGATTCAATGTTAATAAAAACGGCTCTATATATCAACGAGACAGGGATAGTATAAAGATTGATACGATGAATAATTACTTCAAATCTTTCTAAAGGAAATTTTCAGTGTGATTTTGTGATTTTAGCAAAACTTACAGTCTTACCATTGCAAGGACATGAATTGATTCCCACTAGAATGAGAACAAGAAGAATTTGTAGCTTATTATTCATCATGACAAATAGTTTGCTCGAGTAATTAACTCCTATTTTGCCTCTCTCTTGTTTGGAATTCTTATGGGCTCTTTGAGTATATATAGCTGCCACGATGTGCAATAAATCAAGAAATAATCACTAGTTTATGTAAATTATGATAATCGATATCTAAAATTTTTGAAGATTTTGGTGATATCTAAAATCTTGGCAATGGTATAAGTCTATTCTCATATGGGAACCAGCGAGAAATAGAAGCATAACATAATATATTCAAGATTATGGTAAAATTATTTACTTTTGAAGATATATTTTCTACGTAATAGTTCATAGAAAATATATGTAATCAATATGGATCGTCATTATATATATAGATTTACCACATACAGTATAATATTTATAATAGTAAATCTATCTAGCACAATCTTAAAAAAAAAAACTCATTATAATGGTGCAAAATTAGAGATTTCTTACGAAGTTAATAATTCATTTGTACTATTTGATTATAGTTTACGTGAAAAAGAAAATATCGATTAGAATCAAACTATGTAGTTTTAGTACTTATATATCAATCAATCATCTTTAACAAACTTTGCATCAACAAACATCACCACGAAGCAACGATAAATAATTTTGAAATTGTTTATTTATTTTCAATTTTATCTACTTTATGCAACTTTTAACTATACGTTTATAATATCAAATTATAAGATTGATTAATTTAATTACAAGATAAAGGGAATAAAAAATGGGGCGAAAAGTTGGTAGAAAAATACTTATAATGGGGAGCATATATGAAAGTAAAAAAGAAATGTTTGTCCAAACTAGGAAGGAAATTCAAGTTATCCTAAATTTATGATTATGTCTATTGTTTGTTGTTTCTAAAACTTTGAATGATGATGTTCCCTAATCACTCGTAAAACCCATAACTAGGCTACTCCAATTAATTAATAATCTAAATATCTAATGTTGTTTATATATGATGATGAGATTCTGTAAAATCAATTACTCTATTTAGTTTTTTTTTTTTAACCCTCTCATTAGGCTATTTAATTTTATCAAGAGGATAGACATTAATATGTATTGATATGTGATAAAACATAAAAACGCTAATTTTAAAGAAAAATCTCAACGAAATGCAAAAATTTGCAGGGAATCTGGGGTGTCTAAATGGGCCGGGACGGGATACCCGCCCCATCTTTGTCGGGTACCCGATCCCAAATAAGCAAAACATCTATTCCATCTCTCGTCCCAAACGGGTAATTTGGGTACCCGATCCCCGGAATCTGGGCATCCAAATTTCCTAACTTACAAAATTACATATATATTAGATATTTTTTTCATAATTAAATTATGACAAAAAATATTTTAGTTTTCAAATATAACTTCAATAAGAAACAAAATGAAGTCAATTATTGTATGTGATATACGATTATTGTTTTATTTGTTGTTTGATACACAATTTTTTTCAAAATTAATCGGGTATACGATCGGGTAATCGGGTACCCGAATACCATAATTTTTTTTAAAAAGTTCATCCGTAACGCGCCCCGATACCCGATTAGGGCGGGTTCGGGTATCCAAAATACTCGAATATTTCGGAACATACTCAAATACCCAATCTCATTTAGACACCCCTAGGGCAAACACTAAACACATCAAATTAAGATATTAATAATTTGCCTTTTTTTTTTTTGCTTTTTTTTCATTTGTGGTCCAAATTAAGGGGTAGAGGCGAAATCCAAATATATTATTAAAGACAAAAACTACGAAAATATATGAAATGAAAACCTAAAAACCTATAGCAATTAGGAAAGCGACATTGAACGTGTGACGTGTCTGCTGATCTGTGGAGCATGACAAGCAAACCAAGCTCAAGGCTGCATTTATTTATTTATTTGTTATATTTGTGCATATATATAGTTGGCAAAATAAATAAACTAATGCTAACTCCTCCACAAATTCATTACATGTAGAGAGAGCGTACATTTTAAGAAAATGTATAGTTGTATTGTGAGTGAATATGAACTTCATATTAAATCGTAATTTTAGATTGTGAGTGAAATAAGTCGAATTTATGTACACTCAATACATATAACTATACTCTCGAACCTCTGACCTTATGATTGGAGTAAAAATATCTTATCAAATAAAATGTGATTTGTTGTACATTTCATTTGATTTTATTTGTTGAATATATGTATAGTATAAAATATTAATAACATAAAATCGGGAGGCAGTATGTATGTTTCATTCAGCTTGTTGTAACTATATTTTGAACTAATTATGAATTGTGGTATGTACTTGTAATTTGTTAATACTAGTAATCCAGCTTCTTTTTTTTTTTTTTTTTTTTCTTCAATTAGGCGTACTGTATTGTCAATCAAACCTATAATAAAGAGACAAAGACGAAGTTAGTGTAGTCATGTAATGGGGCCTATTTGACATCAAACTTCCAAACAAAGGTTTGGAATTCACGAAATAAATTAATTAAGGACAATTGAAAATTAAAAAAATGGTTCGTTAGAGATTTTTATAATCGATTTACTTGAATAAAAAAGAGGCCATATAGTTGAAACGTAGGAGAGAGCACTTATTATTATTATTATTATTATTATTATTATTATTATTATTATTATTATTATTATTATTATTATTATTATTATTATTATTATTATTATTATTATTAAATTCGTTTTTGTTTTACTACTAATATTCGTGTTCTCATGTTCTCCCATTTGATAGAGATACTCCCTTCTTCCTTCATTTTTTGACCCTTATATTATTCGGCACGTCTTTCCACCGAAACCTAATACGAGTTTTAAAATATAATTTTAAAATATTTTTCTTTTAAGAGATAGTACGATACTCGTAGTATCCCGTAAAAGAAACAATACTTCAAAATTGCATTTTAAAACCCGTACTAGATTTCGGTAGAAATACGTGTCGAAAAATTTTGAATCAAAAAATGGAGAACGGAGGGAGTATATTAAATATTTTAATATTTTGTAATGGAAAGAAAACCAGCCACATATAATGGGGTTAAAGAAACAGGTTAGGACGAGGTTATGAAAGCAAATTGCATGTGAAAGAAAATAACACACACACACAGTTCCACACGCACACGCACAAGCACACGCATACGTACATACAAAAGCGAGGGTGAAGGCTTTGTTCCTTTCAACTGTCAAACAAACACAGAGCAGAACTTCTGACGTTTTATTCAAACCTCTCTCTCTCTCTCGCTCTAATATCTATGCTATGCAGCTTCTCCACCTCTAAACAGAGACAGAAATTTCGTGATTGTGCTCAAGACAGCATTCGTCTGCTGCTGTTAGCCTCAAATCTCGCCTAAAAATCTCATTTTTGGAAGAGGGTTTTGAGTGGATATCGCATATGGGCGGCGAGGGAGAAGGCTGGGGCGGTTGGCCGCCGGCGCCGGGCGGCGCGCCGCTGTATCTACCGAAGGACGACCACTGGACGCACTTCGACAACTCCGTGAATGCAGTTTCGTTAGGTTTCGTAGCCACCGCCATTCTTATCTCCATGTTTCTCGTCATGGCCCTATTCGAGAAATTTCTCAGGACCACTTCGCCGGAGGTCTCGCCGTCAGGGGGCCGCCGCCGCCGCTCCGACATTGAAGCCCAGAATCATCTTGGTGGCTTCAATGCTAAGCTTGCCTACCCATCTCCTAAAGTGAGTGCGTATTATTATCTCTCTAGTTTTCACATGTTTCTTGAATTACTTCAATTTTTTCCCCATTTTATTTTCCTGCAATTCGGATTGAAACTTTACTTTTGCAGGCTGTGATGATTGTTCTTCTGGCAAAAAGTCTCAATTTTCACTTTTTAATCCATCCACTTTTTTTTCTTTTTTCATTATTAGTTTGACTACATGGTTCTAGTATTTTTCAGATCAGTTTCTCGATTTGGAATTTTCAACTTTCTTTACAATATTGCTTTATTCACCCTTAATTTTTCCTTCCTGCTAAGCTTTCACATGGCAAGAATTTGAGTGTTCTTGATTCCACTTCACTGTTATCCCTCTTTGTTTTTCCTTTTTCTTTTTTTGAGTTCTTTTGCTTGGTGGGTGAGGGGTGTAAAGTTCTGATAACATTATCTAAAAAAAAACTTTCTTCAACTAACTATTAACAGCTAGGATCTTGTTCTTGAATTTCCAATTCAAACCTATAAAAATCACAAATCTGACTAAGTACTAAACTGAGCAAATACCAGCAATTTAAAAAAAGATGAAATCTTGCAGCATAAGCATGGGGCATATGTAGACAGACAACTAAGCAAAGGAACTTTGGGATTGAATATTTGAATTGCTGTTTTTTCCATGTCATAAAGTGCAGATTCTCTCAAGAAATATAACTTCATGTGCTTGATCATGTGATTCTGGTAATGGCCCATCTAAAAGTTAGGTGGTTTATTGGTCCCTACACCCTTTAATGTGAATTGAAACTGCAAGCTTAGATATAGTTCTTGAATCTTGATAGTTGATACTGAGATAAGATGTTATGATCACTCTGTTTGTTTGATTGTAATAGTAGTATTTATTTATGATCCCCCTTGTGCTGAATCCTTGTTTCGGGGACAGGCTACTTTCCGGGGCTAATCATGCATCGAGTTGTTTAATGTTATTTGGTTTTTGTTGGACATAATAATTGAGGAATTATGTAGACAGTGAGACATCTTAGTTGTACATGTTTGTTAATTGCTGGTTGTTGAGATAAGGATGAGCTATATATGGTTGTTGTTTGGCTTACCCTAAAAGTTCTATCGTCTTAGGATTATTAGAGACGTTGTGCTCAACTTGGATTAACCGATTCGTTTGGAATAAGATGTGATCACTAATCTGTGACCAAAACTTTGAAGGATTTAGCTTTTTTTGCTTGTGACATTCACACTTGGTGAATTCTTGAAGAGTTGCAGTAATTCTGTTCTTGATAAGAATGAACCTTTGACATATGTGAGTGTTATGGTTGAAGATGAAATGCAGTTGCATTTTCATGTCTTGTCTTGGCATTTAGAGAGCATGCATCCTATGCAGGGAGTGTGACATATAAATGATCTTATTCGTGCAATCTTGATAAGTTGTGGGAGCAGTTTCACCTTTGTTTTTGTGGATTGATAGAGTTTATTGGAATCTTTTATGGCTTGATCATGTAAATAATGCATAGTTTGAGGTCTATATTTGAATTTGATGGTAAAAACTTTAATATTTACCCGAGTCTTGTAACTAGATGTTGATGTACTGAATTAGGTGTGGGAGAATGCAACAGAGGTCTCTGTAGTGATGCCGGGTGACAATGTGCCTAGGTTCATCGCTCATCTAGCTCCCGTTTCTTGCCCTCCGGAGCGGAGGCCGTGGCCTTCACATCATCCCGAGGTGATGTGAAGAGAGGAGTTTAATTTTTCTTTAATGTGATGATTTTGAAATATTTGGTAAATAAGTAGAGCAGCATTTAGAAGTTGTTGTAGATCAGGCTTTCATGTTGTGGTGAATTAAACCCAAGTATCTAAATATTATCTCATGTGTTTTCCTCAAAAAAAAAATTGTAAAAAAATAAAAATCTATCTCATGTTGAATTGGGTATATATAAAGAATGTTTTATGGTGCAGCCGAAGTTAATTAACCTCCTTCCGTTAAGCCAACATATACACACAATAATGTATACGCGTATATTGTAGTATAATGTATTAACTTATTTCATTTAATTCAGCTATAGCATAAATATTGTTCTAATAAAAACAATAGCATACATAGTTAAAAAAACTATACATGACCCGACAGCAGATGGTGGAGGGTAAAACAGTAAATGTACGGGGAATGAGAAACTAAACAAATCTTTCCCTCCAAAAATTACCTTTTGACTTATGTGACCGTCAAAATCTGCATGTAAAAATGTCGGCTCCCCATTATTCCATACCATAAATGCCCCTGATCCACGCCAAATTTACTTTCGGAAACCTCACTCTTGCTAGAGAAAAATAAAACACTCCAAGGACACGAGCGAACTTTCAAGCAACTCATTATTTGTCGGTGGCTCTCTCTCCTCCTCCACACCCGTCCGGATCCTCTCCCCGGATCCACAGCCGACCCGATCCGGATAATTACCCGCTTTCCTCGTTGATTTGCCCGCAGCGAGACCCTTTTTTGATGACCCGGAACCCGACGATCTTGGACTATCACTTCCACCCGCTTTGCTACTATATCCGGACCCGGGTTTAACCCGACCTGGAGACGCACCGGACCTCCGTGCCGGAGATCTCCCAGCCGTCTTCTCTCTCTTCAACTCGCCGGGAAAGGATCGGCCACTGAGCATCGGCCGCCAACGCAATGCGCCGTCGTTTCCGGTGGAGAAACTCTCGCTGAAAGTGCTGTGGATCTCAGAATCGACGTCGGAGGAGGGATCGTCGTTGCTGAACGAGGCGGCGGAGTTCCTGGCGTCGCCGCCGTTCTGGTGGAGCATTCTCTGACTTCCGTGGAATGTTGAAACGGGCGGTGTGGGGCGTTTGGCGGTGGCAGGGGCCTCGGAGAGGACTCCTTTTACGTTTTCTTCGTAGACGACCGGCGGCGGAGACTTGCTGCCTGCATTGTGTTGCGCGGAAGTGGAAATGCGGTGAGGTTTGGGTTGCGGCGGCGGGGCGGAGCTGGTGCTGATGAAGCAGCCCATGCTGGGAGATGGATGATCGATCACTAACTTGCGCTGATAAACATGGCGGCGGTGATAAGGCGGGGAGGACTAGAGGTGAAGATCGAAGAAGATGGAAAAGATATGGTATTTGAGGAGGTTGGGTGAAAGCCAAGCAAATGGCAGTTGGGAGGGGAGAGGAATTTGAATAAGAATAACGACATCACATCCTCACCCTTTAATATGTTCTAGCGTGAAACGCAGTACCTACCTCAATCCAGTCAATCACAAATCAATGACCATTGGTCCCACTGTCGACTCCAGAATTTATATTTTGGGGTGTGATAAATAATTATAAAATATTAATAGGACCAAATGATCATTAAAAATTGATTTTTCATGCTATTTTTACAATTAGCTTGTTCTTAACATAAGTCATTCAGGAAAATACTCTCTCAACACTTATAGTAGCAATTGAAAAAATCAACACCAACTTGATGAGAAAAATACTAGAGGATAAGTCAATAATGTATGTATATTTGTCACAACAAGTTTCATTAAAAAAATAACTGATACCATGCAAATTCAAAACTCATCGTCACTAATATTGTGGCGCGGCCGTGGGCTCTCTCATTGTCCAAAAGAATGAAATTGATTCTTCTAAATTCACGTTTTTATTTGCTTCTTCCTTCCTAATTTTCAATATTAATTATAATTGTTTAAAACTAGAAACATAATAAAAATTATACAATACTAGTAAAAAATAAAAAATAATAAAAAATTGGGGGTGCACCCCTATTGCCCCACACTAGAGTCGCCACTGATTGGTCCATGTTATTGACGCCTTTATTATTATTATTATTACACATGCACATGATTCGAATTATTATTATTATTATTATCATTATTATTATTATTATTATTATTATTATTATTATTCTAAATGTATTCCAAATATTAATTTTGTAATATTACTTATTAAAATAAAAAATTAGACACTTAGTTCTACAGATTTTTTTGTCAGAAGAACTTGGATATTAAGAAAATGGTTTTTGTAGTAAAATCTGTAAGGTAAAGGAGTATTTCGGGTAGAGATGTCAATTTAGCCCGAAACCCGCGGGTTGGCCCGAGTAACCCGAGCCAAAAGCGGGTTAGGGTTGAATATTTCTAACCCGAAAAAAATTTCAACCCGAATGGCCTGAACCGAATAGCCCAAAACCCGATAGGGCTAGCCCGGAAGCTTGGCGGGTTGGCCCGATGACCCGGAAGTTTTTATTAATTAAGTGTTGAATTTTATTACTTTGTTTCAAATATTAAAATTTATGTCTTGATTCAAATACTTGTGAAAAATATTACAATTTTCTATGCTAAGTTGTATTCATCATAATATTTTCTATATTTTGTATTTCACCACATAATAAAAATGATTAATATAATCATTAAAAGAAAAATATCTTCTCATCTCATTGAGCTACCTATTATATTATGCAAGTTGGATTAACATAATACGAAATAAAGTGACTTAGATGGTATAACATGAATTATTTATTTTTATAAAATTATGATTATAAAAAAAATTGTCAACTTCTTGGCCCGACGGGCTAGTCCGAGCCCCGAAGTTTAGGGTTAGGGTTGAAAATTTCTAACCCGAAAAAAACGCAACCCGATTCAACCCGAACCGAATAACCCGAAACCCGACAAGGCTGACCCGAACCCGCTCGGGTTGGCCCGATTGACATCCCTAATTTCGGGGGACTTTTATCAAAATTAAAATAAGAGGAATGAATTGTAGATAAAATGGAGTAAGTTATGGTGGTGACTATGATGATATATTGTGTGATTCAATAAAATATTGGGGATATCTATTTTAGATAGTAAATTTGTCTTAATTTATATTTTAAGTATGAGATTGAATTGGTGAGACGAGTGAAGGAGCATAATAATGAATCATAATTAACATTTATATTTATTTATTTTTTTAAAAAAAGTTAATTGAATTGAACAAACCTTATTTTCCGAATGATTGAAAAGAGTTAAAAGATTAATTGAATTGAACAACTAACCCAAGAAGACCCACACGAGTAATACATTTGTGCGCTAAAAATGGACTTAATGCGACGTCGTTTAGCCTCTCCTTCCTCAATTCAGTCTGTACAGACCGGCGCTATTTTTCTCTTTCCTCCCCTGCTCATTGCAATTGCAGGAATTACTGTAAGAGAAAGGGAGAGATACAGGAAGAGAGAGAAAGAGAGGGAGAGGGAAGATAACCTACCCTCACTCTGGAAATTCTTACTCTTCAGGTACGCTACATATGCACCTCTCAGTCTCACATCTCACATGGAAGAATGTACGTTTTCAAGATTTTCTTCGCTCTAATGTGTGTAATCGATGTATGCGATTTTTCCATTCCGTTTATGGATTCGTATTCTAGTGTGGTGGGTTACGTTTTGCTGTACGTTGTGCTGTGCCACGTTTTCTCAGACAGCTAACTGTTCTAGTGAATTTTACTGAGTTTAGTATAATTAGGGTTTCGTTCATCCTCGATTTCACTATGCGAGAAACTTGTGATGAAGTCTGTTAGTCTGCTATTGCAACATCGTGCCTCTCTTGTTTCTTGGCGGCAGTTCATCATGCACGTGATATTTGTAGATATTTTGCTTTAATGGTTTAGATTTCAAATTTATTGTTTATTTTGCTGGTGTTGATTTGAAATATAGGATTTATTTTCTTAGCTCGTGTTGTAGTTTTTGTAGGATAATTGTTAATGGATCATCCGCGTTCCATCTCTGGGGGAGGGGAGGACAATGTCGCTATTCCTGATGATTTGCGTTGTAAGAGGTCAGATGGGAAACAGTGGAGATGCACTGCCATGTCCATGCCTGACAAGACAGTATGTGAAAAGCATTACATCCAGGCAAAGAAGAGGGCAGCTAATTCGGCCATGCGTGCAAGCATAAAGAAAGCTAAGAGGAAATCCGTTGGTGAAAGTGATATCTACCTGGAAAGCAAGAGTGATGATATGGATCTGCCACTAAGTTCTCAGTTTGGGGATTATTCCGGGTCGTCAGGAAAGAAGAAAAAGGAAAAATTATCGAAAGCTCAGGCCAGTTATTCACCTGAGATGCCAGCAGTGAGGAGTCATTCAGGTCGAAGTTCTCTGAGGTCTAATGATGATCTTGATCTTGACAGAGATGGGTCTGACTATGAAGACAGTAAGAGATCATATAGAACGCCTCCCACATCTGCTGTGGATTCAGACAGAAGCAGACCGCAAAAGATGTTTGAGACTAGTCCTATGACGGTGAGTAGGAAAGCAACAGACAGCTCGCAAATAAACCAATTTGCTTTATGTTATTTGTCTTTTGTGATCTTTAGGCTAAGTGTTTGCTTCTGTGAATTGCCTATGAGAAAGGTCCCATCTTTGTGTTTAGCAAACTTCACTCTGTTCTTAGAACTCAGTAAGATTCGGTGATAATACCTCTCCCCCCTCTCAAAGAAAAAGAACTCTCTCCATCTCTCAGGAGAAAGAAAGTATTGAAAACATATGCCGAGGTCAGAAGGCAATGGCTTCCCGCAACAAGTGAAATATTTAAATCGATTTCTTATGTTAAAATCTCATATCAACATAGAAAAAGAGAAACTTTGGAGATGGTCAATCACATTTACTAACTAGTCCTCCTTAATATACAGCCAGACAAGGACTTTATGTTTAACTGCATATTATTTGTCATCTTCTCTTGGGTTGGGTGTGGTGAGGTGGGATGGATGTCTTCTGTTCTGACTTAGATAAAGAGAAATTTCTGTTGACGGTTGCCATTGTTCTGTATTGAACCTGAAACCAGTTATTCAGCCAAGAAATACCTGTTAGCTGCTGACTTAAAGTGCTTATTCTGCAGTGTTTGCTTAGTTCTCCTCATTAGATGTACCTGGTTACCATCTCATTTCATTAGTTCACAATTTTTAGTATTGCACTGAATTGTGAGAAATTGTAGGAGACTTCTGATGGAAGCTCGGCGTCATCTGATGATACTGAGGAACAGCCTTGTCATCAATGTCGGAGCAATAACAAGGATAAAGTTTTTTGGTGCCTTAAATGTGATCGGAGAGGGTATTGTGAGAACTGTATTTCAACATGGTGAGAGAAATTATCATCTGAGAGTTTTATTTATTTATTTTAATAATATCTATAAAAAGTAGATCCTAAGATGATAGTATGATGCATCGTTTTCAGGTATTCAGACATCTCCATACAGGAAATTCAGAGGGTTTGTCCCGCATGCCGTGGTACGTGTAGTTGCAGGGTGTGCATGCGAGGGGATAACCTTATTAAAGTATCCATCTTTTCCCTTTTGTCTGACTGTCGGTGTATTTTTTTCCAGTCTTCTTCTAGTTGTTTTTCTGTTTTAATGGCTACTTCTTTAATCTTAAAAGGCAAGAATTCGAGAGATATCTGCTCAAGACAAATTGCAGTACCTCTACTGTCTTTTATCTGCAGTGCTCCCAATTGTGAAACAGATCCATGCAGAACAGTGCTCTGAAGTGGAGCTGGAAAAAAGGCTCCGAGGTATGTTGTTATCATGCTTTAGTAGCATTTTGGAATAAAGTTTCATGATTCATGTGTTGCATTATTTAATATCTGTTTTATCTTTCAGGAAATGAAATAGATCTTGTCAGAACTAAATTGAATGCTGATGAGCAGATGTGCTGGTGAGCTACCCTACGTTCACTTCACGTTGATTTCCATAACTTTCAGTTATTTACGTATCACTGTCCACCGTGTTATCCTTGTGAAAATTGGAGTGTCAATGTTTTGTCTGCAGCCATAACTCGTTCTCATTCTTGTATCTTTTTCATAAGACATTTGGCAAAAAATGAGAGTTTAATATTCCTGTGCATGACACTGATGGGGACTAATGCTCTTCCTACTCTCCTTTCAGTGATTTCTGCAGGATACCTATTATTGATTATCACCGGCACTGCATGAGTTGCTCATATGATTTGTGCGTTAGCTGCTGCAAAGATATCAGGAAAGCATCCACGCCTTCTGTCAATAAAGGGTTAAACCATATTGGTCTTGAAACAAATGAAAGTGACAAAGTCATGGGGCCTGAGTGTGTTCGATTAACTGATGTGCAGCTAAATTCGTTCATAAGATTTTCCAGTTGGAAAGCTGATCATGATGGAAGTATTCAATGTCCCCCAAAGGCAAATGGAGGCTGTGGGTCCTCCATTTTAACTCTGAAACGTATCTTCAAGATGAACTGGGTTGCCAAATTGATGAAAAATGTCGAAGAGATGGTGAATGGCTGTAGGATAAATACTTCTGATGATTCAGAGGAAACTGGTGGTAGTGGCAGGCTTCTCCAAGCTGCAAACAGAGAAAATGATAGTGATAATTTATTGTATTATCCATCATCAGAAGATCTGAGGAGTGAAGGGATCAAAGATTTCAGAATGCACTGGAGCAGACGAAAACCTGTTATCATTAAGGAGGTTTGTGATGATTCTGCAATGACAATCTGGGACCCTATGGCTATATGGAAAGGAATTAAAGAGACTGCAGAAGAGAAAACAAAGGACGCTAACAGAATTTTGAAGGCTGTCGACTGCACTAACTGGTCTGAGGTGTGCCATTTGTTGTTGTATACTGGCATTGGTTTAGTTACCCTTTACTTCTTTCAAAGTTTTGTGCAGTACTATTTCATTCCATACTTACAATGTTTCCTCCAATATGTTCCAATATATCCCTATGTATTATTTCTGGCATAATGTAATTACTAATTACAGGTTAATATAGCACTTGAAGAGTTCCTGAAAGGATATTTCGATGGTAGGGTTGATGAAAATGGGCGACCGCAATTGTTAAAGTTGAAAGATTGGCCTTCACCTAGTGCTTCAGAAGAGTTTTTGTTGTATCAGAGACCTGACTTCATCAGTAAACTTCCCCTGCTTGAGTTCATCCATTCCAAATGGGGTCTTCTTAATGTTGCAGCAAAATTGCCTCATTATTCCTTGCAAAATGATGTGGGTCCTAAGATATATATCTCTTATGGGAATGTAGAAGAAATTGGTAGCGGTGATTCTAGGGATAATCTTCATCTCAACATGCGTGACATGGTATGGACCAATGCCTATTTTGAACAGATAATATTTTTCTGCGTTGATGTATGCATATCTCTCTGTACACTATAAGTAAGTATTTTCCTTGTATCATTGAGTTAAGGTCATTCAGATATTATTCAAGCTAATTAATATGTTTAAATAGTGGATGGAGCCGCATAAAAGCTTAAATGGCTTAGTATTATGTGGTGCCGTCGGAGCTTGTGTTGTTGGTGCGTTTATATCAAGAAGGATCTGTACACTGTTTATTATATGTCCAAAATGTTTTTTGACACTCTTATTTGAAGTTAAAACTGTAAGCATTATTGCAGTTCTGCAAGTAAATTTGCAATAGATATTTTTTTTTTTTAATTTTTAATTTTTTAATTATAGAATATGCATAGTTGAACTTAGAATTTGTTGAGGTATATTGCTATCCCAGCTTAATGTTCTGTAGGAATTTGATTACCTTTTCTTTTTATCATTTGCCTCGATCCAGTTAGATTTATTATACTTTCATTTTTAATCAGGTATTCCTATTGGTGCATTCCTTAGATGCAAATCTAAAAGGTCTGCAGAGTATGGAAATAGATATAGAAAATACTGCCATTCAATCCGATACAAAGGAATTGCAAAGTGATTCTGAAATTCACTTGAACACTGATGGATTGCCCAGCTCGTCACCTGATGGAGTAAATTGCTCTATGGCCAATGCACATTCAGATAACTCAGAGAAAAGCGATGATAAAGGAATCGAAGAAAGCAGCATTATTGAAGGAAAAGCTGTGAGTGATTCTAAGATTAAATCCAGTGGGGATGTTTTGGAAAAGGTCCAAGCAGGAGCTCACTGGGATATCTTCCGCCATGAGGATATACCCAAACTAATGGAGTATATAAGCATGCACTGGGAAGATTTGAGGAAGGCTGATAATAATAATGATAATTCTGTAAGTTACTTTTGTTTGAGAAATATACTTATATCCCTAGTTTCACATTTATCTCTTTGTAGCTAAAGCTACATTTTTAATATCAGGTATCTCAGGCTCTGTACGATGGGGTAGTATACTTGAATAGGCATCATAAAAGCATGTTGAAAGAAGAATTCGGTAAGTGCAATTTTCAGTTTAGTTTTTCTTTAGGAATTAGAGTTTGTAGAGCAAAGCAAACCTTTTCGTATTGTCTGGTTTGAAGGGGAAGTGGAACTTGTGAAACCTGATCAGTTTGTTTCTTACCTGCCCCAAATACACTGTAAATTGCAGCCGCTTTCGTCCTACTATTTTCCACCCTTTCTATCCAAGCTATCCTGAAAGCTCTCTCTCTTCATTTTCCCCCTAAACCTTTTTAGTTCAACAACTTTATTAAGCTGGTGGTTCTGTGTATGCATTTAACCAAAAAGATATTATAGTTATTCCGCATCTCTCTTTGTCTATAATGCCACAAGACCACGAATTAGCTAGAGCTTCATATTATGGTACTTTGATGCGGTTAGTTACACTATTCAAATTGAGACTTTTTTTGAATTCCTCATTCAGCTTTATGCATTTTTCTTTTTCTTCAGGTGTTGAACCTTGGTCTTTTGAACAACATTTAGGAGAAGCTGTATTCATCCCTGCCGGAAACCCCTTCCAAGTAAGACATCTTAAGGTGAGTGACAGATGGATATCCCTTTATTGATTGGTTGGTTTACAAGCTAAAAAAATATTGTTCTTTTATATTTTCTTCGAGTGGATTTCAGTTGTTCTAAATATTACTCTATATGTATCTTCTTGTAACGTTTTACTCAATAATCCTTTTCCTAGGATAGGCCTTGTCAAGGAATTAACCACATACCTTCCTATCTGGTGCATTAACTACCATCATTTTTGGCCTTTATCAAACTTTGATACTTTTAGTATGCTGGACAAAACTTAAGTGTGATAGGTAATAATATTTTCTAAGGGTGGTCCTTATTCGAACACGTTCGCTTGCTTGGGTATATTTACCACTATGTTTTGGCCTTCATAAACTGACTCTGACAGTCTGACCCTTTTACTTTTCCAATTTCCAGTCCTCGGTTCAGTTGGGGCTCGATTTTCTTTCCCCTGAAAGTCTGGCTGAATCTCTGAGATTGTCTGAAGAAATTCGTGGGCTTCCAAATGACCATGATCTGAAGCTTCATATATTGGAGGTCAGAAATCCTCTTAGTTTTATCTCCTGATTTGCTACGGTGTTAACAAATGAAGGTACCTTAGATGCTTGCTGGTTGATTCAGGTTGGAAAAATATCACTATATGCAGCAAGCTCAGCCATTAAAGAGATCCAGAAGCTGGTTCTCGATCCAAAGTACGCATCTTGTTTGTTCGTGTATCATCTAATAATTTATGAAAACAGATAGGCAGTGGCATTTCATATATTACAAGACTCCACGAATTCTTCGCTGTCTGAGCCATCATTTCATTGCATTGATCATACAATTGTATCAAGCATTTAACTTAGATCGGAGTTATCTTCGTATACACAGACATTTGATAGACAAATAATGCAGGTCCGGTCCAGAACTTGAATTCGAGGATCCAAATCTGACCTCGTTGGTCTCAAAAAACTTGGAGGGAATGGTGAAGCGGAGACAGATTGCCTGTACATAAACAAGGAAATTTCTGGCTTCTACGTGCATAATAGTCTGCAATCCATAAACGAAAAAAAAGAAAAATTTACTCTATTTTGTAATGCAGCTTCTATTTTCGTACGAATCTCTCATGATAACGTTGTAATTTCTCCTTCAATTACACATTGTGTATGGATTGCTTCTTTCTGCATTTTCTATCTTACGCTTATGAATTAAATATATTTAATTTTGAGTAGAATAGTGTGTACTGTACTTGGGTGTTGGCGGCTTAATAACTGAGGTTAGAGGTTTGAATAATTGAATAATATTGATTATATATGTAATAATAATGCCTGCTATATTTGCGCCCATACATAGAAGAAGGGCAAGGGCGAAGGGCCCCATTTCATCCAAACAAATTCGCGAGAGATTTCAGGTAAGCCGAACAAACATCTGCTTTATCAAAGATTCTCGCTCATGAATTCCTTCTCTCCCCTATTTTTTTCCTTTTTCAATTTTTGTTACGTAAACGGGGTTTTGTTTCGTCGTCCATGTCTGTCTACGACGTTATTTATCCATTCCACCATTAATGATACCTACAGATCTCTCTCTCTCTCCAACAATTGAACAGCGAGCACGATCATTTCTATCTTCGTGTGATCGATTGAATTGATTCAGACAGTCGAATTTCAGGTGTTTTCGACGAACTAGCGGGTTTTTTCCGTCGTTGGAGGTAACGACGGATGCGAAATTGAGGTAGTCCCAAATTCCTAGGTTTTGAGAGGTATTTTCTTCACGGTGGGAGGATGGGGGCGGCGGCGGCGGCGGCGGCGTGGGGCACGTGGGAGGACCTTATTTTGGGGGGCGCTGTGCTGAGGCACGGAACGGGGGATTGGAACGTCGTCGCTTCGGAGATTCGTGCGCGCACACTTTATCCTTATGCCTTTACTCCCCAGGTCGATAACTGCTCTTAAATTATGTCTAAATTATAATTATACGAGCATAATTGTGCTCTTAAAACAGTTCAAACTATTAGTACTTATTTAACCAATAGTTAATCACCTTTATAAAACTTGAATTTTTTGGTAAATAAATTTATGCAATTTTAATTAACAACTTCCAATAACAGAAATGTCAGCTTGGAAGTCGTTAACTTGTAGAGATTTTAGTTTATACTGATATACTCCCTCCGTCCCCTTTCAATTGTCCAGTTTGACTTATTGACTTTTTGGCACGCATTTTCACCGAGCCGGGAAACGATTTATAAAATATAATTTTGAAGTATTGTTTCTTTTACGGGATACTATGAGTGTCATAGTATCCCGTAAAAGAAACAATACTTCAAAATTATATTTTATAACTCGTTTCCCGGCTCGGTAAAAATGCGGGCCAAAAAGTCAATAAGTCAAACTGGACAATTGAAGGGGGAGGGAGGGAGTAACTACTAAATATTATACTGAGATTAAGTTGTAGTATATATATATTTTTTAATTAATAAGGAATTAAAAATGAATCGTCCTCAGTAAAGTTCCTTAATGTGCGTTCCATGCATGCAACAGTAATACTACGTCGTATCGGTTGAGCAAGAGTCTTGAGATAGCAGCATTTGATGAATGCGTACATAATAAATGGCTAATACTATTACTCAGGAGTTGAAGACTATTCAAGAACCACATATTTTTGGACTTCCTTTTGATTGGACTATAAATTATTCAAGAATAATTGAGTGCTCTTTAGTTACAATTGTATGTGATTGAGATATATTAGTCGTTGTCTCTACACAAGTTCGTCATTTCTATGGTTATAAAAATGGTACCTGTCTCTATCGCCAGACCAGATTTGTAGTTTTGCATTTGAATTGGATGAAGTTTTCTTTTGACTACGAACGACAACGTTTCGTTTCTGGTGAAAGCTTGATTTTCTTGGTTTGTTCTTGTGGCTTAGGGAACTGCTGCACTTGTGGTATTGCTAATATTGATTAGTTTAGACAACACATTTTTCCTCCGAACTATTTTCCGTTATTGATTGGCATGTGGTTGCATCACAAGCTTAGAATTAGAGGTCACGAGAATAATGTAGAAGTGAAAAAACTTATGCTGTCTTTTATATTATCGAATATCGATATGGATGTGTCGTTTGTTCTGCCACTAGTTTGATTGACTAAGAGCTGCGAGATGCAGATTGGGATTGTGATATCTAATACGGAGTATAAATTCAATTTAGAACTGCTGCATGTGACTAAGTTTTCTAGTATTTGGGACTCTAGCTTGAAAAGGAAGGCATTATGGACGCACTAGTCAATATCTTCCTGAATGTTTATTTAAAGAGTGCATCTTTTCATTGATATCAGTATGTACGAACCCGGAATTCCAATGCAAAGATGTCTCTGTGAAATGAAGAAGGAAAGATTGGAGGGAAAAGGTTGAAGGAACTATTGGTAGCTAATTGCTACGTTTTGTTGCTAAATTGGGACAAAAATCGTGTATTCTCTAATTTTGTTACAAATAATGATCCTTTATGTAGAGCAATAAACGGTAAAGCTTGTATCTGACTCGCCTGTATCTGCAGGCTTGTAGAGAAAGGTACGAGGACCTACAAAAACGTTATTCTGGATCCACGTGAGTCATATTTTCATCATGATCTTGCTTGGTTTTCATCGTCATTCATATTTATCTGCTTTCAACGTGACTCAGATTTTTGATTACAATGTCACAGTTTAGATAGGAATTAATGTTTGTTGTTGTGAATGACTCAGGGCTTGGTTTGAAGAGCTGAGAAAACGACGCGTGGCAGAGCTGAAGGAAGAACTGGCTAAATCTGAAAACTCAATAGGGTTAGCACAGATGTATACATGTATTTATGTGAGCATTTCATACAATTTACGTACTCGTTTTTTCAATAGTGTTTTTTGGCAAAATTATCTTCATATCCTACCAATTATCTTCATATGTAGCTGGGGATGCTACAGGGACCATAAGGTTTACAGACTAGAGATTCTGTGGTGTTATAACTGTTCTAATAATTTGTGATGCATTAAAATTAAAGCTGTAAATATATCGCAGCAGTGTTTGATTGTTGCTCTGGTTATTTGTGTGTAGTTCTGCATCCATTTTATTTCAATAATCTTTAGTTTTTTTTTTTTGTTTTCAGATCTCTCGAGTCAAAGATCAAATCATTGGTGGGGAAGAAACAGCAAGCTAAACAAGGTGATTACGGTTTGAGCGAGACTGAATCACCTCTACCCGCGTTAGACTCCGAAGCCACCGAGTCAATCAGTAGACAGACATCAAATGGTGAAAATTCCATCGGCAGCTTCACTAAAGAAACGACCACAAGGATAAACTGGTCGTTTGACCGTCAGCATCAACCAGTCGAGACAGAGGCGAAGCCCACCACTTCTGCTTCCTCTGAGCAAGGAAAAGAGAAGTTTCCGGAGGTTGGTTATGAGCACGGAGTCATCATTAGGAAGAAACGGGGTCAGAGAAAGAGAAAAGACTGTGGTCGAGCTGTCAAAGAACGAAGTGTTGGTGAAAGTGACAACTTAGGTTCTTCCAATGCTGTTTCGACTGTCAAAAGAGAAACAGCGGAGGATCAATATGAGGAGAGAACGAGAATCTCCTGCAACAGAAGAGAGAGCTTGATTGAAATATTTGAATCCGTTGCAGCGAGCGAACCAGCCACGGTCTTCAGACATCGAATGGACAGCCAGGTAACGATACTTCTTCTACCAACTCTCTACGATTATGTCTATTTCGGAGAATGAATACAGAAATACAAATAAAATAGAGTTTTTGATTGTGGATGTTCTTAGCTCACCTCTGACATTACTGATAACAGAAACGAGCTCGATACCGAAGAGTGATCAAGCAACACATGGATATAGGCACGATAAAATCAAGAATCGCCAGCCACTCCATAAAATCAGAGAAAGAGCTCTTCCGGGACTTGCTTCTGCTGGCAAACAACGCGCTCGTCTTCTACTCGAGGCGCACCCGAGAGTACAAGGCAGCGATCGCTCTCAGAAAGCTAGTCATGAAAGAGTACAAGCTCCACTGCAGAGGGTACTGCCACGAAGCCACGTCGGCTTTCATTCCATGCAACCCTCCGGTGAAGCCGCGCACAGCCCGGCCCCACCCTGGCCCTCGTCCTCCGCCATGCAAAGACAGGGAGAGACTTGTTCCAAAACAACGTGATGAAGGTCATAATGTATCGAAGCAATCTTTGGTGAAGGCTAAGAAAGGATTGAAGCGAGCGGTGAAGTTAGAAGCAGAGTTAGGCGATGATCCACCTCGTAAAAATACAACTGTAAAACAGAGGAAAAGAGTTCGGAGATGACTATGTTTTATCAAGAGGAAACTCCTTTTCTTTTCTTTTCTTTTTTTTTTTTTTTTTTTTTGAAGGTATAGACCTGACTTGACTGTGTACTGTTTTATATTTTTTCGTTTCCATGCTTGAGATGTTGTACAGTTACGTAGAGTAGGTTACAGTATCAGATTTTTTTTTTCAAATACTATTTCGTGTATTTCTATTAAAAATATATCGAATATAATATTCTGATATTGTGTAATGTTATAAACTGATAATTATATGTCGCGATTTCTAAGGAAGATGTTCAACCTTCAATTTTTTTACGATTAAAAATCTCAATGTTTCCAATGTAAATATATAGGAGTATCACATTTCATAATAAATTCCGAATATCTTAACCAAATTAGCAATTGTGTTTACAATTTGAACTTTTTTGTTTAAACGGCCCAATGTTAATTATTTGTGTAATAGGTCATTTTATTTTGGATAAATAAATACTACAAGTCAACAATCTTCTAACTTGTCCAAATCTATGTTTGTCTTTTTGCATGTGATAATTACTCCAACTTCTTTAGGCTTGTAGCGGATCTTACTTTATAATTTTCTATTAAATTTTGTGAAAGTTTATTCTATTCAGTATTACGTCATCAATAGAAATTTTCATAAAAAATGATTTTTTTAAAAAAATCAATAATTAAAGTCGTAGGAGCACATCTCACGTTTGACAAATTTGGCATGGCATGGACAATACTAATATGGTAGATATTAATATTGTAATTATATATTACTATATACAAATCAAGCTATGTTGCATTATAAAACTCGAAATCATGAAATGTAATTAATGAAGTAGTGGCACTAATTAAATAATTAAATTTGGAGTGCTAATGAAATGGGAAAAGTTGGAGTATAAATTGTGATGGAGAGTTCAATTTTTTCAATACTATTTTCGCCGCTTTTGATACGTGGATTCTTCCCCCGTTCCTTCTTCCTCTCCTCTCCCCCTCTGTCAACTCTCTCTCCCTCTCTCTTTCTCTAAAGCACGTCGAGCCCGACTTTTAGGTTTTTACAGTAAAGTACTTAAGAAGGGCGATATGTTCGTCGTCCCCATGAGCCTCGTTCGATATGTCAGTGCCGGAAAGAGTGTGTCCGTTGCGGTGCTCAACAGCCAGAATCCGGGGACCACCGTGATTCTGAATGCCGTATTTGGCTCGAATCCCGACATGAGCCTCGTTCGATATGTCAGTGCCGGAAAGAGTGTGTCCGTTGCTGTGCTCAACAGCCAGAATCCGGGGACCACCGTGATTCTGAATGCCGTATTTGGCTCGAATCCCGACATGGACGCCGATTTCCTCGCTAGGTCTTTTGCGTTTGATAAGAAAACCGTGGAAGAGCTTCAAGCAAAGTTTTATATTCTAAGTAAAGTAATGTTACAATACGCACCATGTGCATACTTAAATTACTCACAGATAATGTGGCAATGTTATAAATAAGTTTTATAGACTGGAACTCTAATTTCTCTTCTTTCCTCCACAATGTTACGTAATCTAAGGAAAAGTATAATAAGGGACAATAATAATAATAATAATAATAACGTAATCTTAATACTAGTAAATAATTATTTGCAAAAAGCTAGTAAATAAAAATAATAATAATGTAATCTTAATACTAGTAAATAATAACCAAGCGGCGTTCCCTTACAGCATGTCATATAACTTTATGAGCGTACCCAAAGTACCTATTAATGTAGGGACGCTGCAAAGTGCAAAGGAAGAAAATGGTCAGTTCCAAAAGAAAAATAAAAAAGAAAAATGAAGTTAATAGTTAGATCAAAAAGACTAGAAAATTAAGATTACTACACTTTTGCAAAATATCATCACTTGACAAGGAAATAAAAGGAAAAACATAAGGCTTCTGCAAGTTGATTCGGAATGAGGATATTCACCTTGACAGCCGATGCATCTGGAGTTTCAGGCGAAGGTGCTGGATAGAATTTGTAGAATTTCATATCCTTAAATGCAGCCATTCTTTGTCGGTCAATTTTTTTTTTGCGCAGTGCCTTTTTAGGGGACTCCCTTGCCTATAAAAGAGAGAGTAAAGTCAACATGATTGAGAAACAAACACCCACAAGAAAAACATTACACTAGACTTGTTTAGAAGATACCTCAAGGTTAGCTTCACGAATTTTCGCCCTGATATAATTCTGAGGTAGAAAAAAATAATTACTCCACTCAAATATAGGCTATGAATACCAGAATACTGATGATACAAGCAAATACTGATGATACAAGCAACATGAACATTCATCAGCGATACTTACCTTCAAAGGCTCTTTTTGATCTGCAGGCAACTCATGTGCCTTAATCAGCACATCAGTATATTCCTGATAATATATTACACTAAATTGATCAATAGGCTTTACATAGATAGAGATGCTTGACAAAGCTAGCATGCAAGTTGATAAAAGTATCAATTGTGGAACATACAACAGAACTCATTAACATAATTTGCAAGAATACCTCCATAAAATCTGGTTTCCAATCAAACTTGAAAAAGGCGGAGGGGAGGAAGATCTTCTCAAATGCAGCCTTTGATTTATTATCCAATTCATTCCATGCCTTTTCAACAGACTCACTTGCCTATATAAAAAGAGTAAAGTCAACATGATTGAGAAACAAACACCGACAAGAAAAACATTACACTGGACTTGTTTAGAAGATACCTCACGGTTAGCTTTTGTAGCTTCACGAATATTATTCTGAGGTAGAAAAAAACTAATTACTCCACTCAAGTATAGGCTACAATTACCAAAATATTGATGATACAAGCAATATGAACATTCATCAGCGATACTTACTATGAAAACCTGTCTTTGATTTGCAGGCAACTCTTTTTCCTTAATCAGCAGATCCGTAAATTTCTATAATTTATTACGCTAACTTGATCAATAGGCTTACATAGATAGAGATGCTTGACAAAGCTAGCATGATTGTGGAACATAACATACCTCTGGATCATCTTGTATCCAATCGAACATGGCAATAACCTGGAGGTCCAGTAGAACATATGTTAGCTTTACATTCAAGCGATGCCCAACACACTTAGAACAATCTCACAATTGGCTTATTATTCATAAGTAGGATAAAAAAAACAGGCACAGCCTTACCAGATTGGGATCTTTACGCACTTCAAGTTCAACCATTGTGCTCTGCTTTAGTTTATTTTCCTCAAGGGGATTGTAGAAGTCTGCGAAAAGATGAGGGATATGTCAAAATCATATCTAAGCAACCACAAAGACATTATTTTCACATGTATTAATAATTACAAGCTCTGATGGGCACTGACGGGATTTTAGATGCTCATGACAACAAGAAAGCTTAGAAAATGAAATAAGTGATAACTAAACTTTAAGAAGAGATAGCATTTTCACTCACAAGGTAAGCAGCAGTCAAACTCCCGCATGCGATTTAACTTCCGACGACTTAGACCAGCCCTGCAAGAAATTAGACACGGATGTTATAAGAACGATAAGGCCACTATCCTCCCTGCCCTTGTATTCTCATCAACTTCACAATACAAAATTATTTATTTGTCTGTAATAGAGAAATTCACAACAATGAAAGACAATGGAAACAAGCGCAAGACCAATTAACTATTTCTTCCAACATTTTCTTTCAGGAAATTTAATATTTTGTAATATTGATCATTCTTTCATTATAACACTTAAATCCACCTGCAAGTGGTGGATAAGTAATTACTAAAACATCAGCGTGACAATTGAAGAATCAAACTGTGCTCGTGCTCAAGAGAGAGAAAAATAAAATTGACCAGTACTTGAGTCGAGATTTTTCCTTGTTTCAGCCTTCAAAATCATTCTCAGAACTTTAATAAATATGAATTGCATTGCAAATGGTATTGCGCTTGGTAAAATTGACAAACAAAGATGACAGTAAGTGAAAGAAATACTCTGATATTTCAAATCAATGAATAAACCTAAGGATAGTCCATATATGAAAATAAACAAAATTATATAGCAAAAGATGTAGACAGCGACAGCAGAAGATCCTAACCTACTGCACCATAACTAATAAAACTTAACCGTTGAGAGTCAGGACGATCATATAGCAAACAACAATACCAAATACACAAATCCTTCACCACAAAAATTATGATGATCTTGGATCCATAATATAGATATTTATGGAATACAAAAGGAACAGGCAAAAGCAAGCAATGATTACCTTTCCTCTTTGCAGCTCAAGATGAAAATTTGAGAACCTTTTGGCCTTTCAACTTGAGATTTCCTATAAGTAAATGCAAAGGCAAAGAAGGTAACAATTAACACGGGAAAGCAGCAAGAGAAAAAAAACTAAAGGAAAATTTAGCACCTGTTCTCAAGCGGTACATAAGGGACCCAATCCAATTTCATTTTCTCCATAGGCAAAATTTCTTCAGTTAAGTTCCGAGTGATACAAATTTTGTCAAATGGAGGAAAAGGTGATACCACCTATTTATTTGAAGATATATCCATGAATGAGTAAAATCTCAACATTGATCGCTCAAGAAGACAGTTCCAAAATATACTCCGTATATAACAATATTCTTCACTTCCAGATAACTGAATACAATCCACAGTACAATCATGTCGTCACATTGGATACATGCTCAACTCAGTCAGGATATTTAAACTTATAAAAAACACAGTATGTTATACTATGTCTTGAAAATGGGTGTAAATCTACAATAGGGTAGGGCATGTAACAAAATAGCCCAAGTCCCAACATAAATGAAAGAAAAAGCCCACAGATCATCAGCTCGAGCCTCGAGGCAATGTGGAAGAACCACGAGGTACTAGCATAGTTGAGATAGTTTACACAAAAATATTAGAAATTATACAAATTTAGATCACAGAATTCTATGACAACCATAAACATATAACTAGTTCAAAAGATGGTGCAACATGAGGTATCTCCTTTGAAGGGGAATCATATACAAAAAGAATTGCCAAAGGTGCAGAGAAAAGTTTTGGGGCTTACAGCAACCACAGCAGGCACCAATGCAAGTTTTGGTTCGCCTTTGTAAGGAAGTGATTCAGCTGCAGAGATAAATTGTCAGGATGGTGAGAACTTAAGTAACACAATAATGAAACTTCAGATTATCTACTACAGGCTACTTACTCTCTGTATCGCCGAAGAGATAGACCTGCTTATTGTGTAACTCTCCACCTTCTTCGAGTGCTTCCTGCCACATTACCACAAGCAATGTCAGCATCGCATCTCCTTTACTCAGCTCGTGTCGTAATATAATATTTGCTCGCTCTCTCTCAGTGTTTGTAAATTAATCCGCCAGAGAAAATATCAACAAAAATACTCACTTCCAAATTAGAGAAGTTCCACTTGTACTGATAGACCTTCTCCATCAGATCCCACTGCCAATCAAAATCACATAGAAAGAATAAGGAAGAAGAAGAATCATATACAGCTAAAACAAATCAAATTCTTACCTCTGTGCGTAATGGAAAGACCTCTAGCCATATATCCTCCTACACAACACAAACATAGCAGCATAGAAAAAAAAAAACATTAACAAATGCAAAGGCGTGTACGAAAATCTTTAAACAAACTAACTACATGATGATGACAGCGGGGAACTAATTGTGATAAATAAGCAATCAGTTGCCAGAAGCAATGCTCATATTGAATTCTCATGACAAACATTAAACGAAATTACGTGGTAACAATTCAAAATCATAAGCAGAAACTGAAAAACCTACAAATTTACGCTTCTTGGGGAAACACGCAGGATTCGTTGCCATCTTCTTCCATCTTTTTTACTTGGGGAGGGGTTTATGTACAGGCATCGTCGATGCTGGGATTTGACATGTGGGCTCAGTGGCCCGTTTTTGATAATTTGCTTTGCTTTGTGACAAAATTTAAAATACCCATTTTGAATAAATATACTCATGTAGCAAATACCCACTTTGAGAAAGCGTTCATGTAAAAAAACAAAATATACCCAAATTTAATTTTTTTATTGAAAGTGGGCTACCACTTTTTTGGAGTAAAAATACCCACATTTTATTGAAAGTGGGCTACCACTTTTTTGGAGTTGTGTCGGTCTGCCTCTAGTTTGATTGACTAAAGAGCTGCGAGATGCAGAATGGGATTGTGATATCTCATTTTTTCAATATTGTTTTTGGCAAAATTATCTTCATATTCTACCAATTTATACCAACTTGCTGATTTACTGCACTTGCTTAGTAATGCTTAGCCTATTATGGATGTAGCTGAGGATTCTACAGGGTTTAAAGACTAGAGATTCCGTGGTGTTCTAATAATTTGTGATGCATCATGAAAATTAAAGCTGTCAAAGAACAAAGAACGAAGTGTTGGTGAAAACGACAACTTATGTTTGTGAAAATTTGAAATAGCCATTTATGTTAGTGAAAAATAAATACTAGTCACAAATTTACAGAAACGCTCCCTACTCATGGTGGGCATCAATGGCGGAGCCAGGGGGTTCTTGGGGGTGCAGCCCCAAAAAAAAATCCTAATAGTAGTTATATATATATACAGTCACCGTAATAACATAATATGTATGTGGTGTAGTGGGTATTTACTTGGAGAAGCCATCTCCAAGATCTAGGGTTCATAACCTGCAAGGCCCTATTTATTGTTTTTTTATTCCAAATAGCAACAAATGCCCTTTTTTTCTTACCCCATTTAGTTTGTGTTGTTTTTTTTAATTATTTATCTCTAACTAGTGTTGCTCCCGATGCAATGCACGGTTATTGCAACAATCAAAATTATAAGAAAAATTAGAATAATAAAATGAGATATATTATATCGAGTTGAAAAAATGACTTTGAAATATAGAGTTTCTTTAAAATTAATAGTTCATTATTAACTTACAGTATGTATAGTACGGTATTTTTTAAATTTATTAATGGGCCTTGCAATCTTCAAGTTTTAAATATAATAGTGTGATATACAATCTGCATGTTCGATGTTAACATTACATAAGAGAGCAAATGTTTGTAATTTTAAAATTATAAGTTTTTCTAATCTTTCCTCAAATTGTAAAAGAATAAAACTTCAATTATACACCTACAGACCATTAATAATATGCATCATATTTATGTCTATAAAATAATCTCTAATTTTTTTCGATTCAATGAATGCAATCCAAATTTGACTGTTGTACAGTAAAATAAAATAAATATATATAAGTCATTTTCTTTCCAAAAAAAAAAAGTAAACAAAATGATTGTAGTATGTAGTTGAGTTGTTTCGATATATGTATATCTCTTGCAAATGTAATATACTACGTAATATTCCTAAAGCTGTCTAATATATAACTATGATGATAAGAACAAAATCAAAGAAAATAAATATGTAACATGTTTTTAAGAAGAATAAATTAAATTTTGGACAATAATCATAGTGTTTGTTAGAAAAAAAAATACTTTAAAATGAGATAGTTATTCTAGAAGATAATTCAAAAAAAATCAAAGAAAAGTAAAGGTACATTGAGATATAGTTTTATGTTATGCAAAGTAGTGTGTAAAATTTGGTAAGAATAATTAATGATGCTTGCATTTAGAGTGAAAATCATCCAACTCATGCCTAATTTGAATTCTAATTTAAATAAGATATTAGCATTTCTATTTCATTCATTGTGTATTAACCTTAGGATATTAGATTACTTTGACAAATATTTTAATCAATTATATATAGGTATTTAGTCAATACTTGTGTTATATCTTTTGGATATAGTCATGTAGCTTTTGGAGGGAAATGGTAATCTTGTAATTTTTTGCAACAATTGAACTTTTAGATATTGTAATAGATACTATCTCCATCCCATTACATTAGTCACATTTGCTTTTTGATTTTTCGGCATGCTTTTTCACCGAAACCTAGTACGGATTTTAAAATATAATTTTGACGTATTCATTTTTTCACGGGGTACTATGAGTGTCGTAGTATCCCGTGAAAAAATGATTACGTCAAAATTATATTTTAAAACCCGTACTAGGTTTCGGTAGAAAAGCGTGCCGAAAAATTAAAAAGCAAAAGTGACTAATGTAATGGGATGGATGTAGTAAATTAGAGTAGGAGCATTTATTGTTTTTTTAGTATCGCAAATAAAAACAAATGCCATATTTTTTACTCCACTTAGTTTGTTTTAATTTTTTTTTATTTTTCTCTAACAAATTAGAGTATGAGCTATACACGTTGTCGATAAGTGTAACTTTTCGCACCCCCAAATTCAAAATGCCGGCTCTATGGACATATTTAATGTGCCCACTGTTTATGTGGCGGTGCCACGTCGTTAATTTTTTCTATTTAGGGTTCGTTTTTTTTAGTAGGGTTTAGTTTGTTTTGGTAGGGTTTAGTTTTTATGGTATGTATTTGAATTACTTTCCTTATTTAAAGCATTGACACGTCATCCATGGGCATATTAAGTATGCCCACGGTTGACATTGGAGTGTTACTCCACAAACTTAATAACATATAAATTCTAGTCATTTTTAATCTAAAGTGACTAATTTGTCTTTATTAATTGATTTTCTAATTTTCTAGAAAACCAAAAAATAGAAAAAAATGAGAAACACGAAATTGAAACTGAATACAATCTCCTCTCTCTCTTGTTCTAGGCGTTCCAGTCACCTCCACCGCCGTCATGTTGAGAATGGAGCCGCTGCCATTCCTGCCGATGTCGCCGTTGATCAGTAACCATGTTTACTGATCGAGCCATCTTCTCCGGCGTTCGCTTCGACCAATCAACCGTGCTTGACCGAACGAGCGAGACCGCCACCGTGCTGCAATTCCAGTCGTCAACAGCCATCCGCGCCACCTTCATCTCGCTGTCGACCGCCGCACGCAGATGTCAGAGAATATACCAGATTTCGGCGACGAAGAGGCGATACCAGCGGAGAAAGAGGTATTACGTTTCTCCATTCTCAAAACTTGTCGAGAATGAACAGATCTAAGGCTCGATTCAGATTTGTTCAATCCCTTGCTTGTTCAATTCGGCGTATCAGGCTCGATCGAGTCTCTTCAGGCTAGAATTTCGTGGCTAGAATTTAATTTTTATTAAGTTAAATGGCTAGTTTTGACCATTATCACTTCTTCTAATGCTGTTTCGACTGTCAAAAAAGAAACAGCGGAGGATCAATGTGAGGAGAGAACGAGAATCTCCTGCAACAGAAGAGAGAGCTTGATTGAAATATTTGAATCCGTTGCAGCGAGCGAACCAGCAACGGTCTTCAGACATCGAATGGACAGCCAGGTAACGATACTTCTTCTACCAACTCTCTACGATTATGTCTATTTCGGAGAATGAATACAGAAATACAAATAAAATAGAGTTTTTGGTTGTGGATGTTATTAGCTCACCTCTGACATTACTGATAACAGAAACGAGCTCGATACCGAAGAGTGATCAAGCAACACATGGATATAGGCACGATAAAATCAAGAATCGCCAGCCACTCCATAAAATCAGAGAAAGAGCTCTTCCTGGACTTGCTTCTGCTGGCAAACAACGCGCTCGTCTTCTACTCGAGGCGCACCCGAGAGTACAAGGCAGCGATCGCTCTCAGAAAGCTAGTCATGAAAGAGTACAAGCTCCACTGCAGAGGGTACTGCCACGAAGCCACGTCGGCTTTCATTCCGTGCAGGGGCGGAGCTAGACTTTCGGTTCAGGGGGGTCACAAATCGACGATGCAGAACCGGGGCAGCACTACAGGAGAGGAGGCGTCGCCGTCGGCACTTGGTCCGAGAGCTTCGGAAGGCGCGATGCCGCGCTAGTGGTTCGGTGCCTCAGTGGCGGTGGACTAGTGGCGACAGAAGAGGAATGGCGGCGATATTAAAACCGATGAGAATTTTAGATTGGGATTTGGGAGAATGGGAGCTAAGCAGGTCGCGAGTTCTTCAGATTCAGAAGCCGGAGGGAATTTGGGGAAGGAAATCTTAGAATATTAGTAATTTTAAATATTTTTAATATTTATTTGTGAAATTACTAAAATACCCCTAGGTTTTTGTCAAATTCCAGTGGGGTCACTTGACCCCACTGCCACCATGGTGGCTCCGCCCCTGATTCCGTGCAACCCTCTGGTGAAGCCGCGCACAGCCCGGCCCCACCCTGGCCCTCGTCCTCCGCCATGCAAAGACAGGGAGAGACTCGTTCCAAAACAATGTGATGAAGGTCATAATGTATCGAAGCAATCTTTGGTGAAGGGTAAGAAAGGATTGAACCGAGCGGTGAATTTAGAAGCAGAGTTGGGTGATGATTCACCTCGTAAAAATACAACTGTAAAACAGAGGAAAAAAGTTCGGAGATGACTATGTTTTATCAACTGAACTGAATCTTGTGTAAGAGGAAACAATTTTTTTTTTTAAGGTACGTACTACTCCCTCCGTCCCCCATATTCGTGTGCTGTGAGAAACGACACACAATTTACGACAGAATTGGTGTAAAGTGGAAAAAGTATGGAGAAAGTGAGAAAAATAGGTAAAAAGTGATAAAAATAAAAATAAAGTAAGGATGAATATGTCTTTTTACTTAGAGAATCTTTTCATATTTAGAATGCCTACTAATATAGGGACGTCCCAAACGGGAAATATACACACTAATATGGGGGACGGAGAGAGTACTATATACTGTTCCAATGCTTGAGATGTTGTACAGTGACGCCGTTTACGGTATCAGATTTTTTTTCAAATACTATTTCGTGTTTTTCTATTAAATATCGAATATTATATTCTGATATCGTGGAATGTTACAAACGGATAATTATATGTCGCAATTTCTAAGGAAGATGTTCAACCTTCACTTTTTTACATTAAATTAAATATCTGAATGTTTCAAAAATAATAATAATAATAATAATAAAATAATTAAAAAAATTGAAACGGAATAAGTTGGGCCGAAGAGACGTCCCGGGCCCATTTAGCTGAATTCTCTTAGGGCACGTTTGATAGAAAGGATGAGAAAAGAGCAGATAAGAAAATGTGTGATAAGGTGTGATAAAATAAGGTGTGATAAGGAGAGATAAAAAATGTATTTGGATGTTTGGTATGTAAATTAACAAATGTAGATATCTTGATTTAACTGAGGATAAAATACAAAATTACATATTTATCCTTGAAAAACAAATGAAATAATACATCTCAAAAAATAAAAAAGAATGAAAAAAATAAATCATTATCTCCCTCATTCTGCTTCATCCTCTGCCGCTAATTCTGCTTCATCTACTACCTTGAAATCTCAGGGCATAATCACACATGTTTGCATACAAATACACACCTGCATAAATAGAGAGAGGTAAGCGCTAGGGAGAGGGGGAAAAAGACAAATGAATCCAAGCAAAATTGAGGAAGATTTGTTCCACCAAGTAGGTGTTGCTGAAAAAAAAAAAAACCCTTAACCACTGCATTCTCTCCTTTCTCCGCCGCCGCTTTCTCCACCTTCCTCAGCACCAAACCCCCCAAAAAATTAAGGAAAAAACGCAAGAAAAGAGAAAGCTCTAGAACCAAATCTGTCAAAACCCAACCAAATCTCATTCACCACTTCGAATAAATCATTCACCCCCGCCGTTGAGGCGGCCGCGCCGGCACAAGAGGGTGGCGGGATTGGGGCCCCATCAAGTGAGGTTTAGAGAGAGAGAGAGGGGTGGAGGGTGGAAGAGAAAGAGGAAGAGGGAGAGAGAGAGGGAGAGTGGAGGGTTTTTTGGGGATTTGTGAATTACCATCGTCACTATTCAACCCTCTAAAAGATTATCCGACCAAATACATGGGATAAGTAATATAGAAGGCTACAGTAGAAAGTTGTGCGGGCCGACCTTTTTTCTCGGGCTCCTGAGAAAAGGAAACTAGTCTACCAAATACAAGAATAAGCCCAAACAATTTTCTTATTTGGCCTTATGAGGGCTACCAAACATGGCCTTAAGCTATAAGTTTGTTTTATGAAAGCATGCTACCATATAAACGGTGGCAATTCCCTTATCAAAAATTGATTTGAAAATAAATTATGTTATATCTCACGACATAAAAATAATAAAAAATAAATATTATAATTCTAATCAGCTTAGGACCCGTCTAGATTAATTGCTCTAGACGCGTTGGGTCCTCCACCATTATACTTTGTGAATATAAGAATAAAGTTGACAATTAGGGCCCGTTTGGTAGCTAGTATAACCCAGGAAAAGCCTAGATAAGAAAATTTATCTCGGTTTTTTCAGTGTTTAGTATCCGAGAAAAATAATGTCATCGGCCCGCAAAAATGTTTGGGCCCGGACTAAATTCACTGTTACACTAGCATATACTATACCGCCTCTACCCCCGGATAAGTTGTGATAAGTTTTTTATTTTTTATTTTAATTATCAATTTTTTATTTTCAATTTTAATTATCAATTTTTTATTTTTATTTTAATTATCAATTTTTTATTTTCAATTTTAATTATCAATTTTTTATTTTCAATTTTAATTATCAATTTTTTATTTTTATTTTTAATTTTAATTATCAATTTTTTATTTTTATTTTAATTAAAAAAAATATTTTCAATTTTAATTATTAATTTTTTATTTTTTATTTTAATTATCAATTTTTTAATTTTAATTTTAATTTTCAATTTTTTATTTTCAATTTTAATTATCAATTTTTTATTTTTTATTTTAATTATCAATTTTTTTTTTTCAATTTTAATTATCAATTTTTTATATTTTTTATCCCAACTTATCTATGTTTGTACCAAACACACAATATATTTCTTATCCCAACTTATCATACTTTTTTTATCTCAACTTATCACATATTTTCTTATCCGCCCTTTTCTCGGTATTGCTACCAAACGAGCCCTTACAATAAAATTAAAAATTAGAATAGGTGGAAATCCAATGCGGTATTGTCTGGTGTTGCATATAAATAAATAAATAAATAAAAAAAAAAGGGACCAATAAGAAAGCAACAACACAAACTTTGCATGGAGAGCACGTGCCAAAACAAGACCCGGGTCTGCTGGAAAAAAAGTAACAAACCTCGTTATTATAATTAATTAATTTCACAAACATTAAATAATTATATTCCACATTACATCGTATTATCGTAGCCTCCCCCAGCTGTACCGTAATACTACCAAACTCGTGTAATTATTGAGGAGTGAGAAATATTTCAAAATTAATTGGGGGGGGGGGGGGGGGGGGGCTCAATTCTAGACTTTATTAGGTCAATTATAATGCTTAATTAGTGATATATAATTACTATACCAATTAGGGGCAGTTGTTTATAGCAGTGTTAGTTAAGTTTTGGGTGATGCTGAAATGTGTTCGGTATTCTTTAAAAAAAGAAAATGTTTGGTACAATAGCAAGTCACCATTTCCATTTCGGTCGATGAGTTTTACTTATAAATTACACTAATTAGCAAATTAATTATTATTTGATGGAGTGTCGATTTTTATTAGAAGAAATTCTAGTAACGATTAAGACTGCATTAATATGAAAGCATACGTATAACTTTGTTCGAATTTTATCGTGTAATTAATATTATTGCTTGCTTGAAATCCTAGTAATGACTTTGATGACGATCTTACCAAAAATATACTACTCCGTACATAAGTTTTATTTTTGGAGATTGGAATAATCAAATAAAATCTCCAAATTTTGCGTAGGGTCCATTTCATTTACCATGCACCTTTTGTTATCTTGATATTAGAATATCAAGATTTAATTAATCAAAAATAAAAGTTTGTGATTTATTTCTTTAGAATTTAAAAATTGTGTCTAATTTGTAAAAATATGATGACTTTTTGCAATGGACCATTATTAAATTTAATGTTAGTTAGCAAGAAAGCTTTTTTTTTAATCAGAAGAAGGGAATTTATTAAATGAAAAAAGGTACAAGAGGTACCGAACTGGGAGCTGAGCAGGAGCTACTCGTTGTTCCAGTATGAATTAAGAGTACAATTAGCCCAAGAATTATAATTCAAGTTCGTGTCAGCTTCTCCTCTAACGACGCACCAGCTCCAGAAACGACATTTAATTTCTTTTACAATATGTTGAAGTCCATTTTGAAGTCCCAATTTTTGTTGGAGTACAGTTAGCAAGAAAGTAGTATACTTTAAAATACAAAGACTAGTTATGATTAAGTACATTTTGTTGCATAAGCTTAAGCTAGCACGTACATCAAAAGCAAAACATGCAATACTTTTGAGTTTTTTTTTTATTATTATTTATTTTTACATGTGGATCTATATTTTCTCGATTAAAAAAAAAAAACAAATACATACCAAAACTTTGTCTTTTTATTTATTTATTTTGACAAGTTGTTTTAGGAAATAATTTTATTACTTATAGTAGTGATAAAATGTATAGATAGATTCTTGATGAGTAACCTGGCATCTAAGTTCCTGATATGGAAGAATCTTCAAGTATGGGATTTTGAGTATTTTTCTTTTTTTTGGGGGCCAATTCGGTCATTTTGCGTGTATAGCATCGAAAGGTGGTTTTACCAAATAGTAAAGTCGTTAGGAAAAAAAAGGGTTGGTGTTTTGGTGGTTGTTAATTTGTTATTTTCTACAAAATTTGTAATTATTGTGAAGGAAATTAGATGGTGGGGTGTCCAAAATTGACATTTTGACAAGTATATAAAGCAAGTAAAGAAGTATTATAATGGCTTTTTTTCAACTCTTAAGATAAGGAACATGCTCTTATCCATTCACAAAAATAAACAAGTCCACAAAATAAGAACTTAATCTATTTTCCAATATATGTATTACTACTATTCAAACAAGTTTACTTCATCCTCCCATTGCACACAATCTTTGTCATTCTATTATATCCTTTAAGACCAAATACAATCAGTTTTTAAAACGTTTCTCCTTCAATTAATATGTAAGGAAGTTTGAGTCATTAATTTGGTCTGTGTAAGTGTATATATAAGTATTGTACTTGATCGACAATTATTAAAAATATCAGAAAATCTATACCCTATTATAAAAGTGTCTTATTTTACAAAATTTGGTTTACCTATTTTGTCCCTGTTATATATTTAATAATAAGGGCAATAGTGTAATATATTATATAATTATTTTAAGAAGTATTATAGTAATAGAACACTATCCAAGTTAATTAATACTATAAATTATTCGTTATTTCATAATATATTATAATATTCCTTCTATATATATATATATATATATATATATATATTATAATATATTTTATATTAGATGTGTTGTATGATACAATCAAATAATACTAATTTGTACAGTATAATATCTAAATTTGCTTAATGATTTTTTTCCCCTTTTTAGCAGTATATAGAACTTAAAATGCTTTTTTCTAAAATTATTGAAATTGGAAAATTGGTTAGGGTCTCCGTCCTTTGCACTTTGTTTCAGAGTCAAATATTTAATTTTTAAGGAAAAAATACGTAAAATGATACATCGAAGGTTATGGACCAATATATGTAATTAGAAATGCATAATACAGAAGAATAATAGATGTCTTATGCTTTGAAGTTTGATAATTAGATGATAAAGTACAAAATATCATACCAATTTAATTTAAAATACAATGATACGTGACTATAAATGGTCATCTGATTGTGCTAAGGCAAGTCATATGCATTGGGGAAAAGAAGGGTAGGGAAAATTGAAAATAGAAAGAGACAGATAATATTTACACTTATGGCCATAACGTTTTAGTTTAAGTAGCATTATCAATATTTGGTTTTGTGTTTAAATGTTTATGTAAATATTGCATGCCCTCCTTTTTGCATGTGAAAGTAATTAAAAAAAAAACTAAATTAGTTGGTTTGTAAAATGTGTTTTTTAATTACATTTTTGAAAAGATACGAAACTATTAGGCAAACACAACACACTTACACACACACGCACCCGGGGTGACTCGAACCCCCAATCTCTTTGTTGGAGGGGAAACGTCTTACCAACTGAGCTGCGCTTCGTCACCTTTTATGTCCTTTATTTATGGGCACAATGCAATACTATAATTATAAAAACTTCAGAAAATTTAATACTCCGTATTAAAATATATTTAGGATAATATCAATAGTGTTATACTTTCATTATTATTATCGTCCACACAAATTGGTATTCGTCTACAAGAAGAAGAAGATTAAATTTTATAAAATTAAATTCTATTTTTTTCATGTAAGAAGACTATTTTTACTGCACATTAAAATTCATCGTAGCCCAGCATGATCCTCAAAATCTTAAATATATATTTATATATCTTTAATGAGAATTGTATTTACAAATAAAAAAATTGTGAGGAATATAAGTATCTTTAAGGAGTAAGAGTAACTCAATTTAATTTGAATTTGTCATGTTCTTATTTATTCAATTTAAAGGTAAATGTATTTTACTACAAGAACCACTACTATAATTAGAAAGAGAGACAAATGAATATAAAAATGTCTATTCATATTATTACTTTTATCAAACTTCCAAAGTATTAGTAATATTTATAGAACTCTATATTTATTGGTACAACTTCGTCGACATAATACTCGAAGTTGTTTTGATTCAAGGTAATTTATAATTCATTGATGATTGCTATATATTTACATTCATACATCTGTCCAATTGAATAATATAATATGTGTTCTTACTTTTCTTTATTTACGGTTTATTTAATTTGATTGATTTATCATAATTATAATGATCATTGTCATATGATTTTTTAAAGTTTTTTACAAAAGATAATTTTTTCTTATACATGGTTTGGTTTATCTTTTGCCTTCTATTTACATCAGTTTGCTAATATTATGTTGAAATTTATAATTCATAATCAATATTATTTTAAACTTTGAAGATTCTTTTTTTAATTTTAAGTATATTACTATTCAAAATAATATTTTAGGTAAAATAAAAAGTTATACGTGCAACGCACGTAATCCCTGCTAGTATTACAAAATATATATACTTACATAACGAGTTGTGCTAATTTTAGAAGCAATGGGAGATAAGTTGTTAGAAGCCTTATATTAGTAATTATTGTTAGATAAAAATAACATATGTTTGCTTTAATTGACTCAAAAAGTGCAACATCTCACGAGTTTCATCCACGAATAGCTAATGAAATTTCACATGATGCCTTTGAGTATTTAAATCTTAACCCACGTGAGCTTTTCCTTCTCTGTACATGATATTTTTCAAAAATCCAACTTTGATTCATGCGTGGTATTTTTTGCTGATTAATTGGATTTTTAGTTTTATTTTTCCCTTTTCATGATTGAATTCTGCTCTACATATATTATTTGGGTTTTTATATTTGCAACTAACCAAAACTCGCTTTATTAGATCTAACAAATACAACTAACGTAACAACCGATATTAATTAACAAGATTTATTTTATTATTTGTTAGATTATTGATTAATATTATTCTGATTCTACTTCCTTAAAGAAAAACATTAGTCTGCCCATTTTTCGATTTTTATTTTATTTTTTATTTTTATCAGCAATGTCTAATTTCATATTTGTAGTATACAATAAAGTAAGACTGTGTACTTACTACTTATGGTCACTCGCGAAAAAACATATATGAACAATATACAAAGTCAAATTAATATATGTAAAGTCCAACTTGAATTGAGTGGATATAACTATATATAACATTTAGTATAGATAAAAAAATGCAAATATATTCGATTCACTCAACTCGATTAGCTTCCCCAAGCAACCTAATCCGAATAGCTAATTCGTTGGTTTCCAAAATTAAAACAAGGATATTAATTTATTACTACATTGTAATGCTCACACTTTTATAGAAACCACGAAATTTTGATTATTGTTTTTTAGAACAACGTATTTGAAGGGGCAAATTAACGACAATAGCTCCACAAACTAACCTTGAAATGATGTAATATTATATTGCATCTTCAATGTAAATATATAGGAGTATCATATTTCATAAATTCCGAATATCTTAACCAAAGTAGCAATTGTGTTTACAATTTGAATTTTTTTGTTTAAACGGCCCAACGTTAATAATTTGTGATATACTATAATAAATTGAAAAATCTCACTAGAAATCAATTATATAGGTCACTTTTCTGGATAATAAATACTACAAGTCAACAATCTTTTAACTTGTCCAAATCTATGTTTGTCTTTTTGCATGCGATAATTACTCCAACTACTATAGGCTTGTAGCGGATCTTGCTTTATAATTTTCTATTAAATATTTGTAAAAAGATTATTCTATTCAATATTACGTCATCAATAGAAAATTTATTGCATATTGTAGACGAAAACAATATATCATTAAAATTAGTAAGTTAGTGCTAAAAAATTGTTTTTTTTTAATTATTTTTTTAATATCAATAATTAAAGTCGTAGGAGCACATCTCACGTTTGACAAATTTGGCATGGCATGGCATGGACTATACTAACATAGCTATTAATATCGTAATTATATAGTACTACTAATCAAGTGAGCTATGTTGGTATTATAAAACTCGAAATGAAATGTAATTAATGATGTAGTGGCACTAATTAAATAATTAAATTGGAGTGGTTATGAAATGGGAAAAGTAGGAGTATAAATTTTGATGGAGTTTAACTTTTTCGATACTATTTTCGCCGCTTCGATACGTGGATTCTTCCTGTTCCTTCTTCCTCTCCCTCTCCCTCTGTCAACTCTCTCTCTCTCTCTAGCACGGGGACACATAAGCGTTGTTCATACGTATACATACACTTGTTTTTGTATCTATTATTCCTTTTCTCCGAATCTATCGATTACAATTACGTCATGGCGTTTCAAGTGCAAGCGTTAAGAATGAAGCGGTGAAGGCAATATACAGAGGTGATTTCAGCTGCGAATTTAAGCCTCTCGTGGTCGCGCGCGCCTCGGATTTATCGAATCGGTGGCTTGAAGGTGAGTGTGTGTGTGTGTGTGTGTGTGTGTTTGTGTGTTGTGTTCTTCATAATTGAAATCGTTGTTTATTTATTTATTATTATTTTTTCATTCTTCTTTTGCGTTTTCCTTTTGTTTTCTCTCGCTGTATGGGATTGAAGGACGGCTCGACCTATTGCCGATTCTCGACTGCTGGTTGCGTAAATATGAAGCTTGCTAATTTGGCTGTGTGATTTTTTGTTTTTTTGCTAAGTTTGAGTTGCTGTGAATGCGATGCCTTAATTTATTTTTATTGGAAAAATAAGCTAGAATTCTTAACCATGTTCAATTAATTCAAAATACTTGTGGTTGATGTTAGAAGTTAGCTATTCAATCATGTGTCTTTGTGCGTGTGTGTGAATTGCTTGTTTTGTTATTTAATTTCCAGTTTTTCAAATTCAATTTCCACTTGTGGGAAATTATTGAATAAAGGTTGAATTCTATTATGTTCAAGCCCTATCCTTACTGTTGAGTTCAAGTTGAACTAGCTGCCCGTATCCAAGCAAAATTATCAAAATTTTGGCTGAGGTGAAAATTGCAGTTATTGCATGCATATTTTTGTGGACCTATGTGTCATCAGGAATTGTTACTTTGCATCCTTAATCCATTGTGAGCACCGATGATATAAGTGTAACATGAGTATCTCATGTCATCTGCATGTCAATGCTGGATTCCATAAATAATGAAATTGGATTTCTGCTTGGATGCAGAAGTGTAAATTTTCCTTTGTTTTAGCAGTATGAGAATCAACAAGTTAACAAAAAGCAACTAGACTGAAAATATCCCCCACGTTGTAGTTGGCCTCCTTTTGTGTATATCTCAAATTTAGAACTGAAATTGAGCACCAAGATGGTCAGTGATGGTGATTTTGAAATTTGTAGTGCCGTTGTTATTCTTCTGTCTCAGTTACAATTCCGATCAAATGAGATATAGACAAGGACAGTGATCATTGCGCTTTCATTGTAAACCACGTGTCAGCTAGAATCCAGTGACCTTTTCTGCATATTGTTATATTTGCTTATCATAGTATTAATAACAGATATACTTGCATTTATTGTAGCCTTTTCATCAGAGATTAAAAAAGCATATGAGAGGATCGACATCATGGAGGTGGCTAATCAAGAAAAGACATTTCTTATTTGATGGGGTTAGTGGTTGGCAGGGTTGATTTTAATTGTTTTGGTTCTGGCACAGACAAATCATGCGGATCTTATGCCCTGTTGTTTTTATAAATATTACATTCTACGTCGATCCTTTACATTTTGGAGCAACATAGATATCTATGAAAAATGCTTAATCTGTAAGCATATATGCAGGGAATATGTGGAGCAAAGATGAATCAGCTGCCATTTATGGGAGTTGTCTGTACAGTTATGTTATTCGTTATATACAGGACCACAAATTATCAGTACCAACAAACAGAGGTATGTCTGGAGATTTTGCTTAAGGACTTCGGTTATATTCAAATGAACTTGGTTTCTTTTTTCTAACTTTTTCTTTCACATTGTCTATGATGGTGTAACACTCATCCCTTTTCTTGCCCTTTCTATCAGATGGAATCAAAATTGCACCCTTTCTACACGTTAAAGGTATATGCATGTTTTGGCATACTATTATTCGAACAATCTATGTCATTTGTGTAATGGAAGAGTTTTGATAAGATACTTCATTCCTTTCTTTATTTACTTCCTCTAGTTTCTCTCTTCTTTTTTTCTTTTTCCCTTTTCCATTTCTGCTTCTGAGGCTCTTTTGATATTTTTATCAGGAGTCACCAGTAGATACAACAAGATCGACTAGTCTGCCTCATGGTATCATTGAAGCAAGGTCGGACCTGGAGTTAAAGCCTTTATGGGCTACAAGTAGTTATAAGTCACAGGTATACTACTTTATGTTATAGAGTTACAGACCATTGATCTCATTGACTAATGATCAAATTTTTGAATGACCGGCTATTGATGACAATGATATAGCATTCAACGACACACATCTATCTGATGAGCTATATACTGAATTTCAGAAAAGTGTACGGAAATCTAACAATTTGCTAGCAATGGCTGTGGGAATTAATCAAAAGAAGAATGTCCGCACTATTGTTGAAAAGGTACAAAACTCTTTAAATGCTGAAAAAATTAGATCAATTAAAAGATGAACTAGGTCTGCCAGTTGCTTAATTTTCCTGGATTCAGTTTCTTCCAGAGAATTTTACTATTGTCCTATTCCACTACGATGGAAATGTGAATGGGTGGTCAGATCTGGAATGGAGTAGGGAAGCTGTACATATAGTAGCTCACAATCAAACAAAATGGTAAGACTTATAATCTGTACAAATTCAAGTTATGTTTTTCCTGAGATTCTCAGTTCTAAGTAAATTATCTTTCCAACAAGTTGCCGAGGACTGAGTTATGGTCGAACCAAGAGTTCAATGTCCACTCTGTGATCTGTTATTTACATACATTGTACTTCAACAATATAAGATTTGATCCAAACGTGATACTTTGTAATAAAATGTGTTTTCATGTGCAGGTGGTTTGCCAAACGCTTCTTACACCCAGCCGTTGTGTCTATCTATGATTACATATTCCTATGGGATGAAGATTTGGGTGTACAAAATTTCCATCCTGGAAGGTATGATTCCATTGAAATATAATATTTCAGTTATGATTACTAGCATGAAACAATTACTCATCTCATTTAGATACGTCGGATATGGCATGCAACCTGGTATTATGTATTTACTTGTAGATCTTACTTCTACTTTTTTCTAAAAAAATTGAACTTCTTATTCTGCAAGTAAACCAAATTATGGTTTCATCCCCGATTCATTCCATAACCTATCTTCATCAGACGCCAATTATTCTCATAGGTCCACTCTTCCATCTCTAACTCCCCCTTATTCAGGTACCTGCAAATTGTTAAATCTGAAGGACTTGAGATATCTCAGCCAGCTCTGGATCCAAATTCTACTGGCATACATCACAGGATCACAATAAGAAATAGAATGAAGATTTTTCACAAGTATGCGCGAAATCCGCTTGGTCTAACTTCTTGATTCATATGTGGTGTTACTGATTCTTATATATTTATTTTCAAGCAGAAGAGTGTATGATGTCAGAGGTAGCACAAAGTGTTCAGATGATAGTGAAGGGCCACCCTGTACCGGGTAAGTTATCTTCTGCTAAAAAACTTATCTCATTACTTACACTAGATATTCAGTATACAGTCTCAAGAAACATGCCTCATAATTGGTTTGTATCTTCGATATTTCAGCTTTCTTGCTTTTGCCTTCATAATGTTGTTGCTTGCCGGGAACTTGTAAATTTTGCTTTTTTCACCCCTTTCAGTACTTTTCTGAAGGGATAGGCTCATAGGCATGTGCTGATGGCTCACTGTCTTTTCTGCAGATTTGTGGAAGGAATGGCTCCTGTGTTTTCGAGATCAGCTTGGAATTGTGCCTGGCATTTGATACAGGTGATCTTTGGTGTTTGCCGGAATTAATTTTTTTTGCTAAGCTTTTAACGTTAAAACCTACAATCATGAGCAAGTCATGCATAATATTTTCATCAAGGTCATATAAAGTGTAATATTTCTGTCCAAGTGCCGTGAATCTTACAGTTTTCCCTTGATTGTCAGAATGATCTTGTTCATGGATGGGGACTCGATATAAAACTTGGGTATTGTGCACAGGTAAGACTGCTATCAGAGGCCATGTGTTTAGTGTCTACTTGAGATTCTATGGATTAGTGTGCTTCCCCTCCATGGAGGAATCTTGTTGGATTTCAAAAATCTTAATTCATGTTTCTTTCATGGGAAATTTGAAATTGACTTGTGTCAACTAATAGGCCAACTATACTTCACAGATTTATGCTCAACGTTATTATCTTACTTATTTGATATATTTGGAACTTTACAGGGGGATCGTACCCAAAAGGTGGGAGTAGTTGATAGTGAGTACATAGTTCATCAGAGTATACAAACTTTGGGTGGGCAGTCGGTGAAAAAGGTGATGACAAAACTTCCCTCTATTGAGATGATTTGCTTGACCTAATATAATCTCCTAACATTTGTACTTAATCAAAGATATATATTTTGTTCGAATTTCCACCTTTGCTTCTAGTCAACCTGCTTCTGTCTTGTGCTCTTATTGTTCTCATATTATGGGAACCCAAACATCCCACATCTTCACTCAACTAGAACTGAAAATTTGATTTGCCTGTAGCAACCATGTCATCAGCACATTGAGAGCCAAATTCAGATTTAGTTATGTTAAGCTAATTAGCTTCTCGAATTTTATCTTGAGTTGATGTGATGTTTTAAAATATATGCAGGTCAAGAAACCTGAAGAGACAGTTAAGGTATACCTTTTGCCACTTGTGCTCATTTCTTCTTTTCTCTGTTCTGTCTTTTATCTTTAGAGTGACTATAGTATTTCTAACTACGCTTATACTGATTTTCTCTTTGCCCCTTCTCTTTTCTTCTATATACAGAGGCATCCGGTCGATGTTAGATCAGAGGTGAGAAGCATGTTCAACCACATGTTTTCATAAGCATCACATTCAATCTTGTCACTATTTGATTCTTCCAAAAAAAAAACAGGATTCATCTGAAAATAAAACTGCACAAACAAATCTTGTGGCATAGTTTTAGCAAAATACAAATTTTGTGTTCTAAATTTGTTGCTTGGACTGTCCTAATCCAGATTAGGAGGCAATCAACTATAGAGCTTCAAAAATTCAAGGAGAGATGGGAAAGAGCTGTAAAGGAGGATAAGAGGTGGGTCGACCCGTTTCCTCCAACCCCATCGAGGAAGCTGAGGCGCAATCGTAAGCGTAGCCATTCCAAGGTCTAATTAGGCAAAGCTCATTGTATATTTTTTCCAGTCTATGTCAAGGTCGATTCTCGTAATTATTTCAATTTTTAGTGTTCATATTTTTAGCCAGCGGTTAATCTGGTCTGCGAACACAATCTATAGAAGGTAGAAGATCATCAACATTTATACACACACCATCACAGTGATCAGATTTGAGTAGGAGCTAATTCTCAAATCCCTATAGTTAATAGTGATATCTTGCGAGTCTTTTTAGTGATTATATTTTCAATACAAGTGTATCATTTCCAGTATTGGAGGACCAAACTACCTCTTCCCTTTCTATTTTCTCTTCACTTCCCAAGAATATTAGATTAGACAGAGATCTTATTCGATAGAACTGTTCTTCATTTTTGTAGGTAGATTCTGTGTTTTAATATAGTTGTATGTAGAGAAATGTTCTTTTTTTCATTATTTCCTTCAAATGTAATAGATAGAAACGCTCCACTGCTCACTATGGGCATAGTTAATGTGTCCACTGCTGATTTGGTATTGGTAGGTCGTCAATTTTTCTAATTACAGTATAGTTTAATTTTTTTAGAGCTTAGTTTTCAGGGTATTATATCTATCGAGAATTTTGTACAAGGAGATTTAAGTGATGTTATGAGTTTTGGAAAAATTATGATTGCGAATGTTTCTTGAATATGGTGCATGCATGAAATATACTGATATACCGAGATATAATTCTCAACTGTATCATAGATTCTTACCAGAGAAAAGAAAATCGACCACATAAAACATAATGCAAAACAAAAACTACGAGGAATTCAACGTTGCTCAAAATTTCCACACAACACAGAACACTCTGTCAACATAATTTATAGATTAGGCAATAAGCATGAACCAAAACCCTGAGGGTACAAGGGACAATAGTCTAAGATAATTTGATTTGAATATACATAATGGGTTTAGGCCTTTTCATAGCTTAGACACCGGCAAGCCTGCAAGAAAAGTTGGAAATACATATTTAAGGCTATGGTAAGAAATAGAGACAACAAAAGTTGAGGTACGACTAGACTTACCCAAAGCTTTTGAGTTCACAATGCTAGGGCATGCTGCAGGTGGCGGCGAGTTCTCGTTCAGGAACGGGTCCACGCTGTTCGGATTGGCCCAAATCGGATATCCTTTTATTTTTCCCTATAACGAAACACGAAATGAAATATCATGTCAATCCTGAGAAGTTATATTGATTCTAGACGAATGTTGACTGATGAGTTCGTACCAGGACATTAAGTGCAGCTAGTGTCGCCATTCCTTCACGAGTCCACTGCACGTACAATGAGAATGCATGATGAGCTACGGGATTTCGTCATGCATTCTTTTTCGCAATAAACATCATTTTTATCAAACTGTCGGTTATTTAGTTCAGACCAATCGGGCTGAATTTTTTTCGAGGTAGAAATTTTTTGGCCTTACCCTAATAATTCTTATCGGTTCATGGAACGAAATACCTCATAAGATTGCGATGAATTACCTTAGAAGCAGAGGCAATGTGAGGGACAACAATAGCATTCTTCATTTGATCTAGCCCTGGCTTCATATATGGCTCTTCCTAATAGAAATTCACGAATAAATCAAACCCATGATTTTTCGTATCACGAATACAATTAATTCAATAATTTGACACGATTAGTATACCTCAAAGACATCGAGACCAACTCGAAACATAGGGTTAGCTTTCAAGTGCTCAACTAGAGCTGCCTCATCAATCACAGGTCCTCTGCTGCAGTTGATAAGTATGGCTTCCTTCTTCATCTTTGCTAGCCTCTCTTTATTCACCAAATGGTAAGTGGTTTTATCCAGCACTGGATGAAGACTTATCTACAACAGTTCATGCAATGGACCATACATTATATCTCAATCAAATTATTTAATTCAATCACACCAACAACACACACAAAAGTAAGTAGATAGATAAAAGTCTACCACATCAGCCTCTAGAAGAACCTCATCCATGGACGAGGCCCTTTTCCACGTCACCGGCTGCTCCCCGTTGGCCTTGAGGAACTGCCCGTAAGCTACGAGTTCCAAGACATATAGTAAGGATTGAGTTATAATTTCAAGATATGTGATAGAGAGGTAGTTAACTAGTGTAGTGATGGGGAGCATGCCTGTAACGAACTTCTCGAGACGGGTGGATTGGTAGAGATCGTAGTAGATCAAGTTCATTTTGAAGCCTTCAACCTATTGTTTACATAATTTGGCCTCATCATCAGAAATTCATGATACTATTTATTGATGAAAGAGTTAATTAAGTAGGAGGAGTATATATAGTATTACCATCATTCTTGCATAAGCAGAGCCAATTCTACCAGCTCCAATCACTCCAACAGTTTGTCCCTTGAGCAAATTCCCTACAAAACTGCCAAGAAAATGAAATGAAATCAAGAAAATTCAAAATAAGAAAAAGAAATAAGAAAAAAAAAAAAAACGTACAGATGAGGAAGCCATCCATTGTATAAGCCAGCCCTCATGAACTCATCAGCTTCAACAATTCTTCTAGCTGCAGCTAGTGAAAGTGAAGCTGCTAACTCTGCTGTTGTTTCAGTCAGCACTCCCTATTTTATTTCAACAAAAATACCAAACTCAAACTTCATTTCATCATCATGCATCATCATATAGTAGTAATTCATTAAAATCTCTATTTATTAGTACATAATAATACATACAGGTGTATTTCCAACAGCAACGCCATATTTGTTAGCAGCATCGACATCGACGTTGTTGTAGCCCACAGCCATGTTGCTGAAGGCTGTGCCTCCTGCTTTGCTCAACGCAGAGAAGAGTGTCTCACCCCAATCCTCAGTCAACTGTCCAATAACTCCATCACACTTATTCCCAATCAATGAAATTATGTCTTCCACAGACAGTATGGTTTTCTTCTCCGTGCATATCTGCAATTCATTAATGCACAAAACCAACATCAGAAAAAACATACTGGAATAATAATCAATGAAGTGATGATATGATTATTAATTACTTCAAGACGGCAGTCTTGGTCCACCAAGAGATTGATCCATCGGCTTCCTGGCATAGACTTGGTGCTAATAACTCTGTACTTTCCATTAGGGTTGTACACTTCCACTTGCAACGGCCTCGCCATTCCACCACCTCTCTCTCTCTCTCTCACACACACACACACACACTCTGTGCTTGTGAGTGTGTCTTTTGTAGTTAGTTGATCGAGCGAGGACCAATAAGGATTCTTTTTTAATAAAAAAGAAGAAGAAAAGAAACTAGTTGTGAGTATATAAATAGTTGGTAATTTGATGAATTTTTGTAGTATAACTATAATGATAAGGTGGAGAGTGAACGTGAATTGTTAAGGGCCTCTCATTTGGCATGAGATAACCAAGTATGTGGAGTGGCGCCACGTAATAATAGATAGATATAGAAGATGAATTTGTTGTGGAAATGTGAGGTGCTGAGTTGAGGGATTTCGTCATTTTCCTATGAACAAATAATTACTTGTACTTATGTGCTTGTTAAATAAAGATACATAATTAAGCCTTAGTTGAGAATCACAATGATTATATTTTTTTTTTATCAAGCAACACAACAAACTCACCCGAGGTAACTCAAATCCATGACCTCATAATTGGAGGGGAAATGTCTTATCAATTGAGCTGCGCTTCATCGTCAGAATCACAATGATTATTAAGTTATGTGATTATAGATGTTTTAGATTCCGTATTATGTTACTATTATTATAGACGTCTTTGACTCTTGGTTCTGGTATTGGTCGAAAATTATACTCCCTCCATTTCATTTATCTTGGCTCAAAACTTTTTGGCTTTTGCTGGCACGTTTTTCCACGCTTCTTGATGATGAGTTTTAAAATGAATTTTTGAAGAATTATTTTTTTTACGGGATACTACGAACTCATCATCAAGAAATGTGGAAAAACGTGCCAGAAAAGCCACTATTCAAATGAAAGTGAAATGGAGGGAGTATAATTATGAAAATAGAGAGCCCTTCGGAGAGAGAGTATTGGTGGGAGTGTCGATCAAAGAACTTGTGACGCTCAAGTCAATAAACAATAAGAGCAAACATTAAGTAAAATAATGGTGAGCATGGATGGCATGCATATGACTCAGTCCAGTGAATTTGTCCAGCCCCATATAAGAAGTTGGGCTCAGTCAGACTAATCATGTTCATCATATGTTATTGGGCTTGGGTTTAATTAAACAAATTTTCCCGCTACACTTATCTATCACCCTCTAATTTAGACTTTTATAGCTAGGGAGTAGATTAGTTCAAATCGATTACCATTATTAATTTCTAGTTAATGTACTATTAAAGTTTAATATTTGCTATTGTATTTAATCATTATATTACATTGATAATGTGATAATATTGATAATAATTATTAAATATAACTATTAATTTGATAATGATTCTTGAAGATATATTTCAATTAGCTTTTATAAATTTTCAATAGTTCTTATCGCTAAATAATTTGATTTTTATTGATACATAAGCTAAAGTTATGAAAATTTTAAAATAATAATAATAAATATTTGAAAAATACCATGTAGGATTATGAATTTATGATGTACTTTTGCTATTATGGAGTATGGATGATGTTGATATTGATTGATGATGATTATAACGCAATTAAAGTATTGAAAAAGTGAAAGACGGCCAACTGAAAGTTTCAATTTTAAAGAAATATCACTCCGTATTTTTCGAAGTAACCACTTTTCTTTTTGGTACGATTTTTAAAAAAATATAATTTTATGTGTATTATTGTGGTGCCTACCATTTTAATAAATGTAAAATAAATATTATTTTATTTTTTAAAAGTGGTCACTTCGAAGTACTACCTCCATCCCACCATACTTGGCTTGTTTCATTTGATAGACATTTTTCCACCGAAACCTAGTACGGGTTTTAAAATATAATTTTGAAGTATTTTTTTTTTACGGGATACTATGACACTCATAGTATCCCGTAAAAAAAAAATACTTCAAAATTATATTTTAAAACCCGTACTAGGTTTCGGTGGAAATGCGTGCGCGAAATGTCTATCAAATGAAACAAGCCAAGTATGGTGGGATGGAGGTAGTATACGTTACCGCTTCGAAGAATACGTATTTATTTATTTTGAAAGCATACACGCTGTCGCTGACCGCAGACAAGTCCGTCTCTCTCTCTTCTCTTTCTCTCTCCAGATTCCTTTTGAACCGTTTGCATCCCATCCCGTACACACTCATAATATTCTTCCATCCTAAGCTTTGAGCAAATTTATTTTTTAGTATTGTTATTGGAATCGCACTATTCAGATCTCGAAACCTTCGATTCGGTGTTTGTGAGCGGATTCAGTTGAAGGATTAGTCGTGTAGAAGATGGCTGGCCGTTACGATCGGAACCCGTTTGAGGAGGAAGAAGAAGTGAATCCATTTGCTGTAAGTGTTTCCTCTTTATCTGGTATAATTTGTTGAATGTTAGGTGGAAACGGCGCTGATTTTTAGGTTTTAATTTTTTGAGGATTTTCTTCGGTGTGCTCTTAAGATGAAGGATTAGAAGTTGAAGATAGGGTTAGATGATGACTTAGGTTGACTTACTAGCCTGATCTAGTAATTGCTTGATTTTGGATATTGTAATCGTATGTTTTAGAATTATTTCGCTGTCATTGGTGATTGAGAGTCGAGAGTAGGATGCTTCGGATAGTTTGGACATTATTGAGATCCTAATTTTAGATTGTTACGTGATTGTTTGGTTGCTGTGATTGTGGTGATTGTATGCGTGGAGGCTTGAATGGATCTTATGTCTGTGTTTTTAATGACTGTAATTGTGAGGCATTGAACGTTTGGATTAACATATGGTATTTGACTTCAATTTTAAATGATTTGTATGCTCAAAGACACGATTCCACGCTAGAAATATTTTCCCATCCTTGATAATTTTTTGGTGCTTGAGTTGAAAACTTTGACTTCCTTACTTGTAGCATTAGACATTGTTTCTCAGTAATACTTTGGCGGTGCGTATCAATGTGCTGTAAGGTTCTTTACAGATCGGTAGGTTGATTTTCTGTTGATGCTAGTGTTGAACAATGACGGTCTAGGTGTTTGATGGTTTAGCTAAGATGATAATCTTTCAGTGCCAACTTAGGGTTCGAATGAGATGAGATATAGTTGCATCCTAGAAATTGGTTGAATCCAAACAAACAAAATGGCAAAGAAGAGTATTAGAAGATATGAGGAATGCTTGAATTTAGGGTTCCCGAGTACTATGATCAGAGTTTGGTGCAGTATTAAGAGTCTAAATGGCATAAGTCGTCTTTGAGCAATGTGAAACAAAAATCTAAAGTTGCACGTCTTTGTTTTCTCTAGCAAAACTTGGTGGATACATTTTATTTTCTGTGATCATGATTATACTAAAGACAGTTATGATTAGCCCCTTTCTTCATACTCAAAACTTGAACACTCACCACACAGTTCCCCCCTTAGATTAGGGCCTGCTCTAAGAATTTTCACAGAGAACTCTCATGTATCTGTTAAAGTACAAAACAATAATTTTAACAAAACTAATACTCCCCCCCCCCTACCATTCAAAATTTCTTGCTTTTTTTGGCCTTCATTCAATTTTGTGGAAAGAGTACTCATGTATCTGTTAACAAGTTTGTTAATTATGCTTTTTCACTATGATTCTTAATTCTTTGAATTCGTAAGTTATGCTGCCTTGAAAGAATCAGCATATTTTGTTTTTAGTTCCAAATAAACATTGGTATTTTTCTTATGTCCAGGATGGAAGAGGAAAGGCATCAGGACAACCAAAATTTAGTGGAGGCTCATTTTATAATGTGAGTTAAATTTCCTTTTCTTCCCTTTTGAAGAGATATATCTCGTTTCTTGCATTTTTATAATCTTATCACTAGAAGGAAGAGTTATTGTAAATTATAGTTTCATCTCTACTTTTCTACTTACATCACCATTTCTAGTGGTTGTTGGCGGGGGATGGAGATTTGTTTTTGTGGGGAGTGTTGTTGAAGAGTTAAAAGCATGTAGCGAGGATGCAATTGTTGTTTCTACACATTAAAGGTCAAAGTCATTTTTTTAACACCCTTAACTGAAATATAAAGCCACTTTTTCTATTATGTAGAGTAGAGTTGTAATGAGAGAAATATGGCCTACCTATTTTGGAAAAATATTAAATGCCTGTTTACTGTGTTAGGTGATTTATTGAGCTGTATTCCCAGTGAGGTTTCCTGTGTGCCCATGCTATACATTAAAATTCGCACCCTAGAATGCAGTGGTTCACATAGAAGATTACGTAGTAGACGCATTATCTATTTTGCAGCATAATTGGTCCTACTCAGTATCCACCATCAGAATTTGGATGCCAGATGTTCAGTTCGCGTTGTTGCTTAATCAAATTCATATGAAATTGAATTTTTCTTTTTCAGACTACTGGAAGCGTTCCACCTGCTACAAACTCAAGGCTCTCACCCCTCCCTCCAGAGCCTGCTGACTTCTACAATCCTACAGCGCCAGTTGATATTCCTCTTGATAGTGCTACTGTATGTGCCTTTTATTAGATTGTTTAGCATGAATTCATGCAATGGTGTTCCTTTTCCATCCGAATGGCTTCTATGGCTTCTAAATTCTAATAAATGATTTGAATGTAGGACCTAAAAAAGAAAGAGAAAGAGTTGCAGGCCAAGGAATCTGAACTTAAGAGGAGGGAACAGGTACTTATCTGTGGCTATTCATTATGTGTTGTGCTGAGTATTAATTTATCGCTAGGTGATGTGACATTCGTGATGTTGGTTTTGGCATGTTTGAATTTAGACTGCCTCTTCCTGGATATAAATTTCTTAGGAGGTGCAGCTGCTAACAAGTCTGAAGGTTTTTTTTTTTTTGTTGATTTTTTGCATTTAATATCAGTCAGCAAGCATCTCAAAATGCCAAATTTGCTCCGCTGTTTCTTTCACACCATATATTCATTCATTTCCACCTTTCCTTGTGAAACCAAAAAAATTCAAAATTGGGGGAAATTTTATCTAGTTCCCTGAAAACATTATCTGATGATTACCGCATTAAGTTTACAAATTCCCTATTATATTCCTTTTCTGAACATCGTTTCAATTTATGATGATGCTCTGCAGGAAGTTAGGCGTAAAGAAGAGGCCGCTGCGCGAGGTGCTTTATATATCTCGTATTTGATATTATTATTACCGTATCTGAACGCCATCTATTACTAGAAAAATCATACCTTTTTTTTCCAACCATTTTCTAATTAGAGCAATTACAAAAGGAGCCACACTAATTTCTTTTTTCATCGCAGCTGGTATTGTTCTTGAGGAGAAAAACTGGCCTCCATTTTTCCCCATCATTCATCATGACATCGCGAATGAAATACCGATTCATCTGCAGAAGCTGCAATATGTTGCATTTACAACCTTGTTGGGTATGTAAAATTTTGCCCGTACTCATTCATCGGTTGAAGCTCTGTGGTTATTGTTACTTCAGTTCCTGTATTCTAATACTAATATCTACTTACCTTTTCTCACTGTTGTAATCACATACTATTTTGCAATGTGGAAAATGGTACTTCCTCCGTCCCATGACTTGTAACACTTCTCTTGAATCTGTCTCACAAATTCAAGAGAAGTGTTACATTAGCCATGGGACAGAGGGAGTAGTTAATTGAGCTTGTAGAATTTTTATCTTTTTACTCATTTCATTGACAAACTTAGAAACTTAGCATCGTAAGACAGCCATCCTTTTTTATACAACTAGAAGTAAGCTCCAGAAGATTGTGTTATGGAAAAAATTGGTACACTGATTGTGCATAAACGGGCGTATATGAATTAATTAGTTTTAATGTTTATACATGTTCTTTGACTAATATTCCAGTTGCTTGGGATGCTTTCATCTATTTTGATTAATTGGGGTCAAAGTTGTATGTTGATTGAACAAAAGAGCCACAAGACTCCACTAACTTCGGGATCTGATCATAACTGGTGCATGCTGCTAATTATCTTCTACTGGTGGATATCAGGACTCTGTTTTGCTCTTCTCTGGAATGTAATTGCTGTAACTACTGCATGGATTAAACAAGGCGGTTGGTTTTTCATGAACCCATTAGTTACTTTCTGTTCATATGTATATTTTAAATGTTCCCTAATCAGAGTTGTCTTTCAGATGCAAAGATCTGGTTTCTTGCTATTATCTACTTCATTTCTGGGGTTCCGGGAGCATATGTTCTTTGGTACCGACCACTATACCGTGCTTTCAGGTTGATGATTTTTGCTTCTACTTTTATTTTCTATTCAACAAAGTGAATGGAAGTGGAACTCAGATAGTGAAGGAGCATAGTATTTCATGATCAAACCTCCTCTTCAATTATGAAGGCAATGATCTAACCTACTTTTCTCTAATCTACATGTTGTCTGACTTGGCATTGATGTTACGTTACAGGACTGAAAGTGCTATGAAGTTTGGATGGTTTTTCCTAATGTACATGGTAAGTTGACTTCATTATTCAGAAATGGGTCCTCATCGTCTAGTGAACTCACAGTACTGTGTAATTTATTGTATCTACAGCTGCATATTTGCTTCTGCATTTTTGCTGCAGTTGCACCTCCTGTCGTTTTCAGAGGAAAATCTCTGACGTAAGTCTGGCTTCATTTTTCTTTGTTCAGTATGTTCAGTTCCACAATACTTATTACCTAATTTTTTGTTCATTTAATCTGCATAGTATTTGTCTTATTTTTTGTTAGATTCGATCTCTGATCATGCTTCAACATTTGTTTATGCAGAGGTATCCTTCCAGCAGTTGATCTCGTTGGTGACCATATTCTAGTTGGGGTAAGTTTCGAGTACCTGTTGTTATTTATCTTATTTCAATACATCGTTATATTGGTTGAAAATTGTTGATGTTCCACAGGTTTTCTACTTCATTGGATTCGGGCTTTTCTGCCTTGAGTCAGTTCTTAGCATTTGGGTGATACAGGTACCATCTCTTTTTCTAGAGAGACAAAACCTTTCATCGTGCTTATAATGGTTCGTCACTTGCTAAGTAATGTTGCTTCTGATGGTGCAGCAAGTATACATGTATTTCCGAGGCAGCGGCAAAGCTGCAGAGATGAAGCGCGAAGCAGCAAGGGGAGCCTTAAGAGCAGCAATCTAATAACTCGAGCCACGGATGAACATATGTAAATCATGTTACGAAATCTATATGCTATTCAAATATTGTTGTTGAGTACACTTTTTGAGGGAAGTACTAGGATAAAAGGGATAAATAGGAGTTGCAAAATCTTGAGATTGGAGGTTCATAGATTGCTTGTTTGTAAATTCATTGTTTGACATTTCTTTCACCAGTTCATTTTACTTATAGAGTCGCTCGATCCTGAGGTCTTTCTATTTTTTCAAAAAATAGACCACAATTTTGTTATTTACATACTAATAGCTAATAAATTAATTTCGTTTTCGCGCAGGCAATTGGAACTCTTAATTTCCACGCTCAAAACGACGTACTAATTATAAAAGAAAGTACCGGCAAATTTTGGTGTAGGAAGTAGTGACATCAACCCTATTTTTATGAATTTAAGTTATTTATTTAGCCAAAGTAAACACCTATAAATAGCATAATCTTGAGGGAGTAGAAACTGCAAAATCCACAACTCATAATACACAGAACTAGTTCACAGGGCACAATTTTACAGTAGAACATTCTTAATTCGATACCTTATCTTTGGACTAGGAATATATATAGTATGTGCCTCTGTGTATTTATATTATGCCCATGTCTATATATTATGATACTCTTCACTCTATGCAATTTGGAAAACTAAAGGCTAGAGGAATTCCAGCTAGCATCAACAGCCCTTATAATCTTCTCATGTAAACTAGCTCCAGAAGAAGCTACTATACCGCGATCCAGACCTTCCAAGTACATACCTCTCGAGAAGCAAAGGGGATGGCCTCCAGCATCGGTCACCACACCACCCGCTTCTTGGATGATGACGACTCCAGCTGCATGATCCCATATCTTCTCCTTGTAACCTGCTCGAGCGAACTTCATGAATATCTCAGCATCTCCTCGAGCTATGGCTGCGTACTTCACCATAGAATACACACGTAGTGGTTCATTCCTGCAACAAATATGCATATTGGTCCTTACTCTCATCATACAAGATCTAAAGTCGAAGATGGCTACTTTGGTGAATATAGGATTTGAGTATTTGAAGGATTACATGATTGGATCAGGCGGCAAAATTGTTTAATCCTTCAGAGTAGTAGCCTACATTGTTTTTTCTGTCCTCATTCTTTGCTTTCTTCTAAAAACTATCCTTACATTAGAGAAATATAAAAAAGAGCCCATTTTTTTTTTCTTTCAATCCTATCAATGGAGCAAGCCTTAGGTACTAGAAACATGACATGGCACACCCGATCTTGGCAGAAAAAGCCACAAGAGCTCCAAAAAGCACTCTAATGAGCAAAGAAGACAAATGGACACTTTTCATTTCAGGATTCTGGTGTTCGAGACTTGCTTCAGATATAATTGACAAACAATACAAAGGACAGGCTCTTTTTGATTAGGTTAGGATATTTTTTGGAAACGTGCAAAAGGTAGAATAACCTGTTACCAATTTCGCACTCCGACTGAGTTTTGATTCAACTCTCATTTACTCAACCATGAGCATGCACCAAACAACCACGAAAAGGAAAAAGGAGTATGAAAAAGAAATATTACCTAAGTCCAACACTATGAGCTAGCCCTGCAGTGAAGGAATGACTGGAATTGGCTTTCTCAACAGGCTCACAGAATGTTGCCAAAGCCGGGTTGTCAATAGTCGAGACCCTGATTTGTCTCGCAGAGTTTGGCCAAACAAACTTTTTTTCCTTCTCAAGCAATGGCTGCATCCATGCTCCACCACTTCCTCTCTTTGCATAAATCACACACCCTTTATCCCACGAACCTGACGTCAATCTAGATACAATACTATGGTAGCCATTTTGGTAACTTAGCCATTCTTTCTTCAAAGGGTAGTTAGGGCATCCAAGAACTCCAAGCACAGGTTCACCATCCTCTATCAAAGCAAGAGCAATTGCATATTGATCGCCACGTACAAACCCTAACGTGCCATCAACGGGGTCCAGAACCCAGAATCTACCGGTGGGCCCACCACTCGAGTTGCACCTGCTGATGGAATCAAGAACCTGTGATGTGCTTAGAGGAGTAGATGGTGGTTGGATTCTGAAACTCAGTGCTTCAGCTAGGCTCTCGTTAACAGTCTTTGTAACTGCATTTAGTAAGCCAATAGAATCGTTCCTCGACAGTGATTCAATGTCTTCTTCAGCTACTATGGATACATTCTCACTCCCGAATGCCTGGGATAATACCCAGCTCACAGTTGCTTGAACACTCCAATCTGCTTACAAGTAGCAATGGGAGCATTAGCCACTCCAACCTATGTCACACACACATCTTACGGTTGTAAACAATTTCAGTTTGTTTTCTGGTGCCAGAGAAAGCAAGAAAACATAACAGGCTTTATAAACTCTACTTCAAAAAACTAAGGGCTATCTCGTTTAGATTATAAACGAGCACGAAACATCACATAATTCTCGGTGATACTTACTAACTGAGGATGCAGGTATTAACTCGTAATATCATATCTTGTTGCTATAAAGTTCTGATACCGCTCCAAATGAAAGGCTGGAACAAACTGCTTATGCGAATGAATGCATCCTACATATAGTTCACTTGTTATTTCGCATTACTATATATCTCCAAATTTAGCTCCAATCTAAGGTTAGGTAGGATAAACTACATATCAACATATTAGTGTACAAATACCTATCCTTGCATTCCAAAATACTCTCCTTGTCACGTTTAAGATGCCACGTTTCTCGAGTGTAAAATAATAGAAACGTATCATCTTAAACGGGACGGAGGGTTTACACTTCACTAAGGCTCATGCATAATAAACTATGGGGAAGAAATGAATTCTGCTGATCAAAGAAAGCACTTCAACAAATCCAGGAAATTTTCAAAGTCGGCATAAAAAAATGAAAAAGAATCAACATTATTATTGACCCATATTGAATGGCTGAGATTAATCAAATCACACGTTCACGATAAAAACAAGTTAGGAAAAGCAAGCCCACTAGCTAGCAGCCGACAACGCTCCATCTCAACGCAGCATAAAAATTCGATCAAGAAATGAGAATAAATAATTTAAATAATAATTTAAAAAAAAAAAATCTTATTCCAACAACCAAGGGCGGCGGAATGATACCGGCGACGGTGACCGGAGAGTCATCTTCTTTGGACTGAACGTGCACATTGTTGTTAGAAATCAAGCTCTCCTGCACTCTGCGGCAGAGCAAACACGCCATGTGCACTGCCTTCACGGCGACCTCCATTTCCTGCGAGTATTTCTCCAAATCCATGGACTCGAATTCGACGCTGCAATTCTGGGCCGTGGCGGAGGAGACCTGGCTACAGTGGAAACGAGAAAATGGGCGTAGGGATGTGTAAGGGAGGATGTTTCTCTGTAGGAAATTGCCTGAATTTCTTCCGTGAGCAGAAGATGGGAAGAGTGGGAGAGGAAGGCGAATTTTGGCGGACAAAAAAGGGGAAGAAATGGGCATTTTAAAGAAGAAAAGATCTGTGATTGTGATGAAGAAATGATGAGAATTTGGGTGGCAGAGGCAGAAATAGCTGCGTGCGTGCGTGGGGTTTGCTTTGCTTTGCTTTCGACTCAAACTTTGCAAATATTTTTCACAATAATTAGTTTGTTGTTGTTGTTGATGTTGTTTTTATTTTTATTTTTTATTTATTTTTTTAAAATAAATAATTGTCATTTTATGAATACAATAATTCTTAACTCTATGTTAAATTATTTTCATTTTTTTCCGCACTACGATAAATTTTTGGTGCTTTGTGGTAGGGGAAACCTAATTTATTGCAATTTTAGTGAATAGTAAATCTTAATTTGGACAAAACAATGTCTAAGCAAATCTTGAAAAAGTAGCGCGTAACGATTTCATTGGTAGGCAAGTTAAGTAAGTTTGCTTAATATTTTCTATATTAAATTTGCTATATGTTTAAAATGGAAAAAGTATCAAGTTTGGTCACTTAGATATTTGCGATATCACAGAAAAGTTATACTACCTCCACTCCAACCCATATAAGTAGTCTCATTTGTTATTTTAGTCAATCTCACTTATTAATTTAATTTCCTAAAAAGATAAAAACTTTGTGGCTACAATTAACTACATCTCCTTAGAATTGATTATAGCCACATATTATCTCATTCTTCGATTCCTGTGCTAAATACAAATGAGACTATTTATATGGGTTGGAGGTAGTAATAATGAAAAGTTTGTTGACATAATATAAAAAAAGCTTTTAATAGAATTTGTGATGTAAGCCAAAAGCTGAGGAATTTACCCTTTTAATCAGTATTTTTTTCTGAAGTGACCTACTTATATTCAATATATGAGGTATAAAATATACAAATATGCCACTTAAAAAAAAAACAGAGGTAGTATAACAGTGTCGAAGTGATTGAGTATGAAAATTGATAATACCTTTTAATAATAATAATAATAATAATAATAATAATAATAATAATAATGATGATGATGATGACGATAAAAATAATAGTAATAATAATAATAATAATAATAATAATAATAATAATAATAATAATAATTCTTTTCTCTACCTTTCACGGTTTTTTTTTTTTCTTTAGTTTTGTCCTTTTCCTTTGAGTCAATAATTGTTTTGTCAATCATAGAAATGCTCCCCTACCCATAGTGGGCACACTTAATGTGCCCACCCGTAATGTGGCAGTGCCACATCTGTAACTTTTTTCTTTTAAGGTTTAGTTTTTTATGTTAAGGTTTAGTTTTTTATAGTAGGGTTTAATTATTTTTAGTAGGGTTTTTATTAATTTCCTTATATATTCCAATATCACGTCATCTGTGGGCATATTAAGCATGCTCACGGTGGACATTGGAGCATTAGTCTTGTCAATAGTTCTTTAGTTTTATACTTATAGATATAGATATTTGTTTAGTAAAATGGACTTTCCACTTGCCATTATTGGTTATCCATTAGTTATTGCTAACTCCAAGGAGAACAACAAAACATATCTTCCCCAAATACTTAATTTAGATATAAGTCCAATTCTATAACTCCTAACTGATAAAATATAGGCATGCAATAACACGAGGTGATAATACACCCACAAAGAATAATTAGCAAAGACAAAGTATTGTTAAATTTTTTTTTTTTTTTTTTACCATTTCTCACTATTGCGCCAATTAAATTCAAGATTGACGGAGCAATAAAAGTAAAGATTCGACGCGAATGATTGTATGATTTTATAATTCTTTGTACTTATCTCGCATTTCTTAATTTATAGATAAGAGCTATGATTACAATCACGAAAGAATGTTATTTTCTTCTGTTCATTGAGTGAAGAAACTATATATATTTTTGTCATTTACTTCAACGTTTCTCCAACCTTAGGGGAAATTAAGCTCTATAGTATTGTTAAATTATATTTATATACCACAACAAAATGCTCCATGAAATAACAAAATGCGTCATATTTCGTTTGGTCCGTTTGTTGAATACTTATGAAGTATGAAATAACAAATCAGCCTTACCATAGTCCGTGAGATGAAAAATTGGAGACTAATTACGAATATTTTGTATAAAAAACGACTTGAATATTCGTCTTAGTAATTTGTATGACTTACGCTTGTTTGCACGAGTGATTCTACTAATCTGGAAACAAGAAAGATTGCTTTTTAATGGGAAAAAAGAATTTAACTGAATAGTGAGATTTATCCATTTCCACTTTAATGATTTTATCCATAGATGTGATGGAAGGTAACCTCAGGACAAAATTCCAATACAGAAAGAAAAAGGAACTAATAAATAATATTTATATGTATATACTATATTTTCCGAGTGATGTAGTGAATAGATCAGCCTTACGTCATCCAAAATTGCCACGACGATTGTAGGCAATTCCTTTCTATTGAAGTTGAACTAGTGTTTAGTCTAGGGGTGGACCGGTACGGTATATTGAAAAAAATTCTCCATACCGATACCGTACCGAAAATCATCGATATGCACTTTTTCATACCGTTACCATACCGTACATTTCGGTATATCAATTTTCGGTATACCGAAAATTCGGTATGGAACAAAGTCCATACCAATACCATACGGATTTTTCAGTATACCGTACTGAAGTTCGGTATTTCGGTATACCAAAAATTCGAATATTATACCTAAAAAAATTTATATTCGATTTTTTCATACAATATTGACAACATAAAAATAATATCACCACGAACAAATAGAGTCAAACACAAACAAAAAAATATTGTACAATATTGACAACATAAAAAATATCGTATTTTTGATCGCTAAAGATTAAAAAATAAATTATGTAAATTATATTTTAAATATTTTTTAGATAATTTAACATATTGAAAACTAGTTAGATAATTAAAGATTTATTAAGATTGTATTTAAATTTGAAATATTCTCAAAATATAAAATAAAATTAAAGTATATTTAATATTAAAAGAAAGTAATTTTTCGGTATACATCGAAATACGATACCGAACATTTGATATGTACCGAACATTCAGTATAATCGGTATGTACCGAACATTCGGTATACCGAATGTTCGGTACATACTGAATGTTCGGTATATACCGATTTTTTTCGGTATACCGAATCTTCGGTATTGACCGGTATACCGCGGTATAGAAAAACTCATACCGTTACCATACCAAAAATTTTTGGTACGGTATTATACCGTACCGAAAAACTTGGTATACCGTAAATTACGGTATTCTCAATATTTTCCGGTACGGTATGTTCGGTATACCTTCGTTTCGATAAATTTGTTCACCCCTAGTTTAGTCACAGCTTAAAAAGGTTGCTTGTTGGTTTTATAAGGGATGAGATATGGATTTGAGAACAAAAGTGTCTCGATGACTTTGTATTGTAGATGTGAATAAATTGGAAAAAAGTATCCATACATTCTCAAAGTGTATATTCATGTAACACACATATTCAACGAGCATGAATGTGTTGACCAAGCAATAATATGTATCCCAACTTCGAATACATGTGACGAGGTCTTTAATATTTAATTAACTATATTCAAAATATGAACACCCAATGAAACGTAATATTTTTAATTAAAGTGAGTGTGTTGTGTTTGCTTGGTAAAAAAAAATATAATACTATTTTTGATAAATTAAAATAAGATTTAGGTGGTAATTAACCCTAAAAAATACTCCATATATACACGCACTTCGTTTCATAATTAAAAAATTTAGGCAAAAATGCATTTAGATGAGTAATGCTCCTCTCCCCACCGTGGGTATACTTAATATGCCCACGGCTGAGGTGACAGTGGCACGTCAATAATTTTTCCTTTTAGAGTTCACTTTTTTTTAGTAAGGTTTAGTTTTTTATGGTAGAGTTTATTTTTATAAGGTATATTAATTATGATTTTCTTTAAATATAATGTCGTCACCTCAACCGTGAACATATTAAGTATGCCTATGTCCACGGTGGATAGGGGAGCATTACTCGCATTTAGATACAAAAACCGTACACAGTTTGTGTATCTAAATGCTTTTGCCAAAATTTTAAATATTTAACCGAAATTTAAATACTCTCTCAATTTCCATTTCCATGTGCAAGTGCGAGTGCAATTGCAGCGATGAATAGATTATAGAATAGATCAATTCTCCAAATTATCTATCGAGAAAAATACACCCTTCTCCTTGCTTCATTCAAATCAAGAAAAATCAAGAAAGTTTTACATACACGGAGAGAGAGAGAGAGAGAGAGAGAGAGAGAGAGGAAGGAATGGGGTTTGAAGGGAAAGAGAGAGGAGAGGAAGAAGGGGTAATGGCTACTGATTTTTTCTGGTCATACACCGATGAGCCGCATGCTTCACGCCGGAGACAGATCCTCTCTCAATACCCTCAAATCAAACAATTATTTGGTCCCGACCCTTTCGCTTTCCTCAAGGTATATTCATACATCTGAGCTTTTGCAATGTCACTCCAAATTCTGAGAAATTCATACTTTAGATACGAGATCTGCGCTTAAACTCATAGTGGGTGTTGCAAAGATCCACTCTTTTTCTGTATTTCTGTTTCTTTTCTGCTGCATTCTGATTTTTGGTGCATTTGTTTCATGATTGACTTGTTGATTGATTAGTGTGTGTTCTGTGTGAAGTTGTCAGCTGCTGAATTTGTTTGTGTTGGTTTCAAGAATTTAATGGCATTGAACTTTTGCATCTCAACCTATTTAAGCACTAGCTAGGGCCTAAAGAATAATGAATTTAACTAATTGTTTGAAGAAAATCATTAGTATATTGGAAGAGGCTTACTTAGGTGGATAGAGGACTCCAATTTTCTATTTTTACAAACTTTACTCCTTAATTGAAATGTTTTGGCATAAATCTTGGAAAATCTTGAATTAGGAATGTGGATGCATAGGAAAATAGTGAAGAGTAATCAGTTCTATGATCCATAAGATTGAATCCTACTTTACCTAATATCCTACATTGCAGATTGCTGCAGTTGTCTTCCTTCAGGTATGGACCGCGACTTTCCTAAACGATGCATCGTGGCTAAACATACTCATAATAGCTTATTTCTTCGGCTCTTTCCTCAACCACAATCTCTTCTTAGCCATCCACGAACTCAGTCACAACCTAGCCTTCTCGACTCCACTCCACAACCGGTGGCTAGGGATCTTCGCCAACCTTCCCATAGGCGTGCCCATGTCCGTCACTTTCCAAAAGTACCACCTCGAGCACCATAGGTACCAAGGTGTGGACGGTGTTGATATGGATGTCCCAAGCCTCACAGAAGCCAAATTCATTACGAACATTCTCTCAAAATCAATATGGGTTCTTCTCCAACTCTTCTTCTACGCTCTTCGCCCCCTCTTTCTCAAACCGAAACCTCCTGGGATATGGGAGTTCATCAATCTCACTATCCAAGTATCTTTCGATGCTGCCATTGTTTACTTGTGGGGATGGAGATCTTTCGGGTATTTGATCTTGTCTACGTTTGTTGGAGGTGGGATGCACCCCATGGCAGGACACTTCATCTCGGAGCACTACGTGTTTAATCAAGATCAAGAAACTTACTCTTACTATGGCCCTCTGAATCTGATGACGTGGAGCGTAGGCTACCATAATGAGCACCATGACTTCCCAAGAATTGCAGGGAGCAAGCTTCGTAAGGTGAGAGAGATTGCACCGGAGTTTTATGAGGGGTTGGATTCGTATCAATCATGGAGTCAGGTCATCTACATGTATGTAATGGATAGAGCAGTGGGGCCGTTTAGTCGGATGAAAAGGAGCTTATCTACGTCGTTGCAGAAGAAATCTGAATAGTTGCATCTCTCATTGAGATTTTCTTGAAATTTTTATTTTCTTAATTCAAATTTTTGTAGAGTTTTCAGGAATCTAATTATAGAAGAGATCACTGAGCTTCCTTTCTGCTGTTTACTTATGTATGAAACTCTTGATGCTAAATATTTATGAGCAATGATTTATTGGTCCCTTATTTGTTAATGGAATTTTGTCCTTTCAAACATAGGATTCAAGAATCGTGCAACTTGAGAGTTTTAACATATTTGACAAATAATGGTATTTCATTTTGTCAATATAATCTGCAAAAAAAAGCTGTTTAAGACAAGGGAAATACATAAAGCTTAATATATTTTATCTAGCCTAGCTCCTAAATAATTTTTCATCATCATATAAATTCCAAGAACATTGCAATATTAGAAAGCAAATTTCGTCGAATCTGGAATGAAACTAACCAAACCTAAACAATAACTTCAGCAAATAGTTCATCTTCAATTGCTTTGGAGATATTTCTGGCGAAGAATCGCGCTATGCAGAAGTGCCAGGAACCTCGTCTCTAGGAGGATTGGATACGAGAGGCGGTCTTGGTTTCTCTTCAGGTGGAGGCTTTGGTGGTCTTGAATGAACTTGCTTGATCTTTTCTGGAGGAATATCGAACTGCAAACCAGATAAAACGAGGCAATATTTCAAGTACTATTAACAAATCCAAAACTATTACTACTTCTGATCACGTAAGTTCTGCTTCGAAGTAAGCTTACCTTATAACTACAACCAGATACACAAGCACGGAAGCATTCCTGTAAAAACATGAAAATATTATATGCACGCTACAAGCAATAATCATAGCACATTGATAAAAAAGGCAGAAAGAAACGAAGTTAGGCACGAGCAAGATAATAAGAATGGAGGAACGAACTTCAGAGTAGGTAGCAGAACCAGGAGATCGATCAATATAAGCACTCCATTGCTTGTCTTTAAGAACCGGGTCTTTGTAGCATATCTCATCGCACTCTCCTAAACATGAGTTCAAATTACTAGTACTGTCAGATTTTCGACTGAACTTAAAATACTTCGTATCTGAATTCACAAGAAGGCACAAGTGTTAATCAGAGTAGAGATTCATACTCACATTCTTCCCATGTATCACCATCAGCATCACATCCCTTTTTGCAGAATACTCTCCCTAAAGGAAAGATGAACATATTCCTTTAATCTATCTACAGTATAAAGTATCCAGAGTTTACAATATCTATTTTCATCATAAATTCAGCAGAAAAAGTAATCCCAATAAAACTATTGTCAAAAATGCCCCAAAATTTTCTGATACAATCATAGATTCAAACAAAAATGCCCCTTTGCATAACAAAATTTTCTGCTACAATCAAGCTCCAAAACATTGCACATCACCCACAGTTTTCAAATTTCAATGCATTTTACTAAGAGGTTCAAAATCCATCATAAAAAATTATATAAATTGAAGCAAATTTTCGTTTTTTTGCTAAAATCCGCAATAAGAAACGAAATACTAACACAATTACCTAAAATAATTAAAAATAAATAAAAATTCAAAGAATAACACGCACAATAAGAAGAAAAGAAAAGAATGAGCGCATAAATAAGCAAAGGTCTTAACCCTAACACCCAGAATCCATACAAATTGAAACTAAAAATCAAAGGAAAAGGAATGAAATTACATGGGATTTGCATAAGAGCAGCGTATTTATGGGTGCATTGAGAGTTGCATGGAGGCGCCCATTCCTCTGGAATCATTTTGCATACATGAAAAAAATATTAATTTCGTTAATTTTGAAAGGAATTCATAGTGCATACACGAATATGAATTCGTTATTTTCTGTTGAAAGCTTTTCCTCCGTCTCAACTACCAGGGCTGTTTTCGTCATTTACTTGATGTGTCGCTGGTCTTTCTATTGGGCTGGGGTCAAAAGTCCACATTCTCTTTTTATTCCGAAAATGTAAATGTAATAAAGTACTACGGTTGACTTTTTAGCTGCTTTTGCAACTTTATATGAATTTTAGAATGAATTTTTCGAATTTAGTTTTTTTTATACGAAATTACAAGTGTCGTTGTACCCCAATAAAAAAAAGCATTTGCTCAAAAGTTTGTTTTAAAATCTATCATTACAAAGTCTCAAAATCAGCTAGAAATGATTTAAAAAATCTTAGATATAGGAAGTATATTGCTGTCTTTTTTTAGTTGAGTCACTTTATTACTCCCTCCGTCCCATTTAAACAGGTTTGTTTCTTTTCGGCATGAGATTTTAGAAGTGTGTATGTAGAGATAAAGTGTAGTGTCTAATATTTTAATGCAAATTTCATTGTATTAAAATTAAAGCATCGTAAATGGATTAATACATATTGATATTTGATTTTAAATAAAAGATCGTATCAACACCTTTAATTTGATATGAAAATCATAAAAATCGAAGAACAAACGAGCAAGTTATGATAGTTTAAACTTTTAGAATTTAAATTATATTGAGATATGTGCTGAAAGATGAGTGGATGATAGGGTGATTATTCTTTCCCTTTTAGGAAACATGTCAATTCATGTGGGACGGTCCGATTAGGAAAACAAGCCTATTGAATTGGGATGGAGAGAGTATTTTATATCTCATTCACGCGAAATTATCGATATTTAGAACACAAAGCACGTTTCGTCTTCGCCGGAACGAATAGCATGTACTTAAACTTAATGGATGCATTGGTTTAGGACATAGTAAACCAAACATTTATTACACGATCAACAGAAACGCAATCAATTGGGTGTCTTATTACAACGTTAATTATATATATAAATATTTGACAATGACACCATCAGCATGCATGCACGTGACCCATCACGGTTTCTGTTCGTTTCCGGAAGAAGAAACTGCCGCCACGAAGTGATCATCCATGTAGATCGTGAATCCGTGGCCGGCGCCGGCGCCGACGCCGCACCCGGGATAAGCAGTGCACGCAGCAGGTTGGCAATAAAAAGGGTTCTTCGGAGGCGGCACGCAAGGCGGCCCACCGCAGCCGACGTCGGGTTCATCCCATCCGCCACATCCGCGGCCGCAGTTCATGGAAATGTCGGACTCGTCGGTGCCGTTCCTCATAGCCGGAATCGGCGCGGCGGTGATTTCCTCCTTCGGCGGCGGCGGCGCCGTCCTGTCTAGAGATGGTTCGGTACGTCTAGAATCAGCAGGCATTGGCGGGTAAGGCCCGGAAGCTGGGGATGGAGCCGGGCCGAGCCGGGGAGTAGCCACGTGATCATCGGGATAAGTAGGCCAGGGCTCTACGAACTCGGAGAAGATATGGGCCCGATAGGCGGAGCAGGATTGGGAGCTTAAAAGCGCGGTTAATGCTAAGACTAAGAGAGACCATTTGAGTGCAGACATATTGTGTGAATATATATTTTCAAGGATGAATGAATTAATTAATGACCTATCTCTCTAGTTTATATATATAATGAATTTAAGGGAGAGATTAGTAACAAGTTTGCATGAATGAAGGCTTAGGGAGTTCATTTCTCATGTTCATTGTTTCAAGGTGCATAGAAATGGTGTGTAAGAGAGAGATAATTATACAACTCGACCTTTCTCTATTCGCATAAAAGAAAAGATTTTTTTTTTTGATGGAAAAGAAAAGATTTTTTTTTTCATATATACTACTAGCTATATGTTTGCAACAACTTAATTAACGAAAAAAATGACATTTTAATTAATTCTTCATTGATATTAAATGAACCTCACAAACCCTAGTTTCTATACTATCAGCGATTTTCTCGAAATAACAATGTTTTATTTTTTTTTTCTATTATAAAATTACTCCTTATTAAATTGCAAATAATATTGGCACATAAGCTATATAGAGGATCCTATGCCCATTTTCAAAGGCAATTTTTTTACTACATTTATTTATATAAAAGAGAGTATTTTTACAAAATTGATTTAGCTAATATGCTTAATTTAGGGGTGTGAAAGGCATCCCAGCAGCCTCATTTCATATCCTTGAAATTTGCAATATGCATTTTGAGTTCCATTCTCTCTCTTCTTAGCTTCTCATTCTCTTCCATCACTACTTTCATTCTTGCACTATTCCCATCTCGACACCGGTCTTTGGAATTGGAAGCTTCTAGAAACTGTGGGAACGCGCTCGGCTCGACCTTCTTGGCTGATCTCCACCAGCAATTGCTTGTACCCTTTGAGGAATTTTTCGTGCTGGAATTCCCATCGTCTTGATGTTTTCTTGAATCCCTAGCGTGCAAATTCTTTCTTTGTTTAGAAACTACCATAGAACTCCACTCTAATCGACAACCACTCATTATAAAAAGGGTTATTGGCATTTAAAACCATGAACTTTTTACGATTGCCAATTTTCTCACGAACTTTTTCACTTTGGCTAATTAAAACACAAACTTTCTAATTTTTGCAATTACGACATCCCCAATTTTTCCGGCCAAATTAAATCTGAGGTGGCGATCGGTAAATCTTATGTGGCAAAAATCTCCGATGTGCTAAACGACGTCGTATATTATAAGAATAAATATATATTTTTAATCAAAAAATTTATTTATTTTAATGCAAAAAGAAGTTTGTTTTTTTTAAAACAAAAGTTTTTGTTTTTTGTTTTTTAAATCAAAACGACTTCGTTTTCGTAAGACGAATGCCACGAGAGCGCCATGTTGGATCGGATTTTGACACCTCATATTTAATTTGGCTGGAAAAATTGGGGATATTGTAATTACAAAAATTAAAATGTTTGTGTATTAATTAGTCAAGGTGAAAAGTTCGTGGGAAAATTGGCAATCGTGAAAAGTTCATGATTTTAAATCCCAATAACCCTTATAAAAAATACTACAAAAATGCATCGTTCAAAAGTCCACATTCTCTTTCTATTCCAAAAATGTAAATGCAATAGTACTAAATTATTTTCTGTATCGTTCCAATTTTATCGGATGTCCCTGAAGGGAATACTAGATTACTCTCGTTTCTTAGTCGAATCATTTCATTATTTTATATTTCATTCATACGACGTTTTTATACAAAAGTCGTCGATATGTAGAACATAAAATACGTCTCATCTTTGCATGAACGGACACATGCTTAAAATTAATGGATGCATTGTTTTAGGACAGTAAACTAAACATTTATTACACGATCACCAGAAACGCAATCAAATTGGTTGTCTTATTACAACGTTATATATATTAATATTTGACAATGACACCATCAACATGCATGCACGATGCCCATCACGGTTTTTGTTCGTTTCCGGAAGAAGAAGAAGAAACTGCCGCCACAAAGTGATCATCCATGTAGATCGTGAATCCGGGGCGGGCGCCGGCGCTGACCCCGCACCCGGGATAAGCAGTGCACGCAGCAGGTTGGCAATAATAAGGCTTCGGAGGCGGCGCGCACAGCGGCCCACCGCAGCCGACGCCAGGTCCACCGCAACCCGGCCCGCCCCAGCCGCCACATCCGCCGCCGCAGTTCATGGAAATGTCGGACTCGTTGGTGCCGTTCTTCATAGCTGGAATCGGCGCAGCGGTGATTTCCTCCTTCGGCGCCGGCGGCGCCTTCCTGGCTGGAGATGGTTCGGACCCATCAATAAGCGGTCTAGATGGATCTGGCATAAGGCCTTGGGCTGGTGACAGGCCGGGCCCATCAGCCGCCGTAGGCGGATAGGGCCCGGAAGCTGGTGACGGGCCGGACCCATCACCTGGCGTAGGATGATAGGGGGCTGGTGATGGGCCGGACCCATCACCTAGCGTAGGATGATAGGGCCCGAAAGATGGACTAGGGCCCGGCCCTAGATCAATAGGTGGTCTAGGTGGAGCTAGATCGGTCCAAGCATCTATATCGGGCCTTGCAGGCTCGGAGAAGATAACGGCTCGATTGGCGGAGCAGAATTGGGAGCTTAAAAGCGCGATTAGTGCTAAGAGAGACCATTTTAGTGTAGACATTGTGTGAATATTTTGAAGGATGGATTATTGCCATACTTTGAAGGAGTAATAGTTTATATAATGAATGGAGATTACAATTAGTTTGCATGAATGGAGGGAGTTCATTTTTCATGTTCATAGTTTTAAGGTGCATGGAGATGGTGTGGTAGAGAGAGATTATTAAACCCTACCTTTCTCTTATTCACATTTAAATAAAACAAATCACATGTTTGCAAACAACTTAAAAGAATGACATTTTAACTCTTCATTGATATTAAATGACATTTTAATTCTCTGATAATTCCATTCTCTATTTCCTCATTTTCAAAGGTAAACGATTTTCCCTAAATATATGTGTGAAAATTTTATTTTTAGGATGTCTCTAGATATATTTTATTTGCCAACAGAAAAAATACCATCGCACACATAAGTGAGACTTATCCTCCACTAATAATATCTTTAATTATCAGATTTTTCTTAAAATACGCACCAATACAAATTTAATATTTATATTAGCTACGTAGGGAATATATAAGAGATTACTTTTAGAAAATTGATGTACCGCTAATTAATATGCTTAATTTAAGGGTGAGTGAGCGGTGTTGAAGTGTGAAAGGCATCTCAGCAGCCTCATTTCCATATCCTTGAAACTAGCAATCTGCATTTTGAGTTCCATTCTCTCTCTTCTTAGCTTCTCATTCTCTTCCATCACTGCTTTCATTATTGCACTATTCCCATCTCGATGACGGTCTTTGGAAGCTTCTAGAAACTGTGGGAATGCGCTCAGCTCGACCTTCTTTCGGCTAATCTCCACCAGCAACGGCTTGAACCCTTTGAGGAATTTTTCGTGCTGAAATTCCCATCGTTTTGATGTTTTCTTAAAGCCCTAGTGTGCAAATTCTCTCTTTATTTAGAAAGTTATTGAAAGACTTATATTTCGTGCTTGCATGCATATGCATGCAAATATATAGCTATTGATGTCGCATTATTAATTTAAATAATAATTTTGTTCTTGGGAGGAAAAAGATAAGAAAAACGGTATTACGGCTAGCAATAAGTATGGTCTGAATCAATTAAAAAAGAATAATAACTTACATATTACTCCTTCTATTACTCCTTTTGTCCCGTTGATATTAGTCTCGTTTCTTGAATATATATGAGGTATAATATAAAATAATAAAATGAAACTAACATAACGAGACAAAATCTATGATCTAGCACAACCTTTTAGCTCAAATACACACACATATATACACAAACACATAAATTTATTTTATTTTCAAATAGCTAGTGAACCATATATTATCAAAATATATCAAATGTCGAAGTGCAGCTCAGTTAGTAGGATATTTTCGTTTCAACCAAGAGGTTAGGGGTTCGAGTCACCTAGAGTGGTGCGTGGTGTGTGTGTGTGTGTGAATGTGCCTAATAAAATAGACATGAATGATGCATAGCAAATGAATTGGAATAAAAAAACCAAGAGGTTAGGGGTTCAAGTCATCATTGTCTTTTATTTTTTTAATGCTTTTTTAGTATTAATTTTATGCTTTTTTGTGTTAATTTCATACTTTTTAGTGTTGATTCCGTGCTTCTTTTAATTTTATTTCACCTTTTTAATAAACTATACATATATTTCAATGCTTAAATAGTAGTCGTCTAATGCTTAAATAATTATAAAGTATTGCTCATTATCATGGTCTATAGATTGCGTACACATTATTAAATATGTCATGCTTATATATTATTTATTTATTGCTTTGATTCTTGTAATGTAATTTGTTAATATGAATCCATGAAGATGAAAAAATTGAAATCAAATTATTTAACAAAACGAAGAATGCATCTTCTTCAATATGTAGATGAGATGCTGCTGAATTGAGAGAAGATAATACGAAGATGTCGTGCGGTTATAGAGGGAGAGAGAAAGATAATAATTAAATATCCCATAATGTAAGGAGTGTGAAATTAAGGTTACTCTAATACCCTTATATGCTATGCTATATAACTTCCGAAAATAATTAGTAAATTCATAAAATCTGAACCGTTAATCTACTAAAATTGATGGACGAGATTAGTTCCCAGTTCTCATAAATTGAGTGGTTCTCATATGAACCACACTGTATATGTGAATATATAAACATCTTACGACTAATATCACACTATATATATTATACTTCACGATGAACTCGAACTGCGTATATATTATCCTTTTTCAAGAAGTGAAAGTTCTTTGACTAAACCCTAGACTTTCAACCCAATAATAGCATCACTATTTTGACTAAGACTAAAAGATAATCTATTCTCAATCAATTTAATCTTCATCCCAATAAGAAATTTCCCAAAAATTGATTTAAAAATACCAGCTCGAAAACACAATTTATTTTTTTCTGTAAATATTAATTACTCACATAGGTATTCAACTGGAGAAATTGTTGTGTTTGAAATATTTAGGGAGCATGATGAGTTTCGAAAACTCCGCCGGCGACCATACTATGAACCCACGAAACCACTCTCTCCGCGGTGGCGCCGGCCGCCCGGTCAGCTGCATGTGGGTTTCTAATGTTTCGAAAATAGGAGTAGTTGATTCTCATCAATGGATACTACATCAAACTGTTCCTTGACTTGAAAATGAGGTACATATTCTAAGGTACATCTTCACATCTTCCATTCCACAAACTCCACTTGTCGGCATTTGAGATTAATTTCGTCACTTAAGCAAAACTATCTGGCAAATTGTTCCAGATTCATTTCTAGAATTGTTTTAGCCCCCAACCTTAACTCATAGTCCTAGACAACGTATCTTCCCTTGCAACGTGGTCCTGGTCCTAGACAGAAGATCATAAAACAACATTCATCTTGATGTTTTCAGCATAATAACACAATTCAGGTAAAATAGCATCAATAAAAGTATTGTCTTGACTGCAGAACATAAATATTCATTATAGAAAATGTCAACCGAGCTTATACCCAAAAAAGGAAAAGGCGCGTTGATAGAGAAAACGCTACTATCTAATAAGTCTTATAACTGAAATAGAAATAGCATCCCAACCATTGCACGAAATCAACAATATAACATATCCGCATCACCATACTCTCCTTCCTTCTCTTCACATCATCTTCTTCGCTTCGAATGGCGAGATTCAACCGCGTTTCTAATCTTATTAGATATAACTACGTAAGTATTATTGGGCGTAGGTGCTACAAAATGAAAAATAATCAGTTAGACACGATTCACGTATATAAACTCTAATAAATATAGAATTAATTCATGTAGAAACTTACACATATATGGATCCATGCATACTTCGATCATAGGTTGTGAAGAGCTCGTACCACTCGCACATGGCCTCAAAGCACTCGAACTAGAGCTAGAAAATGCAAAAATACATGCGCAAATCAAACATAAATATTAGTATAACATTATTATATGATAATCATAGCTAATTAAATGAAATTAATTAATTCATTTATAAATCAAATACCCGAGACTCGGTGATTCAACTGCTCCGATCATAGGTTGTGAAGAGCTCGTACCACTAGCACACGGCCGCAAAACACTCGAACTAGAGCTAGAAATCAAATCCTCAAGACTCAATGAATCGACTGCTTTTTGAAAAGCTTCATCAAAGTACTTCTTTGCTTGTTCATCAGATTCCAATGAACTATTAAGCGCAATCTGAATTAAAATAACTCATTATATAAATAGAGAGAGCTAGAGATAGTTAATGGAGTAATATAAATAACATAATTAATTAATCTGATTCAAAATAATCTTGCGCTAGAGATAGTTAAAAAAGTAATATAAATAACATAATTAATTAAGAAAAAGATTTATTTACCTGTTTACCACAAGCAGTTTTTCCAATCTTCACCCCCACAGAAGGGAATGAGAATGTCACTGCACACCTATACCTATGCTTCACTCTCTCCTTCATTTCATCTGGGATTTCTGGAGAAAACACGACGACAAATTAAGATAAATATAAAAACAAAGAAAACAATTATTAAACTCATGTAATACCTCCAGCAGCAGCAACAAATTGACAATAATTCATATATACTCCTTTGTAAGGAATATATTCAACTATATCACCATCCTTTCGAATGATGCAGTCGATCCCATCCACACACTCTAAGCGAGTGTTAGTATGGCTATCTATCTACAAAGAGTAGACGATCGGAAAAACATATGAATTAAAATAATTTATTTATTTATAATATTACAACGTCCTCCGTAAGTGCATTAAGTATACCCACGTTCGGCATTGTAGCATTAATCTTATAACTATATATTATATAATTGAGTTGTTGAAAAAATATATATCTCTTAATTGATTTTTTGAACATAAAATTATACCGTGCATCGCAGGGTACAAATACTAGTGAATTATAAACTATCAATTTTTTTCAAAATTACACGTAGCAAGCTGGGGAGTCAAAACGATGTGTTTTAATCATTAAAGATTCAAAATTTTCCCTAAAACCGGATTCAAGCTAAATCGAACTTGATGTGGCACTAAACTTTGAGAACATAACAAATTTAGATTTGAGTCGATGAACTTGTCACGTCTCCAATTTTTGATGCAACATCATATTCAACTTGGCCGAAAGACGATCTCTAAATTTTTTTCGAAAAAACTTACGGAGTAGTGTAACTTATGGTAAAAATCAAAATTTATATAAAATTTATGGATTTAAGAGTTAATACTATAAGAAGATCTCATAAATAATTCAATTGGTCATAACCGATCCATTCGACAATTTCCCTTTGAAAGATTAATAGAGATTTCCTTTCCGGTTTCCATTATGGCGTTTTATACCTTCTTTTCTTTTCCAAATACTATTTTCTACTATAATTCATCAAGAATACATTTAAAAACCGAGGATGAAAAGACTAGTCAAATAACTTGATTCTATTTCTAGTAAAAGTTCAAGGCGTCCTATTGCAATTTTTTTTATTTACATATCTTGCACGTAAATGAGAATGCGATAGTTTTAGCCATATGACGCCCTAATACTCTCCGCCTGGAGCACATTTAATGTGACAGTGGCACGTTGGCAAATTAAGTCAGCATAAAAACGAACTCTACCTTTTCAGGAAAGCAAATAATGTTTTACGGAGTAATATATACAACAAAATCAGAACACTTATATTTGATTGATAGTTCATGATTGTATCCTACTAATAAACCAAATATCTGCTCAAGTCCAAGACAGGAAAAGATGTGAGATGCAGGCTACCAAACCCGGGCGGGATGACGTTGTCTTCTCAGATCTCGAGCTTGAGCCTGCTGAACGGAAAGAGGAGGCCGCCTATTGTGTGCCTACACATTTAAGGTCAGACATCAAATAACATAATTCAATCATCATAGCATAGAATGATGATAATAATATGGTTAATTTTGATGGATTAAATGATTTTGAGCTTGTTTGATCGTCTAATCCTTCAAACACTCGGTCATTACAACTTACAAGCAATGCCCATGTAGACTTCCATTTCTTGTCCCACTCAAAGAGAATCGAAAGAAGGCCTTACTGCTCCCAAGTAAGGAACACGAAACAAAAGTTCAAGAACAGACACAAAAAAAGTTTGGAATGGTGAAGGTGAATATTTCTTGTGAGGTGTGTGACTTCATGAATGCTTTGGCTGAGGAGGTTGTTGGACCAGATGCTGGGGTAGCATCGATACAGACATTCTGATCTTGGGCTTATTCGTGGGTTTCATCAACGGCCCAGAATATGGAGATTAGGATGAAGATTTTGTTGATTGATTTGTTTCTATATTTATCTTCTTACCATGTAAATCTGTAAGGAAGTAGATTCCTAGGAGGATTAGGGTTTTGGTGAGGGCTATAAATATGTGATAGTTATAATTGGTTTTCTTTAGCAACGGATGAGTGCCGAAAACCAAGAGAGAGGGAGAGAGAGAGCAAGTCATTTCTTGTGAGTAGAGAGAGTTAGTTCTTGCCCGATCTTGTAATCGTTGCTGTTGTGTTAGTGAATCGTCTCAGCCGTTTCTCCCGTGGACGTAGGCATATTGCCGAACCACGTAAATCTTGTGTTCTTAGATTTACGGTTCTTTATTCCTATCGTTCATATATCTGTCTTCTGTGTTATTGTTGTGTTTGGTGTTGTTTCTGGTGTTGCAACAACATTAGTATTAACAATTGGCGCCGTTGGTGGGAACGAAGAAGAAGACAAGATCGAGACGAGATGTGAGGAGAGCGCTCGAGCGCTGAAGGCACTTGAGCAGGGAAGCTCGGAGTCACAGCGGCAGGGTGTCGTGCGAGATTTATGAGAAGTAGAGATCATCTCTATGGATTTGGATCTAGGGTGGGTTTTAGATCTTTCGTGGGCTGAGAGAAAATAGTTACGAGAGGGTGATGAGATTTCATTCTGTAACTGGTACCTTCTCCAGCGGATTTCTCATATTGAATTTTATCTCGGTTTGGAAGAGAGAGATACGTTTGTTTAGTTACTTGGTGTGGGAGAAGTAGAAGATAGGTTTTCTTCTTTGGGAGTTTCTTCTGTTTGTAACATTGTATCATCTCTTGTTCATATAGTTTCTGTCTGGCGAGTTCCACAGGTTTTGTGTGGAAAACTTGGTGAAGATGTTGCAGCAGCATCAGCTGCAACAGGTCCTGTGATTGGACTGATTTGGAGGAAGTTCATTTACTGAAGGGGGAGATTTGTGAGGTGTGTGACTTCATGAATGTTTTGGCTGAGGAGGTTGTTGGACCAGATGCTGGGGCAGCATTGATATAGACATTCTGATCTTGGGCTTATTCGTAGGTTTCATCAACGGCCCAGAATATGGAGATTAGGATGAAGATTTTGTTGATTGATTTGTTTCCATATTTATCTTCTTACCATGTAAATCTGTAAGGAAGTAGATTTCTAGGAGGATTAGGATTTTGGTGAGGGCTATAAATATGTGATAGTTGTAATTGGTTTTCTTGAGCAACGGATGAATGCCGAAAACCAAGAGAGAGGGAGAGAGAGAGCAACTTGTTTCTTGCGAGTAGAGAGAGTTAGTTCTTGCCCAATCTTGTAATCGTTGCCGTTGTATTAGTGAATCGTCTCAGCCGTTTCTCCCGTGGACGTAGGCATATTGCCGAACCACGTAAATCTTGTGTTCTTAAATTTACTGTTCTTCGTTCCTATCGTTCATATATCTGTCTTCTGTGTTATTGTTATTGTTGTGTGTGGTGCTGTTTCTGGTGTTGCAATACCATCAGTATTAACATTTCTCAACTTCAAGTAATCGTGCATATATAGTTTCATGCACAAAGACTAGGGTAATGATTCTAACTAGGGGATCATAGCAATCAACTATCCTGTACCATGCCCATTGTAGAAAGTAAGACACACGTATCCCAATTTCTGTGGTGCTCCATCAGCATCACCGTACAACCTCCACACTTCACTTGGTCTACTTCATGAGCTGCAGAAGTAAACATAGTTAGACATCAAAACCATCAAGAATAAATTCTACTTTTATATATTGTATAAGAGAGAGAGGAGGGGAAGGAATGGGGTTTGAAGGGAAAGAGAGAGGAGAGGAAGAGGGGGTAATGGCTACTGATTTTTTCTGGTCAGACACTGATGAGCCGCTTCACGCAGGAGACAGATCCTCTCTCAATACCCTCAAATCAAACAATTATTTGGTCCTGACCCTTTCGCTTTCCTCAAGGTATCTTTTTACATCTGAGCTTTTGCAATGTCACTCCAATTTCTGAGAAATTCACACTTAAGATACGAGATCTGCGCTTAAACTGATAGTGGGCATTGCAAAGATCGAGTCTTTTTCTGCATTTCCGTTTGTTGATTCTGGTGCATTTGTTTCATGATTGATAAGTGTGTGTTCTGTGTTAAGTTGTTGGTTTCTGAATTTGTTTTGTGCTGGTTTCTAAATTTAAACCCTTGATTGCAAGGGAGAATTACTAATTGAAGGGAAATAGACTAGTAGTCACTTCACTTAGGTGGATAGAGGATTCCACTTTTCTGTTTTTACAAACGTTACTCCATAATTGAAATGTTTTGGCATGAATCTTGGAAAATCTTGAATTAGGAATGTGGATGCATAGGAAAATAGTGGAGAGTAATCAGTTCTACTATTGCCAATCAACCGTAATGCCACAAGATGGTTTTTCTATATCTATGATTCATAACATTGAATCCTACTTTACCTACATTGCAGATTGCTGCAGTTGTCTTCCTTCAGATATGGACCGCGACTTTCGTAAACAGTGCATCGTGGCTAAACATACTTATAGTAGCTTATTTCTTCGGCTCTTTCCTCAACCACAATCTCTTCTTAGCCATCCACGAACTCAGTCACAACCTAGCCTTCTCGACTCCACTCCACAACCGGTGGCTAGGGATCTTCGCCAACCTTCCCATAAGCGTGCCCATGTCCGTCACTTTCCAAAAGTACCACCTCGAGCACCATAGGTACCAAGGTGTGGACGGTGTTGATATGGATGTCCCAAGCCTCACAGAAGCCAAATTCGTTACGAACATCCTCTCAAAATCGATATGGGTTCTTCTCCAGCTCTTCTTCTACGCTCTTCGCCCCCTCTTTCTCAAACCGAAACCTCCTGGAATATGGGAGTTCATCAATCTCACTATCCAAGTATCTTTTACATGTGGGGATGGAGATCTTTCGGGTATTTGATCTTGTCTACGTTTGTTGGAGGTGGGATGCACCCCATGGCAGGACACTTCATCTCGGAGCACTACGTGTTTAATCAAGATCAAGAAACGTACTCTTACTACGGCCCGCTTAATCTGATGACGTGGAGCGTAGGCTACCATAATGAGCACCATGATTTCCCAAGAATTGCAGGGAGTAAGCTTCGTAAGGTGAGAGAGATTGCAACCGAGTTTTATGATGAGTTGGATTCGTATCAATCATGGAGTCAGGTCATCTACATGTACGTTATGGATACAGCAGTGGGGCCGTTTAGTCGGATGAAAAGGAGCTTATCTACATCGTTGCAGAAGAAGTCTGAATAGTTGCATCTCTCAGTGAGATTTTCTTGAAATTTTAATAGGGCAGTAGTCATTGTTTGTTTTTTATTCAAATTCTTGTAGAGTTTTTAAGAATCTACTTATAGAAGAGATCACTGAGCTTCCTTTCTGCTGTTTACTTATGTATGAAACTCTTGATGCTAAATATTTTTTGAGCAATGATTTATCAGTCTATTTCCAAGATTTGACAAATAATGTAGTATTTTATTTTGTCAATATAATCTGCAAAAAAGCTGTTATGAGACCAAAAAATTTACTATAATCAGCGAAGCTAATGTTTTAGTAAGCAATCCCTACAATGAAAGGGAAATACATAAAGCTTAGTATCTTTAGCTAGCCTAGCTCCTAAATATTTTTTCATCATCATATAAATTCCAAGAACATTGCAATATTAGACAGCAAATTACGTCGAATCTGGAGTGAAACTAATCAAACCTAAGTAATAACTTCAGCAAAGCTGCAAGGACACAAATTTGACCAGAATAATGTTCATCTTCAATTGCTTTTGAGATATTTCTGGCGAAGAATCGCGCTATGCAGAAGTGCCAGGAACCTCGTCTCTAGGAGGATTGGATACGAGAGGTGGTCTTGAATGAACTTGTTTGATGTTTTCTGGAGGAATATCGAACTGAAAACCGCAAAAAAACCACAAAAAAACGATGCAATATTTCAAGCATTTTGTAACAAAATCTAAAACTATCACTTCAGATCACTTAAGTTCCATTTCGATGTAAGCCAACCTTATAACTACAACCAGCTACACAAGCGCGGAAGCATTCCTGTAAAAAGAAGAAAAATTTATGCATGCTACGAGCAATAGTTATAGCACGTGCAATGGAGGAACGAACCTCGGAGTAGGTGGCAGAACCAGGAGATCGATCAATATAAGCACTCCATTGCTTGTCTTTAAGAACAGGGTCTTTGTAGCATATCTCATCGCACTCTCCTAAACCTGAGTTCAAATTACTAGTACATCAGATTTTCGACTAAACTATGATACCACACTCATTTGAAAAACTTCGTACTCCTATCTGAATTCACTAGAAGGCACAAGTGTTTATAAGGAAAGACATTAATCAAAGTAGAGATTCGTACTCACATTCTTCCCATGTATCACCATCAGCATCACATCCCTTTTTGCAGAATACTCTCCCTAAAAGAAAGATGAACAAATTCCAATCACAAAAAACAGTCGACGTTGTATATTTACCAACTTATAGCACTCAAATTTCCCTATTATAAACACCTAAACCAACAATATCTCACATATATAGACTCCTTTAATCTATCTATAAAGTATCCAGAATTTACTATATCTATTTTCATCATAAATTCAGCTGAAAAAGTAATCCCAATAAAACTATAATCACAAGACTATAAACTAAAAAAATACTTGAAATCCTTATCCCAAGCATAAATCTTTTCTCTCATATATAGATTCAAACAAAATGCCGCTTTGCATAACAAATTTTTCTGCTACAATCAAGCCCCAAAACATTGCACATCACCCAAGTTTTCATTGCATTTTACTAAGTGGTTCGAAATCTATCAAAAAAAATGATATAAATTGAAGCAACTTTTCGTTTTTTGCTAAAACCCGCAACAAGAAAACACATTATCAGCAGCTATTTATCAAATAATTGGTCAATGAAAACTATTGAATTTCTCCATCATTCAAGAATATCTAATACTACCTCTGTCTCATTTAAGTAGGTACACTTTCCGTTTTAGTCTGTCTCATCTATTAGACTAATTTCCTAAAATGACAAAGAATACTTGACTATAATTAACTCTCTCTCCTCAGAATTAATTATGGTCACACAATCTCCACTCTCTTGGTTCTTGTATCTACAGCAACCGTCCCTACTTAAATGAGACGGAGGTAGTAATTCACAAGTAATACCTGAAATAATTAAAAATAAAAAAAAATCAAAGAATGATACACACAAACTAATAATTTCGTCAGAAAAATAAAAAGAAAAGAAAAGAAAAGAATGAGCACATAAATAAGCAAAGGTCTTAACCCTAACGCCCAGAATCCGAACAAATTGAAACAAAAAATAAAAGGAAAAAGAAAAAAATTACTACATGGGATTTGCACAAGAGCAGCGTATTTATGGGTGCATTGAGAGTTGCATGGAGGCGCCCATTGCTCTGGAATCATTTTTGCATACATAAAAAAATACAATAAATTCGTTATTTTTGTAAGGAATCCATTGTGCATACGCGAATATGAATTCGTTATTTTTTCTGTTGAAAGCTTTCCTGTCTCAACTTCCAGGGCTATTTTCGTCATTTGACTTTCACGTGTAGCTGGAGCTTCTTATTCCTATTGGGCTGGGCTCAAAAGTCCACATTCTCTTTTTATTCCGAAAATGTAAACGTAATACATTGATGTTTCTTAATCTAATCGAGTCATTTCATTATTTTATATTTCATTTATATTAGCGGTATTTTTTTTATTTTTTTTAATCTCAGGTAAACACGATACAACACATTCACACACGCATCCGAAGTGACCTGAACCCCCGACCTCTTAGATTGTAGGGAGAGTTTCTTACCAACTGAGTTGAGTTTTGTTGTCATTATACTAGCGGTATTTTACAAAAGTTATCGATATTTAGAACATAAAATGAGCAAATACCCCAAAATAGTCATTTTGATAAAGCAAAGGTAAATTTTAACCATCAATAAAGCAATATGTAAATTTTAGCCATTTTAGGGTATGTAATGACATAATTGCCCTTATGCCTTAATTTTTGTTGCTTTTTTCCTTTATTCATTTAACTTCAAAAAAATTAGAAATCAAGGAACACTCAATAATAAGCACATAATCGATTAAAAATATTCGAGTGGTGCCGGAGTGACCGGCGGCGCGGCGGCAGCGGCGGAGGCGGCGCGTCGGCCATGTAATTGTTAATTCACGTTGTTCAGTTTTTATTTTTGAAATTTAGGTTTTGAAATAGGCTTTGAAGATTCTTTTGGGTTTCTTTGTATGTTTGTTTAATCTCGAAATTTAATGGTTATATGCTCTTATATGTATGCTTAGATGCTTAAAATATCAATTTATTGGTTAATTTTGCTACAGATTACGTTTTAGATTGAAAAAATTGAAGATTTAGTTTTCTGTTCTTAAATACACAACCACGCCAATTACACGACCAAATCGGTCGTGCAATGGTGGCCGTGTATTCTGGCAACCACATATTTGTTCTGCACGGCCGAGAATACACGACTAGGTGATCGTGTATTTGGCGGTCGTGTATTCTCTGTGCAGATTTTTTAAAAATATATATATTTATGATTTATTAATTATTCTTTGTTCTTTTATACTTTTTGCAGATCAAAATAAAATCTGTGAGATCAAAATGGCCACCAGCCCCGTCAGGGTGCCGTGAGCCTGACGTCGTGCATATGCACGGCCACGACCGTCTCCCATAGGCCGTGGTCGTGCGTCGTGCATTGGCATGTCGGGGCTGTCATGTCGGCCTTGGCACGGTCACGACCACCACCCCTGGGCCGTGGCCGTCTGTCGTGCATTGACACGCCGAGGTTGCCGTATTTGCTGTGCCGGACGAAATACACGATCAAAATTACACGACTGTGTAGTCGTGTAATTATGGTCGTGTATTTAACTTAAAGGGTAAACTTGTCATTTTATGTTAAAATTAGCTAAAATTTACATATTTTTTTATGTGTGGCTAAAATTTACCTTTACATTATCAAAATGACTATTTTTGGGATTGCCTCACATAAAATACATCTCATTTTTGCCAGGACGAAGGGAGCAGCATATACTTAAACTTAATGGATGCATTGTTTTATTACACGATCAACAGAAACGCAATCGATTCGGTGTCTTATTACAACGTTATATACTTATATATATATAAATATTTGACAATGACACCATCATCATTATTCAACATGCACGTGATATATCCATCACGGTTTATGTTCGTTTCCGGAAGAAGAAACTGCCGCCACAAAGTGATCATCCATGTAGATCGTGAATCCGGGGCCGGCACCGGCGCCGACGCCGCACCCGGGATAAGCAGTGCACGCAGCAGGCTGGCAATAGTAAGGGTTTTTCGGAGGAGGCGGCACGCACGGCGGCCCACCGCAGCCGACGCCTCCACCACAACCCGGCCCACCCCAGCCGCCGCAGTTCATGGAATGTCGGACTCGTTGGTGCCGTTCTTCATTGCCGGAATCGGCGCGGCGGTGATTTCCTCCTTGGGCGCCGGCGGCGCCTTCCTGGCAGGAGATGGTTCGGACCCATCGATAAGCGGATCCATAGTGGGGCCATCAACTGGCATAGGGCCTTGGGCTGGAGACGGGCCGGACCCATCACCTGGAATAGGACGATAGTTCCCGTCAGCTGGACTAGGGCCCGGCCCGGCAGCTAGATCAATAGGCGGTCTAGGTGGAGCCACATGATCATCATCAATAGGCCAGGGATCTACGTACTCGGAGAAGATATGGGCCCGATTGGCGGAGCAGAACATTAATTGGGAGCTTAAAAGCGCGCTTAATGCTAAGACTGAGAGAGACCATTTTAGTGCAGACATCATTGTATTGTATGAGAATATTTTCAAGGATGAATGAATTAATTAATGGCCTATCTAGTCTAGTTTATATATATAATTAATGAAGGGAAAGATTACAAGTTTGCATGAATGGAGGGAGTTCATTTCTCATGTTCATTGTTTTAAGGTGCATGGAGATGGTGTGTTAGAGAGAGATTATAAAACCCTACCTTTCTCTATTCACATAAAAAAAAAAAATCAAAATCAAAATCAAACAACTTCAAAATGACATTTTAGTTCTTCATTGATATTAAATGACATTTTTAATTCTCTGATAATTCGACATATAAATCATATATGTCGAATAGTACGATGCCGGCACCATGAATGCTTTACAATATTTTTTTTAACTTTGTTTTGTACTACTAACTATTTTAAGGGTTTCCATCTAAATTTGATGTAATACACTATTTATTTTTCAAAGGCAAACAATTTTTCTTACTATCACAATTACTCCCTCTTTCTGTAATATACATGTGATTTTTTTTATTTTTTTTTTTGGGATATTCACCATACATGTGTTATTTCCCAAAATATAAAATATTCTCACTCACTTATGTGAGACTCATCCACCACTTACAATACATTTATCAGATTTTTTCTTAAAACTCATACCGATCTAAATTTAACATATATAATATGCTTAATTTAAGGGTGAGTGAGCGGTGTTGAAGTGTGAAAGGCATCCCAGCAGCCTCATTTCCATATCCTTGAAACTAGCAATCTGCATTTTGAGTTCCACACTCTCTCTTCTTAGCTTCTCATTCTCTTCCATTAGTGCTTCCATTCTTGCACTATTCCCATCTCGACGCCCGTCTTTGGAAGCTTCTAGAAACTGGGGGAACGCGCTGGGCTCGACCTTCTTTCGGCTGATCTCCACCAGCAGCTGCTTGAACCCTTTGAGGAATTTTTCGTGCTGGAATTCCCATCGTTTTGATGTTTTCTTGAAGCCCTAGCATGCAAATTCTCTCTTTATTTAGAAAGTTGAAAGACACATTTATCATGCAAGCATGCATATATATAGTACTCCCTTTAGCTCTTGATAGCCACATAATAAATTTCAAAAATACTTTTGTTCTTGGGAGGAAAAAGAAAAGGAAAAAACGGTAGCTATATATATATAATTAAGTATGGTCTGGAATAATTAAAAACTAATAACCTAAATATTAATATCTATGATCTATCAAGGCACAACCTTTTAACTCAAATACACACACACACATACACAACACAAACACACACTACAACAAAAATGTCTAGTAGTGACATAATTTTAGTGACATCATGAGAGGTGTCACAAAATTTGCTACATCTTTGGTGTAACAAAATTTAGTTACACACACATGCATCTATAATATTTTGTGACACATAAAAATGTTATTAAATTAGTTACATTTAGAAATGTAGCAAATTTTGTAATATATGTACATGTCACTAAATTTTGCTACACTTTAAATTGTCACAAAATATTTTTGTTACACATATATAGGTGTCACAATCTCTCTCTCTCCATAGCACAAAGACTTTTATATATAAACAAGAACTATCCCACATCAAAAAAATATGAGAAAAAAGACACAGTTATGAGAAGGATCAAGTAACAATGTCATGACCAAATTCCTCCAATAAAAAAAAATGCTTGAAGTGGAAGAAAAATTGAAATTTTGAATTAGAAGCTTCAATGCCTAACACACACTGCACACACACACACGCGTATTATATATATATATATATATATATATATATATACTTTCATTATTAATAAAATATTTTTTTTAAGAAATAATTATAAAAAATTGTTAAAAAAATAGCTACACTTTCACACGTCACAAATATAACTATACTTTTATTTGTCATAAAATTAGTTACACCTTCTAATATCACTAAATTTAGTGACACATTTATTTTTGTGACACGCATATTAGTCGCTCAATTATAAAGTGTCACAAATTTTTTTAGTGACATTTATAAGTGTCACAATTCCTTTAAAATTATGTCACTATTTGAGCATTTTGTTGTAGTGACATAAATTTATATTTATTTTATTTTCAAATAGTGAACCATTATCAAAATATATCGAATGTCCAAAATAGTCAAAATAAAAAAACATGAATAATGTAGAGCAAATCAACTGGAAAGAAAATAGACGATGAAGTGCATGTATCCTTTGACTATGTATTGTTAATTATGTAGTAGTAACTAGTTATAAATGTCGCACTATAAATTATACTTTACGGTGAACTCGAATCCTTTTTCAAGAAGTGAAAGTTCTTTGACTAAACCCTAGACTTTCAACCCAATAGTAGCATCACTATTTTGACTAAGACTAAAGAATAATTTATGCTCAACATTTTATCAATCTAACCTTTATCTTAATAAATACGAAATTTCCAAAAAAATAATAATAATAAACCAGCTCGAACATAATTTTTTTTTTTTCCTGTAAATACTACTCACATAGGTATTCAGCTGTCGAACGAAGCTGGAGAAATTGTTGTGTTTGAAATATTTAGGGAGCATGAGATTCGAAAACTCCCCCGGTGACCATACTACGAATCCGTTCCCTTCGGAGTTCCACGAAATCACCCTCTCGGCGGCGGCGCCGCCTCCCTCCGCCGCCTGGAGGAGGTCGTAAGTCTTGGATATAAATGGGGCAGGGCGCTTGGTTTTCTGGGGCGAAAACCCTACCCGGTCAGCTGCATGTGGAGAAGCCATGCTTCTTCTTGCTCTTGCCTTTTTATATTTTGCAAGAGACACCCAAATTATGAAATTGATGTTTCTTCCCTATTTATTACAACTACCTATTGTAGCTATTGCCTTTTTTCTTGGGGGATTTTGACTTTTTGTTGAAAGTTAACGGATAATATATGATTATAAAACATACTCCTTCCGTACCATCTAAATTTTCCACATTGCTTTTGGCACAGAGACCAATACAAGTAGAGATAAAGAATTTTAAAATAATATTTGTTTTGAGATATACTTTTACCATTTTAGGAAAGTGAACTATTATATGAGACAAACCAATAAGGAAATGTAGACTATTTAAATGAGACGGATGGAGTAAATTTTAGTTTAGGGTAAAAATCAACATTTATAACAAGTTTATGAATTTAGAGTGAACTAACCGATCTATTCGACAATTTCCCTTTCAAGGATTAATATGAGATTTCCTTTCCTTTTTGGCATTTTATGTCTTCTTTAATTAATTTTCCATATATTATTTTCTATATTTTATCTATAGTTTATCACGAATTCAATTTAAACCGAGGATGAAAAGACTAGTCAAATAACTTGATTCTATTTCTAATGAAAGTTCAAGGCGTCGTAAATTTACTCCAAAATTTAAGAAGGCAGATAGTATAAAATAAAAAGTATAGTTGTCGTCTTTGACCGGAATAATACAAGCATTCTACTTAGCAAAATAATACTATAACTATTTACTGCAGCCCCTATTGCAATTGTTTATTTACATACGTTACATGAATGCGATAATTTTAGCTACTTGACCTTCTCGTTATTATTCGCTAAAACAAATTCGTGCCTTGGTAATTGGTAGTCATCCTCATCCCATCTCAGTCCAATATGTATAAAGGCTCTAATGCTCACCGTCGACACATTTAGTGTTTGTTTGGTTCAAGTTGGGAAACGGAAAGGGAATAGAAACAATAAGGGTTAATTTTATTGAATGTTTAGTTCAATGATAGAAATGAATCCCTTGTGAGGGGAATTCCCTTACTCTTGTTTTCTCTCCTCCTTGAGAGATAACAATATGATGAATTGGGTTACTCTCAAATAAGGGTAATGGATAACATATTACTCAAACCAAACAACAAGTATATGATCTCTTAATTGTTTTCTTTTCCTAACCCAAAAAAGAATGAACCAAACAAGGGCTTAATATGTCTTGTTGATGCGGCAGTGCCACATTGGCAAATTAAGTCGGGTATAAAAAACCAACTCTAACCTTTTCAAGATAATGGAAGGCAAATAATCTTATAATATATATACAACAAAATTAGAAACATTTGTATTTGACTGATGGTTCATGATTGTATCCTACTAATAAACCAAATATCTGCTCAAGTCCAAGTCAGGAAAAGATGTGAGATGCAGGCTACCAAACTCGGGAGGAACGACGTTGTCTTCTCTGTTCTCGAGCTTGAGCCTGCTGAATGGAAAGAGGAGGCCGCCTATTGTGTGCCTACACATTTAAGGTCAGACATCAAATAACATAATTCAATCATCATATCATAGAATGATGATAATAATATGGTTAGTTTTGATGGATTAAATGGTTTTGAGCTTGTTTGATCGTCTAATCTTTCAAACACTCGGTCATTAAGTGTAATGTCCATGTAGGCTTCCATTTTCTTGTCCCACTCGAAGAGAATTGAAAGAAGGCCTAACTACTCCCAAGCAAGGAACACTAAACAAAAGTTCAAGAACAGACACAAATAGGTTTGAGAACAATGGCGACAGTTTTCCAAAAATTAGTCTGTCGGAATGGTGAAGGTGATTATATCTCAACTTTGAGTAATCATGCACAGTTTCATACACAAAGACTAGGTAATGATTCTAACACGGGATTGCAATCAACTATCCTGTAACATGCCTGTTGTAGAAAGTAAGACATGCCTACCCCAATTTCTGTGATAAAACGGCAGGAAGAGCATTGAACTGCTGGTGCTCCATGTGGAAACATAAGCATCACCGTACAACCTCCACACTTCACTTGGCCTACTTCATGAGCTGCAGAAGTAAACATAGTTAGACATCAAAACCATCAAGAATAAATTTCAGCATTTAACACGGTGAAGGCCATCGTTTTCATTTGACTGTAGAACGAGAACAATAAACAAGTTATTTAGACATGATGAATTTTGGTTGGAAATGATCATCTTTTTGCAGAGGTGCATTTTACCTTCGAGAGCAAAATTGACGTCTTGGCATCCTGGGCATCGAATCCACTTCGCTCCTCGCGGATACAGACACAGTTTCCGGCAAGTACCACAAACTAGCTGAGCTTTTTCTACTTCAGTACATTTAGTGTGTGTGTGAGTATTAAAAGTTGAAAGTTGAGAAACAAATTTCATGTGCATTCACTGATGGAACATGCTAATGTAAGAGTTCGTTGCAACGACAACTCTATCGTCACCCATCCATGAATATATTAATCATCAAAACTATGCCAATTGATTGGAGAAGAGTACTTACCTTGCAATTTAAGCATATATTCATTTGGCAAAACTTCTGTTCAATACAAGTTCACAATGGGACAGAGTATCCAAAAACTGATAGGAAACCAAACTAAGACTGCATGTTTCTTAATCTTAAACGAAAAAGTTTACCGAAAGTGGAACTTTTAAATGAAGGTGCATTTCCTCAAAGATATGCAAAGTTCAGACGACTAACAGTCATTAGCTTAGCAAGAGATCTACAATTATGGCATACTTGGAAATAGGAATTCCATGATACACACTCACCAGAAGATGATGATTTAGGAACAGGTGTTGATGGGAGTGGATTTGACTGAAGCTGCTGAAAAGGAGATGCAGATGTAGGTCTCTTCTCTTCATCCTTTTTGTCATCTTCTTTGTAACCTGCATCTAAATAAGTAGCATGGAGAAAATCCATAAATAGCTAATCAACTGAAAATCCAACATGCAGCAATGAAGTATACAATAACTTTAATGAATAAGAGTTAAGCATCAAACAGATATTGCTTTGCCATAGGAAATTAGTAGGTCGCTGTTTGAGTCATCCCGGGGTTTGTGTGTGTTTGTGTCGAAGAAAAAAAAGAGCCGAAGTATACACAAACACACCCATAACAGTAGCCAGAAGGTCTAAATTATTACTTCTTAAGTAGTTATAATCATAGAATCACGTGTTCCATGGAACTAGACCAGTAAAATAGCACGCAAAGATATAAAATTCATAAAGACACACAAGTGGTACAGACGACTTGAAGAGATCTAAGCGCAAGGATCCAGAATTAGCAAAAAATTTGTATTTTTCCCAAAGCAAAATAGTATCAATTCACAACAAACATACCAGAAGGCTGTTCTGATGATGGTAGAAGCTGCGATGGAAGAAGAGGTGGAGGTGTTGCTGGAGACACCTGACCTCGCGTAGGCGTCTGCTCTGGCTCTGATTGAGGTAATTCATTCTCCTTTTCTATAGTTGTTTGTTTGCACCCCATCTCAATATCTAAAATGCCCCAAGTTAGCTGTCACAGGTAGTATTCAGCAAGCAAAGATATATATGCAGCTGTTACACGTTGTGAGACACCTTCTATATAATATGACCACTTATTACATTATTTTGCCATCTTCAGACACTGTTGGTCAAATATCTACAGATACATTGATACAGACTATAACAGAACTTGTCTTCTATGTAATGCTACCTAATACCTATGATAGGGTATCTAAATGATTTTCTGCAAGAGTCATGGTGGCTAGATTACTGAATAGCTTCTCAGCAGAATTTTTCTTACTTTGTCTTTCCCTATTTTCCTATATCTAATATTCGGAGAGATATAATGCTATAAATTGTGAAGCCAAAAGATGTCATTCTTTGGACTAAAATACAAATGCACAATGATATATATTTTTATGTTACCATGGATCGAATAAGCATAATGCACATAATCTGCATTTCATATGGACACTTTACCCTCCTAGAGAAGAACGCATCACAAATAAGTTAATGCGACGCTCAAAAGACAACAGAAGTCCAAGGCATGACTCACTGGAAGAAACTGTTGACGGCGGTTGCAGTGGTGGTGTTTGTGGTTGGGGCATCTGAAATGGAATAATTGACTCCCACCCAGGTGGTGGACCTTCATCTATTTCTTCTTCGTTGCTCTCCTCCTTTATATCTGAGATGATGTCCAGGGTAAGACATGTAAACTCAGAGTGATCTTTAGTGGCCCACTGATTCACAAAATATACACGGTAAAGAAATCAAAGAATATAACCACAAAGTGAGTGAGGTTTATGGTTAAAGAACAGGTCACAAGCAAAAACACCCCATATGCAATTCTCATTTGCCTGATCTTAAAAGGTAGTAATTCTTAAAACACTAATCGATATGATTCATATGAAATCCATCATGAAGTTGTTGATCTAATTGCATAGGAATGCTGAGTTGATTTATTAAACATATATATCTGGTCTGATACTTCAATCATGCTAGCTGAAAATGCAAACCAAAATATTTACTAGCCAAAAACATCAAATAGGGAACCTGTTGGGCTTGATGTTGCCGATTTTGGTAATGCATTTACAAGTTTACCGAACTCCCATCCAGGTGGTGGCCCATCTTCATCATCATCTTCATCCATGTCGTCTTGTTTGATGCTTACCATATCTGATGATGTTAATAGAATTAAAATCTTCCTAAAAAGTTATTTCAGCTGGACAAATCAAGCTGATATGGAATAGTCACAAATTAAGAGGATTCCCTACAGTAGCTTAAATAAGTTCAAAGGGACAGGTGTAGAAAAGGTTTTACATCAAATACAGCCATGGACGCAAGAGTGCAGTTATGGCTTGAACTAGCCGATAAGCATGTTGTATTGCATGACATGCAACACAGACAGAGAATTACTGGTGAATTTTGATAGCTATTCGACTACTGAGACCCTCTACGCTGGACAACCACTGAATTATAACAGCAACAACTAAAAAAATTGGTATCAAATACTTTCTTCCTCTTCCCTTGGTTGATAGAAAGCTTACTATCCAATGATAAAAATCAGTCTAAAAAAACTGAAATCCTGTATTATAGTTCACAGCACAGGAGCACAATCAACTAGATCAAGTCCTAAATCTTCAAAGCAGAAGACTGTTCTAGGCAAACAAGAGGTATTTAAATAAAAGATAGCACAATCATCGACTGTAATCAGCAATAGAACATCACAGAAAAAATAAAAAATAAATAAAATTGATGTAAAATTACTCGAGCAACTTGAACTCAACTACCAAAGTTGCAGAAATAAAATACAGACAGTTGAAGCAAATTCCACAGAAATTTCAAAAATAAAATAAGATCCCATTTTAGGCTAACCAGAAGAAGGAAGCGGTTGAAGGGGTTTGAGGGCGAGGCAGTCGAAGCCAGGCGGGGGGCCATCATCATCCTCCTCCTCCTCGTCCTCCTCCTCCTCCGCCGGGGGTGGTTGTGAAGTAATGATGCACTGAAATCCGGGCGGCGGCCCATCATCATCATCGTCGTCTTCTTCAGTAGCAGCTGCTACTATTGCAAGCTCCTCTTCTACAACCATGGTATTTTCTTCGCTCTCTCTCATATCTGGCTTGAGATTTAGGTTGGGTTTTGACGAGCCAGGGTACAAATAATTTGAATTTTCGGATTTCGGGCAATATACTCCGTATATAATTCCCCCATTAAACATCCATTTACTAAATCAAAAATGAAAAAAAATAAAACATCCTTGCTCTCTCTTAAAAAATATATGAAAATTCTGCATTATTTGGCCCGATTAAGTAATGATAAATTTGATAAAGTCTTGTTGTTTATTTATGGATACCAACCACCAATATAGAGAGTAGCATAAATTTTTCTAGCAAGAATTAAATAAACGAGATGAACAAAATAAAGCAAAAGAGAACAAACAATGAAACTTAAACTGAGATGTGACTGGATTAATCATATCGTCATGTACGTATAAAAATAGCACAAGAACATTCTACTATATTAGTTTTATCGACATCACACAATTAGTAGACCCACTCCTCACAAATGCATCACTCAAAAGTAATGCCCAATGTTCAAAGTAGTAACTCCTCAAAGACAAAACTTCCACCATCTCATACACTAGGGAAAACTCCAGCCTCTACTCAAGTCTTCTTCTCCCTCAATTTGGCCACCACTCAACAAACGCGTCCCTTCACTGATCCGGAAGCTTTGGGAAGCATGACAATCGAACTCGTGTTCGTTACATAGCTTGGTGATGCCAAATGTACTACCACGTCTCCAAAATTGTCCGATCCAACAACAGAACTAACCTCATTTCTTCTTTAGATCTTTGTTTTTTTTAACGTCCTTGATCATCATTCTAGGAGCTATAGCCATAGCCATGAGCTCTTGGAAAAGCAGCTTGCAAGCATATGGTATATGGACCTACAACAGATGACAAGTGTGTTTAGAAATTTTTCACCGTAGAAATTCCAATAAAGAACGAATACACAGATAATGTTACCTGAACGATGTCAGTTTTATTTTTGCACCCTCTGCACTCGAACGAATTCTTCTTGAGATTAGCAATAGCTATCAATCCACATCTCTCACAAACATGTATTCTATAAGCATCACTTTGATCAAACAGCCTCTCCTTCAGAAAATGTGCGGCTCCATGCGCAATCATACAGTCTCTTTCCATTTCACCAAAACGGAGCCCACCATCTCGCGACCTTCCCTCAGCAGGTTGCCTAGTGAGAATCTGAACAGGGCCTCGACCACGGGAATGAATCTTGTCATCAACCATATGTTTCAACCTCTGGTAGTAAGTGGGGCCGAGGAAAATCATCGACGCAAGCCTCCTCCCAGTATGACCATTGTACATAGTCTCGTAGCCACGCATTTGATACCCACATTTGTGGAGAGCTTTGCTTATATTATCCACAGTCACGTCGGTGAATGGAGTAGCATCTCCTTCTTTACCCATATGAGCAGCGACTTTTCCCATGATACACTCGATAAGCTGACCAATAGTCATACGCGAAGGAATGGCGTGAGGGTTTACTATAATATCCGGAGTTATGCCTTCCAAAGTCCATGGCATGTCTTCTTGTGTATAAGTCATACCCACTGTTCCTTTCTGTCCATGCCTACTACTGAACTTATCTCCAATTTGAGGGATTCTAACTGATCTCACCCTCACTTTCACAAATCTCAACCCATCAGCGTTTGTTGTGAGGAGGACCTGATCCACCATTCCAGTTTCACTGTGTCGTAAGCTTGTGCTGTGATCGCGTTTCGTGTATCGAGCAGCTTGCCCTTGGGCATCATCACCAGCTATAGGGGAGGTTTTCCCAATAATCACATCCTCACCCGAAACTCGAGTTCCTGGAGGGGCAAGCCCATCATCATCCAATTTATCATAGGAGCCATGGCGCATACCCATGGTGTTGGTTCGATCCGGACGTCCAAAATCCTCTTTGACTAATGTCCCCATCTTCTTCTCTTCGTCTCTGTAGGATCGGAAAAATAGAGATCGGAAGAAACCACGGTCCACTGATGATTGATTCATGATGACAGAATCTTCTTGATTGTATCCAGAGTAGCAGGCAATGGCAACGATGGCATTAATTCCAGCAGGTAGCTGCCTGAAATGCAAGTGCTCCATAGCCCGAGTAGTAACGAGTGGTTTTTGAGGATAGTACAGCACATAAGCCAAGGTGTCCTGAGAAAAAAAGATGCAAACACAGAAAATAAAAGAAATTGATGAATGTAGATTTGGTGAAAGTTGAGATCATACCATTCGAAATTGGTAGTTGGTGACATAGATGCCCATAGCTTGTTTGCCCATAGCTGACTGGTACGTGTTACGAGGAGACTGGGGAAGAGGAAACAGCTCAGAAAACTGAAGAACAACTAGTGAAGAGATGAGATTGACATCAAGTTACCTGGTTGTGATCTGGGAAGGGAATAATTGAAGCACAAACACCTAGTATCAAGGAAGGATGAATCTCGCAATGTGTATAGGTATCTGAATAAGCCTCCTGTGGCCTATCCCTTGCTTGAACAAGATCCTAAGGAAAAGTAAATAAGCATTTCAGTGTCTCATGATTAATCATCATTTAGTAATGAAAAACTGGCATGCTTGATAATTGCTCACATGTATTGTCATAGAAATCATAGTTGTTTCCTCTTCTTCTGTATCAATGTATTCTATGAATCCCTTTGAAACTAGGTCATGCCAACCACCATCTTCAGGAGATTCCTGAGAACAAGCGCATGACATAAGCAACAGGCCATAAACATAGAAAATTGATAACTTTCATATTAACATGGCTGACAAAAAGACTGTCTGACATACTCTCTGTTGCAAGGCAAGGATATCCTTCTTTTTTATAAGAAGTCTTTGCTTTTCCACAATAAATAATGGACGACTGCAGCGACCATAATCAGTGTAAATCCTGAGTTCTTTCAAACGAATATCTCGAACCACCCCAACTTCTGTATTGACATCAACCTGTAAGCAGAATAACAATCTCAGCCTCCATTAGTTGGCATATTGCAAAAAAAACGCTATGCAATTGCACAGTACAAATCATTCAAAGGCACAATTCTAGTGAGCTACTTGGTATTGACAATGACATGCTCGAAAACACAATTAAAGATATGGAAGATAGAAATTTATAATCTACTTTAAGAGTGAAGGAGCCTGGGAACAGAAAACCTTGACAACAAACAGAAGTAGGAAAGGAATTCTTACACGTCTCCTCAAACGTCTTAGTGTAGACACCAACATATCAGGGTTGCGATGAATACCAACCCAACAACCATTTACAAAAATCTTTGTGGCTTGAGGAATGACGGCAGGTGATATTTCCTGAAATCAATAGATTATATACACGTATATAGTGATTAGAAATACATCAACATGAATGACAAAAACCAATTCAACTTCATAATGGAGCATTTCATGCACCTCAAAATTCTCAGTGCCCCATTCCTCCAAAAATTCTAAAATTGGATATGCTGCTGAGCCAACCGTAATATACACCATCAAAGCAAGGTTCTTCACTAACCCACATGCCTGATAAAAGAGGCCAAAGAAAAGGTAGATTCATTAACGGAGGGAAATTTCAAAAGGACTAAATTGTCCAATTGAAACATATATGCAATGCACACTTACCTGTCCTTCAGGTGTTTCTGCAGGACACATCATTCCCCACTGTGAATTATGCAACTGCCTTGGTTTAGCCAGTTTCCCTACAAAAATAAACAAAAGAGTTAAATAAAAGTAAAATAAAAGGAATAATAAAGAACAAAATCACCACCAAAGTGTTGAATATGAACCAAAATCATCTAGCTACCTTCACGGCCTATGGGAGAGTTGAGCCTTCGCAAATGTGACAAGGTAGATGCATAAGTCAAGCGATTCAACACCTGCAACGTTACAATCAAAACAACTGTCCACCTTAGCACTATATTTGTATTATAGCAAATTCAAGGCATGTTTAAAGATAAATGACTTGAACAGATGATCAGTATGCAATTCAACCTGAGATACTCCAGCTCTAGTACCAGCAGCATTTGCTTGGCCCCAGTTACCAGTAGCAAGAGAGTATTTCAAGCCACTAGTAATGGTTTTGGCTTTTATTGCAAATTGTAAATTAACATCCTTGCCATTGTCTACACACTGCCAGTGTACAGAAACAAAAGTAAATATATATTGCAACATAAAAGACATTTCAAATGCATGCTCTCCAAGTAGAAAAGCAAGGTTATAAGGTAGAGAAACCTTCTGAACATAGGACCTCACATCCCTGGTCAACTTTCTGAATAGCTGCACCGTAGAGAGAAGATCAAACTTCACATCAACACCTTATTTCTAAGGTTAAATGACTGCAATAAAATGTGTATAAAAAAGAAACCATTCGGAAGAGGCCTCCCAACAAAGGACCAGCAAGATCCAGTCTTTTATTGCCATAATGATCTCTATCATCCTCTGCCCTTCGGCCTAGCGCACATAAAAGAAGCCTATGGATGATATACCTGGAGAGAACAGAAATCAGTACTGATACTGGTTCAGGAGCAGTGACGACAAACATGTAGATAGAAATCTAAGAAAGAAGAATGGCTTACCCAAAGTAATAAGCTTTCTTTGTTTCACAATACTCCCCAACACCAACATGAGGAAGCATTTCTTTTTGAAGAATCTCTTTTGCATACCTGCATAAGGATTGTGTATGTATAATTCAGATGCAAACTTAAGAGAACAAATAAAATCAAGTATAATATTTCAGCAACACAAACTTGATTCTTTTCTCTTTCGTGACACCAACAGTTGCTCCTCTTTTCCCAATGTAATCAAGAGCAACCTGCATTTTAGGAAAAGGTGATAGATCATTACAGATGAAAGCCTCTCCATAAAAATGAAGCAAGTCAAACGCTCTAAACAGACTTGACCAGCAAACTAATGAAGCACCGCAATGCTAGAGAAAATTAGGGAATTATAAAAATTAAAAAAAACTCAGTGAGCAGCAGAAATATCAGAGCATTTACAGAACATTTTGAACTAAATGTCAGGGTAGCCAGAACAACCAGTACTGCTATAATGCTTCACATTCTAATGAATCATGCTTCCCCATCTCCCAAACCCCAAAAGAAAAAAGAAAGAAATCAAAATCCCTTGAAGACTTCAACTAGAAGAGAATTCAAACCACAAAGAGCATTATACTTCATCAGATCTGATGGCCAGAACAGTTGAATTTCAAAAATATTCAAGCCACAGACCAAGTTTCTGACTGAAGGAACCAAGGTTATATTCCATACAACGACCACGAGTGAAGCAAGCACCAATAAATACTAAATGCAGAAAAGAGCAGCTACAGCGCATTATGAGTACCTGTTGATTCTGGATCACAAATGCTTCTTCTAAGGAAGGTCGAAGAAGTTCCATCATTTGAGTATCTTGAAAATTGTAGCAAATATGCTCTAATATATCTTTGTCAGCAACAAATCCTAGAGCTCGAAACACAATAATAATAGGAATCTCGGTACGTATATATGGGAGGGTAGCACGTATATATTGGCCTGATGAACCCTGCAAGTGAAAACTATGACTTATAAAAACCTTGAGTCGCTAGTAAGAAAACGAATGCTTTAATTCACATGCTATTACCCCTTTGGCACTAGTTCGAGAAAGCATCCGGACAAACATGGTACTAGGTGGCCTGTTTTGTGTCTCCGCCATGGACCTAACTTCAGCCACATATGCATACTTGTTTGGTTGCCTCTTCTTAAACACATAGACATGATTAGTACTCATCTTCTCCTGAGCAATTAACACCTTCTCACTACCGTTGATGATGAAATAACCACCCTGGTCATATGGGCACTCTCCAAGCTCTGTCAAATCTTTCTCAGAATTCTGATATAGTGTGCAATAACTTGACCTCAGCATTATAGGAACCTATTCAAACAAAAAAAGGTGGTGTTACAAATGCATTTTCACAAGATCCGGAAGCCTCCTGCATCACCACAACTGTACCTTCCCGATAAAGACTTTTGTGAAATCCTGAGTCTCGGTAACTTCCTCGCCGTCATGACCTTTCTTTATGACTCTTTTGGTGACATCAACATACAATGGAGCTGAGTATGTCAAATTTCTCAGCCTTGCAGCCTTGGGAAACAAAGTAGCTGTTTCTCCGTCAGATTCCGTCATCATCGGTTTACTGAGGTATATCTGACCAAAACTGATTTTGTATATAGTCTGCACGAGCCGAGAAAACAAGGTAAATTAGATCCTAAATTTGGAAATTGCAAGAGTTCCTCTACGTAAGAGTAAGGCAGAATGATGCTCGAAAGTTGGAGTTTGATCATATTTCTCCAAATTATCAAGAAAAACATTAAATACTCATCAATCAATCCTACAGAATAGCAACTTAAATCGAGTATGTGAGTCAGTTAATTTATCAATTTCCCCTATGTATTTATATAGTCCACATAAATTCATATCAAGTTATATGACAACTACTTCGCTTGTCTAATTCCAGCAACAACCATTATCTGTAGACAGCAAGACTCGTCCAGCACTCAAACCAGATTCATTAACTAAACCTTATGTACCTCTTGTTCTTAACCTAATAGTGTTACTGAACGAAAATTGTCTAGAATCAAGCACAATATAAGTACTAAACCTACTCAAACAACAAAAAATCGCTAGAACCCCACTGTCCTTCAGCGCCCTTTTCCTTCTCAACCCAGGTATAGCAGTTCCAAAGTTAAAGGCACTCAACAAAATTAATCGCCATAGAGTTCTCACAATCGAACAACTAACTCAGACACAGCTTAGACCCCTTAGTTCCATCTAGCTTCAACTCACCAATAACCTTCCTCAAAGCGCATTACCATAAAACCACCAAAAAAACCCCAGCAAAACCTAACCGACCACTCTCATCGACCAAAACCTAAAAAATCTCTCAAAACTCGAAGTAGGGAATGAATAACCGCCAGCTAAACAACCTCGACGAAGTCCGGCTGGTGGCCAGGGTTGTGCTGCGACTCGGGGCGGATCTCGATGTCGGCCGACTCGTCGACAATCTCCTGCATCGTGTTCTGGATGAACTCGTCGAATGAGTCGAGCTGCTGCCGCACCAAACCCTTCTCCTCAAAATAAGCGCTGATCACCGCCCACGCATCCTCCTGCGTGATATCCTCCTCGCCGTCACCCTCGCCGTCGTCGTAGTCTTCGCCATTGTTGTACCCTTGCTCCTCGCCGGTGTCGCCCTGCTCGTATTCATCGTCCATATACATTCTTCCGACTCTATTTCACCGATTCAACTACTAGTTCCCGGATTGTGAAGTCCAATTGAAGTCAAGTTACCGCGGTCTGAAAACCCCTCCGATTTGGGGAGAAGAGGGAAGCAAATGAAAGAAATTTGTGCGAGACGGCCTTTTTATAGGGCTCTTAGGCGGTGATTCAGTGTGGCGGCGCTCTCAGTGCACCCCCATAATTATGTTTTTCTCCTTTAATTTTTGGATTTAAATGAGTTTGAATGCTAAGGCTATGAATATAACATCGCTTACGCTTATTCTACCTTCGCAGTGTATTAGTACATGTTTAGATGTGCACGGAAACCAAGAAAAGAGAGGATATGTAAAAAGAGAAAGTCAATTGTAACCTTTGTATTTAAAAAAAAAAAACAGACTAATATGATAAGACGGACCAAAACGAAAAAGATGACATAGTATAAATAGGATGAAGGTAGTATGTTGTCATAATTTTTTTATTTATTAATCGCTATTTTAACATCTTATAAATTATTACAAATATTAATATGTTTACAAAATAAATAAAATTCAAATCTTAATTTGTTATTTTTATTAAAAAAAATAAAAATCGTGAGTAGTGCTTAAGGGATGTTGAGTTAACACGCTCGGTTTCAGGTTAGTTTTATCGAATTGTCAAACTACTCAATTTGATTCAAATCAGGATGATTGTTTTCCAGATTATAAAATTTTGATTCCAGCCCTAGTAGTTCAATTTTCAGGCTAACCCGTCAAACCAAAAAATTAACTCCTTAATAGATAAGAATCATTTATAATTTCTTTATTTGAGTACTGCCAATATTTTAAGTACCTGTAAAACGTCCAGACTTTTTTTTTTTTTTTTAATGAGTTTTATCAAACTATAGATCATATTTAATTAGTGTTATGAGCCTAACATGTACATGAACGATCACATGTAATATGTTATGTGTATTTTCCGTATTGAGAGTCGTTGATTTGGTGTCCTCTTAAATAAATAAATAAAGTACGGAGTACAATTTTTTGTATTATTAGCTATAGCATAAATTTGTCACATATACTAGAGTTAATCAATCTTATTGTGGTAGAAATAAGGAGTTAACATGCATAACATCCGTTTAATTAATAAAACATCGTGCGCTAAAAAAAATTAAAAAATTAAGAGTAGATCTTTAATTAAGAGAACAAATTATTGTGCGCGTAAATAGTAGAAGTGATTAGAGCCGTACATAGTGAACCGGTTTGTTAGTTGAACTATAAAACGTCAGAGCTCGATATGAATAAATACTGTTTTGTGGGATTACGTATTTTACCTTATAAATAATAGTCATGATGATTATAGAAAATTTTAATTAATTAATTTTAACTATCGTACTGATATGAATAGGGAACAAACCTTGAGAAGATTTTTTTTTTTTTACTATCCAATAAGATTTGTTGACATAATAAAATAAAATAATATAGTATTCACTTGTATCTTGTGATCGATTTTCAACTATACTAGTATATATGAAATCCACACTGATTTCTAAGTAAAGTGTAACACATATTATAACTGAATTTTTCTCAAGTGGGACATAAAAAAAATAACAATAATAGGCAGAAAGATATGAATTAGAGCAGTGATTAGGTAACCAAGAAAATGTGCAACAAGCAAAAAGGTCAGCTCCCACTCATCTGCTTTAACCAACTCTCACATTTCTCCATCAATTTTACTATTCTTTAATCCCTTTTATTTGCCTAAGTTTCACACCACTTGGTATCAAAACCCAGTTTCATATCCACACAAAATTTCTGTTATAATTCATAAAAACCATGAGTTTATCCAAGAGAATTCCCATGCTTCTACTGAGGCTACTAGCCTTGGGAGCCAGTGTTTACTTTAACACGTCCCAAAGGCCAACCCACCTGATCTTGGGCCAGCCCTATCGGGTGTCGGGCTATCCTCAGTTAAACCTATCTACCATCTATCTACATATATGGTCTTAATAAGCACAACTTATGATGATGCAGATACTTTGTGCTGATGAATGCTATTGCAAGCAGTTACACCCTTATACTGCTCTTTTTTCCCTCCAAGAATTCATGTGGGCACATGATCTTGGTTCTTGATCTGGTAAGAACAGCCTCACAATTCACACATTCACTTCAAACCCAGGATAAGAACATACTGTTTCTCACACATTTCTTGATTTTGTCTAAAAATGAAACAGATCATGGCATTGCTACTGGATTCAAGCATATCAGCATGTTTGGCAGTAGGGCTAGTGGGAAAGAACGGCAACACTCACGCAGGTTGGCTGCCTATATGTGAACAAGTTCCTAAGTTCTGTGATCATGTTAAAGGAGCTCTAGCTGCTGGTTTTGTGGCTGCTATAGCTTATTTCCTCGTCGTTCTCTACTCCCTCCATAACGTCATGAACCTATTCGCCCTCAGATCTTGAACGAGTTCATAATTAGTAGAAGTTCATTTTACTCAGAATCTTCTTTTGTACTTCCATATTCAAGGAGTGTTAGTTGATATTAGTCCTTTGTTGTTCTCAGAGATAGTAAAAATCATACCACTTAATATTCATTCAAATTCATAACTTCCACAATGGAGCAGAACATAGTATATATTACAATGCACATTATATTACAATCAGTGAAACTTGTGACTGAGTTTCTGAACTTATTCAAACACCACCCCATCCCCCGCCCCCGCATGCATATATACACACTACGCATGATCAATTCAAACACAACAATGGAACAGCAAACCAGTTGTTTTCAGACAAAAACTTGCACAAACATATGATATTTCCTCGTATAGGTAGATAATCATGGAACCTGGTCCAAGAAGTCGGAGCAGTCGATACCCTTGTCAGAGAAGGTTTCGACAAGCCTAGGATAGAGCTTAGCAAGCAATATCTTGAAGCCCTTCGAGCTTCCTTTCTCTAGTCCCTCTTCAGCTTGTTCACAGTCGAAGGGATGCCCTATAGGAGCTCCTTGCATGTATGCTTTACACGCCAATAAGATATTTTTGCATCGGCTTCTAAAGTGCTCATTCACGAGTGCTTCAAAATGCTGTTCATATTTCAGATAAAGGAGAATTAAGTTCAAGAAACGATCCATTCATCTGAAGTCATCATGTAGCTTTATGAACATGGTTTTATATATGGCTTACCTTAGGAGGCTTCCGCAGTAGGAAGATCATGGATCTGCAACTGACGAGAAACGCATTCTCGTTGTAGCTAAACGAGTTCTTCTCACCCTCAGCTTTTCCTAACTGAGTATCATATCCGGCCTCGTTAAAATAAGGCTTCTCATTGAGCACGAGAGCCTGGAGAGAGAGCAAGAGTTGAAGGATAGTCGAGGATCCCGGATTCCAAACTTCACTTTCAGAACCATTCCATGTATTCAGAAGGCTGAGGCAGACTTTTCCAGATTCATAAAGATTGGGATTGATGCGAAGTCCACCAGAGTTATAGTAAACCATCTGCATAATTCGTGCTTATTAGCATCATATAATCTTACATCAGATTTGATTAAAAGGGGGTCTTATTTAGCATACGCATTCTGCTGCTAAGAGAAGAGAATCGAGAAATCTTAGCTTCTTTGGTCTCTCCACAAATGAAGTATGCGAAAATAAGCCCATACAAAATAATACGGAGTAGTCACTAACAAATATATGGGAAAACTTCACGTACCGGTGGCTCATTGGGATACTGTGGAGGAAGATGGATATCGAAGAAGAACAACCCATCGTGATATGGGGTTCCATTGGAGCCTACAATTGCAGCTCGAAGCAAATCCATTCTTTCCTCAAAGACACGAACATAGATAGTTTCTGTTCAAAAAAATTTAATTCATAGTCAAATACCAAAATAATTAAGCAATATGACTCCAGTCTTATGGACTAAAATTGATGCTCTTATACTGAAAGGGTTTAAAAATGAGATGAATTGTGCTTAAAATTCCAACATGAAGTATTAAAACCCTTCTCAAAAATCATCAACTTGTTTTATCATAGTTTATTTTTTCGTGAAGTTATAGCATGATTGGTTGACAGTGGCCCGTCAAAAACATTATTCGATGCCAAGTACTAGAGATCTAGAACATGTTGTGGTAAAGTTCTTACCAGGAATATCTTTTCCAAGAATGCTCCATTCTTGGTTAACCTTCTTTAACCAGCCTCTTCTGACCTGAAATATAAGGAAAAAACTAGTCAGAGGACAAAAAAAACAAAAACATTCATATTATAATTAAAGACATTCTTATGTCCAACCTGGGGAGACTGCAGGTTCATCCCAGATTCGTTGAAATAGTGGTGATCCGAGCAATCATTAACCATATCAAATTGCCTAAAAGACTCCGAATTCTTGCTGCCAGAGGGCAAAGTAATACAGTCACTAGCTTGTTTGATCTTTAGTGAAGGTATCTTTTCATGCAATTCCATATTCTCCTCCAGTTTAAATTGGGAATCGAGGTTCAAATTGCAAAGTTCGAGTGCTTCCTCCTCATGTGGCTTGCCTTGAGCGTCCTCGACATTTGATGTGCATGTATATCCACTAAAAAGAGATGTGCCCAAATTCCCAAATAGGCTTGAAGTCATACGTGTCAGAACCCCTAAGGCAACTTGAGAAATGGACTGTGAGCTCGAGTCTCTTGCATCATCATTGTCAAGACCCAAGACATCCTACATAAATTTACAATTAGTTGATAGGATGGAACCATTGAAGCAGAAATTCAAAATACATCATGATCAAATAAGTGAAGCAAGTGTTCTAGTGATAGAGAGTAAATAAAGAATCCACGCTCAATTAGAAAATTATCATCCACTACACTATCGCATTTTAGCTCTATCAAATCAAATATTGAGTACAATAAATACTTAGATCCTCACTTTGCCTTGATTTTGTATGAATCTCAATTTCAAAAAAAAAAAAAAAAAAAGTATACACAGACACACACACACACACACACATATCCATACATGGAGAGGAGAGTTGGGCACACCTTTAAATTTTGCCCCGACAATTGGTTCTTCGCTCCAAGTTCCTCGGTTGAAGGCTGAGCCGTTCCGTCACCAAGCACAGAAGCAGTAGAGCCTTCACATTTATCGACCCTATAGATCTCATATGGTGCAACCTATAACAATTTTCAATGTTCAGTTGAAAAAATTCGAAACAGGTACGAGATAGCACTAACAGAAAATGAAGAGCTCCAAGCTAGAGAATTGAGTTCTTAACAGCAAACAAAGCCCCAGATATTCTTTACCAAAACTATTTATTTTCTACCCAAACAGTGTCCTCAGATATTTACTGAATTTTAACGTGTTAATTTAATTCCGGATAAGGAAGACATTAGAAGCTCTTCCAATAGTCCACTTCTCCAATTTGTTCTCTAAAAGCTACCAGTTAAGGTACAAAGATTAGCCACGTCATTTCTATGGATAGCCAATCAAACTAGAATGAGGGTGGCGGCAGGCTGCAGCATGTGTTTATCAAAGAATAATGGATAAAATATTAGAAATGTGGAATAATCGACGAAGCATACCTTACTTACAGCACCAGTACCCCACTGCACTTGTATAGCTTCTTCTTTAAGGCCAATGACGGTCCCAAAATAAAATAAAAACTTCTTGTTAAGATATGAAGTCGAATCTTCACTGTTTTCAACGACCTCAAAATCAGTTTCCTCTCCGGTGTGAATATTCGAGACTGTCTGGTTCAGACAATCTCCACTGGAAAAGTGAAGAACACTCTTCTCAGCCCTAAAAACGATATCACCAACGCTGTAGCAAAAGTCAGGATGTTCAACCAGCTCATAAGCACTCACAATCTCCTCCATGTCTTCTTCCTCAGAGCTACACTTGCACCATTTCACCTTCGCAGTTCGTTCCTTCGGATCCACACTTCTCACAACACCCCATCTCTTTTCCACTAGGGATTCATCGTCAGCAGTTCCCTTTTCCAACACAAACGAATCAGGCCAAAAATCATGAGCATCGGTGATATTCACCGGATAAACTAGACCCGAATCCAATCCGAGTGATTGGGTCCCATCTTGCCATAGAATATCGATTTTTGACTTTGTCTTTATAATCACTGCAATATTTTGAAAATCCGCACTCGGGTTCCCTCTATTAACAAACATTTCCGATTTTTTTTGTCCTTTGAGAGGCGGGCTCGTCTTCTCTGGAAGAAAACACCAATCACCGAGCTGCCAATTTGCCTCAGGGAAACAAGGCAAGACACATAAGTTCTTCAAATCCTGCACACTTGAGGGCGTGGATCCCTTCTCATCACTGGATACGGCACACAAAAGCCAATCAACGTACACGAGCCCAACATCGACATCGCACACCGTGCCTTTCTCGTGTTTGTCCTTTCTAATATCGCACAACCATCGAGTCGATCTCGAAGCGGAAGATTTAACCCTAACTCGTTGACCGGGATAAAAGGTATATGGAAGATCCTCCATTAAATCCGAAGATAGAGCAACAATCCTCTCAGGGCCCTCTGCGTTTAGCTGGGACTTGGTTCCATCATCAAACAAGATGGTAACACGGTCAACAACTCTTTCGACTTTCCCGAGCCACGGTCCGTGTACTACACAGTCTCCAATAGAAACGGATCGCATTTTCTGAAGGTTTCGTGAGTCGACATCTTGTATTTTAGTACCAAACATATTTTCTACGTCCACAGACATGTCCACATTGACGACTTTTCCCATTTGTCTCAAGGGATCCGACACCAAGCAAACAACGTCGCCATTTGAGAATCCTCTCTCAAACATGAGAAGATCGTCAATCTTTTGGATAGACTCCTCAAGAGATGAGAAAATGGTGGAGGCCTGTGGACCATAGAGAAATTCGATGTCCTCTTGATCCTCGAAACTGCTGCTGTCACTGAAACTGTCGGAATCACTGCGAAAATAATCCATAATGCCAACTCCTGGAGCAAGAAATCAATGAGTCAACTATCAACAGCATATCCTAGTATGATTTGTGCTTTTATGTTTTGTAATATCAATATCACATAAATTCTACATTTTATATAGAGATATTGAAAAATAGTACTCCCTCCGTCCCCCATATATATGTTAAATTTGAATCGGCACGAATTTTAAGAAAAAACTGATAAAGTTGTTGTTAGTGGAGATGTGTCTCAAGACTCTCACTCATGTGAGTAAGAGTATTTTCTATTTTAGGTAATGACACATATTAGGGGGCGTCCCAATAAAGGAAATTTTCACACATATATTGGGGACAGAGGGATTATTTATGCAAAGAAAATTTACCATACAATATTTTAATTTATTTTTTAAGAAAGATTATGAGCAAAAAATATATGTAACAAATAACTTCTTCAAAATTCATATGTCGAACGGAGAATTGGGCAGGACTGATATTATGCTACAATCATTGCAATAATTGTTGGGCTTTAGACAGCTCGAACTACCTCAAGAAAGCCAAACAAACAATAATAAGCATAGATACTCCACATTGCATAGCGTTGATATATTTATTTATTCGAAGGAAACAAAAGATGCAAAAAGGTAAGATAAAAGAGAATCTTACCGGATGAGTTACTTTGTAGTTGCGGGATCAAGTTCAAACCAAGTAACCTATTTCAAACGAAGTGATTACTTCAACCAAGTAACTAAAACAGGGATTGGAGGTCTATCCCACAATGAAAGAGGAAACTATAATGCCTCGATATTTTAGATATATAGATATAAATATCTCCAATACTGGAGATATATGCCAAAGGAGATTTGCCCAAGCCCAATGAAGGGGGAGGGGGGATAAAAGGAGTAGAAACACTCCGAATGCCAAAGGAGATTTGCCCAAAACCTAGATGGAGTTGCAAGACTCCAAAATGCCAAAGAAGATTTGCCACGGGAGTGCACACACCAAGGGATGTGGTGAAGCGAAATTTGTGTGAGGGGTGAACAACAAGAACCAAAGAACAAGAGAGGATTTCTCACTGGTGATTAATATTGAACACAATCCTCCACAACCAAAAGTCTACGAGCATATAACTAAAGGGCTTTGAAGAAATTTTCTTCCTTCTTCACAAGCCGAGTACAAATTGCCAAAGGAGATTTGCCCCCCCCAAATTATAGCACCAGACGATGCCAAAGGAGGTGGATTTGCCACACGGATAGAGAATGGTCGAACTAGACTAGGAGAAAGTCCTTGCTTGAAAATCTTGACAGTCACAACCTATATATAGTTTGTTGTTCAATTTGAGCCAAGGATAATTGTGAAAATGGAAGGCGATGAAGCTTTGGCTGAGTTGGCTCCGAATCAATACTCAATTAGCACCAAGAAACCTACAAGCATTAAAACCATTTCAATGAGATAAAAAGCAAACATACATATATATGTATATATGTACATAAAGCGTACTTCTCATACAAATATTTCTCGAGTTCACTTGAACTTTGTATATGAGGGAAAGAATAAGTATATTTTCCAAACATCACACGATGCTAATGCAAAATAATAGTAAGTATCACATACTAAAGAAAAGGGGGCTTCTTGTGGTCTTAACACATTAGGCATCATGGGATGCTCTTGGCTCTTTGAACAGAAGTAAGTATAACATACGAAGTAAAAGATATCAAAAGTTAAGTCTTCCAAAAATAGCAAGAAATTAAATTAATTTATGAGTACCATTACATTTTCCTATCAACAAAAGCATTGGCCACATAACATTCTCTTCGTATTATATCGAGAACAAATCATAGTCAAGGACGATGTCAAGTTGATTTCTTAATTTTATCAAATGATTATCTGCTATTTTAAAAAAGAACAAGCATTCTTTCTAATCTGAACATATATTTACTTAAGGCGTGAGTTATCCTCCGAATGCCCACTGAAAATCACCCAGCTGTTTGCATTGCTAAAAGTTTTGCTTTCTGAAGTTTGAGGGTTCTTTTCTTTTGTATACTAATGGAAAAAGTTGCAAGTGATAAATTTGAAATGCTACCAGTCTACCACTTAAGCTTCTATGGTGGATATTCTTCTCTTTTTTTTTTCTTTTTTTTTTTGGTGACAACCAGCTTGTCAACATTGCAAGGTCAAGCAAGCAACATGAAAGAAACTGAAAACTTCAAATTCGCATCAGTTGCATGAATGATATTAATGATAAAAATATTAGTTTAAGATTTAACATGAACTACTTTATTAGACATCTTGAAATTAAAACAAAAATAAAAAAACCATCTTCTGTAGCTGGATTTATCTTCCACAAGGAAACTATGATACAAAGAAAAACATTTTTTTGTTTCCCAAATTCTTTAAGTTGAGTTATCAAAGATTTAAGTAGGGGCAAGTACTAAAGCTGGAATCTTTGGTATCAAAAGGTATAAATCCCATGCTCCAAAAGCAACCTCGAAAAGAAAATCATAATAAATCACACTTGATTTTAATTTCTGCTCTTGCAACATTCTAACTACTCCACACGCATGTAAAAATCCTTAGAGAAAACTACCTCATAATCAATCAGCACAAGAAGAAGAGATTACACCCAAAAAAAAAAACATATGTATATCATAATAAAAATCTCCAAAACAACACAGAAAAACATACCTTTTGTTAGCTTCCAATCAAGAAACCTCCATCGCCATTATTTTCTGATTAATAAAACCAAAGCCCACAACACTAATTTCGAGCCCGTTTCCGAAGATAACAAAATCGAAGTAAAGGAGTGTTCACTATGAATTGCACTAAAGAAGCCCCAAGAAAAAAAAACAAAACAAAAAAAGGGATTGAACAAGGGAATTCAGAGAGGCCAACAAGACACTCTCCAAATCCCCTCCATCAATCCATTCTCACAGTTTCCAAACATGGGGCAGAACGAACTGTTTTCTAAAAAATAAATAAATAAATAATTACAGAGGGACTCCTCGTTGTTTCTTCTGTGTGTGCTAACTGACCGCTGTGTGTGTGTGTGTGTGTGTTAACGTTGGTTTAAGGATTTAAGGCCATGATATACCAGTTCACCAGAAGAATATCCCACAGTATCTCTCCTCTCTCTCTTTCAGTAATGCTCATACCGCCATTAGTTGTTTCTGGAGCACTTTTATTAATTTTAGTGTTCTATTTTCTTTTAATTTAAAACTGAACTGTTCAAAAAGAAAAAGTCATCCACTCTAATTACCAAAATACCCATTTTAATTGCCTCTATTTCCCTCAAATCTCCGGGGTGTATTCGATCTAAAATTCGAAAGATTTTTTTGTATTTTAAAATTTGTTGGTATTCAATTGTTACTTTAAAATATTCATTTAAATCTGATGATATTGAAAATAACTAGGATTTTAAAGTATTAAAGGATTCTTAATGCAAAATACAAAAACAAAATCCTTAGAAAAATCTCACCTCTCTATCGTAGATTTTTAAAGTCCACGATCAAAAAAGATGTAAGTTTCTAGAGAGAGAAGTTTCTACAAGTTTGAAGCAAATCAATTCCAATCAACATTGGAAATGATTCCTTCCTTGTCTCTCTTAATTGATTCCAATTTCTCTATGTTGGCGCTGCATAAGACGTGATAGGATCGGAACTTCGAGAGTGTTTAATTTCATTGGGTCGAAGGAAGCTTTCAGTAGTGATTTACTGATTTGGTGACTTTCAGATTATTCAATCACATTAAAATACTAATAAGCTTTGTAAGTTGAAACAAATAATAAAAATTGATTCTTTGCTTGACTATTATTTTCCGTGCAGAGGTTTTCAATTTGACTATGTTTTTTGATTGGAGTATCTTGAAGTATCAGCAGTGTCAGATGGTGCACTTATACTTGCTTTTTTCAGCCTAATCTTCTAGTATGCATATATGAAGAAAGTCGCTCCATTGCCTTCTCTCCGTTGGTAACATTCACCGTAACTGTATCTTTTATTTTTCATGTTTGTTTTTAAAAATCTAAAGACTTTTAAAATTTATGAAAATAAAAATAAATCAATCTAATAGAATCTATTAAATTCTACAAAGAATTAAAACAATTCATAGAGTTAAAGACTCCACGAAATATATAAAAAGTCTATTAAATCTTTCAAATTCACGATTGAATACACCCCTCAATCCAGTTTCTTTTTCTTATTGTCGGACGCGCGCATTAAATTTAAATGGATAATTGACATATATTAAAAACATTATTAATATAAACAATTTTAATTAGGGTTTGTTTAGAGAGGGTTTTTTTTTTTTTTTTTTTTTTTGTAATTTTTGTCAATAGAGATATTGGTGTCATGAATTTCCGATTTCTTATGCTTGTATTTTAGTCATGTAACTTTTTCTTCTTCTTCTTTTTTTTTCATTTTTTACGGTTTCATTTATTTTTATTAAAATTTATTAACAGGATTTTGTTATATTCTTAAGACTAATCTATCTATATTAATATAAGAAAGTAGGTAGTTTTCCTCCAATATTTTTAATATTTGAGCCTCATTTAATTTTTGTAATTAACTAAGTTATACATATTTTAAAATATAGGAGTATTATGTTATTTTCTATACAACTCCTTAATTAATGCATTTATTCCTATGAAAACTCATTTTTATTCATTAAAGTTCAACACATTAATTAAATTTCAAGTATAAATATTAATTTGAACAACTAATTTCTTCTCATTTGTTTCTTTTAAATGTAATTTTGAATAATCGATTTAAATACTAAAACTAAGTAGTGAACCTCAATTTTATTGTCTCAACATCTCTCAGGAACCGTTTGGTAGCCGGTATAACCCAGGAAAAGCCGAGATAAGAAAATTTATCTCGGCTTTTCCAGTGTTTGGTATCCGAGAAAAATAATGTCATCGGCCCGCGAAAAAGCTGGGCCCGGACTAATTCACTGTTACACTGGCATATACTATACTGCCTCTTACTCCCGGACGGTTTAGGTTGTGATAAGGTTTTTTATTTTCAATTTTAATTATCAATTTTTTATTTTCAATTTTAATTATCAATTTTTTATTTTTAATTTTAATATCAATTTTTTAATTTTTGTATTTTAATCACAATTTTTTATTTTTATTTTAATTATCAATTTATTTTTTTATTTTAATTATCAATTTTTTTATTTTCAATTTTAATTATCAATTTTTATTTCAATTTTAATTATCAATTTTTTATTTTTTATTGAATAAAAAAATTATTTTCAATTTAATTATCAATTTTTGATTTTTCAATTTTAATTAATCAATTTTTAATTTTTAATTTAAATTATCAAGTTTTATTTTTTTTATTTTAATTATCAATTTTTTATTTCAATTTTAATTATCAATTTTTTATTTTTTATTTTAATTATGAAGTTTTTTATTTGCAATGTAATTATCAATTTTAATTATAATTTTTATATTTTAATTATAATTTTTATTTCAATTTTAATTATCATTTTATTTTTATTTTAATTATCAATTTTTTATTTCAATTTTAATTATCAATTTTTTATTTCAATTTTAATTATCAATTTTTTATTTTCAATTTTAATTATAAATTTTTATTTTAATTTTAATTATCAATTTTTTATATTTCTTATCCCAACTTATCTATGTTTGTACCAAACACACAATATATTTCTTATCCCAACTTATCATACTTTTTTTATCTCAACTTATCACACATTTTCTTATCCGCCCTTTTCTCGGTATTGCTACCAAACGAGCCCTCATCTAATGTACTATTTTATATTTTGTTTTTGTGTTCTTTGCTATGAAATTGAAAATATATTAACATATGCATGTTCATTTTTTTATTTTTACACACAAACAAATAATACAACAATTGATACTGTTAGATACCTCAATTAATTATGTCAGGAGTCTTATAAAAATTATAATTATGAAGAAGATCCATATTTAAATGTTTAATCAAACAATCTCTGAAAATGAGCTATAAATTTACACATGCATATAAAATGTGTATAAATATATAATCAAATATAATACAACATACGAGAGTACGTGTATATATAGAAATAATTTTTTCTTTCGTCATTTTATGAAATAAGTAGAAATTATTAATTAAAATAAAAAATAAGCATTAGATATTTATTATGTTATTTATATATCAAACCCCTACATCGCGAATGTACAATTCTAGTTCTAATCAGATTTTATAATATGTTATATAGTTTTGGCTAAACGGCCCACCGCATATGAATTGGTGGCATCACTTTTTTTGTAGGTCAATGAAAAAGAAAACAGAGTAAAAGTGTGGACCTCTCATGTGGTTACTTTCCTGTATCTAATACTTATCCACTATATAATTGAGTTAGAATCGAATACTATAGTGTTCAAACCATTTTTATTTTTTCTTTCATTTTTATACAATCCTTATTATTGACTTACGTGAAGAAGCGTGTTGAAGTCAATCGTTAATCTTACATCTACTTGGTTTCGAGCTCGACATATAAGATGGACATACATTCTGGGTTATGCGTGATAGGCGCGTTAAACGCACTTACTTATTCTATGTCGACTTGAGATTCCTATCTCGGTATAAAACATTTTAAAGAAATTTATTTATATGAATATGTGTTTTCCGAAATATTTTCTTTAAGAATGTCACTCTTTATTAGAAAAAATAAAATTGGAATATGTCACTTTTAGGTTAAGAATACAATACACCACCTCAAGCCCTCGAGGCGAAGTTTAAAGTTTAAGCCCCCTCTCCCCTATATGAGAGAGAGAGAGAGTATAATCAACATGTAAATTTGAGTACGTAAGAGAAAAATATTATCAAATGAATCTAGAGACAACGATATGATTGAGCTTGCTACTTAGGGTTCCATTAATGAAAGTGAGCATTGCCCCAACTTAGTACAAGGTCATCTTTATTCGAGTTAGTCACGTCACTTATGATCAAAACCAATCTGCATACCAAAATCTCTCTGTTCCAATGAAATTGAGGCGTTTGTTGAATATATGAGAGGAATAAAATAATAAAATGTCTCGTTTTTGCTGGGACAGAAGGAGTATCATTTAATAGTAGAGTGACCTGCATATGTTCTATATAATCACATGTTCGAAATACGAGTAAGAAAGCACACGTATATGCCTAGATCCCTTTTAAGAGTTTAATTCGTCTCCACTTGAAGAAATGGACGGTGAATGGTATATATTTTCTAATGAACTTTTTGTAATTATTACAACATAAGTAGGAATACAGACCATAGTTTGGAATATTCGACAATATATATAGGTTGCTCTTAATTAAGGCAATAAAATGAGTGCAAGAGCAAGACAGCAAAGACATACAATTAAGTAAAGAAGATTGTTTGGTTAATCTTAAAAGGTGATTCTAACAGCATTATCTTTGTTGGAAATACAGCACCAATTAGAAGTGCAAGTTTTATTTAACTAATGATAATGACTCTCTCCTAACTAATCCCTTTTCCATTTGCTATATCACATTGCACTCCCACAATCTCTCCTATCTCTCTCTACATACACACACACACACGATTATTTAATTTGCATAGTCAATTTGCCATGTTCGATATAAGTTGGATTGCGAAGGGATCCAACAATCATCTCTTTTTTCTTCTTCTTCTTCTTTTTTTTAATTGCGAATTCTTCTTAAAATATTTTTTTAACAAAGTGTTCGATTTTGGGAGGATTTCATCTATTTTTTAGATGACCAATCTATTTCATATTGATTCACAATTCTAATTATTGACATTTTTAGTAAATCATAGGTTTTATTTAGTTAGGTTCTTGATTCCAAACTAAGTATAATTCCAATAATTTACCGAATTTTTAGTGTTCGACCACTCTCAAAATGCCATGATACAAAAAGGGGTCATAACCAATTATATACGATTAATATAAATATTTTGATAGTATAATTAGGGGGGGGGGGGGGGGGGGAAGGAATAACCTTTGTAGCACTTGAAAGGATTTCTGTTTTGATACCTACCCCACCATGGTTATATATTTAGGTCCTCTCGATTAATTCATATTTTATGTGCGTACGAGAAACTTATTAAAGTATCTTAGGTATACTATACACTCTAACTCTAATCACTCCTACCAAACGAGCCGTTAATGTATTTGACTCGACGCAATATTCAAGAATCTTGAGTATTAACCAAGGATGTTAATGGAGATTTATGTGGGGTATGCCCAAACTATTCACTAGTGGGGGAACTATTAGTGTGACAAAGAATTCCATTAACATAATCATATTTTAAGCATAAGTTGGAGCACTCAAGAAAAGCCCAACACAAAAGTAAGATTATTGGCAATTGTTAAGAGGGAAAACAGGTGGCAAGGAAAGTGAGTTCCATCAAACGCCACTCATACACGCATATAAAAACATTTTTCACAAGTGGAATTTTCTTAAAATTCTTCAAAAATATTTCTTTTCTACACTTTAGATGCATAGTGTGATTATACACATTTATACTATTAAAAATGAAATATAAAGGCAGAGCAGTACACAAGGAAAATGATACTGTACATCCAAGTACAAGTTTTTTTTTTTCATATCGTCAGTAACACAAAATATAAAATTACAATCATCAGAAATAATTAGATAATTGCCTTTTTTTTACTTGCAGATTGAAATGGATAGACATGTTTTGGTCATCAGGGGCCAGGAAAAACAACAACAACAACAACAACATGCCCATTAAGCTGTTGGAAAATTTAGACTGCATGGAAAAAAATCAAGAGCAAAATTTTCAAGTATTATTCCCTTTCAAATAGTACCTTACATATATCCTCCGTTTCATTATTCTATACCTTACATTAGTACAAATATCCCACAAGAAGAAACTTTCATGAATTGATGAATTAATCGATGTTCGTAAGAAGAAGAAACTTGCAGCCACTACTCAGGGATGTACAGAGTAAGGCTCTGAGAAAATAAAACTCAATTATGAAAACATAGGTGCGAATTAATAGGCATTTCCTAAGACAATGATGTAACCTTAAATTAAACACAAAACAAGATCTAAGTTAAATCAATCCATCGACGAACTTCCTTCAATGATCACAGTCAACAGAAGCATCTCAAATTTCTAATACCACAGTAATATGATGAGGATGCTTCACATAATAATAAAGATAAGAAAATTATGAAAGTAACTTCTTCACCTTTTAACTCTTTCATCTTATTGGTGTCAATGCATGTAACTAATTGACAAGATGAGGGGTACACACCACAAGAATCATGCACCAAATATAAGTGGATTAAGTCAAGAAACATCATAAAGCACTTTGTTTCGTCGAGGGCAGTGTGGTGAAAGGAAAAGGATCAAAAACAGAAAAACCAAAAACTATTGAGTGGGCAAAAGTGAGAGGCTCATGCTAATCAAGTTGAGTCAATAAAGTTACTTGTTTAAGAGGAGCAGTGCTTTCAGTATCCTTCAACGCTCCGAGCGAAGCATATGGGATGCTTTTCCATTGTCTCTATCCATATATCTGCATCGCGATACCCCCTTGTCCCACAGGATCAAACAAAATCGGACTTGTAAAGTTGTAGGGACTTCACATTGTTGCACCTCCACCTGCACAGATTTGCAGATATTTTCACTTTAAGATTTCATCAGAAAATTTCAGATCAAAAGTGCTTCTTGATATCTTTAGCTAGAGAATTCGCAAGCCCTGCTCATGTAGTGAATAATACGGGTCAAAAACGTTAGATAAATTAAGATTGTATCAAAAAGGAGGAGAAATAAGTATTAAGAATTCATCAATAAAGGGCAAAGAGATGCTCTGAGACCGTGAGGAAGGAGAAAATATCAACCACGAACCATCTTTGCAGAAGTCCATATTAAACTCCAACTACTTTGCCAGCTTCCCATTCTTTGCCAGCTTCCCATTCTTCTGTATTTAAACTTTGATGCCGTCTTTTTTTGAATTCCAAACTCTAGTTCAGATTCTTACTACTTAAGATCCATCCTTAGAGAATTGGGGAAGTGAAAACTTAATCAACATCAGATCAATGAAGTACTAGATAACAACTTCTACGAGAACCTTCTTCAGAGAATGAAAGAAAACACATATTCCATGCACATTAATGACAATCCGAAATATCCTAATAGGGTTCTTAGAAGCATTCAAGTTGTGATAATGAGAAACTGTTCCACAACGAAAATCTACCCACAAGTCACTCCCACAGTCAGTATGAAGACATGGACAAATGACAACAAAGTTCATTTTTAGTACTTGCAAGAACTATTAAGAATAAGACCAGTCACATGAGATCAAACCTCTCTATGATAATGGCATGATGCTAAGACAAATATTGAGCCTATCTCGATAGAATTAGAGAGAGATATTATGTACATATTGTTTACAGGACATGGAATGATTGCAGTTATATGAAATATCAATTTGATGACTCTAATCTTTCACCACTCGTGCCACAAAGAATAATATATGAATATCTAAAAATCCAAATCCATAAGCATGAACGTGATGTATCTCATGAGGAAATCAATACAAAAAAAATTCTGGAATTTGAACAAAAGCAATACACTTCAAAAGCATCACTAATCTCAAGGAGACCAAAGGGAAAGCCAGAAAATTGTTGAGATTTCAAACCCGAAAGAGATGAGCTTGTAACACTTGTATACATTGTCTCGCTTTAAAAACGGAATAATGGTCAATAATTTTGTATCATCTTCACCTTACTCATCATCATCATTGCCACTGATAGTCTCAAGGAATGCTGCCTTGTGAGATGAGTGTTAAAACATTTGCCAGTCAATTAAAATAATAAGAAGGCAGTGTTCCCAGGAAACAGAGTAAAAATGATTGATAGAAATAACGGCCCATAATTTGAAACTAACAGCTAGTCACCATCAATGTGCTGAAGAATAGGATCTGCAACTTTCTGTTAGCAAGGTTTTGGGCGTAATTTGAGAATGCCAATTTGTCTTCGTCTTCCCTTTATCATGAGATTTGAACATCAAATAATATACATGCTATTTCATTCATAACAGAGAAAGGAGAAAAAAAAGCCCTCCCAAAAGTATTTCCAAATATGTATATTAAAGATCCAAGCATCTGCCAATGCCATAACACATTTCTAATATCAGGCTCCAGGCAACAGTGATCCCAGGAATAGTTCTGATATAGAATTAATATGTTGAAATCGTTGAATTTACAACATAACATGCAAGGACTTTCGTCCAGCATTCTATTTCCATGTACATGTAAAGTGGTAAGTCAACCAGCTAAGCCTGGAGTTAATAATTCGACTTCATCTTAAATCAGTTGAATTGAGAAATATTCCTAAGCAGTCAAAATGGAAGAAACATATTCTAATCTGATCACCTTTAAAAGTCACCCAACAGCTTGTATTCTGCATCCTTGCTCAAGGCTCCAAATCCAGCTAAGTAGTAATTTAAATCACCTTTAATTTCAATGGGAGATGATGTCATTGAGAAAGCTTCAAGGTCGAATAGGAGCCAATCAACTAAAAATTTATATCCTGGCTCCTAGATCCCAGGACTTTTATCAAGATCGTCGAACAATAAAATTGGCTCCTAACGATGCCGTAACACAACACCAACTAAATGGATTATCAGTCGTGAAAGCTATAGGAGGGAATTTTGGCCAGCTTTCTTTCCTTCATAGTTTCTCGTATTTTCTCTAATTCTTTCCACATACCATTTTTGGCATAAATATTCGACAAAACCACATACACCCCATCCTGCCCAGGCTCCAACTCTATCAAATGCTTAGCAACCCATTCACCTAGTTTCACATTCCCATACTTTTCACATGCACCCATCAAACACCCCCATATCACCGCATTAGCTTTCATTGGCATAGTATCCACCATCAATTTCGCCTCATCCACCATACCTGCCCTACCAAGCAAATCAACCATGCACCCATAGTGGGGTAACATTGGCTCGATTCCATAACCATTTTTCATCATGTTGAAATAGTATTTTCCTTCCTGCACCATCCCACCATGGACACACGCAGTCAGTACTCCAACAAAAGTCACGTGATTAGGTTTAACACCTGCTTCTCTCATACAGCTAAAGCACCTCAGTGCATCATCTACATATCCTTGTGCAGCATAACCAACAATCATGGAAGTCCACGAAGACACATTCCTCTCCTCCATTTCACAAAAGACTTTAGAAGCCAAGTCCATTCTACCACACTTTCCATACGCATCAATTAAAGAATTCATCACAAGAACATGGGATTTTTCCGTTCTCTTTGCCTGAAAAACATGTTTGTGCAACTGAAGAGCCAAATTCAAGTCACTTAAACCCCCACAAGCCGAAATCACACAAACCATAGTCACATCATCCGGGAAAAACCCATCTTTCATCATTTCTACGAACATATATAACGCTTCCTTAGCACGTCCTCCCTGCGACAGCCCTGCTATAATAGCATTCCAAGATCCCAACTTTCTTACAGGACTATTCAAGAAAACTTTTTGTGCCATCTCAACTTCTCCCAGTTTCGAGTACGAGCTAATCAAACCACTCTCACAATACATATTGTTTTCGAGGCCACACTTAATGGCAACCCCATGAAGCTCTCTCACTAATACACCGTCTAGATTTTGACTTGCCGCTTTCAACACAACTGGAAGCGTGAAAGTATCCAGTGAGATGCCAGTACGGCGCATGGCAATATAAACATGCAATGCTTCTCTAGGCGAGTGGAGATTGCTATACATTCTACTGATGTTATTGTAATGAAAGGAATCGGGATGGAGTTCTAAAAAACGGAATTGTATTATCTGAGCGAAAACTTGACGTAGTTGCTTTAGATTGCAGCATTTTGTTACTAGAATACTTAATTCTTTGGGATTGGCTAGGATTTGCTCGTGAGATACATACACATTAGAAACATCTTCAAATGCAGAAACTCCGGCAACATAGTTTTTGAAATGGCGAAAACTGGAAAATTGGATGCTGGAGAGTAATTTGTGATTCTGCATCGATGCTTAAGAGACAAAATCAACTGCTGCAAAAGGTTTTTAGAAAATGACTTATCTCATAAATTCATTGAATATCCTGCCTCACTCTACAATTGAAAAAAAAAATGAAAAAAAAAAGAAAAAAAAAGGAGTCGAATTCATGAACAATTGGCGGAAGGAGAATGGCAGAACACCGCTGAGTAACAGAACGGCACAGGAAAGGACATACCGAATGCGAGGCGGAGAGTCGTCGGTTGTGGCGTCTCCGGCAACGCCGTCGACGACGGTGTTTGAATTGATGGAAGTTGAGAATTTTCGCTACGCTAATAGAGGGCAAAGAAAAACTGCAAGAACAAACTCTTACAATAATTTATACTAGCAATTAAATTTATAAACCATCAATATTTTTATAATTATTTTTTAAAAATTAAATTAGGTATTGAAAAAAATAAATAAAATAATAACTATATAATTATCTGTATATCAAATTGTCAATTATCGGCTTGCGCACAAATGTTTTTCATATTCGAAAATTAAGGTCTTGGAATAAGAATTAGATTACATTCTACTACCTTCATCCCATAGAGTTAGTTTCTTTTGCTTTATTGATTTTTTCGGCACGCGTTTCCACCAAAACCTAATACGGATTTTAAAATATAATTTTGAAGTATCATTTCTTTTACGGGATACTATGACACTCATAGTATCCCGTAAAAAAAATACTTCGAAATTATATTTTAAAACATGTATTAAGTTTCAGTAAAAATACGTGCCTGGAAAGTCAATAAAATAAAAAAGACTAACTATATAGGATAGAGGTAGTATCTTTTAAAAAAGACATGAAATGGTTGATAATTAGTTACACTCAAACAAGGATGATGATTATTTTTTTATAATAAAAATTAGACATTCTATTCTTGCCTCTCTTTCTCCTTTTTTTTTTTTCTTTTTTTTTTTAAATTATAGTTCAGCCCGATCATTTGACAGCTCTAATAATCACATTCAATTTCCAATGAATACATCCATAAGTACCAACAAACAGTCAACTTCATCAACAGCTATGCAAAACCAAAAAATTAAATACGGCCATGTTTCAATCCCCATTTGCTAATTATTAGGATCAATGTGTATATATACATCAAAAAATTGGATCAAAATGTGTAATCTGTAAGAATGAATAGTACAAATTACAAAAAAAGGTAGAAAAATTGGAACCTTATATGGAAAAAATATACCTATGATTCTCATCTTGCACATCGCCAAACATAACAATCATGTCTAAGCAAAATTTGAATTGGTGTTGCCGTCTTTACTGCCGGCAATGACTTTCCGGTGGCGCCTCGATCTTCTATCCCTACCGTGCTTCGAGGGAACCTTCTTAGCTTGACTAATTGAGGTTCTGTTGTCGTCGTTGATGGTGATAACAGGTGGCGGAGGATGAATCTGATCGATTTCTAACGGGGGCAGAGGTGGAGACCACTGCACGAGCAAGTCTCGGTGGTAGCCCTGCAAAAGTAACAAATAGACCTTGGAACGTGGGCAGCCGTAGAAAAATTATCTATGGATGTGCTAAAATCGAAAATTCCCAAGCCACGAGTGGTACTAAAATCGAGAACTATTTGATAAAATGCACATATATATGGTTCAAAAAAAGGCGACGCTTAAGATACCATCAGCATCCCCTAAATTTTCCGGTGCGAACCAACATAAACTATAGCACCAGTTAAACTACAATAGACGAAGGGGGCGTTTACTTTGATGGACTGAATACTTTTGGCTTGTTTGATCGTCTAATCCTTCAAATACCCAATCATATGTACCGTCAAACTACTCTATCACCCAAAGCAAAGACAATACACGAATAAAAACGATTAGTATTATAGAATGGTGAAACGGAAGAAACAATTCTAAAACAGTTGTAGAGTTCGATAATGGAATAACAAGAAGAAGTTTCTTCAAGCAAAAGAAAATGGATCTAGGAGTCGGTTTAAATTCAACAGCTCAATGACCCCACTCATGATCATGAAACTTCTTAGTCCTATTTCCTCCTAAAGAATAGGTAAATTTCTGCTAGCATGTTTTGAATAGATGCATGCATGTATATATGTACGTGTGCACATGTATTTATAGTTCTTTTCTCAAACACAGTTTACCTGGATAACAAAATTGCGCCTCTCACAGTCCAAGAACATATTGATGGTGTAGTTAGTCTTTGACGAGATCTTGTCCCTTACGGTGGAAAAACTTATCTGGTCCCTCGAAGTGAAACGGTCCACTTCGTTAAACCATAGACATGTAAAGAGATTCGTGATTGGAATATGCTCTCTCACAATCACACATCCCTCTGGAACATCTGCGAACGACACTTAATGGCCTTAAAGCAAATTCAACTTTACACCTAAGAAATCGAAAGATTAAACGAATGGAAGGAAAGACTATCATACCACTAGTAACGGGCAACTTTGCTGTTGAATACGGCGTTAAACCCTCCTTTTTGTAAAATTCAATCTGGAAATCAACAGAAGCATTATCGTATTTTCCAGCAGCTTTATTAGCCTCTGCTTCGATAAACACATCAAAACGCTTATAATGCCTTGAAATCGCAAAGCTTGCATTTTTTCTCCACAAAAACCTGCAATAGTATGCAGAAGAAGTTCCATTTAGATAATTCGATGGCATTTTGGCATAAGAAAAAAAGTGAATTATAGTAAATGCGCAACCATTTAAATAAAAACAGATAGTAGTGTTCCTAACTATTTTACGCATCTTTAAGAGAATCGACAATCAAATTCAAATATATGCACTTTTTCCAGAATGAGCTCCATAAATGCACAAACCAATTCCACCTAAAGTGGTTTGAAACAACACACAAATGTTAAATAAGATCTGATTCTTTAGAAACAGTATGAGAGCTAAGAAAAAGTAAGACCATTGATCCTGAAGAAATTGTTTGGAGTTGTGATTGTACTTCCCAACTTGAAAGGGAAATATTCTGGAACAGATAAGAATGTCTATTATTTTCCAGCCTTTATATCATGTAAACTATGAGTCTAGGGAATGCAAGTTGGCCCCGCCTCAAACCACATGCTATAAATGTACGACCTACAAAATATTAGGAATATCATATGATCTACTGTTGATGGATGTTATTAAGAAGATGATATTCAGCCTACAAACCATCCTTTAAAACGATAGTGTCTAGTGAGACCACTACTTGAGTAAAATCATAATTGAAGTGTTAACGAATATAGCTATTCCAACAAAGTTAGACAAACCTTTCGAGAATTTGAATGGGGTCCACTACCAGCTCAAGTTTAGCATCAATCCACAATGAGTAACGGGCACTAGGAAACAGTCGATGAAGTAGAAGTTTGGGAATCTATCAGCGCCAAAAGCAAATATCATAAGCAGATATTAGACATTTAGACTCCAATAACAGAGTCACAAAGTTGAATGGACAAAATAAATTTAGTGAAGCAATATGGAGTGATGTTGGAGCTACGTGAAGATTCGTCACGGAAATAGCATAGGAGAGACTAGTTGAAAGATGGATCATTGCAAATAATGCAAAATTTTCTTATATTCCCGTTGCTGGAAATAATGGATGGATATAAAATCGACCATACATTGTGCACAAAAATATTTAATTATTTAGCTTCCCAACCACGAATATGCCACGAATACACGACAGAACAAATTACAGAGATATTTATGTCGAACTACGATAAAGAAATTTGGTAATACCATGATACGGAGAACCCGAGCAGCTGACAGAAAGCGTTTGCCAGGACGAAGACAATCATTATTTCAGATAGAAACCAAGTTAACATCATGCCAATATTTTATTTAGAAGGCCTTCCTAAGTACCCTTATATCATGACCAAACAAAGAGAGGTGTATCCACTATCCAGCATTATCACCTCAATTTCCTTCACCTGAGCTAAATAGATACAGCCTATGAGGTCTTCCATATGAACGTAAAACTAAAAGCTTCTCAACCATGGCCTTTTGTGTCCATGATGATAGCACTTGCTGTAAACTGAATGAGCAAATGAATCTGACTTGTTCTACAGAATCAGCTACCGTATCCTAAACTTCGAATTTACAAAGAAAAGATACTCCCCACTCTAAGAATATAAAAAGGAAAATAAATTTCATATCCTCATGGTACCCACGAGGACGACATAAAATAGTAATCTTACTAGTGTGAATTTCTTCCCAACACCCCACCCCCATTCTAATTCACCAGAACGACAAATGAAAACTAGAGAAACATATGATGTTCAATTAGGTAAGAACTCAAAAATCTGGCTTCAGCTTAAAAATAAAAGGCTAGATTTTGTAGTTTTTACCTTTCCATTGCGTCTTGGATCAGAATAAGGTAGGTTATGGACGACTATAATTCTCCACAGCCCAACTTTCTTGTCACTGCCAAGCTCAGTGGAGTTCCTTAAAAGGTCGGCTGTTTCTTCATCCAGGAACATATGAAAACAGACGTTCATTCTGGTATATTCACTGATATTCTTCGGTTGCCGTATTAAATCAAATGCACCTGGTCAAGAATGAATCTCCTACATTAATTATTTAAAAAAATAAAAGAAAATAGCCATAACACCATCTAGATGGCCAGTACCAAATATTGCTGATGCAACTATCACTCCTCGACAATTTTCCATCTCAAGAAGGTCAGAATCATCAATGTCAAAACCTGTCGCACGACCTGGTTTCACTCCTCTGACAAACCTATTATAATAAGCGGTACACCAATAACTAATTACTTAGAAAACATGTATTTTACATTTAAAGTAAATCATTAAGTCTAAAGAGACGCACTAAACATCCCAAAAAAGAAACTATCATACCCACAGTGGATGTTCATCGACTCTTTTATATCGTAGGAATCACTTCTCTGTCTCAGAGAAGGATATCCACCAAACTCTGACCCTCCAAATTCAGATTTAGTTAAATTTTCTTCATGAATGTATGTCAAATCCCTAATTACAGGAGAAACAGAAGATGCATTTGGCATCAGAGCAACAGCGTCTTCCAAAGGCAGGTAGCAAACTGGACATGCTGCCACAAAACAGAAATCCACGAAAGGAGTCATAAATTGGCAGCTCTTCACATATTCTCTAGCTTAAAGGTTTCACATAAGTTCGTACGACAAGAAAGTCAAGAAAACTCACGCCGTGGGCCAGTCCTCTTTTTATCCGCAGGAGGCGGAGGCAATGTAAAATGCTCACATGGATTCCCAGGTGGCAGTTTATATCCAGTAAAATATATAGGCGGTGAAGGCGGAGGTAGTAGGGTGACATTTGCAATCCCTAGTACTTCCAAGGCTTGAGACTGGGAACTTCCAATAACGTTAATTTTCTCATCAGATTGTGGTGCAGACACAATATTTATACGTGGAATAATGCTCTCTCTAGCCTCCTCACCTGAAAGAAAGAAACCTCTATCGTTTAGCAAATAAATCTTCTAAATCATAACTTGACAGAATCAAAATGTACCACTCCAAAACAAAATCAGATCTGAAAGCAGGTCATACATCAAACTTATTATCCATTTTTGAACATCTACTCAGTAAATTTAATCAAGCAAGCAAAATCATAATCAAACCACAAACTTTCTTCAAATATAGTTCTCCTAACAACAATAACATATGGAGAATAGGAAACCAAACCTTTGCCAACAATCAACACCCACATGAAAACAACGAGGGACACAAAACACAATAGCAGCATTCCGATCTTCTTCCTAGGGGCAAATTTAAAGATCCAATGGAAGAATCTATCCTTTTCCTTGAGCATCTTAGGCGGCTTTCTTGAGAGGGGTGGTGTAGTTTGAATTGGCAAACAGAATCCAGCATTCTGAATTTGCTGCAACGATCCATAACTTCCCGAAGATCGAAGACCCAATGACCCTGTAGTCATTGTTCTCCCCTCAATATCCAAACTTCACCTCTCATCTCCCCCCTCCCTCATCCACAATTTTTTCTAACTATTCCACAATGCAATCTTCAGCAAATTTTCCTAGGCTCAAAGCTTACTCCTTAATTGTTATTCAAACTTAAAGCTTCAATCTTTATCACTACACCAAATTAAATCAACTTAAATTTCAACCGAATAAGATCAAAGAATGCTGAATTCGCCTAAAAATCCCCGACCCACTTGATTAAACAGACCAGAATCAAGAACAACAATCACTCTCTACTGATAAATATGCATATTATATACATCTGGTAACAAATTCTGAGCTGAAACAACACAGCTGCAGTTCAATTCTGCGGAGGAATGAATCCCAAAATAAATTGTTTCCAATCTAGAAAATTACAGCATACAAAATCATCAATGTCTGAAGTTGAACAATAATTCCAAGACTGATAAAACAAAGTCCAAGAAGAACCACTTAGATCCCAATTCAGATTCACTGCGGCACCACCAATCGGCACCAAAACAAGAAAGACAAAACAGTACAAATTTAACTCGAAGTCGAGTTCTAATAAGCGACAAAAAAGGATAAAAAAAATTTGTTGAGAAAATTAATGGATGGCCCTGAAATAGAGGGCTGGTGGGTGATCAAATCCTAGGGTTTGTCCGAAATCTATATAGATCAAGATTCACAGGCCCCCTTTTAAATTGGAGAATGTATATGCACTAATAATTATTGGAAAAGAAAAAAAAAATCTTAAATTCATAAGAGATGGTAAGTTTGTGGAATATTTTCACATAGGAGTAGTAAATAATAAACGAAATCGGTTGGAAAATGATTTGAGGAAGGATAACATGCGCCATGTGCGCTACTGCTACAGTTGTAGACGGCATCCAAAACAGAATGTCTTTTTAAGACTTTTCTGGCAAACAATTTTCATCCAAGGTCAGAATTTTGGATTTTTATAAATAATTTATTTATTTATGAATATTACTTAATTCAGTTAAAAAAAATATTTTGTAAAGATAAATCGATCCTCATTGACCTTATTTGTATGTTGTGCAGAATGTGAAAATAAACTGAAAATTGTTTTCTCTTTCGCCCTCTTCTTCTTCTTCTTCTTCTTCTTCTTCTTCTTCTTCCTTTCTTCTAAATAAAGGAATTGAAAACAAAAAAATAATGCAATTGAAAAAAAAAAAAAATCTCAAATGAAGAAAACATGATGGTTAGCTCATAATTATCCATATTTAAAACATGTAACCGTAATTGCTGAGATATTAATGGTTTTTAGATTGTATTAAAGGAAAATTTGACTCTAAACATTATTTGGTCCCCAATTTATTACGGGTGACTTCGATACTGTATACTATTTTGTTAGTATTTTCTTAAAAGAGAAAAGACCTATTCATTATAGAACCGTAATTGCAAAATATTTATTAATTGTGAACTGTTTTAGACTTTTAGAATTATCTGGCCCCACATTTATTAGCAAGGATGCAGGATGTCACGGGCCGCCTAATTTTTCTAAATATTTTGGGCCATGAGGTTAATTCCTATCCAATTTATTAATTAGCCCAATTACTTAGCCCACAATTATAGCCCAAAACTAAGAGCCCATACATGTAGAGATAGAGAAGAATGATCTAGAACCTTGTAAATAATAGAAGGTCCTAGAATATAGTAGAAGAAGCTAGAATATAAGAAGGATCTAGAACCTCGTAGATAATGGAAGGTCCTAGTAGAAGTAGCTAGAACATGAGAATGATCTAGAACATCATAGATGGATCTAGAATCCTCCCTTCGCTTGTATAAATAGGCATTGGACACTCATTTGTAACCATCAAGCAATCTAGTGATCAAGCATTCTCCACGTGTTCTCTCTCTAAATTTTCTTTGCTTAGCCAATTTTCCACACTTCACCCACAACACCATTAGAGTTAGGCTGACTTTGCTAGCCACAAGGGGCGAGATAAGGAGCAAAGGCCGCACGGTTCGTTGTTAAGGGAACAAGTCCGTGACAAGCAGGTTATACAAAAATAACGTTTCAAATTAATTCAAAGTTATCAAATTAAAATTGATTTTAATATGATCAAACCTATATAATATATATATATATATATATATATATATATATGCCTATGTATATTGCTTAATTATATGTGCATTATTTGTTCAAAAAAAACTATATGTGTATTATTATATGATTAACCTTTATTGTATGTAAAAAAAATCGGATGAGATCAAATACGAAGAATAAGTGAATTATCAAGAAAGAAAAAGAAAAAGAAAAAAGAAGAGTGGTTTTTTTTTTTTAATGACCTAATTTTAGTGGGAAGAAAAATAATTAATGATAATATAATAGATAATTGTTTTGTGATTCTGTAGGTGGCCATGACTCTATCATGGTTACATTAAAAGCTACGATATGAAAGATGCAGACTGTTTAAATTCTTCACGACTCTATATTGTAATTCCAAATCTTTCTTAGTTGTCACATATTTATGTTATAAAATGAGAAGTTTTAGGTATTTAGTTCTTATTGTTATTATAAAAAAAATTAAAAAAAATGAAATTTGATCAAAGATTTAATTTGATGTGATTTCAAGATATAAATTTAAACTTACTTATCGTATCAACATAAAATGGCATCATTTTCATTGAACTGCCTAAGACCCAAAAATGTGGAGCCACCGATAATATATAAGTAAGCAAGACTTGGTTATTTTCCAGCAACCATCACAATACTCGCAGTTAATAATATTTATTAGAGTGGTTTTTAGTTGGCTTCTTTTATTTAAGGATGTCTTTTTCATATTTATGTACAATGGGGTTGTTTATTAAATATTAAAAAAAAAACTTACATTCATATAAAATCATGTTTAAATATATATGTAATTATACTTATTAAACATCGTGCTTATTTATATATATAATTTGATGCTTAAGATATTTTCATGCTGTAAATTTTAACCAGATCAATAATTCAGATCAATTCGTTATTTATTATGTCATGATTTATTTAAAAAATCAAACTCAATTTCTATATTCAATAGAAATTATTCGGTACATAACCATATCGTTTGAGAACTTATATGGGCTGTGGCCCAATAGTGTTCAAAATAAAATTCCAAATTCTTGGCCCGAATGCAACAACCCGACTAATTTATACAATATATAAAAGCTAAATAGTTGATAAGAATTACATCAATGTCATTTTCCCTCCAAAAGTAACAATCAATTGTCCAATAGTTACTCAAAGATGATTTATTTCAAATATGTTTGAATTGTCCAATGGATTTGGTAACAAATGTATTGTAAATTATAAATATGTTATATTTTGCATTAGATTATTCTATAAATTTATTTATTTTGTTATATTCATATGTTATTTGTTTACTTTTTCAATTATATTGATAATTTGTGAAAATTTTATTGTGACAATAGAAATTTAATTGGATACATTGTCACAAATTATTAATTGAACTTTTGTGAAATCATACTAAGTTAGATTTAAAGCTATTGATCGATAAATTTATAGTAATCATTACTTATTGCTTAATTTTTTTGATGTATTATTTTTTAAAAGAAATGTAATACTATTAAATTACTTAAAGAACATAGTAATTACTAATTATTTAGATAACTATTACGAATTTATATAAAATATACCAAAAAATAGTAATTCAAATATTTTAGTAGCAATAGTAGTTTCACTATATAAATGTAGTATAGCCTATAGGGAGCTTACATTTCTATCACTTGAATATTTAAAATTATATTTATTTATATTTTCTAAAATTATTTTAGGTTTCTAGAATCATGAGAATTAAATCTTTGTTCAATAATGGCATGAGAGAAAAATATATAGTTTCAACTTTTATTTATTTATTCTATTACTCTTTACAATTTATATCATCCGTGCAACGCACGGGCGGCAACACTAGTGGTTTGAAAAACACAACAAATTTGGCCCGATTAACATCCTTACTGATACTACTAGTAGTTAATTAAAAACCTAGATGCAATTAATTTCAAATGGTTGATTCATTAAGAAAGTCTAAAAATAGGGGGAAATGGTGACATGAATATCAAATTATAGAATTCGAACTCCTACTCAGTCTCGCAACGGTTGAATTAATTAATTGTCTCGCATTTTTGTTACATATTTAATCAGCGGATTTGCAAACAGGTCCAAAACTCCCATAAATATACTTACTATATACTTTCTCCAACCCGTCAAAATGATCTTATTTCTATATTTTATATCTCACATAATTAAATCAGGTCATTTCGGCAGGACGGATGGAGTATTAGTATTGATATCAAATATGCTGCTATTTTCAAGCAAAAATATCACCGTATGACAAGGTGAAATCATCTAGGAAGAAATCTGGAATATTAAGCTTGAAAAAAAAAAAAGAAAAAAAAAAAAGAAATCTGGAATTAAGAATGGAGTTAAGAAGTAGTAGTACAAATAAAATTGGTCCGACTCTCAAAAAATGCCAAGAGCAGAATTCCTCTCACACCATTATTGGACCATACTAAGCAAGCATCATACAATACTGTATTTAAATTTAAGTAACAGTTAAGAGTTAAGAGTAATGTTCCCCTATTCAAAATGGATATATTAAATGTGCCTATGACTAATGTGATATATGGTACCACATCAATGATTTTTTCTTTTAAGGTTTAGTCTGTTTTAGTAGAATTTTTTTTGTATGATTTACTTTTATAATGTATATTAATAATGTATTTTTTTTCAAATATAATAATGTTACCTTAGTCATTAGGTAGGAGAGCATTACTCTTACTACTACTTAATTCTTTAATTGTATATATAGGTGATCGGCTTTTTAGTTTGGTTCTGCAAAAATATTTGGTAGTGCTCTAGTGTGTGTGTGTGTGTGTGTTTTTTTAAAGAACTGATAGAGCTTAACAATTTCTCTATGCGTACAAATTGCAAACAGGCTTATGACACTGCATTGTACCAACAAATATTTTGTTTCGATAGTGCAATGTGCAGAGTAAAGATAAGGTATCAAAAGGTACTCCATCATATCATTATTATTTTTTGAAAAAAGTAATTAATTAATACCAGTAACCAAACTCTTAGGACTTATTTGCTATGCATGATGAGATAAAAATCTTCAAAGTTGTCATGACACATAAGATAGTTTTATCCTATCTTGCTGTTTGGTTGAAAAGATAAACATATTGAGTATAATATTCTGATTTTGTGATTTGTGTTTGGTAGGCAAGAGTGCATCACTATTAAAATATGAAATTACTCAATTGTCCCTGAAGAAATTAAGAAATGGCATCATTATCCATTTTGGCACAAAACAACACATTCTCCCGCCTGCGCAAATATTTTTGGCGCTCGTGACTATCCATCTCCTGCCTCCACATATATATTTTGCAGAGTCTTTCATTCTAGGGCTAACACTGCACGCCAACGGCGCTCCTATCCCAGGCTGCAATCGTCGAAATTCTATGGCAAATACTCAACAAGGTTAGTTTTTCAATCCATTCAAATTATCGATGCCTTAATTCCGAAGGGAATAATAGGCGAGAGATAATACGCCATAGCTTTCATAGTTGAGTATGTATTGGCTGGGGAAATCAAGGCTATTGTTATAGATTGCTTGTCTAAGCCTTATTTGGGCAAAATTATTCTTGGCAATAGTTTATAAGTTGATGCAAAATGTGCCAATAGCTGGTATGCTGCAAAGTAGATAAATGAGATTTTATTCATGAGTTAGTTATTGAGCCCTGATTAATATGGCGCTAGTGAGATTATTTATATAATCTTAGTTATACTACAAGAAAATACATTTTTACCCACACATGCATTTGTGGCTAAAAGTATACTTATGTGTATGTATAAATTTTTACCTACACATAAGTTAAATGTTAGCTTGTGTGGTTATCTCCTGATAAGTTATGTGTACTTAGGTAATAAAGTTTTTTATACATATTTGAATTTATTTTTATATATATATATTTGTCGGTATCAATAATTTAAGTGTAGGTAAATATGTACTATGTGAGTAATTTTTTTATAATGTCGCAATTCAATATGTAACAAAATAAATAAATATATATAATATTCTACAAAATTGAAATGCAAATATTGACATAACCACTATCTATTATCTCAATACAAGAAGGGTGGTACACAACACTTTGAGCAAGAAGATAAAGCAAAAGCGAAATCAAAGTTAGAGTGGTGCTATCAATCTAAGCTCTGGATTTCTTCTTTAGGATAACAATACTGGTATCATCCTTGACTCTCTTAGAAGAAACGCCTGATCCCAAAATATTGCACAACGCATCTTGCTGCAAACATCAGAGGGACATATCAATCTGAGATATAATACTTGGAGTTCATCTAATTTTAGATGATGATAATGAAAAAAAAAAAAAAAAAAAGGTTTACCTTCGGAGATCATTCACTACTACAATGTAGTCACACTATTGCTCTCGACACAGCTTCTTGCTCGACGAAGATTCTTGAAAAAGTTACAGCCACAACCATCAACATTCACTAATTGACGAATTATATACTAGAATCGTATCGAATTACGACATTATAAGATCCTGTATCCCAGAATCTCAGATCAACTGAATCGTTCCAGAACAAACAACAGCACACATAAATGATGCAGTTTTAATGCTACTTAAAAGGAAGGGAGACGGAGGTGGGGGGAGGTGATAAGGAAACCCAAATTTCAGGGTTGTGAATTGTGATGTGAGAATGAGGAGATAAAAAACATTCGCCCGTTTTTGAAAAAAGATTTGGCGGAAATATTGAAAATTTTACTCATATATTTTGTTTTATGGTGGGCTGGATCTTTTAATTCATGGTATTTCTTTTTTCAACTCAAATACTGTAATTGGAAGAGGCCGATGAAGCAGGAAACAGTTCACACATTATTGAGATATTTTAGCTGCACGCCAACCCACGCTTATAGTTTCCATTAGCATAATGATTCATAATTAATTCTTTTTGTTTTTCATCTTTACTTACGTGGAAAATATTTAGATGTTGAACTGTGGAAAAGATTTAACTACGTGTCTTTAATAAATGGATTCTATTTTTTATAAGTTTTTAAATTACTTTCTATATAACAGGATCAGATTGAATAAATTAAAAAAAAATACTAATATATTCACGTGAATATATATATTTTTTCTCACAGTTGCAAAATGCGAAAGCAACATAGGAACAATTGGTAATGGTATGTGGCGAATGATTTTTTTTATCAATAAGTTATCATGTAGGCTTAACAAAGTATAAAATCTAGAAATATGTTTAAGTACTAAATAAATAAATATAACTATGAATAAATTAATGGTAAAATATAAATTTGACGAAATACATTTTACCAAATTTATTAATAATTAAAATTTATATTTTAGCATTAATTTCTTCATATTTGGTAATTATAACAGTTTTGATTAGTAATTATAAATTATAAATTTAGTCATACTTGCACAATGGGTATAAAAATAAGTGGCATTATCTTTTGTTAGTTTACCATGTATGCACATCAAATTATAAAAAAAAAATAAAAAAAATACGGTTCTTCATATGAAAATAAACTAATTAAGGTTTAGAATATAAAATGTGGCTAAATGATTTCGCCACACCTATTAAATATCAATTCATGATTATAACTGTCAAAGACCATTTACCTACACAATTTTTGGTTATGTGTGGCTACACTACCACACATTATTATGTGTGACAAATTATGTGTAGTTAAAAATTCTAATTTGGTAATGCACATGAATTTGGCTTCATTGTTTTTTTCAGATTAAGATTTTTTGTTGAATGTGTATGTATTAGTGTACTGATCCTGTTTGAAAGTGAAATTCCATCTCGTATTTGCTTCTCATTGAAAGTGAAATTCATCTATTTGCTTCTCTTTGAAATTGTAATTCCATCTATATGTGATCTCGTATTTTGTGAAAATAGGTAGCACTCCTAGAAGCCAAATTCCTCGTCGAGTTCGGACGGAGGATGAGGAAGGAGTTCTTCTAGTCAATCTTAAGCTCTTGGTAGCTGAAGGCCGGAAGTCGGATAACGGTTTCCGACCGGGCTACATTAACAAACTTGAAGAAGCCATGAACCAGGCCTTTCCCGGCTCCAACATTAAGGGGGCGCCCCATATCGTCTCTAAACTGAGCATAGAATAAGATGTTGAAGTTGAACGTTTTCTTTTTGTATTTTGTTTTTTTTTTTGCTAATAAGTAAAATAATTAAAAAAAGCTCATGACGAAATATTTGAATGAATTCCTCAATCAACAAGTAGGTGGCTGTAGATCCAATTCCGTTGTCCGACATATCTAAAAAATATGATGATATATAAGTCAATCTAAACTAGAATAAAATTACTAAAACTCACAAAAAAAAAAAAAGAAAAAAAAAAGAAGCAAGGGGATAACACTTGCTGCACAAAGCACTCAAATTTGCAGACTTTAAAATAACATCATGTAGGTATAATAGCATAAACCATGAACTCCTGGATATTATACAGTCTACTAAATCACCATTATAAATTGGATTCAAGCAAATTCTCAAGTTCTTACACAATAATAAAATACAAGTTAAAATAGTCTCCATCACAAGGATCCATTTTAGTTGCAACAAATACAACTTCAATTATCCCATAGTAAAATTTTAGATAATAACATATTCTATCAACCGAAAGACAAGGGATGTCTGATATATATCAAATTTAAGAAACGAGTTTAGGAAAATTGAATCGTCAAATTTGGATATGCACAAAAAGTCATCTCCAGATTTTAGAAGTGTAAAAAAATTGAATAGTGATATCTAATTAATCAAAATTACAGATTTTAGACCTCAGAGTTGAAAACCCTATTCTTTAAATTTGAAATTCGGAATACATACCTACTTATCTGAGAGAGAGTAACGACGTCCCTGTCTTTGCACCGCGAATGTGAAGTAGCGGTGGTGTTTCCTGTGCGGCGAGGTGAGCTAATGGCGGCGTCGAGTTGCAGGCGCCGACGGGTTTGGAGAGAAGAAGAAATCAGAAGGTGGAAGAGAAGAAAGCGTGCAGAGATAAGCTAGAGAAATAAAGGGTAATTTGGAATTTTCATGTATAAGTATTGGTTACTGTTCAATTGGGCTAATAACAGGGTAGGGGTCGGATTTAAATTTCAAAAGGCTACAGTGTTTTCTCTCTCGGCCGAGATTATTTCTCGGGCGACCAAGATTGTCCATCTCGTCTAGCAAACGACATGATAAGCCCGGATTACCTCTCTTATTAAGGCTTATCATGTCTAGCAAACAGGCCCTTAAAGAACAATATTCAGATAGAAAGAAAAAAAGAAACCCTAATTCGAAAGTGTTGTTGGCCGCATTGTTCTAGTTGTTTCATCAAGTCATGTCATTGATAATAGTAAATACTTATAATTAATTTACGTATAGTACATCAAATTAAAGAAGAGTGGGGTGTAGAGTGAGACGGACACGAGAGAGAATAAAATGAGAATATGAAAAAATGGCTACATAGTTATTCAGACACAAACAAAAGAAAATCCAGTGTTATTTAAGGCCACTGCTTAATCAAACTTTTGGTGCAGACAAAAGGAGTTTCATAGAAAAAGGGTTTCTTGATTTGATGTATCACAAATCTCAAAAATCATCCTCAGTTTTTTTTCTTTTTTAATTTTTTATTTTATTAAAACAACAAACAAAACAAGGACCATACAATATTTGTAGTTTTATACGTATAAATTAAAACCTATATATTTTTCTGTCTAATTAGCTCCAAGAGAATATGGATCAGTTTCAAATCCACCTCAAACAGCTGTGCATGAAATAATACGTACAAACTCCCTTCATCTCTTTCTCAAATCTAAATGGGGATATGAATAAAGAATTAACTAATTTAGTTTAATTAATTCGATATAGGATGCCTAAATGAATATCCAACGTCAAGCTACATGCGAGTACAAATCTATGCAAAATTTACAGTACAAAATTAATGCATAAATCAAGGAATATATATATATATATATATATATATATACACACACATACTGTTTAATTAATCTGTCACTGTTTAACCAACTTGATAGTGAAATAGCATCTCTGCCTACTGCGTGACTGTGTGAGAATTGAGGAATTTGAGTAGTCGGAGGTTCTGGAGACGGCGGAGGTGTACGAGAGAGCAGATCGGGTTGTGGAGCTGAAACCGGTGATGATGAATGGTTTTGAAGTCGACGAAGATGCGGAAGAAGAAGTTGAAAGTGATGGCGCAGTGGACGGTAGTACTTTGACGTACAATACTCCTTCGCCGGAGAGATTCTCACTGGAATTTCAATTGGAATATTTTCCGCCGGCGATCCATACCGGAATCATCCTCGAAAGTCGGAACCGGCGAGTTGAAGCGTCCATGGGCCGATCGTTGACGCGCAAGTGCGCAACTCTCTACGGCCGCAGAATCCAGTGAGTTTATTCGGCTTTACAAATTCATGACTTTTTGTAAGAGGGTATTAGGCAGATCAAGGCCCATTTATAATATGGTGCTCAACTACAGGCCCTAAATACACAAGGCCCAAAATGATTTGATACTTGTTGATAATCATTAATTCAAATGAATTAAACGGCTTCAAAAAATATTGATGTATCAACGAAGAAATCAAAAATAATGAATGATTGAGTATTAATTTATAAATTGAATATCTCATTTTAAATTTGATTATGTTTGGTCGAAGCTCTCAATTTCATACGTATATCTTGGGAAGCAAATACTGCTTCTTTTTTTTTAAAAAATAAATAGTGAGGAACCACAATGGTTTTTGGAAAAGTTTGGGAAATTTTAATAAGCGATTTTTCCAGAAAAAAAGTTTCAACCATTTAAGTCCATAAACTAAAATTGAAAAATGTTTTAATAATTTAAAAATGATAGAGGTATTTTAGAAAATTAGCCCTATCCAATCAACATCTCCGATTGAAAGGGTACTTTTGAGTAGATAACAACTGTCAATTCAGTGTTTTTGCCGTCAGCCGTTCCTAACCCTACTGCGGCCTCCGCCTCCGTCACGACCGGGAAATCTTCATCGAAGGCACCGTAAGCTCATTTGCTCTTATTCTTCTATTCTAAGCGTATTGTTATGCATTTTTGCACATGTACGCGTGTTTTTGTGCATTTTTATTCTCTCTACCTGCATATGCGAATCTTCATAAAAAGGTTATAATGTGCGATGCTCTTGATACCGTGATTTGTTCTGTTTCTAACGAGTTAGCGAGAATTCCGTAGATTTAATTGTGTTCTGATTCATGGCCGCGTAAATTTAGGCTATGAGAAAATCTTAAGACCTTGGATTTCAGTAGTGCATCCTTTTTTTTTTGTCCAGATGGCAGATCCAGATCATCCGCAATATAATTTTAATGTTGAAAATGCAATTGTTAGTAACAATACCATAAATAATATGAATAAAAAATTCATACGTGATACAAGGGCGCAACTGAATCAGTTAAAGAGACAATGTAAGGTGAATGATACTGCATTTCATCATATGGTCGATCGTCTAGCCGTTTTAGGAACTGGTGGCCCGGTGCAACAAAATGTGAAGGAACTCCAGCTAAGATTAGATCAGTATTTGGTTGGGGCAGATGCAAAGAGTGACATTCTTACCGGGATCCAACAACAAGCGGATACTTATCGTGCAGAATTTGAAGCTGATTCGCAGGTTATTGATGGTGGCATGTTCCTTGCCGGCGACGCCTTTGCAACCGGAAAATCTCCCATAGTCTAGTTTATTCTTAATTTTTTTGATGCTGGTGGAATAGTGTAATCGAGGTAGGTTCAAAACTTAAAAATTGATATGTAGAAAGTGTATTAAGAACCTCCTTTTTTTTTTCTCTATTATACTACATTCATCCCACTTATTAGGCAACATTTCTATTTTGGTCTATCCCAATTATTAGTCCACTTTCCTAAAATGGTAAAAATTTGTGGCTACAATTAACTCTCTCTCCTTAGAATTGATTACAACCACATATCCTACATTGCATTGGCTATTGTGCCATTTACAATTAACCATGGGATGGATTAGTATTAAAAATTTTGTCAACTCCATATGTGTATCTTGCAGAGATCATTATACAGCTATATCCTTAGCCTAATTTCACAGTCATCTTTTTTTTTTGTCAGATGGCGATCCAGTCATCGTATATGATTTTCATGTGAAAATGCAATTGTTAGTAACAATACCATAAATAATATTAATAAGGATTCATACGTTGATACAAGGGCGCACTTGAATCAGTTAAGAGACAATGTAATGTGAATGATACCGCATTCATCTATTGGTCCGATCGTCTTAGCCGTTTAGTAACTGGTGGCCCGGTGCAAACAAAATGTGAAGGAACTCCAGCTAAGATTGTATCAGTATTGGCTGGGGCAGATGCAAAGAGTGACATTTTACGGGATCCACAACAAGCGGATACCTATCGTGCAGAATTTGAAGCTGATTCGCAGGTTATTGCTGGTGGCATGTTCCTTGCCGGCGACGCCTTTGCAACTGGAAAATCTCCCATAGTCTAGATTATTCTCAATTTTTTTTATGCTAGTGGAATAGTGTAATCGAGGTTGGTTCAAAACTTAAAAATTGATATGTAGAAAGTGTATTAAAAACTTCCTTTTTTTTTCTTCTATTATACTACCTCCATCCCACTTATTAGGCTACATTTCTATTTTGGTCCATCCCAATTATCAGTCCACTTTCCTAAAATGGTAAAAATTTGTGGCTACAATTAACTCTCTCTCCTTAGAATTGATTACAACCACATATCCTACATTGCATTGGCTATTGTGCCATTTACAATGTAGACTAATACATGGGATGAAGGTAGTATTAAACATAGATGTAGACAGCTTTGTCAACTCCATATGTTTTGTCATCTTGCCAGAGGATCAATTATAACAGGCTATGAGAAAATCTTTAGACCTTGGATTTCACTAGTGCATCCCCTTTTTTTTTGTCCAGATGGCAGATCCAGATCATCCGCAATATGATTTTCATGTTGAAAATGCAATTGTTAGTAACAATACCATAAATAATATGAATAAGGAATTCATACGTGATACAAGGGCGCAACTGAATCAGTTAAAGAGACAATGTAAGGTGAATGATACAACATTTCATCATATGGTCGATCGTCTAGCCGTTTTAGAAACTGGTGGCCCGGTGCAACAAAATGTGAAGGAACTCCAGCTAAGATTGGATCAGTATTTGGCTGGGGCAGATGCAAAGAGTGACATTCTTACGGCGATCCAACAGCAAGCGGATACTTATCGTGCAGAATTTGAAGCTGATTCGCAGGTTATTGGTGGTGGCATGTTCCTTGCCGGCGACGCCTTTGCAACCGGAAAATCTCCCATAGTCTAGATTATTCTTAATTTTTTTGATGCTGGTGGAATAGTGTAATCGAGGTTAGTTCAAAACTTAAAAATTGATATGTAGAAAGTGTATTAAGAACCTCCTTTTTTTTTTTTTTCTATTATACTACATTCATCCCACTTATTAGGCTACATTTCTATTTTGGTCCATCCCAATTATCAGTCCACTTTCCTAAAATGGTTAAAATTTGTGGCTACAATTAACTCTCTCTCCTTAGAATTGATTACAACTACATATCCTACATTGCATTGGCTATTATGTCATTTACAATGTAGATTAATACATGGGATGGAGGTAGTATTAAACATAGATGTAGAAAGCTCTGTCAACTCCATATGTTTTGTCATCTTGCCAGAGGATCAATTATAACAGGCTATGAGAAAATCTTTAGACCTTTGATTTCACTAGTGCATCCCTTTTTTTTTGTCCAGATGGCATATCCAGATCATCCGCAATATGATTTTCATGTTGAAAATGCAATTGTTAATAACAATACCATAAATAATATGAATAAGGAATTCATACGTGATACAAGGGTGCAACTGAATCAATTAAAGAGACAATGTAAGGTGAATGGTACCGCAATTCGTCAATGGTCGATCGTCTAGCCGTTTTAGGAACTGGTGGCCCGGTGCAAACAAAATGTGAAGGAACTCCAGCTAAGATTAGATCAGTATTTGGCTGGGGCAGATGCAAAGAGTGACATTCTTACCGGGATCCAACAGCAAGCGGATACCTATCGTGCAGAATTTGAAGCTGATTCGCAGGTTATTGCTGGTGGCATGTTCCTTGCCGGCGACGCCTTTGCAACCGGAAAATCTCCCATAGGTCTAGATTATTCTCAAGTTTTTTTGATGCTGGTGGAATAGTGTAATCGAGGTTGGTTCAAACTTAAAATTGATATGTAGAAAGTGTATTAAAAACCTCCTTTTTTTGTTCTTCTATTATACTACCTCCATCCCACTTATTAGGCTACATTTCTATTTTGGTCCATCCCAATTATTAGTCCACTTTCCTAAAATGGTAAAAATTTGTGGCTACAATTAACTCTCTCTCCTTAGAATTGATTACAACCACATATCCTACATTGCATTGGATATTGTGCCATTTACAATGTAGACTAATACATGGGATGGAGGTAGTATTAAATATAGATGTAGACAGCTTGTCAACTCCATATGTTTTGTCATCTTGCCAGAGGATCAATTATAACAGGCTAGGAGAAAATCTTTAGATCTTGGATTTCAGTAGTGCATCCCCTTTTTTTTTGTCCAGATGGCAAATCCAGATCATCCGCAATATGATTTTCATGTTGAAAATGCAATTGTTAGTAACAATACCATAAATAATATGAATAAGGAATTCATACGTGATACAAGGGTGCAACTGAATCAGTTAAAGAGACAATGTAAGGTCAATGACACCGCATTTTGTCATATGGTCGATCATCTAGCCGTTTTAGGAACTGGTGGCCCGGTGCAACAAAATGTGAAGGAACTGCAGCTAAGATTGGATCAGTATTTGGCTGGGGCAGATCCAAAGAGTGACATTCTTACGGGGATCCAACAGCAAGCGGATACTTATCGTGCATAATTTGAAACTGATTCGCAGGTTACCTTCATCCCACTTATTTGGCTACATTTCTATTTTGGTCCATCCCAATTATTAGTCCACTTTACTAAAATGGTATAAATTTGTGGCTACAATGAACTCTCTCTCCTTATAATTGATTACAACCACATATCCTACATTGCATTGACTATTGTGCCATTTACAATGTAGACTAATACATGGGATGGAGGTAGTATTAAACATAGATGTAGACAGCTTTGTCAACTCCATATGTTTTGTCATCTTGCCAGATGATCAATTATAACAGGCTAGGAGAAAATCTTTAGACCTTGGATTTCAGTAGTGCATCCCTTTTTTTTTGTCCAGATGGCAGATCCAGATCATCCGTAATATGATTTTCATGTTGAAAATGCAATTGTTAGTAACAATACCATAAATAATATGAATAAGGAATTCATACGTGATACAAGGGCGCAACTGAATCAGTTAAAGAGACAATGTAAGGTGAATGATACCGCAATTCGTCATATGGTCGATCGTCTAGCCGTTTTAGGAACTGGTGGCCCGGTGCAACAAAATGTGAAGGAACTCCAGCTAAGATTAGATCAGTATTTGGCTGGGGCAGATGCAAAGAGTGACATTCTTACCGGGATCCAACAGCAAGCGGATACCTATCGTGCAGAATTTGAAGCTGATTCGCAGGTTATTGCTGGTGGCATGTTCCTTGCCGGCGACGCCTTTGCAACCGGAAAATCTCCCATAGTCTAGATTATTCTCAATTTTTTTTGATGCTGGTGGAATAGTGTAATCGAGGTTGGTTCAAAACTTAAAAATTGATATGTAAAAAGTGTATTAAAAACCTCATTTTTTTTCCTTCTATTATACTACCTCCATCCCACTTATTAGGCAACATTTCTATTTTGGTCCATTCCAATTATTAGTCCACTTTCCTAAAATGGTAAAAATTTATGGCTACAATTAACTCTCTCTCCTTAGAATTGATTACAACCACATATCCTACATTGCATTGGCTATTGTGCCATTTACAATGTAGACTAATACATGGGATGGAGGTAGTGTTAAACATAGATGTAGACAGTTTTGTCAACTCAATATGTTTTGTCATCTTGCCAGAGGATCAATTATAACAGGCTAGGAGAAAATCTTTAGACCTTGGATTTCAGTAGTGCATCCCTTTTTTTTGTCCAGATGGCAGATCCAGATCATCCGCAATATGATTTTCATGTTGAAAATGCAATTGTTAGTAACAATACCATAAATAATATGAATAAGGAATTCATACGTGATACAAGGGCCCAACTGAATCAGTTAAAGAGACAATGTAAGGTGAATGATACCGCATTTCGTCATATGGTCGATCGTCTAGCCGTTTTAGGAACTGGTGGCCCGGTGCAACAAAATCTGAAGGAACTCCAGCTAAGATTAGATCAGTATTTGGCTGGGGCAGATGCAAAGAGTGACATTCCTACGGGGATCCAACAGCAAGCGGATACTTATCGTGCATAATTTGAAGCTGATTTGCAGGTTATTGCTGGTGGCATGTTCCTTGCCGGCGACGCCTTTGCAAACGGAAAATCTCCCATAGTCTAGATTATTCTCAATTTTTTTTATGCTGGTGGAATAGTGTAATCGAGGTTGGTTCAAAACTTAAAAATTGATATTTAGAAAGTGTATTAAGAACCTCTTTTTTTTTTTTTCTATTATACTACATCCATCCCACTTATTAGGCAACATTTCTATTTTGGTCCATTCCAATTATCAGTCCACTTTCCTAAAATGGTAAAAATTATGGCTACAATTAACTCTCTCTCCTTAGAATTGATTACAACCACATATCCTACATTGCATTGGCTATTGTGCCATTTACAATGTAGACTAATACATGGGATGGAGGTAGTATTAAATATAGATGTAGACAGCTTTGTCAACTCCATATGTTTGTCATCTTGCCACAGGATCAATTATAACAGGCCATGAGAAAATCTTTAGACCTTGGATTTCACTAGTGCATCCCTTTTTTTTTTTGTCCAGATGGCAGATCCAGATCATCCGCAATATGATTTTCATGTTGAAAATGCAATTGCTTAGTAACAATACCATAAATAATATGAATAAGGAATTCATACGTGATACAAGGGCGCAACTGAATCAGTTAAAGAGACAATGTAAGGTGAATGATACCGCAATTCGTCATATGGTCGATCGTCTAGCCGTTTTAGGAACTGGTGGCCCGGTGCAACAAAATGTGAAGGAACTCCAGCTAAGATTAGATCAGTATTTGGCTGGGGCAGATGCAAAGAGTGACATTCTTACCGGGATCCAACAACAAGCGGATACCTATCGTGCAGAATTTGAAGCTGATTCGCAGGTTATTGCTGGTGGCATGTTCCTTGCCGGCGACGCCTTTGCAACCGGAAAATCTCCCATAGTCTAGATTATTCTCAATTTTTTTTGATGCTGGTGGAATAGTGTAATCGAGGTTGGTTCAAAACTTAAAAATTGATATGTAGAAAGTGTATTAAAAACCTCATTTTTTTTCTTCTATTATACTATCCTCCATCCCACTTATTAGACTACATTTCTATTTTGGTCCATCCCAATTATCAGTCCACTTTCCTAAAATGGTTAAAATTTGTGGCTACAATTAACTCTCTCTCCTTAGAATTGATTACAACCACATATCCTACATTGCATTGGCTATTGTGCCATTTACAATGTAGACTAATACATGGGATGAAGGTAGTATTAAACATAGATGTAGACAGCTTTGTCAACTCTATATGTTTTGTCATCTTGCCAGAGGATCAATTATAACAGGCTAGGAGAAAATCTTTAGACCTTGGATTTCAGTAGTGCATCCCTTTTTTTTTGTCCAGATGGCAGATCCAGATCATCCGCAATATGATTTTCATGTTGAAAATGCAATTGTTAGTAATAATACCATAAATAATATGAATAAGGAATTCATACGTGATACAAGGGCGCAACTGAATCAGTTAAAGAGACAATGCAAGGTGAATGATACCGCATTTCGTCATATGGTCGATCGTCTAGCCGTTTTAGGAACTGGTGGCCTGGTGCAACAAAATGTGAAGGAACTCCAGCTAAGATTAGATCAGTATTTGGCTGGGGCAGATGCAAAGAGTGACATTCTTACGGGGATCCAACAGCAAGCGGATACTTATCGTGCAGAATTTGAAGCTGATTCGCAAGTTATTGCTGGTGGCATGTTCCTTGACGCCTTTGCAACCGAAAAATCTCCCATAGTCTAGATTTTTCTCAATTTTTTTTGATGCTGGTGGAATAGTGTAATCGAGGTTGGTTCAAAACTTAAAAATTTATATGTAGAAAGTGTATTAAGAACCTCTTTTTTTTTTTTTCTTCTATTATACTACCTCCATCCCACTTATTAGGCTACATTTATATTTTGGTCCATCCCACTTATTAGTCCATTTTCCTAAAATGGTAAAAATTTGTGGCTACAATTAACTCTCTCTCTTTAGAATTGATTACAACTACATATCCTACATTGCATTTGCTATTGTGCCATTTACAATGTAGACTAATACATGGGATGTATGTCGTATTAAACATAGATGTAGACAACTTTGTCAACTTCATATGTTTTGCCATCTTGCCAGAGGATCAATTATAACATGCTATGAGAAAATCTTTAGACCTTGGATTTCACTACTATATCCTTTTTTTTTGTTCAGGATGGCAGGTGCATTTCATCATTACGATTTTCTTATTGAAAAAGCATTGGTTAGTCAAAATACCATAAATAATATGAATGATGCTTTCGTACGTGAAACAAGGAGGCGGGTGACTCTTCTAAAGAGACAATGTACGGTGCATGATAACACAGTGCATCGTATGATCGAGCGTCTAGCCGTTTTGGGAGCTCACGGCCCGTTGCAAGAAAAATTGAACAACCTCCAGCTAAGAATAAATAAGAATTTGGATGCGGTAGATGGAATGGATGACCTTTTTACAGATATCCAACAACAAGCGGATGCCTTTCGTGTAGAATTGCAAGCTCACTCGGCGGTTATTGTTCATAGCATGAACATTATCAGCTTGGGCTGTGCAATCGGAGATCTACCATAGTCTAGATTTATTCTCAATTTTTTTTTGATGCTGGTGGAATACTGTAATCGAGGTTGTTTCAAAACTTAAAAAATGATATGTAGTAAGTGTATTAAGAACCTCTTTTTTTTTAATATTTTTTTTTCTATTTCTTACTATTATTACTTCCCTGTCCTTTTTTTTTATTGCTTGTTACTTCTTTGTCTTATTATTACTTATGGAAAAGTAAAAAAAAGAATAAACATAGACTTGGAGATCCCCTTTTGGTCAGTCCCGCAAGATGACATGATTTGTGTTTCTTCCAATTTCTTTTCTTTTGTTTTTCTGTACTAAGTTGTGAATCCACCATAGAATTGAGTTGGAGTTCATCATTTGTGAATTGTGATGAATTGGATTATTTATTAGCTAGCTATGTGTAGGTGTGGATCTTGTTGTTCATACTGCTGGGCCATTTCAGCAGTCCGAGAAATCCACCGTGCTTGAAGCTGCAATTCAGAACAAGGTGAGAGAAAGGTAAATGCTTTTGTTCAAGTTATTAAGCTCCTTATAGAGGTGCAATCATGGTATTGATTGTTTTGGCTCTTGTAGATTGCATATCTTGATGTGTGTGATGACACGAGTTCTGCCCAGCGTGCAAAATCATATATAAAGAGAGCTATTGACGTGATTATTCCAGCAATAACAACAGGGGGAATCTACCCGGGAGTGAGCAACAGTTCTGTGACATTATCTCAAGAAACCCTTTTATTACCTTTATTTCGATTGCTGCAATTTCGATTCTTGTGCATTTTTCATGTTATATGTTTTGTCATTTCTAAAAATATTTCGCCCTGGTCAGTGCTCGTTTTTCACCCTTAACATGTCACTCTAAGTCTACTTGTGCATTTATAATATTTTAATATTCTTTACTTGCCCATAAATTGATATTGTTGGTTATCACAGTTATCCTTTAGCTCCATAAATGTCAGTTCCTCATTTCACCGACCTTTGCCTTGTATATGTGATAATTAGGTGAAAAGCGAGACATATGATAGCCTTTGTATCACAAGCTTCATCTCAATTTGCAATTATAGTACAGCTTTTGAAATGTGGCAATTACAATACCATTTCAGAAATTTGGCAAGTAATATATCCCTATCTTTTTCAGATAGTGAATCTATATTTCTAATAAACCTAGATTGGTCGGTGCGATGTGCCAAAAATCCCTCCAATTTACTTTTCTATATGTTTCCTTAATCATAGTTGATGTTGAACCTTCAATTTACTTTAGGCACATTGTTATGAGGAAATATTGTCATAATTTGATCGAGGAATTTTGTTTCGTACAGCATGCATCCATTATTAAGGTACTTGTCAAAGAACATATTGTACATGTAGCAGCCAACAAAGGTTTGTTCAGTCAACCTTTTCGAGAAATTGTTGTGGGATGACGGCAGCCATTTACGCTAGTTACATCTAGGTACATTTTCTATTCTTTCGAGCTGATGAAAGAATAAATATGAAAGAATAAACATCAACTTTCGAACTAATGTAAGAACAAACATCAAGTTTTGAAGAATGGAGTAAAACAGGGGATTTTCTTCTTCCGTGGGCCTTAAACAAGAATGAATGAACATGAATTTTAGTGCATGCCTTCCGCAGCAAACCAAAATATACTTCACAGAATAACACTATTTCAAAACTCAACCATAGATATCAGAGTTCACAACAGCCCATTGGCCAATCCTCACAGGCTCAACTAATTTCTGCCAAATAAAATTTCAGTCAGAGCTTTCGTTGATCGATGAGTATACTACATGAGCTCTCGTCTCAACGCTAGTTTCTCCTAAATTCATTTTCATCTTTGATACGTGTCTGAATTCTTTTCATAGTACCGAAATGAAAGAGCTCGTGCGGCACCGTATAAGGGTAGCATTCACTATATCAGACCAGCAAAGATAACCTCTCTCCAAAGTTATGCAGCAAATGAAATGTTCAAACGTTTGAGTAGCTTAAACAGCAGTCTTTTCAAAAACCAAAAACAGCATTCTTGGAACATAGTACTGATAGAAGCAATGTAGATCAGTATGTTAACAAACTTTCATATCAAAAGGAAGTGCATGCGGCGGCCTTTCGGATAATTCAGCAGAAGAACATGGAGGTGCAGATATCTTTATGCAGGACTGGAAGTTCGGGCACAGCTGGAGCTGCTCCCCCACTGTGGCTCGACGAGCGATCTGAGGAATCCTCAAACTTCATGACTGAGATACCTGAGCAGTCGCTAGGTGTGCGTAGCATATTGGAGCGACTGCACAAAATGACAACTCATATAAGAACAAACAACAACTTTTTGGAGCTAATGAAAGATCAAATATGAGACGAAGCGAAACAAGATTTTCTAAACAACAAGATTTATTGCTTGAACATCTCGGAGAGTGAAGAATGGAGTAAGAACAAGAGTGATTTGGTTTGTGAAGATAATGAAAGAACAATATGAGACAGAGAAAAAGAAGATTTCCTTATTTGCTAATTTTTTTTTGAAGATTTCCATCAGCAGGTAGTTTTATAGCTGAAGTGCCTTGAAGAGAAAAGATCGTACGTAGTAGAACAAGGGTGATTTGGTTTATTACCTACAGAGATGGCAGTAGTGCTTCTCTGATACCTACAAGATTCAAATGCACTTTTCATGATACTAAATATATGATGATGAGTAAAGAAGAAAGGAGAAACATTGGTTTTCAAAGGCTGCAAAAGAGGTTCACAGTATGAAATATGTTCTTACACATAGGACAGCGACAACACAAACTCCTGAAAATCGTCAGGACTGTAGCCAAGCTCGTCGTATAAAACGTGATAGTGTGTAGGCCGAGTCGTTCCCTGTACATCAGTAACAAACAAATTCAGCTATTTCTTAGTGAATGATGCCTCTAAATGAAAGAAAACGCATATATAGGGACTCACGATCATGCCAGCATGAGCACACAAGTAGAAATCGTTGTTTTTGGGATGACAGATCCAGTGGCGGATCTAGAATTTTTTTTGGGTGGGGGCTGTATATTGTAAATTTTGAATTCAATATAAATTTTCTTATTATTTGATTTTAAGTGGGGGCTTTTACACTATATACTACACAAATTAACAAAAAAATTGAAATTTTTTAAGCTAATTTTTTTTTTTTTTTTTGCTTGGTAGGGGCTTAAGCCCTCTCACCCTTCTACTTAGATCCGCCCCTGGACAGATCCCATTGTCAAGCACAGTCCCTGATGAGCACAGAATAGAAATATTAAGTAAAAAATACATGCAGTGCTTTACTTAATTATGTAATGCTGAGAGATAAGAGTTCGCTTGGAAAATCTAGGTATGGTGGTTCTTTTGCGCCACAACCAGCAAAAACTTGGGATTCCAAGTCTCATCCAGAAATTTGCAAGCCTAAATAAGAACCTTTATATTATCTAAAACAAATAAAACCAAAATGATTCAGTTTGAAAGATAAAAAAAGAGACCTGGATAATCTGATCTAGCTCAATATTTAACACTTGGTTGAACTGAGATTCGCTCACTCCATCCCTAAATATAGCATCATTCAAAGGCCAAGATTTCATAAGAGTACAAGGATGAAGATCAATGAAGTATATTAAGGATAAACATCCATAAATACATTTTCTTTATCAGTAAACTGAAAAAAAAAGGGGTGATTAGTACTTATGTTCATGTTGGGGCATACAATAAAATTTTTGTTAGTTTATGACATGTAAAAATGAAACTATCAATCTATGATTTAAAGAATTAATATGTATTGATGTAGAATGAAATAACTAGATGATTGGCTTTTATTTTAATTTGGTTCTACAAAAAATAGAAAGGGTAAAATTATGAAAGTTTTATACAGTACAATTTTTATTTTTATTAAATGTACTAATTGAGCTACTTAAGATTTTTCTCTATGCGTACAAATTAAACTGCAAATAGCCTTATGAGGTTCCATGTCACTGCATTGTACCAACAAATATTTTGTTTCGGTACGTGGAGTGTGCAGAGTAAAGATAAGGTATCAAAAGGTACTATACTCCATGATTATTATTATTTTTTTTGAAAAAGTAATTAATTAATACAAGTAACCAAACTCTCAATGCAAGAACAATATTCACATAAAAGAAAATGACTGAAAAAAGAAACCCTAATTCGAAAGTGTTGTTGGCCGCATTTTTCTAGTTGTTTCATCAACTCATGTCATTGATAATAGCTAGCTAGTAACATTTACATCTTTTACTTTGAAATAACAATACTTGTAATTGATTTACGTACATCGATCAAATTAAAGAAGAGTGTGTAGAGAAGAGTGAGACGAGAGAGAATAGAATGAGAATATGAAAAAATGGCTAAATAGTTATTCAGACACAAACAAAAGAAAATCCAGAGAGTTATTTAAGGCCACTGCTTAATCAAACTTTTGATGCAGACAAAAGGAGTTTCATAGAAAAAGGGTTTCTTGATTTGATGTATCACAAATCTCATAAATCATCCTCATTTTTTTTATTTTTATTTTATTAACACAACAAACAAAACAAGGACCATACAATATTTGTAGTTTTATACTTATAAATTAAAACCTATATATTTTTCTGTCTTATTAGCTCCAAGAGTATGGAAATCCACCTCAAACAGCTGTGCATGAAATAATACGTACAAACTCACTTCATCTCTTTCTAAATGGGGAAATTAATGAGTTAAGACTTAATTAATTTAGTTTAATTAATTCGATGTAGGATGTCTAAATGAAATATCCAACGTCAAGATGTGAGTACAAATCTATGCAAAATTACAGTACAAAATTAATGTAGGGATAAATATGCTTACTGTTTTTTTTTTTTTAATCTGTCACTGTTGAACCAACTTGATAGTGAAATAGCATCTCTGCCCTACTGTGTGACTGTGTGAGAATTGAGGAATTTGAGTAGTCCCCCTATACTATTTTACTATATTATGCAAGGAGAAAAATAGTAAATATTCTGCACTAGTTCGCAAACCTTAAGGATTATTTGCTAATTTTAACGTTTCTTGTCCCTTGTCTGTACTGTACCTCTATTTTTCCAACACTGAAGGAATAATTGAGGCCCTCCATTTTCTTGCTTATATATTCACCAAATCTCTTTGCAAAAAACTCACTCACATCTTCATCTGCAACTCACCTCTCCATGCATAAACTATGAAATTAATAGGTAGAGATAACTTGAGTTGTTTGATAATGGGGTTGATAGAAAGGCTTGAAAGAATGCAGAGAGTTGGCAAGAAACAGTGCAGTAGGGTTTACTGGAGAATACGAGCTGCGACGAAGACAGGGCGGAGGAAGCGAGCGAGGTTCCAGTATGATCCATACAGCTATGCCATGAACTTTGATGATGGTTTGGAGAGAGAGATGAGAGAGAAAGAGGCATCATATGAGAGTTGTGCAGAAAGAAGAAGAATCTTGGTGTTTGTTGTGTTTGTGAAATAGTAGCAGTTAGCTTCGAAGCTAGAGGCAGTTGTGTTCTTTTTCTTTGCTTTGTTTTTTTTCAATTAGTGCTATTTAATTATTAATGCATGTAGTAGCTAATTAGTAGTAGCTAAATTGAAGTCAGATGAAGTTGATTCATGAGCCTCTTTCGCGTCAATCTTGATCACCTCACAACTATAGGTGCAGCATCGCCTTCACTTCGATACTTGGTCAAGTATCGAGCTCGAACTTGGCTCATTTAGTCGACGAGCTTCACTAAATAAGCTCGAATGAATTCTTCCCAATGACATGAGGTTAAAACAAATTGAAAGGGCACATGTTATTACATGACATATATTCGGATGAAATTAGTGCCAGAATCATTGCAAGAATATACATGAGGTAGGACACTATTACATACAATCATCATTAATTCCTATAAAATAAGCTTTTATCCTCTTCCATATAACTTGTAAGAGAACCAAATGTTAAACAACAGGATCTTCCAAAGCTGCAGTAGAAAAATCGTTTAGCCGAGGGTACACGGCTTTCTCATCTAGCTGGTTTTGCACCAGTATCAACATTTTCAATAAACTCGGAAGCTTTGGATCTGTCCAACATCACGCGGAAAAGATTGGGTAAGAGTCTTAAATATAATACATCAAACACTAAATATGAACCACAATCTAATCTGTAGTTCACCACATCAATGTAGAATAATCAACAATTTAAAATAAATCTTCCTCAAAACGATTTTTTTAAAACTTGTGCAGGGATATGCTTAAGGAAGTATTTTGCAAGGTTCAGGTTAAAGAATAAGTGAATCAATACCAAGCCTCAACTTCCTTTGAATGCTGAAAGAAAGCAAACAATTTTTTTTTCCGTCGACTTAATTAAAGCTGAACTAAGTCAGCAAAGTTCAGGAGCAAGAGGGAAAAGCATAACAAGCTGCATTTCATATCAGGATCAGATATTGCAAAATGTAAGAAAAGAAAACAAAAGGACCCTTTAAAAAAAACTAATTTATGTGCCGAAGTCACCAATTAGTCAGAGCTAACTCAAGTGCATACAGCAATACATACAAAATTTATCTCAATGCAGACACAATCTAATTATAGCTATTAGCAAAGAACTTCAAAAGTAGAGGACTGAAAATAAAAGTACAAGAAGCTGCCAATGAAAAAAAGTGAAAATATAAAGTAAATGATAAATGCTTCAGATCTCATATGTATTGGATGACATAGTTGCTACTAAGATCGTAAGAACTTCCACATTATCTCATTAACTTTTACAGTCCATGTCCTTGCCTATGTGCTCCTTTCCCCCTGGTTAAATTTACAGAAATCGAATATTCCTTTTTATAGCTCACGACGATAGTAAGACTGCTATAATAGCCACACATCTATTTATTTAGAGATAGGACAGGATACGTTAATTTCAAGACACCAAAACCTTATTGTACTTGGGCATTGAAAACTTTTGCTTGGTAACAAAGTATAACCAACAAGCAGATTTGACTTGCTAAAAAATATTGTATGTCTTCCTCTATCTACGTCTACTTGTACGAACTAACCTTTTTCGTGGCTTTGACTGGTAAGGATAGTTGCATTCACCTCACTAGCAGTCTTCATCCGTTGGGATATATCAAGCAGCTCACGAACAGGGCAATTGCTCACGTCTTCAAAAGCAAGCAACGCAACCAGAAACCCTTGCTGAAAATACAGGTCTTTCAATTGACATAAGCCTAACAAAGATATTCAAATTCAAATGTCACTCTAGTTATAACAGCAGGGTTATGTAGCTGAGAAATCAAACTAATAATTACGTTTTCCTCTCCCCTCGGAGCAAGTTCCTCTTGAGCAAATTCCAAAGCTGCCTCAACCTTCCCATTCCGGATCAGTTCAATCATTCGTTGCTGTTGGAGATGAAAAAAGAGTTGTGGATTTGTGTCCAATATCTGCAAGCAAACGAATCAAATTGATTTATAAGAAATTCATGAAAACAAGCATAATGTAAGTATCCAGCTTTAGATCTATTTAAAACATATTTCACACGAAGGAGAGAAAAAAAACAATAACATTCACACCTCGGGGTTCAAATCATTAACTTTTTCAATAGCATCCTCCACATTACCACTTTGCACAGCTTTCTTAACTGCCATGCGATCAGTGATGGTTGCAAGATCTATGTCCGCTATTCACCGATAAGGAAATCCATGTGCGCTTCAAACATAAAAATACATACAACTCATGGAAATTACGGGAGTACAGAAATAGGGGAACTAGAATTTGGAAAAATTAGAAGAGGATACGCTCTGTCCCGGATTCTAGTCGGAATTTTTCAGCAACGTCCACGTAACCCTCAGTAACCAGAAAATTCATAACCAATTTGTTCATATCGTCTTTTCTAAGATTAACATCATTGAGTTTTTTCTCCCAATCTATCTGGTTATAACTTTCTTCGACGCAGCCTGTAGAAGCAAATCAAGGAACAAGTAAAATGATAAACGAAATAATATCGTATAATCTACCTAAAACAGTTCTAAAAAGATGATAGGTAAAAGTAGATTGCAAGTACATTGCAAGTTATGAGAACATAGGCACTAAATTATATCTACATACATATCATATTACACAAGATGAACCATGAACATGATGTCTCCATCATAAATAACAATCTAAATCCCTAAAAACCGAACCGAATCCTTCAATCTCTGCGAATCCTCTCACAATTGTATGATTCTTTTAAGATATTATCCAGTGCAACAACTATCCACAATCAGTAATTACAAGAAGTTTATACACAGAAACTCAATCTTTCAATAAAAAAGCACTGAACCCAAATAAACCCCATAAAAATCAAAACTGGAGTAGAATATATTTTTGCGCGTATTGCAAGCCCGTCGAGAATCATATATGCGAAAACAGCAATTGATGAATGAGATCCCAGATTAAACCCAAATAATTCATCAAACGAAGAGAACGAGAGAGGGATTTACCATAGCTTTGATTTCAGCGAGTTCGCGAATGACAATCCAAGAACAAAATCAGTTATTAATCACCGCTCCACGCCTTCAGCCCCCATGTGAAAGTGGGAAAATTTAACTATGATTCGCAGCTTAGTTTACCTGCTTCCAATAAAAGTGTTGATAAGCCTATTACAGTAGGAATATTGGACGCGGGAAAAGAGTAGGTGACCTTGTTCCCCCAACAACAAGCCCAGCCCAGCCCAGAATTTTGTTCTTGGAGTATTAAATTAATTCGTCGTAGTTACTAGGTTTTCATAGGCGATCTAATTAGGTAGGGTTCCCAATCCCAAATTAGAGGCAGCAGCAGAGATGCCTGATTTTCCCCCTCCCGCATCATCATTTCCATTTGATGATGATGATGATGATGAAGATAGTGATGATGATTATGCGAATCTGCCGTGGGTAGGACCGCCAATAAAGAATCGCTGTCCAGTGGTGGAACGCAAATCAGCAGAAGAAGAGCCATGGCCACCTGTGTGGAAATCCGTGGAGGAGTCCCCCCAATATGCAGAGGGTTTACTCGACAAGTACTTGGATGAATGGGATTTCGAAAAATATGACCGTCTCCGTGAATTTTGTCCCTCTTTCCCCTTCGACCATCTGGATCGCTCGCCTGAGGAAAGCCACGCCATCGCTAAGAGATTCCTCCAACAAGTTCGACAAACCAGGGTAATTAATTATTAATTAATTATTGCTTCATCGATCTCTTCGTGTTACCGAATTGCCCTAGGATTTATTTATTAATTAATTAATTAATTAATTGTGTGTTTCTCCACTCTATATACCATTCACCTAGCTAGATCATTTAAATCTAGCTATACAACTTATCCAAGGATCAAATTCCTAGTGTTTGTTGATAATTAATCTTAAATTTTTATTACGTGTGATGTTGTTGTCTGATTGTGTTTTGCCAAAATGTTTGGTAACAGATTTTTTTTTAATTTTTTTATAATGTTTTATTTCATATTGATTGCTCTAATTAATTTGTTGTGACTAATGTTAATTCTGGCCAACACTATGTTCGTTTTTATAGGGTTATGATGTGGATTGCTACCCTCCAGCTTTTATGCGAACTCCTTTCGCCCTTGCAGAATGGGATGGGGATGAGGGTTTAGAAACATATTTGAAGGAAATGGGGGAATTTGCTATTTCAGAAACCAATGCTCAGGCAAAGGTATACTCCATTATATAAACTGCTTTTATTTCCAAGAAAAGGCAATACATATGTTGAATCTTGTTTGTTCGATCAACTGCAGAAGCATTGTGAAAGGTACGAGTTAGTTGGAGTTGAGAAATGTGTGGGAGCACTAGGTAATGAGATTAACCTTCTCACTTTGAGTGTAAGGCAAGTTGTCCCGTGTACGAATGTTGTCAAGACTGTCCAAGCAATGGTGAATGATTACGGATCTCACTATGAGCTCGCGGAGTGGAGGTTCAAACCTGACCAAGCTACTTCCTCAAGCGACTCACCGGACTCCCAAGGACTTTAAGTTTAATTAACTGCTTATATATATATATATATGTAATGGGCATAACTTCTTTTTTAGAATCAATTATGTAATCAACATCTCTAGTAGTTGTAGTTGCAACTACACAAGACATCAGACATGCTTGCTTTATGTAGTAATCCTCGTGGTTTGGTTGACTCTATCTAATGCTAGGTATGTTTTTATATATCCTCGTGGTTGATATTTTGTGGTGTTCATATCCTCTTGGTGTAGTTTGGTAGCTTGCTTGGTTGCATCATCTTTAGTCTTGGTGTAGTTTGGTAGTATATGTTGATTAGAGAAATCGTAAATATTCTGCACTAGTTCGCAAACCTTAAGGATTATTTGCTAATTTAAACGTTTCTTGTCCCTTGTCTGTACCTCTATTTTTCCAACACTGGGAAGGAATAATTGAGGCCCTCCCTTTCTTGCTTATATATTCATCAAATCTCTTTGCAAAAACCCACTCACTCACATCTTCATCTCCAACTCACCTCTCCATGCATAAACTATGAAATTTATTAGCTAGAAAATTAAAAGAGTAGAGTTTGATAATGGGGTTGATAGAAAGGCTTGAAAGAATGCAGAGAGTTGGCAAGAAACAGTGCAGTAGGTTTCACTGGAGAATACGAGCAGCAACGAAGACGGGGCGGAGGAAGCGAGCGAGGTTCATACAACTATGCCATGAACTTTGATGATGGTTTGGAGAGAGAGATGAGAGAGAAAGAGGGAGATTTTGAGGAGAATTGTGCTGAAAGGAGAAGAATGATCTTGGTGTATGTTGTGTTTGTGAAATAGTAGTAGTAGTAGTAGTAGTAGTGGTGAAGCTAGATGCAGATGTGTTCTTTTTTTTCTTTGTTTTGTTTTGTTGTTTTTTTTTAATTAGTGCTATTTAATTATTAATGCATGGAGTAGGTAAATTGAAATTAGATGAAGATGATTCGCGAGCCTCTTGCACATCAATCTTGATCATTTCACAATTCATATCTATAGGTGCAGCATTGCCTTCACTTCGATACTTGGTCGAGTATCAAGCTCGAACTTGGCTCATTTAGTCGACAAGCTTCACTAAATAAGCTCGAATGAACTTGTGATGGATTGAAATCAAAATACCAAAATACTTAAAATCATAAATAATGTCAATTTAATCCATCACCAATGATCTTGAAATTTTGAAAAGCAAAGAAACTCTGCCCAATGACATGAACTCAGTTAAACAAATTGAAAGGGCACATGTTATTACATGACATATATTTGGATGAAATTGGTGCCTGAAGAATCATTGCAAGAATTTACATAAGGTAGGACACTATTACATACAATCATCATTAATTCCTATGAAATAGTAAGCTTTTATCCTCTTCCATATAACCAAATGTTAAACAACAGAATCTTCCAAAGCTGCAGTAGAAAAATCGTTTATCCGAGGGTACACGGCTTTCTCATCTAGCTGGTTTTGCACCAGTATCAACATTTTCAATAAACTCGGAAGCTTTGGATCTGTCCAACATCACGCGAAAAAGATTGGGTTAAAGTCTTGAACATAATACATCAAACACTAAATATAACCACCAAGAGCAAGAGGGACAAGCATAAACAAGCTGCATTTCATATCAGGACGACAGGATCAGATATTGCAAATTGTAAGAAAACTAAACAAAAGGACCCTTAAAAAAACTAATTTATGTGCCAAAGTCACTAATTAGTCAAAGCTAAATCAAGTGCATTTGTATATGAATTGATGACCTAGCAGCATGAAGAAATTATAAATATAACATCTCAATCCAGATGACGAAATCTGTACTGTCTGAAAATTTATCTCAATGCATACAGAATCTAATTATAGCTATTAGCAAAGAACTTCTAAAGTAGAGGACTGAAAATAAATGTACAAGAAGCTGCCAATGAAACATGCTGTGAAAATATAAAGTAAATGATAAATGCTTCAGATCTCATATGTATTGGATGACATAGTTGCTACTGAAATCGTGAGAACTTCCACGTTATCTAATTAACTTTTATAGTCCATGTCCTCGTTATATGCTCCTTCCCCCCTGGTTAGATTTACAGAAATCGAATAAATGATAGTAAGATGGCTTTACTATCCAAATAGTATCTATTTATTTAGAGATAGGACCAGATACTTTAATCTCAAGACACCAAAACATTATTGTACTTGGGCATTGAAAACTTTAACTTGGTAACAAAGTATAACCAACAAAGAGATTTGACTTACTGTAAAAAATATTGTACGTCTTTCTCTAACTACATCTACTTGTACGAACTAACCTTTTTCGTGGCTTTGACTGGTAAGGATAGCTGCATTCACCTCACTAGCAGTCTTCATCCGTTGGGAAATATCAAGCAGCTCACAAACAGGGCAATTGCTCACGTCTTCAAAAGCAAGCAACGCAACAGTCCTTTCCAATTCTTCCAAAAACCCTTGCTGAAACACAGATCTTTCAATTGACATCAACGTAACAAAGATATTCAAATTCAAATACCACTCTAATTATAACATCAGGCTTATGTAGCTGAGAAATCAAACTAATTATTACGTTTTCCTCTCCCCTCGGAGCAAGTTCCTCTTGAGCAAATTCCAAAGCTGCCTCAACCTTCCCATTCCGGATCAGTTCAATCATCCGTTGCTGTTGGAGATGAAAAAAGAGTTGCGGATTTGTGTCCAATATCTGCAAGCAAACAAATCAAATTGATTGATAAGAAATTCATGGAAACAAACATAATGTAAGTAACTAGCTTTAGGTCTACTTTAAACATATTTCACACGAAGGAGAGAAAAAGAAGAACAATAACATTCGCACCTCAGGGTTCAAATCATTAACTTTTTCAATAGCATCCTCCACATTACCACTCTGTACAGCTTTCTTAACTGCCATACGATCAGTGATGGTTGCAAGATCTATGTCCACTATTCACCAATACGGAAATTCAAATGTGCATTAAAGTTAAAAATACATACATACAACTCATGGAAATACATAAATAGGGGAACTGGAATTCGGAAAATTTAGAAGAGGATACGCTCTGTCCCGGATTCTAGTCGGAATTTTTCAGCAACATCCACGTAACCCTCAGTAACCAGAAAATTCATAACCAATTTGTTCATATCGTCTTTTCTAAGATTAACATCATTGAGTTTTTTCTCCCAATCTACTCTGGTTATAACTTTCTTCGATGCAGCCTGTAGAAGCAAATCAAGGAGCCAGTAAAATGCACTGCTACTAACAGTTTGAAGCATGAAGCATCGTAGATAGCAGCACAAAAGGTACGGAAGAATTAAGCAATGGTTCGAATAAATGAAACAATATCGTATAATCTACCTAACACAGTTCTAAAAAGATGATAGGTAATCAGTAGATTATAAGTACATTGCAAGATTATGAGAACATAAGATGAACCATGAACATGATATCACCATCATAAATAATAATCTAATCCCTAAAATACGAACCGAAATCTTCATTCTCCGCGAATCCCCTCACAATTGTATGATTCTTTTATGATATTATCCAGTGCAATAACTATCCACAATCAGTAATTACACGAAGTTTATACACATAAACTCGATCTTTCAACAAAAAAAACACTGAACCCAAATAAACCCCATGAAAATCAAAACTGAAATAGAATATGAAATGCTGGTTCAAAATATTTTTGCGAACGCAGGCTGAAGCGCATTGCAAGCCCGTGATTAAATCGAGAATCATATGCGATAACAGCAATTTTGATGAATGAGATCCCCGGATTAAACCGAAATAATTCATCAAACGAAATGAACGAGAGAGGGGATTTACCATAGCTTTGATTTCAGCGAGTTCGCGAATGAGAATCCAGAACAAAATCAGTTACTCCACGCCTTCAGCCCCCGTCCTGCTTCTTAAAAGATCTATCATTCGCTTATTTTTAATTAAAAGTGTTAATTGTGGTAAAAATGTCAATTCTTAGAATTAGACCTCATATTTTGGGCTCACAAAAATAAGGTCTTTGGACAAGGGTGACACGCATAAATTGAAAAATGGTCCAATTTTTTTTTTATTTTCCTTTAATTTTTTTTTTAAATATATAATTTCTGCAATTAAAAATTTTGCCGCGTTCAAGTCGGTGCTCTCCCTCTCTCTCTATAAATTACCCTTTTTCCTTCCCCACCTTCATAATCTTCTGCATCGGATTCATCTTCAACTTCGTTCAATTTTTATTTTTTTTTTTCCTCCAATTTTGATATTCTACATCTCGAAATTTCGAGATTTCCCAGCGATTCAATTAAGATGAGTTATTAATCACCGCTCCACGCCTTCAGTTCCCATGAAAAAGTAGATTAAAATTGGCAATGATACGAGCACAAATCACAAACAAATATCTACAAGTTTAAATGGAAGAAACCGAATAGATATAGTTAGGGCTGACAATTTTCGACACGACACGATGACACGACACGAACACGCACGATATTAATGGGTTTGTGTTGAGGCTTATTGTGTTTGTGTCGTTATCGTGTTGACACGATAGTGACTTGAAATTTTCATGTCGTGTTCTTGTAACACGTTACAATAAATATATAGTATTTATTTATTTATTTATTAATATATTATTTTATTCAAATTTAAATGTTTTGTTGGATTGTTGAAGATTAATTTAAGACTTGAAACTGATTTTTGTTGTGCGAAGACTTATTCGACAGATTTGCTGTTATTATGAACAATTAAGTTTTTTTTATTGTTATCGTATCAATATCGTATTCGTGTCGACACGAATTAAATCGTGTCAATATCATGTTCGTGTTTGATTAAATTGTGTTGTGTTCGTGTTCGTGTTCGTGTCAAACATATCCTTAACAGATCGTGTTCGTGTTTGGGCTTATCGTGTCGACACGATAATGACACGACACGCACGAATTGACAGCCCTAGATATAATAATAGTCAAATACGATAGATAATGAGTTGACTCTTTCGCCCACGTTTCATGAATAGCAATATGTATACGTAGTTGGCGTTTATTCGTACAAAATAAACTTTAGAATATTGTGATGAAAACGATAGCAAATCAACTTCAACAACATTTGGAATATATATGCAATAATAAACTTTATTTGTGGATGGATGCATTAATCAGAAGAGCACAAGACGGAGGATGTCACCCCCTAATTTGAATGACTTCTCTATCTCATTCAAGCACCGATCTTTTTCCTCCCTATTCCAGCTCTGCATTGCAAATAAGTAGTACATTTAATTAATCAATATTTAACATATTAAAAAAATATATAAACTTGAAACTTAATTTTCATGTTCGTACTTCCCCAAGTGTATTGAGCTTATCTCGAACATTTTGCAGTAATATTGGTAGCTCTCCTTCGTACTTGTAAAATTCCAGTTCCTTGTCCTTAATAATATTCTCCTCAGCCTGTTCCAACCAATTAATTAACTATAATGTATAATTGGAGTTAATCGATTTTATGGAAAAATTGGACAAAATTGAAAGTTCATGTATTTTCACAGAATTTTCAAAGTTTGTGGAAAAATTAGAATTCGGGTGAAAGTTCGTGTATTTACACGACATTAACCCTATATAATTATATAAAATTGGTTTACCTTTTTTCCAATGATCCTACCACCAGCAGTGTGGCCGAAGTAACTCATGTAAAAATGGCAAATGAAAGCATGTGGATCTTTTTCAGACAAATCATTGAGGTAGTTAGCATAATCAATACCATGATTGGAAGGTTGTGGTATGGCATAATCTTGCTCCACAAACCACTCCAAATCTTTTCCCACCTTTTCCGATCTCTCCAAACCGGTCTTCCTAAATTCTGCATCTGCAATGCATCCAACATTTATCGTAATTTGTACTCCCTCCGTCTCATTTATAAAATGATAAGTTTCATTATGATATGTCCTATCCATAATGAAATATTTCCCAAAATAGAAAAATTAATTAATGATATCATAAACAAAAATCAATTATAAGCCATTAAATAATGATATACGTTTTTTTTTTTCTATCTAAAAGAAACTAAATTTTAATTATAAATCATTAGATCACGTGTACAGTCCCATATAACTCGATTGCTGCTAATCACCTCTATCTTAATTCTCGCGATAGAAAGTGAAAAAAGCTATAGCAAAAACTTACATTGAGGGAAAACGGCTTTCTCCACAATTGTCTCGAGAGCTTCATAGATCAACTTGCTATTCACCAAGAAGTTCAAGTAACCCTCAAGGCTGGGTTCCCATTTCGCAATAGCAAAACCAGCCGTCGCCTCCTCCCTCTGCCCCGCCTTGTGCAGCTTCATCGCCACCGTCTTCATCTCCTCTGCAAGTTTCTTGCTAGGGTTCCGCCCTGCCCCCGTCGCGGCAGCTGAAACCGCCACCACCCTCGCCCCTCTCTTCGCCGGAAACAGAGCTTGATGAGGAGGCCGAGGCTTCACCACTTTGTAGGAGAGGGAGATCATATTCATGTTCATGGGAGTTGGGGATAGGGATGCCATGTCGGTGTGTGTGTGTAAACTGGAGTGTAGAGTTAATATAATGGAGAAGGTCAACTATATAACAGGAGAAGAATGGACATGAAACACATGCTAATAATGGAAAGGATCTTTCTTCAAAATAACAAACCAAAATTAATTAATAATATGGACCCTGTACTGGAGGCACGTCTCTATTTTTATAACCTAATCATTGTGTGAGAAACTGAAATGTAATCAAGTTGCAATTATTGCAAATATTAATTTGATTGTTTTATTTTTAGAATATACTATAATTCTAGTAAAAGGTTACTATATATGAGTATGAGATATGTATATGACATTTATTCGGAAGCAAAAAAAAAATTAAAAAAAAATCTTCCAGCATTTATATAGAATATGGAGAGTACATGCATGTCTGTGCATTTAATTTCTTGAATTTAGTACCTGCAGGGATGGCCTAAACTATTTTTTATTTTATTTTTCGATAAAGTAACATCTCGTCTCGTCTGCAAATAATTTCTTCCTAGGGTTAATTCCGCCCTGCGCCGGCCGTTGCAGCTGATGAAACCACCACCAGCCTCCGAGGAGGCTTCATTATCACTCTGTAGGAGAGGGAGATCATCATATTCATGGGAGCTAGGGATAGGGATGCCATGATCGGTGTGTGTAATTAAAATGGATAATTAATGGAGAAGGTTAACTAATGTAAGTGGAGGATCGGATGAAGATGAACACGAAGCACATGCTAATAATAGTATGAGAATATTTAATAATAGGCCAAAATTAAATGCTACTAGAGTAGTTACTTACCATATACTATATATACATCATAGTATAGTAGTACATCATATCATATCCTTGTGGATCTATTTTTATAACCTAATATCATTGTATAAGAGACTACTTACATTAATGATTGCAAATATTATGTAGGTGGTTTCAGCATAATTCGAGTAGAAATATACACTTATTCGAAACAAAAAAAATTCTTCCAACCTTTATTTAGAATGTGGAGTGGAGAATAGTGCATTTACTTCATTTCTTGAATTTAGTACCTGCAGGGACGGCCTAGATTATTTTTTTATTTTATTTTTCGATTATGGGATAGCATAATGTTGTAGATTTGTAGTTGGTCGCATGGATTTTTTTTCTCCCCCGCACTCCAACTTATTTATCTCCTCTCCTTTTCGTCCTTAATTTTCAGAGTTTATGTTTGCAGGAAATTTTTCAAGGAAATTCTGATAATTTATAATTTAGTAAAAAGATTTTTTTTTTTTTTTTTCTCTTTTTCAAATATATATCCATCCTCATTGTCATTGATCCCTATTTGTAAGGTGTGCAGAATGTGTATATATTTTTTTTTTTTTAGAATTACAGAATGTGAAAATTAATCGAAAATTGTTTCTCTTTTCAATCTTCTTTTTCTTCCCCCTTTCTTTTTATTGTGTTGTACTTGGAACTTCCTCCGTCCATCAACAATGCGTGATTTTTAAGTACGAATGTGAAAAGGTAATGAAATTTGGGTTATATATATAGAGTGTATTTTAAAAGTTAATGAGTCGTGAAAGATGAGTTTATTTAGGTTTTTTTGGTAAATAAATAGTGGCATTGAGGCCCAGTTCTACAACAGTTCGCAAACCTTAAGGATTATTTGCTAATTTTAACGTTTCATGTCCCTTGTCTGTACCTCATTTTTCCAACACTTGAAGGAATAATTGAGGCCCTCCATTTTCTTGCTTATATATTCATCCTCACATTGTTACACCATCTACGGGTCCAACCAAGTTGTATCAGCACAAGCAAGCCCAATTACAGAGCCCAATATTCCAGACGTGAGAAGCCCAAATCAAGGAAGGCCCAAACGCACTATTAAATTACCAGATAAACTCAAAGGATTTGTATTGAAATAGATACATCCTTGCTGCCATTAAAACACTTCAAACCCATCTTGACCGATTAATTTATAATTTATAATTTATAATATAGGCTTTGGTGATTTAATAACCGCATGCATCCGTTGGGAAAGGTTTTCATAACCAATGCGCGGAGGTGTGAGTAGGAAGCTAAGTATGAAAAATAATTAAAAAAGTATTGCAAAATTAAAAACTAATTAAGGTAAATTACAAAAAAGCCCTTTCGTACTCTATCAATTATATATTTTTATTTGTATATAGATATAGATTATTATTCTATTACATAATCTAGGAATTTATATCAATTATATTTTTGACAATTATATATTTTTATTTGTGATAAATGTAAAATGTAAGATAATGATCGTAAAAAATAAGGTTCATGCCAAATTAATCAAATAGGTTCTACAAAAACAAACAATCCTAATATTCAATTAAAATGACATATTACGCTAATATAATTAAGCTCTTTCCTAAGAAAAAGAAAAGGACTATAATTAAGTCCTCCTAAAGAAAATAAAATTCCTAATTTTTAACTCATTACATATATAAAAATAATTAACAAAATACATAAATTATAATCATAATTACGTCATATTAATGTACATAATTACATCATAGTAATTGAATAAACAAAACAAATAAGCAAATTATCATAAACACTAAGGGGCCCACTGAGCCCACATGTCAAATCTCAGCATAGGCGATGCCTGTATATAAGCCCTCCCCACGTAAAAAAATTGAAAACCGTAGCCTTCAACGACATCAGCCGCCGCCGGCGGTCAGGAGAAGATGGCAACGAAGCGTAATTTCGTAGGTTTTTCAGTTCCCTTCCTTCTAATGTTTCACATTAGAATTCAATATGAGATTTGCTTCTGGCAACTGATTGCTTATTTATTGTAGGAGGATATATGGCTAGAGGTCTTTCCATTTTGCACACAGGTAAGAATTTTATTTCTTTTAGCTATGATTATTCTTCCTTATTCTTATTCTATGTGATTTTGATTGGCAGTTGGATATGTTGGACACTGTGCATCAGTACAAGTGGAACTTCTCTAATTTGGAAGTGAGTGAGAATTTTTGTTGATATTTCTCTGGCGGATTAATTTACGAGCTGAGCAAGTAAAGGAGATGTGAGGCTGACATTGCTTTTGTTAATGTGGCAGGAAGCACTTGAAGAAGGTGGAGAGTTACACAATAAGAAGGTCTATCTCTTCGGCCTTACAAAGCGTAAGTAGCCTGTAGGACATAGATATTCCATTTTTTTTGTTGACTGATTTATACATCCGAGAGAATATTTGAGTTTTAAATAACTTTCTCTACGGTATTGTAATATTTTGGGAGTTCATTATTATGTTGCTTAAGTTCTCACCATCCTGACAATTTATCTCTGCAGATGCATTCGTTCCTTACAAAGGCCAATCAAAAAAATTTACATTGGTGCCTGTTGTGGTTGCTGTAAGCCCCAAAACTTTTCTCTGCACCTTTGGCAATTCTTTTTATATGTGATTCCCCTTCAAAGGAGATACCTCATGTTGCACCATCTTTTAAACTTGTTATGTGTTTATGGTTGTCATAGAATTCTCTGATCTAAATTTGTATAGTTTCTAATATTTTTGTGTAAACTATCTCAACTATGCTAGTACCCTCGTGGTTCTTCCACATTGCCTCGAGGCTCAAGCTGATGCTCTGTGTGCTTTTTCTTTCATTTATGTTGGGCATGTATCGGACGCGACTCCATGATTGTACTGTGGAATGTATTCAGTTATCTAGAAGTGAAGAATATTGTTATATACAGAGTATATTTTAGAACTGTCTTCTTGAGCAATCAATGTTTAGATTTTACTCATTCATGGATATCTTCAAATGAACAGGTGGTGTTACCTTTTCCTCCATCTGACAAAATTTGTATTGCTCGGAAAAGAACTGTAGAAATTGTGCCTATGGAGCAAATGAATATGCGTTGGGACCCTTATATACCGCTTGAGAACAGGTGCTAAATTTTCCTTTAGTTTTTCTCTTGCTACTTTCCTGTGTTAATTGTTGACCTTCTTTACCTTTTGCATTTACTTATAGGGAATCTCAAGTTGAAAGGCTAAAAGATTCTCAAATTTTCATCTTGAGCTGCAACGAGAGAAGGTAATCTTTGCTTGCTTCTGCCTGTTCCTTTTGTATTTCATGAATATCTATGTGATGGATCTAAGATGGTGGCCTTGTCGTTCTTATAACATCTGTGTCTAATGATTACTTCTTGCAGGGCTGGTCAAACAAATCTGGAGATCGACCATCTGAAGCAGTTAGAGAACTGCATGCCTTGTGAGTGAAAATGCTCTCTCTTCTTAAAGTATTGTTATCACTTCATTCATTTTCTAAGCTTTCTTGTTGTCATGAGCATCTAAAATCCCGTCAGTGCCCATCAGATCTTGTAATTATTAATACATGTGAAAATATAGAAGATGGAACCATATTCTTGTTATCTATGTGAATTATAATTTCTAGATTACAAGTTATCTAATTATGCACAGTTGTGAATATCTTTGTGGTTGCTTAGATATGATTTTGACATATCCCTCGTCTTTTCGCAGACTTCTACAATCCCCTTCCGGAAGATGACCTAAAGAAGAGCACAGTGGTTGAACTTGTATTGCGTAGTGTTCCCAATCGGGTAAGGCCGTGCCTGTTTTTTTTATCCTACTCATGAATAATAAGCCAATCGTGAGATTTTTCCAAGTGTGTTGGGCATTGGCTGTTTGTACTGAATTAAAAAAAAAATTGGATCGCTTGAATGTAAAGCTAACATATGTTCTACTGCACCTCCAGGTTATCGCCGAGTTTGATTGGAAACGAAATAATATAGAGGTATTCATGCTAGCTTTGTCAAGCATCTCTATCTATGTAAAGCCTATTGATCAATTTAACGTAATAAATTATCAGGAACTTACTAATAGGCTGATTGAGCTAAAAGAGTTGCCTGCAGATGAAAAAGAGACTTTCATGGTATGTATCGCTGATGAATGTTCATGTTGCTTGCATCATCAATATTTTGGTATTCTTAAGCCTGTATTTGAGCGGAGTAATTTTTTTTTTTCCTACCTCAGAAGTGTGCAAGGGATAAAATTCATGAAGCTGAAAAATCTATCCTTGAGGTATCTTCTAATTAAGTCCAGTATAATGTTTTTCTTGTCGGTCTCAATCATGTTGACTTTACTCTTTTTATATAGGCAAGGGAGTCTATCAAAAAGGCATGGGACGATTTGGACCAAAAATCAAAGGCTGAATTTGAAAAGATGGAAATGCACCCCGGGTCTTCTTTCAAGTTTTTGGAACCAGCTAATATAGAGGTATTCTTGCAAATTATGTTAATGATTTATGTTGTATGTTCCACAATTGATACATTTATCAACTTGCATGTTAGCTTTGTCAAGCATCTCTATCTATGTAAGCCTATTGATCAAGTTAGCATAATAAATTCTCAGAGATTTACCAATCAGCTGATTGAGGAAGAAAAGTTGCCTGAAGCTCAAAAAGTGCCTTTGTTGGTAAGTATCGCTGATGAATGTTCATGTTGCTTGTATCATCAATATTTTGGTATTCTTAGCCTATATTTGAGTGGAGTAATTATTTTTTTTCACCTCAGAATTATATTCGAGAAGCTGGAAAACCTATCCGTGAGGTATCTTCTAGACAAGTCTAGTGTAATGTTTTTCTTGTCGGTGTTTGTTTCTCAATCATGTCGACTTTACTCTTTCTATATAGGCAAGGGAGTCCCGTAAAAAGGCACAGGACAATTTGGACCCACAATTAAAGGCTGCATTTAAGAATATGAAACTCTACAAATTCTATCCAGTACCTACGCCTGACACGCCAGATGTATCCGGTGTCAAGGTGAATATCCTCATTCTTAATAATAGTTTAACTGATCTTTGAAGTAAAAACCTTGTGCAAAAGTTCACTAATAGCATCAGACAGTGTAGTAATCTTAATTTTGTAGTCATTTGATGGAAGCTGAGTTTTGATCTCGATCGACTCTAACTTCATTTTTCTTGTGCAGTCTTCCGTAATTAATAGGTACTATGGGAAGGCTCATGAGGTTATATGAGGCACTGAATGTATAGGGGCGGCTTTGTACCAATGTAGACTTTATTAAGGAATTACTTTTGCCTTATAGATAATGTTCTACTTTTTCATTTGAACTGATGATATTATGTTTCTATTATAAAATATGAACTCTATTATCTTTTTACATCTTATATTTTATTTTAATTTCTCATAAAAAAACATTATCAATGAGATAGTAAGAAAAAGAAACCATATTTATAGGACTGAAGGAGTAACATTATCTAATAGTAGTTCCTAATATTGTGAACAAAGAAGGTAAGTGATTCACGAAGATGTGCAAATTCATGGTATTGTTCTAATATTCCAAGCTTCATTTCCTAAATTTCTTATTATCTGGTTCAACTTTTTACATCCAAGAAAACCCTCCTATGATGGTCATCTAGGGAAGAACTTAGAAATGTGGCTTCAGATTGAAGATAAAAGGCTAGATTTTCTAGCTTTTACCTTTCCATTGCGTCTTGGATCAGAATAAGCACTGCCAAGCTCAGTGGAGTTCCTTAAAAGGTCTGCTGTTTCTTCATCCAGGAACATAAAAAAATATCACGTCAAACCATTTAATAAATATAAAAATAAAACAATCCCCAAGAATCAACAACACAAAGTTGTACGAATATATTTTGAACTCCTAGAACAAGTTTTCCGATCAAACCGTAAATTTTTTATAACAATGTAACATCTTATTTTCAGCTGAAAATCAAATCAAATGTGGTATAGGATTGAAGACCATTTTCTTTTTTTTCTTAATTAACAAAGATATATAGAATTACTGGTTGATTGATTGTATGTATATTTCACAATGGTGCTAAGGCCTTCCCCCTCAAACCACTCCAAATCTTTTCCCACCTTCTCTGATCTTCTGCCCCGCCGCCGTCCGGATGAAACCACCACCAGCCTCCTAGGAGGACTTTGTAGGAGAGGGAGATCATCATATTCATGGGAGCTAGGGATAGGGATTCCATGATCGGGGTGTGTAATTAAAATGGAGAATTAATGGAGAAGGTTAACTAATGTAAGTGGAGGATCGGATGAAGATGAAACGAAGCACATGCTAATAATAGTATGAAAATATTTAATAATAGTTACTTACCATATACTATACATCATAGTATAGTAGTACATCATATCATATCCAAGTGGATCTATTTTTATAACCTAATATCATTGTATAAGAGACTGGTTACATTAAATGATTGCAAATATTATGTCGGTGGTTTCGGCATAATTCCAGTAGAAATATACACTTATTCGAAGCAAAAAAAAATTCTTCCAACATTTATTTAGAATGTGGAGAGTACATTAAGTAGCCTGTGCATTTCTTGAATTTAGTACATGCATGGATGGCCTAGATTACTTTTTATTTTATTTTATTTTTCGATTATGGGATAGCCTTAATTTATAGTATGTTATAAACTATGAAACTAATTAGCTAGAAAATAAAAAAAAGGTAGCTGGAGATAGCTTCTCCTGTTTGATAGAAAGGCTTGAAAGAAGGCAGATAGTTGGGAAGAAACAGTGCAGTAGGCTTTACTGGAGAATACGAGCCGCGATGAAGAGGAAGAGGGACAGGAGCAGAAAACGAGGGAGGTTCCAGTATGATCCATGCATACAGCTATGCCATGAACTTTGATAATGGTTTGGAGTGAGAGAGATGAGAGAGAACAAGGGAGATTTTTAGGAGAATTGTGCTGAAAGTAGAAGAATCTTGGTGTATGTGTTTGTGAAATAGTTGCTGTTGTGGAGGAAGCTAGAGGCGGTTGTGTTCTTTTTTTCTTTTATTAGTGCATTAATTATTAATGCATTGAGTAGCTAAATTGGAATTAGATGCAGATGATTAATCATGCGCCTCTTGCACATCAATCATAATCATTTCACATCTATCATGTAAAACTAGGAAAATATTAACTATAATTCTCAGCTTAATTGATCGATAAAAAATAAAGTCATGGGCCTAACTCTTCAAAATAAAAAAGAAAACAAAGTAGCACAACACTCAAAGATTCTGCTCCTGCCTGGCCCAAGTCACACCTACATATTCTCTCTCAAGCGCAAGGCCCGCCGCGACAAGATTGGTGTGTAAACGGGTGCTGGGACGGGCCCCCGCGTCAATGGTACTGTATAAACGGCTGCGGCGACGGCCCGCCATGGGCCGATAGAGCGATAGGTTGAGTTCCCAGTAGGGGATGAGTTCCAGGAGGTCACTCACCAACTCAACATCTTCCATCGCTCGAAGTTCAAAGCTCTGAATCTGCGAAACCTGCTCCAATAGGTTTTCGGAGACCATACAACTCAAATACGTACGGATGACAAACTCGTCGTTCATTCTAGTAAAAAAAGAAAATACATTTAACAAGTTAGGGCAAATCTAAAATTTCAAAAATGAATTGCCGTGTAAATTTATACGATCTACTAACTGCAGATCTTCTTCATTCGAGAAATTACCGAAACGGAAAAAAAAAAGTGTATTCACATCTGCATGATGAACAAGACAGGTTTACAAAAAAAACGTAAAAAACCAAAGCAAAAAACCCAGACCGAAAACCTTTTCTCAACCATCATTATACCCATCAAATCACGTCAAAATCAAGACAAATCTAAAATTAAAAAGAAGAAAAAACGCAAGGCATAAGAAGGCGAAACGATTTTATCATCGAGCAAACTAAAATGAGCACAGAAAACAAAAACAAAAAAAAAAACCCGAAGCAATATCAAGCATATCCAAGCCAAGAAAAGAGGGAAAGCAGCGAAATAAGAAATCATACGTGAGAGCTGAACGTCGACGAAGCAGGAGCAGAAACGGTGCCCTAGAGAGAGAGAATGCTTGCTCTGCGTGTTTTAATTTTCTGGATATAAGAGAGAGAAGAGAGAAGAGTTTAGAGGAGAGAGAGGTGATAGAATGAATAATGATATTCTCTTTCATGAAAATCTGAGTAAGTAATAATTATAGGTAAAATAAGTAAATTCACTTAATTTATTAGTTTGTGGGTATTGATGGCTTAAAACAATTATTAGGAGAGGCAGCACGAGATTAATTAACGGATTACGTGCTCAAATGAAAAAAAAAAAAATGCAGGTGCAAATGCGCAGGTTGCAGTGTGCAGCGTCGCTTAATTTAGGTGTCTCCCATTGTACCCTTGATGCCAACCAAATTTCTCTGATTTCTTGCCTCCCCTTGTCATTTTCCTATTTTGGAAATTTGACCAATGGCTATGGCGACAAACTTTGGCTCCCCATTTTTGATTTTAAAAATGTTAGCACGGAAATACTATCATCTAATAAAAATAATAATCCAAATAGATTTGTTCTCTAGCTACTTTGGTAGTATAATATGTGTCCACAAACGCCACACAAATTGAAGTCTATTTTACTGCGAGTTCTTTCATTATTTTTTTGTATAAAAATTAATCAAACAATTATACTCCTATTTAGTTACATGTACTTATTAAATTATGTGTAATATTTGGTTACAGAATCGGATGTGAACCGGCCACGTCATTGGGTCTCTCTCCTCTCCTCCGCCTCGTCGGTCGTGATTTATATCCATTTCACACATTTTTATTATTGAATTCTTTTCTATTTTGATTTATTTTTATTTGACAATATGAATCATCCGGTATAATTTGATTAAAGAAATTCGGGCACATAAAGTAGATTATTATTATTATTATTATTATTATTATTATTATTCTATTACATAATCTAGGAATTTATATCAATTACTATATTTTTGACAATTATATATTTTTATTTGTGATAAATGTAAAATGTAAGATAATGATCATAAAAAATAAGGTTCATGCCATAGAAAATACAGTAATATGGTAACCCTTGGCCTTGTACTAGATAGAGAATATAAGAGAGAGAAAGGGCTGTGTGATGTGATGATATTCCATGAAAATCTGGATGTCAGATCTTCCTATACATGCCTGCCCCTTTTACCTAATTAAACACTAGCACCATATTACGTTGAGGGCCTAATTTGTCTTTCACTTTAAGGATTTCTTTTTCTATAAAATTTATCGTTTATCAGCATTTCTTTTTATGATAATTGATAATGTATCCTAAAATTACTGATAGTATTGAGATAAACCCTAATTCTCACCCATGGCAAATTAAAATAATAATAATCATAATCATAATTATCTAATTGGATGATTATTTGAGATCTTTAATTATAAGTCACTATAAAAGATTAATCTTACAGTGATCTTGTTTGATACATATACTCCCTCCGTTTTTTTTAAAGTGGCTCAGTTGCCATTTGGAGGTGTGTTTTTTTTCCAAGTGACCCATTTTCTTTTTGGGACCAATAAACCCACACGTGTCACAACTAAAGCCAATTTAACCCTAATTAAATGATTATATCTACACTAATGATTCTATGGTGGTACCTTTTAACCTATAATCCTTCTTTTCTTAATATGTACTCATACAAAAAGCAACTGGGCCACTTCGAGAAAATCGGAGGGAGTAATTAGCACTAATGTAAGACTGTTTATTCCACATCCATCGAGAGGGCATAATAGATTTTAGGTAATAAATAATGTCTGTCCTTATTGTATGAAGGGCGTAATGAATTCTTGTCCAATTAAAAAAAGAAAAAGAAAAAGGCAATGTCATTGATGATTAATAATTATCCGAAACTTATTCTCAAAAAAATACTCAGTATATAATACTCTCTCCGTATTCTTCGAAGTAGCCACTTTTTTTTTAGCACAATATTTAAGAAATACATATGTGAATGATTTAATGGTGGTGCCCACCTATTTTAGTGAGTGCAAATTAAAGCTTAAAAATGAAAATGACCACTTCAAAATAAACGTCTTAAAATGGAAACGTGGTCACTTCAAAGAATACGGAGGAGGAGCGAGTACTAGTATATCCAAAATCCTTAGTAAAGTCCTAAATAATTAATTCACGGTCACGTCAAATATCATGTCTAGTCCGATTTCTCCATTGTTCAATCTCTTCCGGTAAAACCAAAAAACAAAAACAATAGGGAAAAAAAAAAAGGAAAAGGGCAAAATTATCAAATGTGCTAAAAAAATTAGGTTCTAAAAAAAGAAAAAGAAATGCAACTGCAAAGTCTGCGCTGTTGTAGTTTGCAGCACTCTTTTGGTGTCAGTTAGTAATTTATAATTTCCCTTTGTACTCTTATCGTCCAAGAATTTGACCAATGGCAATGGAGAATGAAGGTGAAAGAATATTTCATTTCCATCTCACCTTTTTCCAGTTATTCAACGTTCAAATCGCTGCTTAATGGTTTCCAATTTCATACTCTGAGTCAGTCGTTGACTTTCTATGTTAATGATCAATCCTCACATTTTCTTTTATCTTAACGAAACCGAAGATGATTAAGCAAGGCGGAAAAGAAGAAATTAAGATGCAAGCATTGCCATGAGTTTGGCCATGAAGTAGATGACTGTTGTTTCAAATTGCATGGGGTACTAGAGTGGTACCGAAGATATAAGGAAAATAGAGAGAGATATCCAGTCAATTGTGTTGAGAACAATGATGATTTTGCCTCTTCATATGGAGGTTTTGAGCATAGGAGTATTGGACCTGATATTTCCAAACTAGTATTCCCTCTGTCCCAATTCAATAATCTCATTTTTTTCGGCATAAGATTTAAGGAGAGTGTGTCTGGGCGTTGTACTTAACAAGTAAAAACCAAAGTCGATTCTCAAGGAAAGCTCAACCGAGAAATTAATTATGTGATATCTACCCTAGGAAAGCAAGTAAAATCAATGGGGGTTTTGAGTTTGATTAAATCTTAGGCTTGAAAATAAAGAACTCCAAACAAATAGCACCGTATAAAAGAACTCAAATCAATGAAAAAAATTAAAATATTGTCACAACCAACCATTATTAAGTATTTTAATCCATCTTAAATTTTGTGTAATGATATTATATATATTTTTATATATTATGTAATTTATTCTTATATGTGCTGTACAGGAGATCGTATCTTCAGCCTCTCCTAAGATGTGTGGGGCCGAACCAAGCGGACTACGCATTGCGAGAAGTGCATGAAGGATCGTGCGGAAGTCACATCGGAGCTCGAGCATTGTCTAAGAAAGTAATGAGATGGGGATACTATTGGCCCACGATGTTCCGAGATGCAGTCGACCTCGTCAAGAAGTGCCCGAAATGCCAAATTCATGGGACAGTGCCGAGGCTACCCCAGACCGACCTCACAAGCATGCAAAGCCCTTGGCCGTTCGTGCAATGGGGGATAGACATCGTAGGCCCACTAGACAAAGCTCCCGGACAGCTCCAGTTCCTCATCGTAGCCATCGACTATTTCACTAAGTGGGTTGAGACTGAACCTTTGGCAAAGATCACGAGCAAGAATACCCTCAACTTCGTCTGGAAGAACGTAGTTTGCCGCTTCGGCGTACCTCACATCTTAGTCTCGGATAATGGGACTCAGTTCACAGACAGGACATTCAGGGAATGGTGTGAAGGACTTCACATTCAGCATAAGTTCACTTTGGTAGCTCATCCTCAAGCAAATGGCCAAACCGAAGTCACCAACCGCACGATCATCAAGGGACTCAAAACTCGCCTAGATAAAGCCAAAGAAGATTGGGCAGCGAATTTACCCCAAGTCCTATGGTCATACCGAACAACTTCCCGGACCTCGAATGGTGAAACGCCCTACAGTTTGGTATACGGAACCGAAGCAGTGATCCCGGTAGAGATCGGCCTGCCGGGCCCTCGCACTATCAATTTTTCAGCCGAAGACAATGAAGAAGGTCTCCGAACCGACCTGGATCTATTAGAAAAAAATGAGAGCTCGCCTATATAAGGGAAGCCAAGTACAAGCAGCAGGTAGCTCAGTACTACAACCAAAGAATCAAGTACCAACAATTCCAAGTATGCGACCTCGTCCTTCGAAATAACGAAGTCAGCAAGGCTACAAAGCTCGGCAAGCTAGAAGCCACATGGGAAGGACCGTACCGAGTTGAAGAAGTCCTCGGCAAAGGGTCATATAAGCTCGCCCACTTATCCGGTGAGTCAATACCCCGAACATGGCATATTACTCATTTAAAGAGATATTTTGCATAAGTGGTTGAGAGTAATGTTTAAGTCCATTTAGTTTGTCTAGGTTACGAGTCAGGTCGTTTAATAATTTTTGTTCTTTTTCGAGTTTCAGTTTTTCTATTAATAAAATTTTCATTTTTCGCTTAATTGTTTGTCTTTGCATATTGCATGTTGCACATCTCTCTCCCACTTATCCATGTTATCTCATTCCTTTTCGTTTAAAACCCTGACGAGGGTAATTTAATATCCTTTCGAGGATAAATAAACTCTGAAACCGGAGTAGCATCCAAACGCGCGTAAGGGGACCACCCCTATCGATAGATTCGACAAATAAGGAACCTTAAAACCCTAACCTCGTCTTATGACGAGGATGGGTTACTTAAAACCTACGGGTTATCTAAAGCCAAACTTCGTCTTATGACGAAGTAAGCTATCTAAAGCCGAACTTCGTCTTATGACGAAGAGAGCTATAAAGCCAAACCTCGTCTTTTGACGAGGATGAGCTATTTCGAGCTTACCTTCATTTAAAACGGGGAAGACTACCCTAGTTAAAAACAAGGATAAAAAGCTTAAACACAAGATGTACGGAAAATTCCATTTTATTTCATATAAAAAGGATAAGGTACAAGTGTTACATTAAGAAGACGAAGAGCCCGGAGGACGGATAAAGCTAAGCCATTCGCTAGCAAAGTCACTTCGAGCATTGAGAATGTCATCTATACTAAGCCTGCCTCTACCTCGTTCTTGAGCCACGCTTCGACCTCTACCTCGGCCACCCTGAGTCCCTCTACCTCGGGTACTTTGGCTCGCTCGATCTCGGCCTCGTCCAGACGCCGAACGTCGTTCTTGACCATAAAGTTCTGAAGAGTGGTGTTCGACAATCTTAAAATTAGGATTAGCCGACCTTGAAGGTCCATCTTCCAAGAACTCCCTAGAAGTACGGTCAAGAAGACCCGGGTTTGGACCAGGGTTGGCTGAAGAAGAAGACCCGGCTTCGGACAAAATACATCACTTCAGCTTTGGGTGGCAATCCAGGACTATCTCATAGGTGCTCGCCACTCGCACAAGTTCCTTCACTTGATCCTGAAGCTCCCACGAGTCATCTCCGTATTTCTCCCTATAGCTTCGACACCGAGCCTTGAGCTCCTTGACCTTATCATGGGTCTCAGAAATAGTGGACCCCCCAGCTCGGTGAATTATAGCCTCGTACTCAGCATGCTCTTGAGCGATTACTTCGGCCTACTTGGCTTCATCCTCAACAATTTCTAACTTCTCCTCGAGCTCTAGAAACTGAGCCTGTAGCTTGTCATATTTAAGTTGAGCAGCATCAAGCTTGACATCGGCCTCGTTTTGAACATGCCTAGCTCGGCCTTTCCAATGTAAGACTTTAGCCTCTTTCAACTCAAGAGCCCGAGTCAGTTGAGATATTTGGGCAACTAACGGAGATGCATCAAAAAGTGCGGGGGAAAACTACAAAAGTATGAAAGAGATTTCAATAAAATTGAAGTTTCATTAAAGCCACTTTGGCAGAAAGCGTCATCCTAGTGATGACGTAGTACAAGAGTCTACAAATATATATATATATATATATATATATATATATATATATATATACAAGGGAGGTGATCAACTGACCACTCCGGCCTCCTCCTCCTCTTGAAGAGGTGTCTCGTCATTAGCCGGAGTAGCTTTGGTAGCAACCCCCGCACCGACCTCAGCTTCGGCCCCCTCTCCTCGCTTCTCAGCATTTTCAGCCTCGAGCCCTGCAAAATTGTCGAGGCCGGCGATTAGTGCCTCCAAGTCGGCATTCCTGTCGACCGGGCAATCCCGCACAGCTTCGGCCGTCAGGACGTCGGATGACGAGGCTAGGCTTTCTAGAAGAGGGACGACCTTCATACCCTCCAGCAGGGCCCCGGCGTAAGCATGGTACACATCATCATCCGACATCGACTGATACCCATACTTAGACTTATCCAAGTCCGGGTAATCAGCAGCAATGTTGTCGATGGTGTCGGCAGCGACGCGGGCGTTCAGCACCGTCGCCACCTGCCCGGCCAGTTTCGAGAACATCTCGGACCGAAACAGTTTCTCCGTGTAGGCACGAAGCAGCGGCCCTTGCCTAGCCACCACTTCGGCCTCCCAAAGCTTCGCCGCCTCCAGCACGGCCTTTAATGCAGCGACCTGCAACTTAGCTGCTTTAGCTGCAGCTCGAGCCTCAGCCTCCTTGGCCGAGGCAACCTTCGCCTCAGTCACAGCAGCAGCCAGCCGGTTGGCAAGACCGACCTTCTCGTTCTCCAACTCCCATTGGACCCGAGATGCTTCAGTGAATCGACTAGCCCCCTCGTCGAGGAACCTAGACAGGTCCGAAGCGTCCTTCAGCAGCACTTCCGCGAGGCTGGTGAATTTGGCGGCTATCACCTCGGCGCCCTACAAAAACCCTTAAAAACATTATTATACAGAAGGGAAAAATACATCAACGCTCCAAGCTAGCTATCATACCTCGGGAAACGGCTGACGCCGATTCACCAGTTCTCCAACTGGCTGATCCAATAACCCAACAGAAGATCGGCCCGTAACTAGGGCGCTACCACCCTCAGCCGATGCAGCCGTAGTCACCTTCGGCACCTTTTGCGATGCAGAAGGGGTTGGCTAGAAAGCGACCCTACCGGTGATGAGCCCGGCTCGCTCTCAGTCCGCTCCGAAGACACCTCGGCAGGCGCCTTCTCGGTGGCAGACCTCGGCCTCTTTAAGTTATTCAACAGCTTCATTGCAGTTTGAAATGCAAACGTATTCAGTAAAAATAAGGAAATGAAGAAGAAAATGGAGGGGGGAGGGCAGGAAAAAGAGGAATGCCGAGGTGGGGCCTCACCTTTCACCGGATCCACCATGGACTTAGGGTCGAAAGGGCTCAACCCCAGACGAGCGAGCTTGGCCTCATCAAACTCCCCAGAAATGACGCCGAGCTCCCCCAAAATTCTCTCGAGCTCATTGAACCTCTCTTCGGTGCTCTGGTCCCCTAACTTATCCGTTTTCCAGACGAATTGGGACACTTCGTCAGACCGGCAAAAGAAATACTTCTTCTGCCAGTTCGAGTGCTTAGACTTCATCCTAACCCTAAATCCGAGGTTAGCGGAGAGGTAAAACCACCCCGTACTCGGTTTAAAGTTGAAAAACCTAAGGATCAATCCTAGGGTTAAAGGGACATCGCGGCGGCCGGCCTCAACAGCGAGACCGATGAGTTGTTTAAACGAGTTTGGCATAATTTGCCCTAAGGCTATGCCGAACTTCCGTAATAATTTATCAAAAATAGGAAAAAGGGGAAAACGAAGACCGCAACCCAAGCAGTCTTCGTACACGGTAAAAAAACCGACCGGAGGTGAACAAGCCCTATCCTCCGGACGGGGAACTACAAGCCAAGCGGAAGCAGGAAATAATTTTTTTTGGCAAGTTCCTAAACCCTAGATGCATTCAAAATTGACGCATGTTCAAGAACATTGCCGCAATCCGGACCTATGGAAGGATACCGGACACTACGGACAACATGGACGACTGAATCTACGGTGTAAACCTTAATATCTACAAATGGCAACGGATTGAATGTCGCCGCCGGAGAAGACGACGGAGAACCGGACTCGTCACGGTCCCCGTCACTATGACCACTACTGACTCGGGAAGAAGAAGCCATGGTAAGAAATAACTTACTTGCTAAAATGAGGTGGAGGATTCCAACGGAGAACAAGCGGCGGCGCTGCAAATCGCGAAAGCCGGAGAAAGAGAAAGAAGGCAGAAAGTTGAAAGTGTTTTTGAATTTTTTTGCTAAGTGGGGAGAAATGGCGTCTCAAGGAAGTTTTATGCAACTTCCGCCTCTCCACTTTCCTCCCACGTCCAATCAAGCCCTACTTTATCGGGAATCCAACCGGTGCATTAATTAAAAGTAACTGACACATCCTGACCTTAGCCTCGGCGAGACGGTACGCATGCCACTTCGTTATAGTTATTTCTCGACGAAGCAAAACACTCCTCAATTACCTCATCCTGGACGGGACGAGCCGAACTTGACTTTGTCAAATTTATTTTTCGACGGGGCAAGTTAATTTTAACCGACCTCGTCTTAACGAGGCGGTACGAACTCGACTTCGTCAAATTTATTTTTCGATGGGGCAAGTTACTTTAACCGACCTCGTCTTAAAGATGTAGTCGGCGATTGACTTCGTCAATTCTACCTTTTGATGGGGCGACGCACTTCACTCCTACCTCAGCTATTTCTCGTAAATCACACCCTCGCTTCTACATCTTTGTGAGGAGGGGGATGTGATAGGATATGGCCCAGCTCCTAGGTCCAAAGCATCGGCCCAATATAATTGGGCCCCGACAGTTAAGCTCGGCCCAGGCAGCTCGGCCCACTTGAAGATAAGAGACTTTATCACCAAGGCAACAAAGACTCCTACATCGACTACAACTCAAGCTCTAAGATAGATATAGAAGCTCGGTGTTTATCCATAAAGGAGGAGATCAAACCAAAAAGTCCAAATAGGAGAATAATTCGTATTATAGTCGAACTCCATGTAACTATCTATAAATAGGGGTTTAGAATAGATTGAGGGGAGAGAACAATCTTGTAATCACTACTCATACTAGCAATAAAGACCCATACTCTCTTTTGCTCCGTGGACGTAGATCTATTCCGGTAGATCGAACCACGTAAATCCTTCGTGTCCCTTTTATTTTCATGTTCATAAATTCTTCGTCTACGTGCATTAATCAACCTTGGAAAATAAGATCGATCATATCCTCTTGGTTTAGTTTGGTAGCTTGGTTGCATCATCTTTATTCTTGGTGTAGTTTGGTAGTATATGTTGATTAGAGAAATAGTAAAAATTATGCACTAGTTCGCAAACCTTAAGGATTATTTGCTAATTTTAACGTTTCTTGTCCCTTGTCTGTACCTCTATTTTTCCAACACTGGGAAGGAATAATTGAGGCCCTCCCTTTTCTTGCTTATATATTCATCAAATCTCTTTGCAAAACCCACTCACTCACATCTTCATCTCCAACTCACCTCTCCATGCATAAACTATGAAATTTATTAGCTAGAAAATTAAAAGGGTAGAGTTTGATAATGGGGCTGATAGAAAGGCTTGAAAGAATGCAGAGAGTTGGCAAGAAACAGTGCAGTAGGTTTTACTGGAGAATACGAGCAGCAACGAAGACAAGGCGGAGGAAGCGAGCGAGGTTCCAGTATGATACATACTGCTATGCCATGAACTTTGATGATGGTTTGGAGAGAGAGATGAGAGAGAAAGAGGGAGATTTTGAGGAGAATTGTGCTGAAAGGAGAAGAATGATCTTGGTGTATTTTGTGTTTGTGAAATAGTAGTAGTAGTAGTGAAGCTAGATGCAGATGTGTTATTTTTTTCTTTGTTTTGTTTTGTTTTGTTTTTTTTTGTTTTTGTTTTTTTTAATTAGTGCTATTTAATTATTAATGCTTGGAGTAGGTAAATTGAAATTACATGAAGATGATTCGCGAGCCTCTTGCACATCAATCTTGATCATTTCACAATTCATATCTATAGGTGCAGCATTGCCTTCACTTCGATACTTGGTCGAGTATCAAGCTCGGACTTGGCTCATTTAGTCGACGAGCTTCACTAAATAAGCTCGAATGAACTTGTGATGGATTGAAATCAAAATACCAAAATACTTAAAATCATAAATAATGTCAATTTAATCTATCACCAATGATCTTGAATCTTGAAAAGCAAAGAAACTCTGCCCAATGACATGAACTCAGTTAAACAAATTGAAAGGGCACATGTTATTACATGACATATATTTGGATGAAATTGGTGCCTGAAGAATCATTGCAAGAATTTACATGAGGTAGGACACTATTACATACAATCATCATTAATTCCTATGAAATAGTAAGCTTTTATCCTCTTCCATATAACTTGTAAGAGAACCAAATGTTAAACAACAGGATCTTCCAAAGCTGCAGCAGAAAAATCATTTATCCGAGGGTACACGGCTTTCTCATCTAGCTGGTTTTGCACCAGTATCAACATTTTCAATAAACTCGGAAGCTTTGGATCTGTCCAACATCACGCGAAGAAGATTGGGTTAAAGTCTTGAACATAATACATCAAACACTAAATATGAACCACCACACCAAGAGCAAGAGGGACAAGCATAAACAAGCTGCATTTCATATCAGGACGACAGGATCAGATATTGCAAATTGTAAGAAAACTAAACAAAAGGACCCTTAAAAAAACTAATTTATGTGCCAAAGTCACTAATTAGTCAAAGCTAAATCAAGTGCATTTGTATATGAATTGATGACCTAGCAGCATGAAGAAATTATAAGTATAACATCTTAATCCAGATGACGAAATCTGTACTGTCTGAAAATTTATCTCAATGCATACAGAATCTAATTATAGCTATTAGCAAAGAACTTCTAAAGTAGAGGACTGAAAATAAATGTACAAGAAGCTGCCAATGAAACATGCTGTGAAAATATAAAGTAAATGATAAATGCTTCAGATCTCATATGTATTGGATGGCATAGTTGCTACTGAAATTGTGAGAACTTCCACGTTATCTCATTAACTTTTATAGTCCATGTCCTCGTCTATATGCTCCTTCAGTCCTTCCCCCCGGTTAGATTTACAGAAATCGAATATTCCTTTTTATAGTACACAATGATAGTAAGACGGCTTTACTATCCAAATAGTATCTATTTATTTAGAGATAGGACCAGATACTTTAATCTCAAGACACCAAAACATTATTGTACTTGGGCATTGAAAACTTTAACTTGGTAACAAAGTATAACCAACAAAGAGATTTGACTTACTGTAAAAAATATTGTATGTAGATTTGACTTACTGTAAAAAATATTGTATGTCTTTCTCTAACTACATCTACTTGTACGAACTAACCTTTTTCATGGCTTTGACTGGTAAGGATAGCTGCATTCACCTCACTAGCAGTCTTCATCCGTTGGGATATATCAAGCAGCTCACGAACAGGGCAATTGCTCACGTCTTCAAAAGCAAGCAATGCAACAGTCCTTTCCAATTCTTCCAAAAACCCTTGCTGAAATACAGATCTTTCAATTGACATCAACGTAACAAAGATATTCAAATTCAAATATCACTCTAATTATAACATCAGACTTATGTAGCAGAGAAATCAAACTAATTATTACGTTTTCCTCTCCCCTCGGAGCAAGTTCCTCTTGAGCAAATTCCAAAGCTGCCTCAACCTTCCCATTCCGGATCAGTTCAATCATCCGTTGCTGTTGGAGATGAAAAAAGAGTTGCGGATTTGTGTCCAATATCTGCAAGCAAACAAATCAAATTGATTGATAAGAAATTCATGGAAACAAACATAATGTAAGTAACTAGCTTTAGGTCTACTTTAAACATATTTCACACAAAGGAGAGAAAAAGAAGAACAATAACATTCGCACCTCAGGGTTCAAATCATTAACTTTTTCAATAGCATCCTCCACATTACCACTCTGTACAGCTTTCTTAACTGCCATACGATCAGTGATGGTTGCAAGATCTATGTCCGCTATTCACCAATAAGGAAATTCAAATGTGCTTCAAAGTTAAAAATACATACAACTCATGGAAATACAGAAATAGGGGAACTGGAATTCGGAAAATTTAGAAGAGGATACGCTCTGTCCCGGATTCTAGTCGGAATTTTTCAGCAACATCCACGTAACCCTCAGTAACCAGAAAATTCATAACCAATTTGTTCATATCGTCTTTTCTAAGATTAACATCAGTGAGTTTTTTCTCCCAATCTACTCTGGTTATAACTTTCTTCGATGCAGCCTGTAGAAGCAAATCAAGGAGCAAGTAAAATGCACTGCTACTAACAGTTTGAAGCATGAAGCATCGTAGATAGCAGCACAAAAGGTACAGAAGAATTAAGCAATGGTTCGAATAAATGAAACAATATCGTATAATCTACCTAACACAGTTCTAAAAAGATGATAGGTAATCAGTAGATTATAAGTACATTGCAAGTTATGAGAACATAAGATGAACCATGAACATGATATCACCATCATAAATAATAATCTAATCCCTAAAATACGAACCGAAATCTTCATTCTCCGCGAATCCCCTCACAATTGTATGATTCTTTTATGATATTTATCCAGTGCAATAACTATCCACAATCAGTAATTACACGAAGTTTATACACATAAACTCGATCTTTCAACAAAAAAAAAACACTGAACCCAAATAAACCCCATGAAAATCAAAACTGAAATAGAATATGAAATGCTGGTTCAAAATATTTTTGCGAACGCACGCTGAAGCGCATTGCAAGCCCGTGATTAAATCGAGAATCATATGCGATAACAGCAATTTTGATGAATGAGATCCCCGGATTAAACCGAAATAATTCATCAAATGAAATGAACGAGAGAGGGGATTTACCATAGCTTTGATTTCAGCGAGTTCGCGAATGAGAATCCAGAACAAAATCAGTTACTCCACGCCTTCAGCCCCCGTGTAAAAGTAGGAAAATTTAACTATGATTCGCAGCATAATTTACCTGCTTCTTAAAAGATCTATCATTCACTTATTTTTAATTAAAAAGTGTTAATTGTGGTAAATAAAGTGTGTGTGATAATTAAAGTTTTGAATTTTTTATAAATATATTTAATATTAAATAAGTATTTTAAGGAAAATAAAGTCATTAATTAATTTTTTTATGCATTAATTAATTATTTTAATTCAATAATTATTTTCTTTTTAGGAAATAAGGTTATTTCGATGGGATGACCCAAAAAGGAAAATAAGGCTATTTCGACGGGACGGAAGGAGTGGTGTTTAATAATTTATAGATAAAAATGTCAATTCTTAGAATTAGACCTCATATTTTGGGCTCACAAAAATAAGGTCGTGTTAAAGAATCAAAAATAAATTGCTGGTCCATAGCTAGATGCGCCCATTACGAAGAGGCCCATGTCAATCCACTAATGCACATCGCTGTAACAAAGACAAACGCTGGCCTTCATAAATTGAGGCGTAGCATAATGGTTTGTCCCCTCGGGGACATCTGATAAAATTGGAACGATACAAAGAAGATTAACATGGCCCGTGCGCAAGGATAACACGTATAAATTGAGAAATGGTCCAATTTTTTTTTTTTTTTTTTTTTTGTTAATTTTTTTTTACCGAATATAATTTCTGCAATTAAAATTTTAAAACAATTGAAGGCCACATTATTAACCCTTCGAGCATTCACAGCGTGGAAGGTGCCGCCCGTTGGGCCCCCTACACCAGCGGGCGCTCTCCAATTTTCGCCATTGGTGCCCTCCGAGGGCGCGAGCCCGTGGGCTCGTCGTTGCCCTCCACCCCTCTCGCGGGCGCGCACAAGTGGCAGACGCAGATTGGTCAGTGGACCGACGAATTTTTTTTTTTTTTTTTTAATTCCCATATTTTTACTTATATATACCTCATCCCTAAAACTATTTTCCATACCATTTTCATCTTCAATACTACATATCATCTACTTCTCTTTTTCATTTTTTTACATTCTAAATTTTAAAAAAAATGAATCATGAGGAACGAGAAAGGATAGTACGTAAATGTATCGAGTTGTTTTTCCAAGCCGAGGAAATTTGGGTACGTTTCGGTCATCATTAGTATTTTTTTATTTTTTTTTTTGTATTTTTTTTGTATTATATTGTAATTTTCTAAACGTGCAATACAATTGAATTTAAAAAATGTCTCATATCAATTTAAATCATTAAAAATTTTATTTAAAATAAAATAATACTCCGTATAATATAATATTACAGAGCCCACTATATTTTTGGAAGGCTCAACCGCAGCCAAAATGAGAGCCCTCCGAAATTTATTAAAATACTATAAAATTGGAGGGCTCTGTGAATGCTCTTCTACACAAGTCGGTGCTCTCTATCTCTCTCTATAAAATTTACCCTTCTTCCTTCCCCACCTTCATAATCTTATGCACTGGATTCATCTTCAAGTTCGTTAATTTTTATGTCTTTTCCTCCAATTTTTATTTTCTTCCTCGATCAGAAAACGATGAAATCTACGTCTCGAAATTTTGAGATTTCCCTTTTACAAGTTAACTATAATTCCCAGCTTAATTGACCTGCTTCTAATCGATCAATAATTAAAATTGGCAATGATACGAACACAAATCGCAAACAAATTAAATATCTACGAGTTTAAATTTAAATGGAAGAAGTCGAATCTATATCTATATATATAAAAGCCAAGTAGTGGCTTGTGAAGGAAGATGCCGTCATTTTCTTCTACATATGGTTATTAGAGAGTAACATAGGGTTTATAGAGTAATCATCTTTATAATTATGCTTTTTTTAATCTATAACAATTATAAGTGTATAAATTTTAAATAAACTTATGTGAAATTAATATAATTTTTTTAAACTTCTTAAAAAACAAATTCTGGAATTGATTGAACCGGATGTTTTAATATATCTATAATAAAGATTACATATTGGTTTAAATGTGTATTTTAATTTGTATAGCAATATGTTAAATAAAAATATCAAATTAAAATTCGAATAATGATATCATTGCTTGGAATTTATTAAAAAAGATAAATAATAAATAAATACTTGACCCGTGCATAGCACGGGCGCAAAACTAGTAGATATAATAGTCAAATACGATAGATAATGAGTTGACTCTTTTGCCCATGTGACGTTTCAATATCATATGAAGTTGGTGTTTATTCGTACAAAAGAAACTTTAGAATATATATGCAATAATAAACTTTATTTGTGGATGGATGAATTAATCAGAAGAGCACAAGACGGAGGATGTCACCCCCTAATTTGAATGACTTCTCTATCTCATTCAAGCACCTATCGTTTTCCTCCCTATTCCAGCTCTGCATTGCAAATAAGTACGTAGTACATTTAATTAATCAATATTTAACATATTAGAAAAATATATAAACTTGAAACTTAATTTTCATGTTCGTACTTCCCCAAGTGTATTGAGCTTATCTCGAACATTTTGCAGTAATATTGGTAGCTCTCCTTCGTACTTGTAAAATTCCAGTTCCTTGTCCTTAATAATATTCTCCTCAACCTGTTCCAACCAATTAATTAACTATAATATATACCACTCCAAATATCTATACTATAATATTTGTCATATCAATTGTAGACACGTTAATATTATCAAAATTAAATATGTATATAATTATATAAAATTCATTTACCTTTTTCCAATGATCTTACCACCAGCAGTGTGGCCGAAGTAAGTCATGTAGAAATGGCAAATGAAAGCATGTGGATCTTTTTCAGACAAATCATTGAGGTAGTTAGCATAATCAATACCATGATTGGAAGGTTGTGGTATGGTATGGCATAACCTTGCTCCTCAAACCACTCCAAATCTTTTCCCACCTTTTCCGATCTCTCCAAACCGGTCTTCCTAAATTCTGCATCTGCAATGCATCCAACATTTATCGTAATTTGTACTCCCTCCGTCTCATTTATAAAAGGATAAATTTCATTCTGGTATGTCCTATCCATAATGACATATTTCCCAAAATAGAAAAATTAATTAATGATATCATAAACAAAAATCAATTATAAGCCATTAAATAATGATATACATTTTTTTTTTCTAAAAGAAACTAAATTTTAATTATAAATCATTAGGTCACGTGTACAGTCTCATATAACTCGATTGCTGCTAATCACCTCTATCTTAATTCTCGTGATAGAAAGTGAAAAAAGCTATAGCAAAAACTTACATTGAGGGAAACGGCTTTCTCCACAATTGTCTCGAGAGCTTCATAGATCAACTTGCTATTCACCAAGAAGTTCAAGTAACCCTCGAGGCTGGATTCCCATTTCGCAATAGCAAAACCAGCCGCCGCCTCCTCCCTCTGCCCCGCCTTGTGCAGCTTCATCGCCACCGTCTTCATCTCCTCTGCAAGTTTCTTGATAGGGTTCCGCCCTGCCCCCGTCGCGGCAGCTGAAACCGCCACCACCCTCGCCCCTCTCTTCGCCGGAAACAGAGCTTGATGAGGAGGCCGAGGCTTCACCACTTTGTAGGAGAGGGAGATCATATTCATGTTCATGGGAGTTAGGGATAGGGATGCCATGTCGGTGTGTGTGTGTGTGTAAACTGGAGAATAGAGTTAATATAATGGAGAAGGTCAACTATATAACAGGAGAATGGACATGAAACACATGCTAATAATGGAAAGGATCCGTCTTAAAAATAACAAACCAAAATTAATTAATAATATGGTCCCTGTACTGGAGGCACGTCTCTATTTTTATAACCTAATCATTGTGTGAGAAACTGAAATGTAATCAAGTTGCAATTATTGCAAATATTAATTTGATTGTTTTATTTTTAGCATATACTGTACTATAATTCTAGTAAAAGATTACTATATATATATATATAATGTGACATTTATTCAGAAGAAGCAAAAAAATTTCTTCCAGCATTTATTAGAATATGGAGAGTACATGCATGTCTGTGCATTTAATTTCTTGAATTTAGTACCTGCAGGGATGGCCTAAACTATTTTATATTTTATTTTTCGATTATGCGATATGATGCCCTAAGTTTTATCCAATCTTTAATATTGTAGATTTGTAGTTGATCGAATGGATTTATTTCTCCTATGTACTCCAACTTATTTATTTCATCGATCTCCCTTTAATGTTTACAACACACACACACACACATACATATATATATATATATATATATATATATATATATATATATGTATGTATATGTCTGCAGGAGTTTCATTTATCTACCAATAAACTTTTCCAAGGAAATTCTGATTATTTTTGTCCAAATTTTACTTTTCCAAGAAAAACGAATTTTGAAGCAGTCCTTTTCATGCATATATGGTTACTGTATTTAATTATTAGTATAATAAATTGACGAGATCTCCATGTAATGGAGGGGATTCAACCACTAGCGCGTTATTTGAATATATATATATATATATATATATATATATATATATATATATATATATATATATATATATAGTTTGGTTTATATAGATTTAAGTTCTAGTGTGAGAAGTGCGAATTATGCTTAAAGCTATACAGAATCATGCTTACAACTATACAGAATCATGCTTATGGTGCATTTTGTGCTTATAAGCATAAAATAAGCCATAAGCATAATTGTGTACCATAAGCATGATTCTGTATAGTTGTAAGCATGATTTTGCATAGCTTTAAGCATAATTCGCACTTCTCACACTAGGATTTATTTGCATGTGAACCCTTCCCTATATATATATATAGATCTCATCCTATATATATATAGGGATGAAATCCCGTACAAATGAGGTTTTCCGTAAAAAGTAAAAAATGATGCACTATATGCACAATTATAATGCATGATATGTACAATTATAATGCACTGTGCTCATAATGCATTGTCAATACTATCATAATGCATCAGTCATCATAATGCATTTTCAGTACAATTATATATATATATAGGGATGAGATCCCGTACAAATGAGGTTTTCCGTAAAAAGTAAAAAATGATGCACTATATGCACAATTATAATGCATGATATGTACAATTATAATGCACTGTGCTCATAATGCATTGTCAATACTATCATAATGCATCAGTCATCATAATGCATTTTCAGTACAATTATAATGCACCAGTTAATCTGGGCCATAGATCACACCAAGATCAATGGTCCAGATTACTTCTCATTTTTTACGGAACTAGTCTTTTGTATGTGATCTCTTCACTATATATATATATATTATTATTTTGATTATTATGAAAGAGTAGTAGGAGCCATTGATTATTAGATCACCCGATGTGCAAATGTCTCATTTTTGGGACTGTTACACTCGCTAAGTAGTTGACCAGAGACAAAACTCCATATAATTTCTCTATTCATAAGCTCTTAGACAGGGAGCAAAACTCGAATCGGACCGAAAAATTAAACTGAAACGAACTGAAATTTATTGTTTAGTTCGGATCGACACCTTATTTGGTTTGGTTTGGGTTAAAAATATCAATCCAAATTTAATATGGTTTGGCTTCGGGTTGGCCGGAAAAAAAAAAACCCAAATTATTTTAATTATATTTTTAATATTATATTTTTATAAGTTTATTAATAAAAATTAAGATTATATGGGGTATATTATATTCATTACCAATTTTATTTCCTCACAAGTCACTTAAGAGTCCAATATCAAAATATCGATTTTCTCACAACTCTAGTTCATTCGCCTTATTGTTATATTATTAATTTTTGATATAACTTTATTCTCAATTACTTTATTTTTAATTCTAGTAAAAAAACTAAAATAATACAAAACGCTATCTATGAGCCGGAACGAGCACCTAGGAGAAGGGAGATCCACCTAGCATGAATCAGTGGATTGTATGTTTTCTTTGTGGGAGGGGGCTTTACTTACATTACATCTTTACTCGTTATATTTGATTTTCCTTACAGTGCATTGCTCTATCTTGGATGGCTAACAAGGAATAAAATAGTGAATTGTTTGAGGATGATGCATCTGGTCCTCTTGCCCAGGTTGGTTGGTTTAGGGTTGTAGAGGCTCAGGGTATTAAGAATTTAATCGAACTTCCACAAACAAAAATAAAATACTGTATGCTCTAAATCTCTAATTCTAAACTAGTTTTAGTTTTATACAATTATAATAATTACATAAGCATTTTATGAAGTCCAAGATCGCATTTTCCCTTTATATATGAATAATTGAATATTAACCTTTTATTTTTCTGAAACGGGGCGCAAAATGCAATGCATAATCATATATTTCCTCCGCTCCAAAATCAAATGCAACACTTATTTTTTAAAAAAAAACTCGCGTATTTCAGAGAAGTGATGATGCACTGATACATTTCAAGTACTATTAAACATGCATGAGTACAAGATTCGACTTAGGCCTTAAATTTTTGAAGTAAAAAATTGTTAATTTGAACAAGCACAAAAAAAGTATGCCTAGACTCTGACGAGGTTAGGAAGTCTGTTTGACTTGTGGAATCGTTATGAGTTCCATTTATCCCTTCTCCCTCTATCTATATTTTATGTAGTAGTAGTTGTCTCATTTATTGTCAATATGTTATGTTCTTACATATATGGATTGGTTATGAATTTCAATGATTTATTTGAAACATATAATTAATAATATTATTAAAATCTATTGTTCCGTTAGATTTCCCTAATTTCTTCTCTTTTATTTGATTCCTCGTCTCCTTTAAAGCGTTCTTCCTTTTTTATTTGAGCTATTTTGGTCAAAGTGTTTTTTTTTTTTTTTTTTTCTAAAAAAAAAATTAAAAAAATTATGGACTCTACCATCCTTTTTAGATTTTTTTTACCGTATTGAAAAAAAAAATGTTTTGAATGCGACATAAGGTATAAGTTTTCCTTGTCCTAGCTATAATCCGAAAAGTTATTTGCTTGAAAAATCACAAATTTTGGTATAATTTGTTTTTTAACACGAACTTTAAATTTAGCGTGTGTACATAAACTAACGAATTAATGATCAATTTGATTTTTGGGCACTCGAACCTACATGTAAAATTTCATCCCTAATTAACTGAAATGCTAACCAAATACAATCACATAAACGAAACGCAGTAAAATTTCCATTTAAAATTTATCATTCTAAATAAATTATCAGAAAGAATAACTAATGCAGTTATTTTAAAATGATGATAGTGATACTTAGAAGAATGATATGCTACTCACCTCCCGTGAGCACCATTCGTGGGCACCTATCATCATTTGCTCACTTTAGTATTATTTTTGTTTGATTTTTTCGGTTGTTTTATATTCTAGTACATTAAAAATTAATATTGAAATCATTAAACCTATAAAATGTATAGGAATCGACACTCGATTTGTCATATTATTCATTTTGAAGTTTGATGGAAAAAAATAACAAATCGTGTCGATTTTTATACATTTTGTAGGTTTAATGATTTCAATATTAATTTATAAGATATTAAAAATATAAAACAATCAAAAAAATTGAATAAAATAATGTTAAAATGAGCAAACAGCGATAGGTGCCCACAAATGGTGCACACGGGAGGTGAGTAGCATATCATTCCTCGTGATACTTAATAAGAAAAGGACTTTAAAAACAACTAATATCTTATACCCGCAGCATACAAAAATATATTCTTAAAAAGTAGCCAAAAACCTATGATTCATATAAAATTATAGACTTTAAACATCTTAATAAAATAGTTTTAAGGACTTCATAAAGCTTTGGACAAATACCCTATAAATTAGGCCTTCACATTTCACCAAAATTAGGCCTTCTTCATTCAATCGATTTCGTACAACTGTGGGTTTGGGATGGGCCCGGTCCACGTAACCCGTTCAAAGTCACTCGCAAACCGATGGCACGCCATGACGGCGTAGCGGTAAAAGTAAACCTGAGTGTTGGGATCAATCACCTGATGAAGAGACAAACGAACTAGCCAATTAGGGTTGATTTTCAAGAGTTCTTCGACTCTTAGAATGTCTAGTTCGTTTCTCACTTCAAAATCGTGGATGCTCAAAGCCTGCGTAATTCCTATTTTGGCATCCCACCAACCAGCAACCGCATCCATGATGAGAGTACGGTCAGCCTGGTATTGTGCTCCAGCCATACTACCAAAAAATAACCATTTGTTACAGAGCCAACCAGACCGTTAAACTAGACAATTATATTATTATGATTTTGTTGATGATTTTTAATAGGTTCTAAAGAGTAAAAAGTTTGAGTGTGTGGACCATATGAAGCAGGCGCACAGCTCACTTTCTTGAAATTAAAGGGTAAGGTGGATGCAGTTATCACTGAAGATAGTGATTTGATCGCGTTTGGGTGCTCATAGGTAAGTTTTGATATCTTTTGATAAGTAGAGTGATAGAATAAATGATTAACAAAAGATACTCCTCTAAGAGGCTTACTAAGCAAATTGTTGTCCAGAACACTAATTCCTCCGAAAAACGTCAAACTCTAGACTAACACTCCTATTTAAACTGTCAACAAAGGATAAATAACAAGAAACACAAAATGACCCTCATTAAATAAATTTCAACCAATATTGTAAAAATCTAAGGCGTAGTTGAGGCGTTTGACCTAAATGAGGCGAGACAAAGCCTCAAACTTAAGACAAAGAAAAAATTATTAAAAAAAAAATAAATACTTAAAATAGAAAAATAATAAACAAAAGATCAAATTAAATAGATTTTCGTTTGCTACACAATCCATTAATCTAAAAATATTAAGTACCATAAGAGTAAATATATATAGTTAATGTATCAAAATAAAACCGGTAAGTGGTTATTATTGGTATACCCGAAAAAACAGAACCGGTTAGACAGCCCTACTTATAATCAACATTCACTTCCAGGGTGAAAAATTAAATGAGGTACATTCTAAAAAAAATTACCTTGTAATTTGAACATTATTCTAATTCATTTTTATTTTTGTACAAGGCAATATAAAAAGTCGATCAATACATTAAAGAGGGTAATGTACCTTCAAAAGTCGATCAATACATTAAAGAGGGTAATGTACTTGTCTATGAGAAAAAGATGCCACGCAGTATGAAAAGTTGAAAATTGAACCACCAATTCGAAAAGGAAGATCAGAGATGAACCGGATCAAAACAAACGATTAAGGCAGCAAGATATGAGTGAATGTGATGATAGTGATACTTAATAAGAAAAGGACTTTAAAAACAACTAATATCTTATACCAACATCATACAAAAATATATTCTTAAAAAGTAGCCAAAAACCTATGATTCATATAAAATTATAGACTTTAAACATCTTAATAAAGTGGTTTTAAGGACTTCATAAAGCTTCGGACAAAATTAGGCCTTTTTCATTCAATCGATTTCATACCACTGTGGGTTTGGGACGGGCCCGGTCCACATAACTCTTTCAAAGTCATTCACAAACCGATGGCACGCCATGACGGTGTAGGTAAAAGTAAACTTGAGTGTTGGGATCAATCGCCTAATGAAGAGACAAACAAACTAGCCAATTAGGGTTGATGTTCAAGAGTTCTTCGACTCTTAGAATGTCTAGTTCGTTTCTCACTTCGAAATCGTGGATGCTCTAAGTCTGCGTAATTCCTATTTTTATTTTAAAGTCAAAACTAGTTGGTAATTGGTGTATTCCCCCCCCCCCCTCATACACCAAGAACTTTCCCTGGGACCAACATGAAGGTTTTGATAGATAAATGAAGAAAGTGTGAACTAAAATTTTCATAAGGAATAAAATCTCAATTTCAGTAAATGGAATTACAGAAAATCATCATCTACAATCAATGTTTGAGCCTTATTTATACTCGGTGAGCACATACGCTTATATCGTACTAAAGCATAACATGTGGCTCAATATCAACCAAATATAAACATAAAACCAACGGACTAGATTAAAAGGAAGAAGCTGCCACGGATCCAACTCCAACAAGTGATAGTAGGTTTGAATCCAATCCATAGCAAAACTGCAGCTTCTTCTGCAAACTGTAAACTCTTTTTTTAGTTTAATTGGTTTAAGTGTGGTAGGTGTAATGAATATTGGTAGGTGAAATTAAATTGGGGTGTGTTATTTGAGAGATTTTTTTTATTTATTATTATTTACAATAAAAATAGTGTTGATAAATTTATTTTTAAAGATATTGTAAAATGGGATGTTAATTGTAATAAGGGAAAACTAATTGTACCATTAGTGTGTTAATTATTTTCTAAAATAGAAAGGGATCACGAATCTTGAACCGTACCAATAAGGAAAGAGGGTCACAAATCTTGAATTAGAGGAAGTAGATTATCCATTAAGAAATGAACTGTGAGCATCAACACATACATTGAAGAAAACAAAATCGAGAAGCCCAAAAGTCATGTGCCTAACTGTAAGTACTGGGCTTCAAAATAAAAAAGAAAACAAATTCAAGAAGATCTAGCTTAGTAACACAGCACTTGATGAAGTCCAGATAGCATGCCTTTAATAAAAGAAGAATGTGAAAATCATACTAACATTTTTTATCACCACCTTCAAATACTCAAAATCATAAATTTGGATGTAGGAAAAGAAAACAAAAGGGTCATTTCTCCAGAGTAGATTCAGGCGCGCCTGCCCAAGTGACATTTGCATACTCTCTCTGAAGAGCATAGCCCGCCGTGACAAGGTTGTTGTATAAACGGGTGCGGGGACGGATGGGCCGATAAAGTGACAATGTGAGTTCCCAGTGCGGGTTGAGTTCCAACAGCTCACGGACTGTTACAACATCTTGGAGATCTCGAATTTCAAAGTTGTGAATCTCCGAAACCCGCTCAATTTGGTATTCGGAGACCTGCCAACGCAAAGTCGTATGTACGTTGAAATTACGGTCCATTCTAGTAAAAAAAAATATACAGTTAACAAGTTAGAGACCGGATCAATGTACTGACATTTAAATTAGAGATCTCGGATACCCAAAGAAAAAACCCAGAACGTAAGGCATAAAACTTATTCTCAACCATCATTCTACAAGTTTATGTCCATCAAATCAAAAATTTCAGGAAAAAAAAAAAAAAAAAGTATGGGCAAATCTAAAATTTCAAAAAGAAAAAACGCATGGCAGTAGAAGTCGAAATGATTTGAGCAAACTAAGAGAGTTGCCCTGTAAATTCATACTACTACAGATCTTCATTCAAGACCGTTGTCTTCTGTTGGATAATTGAGTATGTAAAACCTTGTCGGACGTACAAAATAACAACGTAAATTGAAGATAAACTATTACAACGTGAATAAACAAAAATATAGAACAATAAGCAAAGTTGAGGAAAGCCCTCTTTTCGCAAGACGAGATACGTCCCGGTAGTGCTCTCGGTGATAGAGCTCCGGTAAACTGGATAGAAGCGAGGAGATGAGCTCAAAAAATGACAAAGGAAGAGGAAACGCAAAGATATGCTTTCGTTGGTGTGTTGTTAGTGTGTCTACAACTCCTTCACCTATTTATAGGCTTCATCACTTGAGGGGATTTGAATGTCATAATGGCATTAACCAGCCATTACTCGGCGGTTTCTAGCTGTTGCAGGTGGCGGAGTAATGGCGGAATAACAGCCATTCTAGAAGCTTTCCGAATGGGCAGATTAGCCCGCTCAGAGCTGGACACAGTGTCCTCCATATTAGCCCGCATAGAGCTGGACGAAGTGGCTTCTACATTATCTCATACACTACACATTGATATGTAATCAATGTGGTATAACTTTCACTTCATTAAATAATGAAGTAACTCTCCACCAAACACAACCTTTAAATATTTATATCTCACTCACCGGGATTTGGTTTTGAGCATATAAATATACCATGTTCATCTACTCTGAGAGTAGATCGACAATCTAATATTTAATTTAATAAATAAATTAAATATTAAATATTTACAATTTGATTAAAGACCAAATTGCAACATCTTCAAACACCCAAGAAACAAAAGCAACCAAGGATTTCTTTGAATTTTAACAAGTTAGGGAGAGGATCGAAAAAAGTATGCAGTCAGAGAAATAAAAAAATAAAAGGAAGAAACTACCAAAACGGGAAAAAAAAGGCGACGTTCATATCGGCATAATGAAGAAGACATGTTTTCAGAATCTAAAAATGTGGAAAAAAGAGAAAAGAAAACCCTAATAATCTACAGAAACAAAAAATGAAGAGATTATCAAGCACATCAGAGAGGGGAAACCCCCATCTAACAAGAAATTAAAGGGCGAGCACGGAGAAATAGTTAGGTACATAGTACACTGGATAAGATCTGTGAAAAAAAGGAGTAGAAATCCATGAAAAAAAAAGAAGAGAGTTGCGCATAGAACCAATGGAAAACACAAAACAGATGAAAAACCTGTTGGAATCTAGACTTAGATTTCAACTCTTGTTTTTATCTTTCTTCACATATGTTTACATGGATTTATTTCATGTGTCATGCTGGACTAAGGGGGAGTGATGATGTGGCCGATGATGTGGCAAATGCAGAGCTGGTGGGCTGTAGAGCTGCTGTGTGATCAAGCTCAAGTCCAATATCATAGTGGGCTGATGGTGGACGTTTTCAGCTAGGGTTTGGAGCCACGTGATAAGGGTTGAGGGAGGATAAGATTTGATCATATTTAATCTTATCTCAAACGAAACCCTAACCTTGGTGGCTAAGAATCAAACTGTATATAAGGAGGAAGATTCATCGGAGAAAAAGGCCTTTGGAGAGTTCTTAGAGAGTTATCCAATTGTTTTAGTTGAGTAATACTAGCATCATACAACTAGCTTAGTGGATAGTTAGTTAGTTTGTGTTAGTAGCTTTTAATTGTTTGTTTCCTCAACTATGGTTTGTAATTCTTCGTGAATTATAGTGTTTGTTTCGCCTTGAGGCATCTACAAGATATTATTCATATATCTTGTAGAAAAACCATCTTCTTTGTCTCCGTTCTATTTTTGTTTTTCCGTTGCGTCAGTCTCTGAGGAGGTGCTCACAGAGCTAGCCTCTGTGGGTACCTCCGTGCTCACCCCCGCCACATGTAAGACATCCTCACGATATCTTGCACAAACCAGTTCTGTGTTTTCTCTTCTCAGTTTTCTGTTTGTTCGTTTTAGTTTTTCCGTTGCGTTTGTGTTCGAAGTTGCAGTGTTGCACTCACAGTGTTGTTCACAGTGAACACCTTTATGCCACCGATTAATACCAACAAAACCATGATACGAAACTCGCATGAAAAAAATAAAAAATCCTACTTGAGAGTTTGACGGGACGAAGAGCGAGAGAGAGATATGAATGTGGCTTTTGTGTTTTTTTTGTAGAGAGTATATGAGTTGATGATAGTAACCCTTGAGAATATAAGAGAGAGAAAGGGTTGTCATGTGATGATATTCCTACCTATAATTCTCTCTCTTCTGTCGTTCTTGCTATCGCTTAATTATATGTGTATTTTGAATTTGGTATCTACAAGTTTTGGAGCAGGAAAGGAAAACGTAAACAACCTGAGTGCAACATTCTGGTAGCAATCATCTCTGTCTAGCGACGGAATGGCGACGGAATTTCCGTAGCCAAATCACCGGCGACGGCTAGAATTCAGTTGCCGGACGACGACGGATAGAGTTCGGTCGCCGGATGGCGACGGCTAGAGTTCGGTCGCCAGATGGCTACGGCTGGAGTTCGGTCGCCAGATAGAGACGGATGTCTCCTCCGTCGCCAAGTCCGTCGTGGATCTTAACTACAGATGTTTTTTCCGTCGCCTCTTGCAATGGCTACAAGTTATTTTACGACAGTGTTGTTCGGTCGTTGGACCGACGCCATTCCGGAATTGCTACGGAATATCTTGAAACAACTACAGACTTTCTCGTCGCCATTCAGCGAATTTCTTGTAGTGATGCCTGCCCCTTTTACCTAACTAAACTAAACACTAGCACCATATTATGTTGAGGGCATATTTGTCTTTCATTTTAAGGATTTCTTTTTCTATAAAATTTGTCGTTTATCAGCATTTCTTTTTTATGATAATTGATACTGTATCCTAAAAATTACTGATAGTCTTGAGATAAACCCTAATTCTCACCCATGATAAATTAAAATAATAATCATAATCATAATTATATAATTAAATAATTATTTGAGATCTTTAATTATAAGTCACTATAAAAGAATAATCTCACAGTGATCTTGTTTGATGCATATAGTTAGCACTAATGTAAGACTGTTTAATGTTTTAATGTTTTTAGGTAGAATAGATTGTTTTAATGTTTTTTAGGTAATAAATAATATTGTGTCTGTCCTTATTGTATGAAGAGAGTAATGCAATTCTTGTCCAATTAAAAAAAGAAAAAGAAAAAAAGAAGCAATGTAATTGATGATTAATAATTATCCAAAATCTATTCTCAAAAAAGTATACTCCGTATATAGTATATACAAGAATTTGACCAGTGGCAATGGAGAATGGAGGTGAAAGAATATTTCATTTTCATCTCACATTTTTCTAGTTATTCAACGTTCAAATCGCTGCTTAATCACTAAAGTTGGTTTCCATTTCATACCCTGGAGTCAATCGTTGACTTTCTATGTTAATAATCAATCCTCACATTTTCTTTTATCATAACGAAATCGTATTTGATCAAACAAAACAGGGTACAAACAACAATGCAGGAAGTGCAACCTTGAATAATCTTGCAGATTTTGCCGATAAACAAAGCAGAGAAGTTGAAATTCCTCTCCTTTTACCTGATGCCACTACTGCTTCGCTTCATGTGAGCAATCTTCCCCTATTCATTCCTCTTTATTTTCTTATTTCATTAATTAATATCTAATTTAATAAAAATGAAATAAAATGCAGGTGTCGATCCTTCTTCTTGAATTGAGAAATGTGGAAGAAAGCGCCTGAAGCAGCAGCAGCGCCAAAGCCCACTCTCTTGTTTCCAAGATCTCCTTGCAATGGAGAAATGTTCTCCACTGATATTTCCTAAAAATTACTTCCATACATATATACGTCAATGAGCAAATATGACTAAGACATTTGTCGTGCACAATGAATGTGACAACCAATGTAATACTCCCCTCTTTCTCTCTCTAAATGGACGATGAGGGGATTGCCGATTTCAAAGAACATTTACAAGATTCGTCGTTTGAAGAAAATTAAACCCATCAACACATTCAATAACAAACTATCAAGGAACAGAATGAATAAAGCCCTCAAAATCTCATATATTAGGACTAAAAGAATCACATGATCGTCTAAGTAATTACAAAATCAAGATATAGAAATCTCCTAATTCTCAATCCACCTTAAATCCGCAGCTCCTTTATAAATTCATAGAGAAAGGTTCGAAGAAGAAAACATGCCAACTGCACATAATATGTCAATTTAAGCTTGCATTATCATCCTATATTAATGTTCATATTAACAGACATTTGAGCAATCTATTCACAACTAAACTAATTCGAATTACATGGTCGATTAATACCCCCTTGGAGGATAGGGATAAACTCCAGGCCATCGCACATCCATAACACGAGGAGGTGGCCTTAGAGGAGGCGAAGGCTGTGCATACATCACAACATTCTGCCAATGATGAGACGAACTTCCGGAAGGAGGATGCAGTTCCATCACTAAATTCGCAGAAGGCATCAAAGGAGAAGGCTGTCGAAAATTTACAATATGCAAATGTGCAGAAGGAATGATTCCATAGGGAGGAGGTGAATTCGCATAAGGAGGCCTCAAAGGAGGTGGCTGATGGTAAATTCTAGTATATTGCATCTCACTAGGATGGCTTCCATAGGCAGGTGGGTGAAATGGGATCCCGTAAGTACCTGCTAAAGCATAAGATCAGAAAGGAAGTTTGAAGATAAGATATTTGTCGAAAGAGAGAGAAACGATAACGGGGCATGAGTTTACTTCAGGTGATAATGTATTTTAAATATGGGATAATTGCCAGATTTAACCCCACATTTATATTACTTCACAATTTTTCACATGACATTTCAGTCCTTGCAATTAAAACACCACTTTTCAATTTGTTGCAATTTTCACACCATTTAAGATGTAAAACTCTGTTATAGCAAGTGATAGTTGTGTATACTGTAGAGTTAAGACTGTCGGATTGGTCTAGTCGAAAACGAAAAAGTTAAATAGATATATAAAACTGATATAGGCAAGTCTACAACATACTTTGATGGACTGATAATTTTGAGCTAACCCTTCATAACTCAAGTATATTATTGTAAATATGATCTATTGCCCAAAGTAAAGGTAGAGAACACTGACCAAATTTCCCTAGATTTTGAACCGATGCATTTATATAAGACTGATCTGGGGCTTTCTCACGATGTAGCAACAAAGCGCTGGTAGTTTCTCCTTTCATCTCGAGCAAGATTCTCTGTGCTTCTGTTCTATTAAGGTCCACAAACCAAACCTAAAAAAGGCACAAAAGGTTACAGACCTTATCAAGACACAAAATGGAAAAAAAGTTTTCTCAACTTTAAATTTTTGACATTTTTAAGTATACCTGATCAAAATATTCTTCTGCCCCAGGCATATCCTTACTCATAGGCAATGTAAAATTGGCCGTCAAGTTAACAGGTATAAAAGCAAGTCATTTCTCGCCTGAAGCAAACCAAGAATCAGTTAATTGACAAGAGGATATGTTTTATTTGAATAAAATTACCTAGCATTTGATTGACTGCTTCAGCTGGAACTTGCTTCCCCATTTCTTTGAATCTCTTCTCATCACGGGATTTGAGCTCTTCTGCTGTTGGAATTACCACAGCAGCAATCTGATAAAATGATACATAAACAACCAAACATAAAACTCACGCTTGTAATAAACCATTAAAGAAGATTCTTCTAATCAAATTACCTTTATATAATCTGCAAAAGGCTTTAGTTTACGTTTACGAGCAGTCTTATACACATTCGTCTGATCAACAATGATATTGCGACGTATTGTGGAAGCCCTCGAAAGAAGGACATTAAAAAACTTGGTAGCACGATCCATCAAGCGGTCAAACCTTTCGCCGTAATGCATGCGCAACAAGCTAGGCACCTGTAGTATAAGAAAAGATAAAGTTATGGGACTGGATAAGGATGTGCAAGAAAGAAACAACAGAATGTTGGTAACCTTCATCTGTTCCAAAGCTAAATTTGTCCCAAGAAGAATTTACCGCTTTTCAGGATGCTCATTCACCCACTTCTCAGCCCAAGTACTTTTCCCAGAAGCTGGTAGACCCACCATCATTCACTTCGCGTTCACTTTTATCTGAAAAGGCCGGTCACGTTATAGTGTTACCATCCAAAATGGCAGCAGTCCAAGGTTTGTAGCCATCTTCTGGAATCAAACCATCATCAATACTAAACTGTAACTGGACTACTACATTTTTCAGTAAAATGTGTGGGAAAATGGCTGATTGCCATTGCAACGCTTTAACTGGACAAGAAACCACGCCTAGGCCACCTGGCCCAGCATCAAACTCTTTGGCCACACCCAACCATTTCCCGTTTTTGGAAAAGCCAATTGTAGCCATGGGTTTACTTTCAAGGTCAACCGTGCAAACAATGGTGTCACGAACTCCAAAATTTTCACCATAATCCAAAAACTTTCCTGAACTAGAGAATTTTCCAGTACCACCATAACCAAAACTGTTTGAAGTCTCTCCAAGATTCCGCAATGCAACATCGCCTCTAGACACACCAACCCGACAAAGATGTTGCATATCTAAAGGAGTATCTTCCATGTCCACTGGTTGAGCTGATACAATTTTGCATCTGAAGCAGTACTTCCCTCTGGTGATTCCAATATTTGCCCGTGCACCAGACCAGCAATAAGAAAATCCTTAGTCATGTAGTGCTGAACCTTCCAACATAAAAATCTGAAAATGAAGAGAGAAAGATATCCACATCAGTTTTACACTTACTTGAAAGAAAACGGTAAGCATGTATCAACAACTCTGGGATATTCAGACCCCGGCCTTTGCAAATTGCAGACACTAAAATTTCAATCTTCATTGAAAAGTGCAGTGACTACATGACACATTAAGAGACAATACCAACCATGTCCACATAATTACGAGATAAAAGCAAACAGTTATTAACATATCATGGCAACATTCCTATTAGCATCTAGGGAAAAAATGTTGTGAAATCACAATAGAAATATGATTCCATCCATGAATTAAGATCAATACACAATCCAAAACAACACCACGGTGAAATTATTCAAGCATTACTTCATTATCTCGATACTTCTAAAATTTCATTCATCATACCTGGAAAAAGAAAAACATGACTTCTCCTAAAATCATAAATAACATAAAAACACACAAGCAACCCCCAAATCGATAATCAAGAGTTGATCGAATACCTATGTCGCAATCAGCGGGGTTGAGAACGACTCGCACGTCGGAAGCAACCGATAGAGAAGGTTTCGATTCTTCAATTCTCGCCTTCTTGAGCAGCGTTTCGTCGCACGACGGCAACTCGAGCTTCATAGATGCCATTTTTCACTGCGCAGTAAATTGTGCGCGCGCGAAAATAAAGGATTGAAATTTGTGCAGGGTATTTGCTGCGGGTTTTATATGGGAAAGGGACGAACGAAAAAGAAAGAACTGGAGGCACGAACAGAAAAGAAAGAACTGGAGGCTCCGGTCTTTGAATCAACCCTAACTTGCTAGCGGTAGCGCGCTTAAGACTCTTGATAGTGAAAATATATATAACTGGAGGACGACAAACTGCAGAGGAATAATATTCGTCAAATATAAATTGACCAGCGTAGGCCCGGCCCAACTGGGTCTCTTCAATTGTATTTCAATACATATAAAATAAAAATAAATAATCGTTTTCGTTTTCAGATAAAAACTAGTGTTGCTCCCGTGCGATGCACGGGTACTGCAACAATCAAAATTATAAGAAAAATTAGAATAATAAAATGAGATATATTATATCGAATGTTGAAAAAATAACTTTGAAATATGGAGTTTCTTTAAAATTAATAGTTCATTATTAATTTACAGCATGTATAATATGGTATTTTCTAAATTTATTAATGGGCCCTGCAATCTTCAAGTTTTAAATATAATAGTGTGATATACAATCTGCATGTTCGATGTTAACATTACATAAGAGATCAAATGTTTGTAATTTTAGAATTATAAGTTTTTCTAATCTTTCCTCAAATTGTAAAAGAATAAAATTTCAATTATACACCTACAGACTATTAATAATATGCATCATATTTATGTCTATAAAATAATCTCTAACTTTTTTTGGATTCAGTGAATGCAATCCAAATTTGACTGTTGTACAATAAAATAAAATAAATATATATAAGTCATTTTCTTTCCAAAAAAAAAAAGTAAACAAAATGATTGTAGTATGTAGTTGAGTTGTTTCGATATACGTATATCTCTTGCAAATGTAATATACTCCGTAATATTCATAAAGTTGTCTAATATACAACTATGATGATAAGAACAAAATCAAAGAAAATAAATATGTAACATGTTTTTAAGAAGAATAAATTAAATTTTGGACAATAATCATAGTGTTTGTTAGAAAAAAAAAACTTTAAAATGAGATAGTTATTCTAGAAGATAATTCAAAAAAAATCAAAGAAAAGTAAAGGTACATTGAGATATAGTTTTATATTATGCAAAGTAGTGTGTAAAATTTGGTAACAATATTTAATGATGCTTGCATTTAGAGGGAAAATCATCCAACTCATGCCTAATTTGAATTCTAATTTAAATAAGATATTAGCATTTAGATCCCAGAATTAGTATCTATCTCATTCATTGTGTATTAACCTTAGGATATTAGATTACTTCGACCTATATTTTAATCAATTATATATATAGGTATTTAGTCAATATTTGTGTTATATCTTTTGGATATAGTCATGTAGCTTTTGGAGGGAAAATGGTAATCTTGTAGTTTTTTGCAACAATTGAGCTTTTAGATATTGTAATAGATGCCAATGTTAAATATTTTCTCAGTCCATACTTTTTTTCTTAGACATGCGTCACGCGTCGTTTATATTTTTTATCCTCATAATCTATTAATATTTCTCATGTATTTATGAAAAAATTGATACATGGTGTGCCCCTTTCTACACTACAAAAATATTTATCAATTTTTTTATTAAAACTCATGCATGAATGAACAGCAAACTACAGTTTTATAGTCATATTGTAGATAAAAGGCCCTTGTTATTAATGAACTACTCCGTAGTGTTTAGATAGCAAACCAAGTTCAAACTTGAGAATATTCAACAGGTTAGCTTGTGAGGAAGTATTTGTAGATCGTTAAAATAAAAAGATTATAATTGTATTAAATGTATATATGAACTATGAAGGTATTAGGCCTTCCTTGAAAAAACAAATATTAAGCCTTTCTTTTAGCAAAATATGTATGTAAATGGGCCCTAGTCTTAGATGTATGTATAATGTATATAAATATTTATCGAATTTTTTATATATCAAAGTAAATATAGTATAAAGTGATAAATACATTATTATTATTATTATTATTATTATTATATCGGGAATTTTTATGTTTTTTAAACCTTGTTTCACAACAAAGTAAATGGAGGCTAAAAATAGTCTTGCCAAATCCTAAATAAGATCGACTACATTATGACCGAATATCATTACATTATGACCGAATATCATTGCCAAATCCCTTGTCTGTACCTCATTTTTCCAACACTTGAAGGAATAATTGAGGCTAGACCTGCCCACGGGGTGAGCCCGCCGGTTTCGGGCCCGGCCCGGCGGGCCAACGGGCCTGAAATATGAGAACCGAACCTGGCCCTTGATTTTAGAATACGGTTTAGGGCCAGGACCGAGGCCCGGCGGTCCCGGGCCGGGCCCGCACCGGCGGGCCAAGGGCCGGCCCTAAACCGCCGAAAATTGCATGTTGTGCTGCAGCTTCCCAAAACAGGGGAAAAACAGAGCATGGCAATTTGCTCTCGGCATTTTGCCGATTTTTTTTTTTTTTTTTTTTCAACTTTGATTGGTTTATTTATTTATTTATTCTTTTATATATATTTTTTTTATGAATACTAAATGATAATTTGGTAAGTTTTGATGATGTTTTTTTATTTTAAAAATATTTTTAAATAACTCATCAAAGTGTTAAAAATGAATAACAATTTTTCAATTTTGCATTAATAATGAGGAAAATTACAACAATAACTTAATCTCAATTTAAGTACTTTCACAATGGAATATGAACTTTTACATTTGAAATGGAAAATACTAATAATAATAATAAGGGACTTGAACTCAATTTAATTTCTAAAATCGAGTTGCCTACGTATCCTCATAATTTTAGAGGAATCAAAGTCGACGTAGTTCTTTTTACATTACAATGCTTCCTACTCCGCACCCGATGCCGATGCCGATCGATCCGTCTCGGTGAAGGCTTCATCTTCGCTCTCATTTCGATCATCCCATTCCGGTTCTTGAGCTCTAAGGTCGGCCCTACACCAATCATCAAGCAACATGGTAGCTTCAATGTTCGCCGGCCTCATTGTTGATCTTCTTTGATCTAGCATAAGACCTCCGGTGCTAAAGGCTTGTTCAACGGATACGGTGGATGCCGGGACGGCAAATAACTCCTTCGCCATCATGGAGAGTATTGGGTACTCCACTCTCTTCGACCACCATTTCAACACGTCGATCGACAGACCACTATCTTCAACACCAAAGACAAAACGAGTTTGCAAAAATATATCCAATTCACTATTACCTTGGCTCCTTGGATTATCATAGGTTCTATTTTGGATCATTCCTTGCATTTGTCTAACTAAAGGATCCATTGAGTCCATAGCAAAGGGAAAATCAAATGAAGACATCATAGTAGAAGAAGAAGAAATATTGGTATTATCTTCATTACTACCATACTTTCTCCTATATTCATCAAAAAGTTCTATCAAAGTCCTATATAAATCATCCTTGATTTGTTACACATTAGGAAGATCAAAAAATATTTGTTCACCATCAATTACAACACCACGAAAGTCCATTTGCAAAAAAGCATCATAATAAATCCCAAGCATTTGACAAACACCATCATATCTCCATTTAGGATCCAAACATTTAGCAATCAAGAAAACTTTTGGAATCTCCCTAAAATACTTTAGCCACTTTTGAACCATAACATAAATCACACCTTGCAAGTTTGGCCTAGTAAAACAAGTCTTAAAAGAGATGGCAATATACATGCAATGCTCCAACACTTTAACGGAAGTACAATAATAAACACCCGATAATTGTTTAGTAGCCATATGAAAAACCTTCAATAATCCATATAAATCATAACATGCATCCCAATGACTCTCATTAAGAACTAATTGAGCCGTGGAAAATTCTTTTCTAAAAAAATCACATAAATGACCCTTATACTCCATCGTACTATTAAGCATCTCATAAGTAGAATTCCAACGATGAGATACATCGACTTTGAAACACGTATAAACAATATTCTTTGAACGACAATATTTTTGCCATTTTTTCCCCAAAGCTTTTGATTTATGCAAATATTTAACGGCATTTTTAATAGGAACAACGGACTCTTGGAAAATATGAAGCGCATCTTGGACACATAAATTCAAAATATGACAAATGCATCTAGAATGAAAGTATTTTCCATCAAAAGATGGTGCACATGCTTCAATGAGTTGAGGAATACTAGCCGTGTTCGCCGTTGCATTATCAAAACCAACCGAAAAAACTTTATTAATCAAACCATATTCATTTAAAACGGTGATAATAATCAAAGCAATATTTTGAGCCGTGTGAGGCTCTTCAAACTCCCTAAATGCAATCAAACGTTTTTGCATAGTCCATTTTGCATCAATCCAATGACATGTAATTCCCATATAACTATATCTATTATATGCATCGGTCCAAACATCGGCACAAATAGAAACTTTATGACCCAAACGTTGCAAATATTTTATCAAATCTTTTTGTTTTTCCATGCATTGACGCCTAATCCTCTTAAGCATTTGAGTTCTAGCAACTTTACTAGCATTGGGACCTAAACCTTCTTTATAGGATGCTTCATACGTTATTCTATCGGCATAATTAAAAGGTTGTTTCTCCATAGCACAATATCTAGCACATGCATCTTCATATTTACCTTTATCAAATTTAAATAAAGAGTGTGTACCCGTCTCCGAAGATGAAGTGTTAACTCGAATTTGAGTTTGAGAAGTCGACATTCCGAACTCCGTTGGATGAGTGCTCTCCATGTGCCTAGTCATAGTGCCGTAGCCTCCTCCTCCGATCCATTTGTAACGTGTTGTGCAATAGTTGCAATACGCAAGGAATCTCTTTCAACCATCGGCTAGAGGAGGTTCGCCTTCGATCTCCGGTGCATCAACAAGTCGAAAGTGTTTCTTGAAGATGTCGGACTTCGGTGCTTTCTTGGCCTTTGATGGAGGATGAGGAGGTTGATCGTCTTCGTCGTCGTCGTGCTCTTCATCTCCTTCGTTGGTGGAGCCATGAAATTCGAATCAGTGGCTTTCCATCGTATTGACCATCTCCTCAAAGGCTTCATCTTCTTTCTCTTGGGCTTGAAGTCTCGTATACTCTTCGGCTTGTAGTCGTTCGGCTACTTGCCTTGAGATTTCCTCCACTATTTCCATCCTTCTTGACCTTTGAGTTTGTCGGCCTCCTTCGCTTTGGGATTCACCGACCACCTTGCCCTTACCCTTGTTTCCTTTGGAAGAAGACATTGTGTATGTGTGTGTAGTTATGAAAGTGAGAGTGAAAGCTTGAGAGTTGAGAGTTGAAACTTGAAACTTGAAAGTTATAATGGAGATTGAGAGAATGAGAGTGAGAGCTTGAGTTGAGTGCTTGAAACTTGAGAAGAATTAGACTTGTGAGTTGTGAGTGAAAGCTAATTAGAGTGAATATGAGAGTTTGAGAGTTGAGAGATTGTGTGGTGAATTAGTATTTGAATGAGGTTTAAATTTATAGTAGGGGATGAGAGATGGATGATTAGATGAGGAGTGGAGAGGAGGATGGGGAGGAGCATCCCACCAACGGCTAGGAGCCCCATCCCACCACCAACGGCTAGCTACAGCTGCAGCAGCTCTGTTTCTGCGCAACAATCCCGTTGGGCCCACCGGTCCTGGCTCGGCCCGTCGGGTCCCAACGGCTAGTAAAGCCCGGCGGTTCGTTTCGTAGCCCGGCGGGCCAGCACGCCGGTTAACCGACGGTTCGCGGGTCGGAATTTCTTCGAACCGAGCCCAGCCCTTCGTTCGGGACCCCGGTTCCGGGTCCGGCCCGTTGAACGGCGGTCCCAGGCCAAAACCGTTGACGGCGGGCCGGTTCAGGGCTGAGCCCGGCGGGCCATGAAGCCCAGGTACGTCTAATTGAGGCCCTCCATTTTCTTGCTTATATATTCATCCTCACATTGTTACACCATCTACGGGTCCAACCCAAGTTGTATCAGCACAAGCAAGCCCAACTACAGAGCCCAATATTCCAGACGTGAGAAGCCCAAATCAAGGAAGGCCCAAACGCACTATTAAAAATTACCAGATAAACTCAAAGGATTTGTACTGAAATAGATATTACCTTAGTGGTCCCAGTCGGTTACGATGTCAGGTTTGTTGGAGTGCCTAAATAGCAGAGTCCTTGTTTTAGCTCATTATGATGAATGAAATTATCCCATTTTCCTTTCTCTCTCTATCTCTGTTCTCGCTCTGGAGTTTGGCTCACTCGAAGTAGCCTATTTCTTCTAAGTTGCAGTCTTAACACACATCCTCTTCTCCAACTCACCTCCATCTATAAACTATGAAACTAATTAGCTATAACATTAAAAAAAAAAAAAAAAAAAGTAGAGATAGCTTCTCCTGTTTGATAATGGGGTTGATAGAAGGGCTTGAAAGAATGCAGATAGTTGGGAAGAAACAGTGCAGTAGGCAGAGGCGGTGCGAAGAAAAATGGGGCCCTGTGCGAAATTTAAAATTAGGCCATTTTTTTTAGCGTTAATAATAACAAAAATTTATTTATAAAGTAACATCGTATAATGTAATAAAAATTGAGCCCTTATCGTATAATGTAAAAAAAAACACTACTTATAAAAAGAAACTTAAACAGAATAGGAAAGAAAAAAAAAAGGAACTTAAACATAATAGAAAAAAAAGAAGGCTCCAAGCCAAAAATAGATAAAAAATAGGATAAAAAGGAACTTAACTCGTAAAAAAGGAACTTAGAAAGAATAGGAAAAATAAAAAAGAACTTAAAAAGATTAGGGAAAAAAAGGGCCCCAAGGAAAAAAAGGGCCCCAAGCCAAAATATTTAAAAATGGGGTAAAAAAAGGAACTTAAACTGAATAGAAAAAAAAGGCCCTAAGTCAAAAATAGATAAAAATTGGGTAAAAAAAAGAAACTTAAACAGAATAGGAAAAAAAAAAAGGAACTGAAAAAAAGGCCCCAAGTCAAAAATAGATAAAAATGGGGTAAAAAGGGAACTTAAACACAATAGGGAAAAAAAAAAAAAAAAAAGAAACTTAAATAGATGGAAAAAAAAAGTCCAAGACAAAAAATAGATAAACATGTAGCTGGAAGGGTTCGAACCCGCGTCCTCTACAATGGCCTACAGACTTTTGCCAACTGCACTGCCTCAACATATAATCATCAAAATGAAAATTAAATATATATACGTATACTGTGTGGATCTTGGATTTTTGGGCCCTAATTCGTCGGGGGGCCCTGTGCGGTCGCCCACCCCGCACAGGTCCAGAACCGCCCCTGGCAGTAGGCTTCACTAGAGAATACAAGCCACGACGAAGAGGAAGAGGGACGGGAGCGGAAAACGAGGGAGGTTCCAGTATGATCCATACAGCTATGCCAATGGTTTGGAGAGAGAGATGAGAGAGAAAGAGGGAGATTTTGAGGAGAATTGTGCTGAAAGTAGAAGTATCTTGGTGTATGCATGTTGTGTTTGTGAAATAGTTGCAATTGTGGAGGAAGCTAGAGGCAGCTGTGTTCTTTTTTTTTTTTAATTAGTGCCATTTAATTATTAATGCATTGAGTAGCTAAATTGGAATTACATGAAGATGATTCATGCCCCTCTTGCACATCAATCTTGATCATTTTACATCTATCATGTAAAACTAGGAAAATTTAACTATAATTCTCAGCTTAATTGATCAATAACAGAAGACTCAATTATCGTACTCCCTCCGTCCTCGATTTACTGACCATGTTGACTTTTTAAATAATTTTAAAGCTTTGTGTTGATGGATTTGAAATCGAATTTTTAGAGTTTAGTTTTTTTTACAAGGTACTACGAGTGTTGCAGTATCGTGTAAAAAAAACTAATCTCAAAAAATTCAATTTAAAATCCATCATTACGAAGCTCCAAAATCATCTAAAAAGTCAACAGGGTCAAGTAAATTGAGGACAGAGTGAGTACAAGTGTTATCGCTATTATTCTCTTATTTTTAATTTAATAAAATATGTTAGTTAATTTAAATCTTCAATTTTATTTGTTAAGAATACAATAGATCAAGAGACGACTCTTCTGCCCACGTGACACAGTAATAGCATATACAGTTGACGTTACTTGAATAAATTCCCTTAAATAAAAAATGGGTCAAGATGGGTGAAACGGAGAGATTACAAAAGAAACATTAGAATGTGATTAAAAAAGGAGAGAAAGAAGATCAAAGCAAACTTGAACAACCTTAGGAATACGGAATCAACTTATTTGTGGATGGATGAATTAATGTTTAATCAGAAGGAGGATGTCACCCCCTAAGATGAATGACTTCTCAAACTCATTCAAGCACCGATCCTTCTCCTCCTTACTCCGCCCCTGCATTGCAACAACATTAATATAATTTTAGGGTTTAGGGTTTAGACCACCACCAACCCCCGGCCTCCTCGCCCTCGTTGTCGAAAATAGAGCTTGAGGAGGCTTCGTCAATTTGTAGGAAAATCATGTTCATGGGAGTTAGGGGTAGGGATGCCATGATCTGTCGGTGTATGTAAACTGGAGAATTAATGGAGAAGAAGGTCAACTATATAAGCTGAGGGATGAACATGAAAGTATGAAACACATGCTAATAATAGTATCGAGATATTTAATAGTAATAGTATGAAGATATTTAATAATATGGATCCGATATCAAAAAATTAAATGATATTGTAGTAGCTACCATATATACATCTTATCCAAGTGGATGGCACGAATCTATTTTTATAACCTAATCATTGTATAAGAAACTATTGCGATGATTGCAAATATATATTAATTCGGTGGTTTTAGCATAATTCTAGTAAAGAGATCATGAGATATATGTGATGACACTTAATTATTCGAAACATAAAAAATTTCTTCCAACATTTATTTAGAATGTGGAGAGTACATTGTAGTTCTCGTGCATTTAATTAAGTTCTTGAATTTAGTACCTGCAGGGATGGCCTAGATTATTATTTTATTTTATTTTTTCGATTATGGGATGGCCTAAATTTCATCCATTTTATTCTTTAGTGTTGTAGATTTGTAGTTGGTCACATGGATTATTTTCTCCTCCGCACTCCAACTTATTTATTTCCTCTCCTTAATTTTATTTCTAAGTTTATGTTTGCAGGAGGTTTTCCAAGGAAATTCTTATTATTTTTTGTGCAAAAATTTAGTTTTCCAAGAAAAACGAATTTTGAAGCAGTCTTCTTCATGCATACAATATGGTTGCTGTATTATATTATTAGTAATAAATTGACCAGATCTCCATGTAGGGCATTCACCCACTAGCGCGTTATTTGAATATATATATAATATAATATCTCCACGTGATGTGAGTCTTTCATAATTCATACATATATATACTTGATTACATGTTTGTACTATGTTTTATATTCTTCAGGATTGTGTGTTATTATACATAGAAAGAAGTGTTGGATATATTTTATAGGCCCAAGCCCTAACACGAACTAAGGTTGGATCCGATATAGATAATGTTGCAAACAATTCCAAAAATAAGAGCTCTCTTAGAGCTTAAGAAAAGTCAAGAAAAAGTAAAAGTTAAAATATTGTAATCCTGCACAAAAGCCCAACATCAAATTAAATAGTGAAAAAATTCCCTTAGATTTCGAAAATATAGGGCGGCTTTGTACCAATGTCGACTTTATTAAGAAACTACTTTCGCTTCATAAGTAATGTTCTGCTTTTTCAATTGAACTGTAATATTCTATTATAAATATGAACTCTATTACCTTTTTATATCTTAGATATTATTTTAATTTCTCATAAAAAAACATTATCTACGAGATCATAAAAAAAAGACAACCATATTTATAAGACGGAAGGAGTAACATTTAGTTCCTAAAAAAACAGTACGTACGAGACGAGACGAGTCGAGACGGAAGGAGTAGTAGCCAGGAGATCCACCTCGTGAAAAACAAAAAGGACACAAGTACAGACTGATTCGTTGACAAAGAATCCGAGCACGCGCAATCATAATACCGTGAGTGAGGAGGATTTATATTTATTCACACACGTTATTAGGAACGCTGAACATAGTATAGTCTACTGCTCTTCCTAAGAAACGCAGTTAAAATATTTAGCAATTCTGACCTTATTTTTCCAAAGAGCTTTACTTTCCTAATCTTTTCCTACTCCAATTGGGAAACGCCCATCGCGGCGCATATTTGACTAACCCTCTCTCACCGATCCCCTTTTGATTTCTTGAATTCTGATTTTTATTTTTTGCGAAGAATTCTTGAAATCGCACCCAAGTATCCGAGTTGAATTCTCTACTGCTACTTCGGAATCGTTCGGCTTTTGTGTTTCTACTGGGGAATTGAAGCTCGGGTTGGGCTTTTCGGTGGGAATTGGGAGGGGGTTTTCTTTGAATTTTCTTAATTTACTAGTGGCGGTGAGTTTGAGATGATGATGGTGGAGGCAGAAGAGGGATCGGCGGCGGCTGAGTTTGGCAGAGCGGCGGAGAATGAAGAAATTGAGGATGATGCTATCGATCTCGATACTTTTTGGAGAATCTTGGGAGAGCCCTCTAGTGCTCCACAGGTTAATCACGTCTTGCAATTATTATTCCTTTTATTTTGGTTTTTTTGGGTGTCTCGTTAGTGAAATCTGTGATATGGAACCATAATCGATTTGTTTTGGGGTTTGTGATTAGGTGTGAGTGGATGACTAGAATGTAAGTTTATTTGTTTCCATGATGGGTAGTTATTCACTGGGAACTTGCTGTGAAGTTTGGTTTTGGTGCAATTTCTGTATGATGGTGCATGATTTAATGATTTTGGAGTTCATGCAACGCCATAGTGTTGTCTTTGATTCTAATCGAGCTGCTTTCTTGCACGATTTTACCGTAAACTTTTCCAGAATTGTGCATGCCGGTCCCCATTTTCTTGAAGTTGATTTTCCAGTTTTTGACTCTTGAAGAATTGATCACTGGAGGTGCATAGTTGTTTGTATGTAATCATTGCACTATCGAACTGATCCACTGAAAAGTTTTGACGATTGTTATGACTTTGTATTGGCTAACTGAATTGTGGGGATATATTATCATGTCAGAGATATTATTGATACTACTGTCTCATTAATAGGGAATAAAATAATATAGGAACTGAAAATATTATCATGTAAATGGCTTTTCTGTATTAGTTAATTTCACTCTGTAGTCATACCATGCGTTTTGGCTCCCTGCCTTTCTGTTAATTTTGGGTGCATCTGCATGCTTGTTGAATCTATAATCTATCTTTGAACAGCGGAAAGTTGCACAAATTTTAACCATGTTATTGCCAATTTTCAGGAGAATATACTGGGTACTTATATTGACGACGTAACAGGTTGGTAAGCAGTTTTTTATTCTTTTCAGCATCGCTTTTTTCGAAGTGCTGTTTGTCCTGTCTTCTTGAGTGTCCTATTGTTTTGTCTATGCAAGATGAATGGATCATATTTGTATTCAGTGTGGTTGAGGCAGGAAATAGGCTGCAACGATTTGTTTTAATAACTTCTAATATGAAAAATTCTCTCTTCGTGCACATTTTATCCTCCAGTCAAATCATCAAATGTTATTTTCATAGGAATGCAGACTTCAGAAGACATGATCTCGGGGGATGAGAAACAGAAATATGATGATGGTGTAGTATCTCACTCCCACAACTTCTTTGAAGCTTCAGAATCTAACAGGGAGCTTTCAGATGGTTTTGTGGAATCTGCTAGGAATTCTTGCAATCCAGATGGTGAAATGCTCGAGCTGTCGTCCCAGTTTAGTCAAGGCAATGACCTTTCGATGTTCTGGTCAAAAGATGAGACTAGAACCTCAGAATCTAGGAGTGAACCTTCCAATGGTTTATTGGAATCTTCTTGGAATTCCAGCTATCCTCACTGTGAAATGCTTGAACCTTCATCATCCCAGATTAGTCACGAAGATGGATTCTCCTATTTTCATACAGACAGTCTTTTGCATCATTCCTCGTCTTATTACAAGAATGACTCTGAGAGAGCTCCATTTGAGACACACAACCGAGAACTGTTTAATTATGGTAGGGCTGATCTTGTTATGCATAATCAACAGTCTTCAGATGTAGAAGTGGCTAACTTAGCTCCGTTTGAGACACCCAACTACAGCGAAACATCGTCTTTTAATGGTTTTAGTAATGTTCATCATAAGCAAGAATCTTTAGATTATTATCATCAAAATGGTCATAGGGGTCCATTTGGAATGGAATACAATCTTATGCCTGACAGTGAGAATGGATTTGAAAAGCCTTCTAATATTTTTTCCAATGAGTACCGCAGAATACCTAGTAACATCAAGGTTGAAAAGAATATAGTCTTAAGTCCATCCACCGTCATAGCTTCCCGACCTTCTGAAGTAGTTGATTCTGCCAGAGATGAGCGTCAAGGCATAGAGTGGTCTTTATCTAAAAGTTTTCCATCTATTTCATCTAAGAACCGTGGTATATATCCAAAGGCCGAAACAGAAGATGGACTTTTTCAGTCAAGTAGATCTCACCCTTCCCCTGTTAAAAGTTCTGCTGTTGCTGCTCACAGTCATATTTCAAAAGTCAGTTACCAAGGGGTTGAGAGTAAGACTTCTGATCAAAGCAATGCTGATGATGATTCTGATTTGTGTGTTCTTGAGGATATGAGTGCTCCAGCACGTCCAAGTCATGTCGCCAAACAAGTTATGACATCTAGGGACCAAACTGTAACTACACATTCAAGGCGGAAACCAAACGATGAAAGAGTCATTTTCCGAGTTGCATTGCAGGTATTCTCTAATAGCCCTATGCTGTCTTTGCTAGCTTGTATGAACTCTGATATACCTTTAACTTGCTTTTGGTGTACCTAACTGCTAGTTCTATTGTTTGAGTTTTTATTGTTATTATTATGTAAAGCCTCAAGAAGTATAGCTGATGATCCCAGATATACAACTCAATTGATGATTTGTTTTTCTTGTTTTATCGTTGCCATCATTCAGTGGACCCTAATTCATATGTCTCTTTAGTTTTCTTTTAAGAGAATGGATTTTGGTTTCCTCAAAAGTCCATAAGTAGCCTTTAATATAGTTCATGTATATTTATGTATTGCTGCCTGGAGGCTAGGTATTATATTCAGCGTAACAATCTTATTCATTAACTATCAGCTATCTTGATATTCCAATACATAGCTACAAGCTTGTTTGTAGATTTTGTCTATTTTGATTACTCATGTTCTCCACTGTTATGCAGATCTGTGGATATATTTACAAGAGAAAATTTTGTTTTTTTATTGCTTATTTTGTCGTGGAAAATTTGGTTATGAGGATTTTTATGCCACCTTTTTTTGACTTGAGGGTAGCTAATATTTTTGTTTTTTTCTATTATCCCTCTTTCCCAATTTGAGTTATGTTATTCTGAAATTTAGGTAATTAAATCAAATGCTTAACTTGTATACTTTTGTTTAAATACAATTGGTTAGCCGTCATTATAGAACATAAAGAAAGTGTATTTTATGCATTTTATCCAGAACTTATCTGTCAAATTTAGCATTATAACATTTTGGGCTTTCTGGATGCTCTGCATATTAATTTCATGGGGTCATTATATTTTATTGGTTGTAGTTTCACGTTTCATACTGTGGTGACGAGCTTGCCTCATTTGAAAATAATATAGGCCATTTCTTGGAGAATGTTTGATCTTGAGATATCAGAGAAAATAGTTTCACAAGATTTTGATATATTGCAGGATCTTTCTCAGCCAAAATCAGAAGCCAGTCCACCAGATGGCGTTTTGTCTGTGTCCCTGCTGAAACACCAGGTACATATGTCCTTGGATCTACATATTCTGCTGGTTTGCTACTTTGCTTGAATACTTGGTTGATTGGCATTTAACGACTAAAAATGGCATCTTTGAAAGACTGCAAAATTGACTGAAAATGGCATCTCTAGTGACATGTTTCAGCCTGTTAGCTTGTATCCGTATTATCCACAATACAAATGTTCTTTTTGGAAATCACTCAGGCATAGCTGCAGGACATTTTCTTATCTCTTTTATCACCTTCAATTAGTATCTGGTGGGACTATTGCTTTAGAGTGCATAATTTGCTTAGTTATTCATCTCCTAAGATAGCGTATGAAAGTTGGCTGTTCTCTTGATTATGCTCTTATCATCATTGACTACTATCACCCTTTAGGCTTTAGCATGAATCAGTGATTGTATGTTTCCTTTGTGGGATGGGGCTACATCTTTACTCATTATATTTGACTTTTCTTACAGCGCATTGCTCTATCTTGGATGGCTAACAAGGAAACAAGGAGTGCATGTTGCTCTGGTGGTATTCTTGCAGATGATCAGGTTTCCTTTGGGGGGTTTCCTTATTTCCTCTCTTTGGTATGCAGATTTAATTTTTCATGTAACTATTCTCATATTCCACTTTTGACAGGGACTTGGAAAGACGATATCAACAATTGCACTCATTCTAAAAGAGAGGGCCCCACTGTCTAAAGCTTGTAAAACCAGTGCAAAACATAGTGTGGCAGAAATGTTAAATTTGGATGATGATGATGATGATGGCTGCCCTGATAATGATGTTGGTACAGAAGGAGCTCAATATATTAATGGATCACCTATCAAAAACTGCAAGATACCTTTGAGAGCAAAGGGCAGGCCTTCATGTGGGACACTTATCGTTTGTCCAACAAGCGTCCTTCGCCAGTGGTCTGAAGAGTTGCATAATAAAGTAACAAAAGAAGCAGATCTTTCAGTTTTAGTATATTACGGAAGCAATCGTACAAAGGATCCTCTCGAGCTGTCTAAGTACGATGTGGTGGTCACAACATATGCAATTGTGAGCATGGAGGTGCCGAAACAGCCTGTTGTCAATGATAGTGATGATCTTATAGGTTCCTCATCGTATAAAGATTCGTTTTCTGGAGGCAAAAGGAAGATGCTTGAAACTATGAAATCCTCTAAGAGTAAGAAGAGTCGGAAAGGAATCGATAGTGAATTTTTTGAGGATGCATCTGGTCCTCTTGCCCAGGTTGGATGGTTTAGGGTTGTACTGGATGAGGCTCAGAGTATTAAGAATCATCGAACTCAAGCAGCTAGGGCTTGCTGGGGCCTTCGTGCGAAACGGAGATGGTGCTTATCAGGGACTCCGATTCAGAATGCAATTGATGATCTATATAGTTATTTCAGATTTCTCAGACACGAGCCATATGCTGTCTTTAGGACTTTCTGTGATCAACTAAAGGTCCCGATTAATAAAAATCCGAGGAATGGTTACAAAAAGTTGCAAGCAGTGCTAAAGACTATAATGCTGCGCCGAACGAAAGGTAAAGTTTATCTTCTGATCTAGTTTTACTGTAGTTTCAATTGTATGCAGTTATAACAAGTTGGTTGTCTTCTGGAATATTTGTTACTTTTTACTGTTCTTGAAACGTCTTCCTTACTCTTGGTTCTCTAATTAAAATTGAATATTTATGTTTACTGTCGATCCAAAATCCCTGTGATCGTTGAATCTATATTTTAGAAATGATTTATGCTGGGTTGAAACTAGTCAGACTTGATCCTAGATATGGTTAAACATAATTTATGTCTTTGTTCTTTTTTTCTTTTTAAGTCATGCAAGGGAAAGCATTGTTTTGGGGTTGCGGTACAATAGTTGTTTAACTAATGGTTTTTCTTTGTTAGATTCTGAGCCGTGTAAGGTAAAACATAGTTTCAAGGTAGTAATTGATGCTTATGTGACTCTACTATTGTACATTAGAATGGCTATAGATCTTCTTTCTATTTGTGAATCTCATAGGACTGGTTTTAGGTCCACGATATTTAGATCCTGTTTGGTTCTCCATGCTTTTGAAGTATCTAATCATAAATCAAAAGAGCATCTTCTGGAGCTTGATATTATATGGGTGGAATTTTTGAATCTAGGTACTCTTCTTGATGGAGAACCAATTATTGATCTTCCGCCAAAAACTATTGAACTGAAGAAGGTTGAATTTTCCAAGGAGGAGCGTGATTTCTACTGCAGGCTTGAGGCTGATTCACGTGCTCAATTTGCAGTATGTTTTTCACTTCTATCATATCTTTTGTCAAACAAGGATATTAGGTTGATCTGAATTTTAACCACTTTTTCTATGCATGCGATAGGAATATCAAGCAGCTGGCACTGTGAAACAGAATTATGTCAACATATTATTAATGCTTCTACGCCTTCGACAAGCTTGTGACCACCCTCTTCTTGTTAAGGGTTACAATTCTAATGCAAAAATTGCTTCATCAATTGAAATGGCAAAGAAGCTCCCTCGGGAGAAAAAGAGCTTTCTTCTGGATTGTTTGGAGGGCTCTTCGGCAATTTGTGGAATTTGCAATGTAAGCAGTCATTTTGTTGCTTCTTTTGTCATTAGGGAATCCCATCATTCCCCTTCTACGAAAGTTGTTTCTCTTGTTTCTCTCTGTTTTTTCCTGTGGCTCCCGGTTTCTATTTTGGAGGCTGGTATTCCACATAAAGAGGTTTAATTATGCTTTGAAATATAGATCCATTAATCTAAATCTTCTTCCTCGAAATTGACTAATAATACTCGGCTAAAAATCTTGTTACATTTTTTCTTGGTTTAGTAATTGCATTACTAAGTTAGAATACACTTTACACAAAATGAATACAGATGTGTATCATTGTCAGATGAAATTCTCCCATTAAATTTGAAACAATTGAATAATATGCTACTCTTTACAGGATCCACCCGAAGATGCTGTTGTAACTGTATGTGGACACGTCTTTTGCAATCAATGCATATGCGAGCATATATCAGGTGACGACACCCAATGTCCGACCAAGAAATGCAAAATGCATCTTACTAATTCGAGTGTATTTTCTATAACCACCCTTCGAATGGCTATATCCGGTGAACTGAGTGTGGATTCCCTAGTTCCTGAAGCTTCCGAGCCTCAAATGCTGACATCTCCTCAAGATTCTTCCAAAATCAGGGCTGCACTCGACCTCTTGTTGTCCCTATCCAAACCGCAGGATTGCTCCACAAGAACGAATTTGTCAGAGAATATCGAGTTGAATATTGATTCCAAGAATGAGGGAGACTCGGACACTTTGGTCCAAGCTGTGGGGCAGAAAGCGATTGTTTTTTCCCAGTGGACTGGGATGCTAGATTTGCTCGAATCTTGCCTGAAAAGTAATAACATTCAGTATCGCAGACTTGATGGTACAATGCCAATTTCTGCTAGAGACAGAGCTGTGAAAGATTTTAATCTTCTTCCTGAGGTTTGTGAGACTAGTAACATTCTGATCATTGATTTGCCTCGCTTCTTCTAGATGTTAATTCTAGGAACTTCTCTTTCAGGTTTCGGTTATGATCATGTCTCTGAAAGCTGCGAGTCTCGGACTGAACATGGTGGCAGCTTGTAATGTGATTCTTCTGGACCTATGGTGGAACCCGACAACTGAAGATCAAGCTATCGATAGAGCACATCGTATCGGGCAGACAAGGCCCGTTTCAGTTTATCGGCTAACTGTGAAGGATACGGTAGAAGATCGCATTTTAGCCCTACAGGTACATTTTCTTTTCAAGGTTTTGTTCATGTTTCCAATGGTGTAATCCTTCAAATGCTCAATCATACGTATTGTCAATAAAATCTCTCCCCCAATCATATGTAACACGATTATGCAAACGTTTTGGTCTACTGCAGCAAAAAAAGAGGAAGATGGTGGCCTACGCCTTTGGAGAGGACGAAACAGGTAGCAGACAGAGTCGACTCACGGTGGAAGATCTCAAGTATCTATTCAGGGTGGATTAGGAGCCTTATCGAGGTCACTTTACTGGTATTCTTTATGCATTCTTTATTAGCTAACGAAAGTGTTTTTTGTCGAAAGTGGTAAGCTCTAGCATACAGCAAAGATCTGTGGGATATTTTTCAAAGATTTTCCCATCAAGATTGGCAAATGATCTGATTTTTTTGGACAAGTGATTTTCTTTCAGTTAATCACTCTGTATATCAAATTAAATAGCTTAGATACATATATGTAGTGTATATATCAGTGCTTCAGGTTCTTTTTTTGTAATCACACTTCTCTTCTTCAAATGGTGGAAAATATAGTCGTTTTTTGTAGTTCATCATAGTGTTTTTTGGGTTACTGTACATAGTTTGGATGCCAAGTCGATCTTCGTCTTTCTTGTGTAATCCATTTTTTTCGGTTTGTGGGCCAAGTGAATGGGGGTGTTTGGCTGAGCTATTAGCTTCTTGAAAAAGCTTATAAGTTGATCCAAAGCATACAAGATCTTGAAAAATGTTCGGCAAAATAAGCTAACAACTTATTATATGATTGAAAAATAAGCTAATTTGCCGAACATTTTGGATTCGAGAATGGAGCATAATTCCAAGAGCTGAATATATCAAAAATTTCATGTTGTTCAAAGAGCTTCTTAGATAACATTTTTTTATTGTTGATAATTATAAATATGGTGTGCATAATATAAAAACTCTTTTAAGATAATCTAGAAAAGTAGTGAGGCTATTTCTTTCTTGCCATCCAATTCCATGACTAATACATTAAAAATTGTTCATACCCGACCAAGAAAAGTATATGTCTAAGTGATTAATATGGTATAATGATTTGATAAATAGCTAAAATTAATTAAAGTGTCAAGATAAGGCAAAGCTTAACTTTAAGTGGAATTATAGCTAGTCTGCATGATTCTTGATTGAATTTTGACCGTATAATAAATTCAAGTATAATTCATAAATGGATACTTGAAATTTTCACCTCTTATGTCATTATCAAACCATTTGTTTAATTAATGTCCAATATTTGAACTTTGCATCATACTATATTTTTGTCTTAGAATTTTATAATGTAATTACAGAACACACGAAAATTTAAGGACGTATAGTGCATTATTAAATTAATATTTATATTATTTCATGAAACGAAAATTGACTGTTAATTTGAGTCTGTTTCATTCTATAGTATTTCAAAGAAGCATGTATGTACTTTTGAAAACATGCATAAATTACTAAGATAATTCACTTCTCTTTCCAAGTAAAATCAACATCCAAAGTATTTAAACAATAATTAGCAAACAGTATAGACCGTCGGATTATTATTTTTGACTATGAAAATTGAATTACGGAATATTATTTTTTTTGGAAAATTAATGAAATTGAATTACTTTTGAAAAGGCTACATTTGTTCACGAGGAGTGACCTTGATTATTGCTTCAGGTCCCATTTTTATTATTCGCTGACCTTCTGGATAAAGCGTTAGATTTATTTAGCCACGATTTAATTTATTTTATTTACAACAAAAAAAAAATGTAAAGTAGAAATGGAAAATTAGAATTAGAATTTGAAACAGTCAGAATTGTGACAATATGCAGCTATAACTCATAAGATATTCAAAGTCTTGTATCTAAATATTCAATTAATTCATGAGTATTATATAAAACTTCGAAACAGTATTGATTTTGTGTTATAAAAAAATTGCACGGGCGTGTTTGAAGGATTAATTAGAAGAAAAAATCAATGTGTATTTGTGTGTGTGTGTGTGTGTGTATAATACTCCAATTGAGTCAAACCGTACGTTCAAATGAAAATTATATTTGCACCTATTTTTCTCCAATTTTGGTCAAAAACAATTACCAAGTAATTTCAAGAGTCAAATCACGTTATTTTTCGATCAAACTAAAACTCGTTAAATTCCCTCCCCACCTATAAATACACCCCAAACGTCGCTTATCCAACATTACCCAAATTAGTAAGTATTTACCAAATATTTCAATAAATAAATAAATATAAAAGGCCACAATAATATATACCACAATTAAAGAGAAAGACTTAACACCCCTACTTTGGGTTCATGCAACGTATATCCCCCGCCGGAATCACCGCCATATCCCGCCAACTCCGCCGCCCTCCGTGCGACGTGTTCATCAACCACCGTGGGGCCGACACGAAACGGAACGTGGCGGGGCTGCTCTACCACCGGCTCCGCGGGCTCCGCCTCCGGCCGTTCCTCGACAGCAAGAGCTTGAAGCCAGGCGACAAGCTCTCGGACAAGATCCAGGCAGCGATACGAGGGTGCAGAGTCGGGGTGGCAATCTTCTCCCCGACTTACTGCGACTCGTATTTCTGCCTGCACGAGCTGAGATCGATCATGGAGAACCGGAAGATGCTCGTCCCGATCTTTTGCAACGTGAAGCCCTCCGATCTCCGGGTCAGGGACGACGGATCCCTGCCCGGAGAGGAGATCGAGAAGTTCCGGTCGGCGTTGGAGGAAGCCAAGTGTACGGTCGGCCTCACCTTCGATACCGTTAGAGGGTGTGTATAAATGCTTTGTAAAAAAATTAAAAAAATAAAAAGACTCCCCTATATACATTATTTTAGTTAGCTACGGAAAATGATAATTACTATTAATCAAATTTAATTTCTTGATCTGATATTAATTATAGGGATTGGCCGGAGTTTTTGAAAGCGCAACGGAAGCGGTGATTAACAACTTATTGATAGACGCTGAAGAGGAGAAGGGCATTAATTAATTAATTAGTTTCCCTAAGCGAAATTAACTGCTCTTGGGAAACATATACTACTGTAATTGCATGCATTCTTTTTCTAACAAATTCATTTATATCTTATTATCTTAAATGTAATCATAGTAGTAATATTGTTGTAATAAAGTTTTATACTAGTACTGTAATTTACAGTGGAGGTTTTTAAGAACTAAACTAAAGTACATTAAAGTGGAGGTATGACACCTCAACAACTTGTAATTAACTAACTTTTAGCTTAGCTAAACCCAACTGATTAAGAGTACTCTCTCTATCCCGGTCTTACTAGACATGCTTCTATTATTTTACACTCACATATATATTCAAGAAGAGAGTCTAGTACAACAAGATGGATAGTTAATCTACATCCTTCTTTTTATTCTGTAAAACATTGAGGTTGAACATTGAAAACCAAAATTACCCAAACACATTACTCTCAACTTATTAGTTAAAATTGAATTTTAATTTTGTCTTTGTGTTTTATACATAGTATATAGATATAGATTTACGATACCAATCTCAAATGATGAATCCTAAAATTGAAAATATAAAATTAAAAATATATTAATAGTAGTATTAAAAATTTTGATTTTGGTTTTTAATAATATAAATATATTATTAAAAATATTAAGGTAGGTGTACACGCGCGAAAAATCAGATCACAAGTTCACAAACAAAGAACGAAACCCAATTAGCATTAAAATTCGGGCCCATAAAAGGCCCACTCCTGAAAGTAACGTGGGCTTTACAAAAAAAGAAAAGGAAAAATAAAAAAAATGCAGAGAAAACACAGTACTGAATAGGAAGAGAGAACGAGCAAAAATGGCTACCAACCGAGAAATTTTTAAAGCATAACGTGGATGCGTTGTTGTGGCGATTCCTGGTTGGATTGCATTATCAAATCTATTGTAAGATATTCTGCTTAAAATGTTTTGTTTCTGCTTCCTATTAGGGTTTACGCATTTTTTCCTAATAAACTCAATACCCTCTTTTTTTTTTTTTTTTCTTTCCCCCCCCCCCGCCCCAATCTTTGCGTTTTGTTCGTATGTCAGAGAAGCTCAAGTGAAAATGTTGCCGAGGTGGGGTAGAGCTTTGAGCCGTCTGAATAGGATTAACGGTTTACAGAAGAGCAATGAATTAGTGAAGAAAGAATCATCACTTTTTCTGTTTCGAGATTATGCAAAGGTTGCTGCTGCCGTGGAGCCAAATGCTAGCAGTGACATCATTAAACCGGAGGTGAGGGAGCTGCTTATTGTTAGTTGTTCTTGAGTCATATGCTGGGCGGAAAAAAAAAAAGTGTTAAAACTCTCTTTTTGTTCCTTTTCTTCATTTGATGTTTCAATTTGGGGAAGCATTATGCTGTTCGTGTCGGTTCGATTTTTTCGGGGTTGAAATATTTTGCGGCCTGGAAGGTTAATGGATTTTGGTTCAGAATGAAATCTTGCTGTCTCGATCAGATTATCCTGGTGTAAAGGGAAAGGGTTATCTAATAATATAGGGTTTAATTATATATGGGCAGTGATAATTTCGAGGTCTTGTTTCTTTCTTCAAATGCTTCAGAAGCTGGGGTTAAACTTGTTCTAAAGAGAATGTAGTGTTATTCACAATCTGTGTGCTTAGAAGCTTCTGCCTTCTTGTTAATATTATTTCTATGTTAATGCACGTTCACTACTATGAAAATTTCTTGTTTTTCCATTCCTTGCTTGGGCTGACAATTAACATGCATTAATAGGTGAATCTTAACAAGCTGTTTTGGTCCAAGCCACGGTCATTGGCATTAGCAGCTGACTCGCCATATAGATATAAGGATCCTCAACACAATCGTTTTACACAATTTATGCTGAAGTTTTTGTTATACTACAGCAAGCAGAGTCGGTTCGTCGGTTCAGCTAATGCTATTTACGGCCGTGTAGTATATCAAGTTGATAGGCCTGCTATATATGATGGTCAGTTTTTTCTTGCTTTTTAGCTTTTTGAGATTTATGGAAAACATTAAAAACATTAAATGTCACTGCACTGTGTTTCTTATTTCTATTTAGTATTGTTGAATTTCATGTATAATAGACATGATAGAATAATCCACTAAGTTAATGTCCAATATCCACATTTTCTGTTCAGAATTGGTTGCTTGATTATGACTATGTTCTTAAGTTCCATTCATAAAAGAACAAGAAGAATTGTGAGATTCTCTCTATTTGTAGTGTTGTCTCATTGTTTACTTCAATTATGTATTTACCTTACTTTCATGCAGTATTTAGCTTGGAGAAGACCTTCAAAACAACATTTTCCTTGCTTGTACTCCATATGTGGCTTTGTCTGCGTCGTTTAAAGGAAGAGGGGAAGTACGGTGTTGAGTTGGGGCAATACTTATTTGAGATATACAATCATGATCTGGAATTGAGGGTGGCTAAGGCTGGGGTGAGTTATGCAAAAGTCCTTGTAGACTGCAGTCAGTTTTCTCTTCGTCATCTTTCACCTTTTGAAGGTTTTGTATATGATCATTGAGATAAATTAGTAGTATTAGTCATTGATTGATGATTGCATCATAAATTCTTGTTAGCATTAAGTTCGCTATAGAGGGATGTAAGCAGAGTTTATGTGAGTAATGTTATGTAAAAAGCTTTGAAATATGTTAGGAATTATCTCTCTCTCTCTGACACTATAGTATTCTGATACTCTTATCTTAAGCAACTGATTTCATATTATTTCTATTCAGGTAAATTTACTTCTAAGCAAATGGATGAAAGAATTGGAGAAGATATTTTACGGAAATATAGTTGCTTATGATGCTGCACTTGGAAAATATGATGACATGCAAAATGTTATCTGGAGGTATGGAATTTACAGATAATACATAGCTGTTCTGCATGCTTTCTCTTTATCTTTCCAGTTAAGCATGAATAATATGTACTAGGCTACTAGCTAGCTTTGGCATCAAGCCATCAATTTTTTTCGTAAGCTTGACATGCTTATACTTTGCATCACTCTTGATGAATTTGAATATCAGTTACTTGAGATTTATGCAGCAAAATTGGTGGAGGCCAAGATTAAGCGTAACATAACCACAAATGAAGATTGTGATGTAGCTTGTCTTGATGTCTAATGCCGTTGGTTTTTTGACTGTGATGTAGGAATGTGTTTTCAGAGGATGGTACGTCAAAACCGAGTGAAGGTGCCTTGCTTTCTGTCCAGGCAAGTTCAGACATCTTACTTAGCTAGCTGCTTAGATTCGCTTAGTTATTTATTATCTTAGAGTGTGTCTTTTAAGTCAATTGCACTTAGGTTATGTGTCTTATTTTTTAAACAAATAATTAAACTTTTCTTAGTATTAAACTGGCTTTTTTTCATCCTTTGACCCTCACAATAAGAAAAGCATAAGCAGAAAACACACTCAGAAGTCAGAACTGAGAAGGGACACATTAGACAGTGTGGTGTTCCTTAAAATTTGGAACTTATAGAATTTCGGAAAATTTGGAACTTATAGAATTTCACTTTGGATTATTGATAGCTTAAATCTTTCACTGAATTACGGCCGCAGTGAGGTATATTCTTTCTTATTTTCTTATACAAACGGGGTGCTTCTATTCTTGTTATTCTTTAGTTCCTTTTGTCTTCATTACTTCGTCAGCTTTGCATTCTTGTTTTTCCTAATTATGAAAATTGGCTCCATTTCGTTCCGCAACAGATTATGGAAAGCAAAAATGATAGGGTCTAGTATGACTTATGGGGACTTTCAATTTCTTGGTGATTTGCAGTATTTCACACTTCCTACAAATTACATATATGGCGTGAGATTAGTTAAACCCCGCTACTGTTCTACATAGTTGTTAACCTGCTTAATTACATGATTACATCTAGTAAGAAGTAAGAATACACTTGTGGCCAATCATTGTCTTGAGACACTTAATAGAGCGCCACACATGACTAAAATCTAGTAGCATTTGGGAAGGAGGATGTCCAATATGGTCCGTTAGGTGTGTCGAATAAATTAATTTCTGTAAATCAGGATTTAGATTTGATTCTCTCTCATGTCGCACTTTATTGGCCAACTCTCTCAAGTTCTGTCAGATATTTACATATGACCTCTGTCCTCTTTGATATCAGAAATCTCAACTCATACAAGCAAAATGGATTTAATTGCCACAATGGAACTTTCTATAGTGTAGATTGGATCACATTGGTAGAATCTGCAGTGGTGCATCAAACAGATGATGTGGTACTGCCTAGTCAAACAGATGATGTGGTACTGAAGTGCTGATTTCCGGCCAGAATATATCAAGAACTAAGCATACCAATACTCAAATCCTATACCACTACTTTAAATCTTAATGTTAAAGAGTATCATATCATATCAAGGGATGTGTGCATCTGAAATGTAAGGGTGTCAAAGTTAAGACCACGAAATCTGCTTCCTTTTTTTTTTTTTTTTTTTTTTTTCTATTGTATCTCTCATTACTTGAAGCATGCTTGTGATCTCGTTTATCGTCTGTATCTGCCTAGTCAAACTCACTTTTGCTTTCTTGTATTTGACTCAGTCCTTCGTGTGCTTGAATCACATTGTAGTTGAAAATCAATAGTCAATCAATCCTCCTCCTCATCTTTATTATTTTTGCTTCTGTTAGGCATTTACAAGATATGTTCGTCGTGAAGTAAGCTCTCTCTCATTGACAGGTATGGTTGTAATTCTTATGCTGAAAATGTGTCAAAAGCCATCAAGTCCTGCTAGGATTGCACTTTCTGATTATTTACCCTTTTGTTGTGGAAAATATTTTTAATCTTGGTTGACAATTTCGTACGCCCATAATTTGATGAAAGAAAACTGAGCAAAGACATATAGGAGCATAGAGTACAAGATTCAAGTATCTTAGAGCAACTTATAAGGTGAAAAATAGATTTATTCATTTTCAAGTAGCCTGGATCTTGAGTAAATTGAGATTTTTGCTCTTCAAATGCTGGCGTATCATACTTCTCTAAATATGCTTCAGTTGATATGCTGTTTAATATTGACTGCAGCACACCTTAGGGTTCATAGATCCTTAGTGCAGTGGAGAAGGTGATCCTCTACATTCCATATATATTTTTTAATTTGTTAGTGGAACCTTTTTATTTAACTACCGTTGGATTGGAAAATAGATAAATAAACTTCAATATAATATGGCAGAGGCATTCTTAACTCTGATATATTATTATCACTGGATACCTTTCTCTTGTCATAATTATTGCATGTGACAATTTGCGACTCCTTTTTGTATAGATAAAGAAGCCATCTTCTCGGGCAACTTCATGTTCTCGTCATTGGAGGATGCAGGGACTGATGCTGATACAGTAGAAAAGTAGTGCAAAGATGATACGTCGCAAGTTGCTTTTCAGGATACATATATTTATTTTGCCAAAAATTAAGATATCTGAATAATGCATTGCTTCTTCTCGAAAATAAATGCTGATCCATGAAGGTGATTGCTGAATTACGAGTGAGGGTATACGCGGAAATGACGAGTATTTGATTGATCATCAAGAAATGCAGGATTTCTGGTCTCCATTCGGTCCCGAATCTTGATAGAGAGAAAATGGAAAACTTGTTGATAAGCAAGGTGATTCCTTGTATTTGGGATGGATGTTATGGCTATGCTTTGGGATGTCAACTTGTTAGGTCTTGGCTTAACCATATTGGAAGATTTGTACTGGATTTTCTTTCGACTAAAAGTTTATAGGCCTTCTAACCCTAAGCAAGCTTTCAGGTTTTTTGTTTACGAGATTTTCTTTGATTTCTTTTAGGGGCTGAACTTAAACATACCGAATAAAACTAAACCGTATCAAATATATATAAAAAAAAGAAAAGAAAAAAGAAAACTTAAACAATAATTGAAAAAATTGTCAAAATGACACTCTCCATGTGCATATAAAGTATGTTCACCGTATGTATGTGTCTATGCTTTATGAGATCATGTGTGCTTAAGCTGAAGAATATATATTCAATGAATACATATATATAAATGAACTAACAAAAAAATTTCAACAGATAAAATTAAAATCTAAGCTGTTAATAATAATAATAATAATAATAATAATTGTTTTTTCCGACTAAAACCTCAACAACATTGGAACATAAGCCCAAAATCGCAACGAAGTTCATTAGGAAATGGACCCGACCCAATTAGCTTTACTTTGGGCCTTTTTAATAATCCGAAGGTTTAGAAAATAAATAAATAAAAATAAATTATGGAAAAAGGGAGAAGGAAGGACTAAACCCTAAAACTTCACCGACGCCGCTTCTTCTTCATCTTCTTCTATCACCGCATAGGTAGTAGCGGTGACACCATTTCCTTTGGAGCTAAGCTAAACAACTATGGCGAAGACGAAGGAAAGGTCCGTCAATGTTTCCGGGAAGCCGAAGCACTCGCTCGATGTTAACAGAGATGGGGGCAAAGGCAAAGCTACTAATGCGCGGAGCGCCGCCACCGTGCGGCGGCTCAAGATGTACAACAATCGCCCCACGCGCAATGCTGCCGGAAAAATCCTGAAACACGATCTCCAGTCGAAGGAATTGCCGTCGACTCGGATTATGCCTGATCGTCGCTGGTTTGGTGCGTTATTTTGCTGTTTTAAGTTATTGTCTAATTTTTGTTGGGACGAACTGACTGTTAACGGATTGCTGCTGCTTCTACGGTGGTGTTCGATTGCTATTGTTGTTCGTTTGCGCTAACATATATGAATTGATATTGAGGTTTCCGATACTTTATGCGCTTCGAAACTTAAACATTTTTGGGTTATTTACATTGCTAGGCAACACGCGTGTTGTGAATCAGAAAGAGCTTGAATATTTCCGAGAGGAGCTTCAGAACCGCCTTTCAAGCAGCTATAATGTTCTTTTGAAGGAAAGAAAGCTACCTATGTCCCTCTTAAATGATCATCAAAAGGTTTGAAGTGCTGCACAATAATCTTATGTTATAACGAGGAAATCTAGTCTACGTATACAATATATCTTGCTTGTATCTTGCTGTTTGCTGATCCTTCCATTCTGTTCTTGTAAATGTATTTTAAGCAAGCAAGAGTCCATCTCCTCGATACACAACCTTTCTCTGATGCATTTGGTCCTAAGACGAAGAGGAAGAAACCAAAACTTCTAGCATCTGATTATGAATCATTAGTCAAGAGGGCTGATGGTACTCAAGGTGAAATATGGAATCTTTCTAGTTGTCCGTGTCTATAATATATTATGGCTTATTCTTTTATCTTCTTGAGTAATTCAGGACGTACTTGATTTGTTTTTTTCCTGCAGATGTCTATGGGGAGAAGCATGGTGCAAGTACATCTACCGAAGGGGATGTGGATGGAGATGGATTCAGGGACCTTGTACGCCATAATATGTTTGATAAAGGTCAGAGTAAGCGTATATGGGGAGAGCTCTACAAAGTGATTGATTCCTCAGATGTTGTTGTCCAGGTAGATTTCAAATAATATGTGCAGCTTTCTGTTTATTTTTTGACTGCTGAATTTTTTTTAAACCTATTTAGCTGATACAAAGATCTATTTTCTGTGGAATGAATTGATCGGTTTTAGTGTCTAGTACTCACTACTCAGGCCAAGACAAATGAATAGGAGCTGGCTAGTAACAATTCAGGAAGTTGATTGGGGACATATTGCCAGATTGGTGTTTCAGATACTTTTATGTTCTTAATTAGCAAGAAATCTCTTCAAATCCGGACATATACCTTTGATGTGTGGAGTAAAGAGCATTTGACATTTGAGGATATATCTCTGCTAGTTTAACTGTTCTTTCTATCTGAGATGTCCAGACAGTGTTAGAATGGCTATATCGTATGGTTTTGTTGGCTTCCTGTTGGGAACTCGTTAATTTTGTTTATTGCCCTTATTATAGTAAAAATTTCTTCGTTCTCTGGACTTTTCTCACTGTCCGTGCTCTGGCAATGACATTTGGTTGTCCGTATCAATGTTTTTTGGCAGGTATTAGATGCTAGGGATCCACAAGGTACAAGATGCTACCATTTAGAGAAGCATTTGAAGGCGAATTGCAAGCATAAGCATATGATTCTTTTGCTAAATAAGGTCTGGTACAATATTTACTGATACTTGAGAGCAATGGTATTAACTCCATAGAGAGCTCCTTTGTCTTTTTTGTTGATTTCATTGAAGTTCTCCCCTTCTTTCTACAGTGTGATTTGGTTCCAGCTTGGGTAACAAAAGGATGGCTTAGAATATTATCCAAAGAATACCCTACTCTGGCTTTTCATGCAAGCGTAAACAAGTCATTTGGGAAGGTAACATTTTACTTCTCTCCTTATGAACTGCAACAAATATCTATTGCCGATGGGTCTATATTCTGTAGTGCTACTATGTAATTAGGTAGCATGGATCCAGCATTTCCTGGTCATATAATGTTCTTATGGTGACAATCTGAACATCTATAAAGTCATGCATGGGGACATACAATTCGTGCACGTGTTTGCTATCAAACGACTTCTGTGATATAGACCTCAAAAAGCTTTTGTTCGCATGATTATACCTAAAGCATATGGATATTATGTTCTTCTGTTATTTTGTCTTAAAAAATGAAATAGAAAATTTGAATGCAGTACTTAGCCCCTAAAATGTCATCATATTTTTAAATTCCAACTCAGAATGTCAGTATAAATTTTCAGCTGGCAAGCCTGGCATTTATGTATTGATTGCGAGTCAATAACATCTGTTTCTGGTATTGTTTGTTATTTTTAGGGTTCTCTTCTTGCAGTACTACGGCAATTCTCCCGTCTTAAAAGCGACAAACAAGCTATATCTGTAGGATTCGTCGGATATCCCAATGTTGGGAAGTCATCAGTTATCAATACTTTGCGTACAAAGAATGTAAGTTACTTTTCTAGCTTGGTTTCTACTTTTGACTTGGCTTTTCTGCTCTTGTGGTCTTGTAGAAAAATGTCATATTACTTTTCTTTAACTTGTTTAACTGGCATCTATAAAGTTTAATTGTATATAGTTAAGAAACCCTAGAGGATTTCTGTTGATTATTATGTGGTAATTAATTTATGTCATCTTGTATGCTTGCTATATCTTATGATGAGCAGGTCTGCAAAGTTGCGCCAATTCCTGGAGAGACTAAAGTGTGGCAATACATAACACTCACAAAGAGGATCTTTCTGATTGATTGCCCTGGAGTTGTATATCAGAGTAAAGACTCTGAAACAGATATTGTCTTAAAGGGTGTGGTAAGTAATACTTTTATTATTTGATGAGTTATATGTTTTGCTGTTTCTTGACGTTCTATTTATGGTATACCTGCTTCAAAATTCATGGTTGGTCCATATGTGTGAGAAAACATGTTAAGTTCTGATGGTATATGGAAGTAATTATCTCTAAAGTCATGCAGGAGGAATAATTTTTTTTAAAACGCTTGCTTTCTATCTTATTGATTCCCCCCCCCCCCCCCCACCACCACCCCTTCCAAGACTTAGTTTCATGACAATGGCTTTCTATCAATTTTTTCGCTTTAGCAAACACTTATATCTATTTGCCTCGTTGTCCTCAGGTACGTGTAACAAACTTGGAGGATGCTTCTGAGCATATTGGTGAAGTTCTGAAACGTGTCAAAAAGGAGCATCTGTACAGGGCTTATAGGATAAGTGACTGGTAAGCCTTATGTTTGATGATGTATTCTATAGTAGAAAGTTTATTTCCAAAATTTTGATCAATGGAGTTTGGATATAAATCTTTTGCTATGTTACTAGTTTTTCATCATCATTACAATGGGTTTGAATTACTAAAGGGAACTCATCTTGATGGAAACCATAGACCTGAAAATGTGCTTTTCTGATTCTCTGCTGGAATTAACTAATTGCGCATTCAAAAAACTTGGATGCATCAACCCTGCTTGTATGACCCATATTTGTTTACGGTTCACAATCCTGATTAAATAAACCACTTGTTGATTTACAGGGAGGATGACTATGATTTCCTTGCTCAGCTATGCAAGCAGACTGGTAAACTTCTTAAGGTAATCATGCAACTCTTTTTTTAACAATAAATAAGTCGGAACTGTCTGTAAATTTTCATATTTCTTCTGCGGTTATGCAAATATACTGGTTGTAGCCTCAGAAAGAATCATGATGTTTTTGCTCCATGGTTAGGGAGGTGAACCTGATTATATGACTGCTGCAAAGATGATTCTCCACGATTGGCAAAGGGGTAAAATACCATTCTTCGTTCCACCACCAAAGGAAGAAGAGGATGCAGTTGATGAGGCGAAAGACGAGGCTGAAGCCATCGATGACGATAAGGCTTCTGCGGCTAGAAAAGAAATCGACAACTTGATTTTATCCCAGAAAATCGATGAAGTTTTAGTTCAAAAGGATCTCTTCACTGAGCAGGAATTGGTGGATGCTGCTACCTTGAAGTCGCAGATAGAGGCATAAGGCTCTATTGCGTAGTTCTCGTTTTTCATGTTCCAAAAAAGAAAAGAAAGAAGAAAGATACTTGATATACGGAGTATGAATTATTTGCTTGATGGCATTTTGTTTTGTAGCTTGTTTTTGATATTAAGTTATCCCTTCATAGAATGAAAAATCTCTACATGATGGTTTTTGTTTTTCGTTAACAGCATAGTAAAAAAAGTTTAATGCACAAAATATGTGAAACAATATACTGTAACTTCTCATTTACTTTTCGCCCCTGAAAATCCGGCTTTCATTTATTAAAAAATTAACTTGTCATGGATTTTTATGGTAGGCTATGACTATGAAGGTGCTTACTGCTTAGTCAATATCTTTGTTAATTGACGTCAACTAAATTATTTTTGGATCATAAATAGCATTCATTAATTAAATAAAAATATATTTATATATTTGGCAACCATTTATAGAGCTTATCAAAATTTGGTGGAGGATTTGAGAGAGAGAGAGAGAGAGAGAGAGAGAGAGAGAGAGAGAGAGAGAGAGAGGGAGGGTAAGTTCTATGGTGCTAAGTGTAGTGCATCAAATTAATGTAGGCACTCATTTTTTTCAACAAATTTTATATAGGCAAATTAATTTTTACATACATTTATACTTGATGGATTGAATTATCTCAAAAAAAAAATTATTATATATATGTGAATTTAAAAATTTTCGTTATTCAATTTTTGTTAAAAGTTGAATAGTTAAAGTAATAATATTATCGCAAAACTTATACTATATATATATATATATATATATATATATTTATGTTTTTTTTGAAATAATTCAATTCATCAAGTATAAATGTATGTAAAAATTACTTTTACTAAATAATAGTTAAAATAATAATATTATCGCAAAACTTATACTATGTATATATATATATATATATATATATGTTTTTTTTTGTTGAAATAATTCAATTCATCAAGTATAAATGTAGGTAAAAATTACTTTGCCTATATAAAATTTGTTGAAAAAAATAATTGCCTATATTAATTTAGTATTTTGCCTATATACTTGGTGCAATATACTTAAATGCAACATAGAACTCACCGAGAGGGAGGGAGAGGGGGTGGGGGTAGAATGTTTTATTAACCCAGTCAAACCTCATTTTCTAAGGAAAATAAACGTAAGTTCGACTTTAGAAAGAAAAAAAAGATACATGTTAGGATTTGGATCGAAACGTTAAGAAGATAAATTTTCCTATACATGTAGAATCTGCCATTGATGGCAACTCACATTAATTTCATTTAACCTTCTGCCATTCTTTAGTTTTCTCTTGTCCGATCACTAAAGAGAGAGATTCTTTTGGTGGCTAAAGGGTCCATTTTGATGCCCCAAACTCAGGATTCTTGGTAATAAAGGTAACATGTCCATCCACATTCGGTCCCCATTTTACGAATCACGTAAACTTAATAATATACTAAAAGGTGAGAGAGAGAGAGGTGGAGGTGGCAGCATGTTCCTTGTGAGCTAAAGTGAATGGGAGAGAAAGGGGTATTTCACCTCTTTGCTTTCTTCACACACTAGACTTGATAGAATGGAATTGATTCACAACTACTATTAAATTATACTCTGCTCCCCTAAACTTTTCTTCTCTGTTCTTCATCTCACAGCTTGTTTCTGCAGCCTTTTGCAAAATACGTTGGATTCAGAAATGGCGTCCAAATTTGTATTGGTGACAGTTTTTGTCTTAGATTTGATTGCCTTCTCTCTTGCTGTTGCTGCTGAGCAAAGGAGATCTTCCGTCAGTCTTCTTCTCTAACACCTTTCTCTCCATTCATCTCAATCTAGTCTTCTCATAAAATCTTTTGTTTATATAGGCGAGCATTGGCACGGAGGCGAATACAAAATTTTGCATTTACGATTCCGACGTATCAACTGGGCTAGGTGTGGGCTCCCTCTTGTTCCTCATGGTTAGCCAACTCATGATAATGGCTGCAACTAGGTGCCTCTGCTGCGGGAGGCCTCTCCGACCCGGTCGTACTAGGGTTTGGGCGATCATCTTCTTCATCTCTTGTTGGTACGTCTCTTGCTCAAGATTCTCGCGTTAGCCTATCAACTTAACTGGGCTAACTCTCGTTGATTTGCAGGGTGACGTTCTTCATTGCCGAGGTTTGCTTGTTAGCCGGGTCCGTCAGAAACGCGTACCACACCAAGTATAGAACCTACTTGTCACCGGATCCTCCTTCGTGTGAGACGTTGAGAAAGGGAGTGTTTGGAGCCGGGGCAGCGTTCATAGTCTTCACCAGCATTCTCTCTCCACTTTTCTATGTAACCTATTCCAAAACCGGCGATGGACTTCTCCCTGAGAGACGAGACACCGGCATAAGGATGGGGTAGAGAAGAGGTTTTCGGTTCTCCATGTTTAGATAAGCTTCTTTGAATAAACTTGCAGTGATGAATTGAGATCTGCACTTCCAAATATATGTGCATTGTAATGAAGTTGGTTTTTGGTTTCGGAACTCTCATTGTGGATCATCGTTAGAAATTATGGAAAAAGTGTGATTGATTTTAAATCATATGTTAGTGATGTTCGACATCGAGCAGTTTCTACTTACTCTGCTTTATGTTGAGCCTTCGTTCAGTTTAGTAACAACGATTCAAATCAAATGATTCAGGAATCTCAAAACGTAGGAATGTATTGAACAGCGTTTCAAAGCTCGAATATGAAAACTAAACAGTTTTGCTAATCATTACATAGTACAATACCACAAATCGAGCAAAGAACACCTCACAATTTGCATCAGTACAATCTCTTCAATGCATAATCTCGATAATTCTGTACAAATGTGCAGATACATTCCTATTCCTAGTGAAAGGACGAATTACAACTAAACGGTATTGACTTTGTCTGCGAGGCATCGTAGTATGCAGCCTAATCCAGCTCTTTCTGTAAGCTTTTCATGAATTCTTAGGCATTGATCACACGTGGGACGATCTCCAGTAGCTAAACCTCTATATAAGTACCTTTTGATCACATAGAGGATGTTTTATAATAAGACCAACAGAATTTATGCAGCTCATGGTGAGGGAAGAATTATTATAATGATCCTCCATGGGATGGTTTCAAGGACAGAAAACACAACCATAACATCTAGAGCAGAAAATTGCAGTCTCTGTTAAACCTCAACCACCAAGAGATTTAATCACAAGTATAAAGTTGTTGTTTGGCAATGTTCTTCTATTATTGATTAGTTACATTCAACCAGTACAAGCATACAATTTATCCAGCTTATAGACTCAACTCAAGTACGATAAAACCAGCATATGAGAATACCGGGACAGGTAATTCTTGTATATCGCTTCTGAATATTGAAATCCCAAAACTTCTCTTGCTATATATGTCAAGAGACAAAAGCTAATATTTCAGCTTATTCAATCATGTATAGGATCATTATTCAATACAAATTCTCATGAGTTCAAGCATAATTATAAATTAAATATAGATTAGTTTGGTGACAGTAACTGTATAATAAGACCCTAATGCTAGTAGTGGACCATTAATAACATTTGATCATAAATATTGGCTGATATAACTCGCAAGATAACCCAATTTGGAGGCTCAATTGTTAGACTTTTGGTGGCAAGCTAGCAGCTCCTAACCTTTAATAGATCGATTATTGATTGTGCTTCTGTAGTATTTGCAGTAGCCAGAGTATGCATTTCCTCTTAATGTAAACTAAAATTTGACCTTCTGCGTTAACTAGTTCATGATCTTGCAGTGCCTACCACAATACTTTAAGGAAAAGGGAGAATTTTAACTAAAGACATAAAATTATGTCCGATAAGTGGGATGCAGACTTGGGAGGATCCTTATCAAGATTCTTAGAACCAACATATCTCCGCACTTCCTTCCCAACGTGGGTTCCAGTTCACAACTAAACATCCTCTTAAGGAAGTAGGTTGATCATAACCGATTATTTCTAGGGTTGTCATTATATCCTCTAGAATTCTATGGGACATCCTTCTACATTAAGAACATTTTTTAAGGAGTCTAGAGGCTGCTAAAGGGTGGCATATGCTGGGAGATTAACTCCGAGCAAATCATAAGTCAGTTTGGAAACCATTCATGATCTGAATAACAGGACAGTGCCACAGATCATGAGAAATCATTACCGATAATTCGGATCATCAAGCAAAAGGGATATGATGCAATGCAATATCAAGATAGAATCACATTCCCAAACAAAACCACCAAAAACAATACAAATAAACGTAAAGGGGGTATTTGACTTACTTCATCAAAACATCGTAGTACTCAGGATCGAGAGCGGAGAACAAACTATCAACATCTTTTATCGCCATTATCGCCCTATGTACCACAATCCACATCGCAGACTACATAGCCAAATTCAACACTAATTTAGCTAAACTAATCTGAAAATTCGCAAAAATTGTATGAAATTCAAATCGAGTGATGTAGTTATAACCTTGCAACGCTCGTCTTTGGTCATGGGTGGCGACCCTTCAAGAGCTGTCTTCAAAGCTTCGACCGGTTTATACCTAAAATTCAGAGCATTATTCAGAAAATCACCAAAAAAAGATTGAATTTTTTCGTCATCTATGAGCAGAAATCAGTGGTAAATTAGTCGTACTGCTTGAGTAAGCTCTCGATCTTGCGGGATTTGTGCTCGATTCGGGTGATAATCGCTTCTGCATTATCTGCTTCCACAAATTCTGCCATTTTTATGGTCGGCAGATTTCTTCAACGGATGCTTTAGGGACTTGAGTTTTGGCAATTTGAAATTCTGCTTAATAAAGGGATTTTGTTATCCTCAAAATTCAACCTAAAAATTAAGCAAAACTTCCCCCTCCTCCGTAAAAAAAAAAAAAAAAAAAAAAAAAAACAATAAAATTAGAAAGTTAAAATTGTAGCATGATGAATATAATACTCTCTCTGTTTTTTCTAAAGCGGCTCTCACACTTATATATTTTATATCTTACATAATTAATATGAGTGAGTCATTTTGAGAACAATGGAAAGGGTCAAAATTAATACGGAGTACTCGGTTTTTTAAGTAGTTATACTTTTTTTCAGCATATGTAGCAAGTATTTTTGAGTGTCATCTTGATGATGAATTTTAATTTTTAATTATTTTTTGCTTTTACGGGATACTACAACACTTGTATTCGATCTAACATCTTCGATCAAAATAGGACGAAATTGCGATTCTACCATCTGACCCAAAATATAATATTTCTAGAATTAACAATCAAAGATTTATTTCTCAACCGTTCCTCTTCAATTCCTTCAATTTCATTATTATCACTTTAATCCAATTTTAATTGAAAGTGGGAGTATTGTTAATAATAAATCAAGATGAAAAAGCAGTGGAGAAGTGTAAGGGACTCTTGTCTGTTAGTTGTTGTGTTATACTCGGTACTGCATTTGTTTTGTTTTTGTTTTTTTTTTGTTTCTGTTTTTTTTATTATTTTTAATACAATGTTTTAATTGTGCCACAAGTAATTTACGCTACAATTTGAATCTATCAATTATAAATGGATGACGTGCGACGCGTAATACATATGGATATTCATATTATTAAATAAAATTCAATCTCTTTTCAAAAGAAAAAAACAGTCTTCTTCAAAATTGTTTATCAATAATTTTCTTTTATTTTGGAAACAAACAACGGAACATTTTTACAAACTCGTAACTAGTCTCTTAAATATATAGGAAATACTCTGTACTATATGGCCCCGTTTGATAGGTCGGATATAACAGGATATAGCTGGTTTGATAAATTTAAACTAGGTTTATCTTCCGTTTGATAGACTAAGAAATAATCACTTTGGCCCGGTTAAAAAGTAAGGCCCGGACCTATTTCTTTATTTCCCTCACTATTTCTAACTCACCAAATTGGTGGGATTCAAATAGACGAGATTGAACAGTATCGAAGTCTACACCCAATTTCCAAAAGTACCCCAATTTCATTTTATTTCATTTCAACTCATCTTCTTCCCCATTTCATTTCTCGCCGTCCAAAGTTGCTGGAGTCTCTCCTCTCTCACATCCCAGCTCACTCCACGCCGCCGGAGGAGAGCCGCCGCCGCGCGAAGAAAGGAACATCCCCAGCAGGCTCTGCCTAAGCACCTCCTCATTCGATTCCGGTTGGTTCAGCAGCGGAGGTGGTGGCGGCGGCGCCACCGATGAAGAAACGAAAATCCAAGTTTCCTACTGTAGAAATCATCGTAGATAAGAGACCAGAATCCCACTGGGACCTTTCCAGAATCGCCGCAGCCACCGCTAGGCCGTCGGCCGTCCATCCCACCAGAATCGCCGCTGGGAGCGGAGATCTGATACTCTTGCCAATGGGGGCGGCGAATTTCTTCTCATTTTTCATCCCCACTTCTTCTTCGCTGCCTCCTTGATTTGGTAAGAGAAGATTCAATTCTTTAGAATTTGCCAAATCACAAAAAATTGCTAGAAAAAAAGAGAAGACGATAAGTTTGTCAGAGGGATTTTTGAAAATTATTACACCAAGAAAAAAAAAGAAAAAGAAGTCGCAGAGATTCAATTTGCTAGGGTAAAGGCTTTATTGCCTCAAAGGTTATTTTGGTAATTTAGGTGGTTTATCATGTGGACAATAATACCTAGCAAACACTCTCCATGTATTAACTGACTTTTGTATATAGTCTATCAAACATGAATGTTGCACTCATGTTTCTTTTTATCTTAACACCCTGTATTATTTTAATCATATCTTGCTATATCTTAACTTTTCTACCAAACTAGCCCTATAATAATAAAACGAGATAGGGGTGCGATTATTTTATCATAATATGCTTTAATTTCTACTACATAGAGATAATCTGATAGCATGAAACTGAAAAGCAGTATCACACAATGATACAAATGTACACACCACTCTACTACACATATAGCAATTTCGTCAAATCCACTTCATGACATACAACTCAGTTAATAAGTCGTTTCTCCTCCGACTAATTAGTTAGGTCGGAGTTCAAGTCATCTCGAACACTTACATCTCGTATTAAAAAATATTAGTCAAGATTAAAAAAAAACAAATGCAAAGACCATACTTCAATTTTGTATTTACCCTCCGAAAAAAGGTTTGAAGTCTGCATCAAAATCATCCCATAATGCATACGTATCAGCCGAACTGCCTAAATAATCAATCTCACTATTCCAGTTCCATAAGTTGCCCGGATTCACGGTCGCCGGCGGCGGCGGCACGGCGCTAGTAGTCACCGTCGATTCTTCCGTGGTCTCGCCGGAGGACTGATAATTAAAAGTAGTCGAGAACGTGAATTCTGCATCTTGATTTCGAGGCATGTAGGTTGTACCGTGGCTTTCCAAGATTGCACACTGAGGTACAACCTTATCAATACACTCGGCTGTGGAGGAGCGAGCTAGGGCTTGGTAGAGAATATCGGACATATCATTCTGCAGATGGGTAGAGAGAGAGAAAGGGTTGCAGGAATGCTCCTGCGGCCGCGGCGGTGCGGGAGTGGCGGAAGGGCGGTGGTGGCGCTTGTTCCGGCGGCGGCGGCCGGCGGGGACGTTGCGGAGAGCGCCGCCTTTAGTCCAGTGCCTCTTGCAAGATTTGCAGAAATGTCGAGGCTGGGATTTGTTGTAGTTGTTGAAGTAGCAGAACTTCGTGTTCGTCGAACCGCACCTCGGACAGTCCGCCGACGTACCAGTCTGGTCGCCGGAAAAGTGTTCGGTCGCCATGAAAGTGGAATTTGATGGATCGGATCTTTGTCGGCTTGTATACATGAAAGGAGGAGAAGTTTGGGATTTTATATGAGTTGGAAAGAGAAATAACACGTGGAAAATAAGGAATAGTGGGTTGTTACGAAACGTGGATATTATTATAATAGTAATAGGAATAGGAGGAGGAAATGAATGTGAAGCACAGAATGAAATTGTGAGGAACGTGGAGAGAAATGGATCAAACTTTAATTCGAAATAATTAATGTTATACTTGGCCGTGGCCCTTTGTTGAATTAATATTCGAAATATTCAATATAATTAATCGGGAGGATCGAACATATGTCGGATAGGGAAGGTGACTTGGCATACTAAATTAATCAATCTAATGACCTTCGAGGAGCGTCGCATTTTTTTATTTTTTTTTGTAATTATGTTGGATTGTGCTTTAATTCTACGCATGATAATATATAAATAAACAAATATAAAATCATAAAGAAATTAAGAAGGGAAAGATTTTCTTGTATATGATATTCTTATATATGCCGTTACGTATAAGTATAAGTATAATGTATATATATGGCATATAATTATAGTTTTTGTAGAATGTAATATTAATTAATAAAATAAAATACTTTATATAAGATATTGTTCTGCACCGTACCATAGTATATTGTTGTACATACATGCATGCATGATGATAAAACAAAACGTAGAAGCATTTTGACTAGAAAATTAAGCCGCGTGACGTGGGTTCATACCGATTAAGATTAGCCGTATTTACATTTAATAATTAAGAATTTGACGACAAGTCGATTCCTTTCCTACGTGTCATTCCATTGTCGATAGATACACTAACATAACATTATGCTTCTAAGATTTTGGTCAAATATACAATGCTGCTGCCCTTGTTCATATGTATGGTCTTTTTTTCTTTTCTTTTTTTAATAATTATTATAACCACCTCACGTGGAATTATTAAAATAATCAGGCACTCACTCACTAATTCATATACTCTCCTTCCTCTCAGTTCAATTGTCTCACTTTATTATTTTATACCTCACATATATTCAAAATATGTGAGACGGTTGAGCTGAGATAGAGGGAATACTTTGTTAATACTATTTGATTTAGCTTTTTTCTTTTTCTTTTCAGTTTCAACTACACAACAGATATAAAAATGCACCGAGTATATATATATATAGTATTTGATCCTAGTTCTAATTTACAAATTATTTTTAGTTCATGCATTATATATTATACAAACTAATGGCTGTAGCCTGTATATGCTTAATAAATTGTTGTGGGCTTGGACTACTCCAACCATGGGTCTAGCTGAGTGTGGCCCACTAGCAACCAAGCTTTGGTTGGACCTAAAAACTTCAAAAAGTTATGACCCGAATTCGACCCAATTAACCGGCATTATTCATGTACAAAAAAAAAAGGGATTTGCCTTTGGATACCAATATACAAGTGCAAAGGCATGTAAAGGAGAAATTATAATTCAATTGTTAAACTACTCGACTTTTCATGATTGTATTTTAATCTAAACAAAAAAACAATTGAATAATTTTGAGAAACGCATCGGCATTCCTTTTATCTTCTTTAATATTCAACTCAACTTATGGTGAGCCACATATGTTTTTGAATTCTGACACCAAAAATTGAGGTTTAGAGCACAATTATAAAAATTTTACAAAAAAATTGACACTTTATGAATTAAATTTTAGTCGACATAATATTACTATATCAAAAAAAAAAAAGGGGGGGGGGGGGGGGACATAAATGAGAAGAGATCACATTACCATTGCATTAATTAGGTTGATACACAAATTGAGCATGAAGAGAGGGGATATATTCATGGTCTAATCACTTGTTAACTTCCATGTACACTCACTCAACATGACTTGCCTAATCTCTAATTTGCATTTGCCCCAAGAAAGCGAAAGATCTAAAGAAGGCCACATGCATGGAAATTGGAAAGTGAAAGCCTCATCAAACTCTATTCTTAAATGCCAATTCTGTGGTAGTTGCCTCTCTATTCTCATTTTATTCCTACCCTTATGGGTTGGTTTTGAAAGAATCCAAATTCAATAAAAAAAATTCACCTTATAGAAACAATATGCTAGAAAACACATAATGTGACAATATGTGTTAGAGGGGTTTGTAGCATGTGCTCAAGTTATTTAAACCTATATATATTGGAGAATTTGTAGTATATTTGATGTATGTAGCATTATTTTCACTATACTCTGATTTAAATAAGAGAAAATATATCAAGACTTTAACAAACAATCAAAAGAGTTGAGTTAGTAAATATCACCTCAAGATGTACCTCTCTCTCCTCTCTCACACACACATCAACTTAGTTCCAGAACAAACTCAAGTCTACATCATAATTAACACAGAAAATATCATAAAGTGAAATATGAATTGACCTCATAATGTAGGCCAAGAAATTAGCTGTTTGCAACTTTACTTCTCTGGAAAAGCACTAAAATCTCCTCTATTCAAATCTAACATCAAACAAGCTTTAAGTTCTAAACTTCTCTCTTGTTTCAAATACAAATGAAGAATGGCTACTTAAAGTTAAAACACATGCATGAGAAACTCAATAGGGCAAGACATCATCTGCAAACTCCTCTTCACAAATATGCAATCCAAATTCAGACAACACATACAAGATTCCTATATATCACTGTAACTGATCTAAGCTTTCTCAAGAAAATCAAAAAGAAAAACTATTGCTTCTCAAACTTTCCAATCTATGTGGTTTCTTTCACAAATCTGGATTGAGATAATCCAGAAATAGCACCTAAACTCTACTTTAAAAAAGAAAAAGAAAAAGAGGAATTCAATCAGAAATTTCCAACCTCATTTTACACCAGAACTAAACATCAAATATTGGATAACACTCCCCTTCTCCACTTCAAATCCTCTGCTCTGCTTATTCCACAAATGCACTGCAAAACTCTGGCTCCGAATCTGCTTGAGCTTCGCTATCAACCATTTCGAGTGGCTCAAACTACGCGGCCCTTCGAATAGGCTTCGAATCCGACTCCAATCCACGGGGTAAAACGCCATTGGAGGCAAAACAGTGAAGTTGAAATTAGGCCTACCAGTTACCCTCAGAACAACCCTTGAGACTAAATAAGGCCCATTGTGACCCCATTTGTTCCCATCAAACGTGAGTGCAAATTCTTGAATGAATTTGTAGAGCAGAGGATGACCCTCATCAAAGATCATCACAGCATTGTTCAATCTACTCCAGTTTCCTGTATCAAGATCAAGGGTTTGTGCACCAATCACATTCCTCAAACCCCCAAGATTCTTCAACACTATCACATCAGTGTCTAAGTAAATCCCACCAAATCTGTACAGCAATCCCAACCTAAGTAAATTTGACAAATTCTGCCCTAATGCAACTTCCCCAGGATTCACATTTCCCAGCATCAACTGATTGTACCATACCTCTGCTGGAGTGCCCATGAACAGATAATGGAAATCTGGTGAAATTGAGGTTACTTTGAAACCCTTTTTCAAGAAGGGTCTCAAGATTTGAAACCCATCTCTTGAATCGAGTGAATTTGAAGCTATGATTAGGCATCCATTCGGATTCGTTTTGAACAAACTGCTTATGGAAAGCATCTCTCTCTCCCCAAAAGATTCAACCGATGAGATCCAAGTCATGAAAAACCGAGATTTGCAGTCGGTGAAGAACTCTCTCACTCTAACTTCAAACGGCTTTACCTTAGCAACCTTCTGCTCCCTCCTCCTCTTGGGATGAAAATGAAAAGCGTCGCTCCCTTTTGTTGAGACCGCGAAATTTCGATTCTTGTGCAGAAGGGACAAGTGGGCCGTCAATTTTGCGGCGGATTTCTCTTTCTTGGCTGAAGGGAGTGCGGAAAGCGGCGGCTTTTCCGACGAGGGGACGGAGAAGAACTTTCTTGATTTTCCGGCGGCATTTTCCGGCCAGAAAATGGCGGGCTCCGGCGGAGTCTTTGGCGCTATGGGGACATGTGTGCAGAAGATGGAGGCGCTGTTGTAAGCTAAGAGACAAAGAGTGAGAAGTGAAATCAAAGCGTAGAAAGATTTCTTGCTCCTCTGCAAACGGGAAAGAAGCTCAGACAAGAAACTGGTGACGATGTTTTCCATTACTGTTTCTTGAACAAGATACAGTTTCCGCAGCTATCATAGTTCAAAAACTTAGAGAGAGAAAGAGAAGGATGAAAGATAAATTTTCAGTAGGCGGCAAAAGAAGAAGGGCACAAGAATTGAAAAGCGTGGATGTTTTTGGTGGAAATGAAACTTTTTGGAAGCAGTGATTTTCCAGAAAGGAAAATGTTGATGTATGTGCCATTTTTGCTCTGCATTTATATGAAATTGAATATAATACTATATTCGAATATTGTTTTCATTCAAAAAGATTATAAATCATGGTGGAGGTAGAGGGGCAAGGCAATAAGTGCTGGGGGGGGCTGCCATGGAATAATTTCTTGGCTGCTTTTTGGTGCTTTATTCGACATTACTGTAGAATTAGTAGATTTTTCACTAATGTAATTAAAAAAAGTATTATTTGTAGAATTGGTTGAATGTATGGAATAATTTGTATGTATATGGAATTAAACTGGAGAAGAATAGAAGTATATTTTCAGTCAGTGAAATCTGATGATGGGCAGTCGACACTTTCCATATTTAAAAATAAATAAATTAATTAATTATTACTATTCCATTTCAAAATTTAGCCTATTTTTGGAGAGTGGGCTTATTCTGCACTTGAAGAGCGAATTATATTTTTCCAAAGAGAGCAAGACAACATAAACTTGCCGAGCTACCTAATTATTAGTTGCCTCATAAGTTTGAGGACATTTACTTTATTTATCTCTTACTAATCAACGTTCGTGAATTTTAAGTTTTGAACCAATAACGATTTTAAAGTTTATGATATTTGCCATAATAAATAGGGGTTGGAATTCAAAGAAATCTTCTAGATCTATATCGATATTTTTTTTTTAGATTTAAGGTGACTTGAACTTATGGACTTTTAATTGAAGAGGAAATGTCTTACCAACTGAGTTGGGTTTATTCTCATATTAACTATTTTAATTTTAAATGAGCATTCATGAGTCGATTAGGAAAATTAATTGACGAATTGTATTAGAAGAATCTTCAGTGTTTATAGTAATTTATTTGCATTCAACCGAAATTACTTTAGTATCGATGATCAAAATAATCAAAACTAGGACTTTTATATTTATTTTGCTTTTATTATTTTTGATTGTTTTCATATTTATTTAAGTTCGGTACAATATTTTTGTTGATCAAAAATGAGAAGAAATTTCATGATTCCTTCCGGAGACAACTTTGATTATTGCCACTTTCTATGCAGTGTGGGCATACCCATTGAAAAGCCGATAGTCTCGTCACAAATTATCTTTATTCCAATAATTACGAATTTAAGTAACTAATCGAATTTTGATCCAAATTAATGTGTGCGTGTGTGTGTATGTGAGTTGGTCAAGGTGAGATAAAATCAAGTTAATCCTCTTCTTGCTTAAATAATTTCCTTCATATGTATATCACACGTGATGAGGTAATGACATGAGATTAGGCGCCCTTATTATCTTATAGTGGACTTTCCATCTTAATTAATAGTACATGCAACTACTACTCTTTGAGTTGAATTCTCAAGTAAAGATGTAGATTGATATTGATGGCTATTTATTGCATGTTTTAGATTGGCGATTGATTCACAATACAAGTCACTCGACATTACACCAAAACTATATTTAATATTATATTACAGTTGATTTGTAAAATAATTTAGGTAATACCCATATCACTACGAAAGTGATTTTTCAATTTTATATATATATGCAAGTGAGCAAATTGCAAACGAAAGTCGCTTCTAATTTGACTTTTACTATGTCAAATACGATTGTTTATAATATTTGTATTTTCTTAATTTATTTTCAATCATCAAAACTTGCATGTTTTAAAGCAATCCTACAAAAGGACCACTATCAAAAGAAATATATATATATATAGGTAGTAGATCATATGAAAACTAATTATTATGTGAAAACTGCAACCTATGTATTTTATATATAAAATGATGCATTTTTGTGAATAAAATATTGCATAATAAAATATATTATTTATTATTAGTTTTATTATTTTTATACATATAATGCATCATTGTGAGAATGCAATATTTTATGATAAAAATGCAACATTTTATGATGGGTTGCAGTTTTCACGTAATAATTAGTTTTCACCATAACTCATCCCTATGTATATATATATATATATATATATTATACTCACCTTACATTATTATATGATCGAGTGAATATCCTAATCGCTTCCCTTGCCCCTATATAAATCAAAGCTTCAACCAAATGAGAAGCACGAAGTTCTCTCCTTTTCTTCTCTCCCCATAAAAAATAAGATTTTTTTTACAAATATAGATAGAAGATGCATGCCATGGATGAGCTATTCGACCTTGACATGGCTTTGACGATAGTCGACGAATATGATTCGAGCAGCGCCGTCGCGGCGGCGGCCGTGGAAGAAATACCGGCGGTGGTTACTGGCGACTGCATGGTTTGTATGGAGGAGTTGGGCGTGGGAGGGGCAGCAAAGAAGGCGCCATGCGCTCATGTTTTTCATGAAAATTGCATATTCAATTGGCTCTCCTTGCATGCGTGATTCTTGCCCTTTGTGCCGCCGCCGACTTCTTTCTGCTTGATTTTATTTATTTATTTTTTTCTATGAATATTCGTACTTCACGATTTGTATATATATTTGTCGCCTTTATTTACGACAATGTATTGGGAAGAAAAAAAAAAAGAGGGGGGCGGGGGGGTTTCTTTCGATGATCTATTTTCATCTTTTAAGCCATTTTGTATCCTTTTCTAAATACTCAGTTTGTTAAGTTAAAATGGGACAGAAAGTATACTGTATATTAGAAACATTGTCCTAGCTTTCAAAAATGTTAAAAAGTAAATTACAAAAACCTTCAAAATTACTATTCAAAATACAACTTTACAGTCAATCGATAAGTCGTCATTCTGTGGACTAAGAAGTATATATTACCTGAGGTTCTCAGTGAACAAAAACAACGATTTACACTACAAGATTATGAATTAATATCGATCTTTAATTCATTATAACAAAAATTTTGTACAAATCGAAGAGCAACTTAGCCTTACTCGAGTACTGCCATCACCATCAAGCTCGAACTTAGCAATACTCAGTTTGGAAGCAAGCATACCTGTACGATAACCCCTCTTGTAGATTTAGATATAATTTGAGAAAACTTCATGGCATCTTACATGATTCTATTACTTCAAGAACAGCAGAATGTGTCTCCGGAGAGATCACGTTCAACGTCAGGTGAAATTCCTACAAAAACAAAAATAACAAGAATCGATTGTTAAATTCACAGCTAAACTCTCTACTTGGAGCGAGGTGTCAAAACCCGATTTTTGATCTCAGAGTCGCATGTTTAGGCCTACCAGAATTCCACCAAAAAGATTATATTATGCCTTTGGCCAAAAGCGGCTCGAATGCTTCGACGAAGCACAATTTGTGAGAGTAGACTACAAGACTTTATGAAGAATGATAAAGGAACATTCACATGGTCAGCAGGAATCAATGATGTAATCAACTGAAACATAGTTGCTTTTTTTTTTTTTACCCGAAAAAACATTATGAGTATGCAGTGAATTAAGTCCGTCAAGATTTCAGAAGAAATGCATACCACAAATCTCTCTAGCACTGGAACAAGAATTTTCAAGTTGCGATTAGGAAGGCATTCTGCAATGGTGTTGCGTACGTTCTTGCTGGTAGTTGGCGAATACAAAGAAAAAGAGTGCATGAGAAAACAGATTATAATGTTAGAGAAAAATTTATGGGGGACAAGAGTATATCAACCTTTCCGTCGAAAGGAAAGCAAGAAGAAGAGCTGCATAAGCTTCCACAATCATTTTCTCGGCTTCCTTCTCTCCCTGTAATATGGACTCTTCATCCTCCTGCAAGGAAAAAAGTGCATGATTAGCATATAACTACGAATGATGACTAAATATAAATCTCTAAATCATATTTGTATTTATACAATCTCATTGGCACCTCTCACACTAGAGGTCAAAATGAGTACAAACTATATACCCAGAATGAAGGTTAATAAAAATTGAAGCTCGAGTACAATATGTTTCCATCTTGAGATGAAGCATTGCGAAATCACAGAAGTAGAAAGTTAGAAACAACTTGGTCTTCTAAACCTGAATTATTTTATGCTATCATAACATAATAAAATTGCATGAATCCTACTTCCACCTTTCCATTTAGCCATAAACATATCAGAAGAGGTTTCAAACAGCAGATAGTAGAGCAAATTTCTCACCCAGGACAAACTTTTTTCTTCTCCAGCATCCTCACTAGTGCCTTGATTAGCCAAAAAGATTGAGCACAGAATCGGAATCATATTGCTTTGTTTCTCAGATTCCAGACCTACAATGTGTGGTATTGAAACGCTAGCTGCTGCAAGCCGAGATCTGCAAGGCAATGCAACAGAATCAAATGTAGTGTTTCTCATTTACAGTTCTTACATGGAAAATCAGGATTAAAAGCCAGGAGAGTATGACAAAGAATCACAAAGTGTCTAAAGTTTGTAGGAAAAAATGCAAAATTTATCTATTTATCTATAAGAAAAGAGACGAGCATATGTGAAAATTACTTACCGGTTACCACCATCCTTCTCCACCAAATTCACAAGCAAACCCAAAATGGCGACAAGAAAATCCAGCTCTTGATCAGTGAGAGGTGTATTGCTACAATGGTAGATTGTGAGGCTTGATTTAGACGACAAACTACCATTCCTTGAATGATGTGAGCGTGGCAAAGGTAGGCTGAATGATGGAAAATGACCAGTAATCAAAGAAGATAATATTTCTAAACCGCCACAACTTCCAATTTGTCGACAGCCCTCAGGGTTGTCATTCGATAAGTTCATAAGAACCTGAAAATTGATAATCATGTTCAGGAAGATTCATAATATGATGAGAGGATGTTAGTCTATAAGTATTCAAATCAGCATAAATGTAGAGGAAGAAAAGAATAATAAGTTTAAGGGCTCATTTGCTTGACAGTATGGGATAAAACTTAATATGTATGACTAGGATGTCTTTTACCATATAGGGTGTGTTCTCTTTGATGGAAAATTATCATGGGAAAATGAGCGAAAAAAGAACAATCACCCTTTAAATTTTTCCTTATTTCTCACATTTTCCCACCTTCTACTCTTTTTTCCCCTTCCTTTTCACTCCAATGGAAGGAAAATATTTTCACTCCATGTTGGTGGAATAATATTTTCCATTGAAGAAAGAGTAAAATTCTTCATCATAGATAAGGAGGTGGAAAAGGTGGAAATAAGGAGAAATTTAAAGGGTAATTGTTCTCTTTACCCTCCTTTTCCCATTATAATTTTCCATCAAAGAGAACACACCCATAAGGTATCATCAATAATATGTATGCTTAGATGTATTAAATTATCTGCATCATGCATAAAACTATGGTAACATTATCTTCTGTACTAACTATTAAGTATCCCAATCCTCTAAATAATCCTATATATTTGGATAATATGTACGAGGCCCTTGCTTTATCAAGGGCTTTGAATTTTTAAGCAAACAAGATATTAGCCTAGCATAGGTATCTATCACACAGTTATCGCACGTAGTAAACAATATTTCACAAGAAGTGCATATCAATATTCTTCCCAGCTAGGTGAACTGGATAGATTCATCATACCATGCTATTAAACTGAAGAAAGAACAAATTTACTAGTAATATTCAAATACCTTGACAGCCGTAAGAAGGCAATCGGCCAGGAGGTTGGACTTATCTTCATCAACAACCGAAGAACTACTGGTCTCCTGAGAATGATGATATTCCACATTGTTTGATTCTTGTTGGCTTACAGGTATATGATCACTTGTATCTGTAAATCCAAAAGGATCTGGACAATCCTCTGTAATTCCAGAGTTGGTAAGCCTTAACTTTCCTTTTCCAGTACCAGCTTCCACTCCAGACTCGTCTCTGCTTACACGTGTTACATAATTTGGTGTACAAGATGTTCCACTACATGATCTTGCTTGAGAAGATTCGACTCTCCATTTTTGTGAGCACACCTGAGTGGCTTCAACATTCAAATATGAAGACTGTTCCATGCTATTGAACCCTTCTGACTGGCTGCTTTCATAAGAATTAGAACTTCTGAGCAAGGAAACACCTATACAGCAATTAAAAATCCATCAGATGACAGAAACAAAGTCTTAGCTGTACTCTAATAAGCTTTGACAAGTTCATGGACAAATAATACTAGTGAAAGTAATAAACCAGATAAAGAAAAGAAACTTCACAGCACGTCATGCAAATAACAGAATGAAAGTGCCAAAACGTATGTTTTATGGCCAACCTAACCTGCACAAGATACCTGAGAGAATTTTAATGATGCTCAGAATGAGCTTGGCGAAAGATCGAGGAGCTTGCTGGACACCAAAACTGCCTTTCATCCCAAGCAAATGACACTGAAATGTATGCATTAGAGATGGACAATATAGCAGGGGAAAGACCACCACATCAATTTACTAAAAACTTGAAACTAAAAACGGCTAAAGTATAATACCTGATTATCATTGCTGAGGAATGTAGCATTTTCCATGATTTTTAGACATTTCACAAGCAGCACTAGACTTTCTAGCCCAGAAATATTTTTTGGTTCCACGGCAAAAGATGGGCTCTTCTCCAACCATTCCTGCATCATATCATGTTTAGCATTATGTTTATCATATCATGTAACCCTTATAGAAGAATGCAAATAAGATGGATCATGTTCAGCATAATTAAGGATACGCTCACAATAGATCCACAGTATATATCCAAACAAAGAGAAATGCACATTCTAGGTCAAGATGATGTCAGGTATCATCATCAATAATCGATAAACAAGCTATAGAAGAAACTATATACTCGAATAAGGCATATAGGTCCATAAATGACAAGTCTCAGTATTACAGCCTACATGACCACTTAAGTTTCAAACTCTCTTTATAAGTCACTACCTTCAGCTTCCATTTTGTGCTTTGATTTTGTATACTTGAGCCATTTATCACCACTCATTGCTACCATGATAATTTTCTTAATGTGGAAACCTACTGTTCACTCCTAGAACGACAAATGACATCTAAACACATTGAATCAACGAAAGGCATGCAGGTACGCACCTCCATCACAGAATGGCATTTCCTTGCCACTTCAAACACTGCATCCAGCCCCCCAAACTCTCTCAGTTTCTTCTTGAAATTGCCCCTAGCTTTCTGTAAAGTTCTTGAGGTATCTGAGAATAAAGAATGCAGAAAAGGCAGGAGAAGGAATTAAAAGGATACATTGAAATATCATGATGCAATAATCCATAATAAAAAAACAAAAATACAGCAGAAAACAAAAATTCCCATATTATCATGTAAGTGCTAAAAAGGCAATGGTATCTTAAACTGAAAGAAACAAGAAAATGTAAAGAGAGTTCAGGACTATAACAGATAAGGTTTTCAAAGGCGAAAAAAACAATTCATAGCAACTACCCAATACAATATGAGGTTGGAGGGGGAATGAGAAACACCCTAACAAGTATCATCAACAAACCAATTAGAACTAGGGACTAGGGAGAGTATTGTTATTTATGGCTGAATTACCATAATCCTTATTATTAAACTCTAATGAAAAGAACTCCGGAACAACAGTCAACCCCAAAGATATGGTCTTTGAAACTAAAAGCCAACCGATCTCCATACTGGCATTAAATAGAGCTTACCTTCAAAACCTTCAATACATATACTAGACGAGCAAGCTTTTTCGATTGTAAGCAAAGTAATCCATTTGAGGTTCAGCTCAGGCTCTTGCTTGCCTCCATCACTATCATCTACAGGCTTCATTTCCTTGCTATTGACAAGGATCTCCTGGACCTTGAGCATAATCTCAGACGTGGTGGAATCTGTTTCCTTAGCTGAATTTTGTGAGTAAACAGCATTCTTGCACAGGCCTAGAAGCTTGCTACCAATGGGCTGTGACTTTTCCTTGGTAGCAGCTGAGGAATGTGGTTTCAACAATTTTATCAGAAAGCGAACACTATTCGGTGAATACAAAAGATACTCATCCTGACCCTGAAACAAAGACAAATTAAAACAAAATTTATGAGGGAGCTGAAGGGCAAGACAACAATTCGAAAATTTTAATTATAATAATAATAATGATAAAGGTAAAGAAGAATAAGTACAGAGTGTTCATAATGCATAGTTGATACCACTCACATCACTAATGAAAAGGTAAAATAAAGCAGCAGCAGCAAGGTTGCTTGGTGTGTCATCAACACTCATTCCAAGAATAGCATTGATCACTTTTCTGGCATTCCTACAAAAGATATCACCAATCAGAGTGAAATTAACTTCCAAACAAGAGAAAATTTTCAGAACTCTAGCCTACTTGTATATCTGCTTCAATTAAGTATGCAACTGACTAGCACTTAGATCTTAAAATCATCTTATTGTTCGAAAGAAAATCAGCATCTTAAACTGAAATTATAAATATGCATGCTTTTGTTTTCTCTAGTCCATGAAACATTAGACCTCTAACAACATTGATGGGGAGCATTTTGTTATTATGTAATTATTACTAGAAAATCCAAAGCTCAAGTACAGAAAGGAACACCATCAGATACAGTAGCAAAACATCCACTAGATTTCCAAGAAGTTTCTTGTCTCATTCTATATCCCCATTATACATGTCAGATTCATCAAATTACAAGGGAATATCAAACATAATTTCCATCAGCAAGAGAAGATTAGCAATCCATGAGTCACATTCAAAATCATTTTGCGAAAAGGAAAATACACCAGTTAACAACGTCAACTATATAAGAAAATGATTGGCAGAAAAAACTAAGATAGATAAATGCAAATTATTATTGATATATCCACGAGCATGATTAATATCAATTGGAATTCCTGAATTCTCAAAGAAATGATAGGCATCATTAGATTCATTACAGAAGATCAAACATATTGAAACCATTTCTGTACTTAAATGGATCTTGACATTATTCCCCTTCCACGTTTTTTCTGTGCCAGAATGGCGCACCACACATAATAATTCCCAACTAACAAATCATACACTTGGAAAATCAGGCCAAGAGAAAATGTTTAAAAGGTGCAGTGCTATATATCTTTGTAAGGAAAACAATGACCAAAGTTGGAAGATTAACTAAATACCCATGATCCCACAGAAGCTGCCTCTGTTGCAATGTTTTGCAAATCGATAACAATGATACCAGACTTGCCCTCCGCTTCCTTACCGGTTGTCCCTCCTTTAACCCATCTAATGCAAGACTCACATCATCAATATGTTCTGTTGTTTTCCCGAACTCTTGAGTCTCCATCAATGTAGCGGTAAGCTCTATATAACCTGGATCTGACTCCCTTGATACCCTCTTTTTTTTCTTCTTTTTCTTCTCTATAACCCCATTTTTCCCTCTATCCTTCTTGGATTTCACAGAAACTCCATCAAATTCCGCACTCAGCTCACTCCTACCATGCTTTCTTGACTGTAGAATGCCCAAATCACACAATTTCTGAGAGGATCTTCGCACTAATGAATTGGAACCAGCATTCTTGGACTTCTTTGGTTTCCCTAAATCTTCGTCTTCTGAAAAATCAAAAACCCCAATCTCGTTGCTCTTTCTTCCCGGAGGAGCCACAAGTTCCTCCAACTCCTCTGATGAAATATACTCGTAAGGATCTAAATCTGTTTTCTTAAGCGTCTGTGATTCCTGGAAATTCACATCTTCTAAAGTATCAAAACACCCAATCTTTTTGCTCTTTCTTTCGAGAGGAATCACACTTTCCTCCAACTCCTCGGACGAAATGTACTCGTATGAATTAATATCAGCTTTCTTGAGCTTCTTTGATTTCTGGGAATCCACATCCTCTGAAAAATCAAAAGTATCAACTTTCATGCTCTTTCTTTGAGAAGGAGCCACAATTCCCTCCAAATCCACCGATGAATTATACTCAGAAGGATAAAAATCTGTTTTCTTGAGCTTCTTTGATTTCACGAAATCCATATCTTTTGAAAAATCAAAAATCTCAATCTCCCTGCTCTTTCTTTGTGGCGGAGCCACGATTCCCTCCACCTCCTCCGACGAATTATACTCGTAAGGATCAAAGATGGCTTTCTTGAGCTTCTTCGATTTCTGGAAATCAACATCTTCTGAAAAATCAAAAACCCCACTTTCCCTACCCTTCTGCCCCCCCAACTCCTCCGATGAATTATACTCGAAACGATCAGAATCGGCTTTCTTCAGGTTCTGTGATTTCTGGAAACCCTCATCAGAAAATTCGAAAACATCAAGTCCCTGTGAATCTTGTGTCGAACATGAAGCATATGGCTCCGAATCGACATCAATCGTCTTCACTTTTTTCGAATTTCTAAAACCACCATTTCGGTCCCCGCTCGTTCTTGAAAGCGAAAATCGCCTTGACTCCTGAGACGAAGTCAAACTAGATGGATCAAACCAGTGGCGGCCACTTGATTCCAGCGGCGGAAACCTAAAATTATAAACATCTCGGCGCAATTCTTGCGACGAGGAATCGGAAAATTTCCTGCTCATACCTCTATTTCATCGGCTGCGCGCTCCGAATAATGCAAGCTTTAATCATCAAGATAACCCGCACACTTCTCACGAGATCAATCCGTTGCCCAATCGGTCAAAAGCAACAAAAAAAATACTACAAAAGAACGTCTTCCCTCGCTGTCCTCGGATTCAACAACACCTCTTTGCAGAATTGAAAATTCAGCTGAATAAGAAAAATTTGAAGGCAAGGAAAAGGGGTTTTCGGGATGAATTGAAACGGGAGAAGGAAAATTTGGTGAAAATTGTAGGTTGAACATGAACGTGAGGGTCAAAAAGGGGATAGATAGGGTTAATTAAGCAGAGTTTGGTGTATTTTGAAAGCATAGTGAGTGACGTCACAGCCGTTTGGTTAATTCCAATGAGATTGCAAGCACTTGATTCGTCCAACTGTTTTTTCATACTACACTTTTACATTACATTAATTATCCAAATTTCATTTGTTGTGTTTTTTCTAAAAATAATATACTGTAATATGTTATGTGAGTGTGATATTAATGAAAAGTGTAGTCCTCCTAAAAGAAGATGATAGGATAGTGTATAAAAATAGAAATTACTCCTTCCGTCCCCCTTCAATTGTCCAGTTTGACTTATTGACTTTTTGGCACGCATTTCCACCGAGTCGGGAAACGAGTTATAAAATATAATTTTGAAGTATCCCGTAAAAGAAACAATACTTCAAAATTATATTTTATAACTCGTTTCCCGGCTCGGTGGAAATGCGTGCCAAAAAATTAATAAGTCAAACTGGACAATTAAAGGGGGACGGAGGGAGTACATAGTTAAAATCGCCCCAAAAAGGAAAGAGTGTACAATGTGGGTATATGATTTTTTTATAAAAAAATTGTAAAACAGTTCCTTTTACTAGAGAAAATTGACGTAAAAATGCCCATTTAATTCTTGATTCTTAATTTATATATATATATATATATATATATATATAGTATATATATATATAATTCTTAATTATATTTTCAAACGTCCTTCCATTCAGTATTGTGTTTCATTTTTATAGTGTACATTATTCCTTTTTAATTTTAAATTGGGGTAACAATAAGCAAACATGTATTCATCAAAGATTGGTAGTATAATTTATCCAATTATTAATTGATTAAAAAAAAAAATCAATTAGGTCAGAACGATATATGTTGATGCATATATATAGCTGCTCCATTTCCCCCCATCAACGATCAATTCAGTTAAGGTAGGACTGCTTGGTTAAACTACACATCTACTTATCCACTTCAAAAAGGAATTCATCACCACATACAATAATTATTCACAGAAATCAGCACAGCTCAGTCTCAAAACTGAGTGAAATCCCCATGCTGAAGAGCTCCTGGCAAAGCAGCTTAGCACCATAAGGCACATTCACCCTCACCACATCTTCCACCGACTCGCAGAATCGACAGTAGGGCCCGCGGATCTTCTTCCCACCAGAGACCGGCCGCTGAATCACATTCGCCATCTTCTTGCACTTTCTGCATATATGCATCTGGGAAGAATCACTGAGGGTAAAGAGGTGTTCGTGAAGATTGGCTGCTGCACCGTGGGCGATGAGGCAATCTCGTTCCATCTCTCCGAATTTGATCCCACCAAATCGCTTCATGTCTGCAACCGGCTGCCGAGTGAGAGGGTGAACAGGCCCCGTGTTTCTAAACTTCACCTTGTCCTCTGCCATGTGAGTGAGACGTTGGTAGAATGTGGCCCCATGAAGATGAGGGATTCCACCTTCTCACCTGTACGCCCATCATACACTCTTTCGCCTCCCCATCTCGAATATCCGAGCCTGACAGATATAGAAAGTAATATAATAATAAGTTCTGATGCAGACTCAGTTGTAATAGGGTAGGATTTTTGTTCTATGAGGGAAGAGGCCAAAATTGATGTCGAAAGGGGAATGTGATCGTGTATAGAACCTTTTCTTCTAGGTGTTTGTTTAAGACTAAACGGAAGTTAAAACTTCATAAGTTGCAGAATGTAGAAAGTAATGCACTAATGCAACTGTAAATGGATGAGCTTTTGTTCTATGAGGGAAGAGGCCAAAATTGATGTCAAAGGGGAAGGTGATCGAATATAGAACCTTTTCAAGTTGCATTTTATGATTAAAGGGAAGTGAAGCTTCAAACTTCAACTAGTTTAGTACAAGAAGGGAGGTCAGGAGTGAAAAGTCTACTATAAACTATCTATTAGTACTGTTCATAGAAGTGGTAAAAGGAAGACTAGTAGAAATTTGAGTAACTTATACAGTAATATACTAAATCAACAAGCGTAATGTTCTTCTCACCAGAACGGCATATCCAATTACCAGAGGGAAAAAAAAAATATATATATATATATATATAGGATTCAGATAAATTGTTCTCTAGATAAGATGGTAACTAAGAGAATATCATGATTTTCCGTTCTAGTTTACTTATTCTGTAATCATTTTTCCCAAACCATGAAAAGTAGGGGAATTTTTTGGTATCAAGCAGACAAGAAGTTCCACTTTCAATACCAACAGTCAACCAAATAATCAATCGAGAGCAAAGCTTAAACGATTCCACCGTTAGCAGATAAATACCTGTGAAGTTGCGCAGTTATATCTTCAACTGATGGAGTGGAAAACGGGGTTGCATATTTTAGTCCACCACCAAGTGCAATCCCTTTGCCTAGGGCAGCCTCCAAAAGTTGTCCAGGCGTTTGTCGAGAAGGAAATGCATGTGGGTTTATCACAATGTCAGGAACTATTCCATCTTTGTTAAAAGGAAAGTTCTCCTGCGACTCCAGAAAGCCCAAAACACCCTTCTGCCCATGCATGCTCGAAAATTTGTCCCCAAGGCATGGAGCACGAACCTGCACTGCCACATTCAGTATTCTAGTATGAGATAAAAAGAAGTGTAGCCAGGAACAAGACATGGAAAACTAAGAAACTTAACATAAAGTGTGTAATAGATTGGGTCTTGTTCAGCTCAACCATATAAATGCATTCTATTTCATACTAAAATACACAGCACATGTAAATAAAAAGTGGCATGCTCATTAGCATACTTTATTTTCAATGTTGAGGCAAAAAGTGTGCACAGAAGTGTGTGAATAGGATGCCACAGTGCATTTCTGGGCTGGAAAAGTTCTATCATACAATATAGCAGCTTAGGCTCATGCCTCAAATAGAGAGTTACTGATCCCACTGTACAAAAAACAGTCTGCCTGACACGAAAAACAACTCTCACAGAGCCATTCACTTTCTGACCCCACTATACAAATTGTGAAATGCAAGTTTTAAGGTAGACCACTCCAGAATTTGTAAGAACAGATAATCTATAGTATGAAGACAAATAATTGGTGATAGAAGCACATAAGAAGGTATCAAGATAGCCAGAGAGTCAAGGGAAATCACATTAACTAACACAATGAATTTAAATTTACCTGTCTCAATGATACCACTGCGAAGTTCTTTCCCTCATCGTTGGCTGACAGCACAACCTTCTGAACCATGCCCCTTTCAGTATGCTTGAGCTTGATGCTATGATCAACTCCTGAAGCAGCATGCTTACCGATGAATATGTCACCAGTTTGGAGATTTGTGCCAATGTAGGGAAAGCCATCATCATCGAGGCTGTCAACACGCCCAATCTTGCTCTGCATCTTCCCAAAGCCCACAACCTCATCAGTCTTTAGCCTCTTCCCCACAACCTCTGAATTTTCAACCTCGGCCTTATAACTCCGGACATGTTCAGTTCTGAACATGCCACGCTCCAATGAAGCCCGGTTCATCACCAGTGAGTCCTCTTGGTTATAACCAAGATGGACATTCACAGCCACAATGGCACACTGGCCATTGAAGAAGTCAGGTCATGGCACCATCCCCTTGTGGTGATCAGAGTACCTTGACTTCCCAAGGCAGTCCGAAAGCATCGTGCGAAAAAGAGATCTCTGGGGATAGTACAACTGGTGAGAGTTGGTGTCAACTCTGATGTTGGGATTTGTGGTCGAGTATCCTATAGCTTGCTGTGAGTGCTTAGCAGACTTATAAAGCACTCTCCTAGCATGATCATGATTGGCAAAGGGAATGATACCACAGCTTAAATCCATGAGGAAGAAACTATCAAACTCACAATGGGAGTATTTGACTGGTGGGTTTTCTAATTCGGCTGTGAACAGGTAGTCTATTCCCCACGCAGTTTGACAATCTTCTTCCTCTTCTGGTCCTATGAACTCTACCACACCACTACTAAGAAGAGATTGAAATGAAAAATGATCTTTCAGATCTTTGATCTTCTTCAGGTTCTGGACAACAAAGAGAGGGCGCAGTATCCTTCCAGAATCAGCAAATATGCGTACTTCACCGTGCTGATTGTCTCTTTTGATCTCAATTTGCAACACAAAAAAGATTTTAGTATGCAGTAGATATAATGTAATACACATATGTGTCCCTATTTAGAACAGAGTTGCTGGAAGCTCAAGCTAATAGTACTAGAAATGATGTGTTATGCTGAAGCCTATAATGTCTTTAGACTTCCTCTACACTTGGAAGCAAACAACACTACACCTGGAAAAGAGAACCATCTCCAGATAGAGCCGGAATTCTTTCAAGAACATCTAGAGTGGATGAAAGTGTATCAACAAAGACTCGTGCAGATTAGGCTACATATCCAATCAAGGAGCATAGGTGGTAAAGAAAGGGAATTGGGACTTGCATGAGAAATTTAGTGAAGTTATCATGAGAAACAAAAAGAGAATTACATTTAAAATCAGAAGCCAAAAGAAGTCTTAGACTTCTTCTGGGCTTCCAGCATGATGAAACCTACTGCCATTTTGGGACATGATATGATCTAATATATTATCATCAGCCTCATAAATGCAGAGAATATTAAAGACTTTACGGCAACCTGATGATGCACTTCCATTCTGCGACGCCTGCGTCTCAGCTTAGCAACAAATGATGAGGAATCTTTACACACGCCAACCCAATCTCCATCCAGAAAAACTTTGTGCTTTCCATTGAGCAAACAAGAAGTATCATCAGCCAATTTCTCCATTCCACTTTCATGAAACTTTTTGAGAAGATTTGAGTGTTCCAGGATATTGGTACGGACAATGCCCAAGCTTGCCAGATTCTTAACCAGCCCACAATTTTCTCCATCTGGTGTAGAGGGAAAGCAAACCTTGCCCCAATGAGATGGGTGCCTGCAACATCCATTTTAATAGTTAGAAGATATTAATTACCACCTTGATAACAAGATATTTTAACAGTCAGACCAGGAATTTGAAACGCTAATAACAAGCTCCTTTTGGTAAAATAAAACAAATCACCACCCCTAACAGCATATTCACATTCTCAACCAACTTCAGGATGTGCCTAGGAAAAAGTCCAGATAGGATATTAGAGTTGGTAAGGTTCAGACGTTGAGAAAAAAGGAATCAACATTTGACTTATTGTTAGTGAACATCAGACAAGAAATTTTCACTCATTGCTACTTCCCAATTAAAGAGTTCAATAAATTCGCCAATATAAGCCATATCTACCTATCTGAAACACATCCTGAAACCAGAAAAATAATACTTCATGAAAACTTACGGGTATCTGGCGTCACCAACCCTGCTGCCGAGTTCTCCTCAAGTCACATACTGCCTGCAACGGATTTGTTCGCCTTAGACTAGCCACAACACCAGCAATCCTTGCCATTCTCTTATAAGGGTGCACCCAAGCTCCAGTAGAAATGGCTCTAGAAAGACCATTGGTAATGATTGAGGCATCCAAGTAATGGTCAATACTCTGCACCTCCCTATCTTTGTACAGGTCTCTTTGCATGGCTTTAACCATACGCCTCTCCGCATGCTTAATGTGAACTCTGAGCTCTCGTTCAAGGAGTTCACCAGCCAACTCTACCCTCTTATTCCTCATATCATCTCTGTTGTCAACTTTTTGGCGCCCTTTGTAAGTCTCCAGCAGGCACTTCACCATGTAGGCAAGAAAAGATGCCTTCTGCCCTGGGTTCGTAAGATGGGGAAAGAGGTAGGTGCTGATCAATTCTTCCACTGATTCTGTAGGTTGATGTTTGCAGCCCTGCATCAGCTCCTTGATGTGCTTGATTGCATTGCCTCCCTTACGAAATCCATCAAATTTCTTGTCAGCGTAATGTATCGATGGCACAAGTATATTAGCAATATCATCATCTGTGCCAGTGTCCAAACCGATAAGCCGCACCACCTCTCTGTCATTTGGAACCCCCAAGGCAAAGAACATTAGCCAAACATGAACCTCTGTTACATAAAAATAAGCAGTGAGTATCTTCTCTCCATCAACCAGATGCTCTACTTTTGGGACCATCTTTATGAACACCCGATTCCTTTTCGAAACAGGACGGTATGCAATGCTCCAGGTGGGCTCTTTAGCCACCCAGAGCCTCTTAAGGCATAACTGCTCCTGAGCAATGAATGTCTGCACCAATAGAGTGTAGTAAATTATCAACATTCAACACCAATAGATTATAACATGTTCCATTTTGAGAGACCGACTAAAAGGGGATCTCCAAGATTATGTTCATTCTTTTTTACTTTTCCATCAATAATAAGACAAAGAAGTAACAAGAAATTAAAATGAGGACAGGGAGGTAATAATAGTAAGAAATAGGTTTTTTAAAAAAAAAAAAAAAAGTTCTCAATACTTACTAATGACTACCCCATTCCCCCACAAATAACAAAGAAAATGGCAGCACCTAATAAGTCTTACCTTCTCAGCACCTTTGATAACAAAATATCCTCCTTGATCAAATTCACAATCTCTTTCTTCACGTGTACTCATCCAGCACAAGTCCGAATTCACCATGACAGGGAGTCTACCAAAGTTAACCTCGGTACAGTGCTCATTCAGTATTGTCTTCTCAATACATGTATCTACACCAGTTTTGAATTTGTCACTTCTGGAGAGACCTTCTGTGTACACCTGTAATGTTTGAGGTAGTCGGAACAAATTGAAATCTGGAAAAACAACAGAGAAGCACAATGCAGTGGTGCTATGGGAAAGGGTGGTGTTAGAAAGCCATATGCATGTATCGTTAATATAACTGAAAGGAATTGGAACATACTTATGGGCATTCACAAATCAGCATAAGTTTTTGTAGTTCCTTCATCGGTGAAAAGAAAAAATAAAGGGCCGGTTGATAATATTCATAAAATCTGACATTTGTTACAAAATTTCAAAAATTGCATCAGCTCAAATCTTATCCTTTTATTGGAGAGTCATCTAGAGTTGCAAAGTGAGCACCAATCATATTGAGTGGAAAGTCATTGAGTTATCATCAGAAGACTACAAAAAAAGCAAATTGCAACGGGTATACATAAACAACAGAAGATTATAGATGCCTTACTTTGGTGGAAAAGGGTGGTGTACGAAAGCCATATGCTTGTATCACTAATATTTACCAGAAGGGTTTAGAATATGCTTATGAGCATGTATAAATAAGCATAAGAAACCTATGTCTAGCTAAGAAATTAGACAAGAACTAACCATGGTTAAGCTAAAGTTCTTTGGAACATGAGCATCAGAACACTCAAAAAACAGTGTATGAGAATGAAACCAAGTACAACCAAAGAACAGTTGAAAAGTAAAAATCAGTCAAACAATGTAAAGCATATTGCAACTGATCTACACAGCCACAGAAGATCATACTACAATGACAAAAAAACAGACCGCCTATTACCTGTAGATGAGTCTCAACTTTGATCCTGGAGGAATAAGTCATATTTTGAAGATGAGCATGTCTGGGCAAAAGGTCCAAATAAGCTTTAGCACCGTCAGCTGATGAAAACTTCTCACCAGCAAAGAATGTCGGGCGGTCGAGTGTGACTTTTCCAAACTTCAGCGTTGCACGCCTCCACTCACCATCTCCCTTCTTCGAAGGATCATATCCCGGTTCAATCACCACCTCCCCAATCGAATCAAACACTTGTTGAATCCCATGTTCCACAAAGTCATTGAACGAATTGATTTGGTGGCTGATTAAGCCATACTGCTCAAAAAAACGCTGTTGAGGCCTTCTTGCAGAAACTTTTCAAGAAGCCTTTATCGACTTCTTGCAGGGCACAGTCAGCCTCATCCTCGGAATCTGAAAATTCCAGGTCCACTTCATCGTCAAACTCCATACGAGTGGAGCCCTCAGAAAACTTATCTCTGAGGCTTCTGCTGCTAGGTCCGGCCTCTTCCAGAAAATCCCATTCTCCATCCATCTGCAGTAAATATAAAAATTCTATAAACTCCGGTTTTTTACACGTAAAGAGGAAAACGCAGGTTCTTGTGATGGTTGTTACTAACATGAGCAACAAAAATCCAGAAACACGGCAAATATACATTTCAAACGAAGTTACGCCCGATCGCAATTAGTATTGCCGAAAATCTCAGGAAAATTTACCAAAACCAAAACTCCTCAGCAATTCTCATAACCAAAAGAGAAAGAACAAAAAAAGAAAAGAAAAAAAAGAGACAAAAACATCACCCTCGCGCAACACAAGCAAAGAGTGAGACATGGGCATTTTCGGTAACGCACATTCCGATCACAAACCCTTCAGAAATTTTCGAACGAAAATATATAACACGAACCCTGGCGAGAAGCGAACCAAAACAAAAAAAACGAAGAAGAAATGAAAGATCATCGAAAACAAAAAGATGAAAGAGAAACCTACCTCGATCCAGCTATTGCGCAACAACTTCACGATAGAGACCACAAATGTGTGTTCTGGGACCTTGAGTGAGAGCTGTGCATTCTGTGTGTTTTGTCTCCTTCGGGGTGGGGTAAGAAATGAACCAGATAAACCAAGATGAGAGAGATCATCTGGTTCTCTCACTGTTGGTAACCAACTAAAAAATGGAGGGCCCGAGATGAATACAGCCCGTGATATTTCACTGTTCCGCTTGTTAGTCATCTCACGTTTTGGTCGGATGAGGTGAACTCATAAACAGTAACACATACTTTGCTCGCCTTTACCCTATTATTTATACGATTTTAATATAATAATAATAAATAAAATAATAATAATAATAATAATAATAATAATAATAAGGTAATATAATAATAAGTATAATAAATAAATAATAACAATATAGTAATAAATACTAATATACATAATCAAAATGTAATAAAATAAAAATAATAGATGGTATAGATAGGTAATAATATAAATAATATCATAATAGTAGTATATATAATAAATAATAAATAATAATTTAATAAAATAATAAAATATATAATAATAATATATATAGTAAGCTATAGCAACATTTATAATAGTATATATAATAATAATAATAAAGTAATAATAAAATAAGATATCCTGGTAATTAATAATTAAATATAATAATAATAATAATATAAAATAATAAAAAATAGTTCGCATAATAAAATTAACTCAACATTATAATAAAATATAATCCGTAAAATTATTAATCCAAGAATATAAATAATAATAATAAAATAAAATAATAATCATAATAATTAATATACAGAATAAAAAAAAATATAAAGGTACTTTATTTAATCTCATAAAAGTGAATCCGTATTTAATAGGGTAAAATAGTCATTAAATTTTAAAGAGTGCAATTTGTACCAAAAAAATGTAGGTTGAATTTTTGCTACCAAATGGTGAGATGAATATTCGACAAGTCACTGGATAATACATTCTTAAGATGATACAACGCGCCTTCGTGAAAATTTAAGATGAGAACCAAGTTAAATAAGAGATGTTTTTTATTTATTTCGAATGAAAAAAAAGATAAATGGAAAAAAATATTAAAGTGAAAAAAATAAGAAATGTGAACAAAATAGGAAAATGGATGTCCCAAACGGATAATAATCATACAAATATAGAGGAGAAATGAAGTAAACTATACAAAGGTGTGTGGATCCATCTATTATTAAAATAGAAGTGTTGTATGGAGAGAGTTAAGAGTCGGCCATAATAACCGGCGGCGCTGGTCGAAATTGTTGCTTTTAGTTTTGGAATCGTGACCGGCGGTTTGAAATTGGCAGAGGAACCATCGGAATTGTCAAACCAGTTATAGTTCTATTTCTCAGGAACTGTTAATCGGCGGTTCCGATTTTGAATCGGCCTAAATTTAATTTTTTTTAATTGTATATAATGTACTACGTATTTGTGTTAACATTTAATATATATTTGACGTTTAAACATTATATAGAGTACTAGTTATTTTTATGTTAACGTGTTACACTTTTTTATATGATTATTAATATTTAAAATATATTTGTGTAAAATTAATTAACTTATGATTATAATTCAAAATTAAAACAAGTACAAATGTAAAAAAAACAACAAAATATTGGATCATGTAAATATAAAAAGTTGATAGATTATATTATTAAATTAGTTAATCAATATAATTTTCATTTATAATTATTTCCTAATAATTACTGAGAAAAAAGTCCAAATGAAAAGTAAAGAACTCGTTAAAAATCTGAATGAAGCAAAAGACGTAATGAGCCGATTACTAGAGTGAATATGCTTGTAGACGGAAGGTGGAAGATCCGACTACCAGAGTGAGAATGCTAGTAGTCAGAACGTTGGAGAGCCGATTGCTAGAGGGTGATTGCCAGTAATTGGAACGTGTCTGTCTGCTTGACTAGCAAGCGGAATATATAGGACGGCCGGGTCATCTAGGGTTTTTCCGTTCAACCTAGTCCTTATCGGTTTGTTGAGATCGTGGGGAAATCTATCCCGATCGGCTCGTTCCGTCTGTTACGCCAAGTTCTGTTGACTTAGGTCAGTTCGGCTGACTAGGTGGACCCCTAGCCGGATGTCCATTCAGATAGCCCGATAGATGGCAATTTTGGGCTTGTTGCCTTTTGATGGGTTGATTGAGTAGGCCGTTTGGCCTGGGCCGGCTACCGACTGCTGATTACTTATGGACAATTGGGTTTGGGCCGGTTAGACAGATTTTGCCCACTACAAGTACTAAATAGTACTTCGTCCGTCCTCCATCTGTTGACTGCAGTATTATAAATGAACGTCTACCATCTATTGAACTTTTTTCTTTTTGGAAGTAAACCCCACAATAAACACTTTATCACCATTAAAAATATCATATGAACTGACAATTTTAACAATTAACATTTTAACACAATTAAAAATATTAAATGCGCTCACAATTAAGATACTTTAACTTATTAACACATTATCCAAATACATTAAGGGCCCGTTTGGTAGCCAGTATAACCCAGGAAAAAGTCTAGATAAGAAAATTTATCTCGGCTTTTCCAGTGTTTGGTATCCGAGAAAAATAATGCCATCGGCCCGCGAAAATGCTTGGGCCCGGACTAAATTCACTGTTACACTGGACATATACTATACCGCCTCTACCCCCGGATAAGTTGTGATAAGTTTTTTATTTTCAATTTTAATTATCAATTTTTTATTTTCAAATTTAATTATCAATTTTTTATTTTCAATTTTAATTATCAATTTTTATTTTTTATTTTAATTATCAATTTTTTATTTTCAATTTTAATTATCAATTTTTATTTCAATTTTAATTATCAATTTTGTATTTTCAATTTTAATTATCAATTTTTTATTTTATTTTTAACTAACAAAATTTATTTTTAATTTTCATTATCAATTTTTATTTTTTATTTTAATTATCAATTTTTTATTTTTTATTTTAATTAAAAAATTATTTCAATTTTAATTATCAATATTTTATTTTCAATTTTAATTATCAATTTTTTATTTTTTATTTTAATTATCAATTTTTTATTTTTAATTTTAATTATCAATTTTTTATTTTCAATTTTAATTATCAATTTTTTATATTTCTTATCCCAACTTATCTATATTTGTACCAAACACACAATATATTTCTTATCCCAACTTATCATACTTTTTTTATCTCAACTTATCACACATTTTCTTATCCGTCATTTTCTCGGTATTGCTACCAAACGGGGCCTAAATACCGTGCAAAAAAAATCAATAAATAGGACCGAGAAAGTAGCAAGACAATTAAATTATAAATTCCCAATAGTAAATGACATAAATGGTCATTTATTCCGCATATGTAATTTCAATTAAGGGTCTGTTTGGTATCTATATACTAGTATATCAGGTATTAGATATGAGTATGGGAGACTATGGGTATGAGATATCAGGTAAGAGTATGAGATTGATATCTTCCGATATCAGATATCAAATATTATTATTATTATTATTATAAGTTAATTTTGTACTTTATTTCTTCTTTCTTTTATCTTCTTTTTTCTTCATACTATGTTCTTCTTTGTTCCAAACTTACAATTCTTAACTAAAAACAATCTAAGACATTAACAAATCCATAAAAATAATAGTAAGTTATGCAAAAGGTACAAAAAATTTACACCATTAAAATGACTTGCAATCACAAGCAAAAAAGCTATTTTCATCATATTTAGAAAAAACATGTCAAATCAATTTTCTTCTTTTAGCTATCCTTTCCCATTTACTACAATAATAATTACGCAAAAAAAAAAAAAAAAAACCAATTAATGTAGCACCATCCCAACAAGAAATCTCAAAACACTTATTTGCTTGAAAATAAAATTTCAGCCTCATTACGTTAAACAATTTGCAAAACGAAGGGAAATATGATTCGCAAATTTAAATGTACAGTTTCAAATTGAGGAGAAATAAAATTGAAACAAGGGAAGAAGAAAAACCTCAAATTTCCACTTTGAAAAAAAAAAGTTTTTTTATTTTTTATGATGAGCGACAAATCGTGAAGTTCTTGAAAAAATTGGAGCAACGTCGAAGAAATTGGGAGAGGAGAAGCAAAAAAGAAATATAAAGTTTATGTGAAGAAAGAGTGATACCGGTGGTGAAAATAATATATCTAGGAATTTTAAAAGCGGGAAATGGGTATATCAAATATATCAATTGAATTTTCATATACTGATATACCAAACACATGGTATAGGTATGAGTCATTTTGATACCCATATCTGATATACGTATATGGATACCAAATGGACCCTAAATAATAATGTTTTTTTCGAAGAATAATTTATAATTTAATTATTAAATTATTCAATTTTTCATATCTCAATTTTTTATTTTATTTTTTCATATCTCAATTTTCGAGTTTGTTTTTGAAATTTTTTCGGTACCGAATGTTAAAATCCAAAACATAATTATAAAAATATTAATAATTTAAATATTTAACTGTTAACTTATATTTGAAAAATTAAATATTTTTACAATTAAATTGTAAACCACCTTTTTCTTTATTTAAACAAGAGTGCGATATTTAAGAGTAGAACGCCTTAACACTAAACAACAGCACACGAGAGATAAATCGCCTTCGAATTTCTTTCGAATCTAGGGTTTTCTATTGAGTCGTCACACACATTCCAAGACCTAAAATCTCAAAATCTGATCTAAATTTCACAAAATCAGCAATTCATCCATCGTCGCAGGCCAAAAATCGTCGTCCAAATCTCGATCTGAATACCCTAATACTTCAGTTATTCCTTCTAACCGCTGATTTCTTCAGCAATCGATCTATAATTCTGGAAAGGAAAACGGATAGGAGAAAGGGTATTTGGTTGATTGATCTATTGAAATATTGAATTTTTCCTCCGAAATTTCCCGACGTTGCGAAAGCAGGAAAATTGACTGAAAAACTTGATTTTTTCTTTGTACATCTCTTTGTTTTTCCATTCTAAAGACTAATATTGGGTGGATAAATGTATGGAAAACTGGTGGTGGTGTATGAAGGGGAGAGATTGCTGGGAGGGGCTGAGTTGCAGCTGCAAGACGGCGGCGCCGGATTATTTAAGGCGGAGGAGATTAGGGAAATTCGCGTTTCCCATTTTTCGCCGCCGAGTGAGCGGTGTCCGCCACTCGCCGTGCTACTTACCGTTAACTCCGCCGGAATATGCTTCAAATTGGAATCTACAGGCAAGAATGTGGACTCGCCGCTTTCTGTTATGCACGCCACCTGTCTCAGACAGAACAAGGTATTGCCCCCCAACAGTACAGAAAACTCAAAGCTGACTGGAAAAGATAAACACACACTCAGTTGATTTAATTCAATTAATGAATAAAGTCTTGATCTATTAATATTTGACAACCTAAAAGATCCCTAATTGGTTAATTTTCTACTTTGGTATAATATAAACATTTACAGACAAGATTCAATTTTGAGATAACTCAATTCTCTCCACAAACATTTCAATTTTGTGATCATACAGACCGTAAGGACACAAATTTTCAATTTTGGCCTGACACAGAGAGGCACAATTTTTCTGGGATTTGACTTTGATTCGGAGAGGCTGGATTTACTTTTAATCTGGGACCAAGAATTTCATGCCTAAATTTAAGTATATGGATTGATTTCGTAATTTGGTTTCCTTAATTAGAATTACCTTTCACCAGTTGAAAATTTGCTACAATAAGTGGATTTCCTCGAAATTTGAATATAATTGAAGACAGTATGCCAATAGCGTCCTTGTTTCAATTTAATTCGAGATTCTCAGTAGGATCTGCTTGCTTAGGACCCAGAATTTCTCATTCCCACATTCAGAAACTGAGCAAAGACACTGTTCAGGAGAATTATTTGAACTAGAAGTTCAACTTCTAATCACAGGCTTCACTGTTTTCTCTCTGCTTCTGTGCTACTAAAAATGACCTCAATATACAAACTCACGTACATAGTTTTTTGTTTTTTCTGTAACTTGATTCTGTGTATGCCTTTAAATTGTATGCATGTATTTGCTTTAATATAGAAAATGGTAATGTTGGTTACCAAACTTATCCTCACATATGGATAGCAAACCAATTTACATCTCATGTTCAAGCTACACAAATTTATTGCAACGTTCCTCTTATTTTGCCTGTTATGATTTACAGGCGGCTGTAGCATCCATTGGAGGGGAGGAGATTCATTTAGCTGCTATGCATTCAAGAAAGTATGGTCAAACCCCTTGTTTTTGGGGGTTCAACGTGGCATCAAGTCTATACAATTCTTGCCTTACTTTGCTAAATCTCAGGTGTCTTGGCATTGTATTTGATCTTGATGAAACATTGGTAGTTGCAAATACATTGCGTTCATTTGAGGATAGGATAGACTCACTGCAGCGAAAAGTAAATTGTGAGTCTGATCCGCAACGTGTTGCTAGCATGCTAGCAGAGGTTAAACGCTATCAGGATGATAAATATATACTGAAGCAATATGCAGAAAGTGATCAGGTAACAGATAATGGAAAGGTAATCAGGTCAGAGTCTGAGGTGGTTCTGGCTTTGTCAGACAATCAACAAACTATTGTTCGTCCAATTATCCGACTTCAAGATAGAAACATCATTCTTACTCGCATTAATCCACTGGTAAATATATCGTGTTTCCTTGTTCCACCTTTGAAGTCTTAGTAAACTTGTGAACTTTGTATTTTCTCTTTGTGCTTGAGTATGTTTTCTTTCTTCTTTTTTTTCCATTTTTTATGCCTCTTTCCCTGTTAGTGATAGGGAGTAAGAAGCAGAAGCACTATCTTTCAAGAATTTATAAAAGACTCTTTGAACTGCTGCAGATACGTGATACAAGTGTTCTTGTCAGATTAAGACCTGCATGGGAGGATCTCAAAAACTACTTAATTGCCAAAGGCCGAAAGCGCTTTGAGGTTTTCGTTTGCACTATGGCAGAAAAAGACTATGCCTTAGAAATGTGGAGACTTCTTGATCCAGACTCAAATTTGATAAACCCAAGGGAACTTTTGGACCGCATTGTGTGTGTCAAGTCTGGTAAGGCCTGAGAAACTGTAGGCTTAACTTCAAGTGTCAATGTGATTCATCTTTGATGATATGAATAATATCCGTTTGACTTATGTACAGGTTCTAGGAAGTCACTGTTCCATGTTTTTCAAGATGGATATTGTCACCCTAAGATGGCCTTGGTAATTGATGACCGTCTAAAAGTGTGGGATGAGCAAGATCAACAGAGAGTGCATGTTGTTCCTGCATTTACCCCTTATTTTGCACCTCAAGCTGAAGTAATAAAGTCTTACTAACGAACTTTCTGCCAGGGGAAGTAAGCTAGTGCTGTTTCTAACTTCTTTTGATACTTTATACCTCCAGGCCAATAATGCTATCCCTGTGCTCTGTGTGGCAAGAAATGTAGCCTGCAATGTCAGAGGTGGATTTTTTAAGTAAGATCATTAAGTTCTGCTGTTTGTATTTCTCTCTTAAGATTTGCTTACCAGTCATTCTATGGGATTTAACTTTATTTGGTTGTAACAGAGACTTTGATGAGGGTCTAATGCAACGGATTTCTGAAGTTGCATACGAAGATGATATCAAAGACTTACCTTCTGTACCTGATGTTGGCAACTACTTGGTTTCAGAGGTTATTTTAGAAGACAGACTAAAATGCTTTCATTGGTTTTATGTAGCTTCCTCAACCTCTCCTCAACACCAAGATGCTCTCTCTTTCTCTCTTTTTTCCCCCCTTTTTTATCTTCTCCTTCACATATGCACTAATCACATATGTATACTGTTCTTATTCAACTAATCAGCAGTAAAACTTCAAGGAATCATATTCTCCAGCACACTTTTGCATTTTCTTACAGTATAGTGTACTCATTATGAAGCCACATAATAAATAAACTTGTGTTCACTGAAATGGTCATTTCAAGATTAACCAGCTTGCTTGAAGCTATGTGCCGCTTACAAAAGTTTACATGCTGAGCAGCTATTTTAATGCTTAGGATGATCCGCCGGCTTCTAATGAAAACAAGGATTCAGTTGGTAGTGATGGAATGGCAGATGCTGAGATGGAAAGGAGATTGAAGGTGAAGTGTCTCTTCTTGGAACTAAGCCTTTTTTATGATCTTATTTTGTTTTTTAGGATCCAGATCTCGAGACTACACCTTGGGAAGATTATTACATTATGCTATTAAGTTTTTTTTTTTGTGGTGAAGATGGATATGAAAATACATAGGTCTCTAGCATATACCTAATGCTGCTGGTCTTCTGTTTCTGTTGACCACTTTTCTTACTATGGACACACATACGCTTAACATCACCTCCAGCCAGTAGCTCTTTACATTTGGCAGTTTTTAACTTTCAGGAGGTACTGCCAGCTTCTTCAACTGCTCCTAATTCAGTGATGAACTTAGATTCAAGAATATCCTCAGCTCTCCAGTTTGCCGCACCTTCTACATCTTTCGCAGGTCATCCACCAACTATACAAGGGTCGTCAATGCCTTTGCCAATTCAGCAATTACCTCAAGTTGCAAAACTGCTTAGAGCACCATCAGTTGGACATGGGCAAGCAGAAAAAACATTGCACAGTTCTCCTGCGACGGAAGAAGGTGAGATACCACAATCTGAATTAGATCCTGATACTAGGAGGAGACTGCTCATTTTGCAACATGGTCAAGACGTGAGAGAACACCCTCAAAATGAAACTCAGTTTCCTGTGCGGCCACCTGTGCAAGTCCCCTTACCAAGAATTCACCCACAAGGTTGGTTTCCTGTTGAAGAGGAGATGGCTCTGAGACAATTAAACCGGGTGTCACCGCCTCTGGAGTTTCATGCTGAGGCTCTTCCAGTTGACAATATTCGGGCTCGTCAGTCAACCTTTGTCCATGAAATGCAAACCTCCATCCCACCTGGCAGGGAGGTAGTGGTCTCTCTATCATCCTTCTTAATGCCTTTATTGACAGTATGTAAATGGAATGAGTTAATTTTAATATGGTCTTTGCACACTTTCAGGAACTCCCGCGCCAAGACCATTTAAGATTAAATGAACCATTGCCTGATTTTCGTTCTATTTCTGGTAAGCTTATCCTCATAAAAGGAAGCTACATGAGTACTGCAGATTTAGTAACACATCTCATTAGAGATTCTCTACGAACTAGGTATTTGGTGGGGTTCACCCCTTGCAAATGCATAAAATGGAATATGTCCACCTCAAACCTAGGATAGGGGAACTTGTGGCGTTATAGTTACAATTTGTTAGCCTGACCAGGTTATTCTACAATTTGCCTGTGTACTAGTTAATCCATCTAAGTTGGTGTCTGTCACTGAATCCTTGGTATTGAAATTTCAATATCACATCTTTTTAACTTGATTCATATGGTTGAGTCACTTTCACCTCGTCTCTGTTTCCTCAAGGAGGCTGAGGAAGAGATAAGTATAAAGTAACTGATTGAATAGAAATATGAAAAGATACTTTTAAAAAAATGTTAATGCAGAAGAGCTAATTTCTTTAAATACCGAATTCTTGTACTTCCATGTCAGATAAGTTCTGGTTGTGTCTTCATCACATCTGTTTATCAACAGCAGTCATTGTTGGAAGCAGAATTGCTATTCCCCCCCCCCCCCCCCTTTTCATTAAGAAATGCAAAAGTAGCTAGGCTTTCTATCGGATTCTTTTGTGACACATGCGTAATCCCTTAAAGGTCCATCAGTTCCTAATTCTGGAAATTTGATAAAGATTTGAGCATGTTTTAAAATGATTGGATTTTGGATATATACTCTTTGAAATAGTGTATCTGATGATTTACTAGCTGCACATGCTTCTATTGCCTTTGGTGAGATTGATAAAATTTTAGGTGAAACAGTTACTCCTTTTAACTGTATTTAACAGAGGTAGTAGTAGTGACACACTGACATGTGCTCTGATTTTCAAGGTAAGGATAGTTCCGTGGCTCAGCTGTCTTCATCAAACAAGGATCTTGATCTCGAAGCTGGACAAATTGATCCATCATGCTTAACCTCTGCGGGAGCTTTGCAGGAGATTGCTTTTAAGTCTGGAACAAAGGTGAAATATTTCTTAGTTCTTTGCTCTGTTTTTGTGGTTTGGCCTCTCATTTGGAAAGATGGTTGCCTTAATTACCTGTAGGTGGAATTCAAGCAAACTTTAGTATCAAGCGCAGAACTGCAGTTCTTTGTGGAGGTGAGATTCAGACTTTTAGCTGGCTTTGTTTGTCACATCCGCAGATCTGCTCATGTGGATATTAATCAATAACTGAATTTAGGATGTGTTCAAATTAGTGCCTCTTTTGTCGCGGCTTGTCTTTGTAGTACTGTATAGTCTGTATATGTTTATATGCTTATATAACTAATTACCCATCGACCTGTTTGTCTATTTTTCTCTTGAAGTTCTACTCCCTCTCCATTTCTTGCTTTGTGGGTGAAGTCCAACAAGATTGTATTATATGTGGTCTTTTGCAGGTTTTGTTTGCTGGTCAGAAAATTGGTGAAGGAATTGGTAGAACAAGACGGGAAGCCCAACATCATGCTGCGGAAGGATCTCTTTTCTATTTGGCTGGTAACATTCCTGATGCTTGAAACAAATGGGATGCTTTAATTTCTTTTTTATGTATACATCTGTTTCATGTATATCAGTGACCTTGTAAAAATGAAGGCATTGACTCATGCTTGAACACTTGCCTTGAAAGGGTATGAAAAATGAGGCATGGATGAGCTTGCTTTATATCTGATTGATGAGTAAGTAATATACTTAGCCATTCAGCGGCAGTATATTTTGTTAGAGAAACAATAAATACTACCTCTGAATAAATTCCTGATTAGGAGGCTTTGAGGTGGTTGAGAGATCAATACAGGGAAGTATTTACTAGTTCTATGAATTAACTGAGAGTATCTATCTAGCATGGCAGATTACTATGCTGGCATACTCGAAAATGCTGTCCTTGTGAATGATTTGCCATCCAACTTTAGGCCGGACTGGATTTCTAGATAATATTTAATCTGTCCTTGTAATGTCTGTTGCTTAGATATATGGAATGCAATATCGTCTTTCTAGCTTAAATAAATCTTGATTTGGTGACTTTTGTCTGTATAAGTTGGCTTTATTAGTCCTTGAATATTTTCGAATTTCTTCTATTGGATTCTCCAGAAACTCCATTTTGCAATCTAAGGTCGAGAGTTTGACTGATGGGATGCTCACTATAGTTCTGCATCTTTTTTCCTTTTCAGATAAATATTTGTCTCAGCTTAATCCTGATTCCAGCAACATGCCTAGAGATGGGATTAGACTTGGTAAACTGAAAGACAATTATCTCAGTGATGACATGAGTTCTCTGGAGGCTACACCTTCAAGAGCATCAGCATCACCAAGGATAATAGGCCTCCGAGTTGAGGCCTCCAAGAAGCCAACAAACTCAATATTAGCTCTTAAAGAATTAGTAAGCATGAGAAATGAAATGCATGTGTTTTGCTTACATGAATGTCTATTAGTTTTTACATGATATAACGTGTCTCCATTTTTCAGTGCATGATGGAAGGCCTTAGCGTAGCATATCAAACTCGACCTCAGTTTTTAGCTGGCCAGAAGAACGAAGTCTATGCCGAGGTTGTAATTTTTGTGGTCTTTCTGGTCAATGGATGCATAAGATATTATGTTCCTGTTATTCATAAGATGTAACTCCTCCTGTTCTTCATAAGATGTGACTCCTTTTATTTTAAATGTTCTTTTTACCATCAATCAATACCTAGAAACAACCAGTCTTCTTAACTTTTTCCAGAATCATGTATGTCTCCTTATGCGGATAGTTTGCTGAGAATTTGAGGTTAGACTGTGTGAAAGTTTGCATGCTTTGAATTTTATTGATCATTTAAATTCTGAGTACATTCGGATGTGGTGCCAACTCAGATCCCCTATTGCCTGGACTCCTCTAGATGTTTGGTGTCTTTCAGATTATTAAGTTGTCTCCCGTCTCGGTCTTAGTGTGCTAGTATAAATATGCTTAAGTGCACTGTTTGAGCAAAGCTTCTTGAGTTTTTCAGATTTCAGAGATTTTTAAGGTTCAACTAAAAGTTCTTAGTTCTTGATCCAGATTATCTATACCTTTTGTTCTTTTGTTTGTGTTGATGTTGTTAGATTGGATTTTAGAAGACTTCCTTTACCCAAAAATAGGAGTTGTTGAAAGTCAACATTTTCCTGATTCCTTGCTAATTTTCCTATCATTTGTTACTTTAGGTTGAAGTTGATGGCCAAGTATTCGGCAAGGGAATTGGGTTAACTTGGGATGAAGCTAAATCTAAGGCATTCTCTTTCCCACAAACTCTATCAAAATACCCTTGAATTTTAGCTTTATTACCCCAAGTCCTACACACTCTATGATATGTCTTCATTGTTGGGTGTCAGACGTTTTTAATCTGAAACCATTTCTTCTTTGATTCATTTAGGCCGCGGAGAATGCTCTTGGTGCTCTCAGATCCATGCTCGGTCAGTTTCCTCATAAACGCCAGGATTCTCCAAGGTGAACTATTTTGTTTCTTTAGGATGTTTTATTACTCCATCGCCTCTTTGTGTTACAATTGAGAATTATCAGAAGCTTTAAAAAATTTTCTTAATTTTTTTTTATTTACGTCAAGTCAATTCTTGTAACATGTGACTTACTTCCTTGCTTGATTCTGACCTTAGAAATTGCGTGCCAACTTCATTACAATTTCTCCATAGGAGGTATAGTTTATCGCTGCTTATGTTAGAATTAGATTATAACCTAGTTTCTACTCCTTATATACACAGTAGTTTCTCTATTTGTTAATATAGAACGTATTTTCTCCTTTACACGTCTCTGTTTTATTTTATATTATCCTACATTAGCTGTGGATGTTGTTTAATTCTCTGGTGCAGACTTATGCAGGAGATTTCGAGTAAGAGGCTAAAACCGGAACCTTCACGAATTTTGCAGCGGATGCCATCATCTACGCGGCCACATAGGAATGCTCCATAAAAACTCTGCTTCACTATGCCTTTTCACAAAGCTCAGTGCCAAGTTCTGCAAAATGATGAGGAATTCTATGAACTGAGGTTGGGGTGGCTGAGATTACACTGCCACGGATCAACTATGCTCGAGGCCCTTGTCTCTTTGGCTCGTCGCCTATACCTTTCAGAAGCCCACTCTTCTCTTATGTTCCGACCTTTGTTGCCTAATCAACAGTTCTTCACGCTTGGAATTGAACGACACATAGCCAAAATGTGATGATGCTTGGGATAGTCGAGGGTACATTCGAGGCGCGAGCCGAGTAGGAGGTGTCAGTGGGTGGGTAATACCCGGACCCGCTCAAGACCCGGTCATGAATTGATTTACGGACCCAGACCCGGTTAGAACCGTATATGCACCGGGTCTGACCCGACGCGACCCGACCTGCATTTTTCAGGTCCAGGTAGGACCCGGCCCTGTTTGTTTGTTTGTTTGTTTTTGTTTTTGTTTTTTTTTTGTTTTTTTTTTTTGCATTTTTTAAACATGTTTTAATGTTACTTTATTATCTGTATACAATGTGATGAAATTATATTTTAGATTGTCTTTATTTATTTTATTATATTATGATTAAACACTACAATTTATGGTAATATTGTAGTATGTAATTATCATCAATTAAATTAAGAACCCACACCAACTAAAATTATTTAATGTAATACTAGTCATTTCCAAATATCAATATTGTAGGGTACCGTATTTGATTGATTAAATATTATTTAATTTACAATTTAGTTCTTTACTATAGTTAATAATTTACGTAAGTAGTAATAGGTTAGTGAGGAAATCAATTAGCATTGCATGCAGATTATAAGGTTGTTTATATTTCACGGCCTTACGTTTAAACAAATTAGTTGGAAAAAAATTAATTATTATATGCATTTAATGAAAATATACGTGTACAAAGTGGTGAAATGTTTATCTTAAATAGTTGTAACACACTAAAATTTATATGGATACTGACAATCACAAACCAAAAAAGAAGAAGTAATTAATAATAATAATAGTACGTATACTATATGCGTAGCTTCATACATGGGTAAAAAAAAAAAAACCTAGCCAGGTCTGGGTCCGGGTCTAGACCCATGGGTAATTACCCGACCCAGATCCGTTCAAATTATAATTTTCGGGTTCAGGTCCTGGTCCTTAGTGTAGCGGGTGGGTCTGGACCCGGAACCGTAACTTTTTTAGCAGGTCCGGTCTGGGTAATACCCACCCGTTGACACCCCTACGCGAGCGCGTGAAAACGATGAGATTTTGGTTCATCAAGAGACACGCTGAAATGACTAGTAAGGATGACAATCGGGTACAACAGGCACGGATAGTAGATATCCATACCCGTACCCGCGAAAAAAAATCATACCCGCCAACCCACCCCCCGCGAACTATAAATTTAAATAAAACCAACTAGATAAATTCAGCAAATTTAATATCATCTAAAACATTCATAAATCCAAAATTAAACCCTAAATCCATAAATCCACAAAACAAAGTTCAAATCCATCAAATAAAATTTAAGATTGAAATTCAAAATCTAATAAAATTATTCCAATTCAACGGTTGACATAGAGCAATTTTCCTTCAACTTTTCTTCTACGTCTTCAAGATATGTCCAAAAACTTTCATTCTTTCCTTGACCTATGAAACAAACAATTATATACATTAGAAATTAAACATTATATAGAAATAAGATTAACTGTAGTTACAAATTTACATACCTTCAACTTCTAGTTGGTTTCGAAGCCAATCTTGACAACACATTAGTGCTTGTAACAGGGTTGGTGTGAGACGGCTGCGAGCTTCACTTAGAACCCTCCCGCTAGTGCTAAAAGCTGATTCTGAAGCCACTGTAGTTATTGGGACAGTAAAGACATCACGAGCAATGAGGCGAAGTGTAGGATAATGTGTCCCACTCACCTTCCACCAAGCAAGTATATCAAAGTTCTTATCAATACATGGAAGAATGTCTGCTTCCAAGTAACGATCTAACTCATTCTTTGATCTTACAACACTATTACTCTTCTTTCTTCCTGTAATTGTTTTGAATAATGACAACACTTCAGAAGTGTCGCTCGAACTTCCAACATCTGATGAAGTGATCACACTCACACTTTTACAGCCATTTTCATTTTGAGATTGATATTGATCCATCAATCTAACTAGAATACTTTGAGTCTCATCAACACGAACTCCAACATTATCTTCACCAAATAGATAAATATAACATGCTTCCAAAAGATCAATCTTGCCTCGCGGATCAAGAATAACAGCAATAGCCATCAAACCATGAACCCCGCTCCAATATTTTTTAAATTTAGTAATCATGGCAGTATACATATTTTGAATTATCTCTATCTCACTTAGAGACCAATCATTCATTTTTGATTTCACCTCACATATTTTTGGGAAAAAAGTATTGGTTGTCACATACTTTGTCCCAGAAAATAGTTTAGTAAGCTCATTAAACACACCTAATCTTTCACAAACATGAGAAGCAAAATTCCAATCTTTAATACTTGGCAACAATCAAAGTTCTTGTCAAGTTGTTTCAAACGATCAAAAACTTTTTATATGGAATAGCAACACTAAGTATGTGATAGGTTGAATTCCATCTAGTTTTGCAATCAAGACATAACTTCTTAGTCAATTCCACCTTTTGTTGTTGTGCAATTTTCTCAACTCTCTCATACCTCTTTAGTGTAGCAGTCCAATAAGCACAACTATCACGAATAGTTTTATTAGCCTTTCGCAAACAAAACAATTTTTGGCAAACAATTCTATTTTTCAACAATCTATTACCCGACTTTTTATTTTTTCCGCAACCTTTCAAAAATTTCGGTAAATGCACAACCTTCCGACCTTTGTTTCCCAATCAATAGTTCTTCACGTTTGGAATTGAACGACACATCTTTTCACGTACTTTGGCTGCTAGAGAAGGCCAAAATGTGATGATGCTTGGGATAGTCGAGGGTACACTCGAGGCACGAATGCATGAAAACGGTGAGATTTTGGTTCATTAGTGGGCACGCTGAAATGACTAGTTTTACTCATATTAGTTATTCATTCTGAGTTAGGATGTCTGCAATTTTGTTGCAGCCAGTGAATATATATAAATAAAAGTGTTTATTCTGTATGAAACAACTATCTCTCCATAGGTTAAGGTTTTGCCATAGTGGGAAAAGAAAATAGAGACCAGGAACTTTGAGGTTACATTACACCCTTCATTCTACCCTTCATTCACATAATTGATTTGGCCCAATACAAAATAATTATATGATTCTTGTAACTTTGTTTTTTGGGAGGATTAATCTATCTTTCTTTGACTATCATCTCACTATTAGTTCCTTTAATTATATAATTATTGCAACCTCTCACTATCCGCTTCGGCGTCATCCTCTTCTCCCTAGTCTAACTCCTCTCCCAACAGCCCCGTCTCTCTCTCTAACCCTAATTTCAGAATCAACCCCCTCCCTCTCTCCATCGATTCGCCATTCCGGCGCGCTCGTCCTCCACTTTCAATCGTCGTCCCCTCCTCCGGCTGGCCCGCCTAATTTGAAGAAAACCTCAGGTACAAACTCGATCAAAAATTTATTTGTAGATTTTTTCATTTAGGGGTTTAATTTTTAGATTTTGAAGTAGAGATTTTGAAGTTTGAAGTAGAGATTTTGTTTGTTTAGGATGCCAAATTTGCAACATTACCATCGAAGACTTGAAGAAGGCTTGGTTCATAGAGATTTATTCATTGGGTTAGTTTGACATTTACAACGTATAACAAGGCAACAACTGAATAATCTAAATGGAGAACGTACAACGTTTGACGATTCAGTGAGGCGGGCGTATGAGCGTTTAGCGATATTGGGAGCTCACGGTCCATTACAAGTTAACTTTGACCAGTTGCAGATAAACATGAATAACAATTTGGATGCGTTTACTAACATACAAGGCATTATCGAGAAATTCAAATGGGCATTGATGCCGTAAACATACAATTGATAGCTCACTCAGTTGAAATTACTGATGTTCGGAACGTCAACATTGTGGGCTATGCGGTCGGGCATCTACCAGGAGAGGATGATCAGTTTGTGAAATTGAAGTAAGACTTTTTTGCTCCAATTGTTTGCTCTAAGCTTAGTTAAGATTTATTCTGAAAAATTGTTGATTCTAATTGTCGGTGATTATACCAAAGGTCCAAAGTATATATTAAAAAATTTATTTACTGATACTATTAAGGCAGGTTTGAATTTTATTAATACTAGCTAACCATTTCATATTTTGAATGGAAAAAAATATTTTACTGATACTATGAGGGCATGTTTGAATTTTTTGGGAAATTTTATTGAATTAATCCAGGTAATTGTAATTTAGGACCAATTAAAATGGACATATCAATTCCACTTGATTACCGACAAATAAACCATATTTCATTTTCGTATTAGAAATATTGCATTTGTAATTTATGTATTTTTGCAATTATCGCAAACAAAACAATTTTTGGCAAACAATTCTATTTTTCAGCAACCTTTCACCCGACTTTTCATTTTTTTCCGCAACCTTTCAAAAATTCCGGTAAACGCACAACCTTCCGACCGTTGTTGCCTAATCAATATTCTTCACGTTTGGAATTGAACGACACATCTTTTCGCGTACTTTGGCTGCTAGAGAAGACCAAAATGTGATGATGCTTGGGATAGTCGAGGGTACACTCGAGGTGCGAGCGCATGAAAACGGTGAGATTTTGGTTCATTAGGGGCACGCTTGAATGACTAGTTTTACTCATATTAGTTATTCATTCTGAGTTAGGATGTCTGCAATTCTGTTGCAGCCAATGAATATATATAAAGAAAAGCATTTATTCTGTATGAAACAGCTATCTCTCCACAGGTTAAGGTTTTGCCATAGTGGGAAAAGAAATGAGACCAGGAACTTTGACACCCTTCATTCTGCCATAGCTACAGAGTCGAGGTTGAGGTAGATGAATTTCTCGTTTCATTTGTAATTTATATGAATTCGATTTTTTATTCTGTAGTATTATTTATTTTATGATCATTGTATGCTTGTAGCTATTCTTGGTGAATTTTATCTGTGTAAATTACTATAATTGTGGCAAAAAGGGCAATGAATGTTACTAAGGGTCAATATTGATTTCCTTTGACCAATATTTCTTGATTAATCCTCTTATTTTCATATCCATATCAAATATCTACTAGTATTTTTTTCTGCCTACAAAGTAGGTTATTAAGTATGTAACACGTACACAATTTTTCTTTGATTAATTACACTAGTTTAATTAAGGGCTACCAAAAAAATTCGACTCTATTTTGATCTTTTTTCCTTTCCCCATTTTCATCTTCTATGTCATACATATAATTACACCGCCACATATCATTCTTGGTGGTATTTCTTTTACCAACTTTCATATCAAGTATAGTAAATCATTTACATAGCTTAATAATGGGACCATTCTGATATAAAAAAAATATAAAAAATCATCAATTTGTTTTTAATTGTCATTTTATGGTTTTACAAATGCGCATATCATAATGGCACCGATTATATATATATATATATATATATATATGAACATAAAGAAAAGTTAAAAGTGATCGTAACAACTTTAGAAGTCCAATTAAAAAATAATTAGAAAAGAAAAAAAAAAAACAAAAAAAGAGCCAAACTTGCAATATAAAAATAAAAAAATAGTCTTCGCATCAAAACATAGACACAAAATTAGTAGAGACAAATTGTCATACAATGGAAAAAGAAGAGATAAAAAAAAGGATAATAATACCAATACAACTTATCCCATACAAATTGCATTCATTAAATAGAAGGCAGGAGAGTGGGTCAATTCGGTCTGTTCCAGGTCACATTGTCATAATCTCTCGTTAATCTCATTTATGTACGGATGATCAAGTTGGTAAACGTCGAGTCCTCCAAAACTGTCGGAGAAATACCGAGATTAACATTCCAATTCGGCTGGATTATCAAAAAATCTTCGACATAACGAACATATCTCCAGTTATTATCTTCAAACAGTATTTCTCGGATCTTCAAAGCCTCATTCACGAGTTCTGTTGCTATTCTGCTCTCAATGGAAGATCGAAGCAAATTTCTATTAGCCTGTGAAAACAAAAGCAAAAAATAATAATAATAATAATAATAATAATAATAATAATAATAATAATCAAACATTGTTGGAAAAAAAAAATCTCTCTTACCTCTCGTTCAGCAGCAACAGCATCATCATCATTAGCCATAATCGTATGAATTTAGCAGCAGCAACAGCTAAATATTTATATATAGAGAGAGAAAGAGGAGAGAGAGGGGTGTGTGAGGTATGTGGGTCCATACCACCAAAGCCCATGTGATTGCTCCCCATTTTGCTTCATTTATTTACTATGTTTCCAATCTCATTATATTTTTCAGCAACTTTTCACCCGACTTTTTATTTTTTCCACAATATTATCTCTTATTGGCCTATTTTTCTATTACAAATTATCAATCATTGAAAATTATTTACTCTCTAATCGACATAGAAAAAGTACTACCTCCATCTTATTTAAATAGTCTCATTTGCCATTTTTATCCGTCCCACTTATTAGCCACATTTTCTAAAATGACAAAGAATATTTGGCTACAATTAACTTTCTCTCATTATAATTGATTATATTCATATATCCCCATTTTTCTTGGTTCGTGTGCCCATTCAAAGTGGGACTACTTATATCTGGAGGTAGTATATCATTATCACAATTACGGGTCTAACATTCAAAATGTGCATATCTACTCGAAAAAATATTATCTCATCTTGACCTATTTTTCTATTACATCTAATCAACATGCAACTTGAGATTCAAAAAAGAGATTATACGAGAAATGATAATTATATACTATGATATTCAACTTGTACATCTATTCGAGAAATGTTATCCAACCTTGAGGTGTTTTTCGATTATATCAAAGTAACATGCGGCTTGAGATTCAAAATTATATCTAACCAACGGGATGCTTGGGATATTCAAAACGAAACTACATGAGAAATAACTTTTTATCATTAGTACTCCATCTGTCTGCAATGAGTGTGCATTTTTGTTTGGTAACAAATTATAATAAAAGCTTAATGAGTGTTGTTGTAACTTAAAAATCGAGTGTTTTGATTTTAAAAAAAATGTATGTAGGGTCATATACTAACATAAAAATGTATTTTTCTATTATATGTAGAACGGAATTCTTAGCAGTTGGAATGAACATGACTACATGCAAACTCTCATTGACTCATTTTTCTATTACTGAAAAGAACAAGTGACTTCAACTTGATATTTAATACTACATGTAAAACTAATGAGACATGATGTCCCTTACTAACATATTTTCTTAACACAACTCAGTCCCATCATTTTAAAATTAATAAATACATTATTTTTTTATATTTTACTTAAATTTTGTTACATAAAGTGATCCCGTCGAATTTTGACGGGTTTGCATAATATAATTATCCAACAAGGCTATGAGTATGTTACATTTGGTAGCTTTTTGAGATTATCATAATATCCAACTACTCATATTATATGAGATTATGCAACCGAAAATTATTATTATGGAAAAACTGATATAATGTCCCACATCGAAATTAACTCTTAAGCTAATTGTGGACATACACTTTAGAAAATAAAATTGCTATTGTTGGGAATGTTGTTGTTTTTATCCATGTTAGACCATGTATTAATCTTCATTATTTTCGTAATATATCGAGTCAATGAGTCACTTGCTAATCAAAATAAAATTTCGAACTCATTATATTATATGTATAACAAGCGTATTGACATAAAAATGATAATCTCATTAACTTATTCTTTTAATTATTTATTCTTTTAGTATTAAAATTCGGTTGTATACTTTGTTCTTTATTTAATACATGGAATGACAACATTTAAATAATACTACTACATAAAAAAAAAGTTATCCGTCAAAAACTCGACCGACGGTACACTAGTTACATTACTAGTTACTCCACATTACATCAACAAAACACATCTACGAGTAATTAATAAAACGAGCTCTAGAAACAAATCACAGACGCACTACCATTTTGAAGCTAGAAAAGAGCGACGAAAATCGAACTTAGAGAGAGAAAATTCAGCGTCTTTGAGAGAGAGAGAGAGAGAGAGAGAGAGATATGGCATCCTTCGACGACGCGCCAGCTCCTCCTTTTGACTACGAAGGACACACCAGCTACGCCGATTCCTATTCCGCCTTCTCCTCGGCCGACGCCCCGCCCTACTCCGGCTCCGGCTTCTCGCCGGACTACGCTGAGTCCGAGCAAGTTCCGGTAGACCAAGCCAACAATACCTCCGATCCATTCGGATTCGAGTCGAATGCTGAGCCTTTCGAGCACGATGCCTCGGTCCCGATCTCCAACGGCAACGGGAGTTCGCCGTACGACCTCGGCCAAGACTCTGAGGGAATATTCACGTCGGATGGGCCGATCCTGCCGCCTCCTAACGAGATGCAAGAAGAAGGATTCGCTCTTCGCGAATGGCGGAGGTGAGATTTTTGCACTTATATTCAGTAATTGAGTAGTTGATATTTTTTATTCAAGATTTCCCCTTGTTTTTTGTACTTACACATCTTCGGATCTGCTTCTTAGTGCTTGATTAGGGCTTCGCTGATGTTTATTTAAGCTTATTAATTATCATTTTTCGCTGATTTGGTGGAGATCTATTGCTTGATTCTAGTCAGATCGTTAGGAGCGGTGAGTGATATGGTGTAAATTCTAACTTTTGGAGAAAAAATATCTAAGAGAAAGTTTATCGGCATTGATTGATTTGAGTCTAATGGATTATGGATCTTATGAGAAGGATGATCCCTGTAATAAATATAACTACTTGATTTGGTGATGGGCATGGCTTGATTAACATAGTATACAAGACATCCCTATATTTTGGCACATATGTAGAATCAGTATCTAAGGCTATTGAGCTCTCTTCAACCTGCTCGCGGCTAGATCTATCGGTTGGGTTCAAATAGGAACAATCGAGATGTATTTAAGTAGCTATTATAACATTTTGATCTAGATGAGAACGCCCAGACACTTTTTTAAATTGGGAGAAACCGCACAATCCTCTATTATTTGCTCATCTACTTGATTCCAGGATTTTATACAATAACTGCAGACTGTTGTTATATTACCTTGCTACAACGAGAGACATTTGTGGTATTCACATACTGTTTTAGATAACAGACGTAAAGGTTAGATTTTCTAGGCAGTTGTTTGGGCGATTTAAAGTATTAATTACGAAGTCTTTGGATGCCCTGGTTTCATAGTTAATAAGTGGCGATTTAATTGTGGCTTGCGCTGAAAAATATCTTTGTTTGGTTTGGAATCGTGTTTTCTAATTAGATTCTACTTGGTGGGTGTGAACAAGATATCAAATTGCACTTAAGTAAGCTAGCTTGGAGCTGAGTAAAAACTTAATCTCATGAAGTTGTACTATCTCATGTATCGAGCATGTCAAGTTGATTGCTTAATTGTCTTAGCTGTAGATATTTATTTAGTTTAGTTTGACATGAATGTTAGCCTTTTTTTAGCATGTTAATTGCTTTCTTATCCATTGTCCCATTTGGTGGTCTTAAATAGCTTATATAATTGCGTGGTTGACTTGCTAAAAATAGAGAGCATGACTAGTTTGAATGGGTTAACTGTCTACATGAAGAAATTTTTTGGGTGTAGCATACTCTTGTCGTATGAAAATCTGATAATTACATTATCTGACCAAGTATGTAAAGTTCTTACGATAGATCTATTATTTTTTGATATAAACAGAGATGAGTTGCCCTATTTTAAGTTAATTGGTGCTGGTCGTAACGTTGTCTTGGGTCCTTAATGAAAAGTTGCCAAGTAAGAACGTCTAGTCTATGAAAACCAGAAGAAATTTTTGAGTTAAAATCGGCCAAATTCTTATTTTGCTTTGATGTGAGCCCCAATTATATATGTTCGTGAAAAAATGGGAGCTGCTGATAAGGAAACATTTTCGACATCATTATTGTTTCTGTTTGCAGGCTAAACACCATTCGTCTAGAAGAGAAGGAAAAGAAGGAAAAGGAGATGCGAAACCAAATCATCGAAGAAGGTGAAGAGTACATAAAGGCTTTCTACGAGAAAACAAAGCTTAATGTGGAGACTAACAAGACCAACAACAGAGAGAAAGAGAAGGTTTGGGTTTTCATATAGCAAACCTTGAAGATAATCAATTAGTCACAAAAATGCATTTCCAATCCTTACCCTAACACATTTTTCCATCATTCTGAATAGTTATCCTTTGCAAGTCAAGAAAAATTCCACAAAGAGGCGGACAAACACTACTGGAAGTCAATAGCAGAGCTTGTCCCTAACGAAGTGGCCCACATCGAGAAGAGAGGAAAGAAGAAGGATCAAGACAAGAAGCCCTCAATCACCGTCGTTCAAGGCCCGAAACCTGGAAAGCCGACTGATCTTTCAAGGATGCGCGGAATTTTGGTGAAGCTGAAACACAAGCCTCCACCACATATGCTGCCACCCCCGCCTGCTCCTGCTGCTAAGGATGGAAAAGATGCAAAGGATGGAAAAAACAAGAAAGATGTAAAGGAAACGAATGAAAAACCAACTTCTTCAACCAAAGAAGCCGTGGAAGAGTCTGCTTCTACTGGTACTGCTGCTGCTGCTGCTACTGCTACTGAAGTATCAGAAGAAGCTACTGCTACTGCTCCTGCTCCTGCTGATGAAGAGCCATCTAGCTGAGTTTTGACTGCATGCTCTTTGGTGATATGTTTTCCAGAAATTATTCCTATTCTATATTAATTTCACAGTTTATTCATCTCTTCTATGTTTGCCTTTTTTGAATTCTGAGCGACAGAAGGAAGAAAAACTATAGTCGAGATAATATTCTTGTTATGTAGTGTAATGTATGAACATATTTTGCTGTTGTAATCTTACTTCTGCTTTGGGTTTTTTCAAGATTTGAGTAGCCGATATAATTACGCATTCATAACAGTAGTAGTAGTGGGTAAATGTACTCCTTTTTTACCTTAATTGCTGTATGGAATCTGAACAAAGAATTTGCATATGAGAATTAACGGTAAAACCGGGAGTTTGACAAATCTTATACCAGAATAGGGAACACTTATTTGGGATGGAGGAAGTGTGTTTTGAAACAGAGCAGTGCCAAACTAATGAATTTACATATATTAATCGATAGTTGCTAAACGAAACCGACACAATCACAACACAACAAAATGTGGTGTTGAGCCAAGTAAATACAAAATATTTGAACCTCGATAAGAGCCAACAAAATACTCCTAGAGTTGAGGATCACTCCAATCATATTTCAAGGTAGATGTAATAGAACGTGAATCGGGAGAAGCAGAATTCAAGACGAAGCGTCCAACCTCATCTTGGGGTCACCTGAGTGATACTAGAGGGAAAAGAGCTCATCTGATAGCTGGTTGTCACGCTGGATGATTTATCCTTATCCTTTGATGATCTGCCACTAAGACCGGCTGAATCATTGAAGAAACCTGGAGGTGTGAGTTCGTTTTCATTGAGTCGAACATTTCTTGAGAGCATCTCGATCACTTGGCTCATCAGTGGCCTTCTGCTTGCGGCTGCTTGGGTGCAGAAGAGGGCAACTTTCATGTACCTCAAAACCTCGTTATTTGGAAATTCTCCCAGTTCAGGGTCAACCAGATCCAACAGCTTCCCTTCTTGACATAGCTCCCATGCCTGTGGAGCATGACATTAGAAAAAGAATTAACAGTTCACATTGTGCAGAGGAAAGATGTTAAACAAGCAATATCTAAATGAATGAACTAAAACTGAGAGATTTATGAGGTTCCATGAGTTGGGAGTTTCACCAGCACACATAAAATCGATGTTGTCACTGCAGTTATGGCAAGGGGGCGCATATTTGATAAAAAAAAGACAGCAAAAAAAGTTTGAAATGAATCACGTACACATTCAGCTAGCAGCTTTTGCTCGCCTCCATGATCAGCATTAGCCCAATTTCTGCCACTTACTACTTCAAGTGTTAGAATCCCGTAGCTATAGACATCAGCCTTCATTGTCAAATGGCCGCCTAATGCATATTCAGGAGCGAGGTAACCTCTGTTTGGCACAAACCAAAAGGAAAACTTAATCTACCAAAAAAAGAAAAGAAAAAGGGAACACAAACTCTGAGATTGATGACAAGATCCAAATACAAGTTTAAGTGCTAATAGAATATTATTGCCATAAACCGAAGTAAACGTCCCAAACACTGGTTTCTGCCATTATTTTTGCATGGGAAGAAGACAAAATGTTATAACAGTGACATACGTTGTTCCTGCTATTTTTGTCGTAATGTGCGTAATATTGTCTGGAAAAAGTTTAGCCAATCCAAAGTCTCCAATTTTCGGTTGGAAATCTTCATCCAAAAGTATATTGCTACCTTTGATGTCTCTATGCACAATGTGAGGCACAAGTTGTTCGTGAAGGAATGCAAGCCCTCTAGCAGTACCTAAGCAGATGGTAGACCTTCTTCCCCAATCAAGTTTTTTGCATCCCCTTGGGCCTGCAATGCTTGAAAGCTTACTTTGTAGAACATAGAAAATTTCAACTGCTCCATTTTCAACAATAAATGTACCAAAAAATACCTAGTAATGCACGATCAATGCTGTTATTTTCTAAATATTCATACACCAAAATCTGGTCACGTCCATGAACACAGCATCCAAGTAACTGAACTAGATTTGGATGTTTGACATTAGAAATAGTCTCAATCTCAGTTAAAAACTCACGCTCTCCTTGCTTTGACTCAGCAGAAAGCATCTTCACTGCAACTTTCATTCCATTTTTGAGAATTCCCTGTGCAAGATCAGCTTTAACTGTTAATAGAAACCAATCATAAGATATGAGTAGATGTACTTACTCTAATTGGGGCAGTGACAAAATATAAAAATGTAAACCATCAAGAGGCTTCCTTAGATACTATTACAGTATTTAGATTTGCAGGAACAATTAAGATCACTACATAATTAAAAAATAAATAAAAACTTACTGGAGCCAGTCAAAAGACTTTTTACTTATGGATGCATGCTTTTCTAAAATCTTTCATATTCCTAGGTGCAAAATTTTCTGAATATTAGATGAATCTGTTAATTCTTGATTAAGCTCAATCTGGTCATTTTTTAAGCTCCCTCATCTTTAGTTACAGGAGATCTTATAATTCAGCTAACAGCAAACAAAATCTACCCATGTAATTGCTGTACTTGCTGATGTAGATTTGTTGTTCTCTAAACAAGATAGGGATATTTATAGTCGTCTGCTTCCTTTTGTATTAGCAGACTGACTACAACTGCAACTTGAATACATTCACTTGTTTTTCCCAAAGAGAGGAGGAACATAACAGGTTAAGTTGCTGATAAGGAGGGAAAAGTGATTCAGAATATGTAATACCTTGTAAACTATGCCAAAACCTCCTCGCCCTATTTTGTTACTCAGATTAAAGTTATTTGTTGCTGCTCGTAATTCATCGAATGAAAAAGTTCTCGTCTTTGTAACGATGACAGCTGTTTAGAGAAAACATCACAAGTCATAAAGAATGAAACAGAATAAAAGGAAAAATAATGAAAAAGAAAAGAAGTAAGGCATCATAACTATACCATCATAACAACACTGCCCTCTTTTATACTACACCGATGAATTTGGAATCTCTGTTTCTAAATTAGGTTCATAGATGCAGTTACAACTAGTTTCGTGAGATGCACTATTGACAACTATGTTTGCAGACCTAAAATTCCCTTGTTCATGTAAGATATAAATATACATATGCTGTTTCAACTATGCCAAGATTATGATTAATGCTTCAATGGCGTATTGAATAATGATCATGAACTCGCATATTCTGTATGTCTTTCTAAGTTCTAATGGCAAACTGAGAGCACACACCAAATGGCAAGATGCCGTATGCGAATGGCCCATTGGAAGCAATGACCACATAATGAAACATCAGATAAACAACAGTACTAGATTGATCAAGAACTTCAAAGAGTACGAATCAATTCACAAGCACTCCACCAAACAGCAGGATGCTGAACAATTACCTTCTTGGTCTTGTTTGGAGTTACGAGCTTGTTTATTGCTAATCTTCCGGAGCACTTCTGATGCACCAAAGCATCTACAGCTCATGTTTTCAGTCTGCTGCAATTACTCCCTTTCCAACAAAAACATCCCTCAATTTGGAGAAAATCTGATCAATTTGGAGTGTGCTTCTATTAGCTATCTATTGTTTTCCCTATCCATGTTTTTGCACGGATCAGCTTTTTGTGCAAGTATAACGTGCAAAAGTTTTTCGAAATGTTGCTCATGTATAAAGCACAAACAAACTGCAGTGTGTTTCATTTCTGAGATGAAGAACCATTTTAGCAATACAGCAGACTCTTCCAGGAAGATAATACAGTTATTTTCTAGTGAGTAAGATAGGCCGTTTCAGTTTTGTACTTCAATTTTAAAAACATTAACTCAAACAGGTTCAATTATTTTCAACAAAACCAAGGAAATTGTTTTGATTAAAAAAAAAATCAAAAATCATTAATAAACCCTCGATCACGAGCGCACTCTCAGGATTGCAATAGCAAATTAATAAGTATGCAGAAATTTAATCACTAAAACACGAATTCCTATCCCTCTCCCCTCAGTAGAAATGGCAATAGTAGTTACAAAGCAACATATTCGAGATACAAACAATCCAAACCACTATTTGAACAAAATTTCACAAAATTGCAGAATTCATAACAAATTAATAACAAAATCAACCAGACCAAAAAAAAAAAAAAACACCGAATTGCGCGATCAAATTCATCCGAAACACAAAAAAAAACGGCTATGAAAACTCACAAGTAATCGGCGGTCGCAGCGACGGAAGGAACCGCAAATGCGCGGCAGCGGAGACGATCAGGTGAATAGAAGTTGGAAAACGACGTCGTAAAGCGTGTGGATGTGGAGTCTCCCCTGTAGAATGCGAAGAAGAAGAAGTCAGTAGTCATGGCTGGCGCGAGAGTTCGGTTTATCAAGCTTTTGTATAGTGTGTGTTGTGCGTAAAATCTCGACAGCGATGTGAAGCTTTGTCTCTTCCCCCTTCTCAGATCAACCGTTTTCCCCAACTGTGTCAATTTCCCACGCGTTTTTTCTTAATAATATTATTTATATTACATTCCTCACCCTTATATTTATTTTAAATAAAAAGCTGCTAATCACATGGATTCACATTATAATGTTTGGTTCCATTTTTTTTTTGAGGAAATAATTAATTAATTCCATTTTTGTTTGGTATAAGTAATGTGTTATTTATTTCGCTTGGGGATAACCAAATACATTACATTGCTATCCCTCAAGAAATGAGGTGAAATAAGGAAAAAAGAAATCTCATAAGTTACTCTCTTTCTACTACGGAGTATTGAACACCCAATAAAAATAACTATTATTATTATCATTCTCTTACTTGTCTTGATTCAATTCATTTCTCGTTACCCAACATACATGATAACCAAACAACCCCTAATGTCTAAAATTTGGTAGATTTCCGACCCATTAAAAGAAGGGTGGTTTTTTAATCAAAACAAAGGGTGGTTTGTTAAATTCCATTTAAGAAAATGTAGATTAAAAAGAATTGTAAGAAAAGTTATTATTAATATATCAAAAAAAAAATTAAAAAAAAAATTGACATAACAACGTCACATTAATCATTAGCCATGGACATAATGGTAGGGGAACGATTCTCGGTGAACTTTGAAGTGATTTTATGGGGTATACCGGATATCAAAAGTGAGAGCAACATCTCATGTGTAAAAAGTAGGGGTGAGCATAGAAAATCGAAAAATTGAATCACCCGCCGAACCGAACCGAAACCGAACTGAAAATACAGTTAACCAAACCGATGGTTATGTTTTAAATTTGTAATTTTAAAAAACCGAGTTAACGGTTCAGTTTTTGATTTTTTTGTCAAAAAACCGATGGTTAACCAAACCGAACTGGTATATATTAAATAATTAGAATTATATTTATTAGATATATATCATATAAGTTTTATTTAATTATTTATTCTCTTTTACTATTCTTAAACTTTTTTACGATCCAAAAATATTTGTTCTTCTAAAGTATTACTCGTTTCCATCCCACCCGCAACTCACATGTCATTTTGTATATGTATACTCTATTCTTATATATATGTATTTGTTACTTGAACTAAAATTTTATTTTCTTAACCACGTGATTTTTGTACTTTTCTAAATTGTGTGTTATACATATTCATCTTTTATAATTTAAATTTTTTTCATTACATGAATTTTAAATATATATTTTGATTATGGCTAACCGTTGAATAATTGGTTAACCGAACCGGTTTTTATGTTAACCGTACGAACGGTTTTTGATTTTTATTTATTATTTTTTCACGGTTAACCGAACCGTTTAAAAATCGCATGATCAGTTTTTTTATATACTAAACGGGCTATTAACCGACCCGTGTTCACCCCTAGTAAAAAGAATATAATTCGCTATGGTTTCGTTCCCATCACTCAAATCCCTTGATGAAAAAAGCAGTTGAAATATTAAACATAAAATCAGAAGATCTATGGGTGTTGTATGTTAATGAATAACCTCATAATGAAAAAAAAAAGGAAAAAAAGAAGCTATTTTAACCTAACTATGTCATTAATTTGAATACTTTGATTATTAACAAAGTTTGCGTATTTGTTTGGCAATTAACACTCAAGTCTCTACCTCTAAAAGCGTGGTTGCCTAAGCGCGCTTTCAAGTCAACAGTGTTACTGACTGACCATTTGTTCTTCGCCGTTGCCCCATCCTTCGACACTACTTCCGACTGTCATCAAATCCGCAGCTCCGGTTACTCAACAAAACAAAACCGATGAGTGGCGGCGGCGGAGGCAGCGGCAGTGGGCAGCCGGCGGCGCACTCACTGGCATTCAGGGTTATGCGTCTGTGCCGCCCCACGCTCCACGTGGACAATTCCCCTCTCAAATTCGACCCCTGCGATCTCCTCTTCGGCGAGGACCTTTTCGACGATCCTATCGCGGCGTCGCACCTCCCTCGCCTCCTCGGTGGCCAATCAAACGCCGCCGCCGCAGATCCGCCGATCTGAGCTACCGCGGCAGATTCCTCCTCCAGCAGTCCACTGAGTCGCTCGGCCTCCCCGGCCTCCTCGTCCTCCCCCAATCCTTTGGGTATATACACGTATATACGTACACCCTTTATATCTGTTAATGCTAGTTCAGGTTGTACCTTTTTTGTCAAGGAGAGGGCTAGTTAGTGCTCTCAAGTTTGGCTTTTCATCGATGGATGTGTGCAATTATATTTTTATTTTTTTTGTGATTTTTCGTCCTTAATTTGTTTGAATTGTCATGATTAGGGCGATATATTTGGGGGAGACGTTCTGCAGTTATATAAGCATCAATAACAGTTCCAATTTTGAAGTTCGCGACGTTGTGATCAAGGTGAATCTCACATTATTTGATAATACATTCATGGATTATCCGCTGAATGGTTTTTGCTGTTAAATTTGTTATTAAATAGTTCAAATCATGCATACCGGTTTTGAGTTTGGCTGTATGGTCTAGTGGAGATTGGACAATTAAATTATGTTGCCTCTCACTTAGACCCACAAACGCTATAAATTTTATGTGAGTGAACGTGTGTATATGAGAGAGAGAGAGAGAGGTGATTTTCTCAGTATCGACTGTGCTCCAAATTTTCTGCATGCCATGACAATTATGTAAATAGGAGTTCTTTCGATTAGTTGTCTTCCTTGCACTTTGACTAAATATTTCAAGTTGCAAGCACGTTACATAGATTTTTCAGGTTAATAGATGACTTCTGCTAGCAATCAGTCAGTTTCTACAGTTTCGAGTTGTGTGTGTGTTTTAAAATCCGGCTTAGAGATGTGTTTGTCATTTTGTTTTGGTTTGTACTATAACTATAACTATTTAGTTCATGGAATTTCCTGGGATGAGAGTGTATCATCTTCTATAATTGGTGTCAATAGTAACTTTATGTTGCCCTCACTATATTAAAACAAAGTCTTACATTCATATTTTCCAGAGCAGATCTTCGTGAGGGTGAATTCGATTTGTAGTTTAGTTCGAACTTTCCTTTGCACATTCAAAACAGATATGAGAATTAGAAAAGATTACCGATAGATTGTATCATATGAATCTCAAAGACGAACCAAAAATTCACATAAAGGATAAATTTATAAAAATAAACAGGCTTGTTTTGGAAAATGTGTTCATATCATTGCAAGGAGATTCCAATTTCCTCTTCAATTATACGTGCTGGTTTCAGTTATAACTTCAATTTGGTAACCAATTTGGTTGTCAATAGGCTGAAATTCAAACGGAAAGACAGAGACTATTGCTTTTGGATACATCAAAGTCGCCTGTTGAATCAATACGTGCTGGTGGACGTTATGATTTTATTGTGGAACATGATGTTAAAGAGCTTGGTGCGCACACGTAAGCTGATTCTGAAAAAAGTGCTTCAGAACTAAATTTTAATTACTTATTCTATGCTGTGATAGTTAATTTGCATGGTGGTTTTCTTGCATCAACAGGTTGGTGTGTACAGCACTTTACACTGATGGTGACAATGAGAGGAAGTATCTCCCACAATTTTTCAAATTCATGGTTTCAAACCCTCTCTCAGTGCGGACTAAGGTACTCTTTTGTAAAGTTTCTCACGCCATGCAATTTATAGGTCTCCATTAATTGTATTGCACGCACACATGCACATGTATCATAGAGGTCTTATGGATTGGATCAGACCAGGCTATCTGGTTCGATTGGTCTAACTGGGAACTCGGTCTTGCTTTAATCCAATAGGGCATATTTAATCGGGATTTTGGATAGACCAAGGAAACCTGAACAGCACAGGAAAATCCAGAAACCACTAAAATGATTAAAATGTATACTTGAAGTTCTGCAGAAAACATGAATAATTGGAAATGCAAACTCAATTTTGGTGCATAGAAAGCAGTCTAATGAATTCCTTTCTTTTGTTTTCTTCCTCATTTGTCTACTACAGGGTGGTTTGTTTCAAACAAAGGTTCAGTGCTAGCAATTGAAACCTTAACCATGGCACACCTTGAAAGTCAAAACAAATACATGTATATACTAGAACCACCTAGATCAGGGTTCTCATCTCCAGATAACAGACCCTCAAGAGCCATGAGTTAGGGCCCGAAGTCAACTGTTAAATATTTGTCTAGCATGTGCTGAAATTTGTTAGAAATGTGAAGTGCGGGTTGACTTGAGTGAACTGTTATGGAAATGAAAATTTAGATGCGAACTTGTCTTTTAATAATTGGAATGAAGATCTTCTATTACGTATTATAGGAAAAACTCTTATATACTGGTTTGGACTAGTTCTATCGACTGAACTGCCAATCACTATTATGATTAGTTTGATCATCGGTCCAGTTCCATTGACACTGCTCTTATCTCCTATATCATTTCATAACTCATATTTCTGATATATTTTCAATGTAACAGTTAATTTTCTATTCATGCAGGTTCGCGGCGTGAAGGTACGTCAGGAGTGTAAAAGCCTTTGATTTTGATGTGCGCCCTTCTGTAGTAATTGAAAAAATCACTTCCTTAGGATGATCCAGAGTCTGCATTTATTTTGTATGTATTAGGGGGTTAGTGCTGTATCATGTAATTACCCTTCATGACGATGGTCGTTGGAGAGTTTGCCATTAGAATTCTGTTTATACCCAACTACTATTATATGCAAGTCTCAACACCGGTGGAGGTCCCATGAGATTTTTAGTTATAATCTGCAGGCTTTCTGATGGCCATGCTGTTGTGTTATGGGATGATGCATCTGTATTTCCTTATCTTTATCTTATCATGATGAAAAGCAGTTCAAGGCCTGTCTCTTCTATAAATTCTCTTTCTTCATTAAAAAAGCTTTTCCCTCTTTGTGATTGTTGAGAAACGCTTCTTTCAGGAAACGACATTCTTGGAGGCCTGCATAGAAAACCACACAAAATCTGACCTTTTCATGGACCAAGTTGAGTTTGAGCCGGCTCAGTATTGGAGTGCAACAGTCCTCAAAGCTGCTGATCATTCTTCAGAGCCTAGCTCATTATTGAGGTGGTCTGGAAAGATATTTTGTCAGTTTCTTTTGGAACGTTCATGTCTTTTACATGTTTTAATTGTCATCAGTAGTCTACTTTGCATATCTTATAAATTCTATTTTACATTGACAGAGAGTCTTTCAAGGAACCCATTCTCATAAAATCCAGTGGAGGAATCTATAATTATCTATATCAGTTGAAATTCTCATCACCTGACAATACACATTTTAAAGCTGAGAGCAGCAAGATTCTTGGTAAACTTCAGATAACATGGCGTACAAACTTGGGTGAGCCAGGTCGCTTGCAAACTCAGCACATACTGGGTAATGTAAGTTGATTTTCTCCCTTTAACTTCTCAGAAGAAAGATATTTACATTAAAATGCTGCCCTGCATTAATTTTTCTTGTTGCTGACAACTGAGGGTACCTGTATGAAGAAAGTCTTTTAACTTTGGTACAAACTCTAGGTTGATTGTTGGTATAACATATGTATCATTAAGCAGCTTACATGTGCAATGAAAAAATATTCATCTGTCATTGTGACCTCAATATTATTCTGATTACAGTCAATTCCCTTTGCAGCCTGTAACTCGGAAGGACATTGAGTTGCATGCTGTGGAGATGCCATCAGTGATTATCTTAGAGAACTCGTTCTTGGTAAATTCAAGCTCATTCAGAATTTTACCATATGGCTTCCATTTCCTTCATCTATGATTTCAATTTTATCATGGTGCTACCTGTAAACGACCGTCATCTTTTTGTGCCATTTTGAATTGCTTAATTTTGTCCTAATTTGATTTGATTTCTAAAATCTTCGTTAATTTACATCTTAAAACTGCTTGAACTTCATTAGCTGATTTGATCTGATGTCTTAAATTCACATCTCAAATTTTGTCCTCTGTTGATTTGATGTTTTTTCTTAAAACTTCATTAAACTCGGATATAAATGGATTCTTAACTGAGGTTTTTTAGCGGACATCTGCAAAATGGTCTGTTTAATGATTTATGAAAGCATGTGTAAAATATCTTGAAGGCTGAAACAAAAAATTGATTGCTTAAGCAATGAAGGCAGGACCAAATATGAGATTTGTGAGTTTATAAGTTATGCGATTTAAAGAGGAAATACAGTTGACAGTTTATATATTTCTGTAGGTGGGTTTGAATCTCATAAACTTGACAGATCGTGTATTGGGCCCCTTTCAAGTATGGCTATCAGAAGGTGACTCGCCTGATGAGAAAGCTGTTATGGTCAATGGTCTTCAGACAATGGTAGCCCTTTTGAGATCTACCTTAATGACCTCTTTCACTACACATGTGTTATTTAATTGAGATCTGCAATGTTGCATTCACAAACACCTGATTTTAACAAAGTTGCATATTATTGTTATTAATGTTGTTACTGTGGCATATTCCATCCAAATTTTAAATTTTACTTATCTCTGAATTGAAGTTTTTAGTTATTCTGCACATATTGATATCTTATTATCTTTCTACATGAAAAGTGGTAAAGCTTTTCACTGGTTTTTCGTGCTCTTATTGCAGACTCTTGGAGAGGTACAACCACTTGGCTCATTAAAGTTTCAATTGGTAAGTTTGGCTGGTTTCAACATTACTGCATATTATGCATGCATAGATTTGTACTAAGAATCTTTCGTTGAGGGAAGTAATTTTATTATTAACAGAGAAGATTGTTTGTACGTAGATAGATTAATGTTATTGTTGCTATACTTCCAACCTTTGAAAAAAGCTGCAATATTGGTTCAAATGAACTGCTATAGAAAATAGTGCTAGTATGGTGGGATTTCTTGTGTGACCTTTTTAACTCCAAATATAAATTTGAGTGGACATTCTTAGACAGTTATAGCATGCTGGATTGTCACTGAGCTAAATGTCGCATCATAACTCTCTTTTTGCAGAACTTGATTGCTGTCAAGCATGGGATACAGAAAATCAGCGGAATTACAGTTTTCGACACAGTAGAGAAGAAGACCTACGAATCACTATTAGAATTGGAGGTTAGTTTGTTTGCGTTCACTTGCCTTTTAATCGAGGGAATTAACTTTGCACACATGCACACTTTATTGAGACTGTTAAGAAATATGGACTTGGGACTTCATGATTGTTGAGGTCCTAGCACACATTGGAGTTTTAAATAAATTTGGCTTTACTACAATCTTGTGATGTGATTTGCTTAGGTCATCTTTACTTTCTGTATCGTATGCATTCGTTTCTTTCATATGAAGATGTATATCTAAAAACTAATGGGGTCTTGTTCTTGTGGTGAGCTACAGATATATGTCGACTTGGAGTGAGCCATTAACCAGTCAACATGAAAGAGGCCTCCACCTCCATACACTGTATTTTTTTAGGTTGGTTTGTGATTTAGAGGTGAATTTTTGCATTTGAAACGAGACCGAAGGATGCTTTCTCTGTTTGCCCCTATGTCGAGTAGTCATACATCGCACTTCACCTCATCCAGCATGAAAATGGGCATCATTCTCTTCTCAAAATGTTGTAAATGTAATTTTAATAAATTTCGTTAAAATCTACTATTGATTCTCTAGCATATGATTAGATCTCTTTCTTTTTCAATTTAGTTGTACTTGTGTTTTTATTGCTCCTCAATGTTATTCCATTTCTTCAGTCTTCACCTTTTGCCCCTTCTCTCGTCTTTAGACAATCTCAAACAATGATTATACCTTTGCACTCTAAAATGCAGTTTTCTATACTCCATGTTAGAAATTTATTTCAACAACCTTCATATATTAACATATCGGCAAGTATAGAATTGTTAAAAAAGTATGTGATAATTATATGACTATTTTCACCTTTAATCACAATAATTAAAGGAGTCGAATTATAAAATATATACATTTTTCAACTAAATTTAAGTATATATTCAATCTTGTTGACAAAATATTATTTTTATTCATCTATTGATTGTAGGAAATATATATTATCAATTGAGTTATGCTTCGTGATCAACTAGCAAATATTGTTAATACAATTGTATACAACATCAATCATTTCGAATGGAAGTAAGGACAATTATATGGATTTTGGATAATATCCTGTATAGAGAATTTATCTTCCCAAATTAGTCCCAATTTCTGAATCCAAACAGAATTTTTAACACGTTTGAAATAATATGTTACCTTCCATACTTAACATAAGACTATAATGAGGCTATTTTCAATGGAAAAAACATGATGTGGAAAGAGAATGCACCATTGCGATGATCAAATAACAGAACATTAGAAATTAAAACCACCAACACTTTCATTACAAAGTCCAAGCCCCTTAGATCATACCACATTTACATCACGACTAAATCAAAGAAAAATGTAGGAACGAAAGCCCGGGAATCAAGAAGCTCGTTTAGTTTCGATTAGTAAGCCTCGAATCAACCCCAAGTCGCCCAGTTAGCTTCACTCCCAACTCTAGGCATGCTGTTAACCTTAGAAAAGGCATCAACTGCAAAATAAGCACCACAGATTGCTCCTTCACTATCCACTCTAGGCATAGCTTTCATCTTATTCTTTGGATGCTCAAAGCTCATCAACCCACTTTCACTGTGGTACATACACCCTGCAAAAGTCCCCACCAAGAATATTCTTTCAGTCGAGCTAGTTACATCGCACCTATAGATCGAAAGATCCGGAAAGATAGAATTTTTTTTTTTTTTTTTTAACTCATAACAAGAAATCCATATCAATGCTTCACTATAACTACATCAAGAACCATTCATTCAAGACCCTATCAAATCATTCAGTCTCAAATTCGAATCCCACGAAAAACGAAGAGTATACCTGCTGGAAATGGAGCAAATGATTTTGCACAGCTAGCTTTTACAAGATCTACATTGTCAGAGATCATAACAGAGCCATCAGCAGCTATGCCCCAGAACAGATTCACTGATTTATCAGCACCCTGCAAACAATTTACAACACAAATTTTTACTTACTTTTCACTAATACTTACAACACAAATAACCAAAATTTCCAAGAACATTGCATAGTAGTGATATACGATTGTGTTCTTTCCATGATGAACTTGACTTACACTGGCAGCAAACACAACACCAGACTTGTGGTCATAGATCACAAACCCGAAATCGCCCTCGAGATCCTTAAGAACCTGATGGGCCGGCATCGGGCCTCGGTCACGCAGAGTGCAGTAGGCCTCGATAACAAACATGGCCTCATTGCTAACCTTTGAAAGCCCATACTGCTTGTTGAGTGTGCACAGATTGTTCAAAGTTCCAAGGAAAATGCAGTACACATCATTCAAACTACAGAACAACCTGCAATATTGAAATCTTGGATTTATGGTCTTGTCCAAAAATCATACATGACAAACTTCAATAGATTTATATTGCTTGTGACATTAGTTGAAACAACAAGTAAATGCAGTGTATGCCTCAGATCTATAAACCACACCCAGAATTAAAATTAACACAAATCCAAGATCTGAACTATCAATCCACTTCAGTGCTACCCTTAATTTGTACACCATACATAAAAATTAACTAAGTTACTAAACCAGCCCATCCTTTCTAATAAATTCTCATTGTTCATAGTGACACTTAAACGCAATTCAAGAAAGTAAAGGGGATGAAAATACTACTCTGGACATCAAGCTGAGAACTCTCTAATTAAAAATCAAATGATCACCAAATTACAATTCTGCCACCTTTGTTGAGAGTTCAAAGTTTACCTTTGTTGAGACAGGACTTGGCGTTGAGGTGAGGCATAGGCCAAGAAACCCTTGTCCGAAAACTCAAGGGAGAAGCCATTGCTGGGGTTTGAAGCTAAGAAATCCTTCAAAGTCTCCTCTGGGCTCTTGGGCCTCACTGAAACCCGGTTTGAAGCAGGGCTGTACAACTCCTGTGGGGGGTTCACCACACCATTCTTGAATACACCTAACATTTTCTCTCACTCGTTTCTTGTTTTATCTTTCTTCTACCTTCCTTCTTCTCTCTCTCTCTCTCGCTAGAAAAAATAAGTCTTGAAATCAGGAGGCAATATAACGTAGAAATAGATAATGATTGTTTAAGGAGGATGGAGCATGTATATATAAGGGAGTAAATGGACATAAGTAGGTGGCCATCTTATCCGAAAAGATATTTACATAAATATATATATATATATATTTTTTAAAGGGTAAATAAATAATATAATGTTGAATGTAATCGCAGCACAATTATTCCTATCTTCTCAAAAAGGAAAGACGATATCTTGTTGAGAAAACGAAAAAGGATAAACGATAACTTTGAATAGCGTGAAAGTACTATTTTTTATTTGTTTACATCAAATAGCCAACAGAATAAAAAAGAAACCCTTTTTCAATTAAATAAGACTATTACTATCTATACAATATATAAAAACTACTACTAAAATGTTGACAAATATTACTATAATCCCATATTGCCGCCAAAAACAACATCAAGAGATCCAATTTTCCTTGATTATATATATATTTATATATTTGAATTTAGCCAAAATGCTTGTTTGATTCAAAATTCACAAGACAGGAATATTAATTGATACTAATCTATATTTTTTACGAATTGAGATGCTGTTTCTTCAAATCACACTAACTAATTGATTATTATATGGATTCGGATAATATATGAGTAAATTGATAAATGAAGATATATTTGAGAGAGAGAGTGTGTTTTTGAGGTAGGAATTAGGGAAGAAGATAGGACAAAATAGGGATGCTTATCCACAATCGCACGGATGTGACACTAATCCAACTCAGCTCTGCCGTTTGGGAATTGGTCTCCGCTGCGCGCGCTACGGTCATACGTCCACGTCACCTTTATTGATTATTAGTACCTTTTTTTCAAGAAAATTCGATTACACGAACGGTGCAATTGTATTATGTTGATCTTGGCCCTCCACGTAAGATAGGTTTGTGGGCCCAATATTTGTTGAAAAAATTTAAATGTTTATTCATTTAGCTGTTTTGGAATGTGGTTTCATAGTTTTATAGGGGGTCTTGCGGTGGGGTCCATTGTTTTTGTATTTACTGTATATTTTAATTGTATTATACTCTTCTTGTATTTTTTGGAAATACTCGTTTGTGGTGGGTCATTTCCTATTATAATTATGTTAAATCTATACAATATATAAAAGCTCAATTGTTAGCAAAAAATTACAATTATGCTATTTTTCCTCCAAAAATAACCGTCTATTGTCCAATATAAATATTTAAAATTATATTCCCTCCGTCCATCAAGAGTGCGCTGACGTCAATGAGGCAAAAATTACAATTATGCTATTTTCCCTCCAAAAATAATCATCTATTGTCCAATATAAATATATAAAATTATATTATCTCCGTCCACCAAGAGTGCGCTGACGTCAATGAGGGGTCCATAGCACGAATTTCTATAAGCTCATTATTTGTTAGACAATTAACCTCATGATATTTTAATTAGCGGGATATGGTTAATTAGTGGGTTTGGATTAAAAAAATTAATTATAATATTTACTAACAGATAATTAGCTTATAAAAGTTCGTGCCACGGACCCCGCATCACACTCTTATTGGACAAAGAGAATGAAAATTAATATCTTCCGTACAACGTACGGGCGCAAAAATAGTTGTTTTGAAAGTTAAAGTTATACGGTGGGGCCCGTTTTGGTGTGCTATTTTATTATACGTCGTGATGTGTTTAATTTTGTGCGATAATGTAATGGTACGATAATTTCTGCTGAAAAAAATTTAATATGATATTCTGATAAATTTGACGATGTTTAAAAAATTCGAAATTAAGTATATTATGTAATGGTTAACAAATTGAGTTACAAAGAACGTGTTGACTTATTTAGTAAAATGTTGTTTAATTATTGTTGAAAAAGTAATAAAAACAACTATCAGATTCGTGGAGTAGTGGTAATAAAATATAATTTTGCTGGATTATTTAATAATCGATTTAAACAGTTTGAAAAGTTCTGATACTTAGTGATAGTTGAAGTATAGTAGTTGAAGGGTGGATTATGGATTAGTGGGTTAGTGATAATAGGTGAAAAATGAGCTCATCGGTAACTTATTGATTTTAATCGTTTAAAATATTTGGATAATTATTGAGACGATAAATAAAGTAGTAAAATGGTCGATTCCGGATTAGAGTATTGGTGATGATAAAAAGAAATTTGTATTGATTATTCACTAATGGAGTTGAAGCGGTGACTTTCTCTGATAAGTAGTGAACTGAAAAGTGATTTGCTGGAGGATTTGATCTGATTTTTTGGGATTAGTGATAATAAGATCTAATTTCACTTGATTAGTGTGTGCTGTAGTTGTATCACATGAAATAATTGGTTAATTAGAGAAATGATAAGTGATGTAATTGTATGGGCCAATCCCGAATCAATGGAGTGTTGATAATAAAATGAAAATGAAATTAGATTAATTTGTAAATAATTTGAATCGGTTGAATTCATCGGATAATTTTTCATTTTGGGAAAATCTTACTTTTCCACCACCATTAATCTCAACAAATTTTTAGGGAATCGTTACACCCATACTTTGTTAAAAGGTTAATTACAAAAATTAAAATGTACAATGAATACACTTCTACATTTTTTTGGGTTTCATTACTAATTAAAAATAATTACTTCGCAAAATTGAACATATATTCGTAAATGTTAGACACTATCATGTCATACGCATATTAACTTCACCAATTTTTATCACCCTTCTGAAACAAAATTTGTTTATTCATAATAATCTAAAGGTTAGCAATAAAATAAAGAAAATACACCTTTCATAATAAAGCCACCCAATACCAAAACAAATACGGCAATAAAGAAATTATAAATACATGAATACCAATTGGAAAACAGCCTACGAAAACAGGAATACAACCAAATATATTCAAAACATTAAATATATGTTAATTATTTTATTTTCCACCTGTAGGGCCACGATTGAATCATGCAATAGCACCGTTTGTCTAATTGAAACTCCCCTTTTTTCTTCATCAACCGGAACTAATTTAATCATCAATAATGCTACTATGCAAGCATATCGGAATTTATATCAACGTTCATCAATTCCTGTTGTAATAGTGTCACCTACATTTATTTGATTAATTGATAGGGTTGCATTTTCATGATGATGCATTATACGCATAAAAATAATATAAAATAATATATTTTATTATGCAACATTTTATGAACAAAATGTATCATTTTATGCATAAAATGCATGAGTTGCAGTTTTCACGTAATAATAAGTTTTCATATGATCTACTATGTACTACCTATATATATATATATATTCATGATATAATACTCCATCCATCCCCCATATATATGTGGGGAGAGAAATAACACACAGTTTAAGAAAAAAGTTGGTGTAAAGTGAGAAAAGTAAGATAAAGTTGGGAGAAAGTAGGAAAATTAGGTAGAAAGTGGAAAAAATAGGAATAAAATGAGAGTGAATAAGTAATTTTCATAATGAAATATTTCTATTTATTATGGAAGTCACATATATATGAGGGACGTCTCAAACGGGTAATAACCACGCATATATGGGGAATGGATGAAGTATTTCTCAATATGTGGCATTCTATTTCGTCTTCTCATCAGATTCATTAATGTTATATAGTCATTCGACATAATATACTATTTTCGTTTATTTAATTTGAGATTTGATGAAATGGAATATAATATAATATAAAGACATATTATGTGTTTGAATGAGTTTCATGTACAGAGAATAGTCTCAAATCTAAAGATATAGAGAAGGCTATCATGGACCTTGGTCTTGGATATCCACAATTTTCAATCTAACTTGAAAAACATGAAATTAGCAATAAGATTTAATCAATCAACATTTATTTCACAAGATTTAGATAAATTGGATCTTAGTGCTAGCTAGGCTAGGAAGGATTATTGGATGTGAGAATAGATTTTCATTTCAAACCTACAAGTGTAATCAATGACGAGACGATGTATTATTTTATATCACATGTATATTAAACAAACGTCACATCTTCATTCGAACGGAGGGAGTAATTACTTATGCATGCATCCTCAAGAATATAACAAGAAAATTTTCAAAAATTTGACACAAATTTTCAATTATATTCCAAACTTCATAGTACAAGTAAAAAACATTAAAAACCCATCACACAAACAGTCCATTGTAGCAACAATAGACGCATATATTGTTCTGGTGCTAGCTAGATAAGCGGTTGGAGACCTCACTCTACACCAACATAACAATCTATTATACACATAAAACAAAACCATTGAAAATCTATTATAACATCAGTCTGTGACCAAGTATTGACTCAGATTACGTCTTAAGAAATTGACAATTTTGACAACATAGCATCCGACGATTGTTCTAGGTATAATAAGATCGATTACAAGAGGTTAGGCAGCATAATCCCTGTCATAATATTTGTCTTCTGGATAATATAAAGCCGTCACGCTATTGCCTCCAAATTTCCTGCCACTAAGAGCGTTCTTCGCCTTCGTACAACCACTAGTATCAGAGTACTCCAAGAATACCTGTAATGTGTTTCGTCAAGAATATGTAAATTCGCAAGGTAAACCTGTAATGTGTTTCCATAACGATTGTACTCAAATGATCAAGCCACCCTTTGAAATTGGGTATATCTTGTGTATAACAGAATGGCCAAGATTCATATATGGGCCTTCATTGTGTTATCGGAGCAAATAGAAAAGGATCATTTCAAGGAAAGTAAAAAGAGCAAAACAGTGCTTTCTATACAAAGACTCGAGATTCTCCAAAACAGCATTTTTACATTCAGAATTTGCTTATATTGGTCCATTTGTAAGTATTTATTTTGAGAGAGCGTGAAAATGAAAAAGATATCATCTCCTTTCTCCAGTATCCTCCGCTTATCTTTTAATTACTTAAATTAAAATCAGAACATTTTACTCGACCAAAAAGGTAGAAAGCGTGTGAAGACAATAAGTCATACCTTTCCAATGCCATTGCTATGATCAGAATTTGGATCAGGACGAGGAATGACAACAGCAATCAACTCCCCTGAAATTTGAGAATGAGATAGTATTTCCACATTATCATGAAGTAGAATGTCAACTGAAGTATAAGGACCCGAGGGCATAGAAGACAGCAGATATACAAGCAATTATTTTATATTTAATATTCCCAATATTTTTTATACTTTAATATTCCCAACAGTTTTGCAGATATCTTGGGACACTAAAAGCTTCAGAATGCTTACAACAACCCATGAAATCGGTATTCCGTTTCCTTATTTCCATTAGTGAAAATCTGATGACAATGCATGGTTCACAATCCCAATGAAACACAATACAACAGAATAAAGATATATCAAAAGCTAGTCTGTATCATTAACCTTAAATAGAACATCGGACTTCAAGTGACTGAAACCATGTTTGGTCTTGTAAAGATCAAGGTCCAGATATTAATGTTTTACTTGTTTGACAAGTTCATGACAATGAGTAACTTCAACAAAATGATGCAGCAATAAAGAGCCATCAGTTTGTATAAACTTCAAAGAATTTACCATTTTCAAAATTTAATTATCTATACCAGCACCATACCTCCATCAATCTATTATTCTATTATATACCAATTCCTAATTTACAATAGTCTAGTATGAAACATAAGGCTCCAGATCTTCATAATTCAAATAAAATAACAGAGAGAGAGAGAGAGAGAGAGAACATGATATAGCTGAGAGACATATCGTATATACCAAATTTTTGGCATTCATCTCTCATATCTTCAAGAATTTCTTCATACTCTCCATCATCCATCAGTTCATCAGTAGTAACAACCTTGAAGGCGAATTGCGATTATTTCAACAAAGAGTTAGGCCTGACAGCATCAGTAACAAATTACATAAAGAGAATGAGGAAGGAAAAAGTACCTCGCTCAAGCACAAAATTTTGGTTGGAATTTCCACATTTAATGATGGATCTCCACCCAGAATATTCAAAGCTCCAGCTTCAGCTCCCAAGACCATTTTCTTGAACCCAAACCAGAAATTAGCCAACATCCAAAGTAAGCTCTAATTTATAAGTATGAATTGATAGAAGTAATGAAGACATTAAGAGACATTAGCTTCAACCTGGATTGCTATATGTTGCTGCGCTTGAGCAAGTACATACTCCTGCTCTGATTTTAACTGCCCACTGTAGAAGATCGCAACAGAGCAACTTAGAGAGTCTTGACTTACACATCATCATAGAACGAGATATTTTATCAACAGTTAATGATATATTCATCATGCAGCAATATGAACTCAAACATATAAGGGATCACACTTTATCTATCCTTCTCTCCACTCCCCCACCATGCAAACATGATAAGACTTTAACTATCCTAACAGTTCCGATAACAGATGTTGATAAGTGTTTCATATCATGACAGAGTTGCAGCAGAGGAATTTTTCTCTTTTTAGCTTCCAGCACTGGCAAATGCTAGTAGGATCAATCCAACATCCAGAGAACAAACACACAGACGGATTGAGAGAGGGGGGGGGGGGAGTATGCCACGAAGATTTACCTAACGGTGGCACGTCTAACTGTAAGTGTTTTATCACCCACTTTTAAGCCATTCAGAGCAGCACAAGCAACATCTGTGATAGATGGATCCTAAAAAAATGAAAAAAAGGAACAATCATCAGATTATCTGTCAGAATTATATGCCAGCAATTATTAAGGAAAGAAAGGTGAGTCACAGAAAATTCAACATTAATGAATATCTTATGACTTGCAGATTTACAAAGTGTGGAGAATGGGCAGGCACACAAGTTGAGGTTACATAATCAAGAGACTGAACAAAAATAAGTCTTAAAAGAACAACCATAGTTGAGAAACCTTAATTTCCATAATAATAAGTTCACAACAAAACACTGTCCCAAAAGCAAATAGATCTTCAGGATTGAGGAAACAGCTGGATACCTTGTAGAAGCAGAAACCATATCCTTTAGAATTTCCTGTATCTCTATCTTTGACAAGATCAAATCCACGCAAAGGTCTGCAGTTGATCAATAGAAGACCATTGTATTAGATGTTAATAGCTAGTTGGTCGGTAAATCAAGCAGTTGGATCATTCAGTGACCCATTGAAAAAGTATGTGAAGTATCATACCCAAAACTCTCCAACAACTCTTTCATCTGAGCTTCAGAAAAATAGTAGGGTACCCCGCCAAGAAATATGCGATCAGCTCCATCAGATTCGCCATTCATGCTATCAATAAAACACTAATGATAAGAAATCCTAAACAAAAAAAATTATTGAAGAACTAATGACATTGATGTGTAACAAAGTAGCATGGAGATAAACTATTGAGATTAAAACAAATTAATCTCAATATTCCACTTCACACCCAAATAAGTTTGAAAATTCTGCCCTTCAATTACAATACAGATGTGGCCAAAGTAGCCTTAAAATACATGCATATATAGAACTGAAAAGCGTCTAGTGCAATGTTCTACCACCAGTGGGCCCTAGGTAATAAACTTAAACTCATGCAAACTGTTAGGGCACTTAGCAAGCATCATAGTACACTGCTCCATACAATCAATAATATAAGAATATTGCAGGGGCGCACTTCTATGCAAACAGTTAAAGTAGAAGCCTTCACTTTACTTCCATAGATAATATAAATGTCACTATCAGATATAGCTTAATGTCAACCTATAGAATGTTAATACGCTGCAAGTTTAAACTTTAACAGATTCAAACACAAACAGGACATATTATGCGCTGTGGGATAAACAGATACATGAAAATGGAAAGAAAAGAGTCATGCGCCCACTCACCCAGGTGTAAGTCCAGCCGCAGCTAAATTAAGATAAGGACCAGGTTGACTAGGACCAAGCGGCGATGCAAGAGATGGATTATAATCTGTTGGTCTTCGAACTCTCACAGAAACACCCTAGTATAAATAAAAGAAAAGAATATAAGAGGAATAGTTAGAATAGAGATATTCACTGAAGCAATGTATTAGGTAGTATAACTATGCTAGTTCCAGTAAATATCAGAAATAGCAAGACAAAACTGATCAGACACCAATTTTGTGGGAAGCATTTTTTAACACTGTTTTCTGAGACTAGGAGCATATCAATTGAGTGAGGGGAGGACTATACAGAATTTTCTTGCTAGTTGAAAATAAATTTGAGAAAATCAAGCTATGCAGTCAGCCAAGTCCAGGTCTGATGCAAGTTACTGATGCCTAGCTTAATCATTATGATATCTTCTTGTAAGAAAATGTCTTGGACTGAAGCACTCCAAGTGCCTCAATATTTCTACCTGTTCTTCTTGGTGTGAGCAAAACCACACTATGCTCGCCAGATTGTTACACGATGAGTTTTAGAAAAGCAGATAAACAATTTAGAGGGAAAGGAAATGAGTGTAGGGTAATAGAGGAATGTTCAGCATACCTCAAAAATAATTCCATCAAGTGCCATTGCATTACTTGCCTCTTCTACAGTTCGCATCTCCACAAAAGCAAACTTCTTTTCATGATTGATGTAAACATTCACAACCGCATCACCTTAAATTCACAGTCACGTTTAGTGTAATAGGGTGAAAGCTTATATGCATGACACTATGTTTAAACATCAAAAGACCACAGACCAGGACCCGCAATGTTTCCACCAATTGCACTCATAACATGGCTGAAAAACGTCGAGATAGTCTACATAAATTGAAAAAAGTCAGTAATGCAAACTCAACTGAGGAGTCACCAAAATAATGCAACAAAGGGAGAAATACTAACAACAACATATTAGCGTGCAGTTTCATAGATTTTGTATAATTTCCCAAGGATGTGTAAGCATGAGAATAAAAATATTCCAACCAAGACAACTTCACAGCATTAGATGGGAATGGAAGGGGGATATAGAAGGAGCCAAATATAATCTTCCAAATATGCAGGCCAGAGTTATAGCAAACAGTACCTGCTCATTGGCCAAAGGTGGAAGACCACCAACATATACTCTACGTGCATGCCTCGTAGCCTATAATAAGTGAAATACCATATAAAAGAGTAAGATTTTCCCAGAGGACATGTAAATAAGAGAACACATCAAGCACCACCAAGTTACCTGCTGAGTCATAACTTGAATTGGAAACATTGAAACAGAACCTAACTGATTTACCAAACACCAAACAGAAATGTTCAATAAGTGATGATACACATTGAAAGAAATGACAGAACAAGTATCATCATAAATCAATAGCCACACTCAGTTATATAATATACCTGAGATGTCTCAGACGTAAGCATGTTTTGCAACATTCCAGGAATTGCTTGAGGAGCCATGGATACTCCAGCAACTTGTTCTGTATTAGTATAGATAATCAGTGGTGGACTCAGAGATAGTGGTAGGGTGGACAAGAAGCCTAGAACATAACAATTTCAACACAATAGAAGTTATACATAATCAGAAAGCTACCAATGTTGATCAGTGTCGAACATGACAAGATCACATTTCAAGACGATATAATCTTATATATAATTGTACTTAATTTATTTGAAAAATTAAAAGAATTGAAGAGTATCATCTCGCGTTTTAGTACATGGCACTTTACATGTTTCATTGTTAAAATTGCCCTTTTAATTACTTCGATATAAATGGGAATAGTTAGCATAATGTAAGACAACTATGATAAAACTTTCTTGTTGCAAAGAGCAATTTAAGTAATAGAAGGAAAAATCATTTTTTATAGCTAATAGCATGTACTAAACTATAATATATTATATATTAGTGAATGAAGAAAGAACAGCAGTAGATAAAATGAAGTAAACAGAAATCAGCAGGGCTCCTGTAATACAAGGGCTCTGGGTTTCTGCCAAATAGAAAAACTGGGGGGATTTGATCTTGGAATTATAGGTTGAGGATAAGTGGAGAATTTTTGGCAGATTATTGAGAGTAAACAGGAATTTTGAACTTTGGAAGAGATATGATGCAAAAAGGTATTGGTCTTGGCTTGGGAAATAAAGGATCATTTTAGGTTTAAGATCAAAAAGTTGCTAAAATTCAAAAAATCAATGCGTGGACTTAAATTTAAATAGAAGAGAAAGTCCATTGATTAATGAAATAGAAGCTATGATGGAAAGAGAAAAAGTTTTGGAGGAGACTTGCACAGAGCTCTCACCCACTAAGCCCACGTGTAAATCTGCCCATGAAGATTAATGATAACAACCACAAAGTCTATACAGACATAAATAAGTGCAGCATAAATAGATGAAGTTTGGCTTTATACTCTAAGCCTGAAGATTTACAAAACAACCATAACGATGTAAGAGATCAGTTTATCAATAAATGTAAAGAAGGCCTAGTCTTACCCAGTGCTGTGTACCATTCAGATTCTATAATATGAAATAATTTTCACCACAGCATCTGCCATACAGTTCAAGTCTACCAAATAACAACAGTTGCAGTTGAAGATGAAAAGATCCTGCTACTGGAGCATCGATTCCTTGGTGGCATATATTCTACATCTCTCACACCCATGAGAAGCATAGCGCAATTTTTCCTTCTTAACGTAATGGTGACAAATCATAAACAAGAAACCACACACAACAGCCAACAACATAATGATGGTTTTAGTACAATACTCAAAGATCAATGAAAAGAAATGGAAATCTACAACACATGCAATTACACAATCATAAGAAAAACATAGACAACAATTCACCAAGACTGACATGTCCAAGGCATAAGAGGACATATACAAGCTAACCTGAAGGACTTGGCAAAGCACCAGTAGCAGGTGGAGCCACATCAAATCCACTTGTTCGCTTGCTGTTAAAAAATAACATTGATAATGAATTAAACAAATGAAAGAATAAAAAATGTACAAGTGAATCTTGATTTTTAAGCATGACCATAGTTGTTAATCGCCCATCGCGCAAAATCGCGCAAAGCTCTTCTGGAGCTATCGCGCATCGCGCATCGCGCGCGCGCTATTTGAATATGTAGCGCCAAAATCACATAAAACATATATATCACAAGAATTTCTAAATTTTAACCTATTATAAATCTAAAAACATAATTTAAGATAAAAATCAAAGTACTTGGTCCCTCAAAACAATTCCAAACTTGAATGTCTTAAACAAAATGCAATACTTAAGTCTTATGTTACTACTAAAGACACGAGGTTTCACCAAAAACATCTAACAATACTAACTAATCATCATCTGAACCAAGCTCCAAATCCAAACCATCATCATTATCATCTTTATATAGCTCAACATCATTCTCATCCTCATCACCACGTTAATTAATAGTACTTAATACTAGGCCCATTAACTTGCCCATAATTAATTAGTTTCTTCATAAAAAAATTAAAAAAACCAGACATATACAAATAGCGCGCTATTCTGCGCTACGGGCAATCACAAAATAGCGCATATAGCGCAAATAGCGAGCGCAATTTGAAACCTGCCTCGCGATCGCGATTCGTCGCGATGAGCTTGCGCGACGGTGCGCGATGCGCGATCGCGATCGCGATCTGCGCTATTAACAACTATGAGCATGACTTTGGAGGTAAAGTGCCACGAACATCCATCATATATCAAAGCAAAGAGAATGAGAATACAAAGTCAATCTAAAACTTCAAGAAATATGACATAAAACAATAAAATATTCACGTAGAACTCATAAACTGTAGCTACCTGTAAGATTTATCATCTGATTGACTGGGTGACCTCTGTCTGTGCTTTTCTCCGTCTCCACCATGTTTATAGTACCTATACATTCATATACCATACAGCATAAGAACATGCTAGTCAATGTATATAGTAACTGAAGAAAAATGAAGATTCTCTAGTGGAGTGCCAATTCATGTTACTGATGTTGCTACAGACATAAGAGTAAGTTATAACTTATAAACAAAATATAATTCCTTCACTACTACGACCTGCTAGATTCTTGGTTTCTTCTATCTCCATAGTCCTCATTTTTACTTCTTCCTCCATGATACCTGGCAGTTCTCTGCCCATCTTGCTTATGATATCGATCTCTCTCCCCATCACGATTCCAGTCCGATCTCTTGAATTCCTTGTCGTCTGAACCATGATCTTTGTGCTGTAAGACAAGAGAGCTCGAGTCATTTACTTCATACAGCATACATATTGCTTAATCTGAACTATGCTTACGGAGAAGGAACTTCAAAGTGGCCTTAACATGCATGCATATTTGTATTGAAGTAGATAACCAGACCAGACCAAACATAACTGACCATCAGGAAGTGAGAGCTACCATATTTATGAAAATCTTGTATACATTTTCAAACTTCAAAAGCCAACATGTTACACTCTGTGCATCATATCAAACAAAATGATTCCTCAATATCACAATTCACAAGTGCCTATATTTTGAATTTCAACCTCGTCGTATCTAGTAAAAGCCAATAAACTTTTTATCATTTTTCATTCATTCATGTCGGCCAGAAATGATCTTTTTTCAGCAATGTCAAGAACTTAATTCCTAAGGCAATTATAGAGCTCAAATGAATCGAAATCGACAGAAATAATTTATAAAATTACGTGTCTTAATTCTAGAACAAAAAAATGGACTGCTTTCGCCTTTCGGAACTGATTGACGTCGATTTCATGTGATACTTAATTTAATATTTCGCGAAACCAATTTCATACTCTCCTAGCGCATAAGATGCAGAGCGATTACTGTTAAATGCACAGTTACGAGATTCATCTAAACGATATGCACCCGTTTCTGGCAATATATAAAATAAATAAAAACTGAATGGTGTATAACAAAGCAGTACACCTTGTGATGATGGGAACGCCGATCTCTGGACGAATCATCGTAAGGCAATGATCTCCTTCGATCGTCTTCTCTACTGTGACGAGGCATCGCTGAACCCTAATTCCCAATTCTAAATGGAATTACCGAAAACACACTGAAGAATACGTAATTTCCAAACCTCCTTAGTCCTTCCTGCCTAAAGCCAATATCAGAATTCGACTTGTTACAATCAGTAACTTTTGCAAGCCTTCCTATCTATTTATAATTAAAAGGGTAATTTTGTAATTTCGTCTTAAATTGAGGGTAAGGTCAATTCAATCGGAAATGCTGCAGAGTGCAGACACGGGTTTCTAAAAGTAAATTAAACTGCTGAATCGTAGTTTCCCGATTTATCTCTCAATCAGAAACTCGGCAATACCTCTCTATCTCCATCGATTACATCGCATTTCTCTCTCCCTAGCAATGGGTTCAACGGAAAGAGGGGTTGTCGCCGAAGATTTTATCTGTTGATCTCACAATCGTATTGTAGGTTGAGCGCAGTTAAATAAGCTTTTGGGAGTTGATGGTGAAGCAAACGGAGACCTTTGAAGGGTAGTCTGTGCAAGTTCGGCGGCCGAGCAGGTAAGCGCACAGAAATCTCCGATTCTAATTTTTCCTTTTTTTTTTTTTGGTCGGCAATGTCAATCACTCAGGGAAGACACAGTCGGATTAACCTAGCAGTGGAATGTAGTGTAAGAATTTGGGAACAGAATAAGTTCGAATATTGTTTATGAAAATTTAGGGAAATGTGTTTCTTAACGATGATGTGCAGATAGGCTGAAAAAAAAATTGTCAAATCGAATCTTAAATAAATGCCTTTGTTCATCTGCAGAGTAAAAGTATAACAATTCAATGTCAGGACTGATTAGTGGAGATATCTTTATACGAGTACTTCCCTTCTTATTCAAGAAGATTGTGGTAGATTGAATTGGAAACATTTGAGAATTACCAGCTGGAAATGGTTTTTGAGCATTTCAGATGTTTTTTTGTAGCAGACCATAGACAAACATTCAATACATGGGAGAGGTTAGGAAATTGAGCACATAAGATAAGGATACATGGGTATATCCCAACATATTCATTTCTCTAAACTAAGATGTAAATTCAATATTTTGCTGTTTTTGTGTCCAGTGAAGGCAGTATTTCTTCCTTCATAGAGGGAGAGGTTAGGAAATTGAGCTTTATCTTGGTCGAAACTGAAGCATGTTGTACAAACTATTCATATAACACTTTGCCTGGATGATTTTAGACAAACAGAAAATCCTTTGATTGATCTTTTTGTTATATAAACTAAGCCGCTGGAGCAGGTTTCTTGCTGAGCAACTTTTGGTATTTGATATTGAGGATTGTGATAGGAAGAGGAAGAATCAGTTAATAAAAAAAAGAAAGTCAATTTATCTATTTTTGATCACATCTTAACCTAAATAATTTTCCACCACTCAATTATAAGGTGCAAACACTTCAAAATTGGTAGAGATGTGTTCCGAGGAGAAATTGTATTCACAAAAGATGAAAGATGAAAGATGAATTCGTATTGCCTATTAATCATGTCAATCATATATCAATGCTAGAATTATTAATTATTTTCTATTATTCATCAATTATTTTTTAATTTTATTTACTTTATAATTATTGTCGTGCATTGCACTAGTTGTCCAAGTTGGAACATAAGAGACGAGTGAATAGAGTTGAGCTGTGAAGGGAGAAGAAAGTGAATGATGGTGGGCGGGGAAGAATAAGACGGCGACATCCCGGTGGCAAGGAAGAAGAAGTAGAAGAGGAAGAAGAAGAAGAACATGGGCAATTGCGGTACTAGGGAGGAGTCCGCCGTCGTAACCACCGCGCATCAAGGTCCACCTATTTTATGCTTAATTTACCCGCATTTCTCTCTCTCTCTCTCTCTCTCTCTCTCTCACACACACACACACACACACACATTAGATATAGGATTCACTGCTCAATTCATGCTCTACTGCTCCTCATTTTGTAAATTCTTCTACTACACTGATTTGCTTTCCTGGAAGAAATTCTGCGCACTTAGGGTTTCTTTTCGATCCTTCATCGATTAGCTACGGTCTTTATTTGATGTAAATTGTACTACTTCATTCCTGGAAATAGTAGTATTAATTTAGAGCGCAATGTTGCAGTGCAACAACAACTACAAGTGTTGTCATTACCTACTAGAAATCAATCCACAGATAAGAAGCACAGCCGCTCCACTTCAGATCTAAGCGATCCTTCAACTCCCCGAAACTTTGAGGACTTCCGTAAAAACGCCTTGCTCTACACCCATGTCATTGCGTTCACACTTTTTGAGCTCGAGACCATTACCAAGAGCTTCCGTTCGGATTACATTCTTGGAGAAGGTGGTTTTGGGACTGTATACAAAGGCTACATTGATGAGAATGTTAGGGTTGGACTCAAATCTCTCCCTGTTGCCGTCAAGGTGCTTAACAAGGAAGGCCTTCAGGGTCACCGCGAATGGCTAGTGAGTTTCCCATGCCTTTTCCTGACCTCTCTCTGCCATTTTATTTTTCCTTGACTAATTTTTAATCACTGATGCACAGACTGAGATCAATTTCCTTGGGCAGCTCAGACATCCTAATTTAGTGAAGTTGATTGGATATTGCTGTGAGGATGACCACAGGTTACTTGTTTATGAATTCATGTTTAGAGGAAGTCTTGAGAATCATCTGTTCCGAAGTATGTCAACTTTCCAACTATTGCTTCAATGTTATTTTGTATGATGCTTATATATTCAAATTGTCCCTGTCATGCATATTCCCGGTGGTGTTGAAATTTTCATGATATCTTTCCTATAGTGTTCTCTTAGAGTATTTCTTTAGAAGTGAATAGAACTTTCATGTTATCTTTCCTATAACATTATCATAGAGTATTTCTTTCGAAGTGAATAAACTGCAAGTTTCCTCATGCAAATTGTTATCCTTTTGAAAAGATTGTGTCATTATCTGATATGAATATTAGATGTTTATCAAGTTGAGACTTCCTGGAAGAAAATAGGTGCATGTTAGGGAGTTGGTCATGTGGCTAATTGTCTCATCTGCTACAAGGTTCTACATGATTGCTTCAATGCACTAAGCTCTACTGTATTACATATTGAAATAATGCACCCTGTCCTTTCTTCTTTATAAATCTTTCCAATTCCGGATCAAAAAAAAATCTTTCCAATTATATTTCTCTGTTTTTTTTCTTGTAAAATATGGAAATTCAGTTCTGCTATATGCCAATCAACATGAGGTTAATATTATGTCTTAATCATTTGCTGAGCACAATTAACCCGTACTTTTGCTGAGGCATCTAGAAGCAACTGTTCCACTATCTTGGTCAACAAGAATGATGATTGCTCTTGGGGCAGCTAAGGGGCTAGCTTTCCTGCATAATGCTGATAGGCCAGTTATTTACCGGGATTTCAAAACATCCAACATTCTGCTAGATTCAGTAAGTGACGTGATTGAAACTCTCTTGAGATTTTACTCACTGGATTATTTCACGACCATGGTTTAATCTATCATATCTTTCTCCAGATCTGATATTTTTTCAATGAAGGATCTTTCATCATAGTGTATGCAAATCTTCTTTGTTGCAGGATTATATGGCCAAACTTTCTGATTTTGGTCTTGCAAAAGCAGGGCCGCAAGGCGATGAGACCCATGTATCTACTCGAGTGATGGGAACCTATGGCTATGCTGCACCTGAATATGTCATGACTGGTACTACAAAATATAGTTTATTTCCTTGCTCCTTATATATATCAACTATTGAAATTGATCACTAGCTACTGGAAGTTAAATGTTTGATATGCATATTTAGAATGCTATTTTTTTTACTCCCAATACTGAGGGCTAGAAGCTTGATTCGTTGATTGTCATCAGCAGACATAAGATGGTTTTTTGTTGGTTTCTTTTTGTCTCATTCCAAAATCTTCAAAGAATATTATGTTTATAAAGCTAGTATTGCTGAATAAATTTACTGTGCAGAAAAAATTATGGTTTTGTGAATGCGTGCTTTTGCTCTGGATGTCTTTGCCGGATTGTTTCACTTATGTACTAATTAGATTCTTCAACAGTCAAAATGATGACTTTCCTTTTAGTTAGAGTTGCCAAACAGGCTGGGTTGGGCGGAAATTAGTTCGGAATGTTGGACTTTGGACCCAACCCAGTAGCTGGGACTCCTGGCCCTTGCAAAAACCTTTATTAGTTTGCAAAAACCTTTGAGTTTGTTCTTCTTTTGTTTATGATGAGAATGGATTAATTACGTGGATACTCAGTTATTTCTTGCCATGAAACTGTCTGTGGTTAGTTATGAAAGGCTATGCATGAGTTGGCTTGTATATCTAATTAGATCTGCATGTGATGCACAGGGCACCTTACTGCGAGGAGTGATGTGTACAGCTTCGGGGTAGTTCTTCTGGAGCTACTGACGGGGAGAAAGTCAGTAGACAAGACGCGGCCTAGCAAAGAACAGAGTTTGGTAGATTGGGCGAGACCGAAGCTGAATGACAAGAGAAAAATGCTGCAAATCATAGACCCAAGATTAGAGAATCAGTATTCAGTAAGGGCAGCACAGAAAGCATGCAGTTTAGCATACTATTGTCTGAGCCAAAACCCAAAGGCAAGACCATTAATGAGTGATGTGGTAGAGACGCTGGAACCTTTGCAATCATCGTCTAACGGTGGTAGTGGTAATGAAGTGTCTTCGAGTTCAACGGTTCCTAGGATGGTCCTGTGTAGTGGGAGCAGTAGTCCATTTGTGACAGCAGGAAGAATTCCAGATTATCGGAGGAGGTTTGGTGCAAGTGGTGTTGGTTGTCGCGCTTCTAACCCCAATTGCTCCCCTGCACCAGTATGCCGGGTTAGGTGATGAGGCCCCAAATCTCGCCTTCACCTTCAAGATGTATGTATGTATTGTATACACTTTTAATCTGACTTGTTGATTGTTGATGTAGCTAAGTGATTTTGTGTTGATCATGATTATATGATGTTGCTTGTTACAATTCAATACGTATTTACTATCTGGAGGTTCAATTTTCCTTTTTTCTCTTTATCCACAATTTCGGATTCAACATGCAACTCTATGTTGCACGGGTGCGGGGGAGCGGGTGCGGGGGCGATACGATACAAGTGTGGGGATACGTATTTTTAAAAAAATATAGGGTGCGATTCGACTATGATACGTACGTATATTTATTTTTATTTTATATTTATTATATAATGCCTATATTATACATAAATTTAAATAAATTATAAACTAAATATATATGAAAAATAATGAAACAGTGCAATTAAATATACAACATACGTTTTCTACTTCTTTTTTCCTTTTTCTTTTAAAAAACAATGTTTAATATTGCAAAAAATCCCTTAAAAATTTAAGTTATAACAAAAATAACTCAATTAATTCCGGATTCGTGAATCCTCTTTATCGGATTCGCGTATCCGTTATTATTTATATTAAATTAAATAAGGATACGCCATGTGGCGAATCGGGTGCGAATCCATCGAGATTCGCACCCGGATGCGATGCGGGTGCGAATCCGATACTGCAATGTGTTGTTTTTTTAAGAATCCGTGCATCAGAGATGCAACTTTGATATTCAAAATAGTTACAACCACCTTATAATATTCAAATGAGTACGACTATCCGAAACTATATCTTCCCTTCACCTATTTTTATAATCACTTTGAGTAATGACTTCACATTCAAAATGAGAAGGATTATACTAGAAATGATATTCATGATTTATATATATTTTTTATACTCCCTCTGTTTTTCTCGAAGTGACCTAGTTGCTTTTTGCACACATATTAAGGAAAGAAAGATTAGAGGTTAAATGGTACCCACTATATAATCATTAGTGTAGATTAGAGGTTAAATGGTACACATATTAAGATTAATTGGGTTTAATTTTGCATACATGCGAGTATGTTGGCCTAAAAAAAAATCACTTGAAAAAAACACCCCAAAATAAAAACTAGGTCACTTAAAGAAAAACAGAGGGAGTAAAATGAAAATCGGTTATCGCCCTACTTATAATATAGTGAATAGTGGGTGGGTTGACATCCAAACCAAGTAAATTATTCGGAAAATGTTAGTTTGATAGTTAAGTACAACTATACACGTTTAAATAATTTTAATGAGTGTAAAATGCATATCGGATATTTAATAATTTTAATGTGTTATAATTGACCTTCTAACACCATGAACACTAGGGCGGTACGCCTGTGACCTTAAAGGTCATGGGTTAAAATCTCGATAACGCCTCTATGGGTCTGAGTCTGTCATACTTGTCCACTTAAGTGTGGTTTACCTCTCCTGTGTAGTTTGCAGGCTATGGCACAGGGACGGGGGTTTACCCAATGCGCACCAAAGGTAGCGGCTGTGGGTTCCCACGACATTAAAAAAAAATACTATTAATCTATTACTATTATAAAAAAATCAATTCTTACAACTTTTACTTTGCCTAATATACATATTCTAAATCTATTTTAAGGGTAACAAAATAATTTTGAATATAATTATTATTGAATTCCGATCAAAAAAATTATTATTGAATTGAATTTATATAATTTTTTTTTACTTCAACTACAATTCTCAACAACATTATTCATCTCCTCAAAAATCTATTGTTTCCTACGTTTTATATCATAAAACTCATAATAATAAATAGTGAAATATAAAATATAAAAAAATTAATAAAAAAACATACTTCTATCTACTTGCATATTGGATATTTGAATCATACATGAATCACCTCTCCACGTGTCCTCTCCTTCAGTCGCATAGTTTTGTCTGCATTTGCACCGGTAGAAATCAGACGACAAATTCCAATCAAAATTTATGCACACCGACGCACTCACTTCCTCAGATCAATCACACTTTCTAGAGCGAAGAGAATTCGGAAATCTACCTTTACTGCATTTCGGCTTCGATTTCTTCTTTTCTGATTTTTCTCTGCCGATCATCGCTACTGATTATCATATTACTGGCTGCGGCGAAGAAATTGGAGACGATGATGCATGTAAGCGGCGGTGCGTCAATGCGGCGGCGCTCCTTTAGGGATTCGATCAAACTGCTCGAAGCTGATATCCAGCATGCTAATACTCTGTCAGTTGTTATTTATTTATTTATTTATTTTATTTATTATATTATTCTCGTGATTATTGGTGGTCGTGTTTTGGTTTTCCGACCGCGCTGTTTTCTCTGTGCTGATCTTTTACTTTTCATAATCATTTACTTTGTTTGATTGTTCAGATAGAGCTTAGTATTTGCGATTTTCATGTTAGAATTTTTCTGAGGGATTTGGAGTATTGTTGGTTTATGCCTTTACTTTTGTTTGGTATTAGTGAAAATTGCCTTGTTTATAGTGTATGAATTGTGTAAGGCCTCAGAAGAACTAACTGTAAGGATATTTCATTCGATGAAACCATATATAATATGCTAGCCGTAGTGATTAGCTGCAGATTTTGGTGCTTAATCATCGGTCTTCACGATTAAAAGTGAATCACTTTTTGTGCGTTTTGTTATAAAAACTCTTCTTTTGCCTACTGATTCTGGAAGAATTTGTGTTGTAAGTGGAAAAGGTTTATGTCTTAAGCAAAATTACTTTGTACCTTGGAACGTTTGAAGGCTCTCAGTTTGAATTCCCTGCACAGATGTACAACAAAAATGCTTGTATCTACCTTTTGTTTCCCTTAATGTTGAATTATTTTCATAACCGGGTTGCGAATATGCTTCTAGGGGGGGTGATAGGATAGATAGATAAATCTAATACAGGCCAATCTTTTGTTTACTTTGGTGGATTGATTGATTCAGAACTCGGTTGATCATCTAATACTTCAGATGACCATTCATCTTTCGTGTCAATCTTATATATTACACGAATAAACTCCCCCTAATGAACTTATTGTGTGAATAGTCTTTTTTAGCTTACTTAGTTAGCATATACTCTAGATCCTTTCAAGGGATTTGATGTCGGTTCAGTGTGGTTAGGGATTCAGATTTATTGATATATTTACCTATTTCCACCTGCCATTTCAGAGCATCGGACTTCCCACGTGAGTACAATGGTGAGTGCCTGCAAATGAGAATGTCATACAGTCCTGCAGCACATTTCTTCCTCTTCCTAGTACAATGGACTGACTGCCGCCTTGCTGGCGCTCTTGGACTGTTGAGAATCCTAATTTATAAGGTTTGTTCTTATCTTGCATGATGTGATTTATGCAGTGGTCATTACCTGTAATGGAATTAAATAATCATCCCCGATTATTTCGCCCAGTTGGTGATGAAATCATGGTATAGGTGTATGTTGATGGCACCACTACTATGTCTACTCACGAGAGAAAAGCTAGCATAAGGGAATTCTACGGTAAGATTTTTGGTCCGATAACTGATTACAGTTCTTGCTGAGGAGACTTGTAGTTGATGGTTGTATCTTGTATCCCAGCTGTTATTTATCCCTCTTTACTTCAACTTCAGAGCGGTGTTACTGATTCAGAAGATAGAAAGCAGAAAGCTGATTGCATGGAGAGATACAGAAGACGGGATCAGGAAAAGCACGAGCATTGCTCAGAAGTAGGTACTGAAGGGGAAGAAGAGTGTGGAATTTGCATGGAGATGAAAAGTAAAGTACTTTTGCCAAACTGTAACCATGAGATGTGCCTCAAATGCTATAGAGAATGGTAGTCTCTCTTTCTCATGAATCTAAATGTTGAAATCCTCTTGAACCGCTGAAATAGTAGATCATCTTTTTTGGTTCCCTGAATTACATCGTCTGTTATTTTTAGTACAGATGGAGTTGTTGGCTTTAAACTTTGATATTAAGTTGTATTTTAATGACTATATCCCTTCTCCAGCATCTAGAGAGAAATTCATGTTCTACTTGATCTCTAAACAAATGTCACTTTTTTCTTAGCTACTCTTTCTTGCTGAGTGTCTTCCGATCTCACCAGCCCTCGATGCATTTTTTAACTAGTTGTGTCTTGCTATCTACAAATAATTAAGGAAATGAGAAAATAGGACATTCTGCATGTCATCATAATTCTTACTAAAGAGTGCAAGGTTCGTTAGTCTTCTCTCGAGACAATATTTGTTGAAAGCTTAGTACTGTTGTAGTGCAGCTTGATGAGTATTACTGTTTAACATCTGATTCCGATGCATGTGTTGAACTGTTTTATTAAATTCTTTGTTTGCTAATAGCCAATGGTTTTTATTACAGGCATTCGAGATCGCAGTCATGCCCATTTTGCCGTGACAGCTTAAAGAGGGTGAACTCTGGTGATCTATGGATATTTCTGAATGGCAAGGATGTAGTTGGCATGGCAGCTATTACAAGTGAGAATCTGAAGAGGTTGTTCACTTACGTTGATAAATTGCCTCTGATTGTCCCCGATTCCCTATTTGATGCGTATAACAGACATATGAGGTAACTAACTAGCTTGCTGTGGCTATAATTCTCGAATGCATGTATAGATTTTCCGTACTAGACTATGATGGATGATTGTGGTGTTAAGATATAATCGAAATAAATAAGTGTTCTTATAGGTATTCTTGGTTGGGCCTTGGCAAAGGCGTGTCGGTGTTGTGTTGCAATTCGAAAGTATTACTACTTACTAGTATAGTAGTAGTATACTTCTTGGTCTATGCATAAGCGGAAAGTGTTAATCGTGTAGCAGGCTCTTTGGGTTTGGTTCTCACCTTGCGTATATATGAGTATAATCTGTGAATATACTCGAATAATTTAATAGTCTTTATTTACCATTATATTCAGGTTTTAAGGGGCACATTAAACAAACGTGTCTGGCTTTAAGAATAATAAAAGTTGGAATGAACAGAGAACATCAAAATAATACTCCTTCCCTCCACCCAGCCCATAAAGGCACTTATATTAATTTGGGCTGTCCAGCCCATTATGGTACTTACTATTTTGAGATAAAATTAGAGCCCAAATCATAAGCCCTAAACATCTCCTAATTAAACAAAAAAAAGAGCACCAACCCCCAACCATCCTCTCGCATTTCCGCCCCCTCTCTACCCTCTCCTCCATCTTTCTTCCCCTTCTCCTTTCTCACCACTCCAGCACCGCCGTGCCGGCTTCGGGTTTATTTTAGGAGCTTAATATGAACGCAAAATAAGATTTAACAATACAGTTCAGCGGTAAAATGCTATCACCACAAGCGATAAGTCGAGAATTCGAGTCATCACTATAGAAAAATGAGATACCGTTATTGATTTTTTTAGAATAAAAGTGAAAAGGAAAATATATACTACTCCATCCGTACCTACATCCCATAGTACCCACATTCCTTTATATTTATCTCATTTGCTATTTTTGTCCGACGTACTTATTAGTCTCATTTTCTTATATAACAAAAATACTTGGCTATAATAAATTCTCTCTCTTTAGAGTTGATTATAGCCACATATCTTCTTGTTTCTTGATTCCTAAGCCCAATTCATATGGAGGTAGTATATAATATATTTTTTAAAAAAAGAGGAAAATTAGGAAAAAGTTCGCAATTTGTGCCCCAAAATGCAGGATATATTTAGGGCTGTCAAAAGTGGCCCGGCCCAACGGGCCGACCTGAGATTTAGGTAGGACCGGGCTCTAGAAATAGAGGCCTAAAAAAGTCCGAAGCCCATGGGCTTATTTGGCCCGATATATTTATGTAGTATTTTTTATAGTTATATATATAATATATTATTTATAAATTGATGAAATATATGAAATTATTATTTTAGTTATAAATTATTTTGATATATAGCCTTTTAGGTAATTAATTTAATTCTTGAGGTTAATTATTTCATATTTTAATCTATAGAAGTATAATATAACATTTTTCACTCTTGCTTTCAAAAATATGTTAACAATTAAATTGACCAACATGATAATAAATATATAATTTTTAAAATTTGTATTGTATTTTTTTTAAAAAAATAAAAATAAAATAAAAAGAGTTGTGGGCTGGGTTGGCCCGACGGCCCGATAGCCCATATGGGGTCACGTTGGGCTAGAATTTTATGAGCCTGACTATTTTTGGGCTGGCCCAATCCGACCCTTTTTAGCATACATGGCCCGTTAGGCTAGGCTGGGCCGGCCCGACCCAGCCTCTTTGACAGTTCTAGATATATTGCACTTTCTTTGTCCACAACAAAAAATGCGGGTTTTAACTACGGAAATAACTACCGAATTTTTTTTCGATAGTTAATATTAACTACTGAAATTAAATCGGTAGCTAAACAACTACGAAAATTTAATTCGATAGTCAAATTCGGTCGGCACCAATTTAAGAAAAAATAAATAATTGTAATTATGGTTAACTACCGAATTTCGGTCGACAAGTAACTACCGATTTTATTTCGGTAGCTAATGTTTAATTTTTTTTAAGAGATAAATAGTTAATCTTTAATTAAGTCAACTATAGAATTATTCTCCAAGGCTTCTCCCAAATCAGAGGTCGTCGTTGCCCTAATTCCAGAATCACCGGCGGCGCCCGCAACGACGATTCATCACGCCCGCCGACTATTCATCACCGACGCTTGTTAGGTACTCCCTCTCTCTATCTGTCTCCTTCTTCCTTTCCCTCTCTCTCGAAATCTCTCTCTCTCTAATTCTCCACTGACTTAATTAGCTAGGTCTGATACATATCGCCGCCGCTGTGAATAGTGAGTGTTGCCGTCGCATTTTCAGTCGGAAAGGTATAGAAATTTCCCATTGATTTAATTAACTGAATATTATTATTTCCCTGAAAAATTGTTACTATATTTAATGATATATACGTGTTTCACATTCACGTGCTCTTAAGCGACATGTGTCTTTCACTGTGCATGCCACCATTAATAAACTAGATATTCTCATGAAATTGTGAATTTGAGTTTAATAGAAATATTATCATGCTTTGTTTTCATATTTGAAATTAATATTGTAGGGCTCATTTGGTTGGGTTAGTAGGGATATAATATTAATATCTTTTTTCCTGAAAAATACATCGTCTTATATAACGTCAGAGCCCAGTGTGAATAATACTGAATTGTAGGAGAAAATTTTAATTAATTGAATAATTATATAAATTTCTATAATTTTATCCTTCTGTAATAATTTGTAAATATTAGATATAATCAAATAGACTATTAATATATCTTATTTATTTTTCTCAGTGATGGATGGCTCAGATGGTATATACATCTTATCAATTAAACTGTGTTTCATTGTTAAATTCCGATTTAAGTTGATCTAACAGAAACTTCTAGGTTATCCATTGACTAGAGACCAATAAATTTCCCACTTTATGCGGTAATTCAAAGAAAAAGAAAGAGATAATAATAATAATAATAATAATAATAATAATAATAATAATAATAATAACTATTTGAAAGTAATAAATAAATGACGGCAAATTATCTAGAGCTATCCTCCTCATCCCATAAAAAAATGTGGACCTATAATCTTTGTCTAAGTGTGAAAGATCGAAAAATGAAACAAAGAAATCAGAGATAGCAACTTCAACATATATACGAGGTAGAGACAAATAAAATTTAATTACATAGATATATAGCTTGAATTGACCTTATAATTTATGCGGTACTAAAAAATTCCACAGGTAATGCATATAACTAATTGCTACTAATTTTTATAACAAGAATGTAGAGTTACATGTTATCATAATTAGATTTTTGTAGCTGATATATTCTACGTACGTGTTTGTCTTGTGTTAATTAATTTGGGTAGACAAATTCTTAGACCAACACGGACACGGTACTTTAAGTGACCAATATTCTTATATAAAAATTATATTTGTGCAATTTTGTTTGATTTACCATTTTAAAAACATGGTTAGTTAAATTTTTCTCCTCACAATTCATAGTTCCGCAAACCTTAAAACGTCAATATAATTTAGTAAGCATTTATTAATTTGAATATTAAACTGCATAGTCATTTGAACTCCCACTTTTAGTTTTGACAGTTGAAGAATTAAAAAAAAAAAAGATAAGCTAATACAGAATATAATTTAATATATCCTTTATAGATAAGATCTTAGCTTTCGACAATTTTATTATTGTTTATCATTTTTCATATTGTCGTGCATATTTCTTAAAGGTAAAAATGCATGTTAATATACGAACTTTGTCTGACATTCTGTTTAACTCATCAACTTTCAATTTTTTAAAAAAATACACGAACTTTGAGCCGCGTTTAATTTTCCCATAATTTGCATTTCTATCAATTTAAAATAAATAAGTATATTATCTTTTAAAATTTATTTTGAAATTACAATATAAAATGATTTCGTCAAATTTCGACAGGCGATACACTAGATTTAATATTTGAAACGATAATTAAGTTATATACAGGTAGTAAATAAAATTGATAGGACTAAATTATTAAATAAAACCAATATAGTAGGAATAGTATTCAATGCGTGGCTAATTTTTATATTTTGAACACGATAATTAAATTTTAAGTTTTATATTAATAAATTTTATATAATGACGATATTAATTATTATATTTCAACTAATTAACTTTATGTATATTGAATTTTGAATGAATCTCAATAATTACCACTTTAAGATTATGCGGAAGATTATAGCAAATCCTACCTTCAGTTTTTAATGTACAATCAAATCTTCGCAACAAACAGATCAAATCTTCTCCTTTTCCGTAAACAAACAGTAAACCATAAATAAAAAATCTTCATATTTTCCTTTCCGGCATATTTGGAGCGACGGTGAGAAGTCAAAAAGATCGAGAATTATTTGCCGCTTTCTGGGAATCCAAGATATGCAGTTTCCGTTCCCAAGTTCTTCTCCTTGAAAATTATTTTTATTGAAACCTAAAAACGGATTCATTACTTCTCTCTTCAAATTCTCATTGTGGAACTCCTTACTCGGTGTTAATCCTACTCTTTTACAATGGTTATTTGTGATTTATTGATATTTGTTGTGATGTTCTCAAGAGGAAATAGATTATTCCTCATCCGTTTTGATCCATCATTAACTCTTGTGTTTTATTTTGTTATATTATGACTGCCAATGAATTGGTACACTGCGTTTAATTTGTTTAAAAAAAAGTCACCATCAAAGAGAGAAGGACTTTGTTCCGGTGATAAGCTTGAATAAACTCCTTTCAATATAAGACAAGCAACTTGGTTATTATGTATAAAATCAAGTGCAGCGAGCTGATTGTGTCCATTGCTCGAATGCTAATGGTCATTCTTGAGCTTTGTTTTATGTATAAATTAAAAGAGATGAGATTTTGTTCAAGCTTTAGTGTTATATCAAGTTATAAAATATTGAGTTTGCTAATTAATTAAACTCAGTTTCACCTTGAGTATCAAATATTAACTTCATCATCTTTTCGAAGTTTGATTCTAATGTAATCACTGATGGATTACGAATGACATTATCTCTAGGTTAGGCCTGTCATTACTCATTTGTTGGATTTAAATACAAATACTAATATTTTTGATTCGATTACTTTTTTAAATACAAATCGAATATTAGCATATTCGATTTGGTATTCGTTAGTATTCAATTAGCTATAATATTATATTTATTAAATATATATTTATATGAATAATAAATGTAATATTCTTTTCTATATGTGTTAATACTACTTTGATAAATGGTAATAGAGTATATTATTGGTACATTCTTTTCTATATGTGTTAATACTTAATGGTAAATGGTAGTAGAGCAGCTGTTTATGTTTTGTATTTATTTGGAAGTGCCATCATATAAAGCTTTAACTTTTTGTTAGTAATTCGAGTTCGAAATGTTGAAGCATATTGTTGTCTCTTAATCGGTTACTTTTTTTCCGAAAAAGATAATGTCGGTCACGATTCGCACACTGGACGGTGAGGAAATGACGGTGAATGAGCGGGTCATTGTAAGCTATGTGTTCAACAAATGCAAAAAATGCAACATCGATGATAACGTCTACGTTTGCGTCTTCGAAAAGGAAACCCTTTTAAAAATAATCAAATACCTCAAGTTTCATGCCCGAAACGACGTCTCTCCTAACGACGTGGAAGCTTTTGACAATGAGTTTCTCAATGAAGAAGCAACAGTTATTAGTAAAATCTTTGTTGTATGTATTATATATTTGTTACTATTTCATTAACTTTGTTACTATTTTATTAAGTTAGATATCTCACGTTGATTATGATTAATATCTCCTTCTCACAGGCTGCCGATTTCCTCCTTATCAAAGGCCTAAAAGATTTGACACGTGCGATAGCCAAATCGTATGCAACTGATTATTTGGCTCAATATGTTAACAAGGTCAGTTTTTTTTTTTTTTTTTTTTTTTTTTTTTTTTTTTTTTTTTTTTTAAAGTCGTGCAATGGAATTGTGTCTACAAATCTCTAAATATAATTTTTTATATAATTCTGTATACTTTACGGTGAATCTGAATTTTGGTTAAGTTCTTTTCTTTGTGTTTGTAACATTTTACAACGTGTAAATTTTCTTGATATATTATTATTCTAATTGAATATTATATATGGAGCTGACATTAGTATATCTATCGCATGGTCTAGGAAACAACGGTGGAGGCATCGTCGAGTAGGAAAAAGACCAAAGTAAAGAGATCTAGGGTCAGTACCTTTATTTTTTGTATCTAAAAACATGTATATGTAAGAATTGATTTGTTTTGTACTAGGGTCAGTAGATAAAATTGATTTCTTTGCACTTTATGAACATTATGTATTCTATATATAGAGCTGACATTAGTATATCTATCGCATGGTCTAGGAAACAACGGAGGAGACGCCGTCGAGTAGGAAAAACACCAAAGGAAAGAGATCTAGGGTCAGTACTTTTTTTTTTTTAATAATCTAAAAACATGTATATGTAAGAATTGATTTGTTTTGTAATAGGGCCAGTAGATAAAATTGATTTCTTGCACTTTGTGAACAGTAATTATTATATATTTTAATTCATATGTTTTTCCGATCATTTTCTCTTTGTAGATTGATAGCCCTACTAACACTCGCTTTGAGTGTGTGGATGGGATCGACTGCATCGTTCGAGAGGATGATGATATAGTTGAATATATTCCTTACAAGGGAGTATATATGAAATTTTGTAACTGTGTTGCTGCTGCTGGAGGTATTACATGAGTTTAATAACTGTCTTCTTTGTTTTTATATTTATTTTAATTTTAATTTGTGATCGTGTTTTCTCCAGAAATCCCAGAGGAAATGAAGGAGAAAGTGAAGCGTATGTATAGGTGTGCAGTGACATTCTCATTCCTTTCTGTGGGGATGAAGATTGGAAAAACTGCCCGTGGTAAACCGGTAAATAAATCTTTTTCTTAATTAATTATGTTATTTATATTATTTTTTAACTATCTCTAGCTCAAGATTATTTTGAATCAGATTAATTAATTATGTTATTTATATTACTCCATTAACTATCTCTAGATCTCTCTATTTATATAATGAGGTTATTTTGATTTAGATTGAGCTTAAAAGTTTATTGGAATCTGATAAACAAGCAAACAAGTACTTTGATGAAGCTTTTCAAAAAGCAGTCGATTCATTGAGTCTTGAGGATTCGATTTCTAGCTCTAGTTCGAATGTTTTGCGGCCGTGTGCGAGTGGTACGAGCTCTTCACAACCTATGATCGGACCAGTTGAATCACCGAGTCTCGGGTATTTGATTTATAAATGAATTAATTAATTTCAGTTAATTAGTTATGATTATCATATAATAATGTTATACTAATATTTATGTTTGATTTGCACATGTATTTTCGCATTTTCTAGCTCTAGTTCGAGTGCTTTGAGGCCCTGTGCGAGTGGTACGAGATCTTCACAACCTATGATCGAAGTATGCATGGATCCATATATAGGTAAGTTTCTACATGAATTAATTCTATATTTATTAGAGTTTATATACGTGAATCGTGTCTAACAGATTATTTTTTATTTTGTAGCAACTAAGCCCATATTTATGTACTCATATCTAATAAGATTAGGGACGTGGTTGAATCTCGCTATCCGGTGATGTGAAGAGAAGGAAGGAGTATGTGGTGATGCGGATATGTTATGTTGTTGATTTCATGTAATGGTTGGGATGCTATTTCTATTTCAGTTATAAGACTTATTAGACAGTAGCGTTTTCTCTAGAAACGCGCCTTTTCCTTTTTTGGGTATAAGCTCGGTTGACATTTTCTTTAACGAATATTTATGTTCTGCAGTCAAGACAATACTTTATGATGAAATAGAAATAATTTGCTCATAAAGTCTCTACTCTTATTATAACCTCATGAAATATAAATAATTTGCCTCATAAAGACTAAAAACATAATTAAACTCCCACTAACTTATTTCCCCACTAAATGTCAATAAGTAATCATAATTGCTCGTCATTACAATTAACTTAAAAACGTGTTCCAGCTCAATTACGGAGTTAGACCACCTGATCTATGTGAATGAATGCTAAAATCTCCAAAATTGTACGATCAATAAACACGAGAAATATGCAATTATCTCCATAAACATGATTAAGTGGGAATTCATATTCAAAATATGCTATTATTAATCAATAATATGCAATCAAAATCGCTCAATCACCTATACACCTGACCTATCATTAAAAAAGTCAATTTTGTCATTTGAATTAGATCTTATTGGCACAAAATGATTTAGATAAAGAATATTAGTACTACTATTTTAAAAGGGAACATGAAAAAAGAAAAAGAATTATATAAGAATTGGACTATTAGTAGTTTATCGAATAAATAACTAATTTTACATTTTGCTTGATATTTTCTCACTAGAATATTCTTAATAAAAAAAGTTATGGCATTAAAATACTAATTGTAATAAATAAATTAAAGTACTTGTGATGCAAATACTTTTGAGTTTTATTTTTATAATAGTATATTTCTTCCTGTTTTTTGCTTAATTCTATAAGAAAAGCTACATAAATTTGATTGTTGGGTTAAGTTTTTCATTTCTAACAAAAATATATTATAATTAGCGTTGGTAGTTATGCAATTATTATTGTAACATTTTTCATCCTATTTGCATGTCTAATGTTCAAGCTTTTGAATCTGATTACTCACTTTTTTCATGCGATAGTATTATTTAAGGAGATGTGGTACTTTTCAATAAAATATTATTGAAGTATTACTTATATTCGCAGTGAAGTAAGTTATAGCAAAAACATCCTTTATTATTTAAAGCCAATAAAAATATAAAACTAAAGGATTCATACATTAGTGGCTATAAGAAAAAAGAATGGTCAAAAACATAATATCAAAAAATCTATAACACCAAAACCATATTCTTTCCCAGCAAACACATAATAGATCGATCAGCCAAATTGGGACGTGCGTACATTGAAATTTGTTTCAAATAACTTGATAGAAATTTTCTTAGGACATTCGTTCATTCAAAATTTATGCAGAAACAATAGAACATAAACGATAAAGGTGTACATTAGAATATGGCAAATGTAATGAAAAAAAGACTGTTAATTAGTAAACAAAATTGCTACCACGCCTAACCAATGCAAATTTGCTTGCATAACATTGATAAATTATTTAAATTTAAAATTATGTAAATACAATCAAAACATTAAACCAAAACATAATAAAACACCAACCAACAACACGTGTTTGCAAAATTTCAAGAAAAAAAAAAATCCATATATGTACATAGAACACTCACCAAATCCATGTTCATAGCGACATAGAGAGACATAGCTTGCTATATCTGCTGCTCGACAAAAATGATGGCTTGTTCATTCCTTGGAATCCCATTCATTTTCACTAACATAGCAATCCATTAGATCTGATATCTTCGTCCATAGTGAGAATGTGAAAACCTAATTACATAATAAAAAAAAAGAGTTAAATACAAATGAATTAAATCAGAGAAGCTTTTTCCTAAAAAAAAAAAGGTAAAAGTGCATTTAAATACACAAACTTTATCTGAAATTCTGATTAAGTCATCAACTTTTAATTTTTTTTGTAAATTCATTTCTTATTTGACACGAACTTTCGATTTGTCATATTATTCATTTTTTAAGTTTGATGGAAAAATTGCAAATCGAGTTGCAATATTAATTTTTAAGGTATTAGAATATAAAACAATCGAACAAAATAATACTAAAGTGAGGAAACGGCGATAGGTGCTCACGGTTTGGGTTAATCATGCTGGGTGTTTTATACAAAATAGAAAACACAAGGGAATTTGATGTTTGTTTTCTAAAACACGGGGTAACTTTATGCAATTTACCCTATTTATTACAGAAGTGTTCACATGTTTATTTTTTGATGTGATATAAACTTTTTCTTAGGTACGGAGTATATATATAGTTTTTCTAAATCAAACGAATATATGCATTATGAGTTATGAGTTCGTGGCCTAAAGGATGGGCGTTGGTCATAAACTTTACTGTATTTGGCTAAAAAAAAGTGTTCAAATTCAATTCAATTTAGAAGATCTAACGGGCCTTTTTTAGGGGAGAAAGACCAAATTATAATATGGTATCAATGTAGTTGATGGTTGTATCTTGTATCCCATTCCCAGCTGTTATTTATCCCTCTTTACTTCAACTTCAGAGCGGTGTTACTGATTCAGAAGATATAAAGCAGAAAGCTGTATGCATGGAGAGATACAGGAGACGAGATCAGGAAAAGCACGAGCATTGAGCAGAAGTGGGTACTGAAGGGGAAGAAGAGTGTGGATGGATTTGCATGGAGATGAAAAGTAAAGTACTTTTGCCAAACTGTAACCATGAGATGTGCCTCGAATGCTATAGAGAATGAATGGTAGCCTCTCTTTCTCACGAATCTAGATGTTGAAATGCTCTTGAACCCCCAAAATAGTGGGTCATCTTTTTTTGGTACCCTGAATTGCATCGTCTGTTATTTTTAGTACACGTGGAGCGGTTGGCTTTAACCTTTGATACTGAGCTGTATATTAATGACTATATCCCTTCTCCAGAAATCTAGTGAGAGATTCATCTACTACTTGATCTCTAAATAATTGTCACGTACTTTTTTCTTAGTTAGTCTTCCTTGCTGAGTGTTTTCCAATCTCACCAGCCCTCAGATGCATTTCATAACTAGTCGTGTCTTAGTTACTCTTTCTTGCTGAGTGTTCTCTCGATGCATTAGTCTTCTATCGAGACGATATTTGTTGTAGGTTAGCAGTGTCCTAGTGCGGCTTGATAAGTATTACTACTGTTTAACAACAGATGCTGATGCATGTGTTGAACTTTTTTTTATTAAATTCTTTGTTTTACTACAGGCATTCAAGATCACAGTCATTGCCATTTTGCCGTGATAGCTTAGAGAGGGTAAGTAAACTCTGGTGATCTATGGATATTTCTTTCTGAATGGCAAGGATGCAATAGACATGGCAGCTGTTACAAGTGAGAATCTGAAGAGGTTGTTCACTTACGTTGATAAATTGCCTCCGATTGTCCCCGATACCCTATTTGATGCGTATAACAGACATATGAGGTAACTAACTAGCTCGCGGTGGCTATAATTCGCCAATGCATGTATAGCTTATTCGTACTAGACTATGATGGATGATTGTGGTGTTAAGATATAATCGAAATAAATAAGTGTTTTAGTTATGTGTTGCAGTTCGATTCGGTGTACCCAATTGATTTGTTTCTGTGGTTTTGCCATTATAGTCCATGGAAATTGTTTCTTTGAGAGTTACCATAGGAAATTTCTTTTAGTTCAGACAACTTGCCTTCTTTCCTAAGTGCTCGTTTCTTGTTTTTGTGTATATTCAACTCAAAAGAAAAGAAACAGTTCATTTTATATGTAAATAGTAACTTTTCATATAAAAGGTGTGATAGTGTGAGATTATACTACCTCCATCCCTTGTCATTAGTCTCATTTAGAATGGGCATAATAGCCAAGGAAAATGGGATAAGAGTGTTGTTAGTACAAATTAAAGGACAAAATTAAATAGTATGTTATTACTGTTCATGTGAGGGTGATGAGAGGGTGGATGTGATGGGAGAGCCTAATCAAGCATGACGGGATGGTGGATGTGATGTTAATTTATTTCCTTTTTTTTTATAAATGAGACTAATAAGTGAAATGTCCCAAAATGGAAAATGAGACTAATAAGGGGGGGTGGAGGTAGTAATACAGATATGAGATACCAATATCCGGTTTTACAATAAAATAAATATTATAATTGTATTTGAAAGTAGTAGGGGAAATGTTCTCTTATCCACCGTGTACATACTTAAATTATAATGAATATACTTTATAAAAAAAAATTACTAAAAATATTGTTACATACTCCCTCTGTCCCACCTAATTAGTCCACCTTTATTATTTTATACCTTACATATAAATATAAAGATTGACTAATTAGTAGTGAAGGCTTTCGATGCATTGTAATGTATTGGTGTACTTGTTGGGCTATGATTAAATTATTCGGAGTGTATGTTACCCGAGTCTTGGTTAAGGCCCATAATCGTGTAGCAGATTCTTTTGGTTTAAGGAAAAAGTAGTTTACAATTTAATTGTCAATTTATTTATTTTTTTATAATTAGTGTTCCAATCTATTCGAAATAACAATTAAATATTCAAACTAAATATTTTTGCAATTGTGTTCTGGACTTTAATTTTCAGCAATAATAAACACATGTGAGCAATAAACATAATTGTGAAAATACTGATAGTTTGGACATATAATTGTTGCTCCTTTTGTTTATCACGACTTGGTCTATTTGTATATTTTATACCTCAGATATTGAATATAAAGAGGTCAATTTAGACTAAACGGATGGAATATTTTGTATAAATTGAAACATAATTGTAAAAAATTAATAATTTGACAATTAAGTTGCAAATTAAAAATTAAAAAAAATTAAAAAATAAATAAAAGGTTCACAATTTGTGCCCAAAACGCGGGATTGCACTTTTTTTTTTTTTTTTTTTTTTTTCAAGTTTGTTTTGCCAGTTGGCAGTGGAATCATCGTCCGCTTAAACGGAAATATTATTAATATCCAAACAAGTCCATGGCAGTTAGAAATTTGAGACGGTGATAACTAACCAATTGTGGGCCCATTTTGTCTTATCCATTAAGGTGGGCCCCGCATTAAGTATAACTAATTTTTCCATAGATTTCCAGACAACTTCCAACGGTAGTGTATCTATCACGCTTTGTCTTTGATCATACAATTTATTCAAAACTAAGTTAATAACTTGCGTTGAATATTCTTCTTCGATAGTAATTTTTTGTAATCATTTGAGGTGCTCTTACAAGTAACAATGGAATGAGTTTTTATGATGAGGTTTTGAAAGAAAGTTATAATAAATGTTAAACTGAATATTTCCCTGAAAAATGTTAACTGAATAGTTAATTTTTATTGCGTATTAATGATACGTGTTTCACATTCACGTGCTCTTAAGCAACATGTGTCTTTCATTCTGCATGCCATCATATACTAATAAACTAGAGATATTCTGATTAAATTATGATTTTGAGTTGAATAGAAATGTTAACTGAAATGTTTTGTTTGGATATTTGAAATTAATATTGTAGGGCTAATTTGGTTGGGTTAGTAGGGGTGTATGTTAATATCTTGTTTCCTAAGAATAAAAATAAAGTGTTTTATATAATTCTAGAGTCCGGTATAAATAATACTGACGATTTGTACGTAGAATTTGTATTCCACTTTTTAGGTGGAATAAGTAATACCAGCCATAATTAGAGAAAAATTTAATTGGATGACTATTTAAGTTTCCATAATATATTTTATCCTTCTATAATAATTTGTAAAATACTGTAAACAATTCAATAAATATAATCAGAGATAGTATTAATATCTATTATAGTATATTACAACCTTCATTTCGTCGACAAGATTCTATTTCTTGAATATATGTAAAGTATAAAATAAAATTTAAAAAAAAGAAAAATAGAGTCCTATCGACAAAACGAAAGGTGTATTAGATTTAGATATCCCAATCATAAGTATCGAATTGTATCTCGTACTTTTAACCAAATGAATTCTAATTATAGTGATATATAACCTTTTGCTCGTATATTAAAAGAACGGAAGGCCGATTATTTAAGTCGGAACATTTGGCTTATAGATTAAAATTCAAGGCATTATCTTGATTCAACAAACTCCCATTGTAAAAAGTAAAAGATAAAAAATGATCAAGAGGAAAAAAAAAAAAAAGACAACTTCTTCATGAAATGAAATAAACTTTCTCAAAGTTACGATAATATTATTATCTTCAAACAACTCAGATGATGACCATAGTATTACTGGAATTTAATTGTTCAGATATTTCTATCTAAATTGCGAAGTTTCACTTTTAGTCGTTTTTTTTTTATTCTTTCCTGAGGGAAGTTTCGGTTTTTTTTTTTTTTTTTTTTTTTTTAAAGAAGGATAAATAATAATTTTCGCTGTTAAGTTCCGATTTAAGTTGATTTTACAGAAACTTCTAGGTTATCCATTGACTGAAGAATAAAGTTCCCACTTTATGCGGTAATTCAATGAAAAAGAAAGAGATAATAATAATTATAACAATTGAAAATAACAAATAATGTCGGCAAATTATCTAGCTATCCTCATCCCATAAAAAAATGTGGACCTATAATCTTTGTCTAAGTGTGAAAGAACGAAAAATGAAACAAAGAATTCAGAGAGAGAAACTTCCTAACATATATACGAGGTAGAGACAAATAAAATTTAGTTAGATATATAGACAGATATGGTTTGAATTGACCATAATTTATGCGGTACTAAAAAATTCCACAGGTAATTATAACTAATCGCAACTAATTTTTATGATAATGACAGATATAACAAAAATGTAGGAATTACTTGTTATCATTAGATTATTGAAGCTGCAGTCAACCATATATATTCTACGTGTTTGTCTTGTGTTAATTAATTTGGGTAGACAAATTCTTACAACAATATTGTGACCAATATTCATTATGGTGTTGATAGCAATATTTTAAAACCCGGCCCGGAGGTCGACCCGGCGAGACCTCCGGGTCACGGTTCAATCGGTTCAACCGATCGAACCAGGGTCGAACCATTCAATCGACCCGTTTAATTAATTAATTACTTAATAATTTTAAAATATATGTCAAATATATAAATATTCATCATTTCATAACTTTACAACTTATAAAATGGAAATCCACATAAATTATAACAAATCAACATTACTATCAATACCAAATACACGTTAAGATGCATAACAAAAATATTAAAATCAATACAAAGCATTAGTTTAATAAATAAATATATAAAATACATATAAAAAATATAAAATGCATATAAAAATATTCAAACTTCATCAATTACTAAATAAAATTTCATAAAACCAAACAATAAAATAATAACAAACATTTATATACTCATTATTATATATAGTTATACATGTAATTGATAAAATAAAAAGAGAAAGAATTAATTTAGAATTTTGATATAGATTCATAGCATTGAAAATGATTATAATTATATTGAAAATCATAATTATAACAATTAAAGAGTTGGTGGAGTGGTAAGAATCTTGGCTTTTCTTCCTAAAGTTCCAAGGATCAAATCCTCTCTAGGCTAATTTAATATTTTTGCTTTATCTCATAAAAAAATAAAATAAAAAATCTGACACGGTGGGTCTTGAGACCCGCCCCCGGGTCAACCCGGGTTGACCGGGTCAACAACGGGTCTTGCTATATGGCGGGTTTTGATGCAACCCGGCCCGGCACCAGGTCCGGGTCGCGGTCGGACCGGTCCGACCGGCCGGGCCAGGCCGGGTTTTAAAACATGATTGATAGTATGGTTTAAATCGTAAATAAAACTAGATAAAATTGTATATGCAATTTAGTTTGGTTTACTGTATGTTTAAAAAATAGGGTTTGGTTGATTTTTTTTATTATTTTACAAATCAGTTTATGTTTTAGATTTGAGTTTTTATTTTATTTTATAATATAACCAAACCAAACTGCAAAGTGCAAAGCATAAAATCGTAATACTATAATTTAGTAAGCGTTAGTACTGTTTACATAGGGTCATTTGAACTCTCAATTTTGGCAGTGGAAGAACTAAAGAAAAATAAGCGAATACGAGTATAATATAATAGTATATTTTTTATAGATAACATTTTAGCTTCGACATTTTTATTATTGTTTATCCTTTTTTATGCTGTCGTGTATATTTCTTAAATTTTAATTCATTTACATATACATTTGAAAGCAACTTTTTTACTTTAACCCATGATTTTTTTTTTTAATGTTAGAAACTTCTTTTATTTCAAGCTACTTTTGGATCGATGAAACCATTTAAATTTAAGATTGTCGGTGGTCACTTCCAATCAACTTTGGCTCCATGCTCTTTTAGTTAATTTATTCGTATTTTCCTATCTTTTATAAAATTATTGTAAAAGTCAAATCCACACCAAAGAAGAAAAGGAAAATAGATATGAAAAATAAAAAAATTCACCAAAAACATTGAGCACTAATTTAATTAATTAGTGCCAAAAAATTGGCGGGTACACCAAAGTCCAACTAAACCAATTTCATTAAGTGCTTCCTTAAAGATGGCCCCAAATACAATATTTTAATAACGAACTTTATTTCGCAACAATATATGGCGGGTCCATTTGCGAGATTTTATCAATATCTCTTTTTCATTATATTTTCCAATATTTCCTTTTTCCAAATAATATTAAAAATCTAGAGCAATCAATCTCAAAAGAAAAAATCCATAACGATTTTTTTTATTTTCTTCACAATAATGGCTCGAACCAATTATCTTTTAATTAAAAGAAAAACGTCTTACTAATTGAATTGTGTTATATTGTCTTACAATCAAATTATTTTAACTTCATATCTTGTTTGCATCTTCACGGCCTACTACAATTTTTGCTACTCGGCTATGTAGATGAAGTCATTGAGAAGATGATTTCAGGCTATTTTAAATATTTTTTGATTGAAAATTTTTGTAAGGGAAATTATCAAAGTGTATTAATAAACTCTTCAATGCCCAATTAATTAAAGAACAATATTAGTGAATATCTGATCCATTTTATTTCTTCATTTGGTATGGTGGGTCAAGATCGGCCGACACGACAATTTAATGATTATAGTTATGTTATCAATGTGGTTAAATATGGCAACACAATAATAAGTTATGATTGTTTGTTCAAATTTCAAAAGGTGAAATAAAATGCATTAGACATTACAATACCACTCTTTGAGAATTAAGGGTCTCTCAATGTTGGTTGCACTTGTGCTTAATAAATTTTTCTTTCAACAAAAATAATAATAATAAAATCATATGTAATTATATATTTTTTTTCTCCATTTAACTTGACTAAGTATCTTATTATCAAAATGACTATATATATATATATTTTGAAAATTATTACTCCGTACTATTTTAATTTTAACATTGTAATGTTGAGAAATGTGTATTATAGTACGGAGTATTATTTTTTCTTTTTACTAGGACACAAGTGTTTATAACTACTTGATAGAGAATTCAATTAAGGTCAGCCTCACCATGTGACTGGATCAATAGTGACAATCATCACAATTATCGTAAAAAAATGATACTATCCAACCATGACAATCACAATAGTGATAATTTATCACAAAAAAAAAAAAGTTCAAATGTTTAATTTTTAACGATATCATAACAATATCATAAATAAAGTGATATTATTTCAATAATCTTTTATGAGAAAAGATTATTAGTTTTAATTTTAAGAATATCAATATATAAAATGTGACAATTTTGATCAAATCAATGAATCATAGTATCATACTACGAGAACCCCTCACAAGAGTGTGCCCGGTTTTTTCCCCTTAAAATTAGAAGCCCCTTTTAAATACTTAAAATAAAAGGGGGCAAATTGGTCGGTGGAGGAGCGGACACGGTGGCCCACACCAAATCTATCTATTATCAATTGAATTGTGCTAATTTTTATTTTTATTTTTTTTATTATTGTTTATTTTACAATTGTTGTCACTTCTCATGTTTTAAGGAAATCTTTGTTGGTTGCCCTCTTTGTTAAGCAACTAGACTACGATAGTGTTGAGCACAGTTGCCGTATATATTTCTATTTATTTATTACAGTATTAACATGTTTATTTTTTGATGTGATATAAACGTATATATAGTTTTTTCTAAATCAAACGAATATATGCATTATTAGTTATGAGGCCTACAATTGTTTGTGGCCTAAAGGGTGGGCGTTGGATATGAACTCTACTCTATTCGACTAAAAAAAATGTGTTCAAGTTCAATTCAATTTACAAGCCGTCTAAAGTTTCATTCAAATTTAATTTAATCTCAAACTCTACATATAGATTGAATAACATTTTTTTTACGAGACTTTTTAAGAAGTGAATGATCTAATTATAATATGATATCAATACCGGTCAAAAAACGATGATGGTCATTAGAAGCGTGTTAGAGCCACTCGATTGTCTCACATCGGCTTGACAAATGACATGAACTTTAAGTCCCAATTCTAACACAACTTCAAAAATTAAGGCTCGTAGAAATATTTAAATCCCAATTTATCAACCACACGTGGCACTGCATCAAAACCACCACACCGGAACCACTCTCCTTTTTTAAAGGGTATTTATGATAATATATTTTATCACAAGTCATTCCTAGTACTATATTAAACTACTTATACACTTTTTTTTAATTTTTAAATGTAAATATCCATACCTATATTAATTTGGCCAGCAAAATCTTAATGAGGTTATTCAATTTCATCAGTCAAACCAGTTTTTTTTTCACTTTTTTTTTTAATTATCTAGATTCTAGATCACATATATAAATCCCAATTTCTCTCACCAATATTGACCTACTCTAGTCAAGCAAGGGCCCACACGCAATCCACAAGGCATACAAATTCAAGGCCCAACGAATGAGCCCACACAAAAAAAATCCATTTATCGACGGCCCAGATTAATTAATCACTTATATAAATCCCTTCTGCCACATAACTCTACTTCATCAACTGCATATAACTCTAAGCCATATTTTGAGAAGGAAAAAAAAAGAATTTTTTTTTTGAATTCAAATGGAAAAGATGAATAGCGTGATTTTAGGGATTCTGATTTCAGCTGGAGCTATTTCCTTATCCATGGCGGCAGCAGATAAAATCCCAGCGATGTGGTCGTTCATTCTGCCATGGCTGAGACCGCCGTACTTGCTCGTCGTTATCAACGTCATCATCATCGCCATCGCCGCAGCGTCGCGCTCCCGCCGGAGTCAGACGGCGCCGCCGGCTCGGCCGCAGCATCTGATTTCAGTCGAAACTCCTCCGCCGGCATATTATGCTGCTTACTCATCTCCGCCGGAGGTTAGAGAGGTGGCGGAGGATCCGGCGTCGGCGGCGGTGTACGAGAGAGAAGATAGGGTTGTGGAGCTAAAGCCGGTGATGGTGAATGGTTTTGAAGTCGACGAAGATGCGGAAGAAGAAGTTGAAAGTGAGGGCGCAGTGGGCGGTAGTACTTTGACGTACAGTACTCCTTCGCCGGAGAGATTCTCACTGGAATTTCAATCGGAATATTTCCCGCAGGCGATCCATACCAGAAAACATTCTTGAAAGTAAGCTGATTTTTTTTCTTTCAAAGATTTTATTATTTCATACTACGATATTTCCCATATACCTTGAAAGCGTAACGGTGTCGTTTTGATTCTTCTAAAGTAGTTACGCATGCAAACTGACGCCATTCAAAATGTACAGCTGTTTACTTCAACGAGTATGTTATTGTTTTTTTCCTATCAAAGTTAATTACTTCACTCTATTTCTCAGAAGTAAACTTATTATTATTATAAGCACTCATCATTAAATAAACAAGTTAAGTCAGAAAAACGGAGGGAGTACAAAAGAATTAAAAAATTGTCCTGAACCTTTTTTGTTTGGTTGAGATATTCCACTGAAATTTAAAAAAGGTGGGTTTGTGAGGTTAAAAGAAATATACGATAATAAGTAGAATCAACAATTTTTTACTTTGAAATTTTGATGTTAATATGTGCTCGGAAGTTTTTATTAATCATGCATAAAATTTTAGTTGAATTAAAAATAAATTTGAGATGTGGGGACCATCAATGTTCCAGGAGAGAACACCCGGAAGAAGAAGAGTGGCGAAGAAGTCCGGCACGGTGGAGGACGGCGGCCGGTGAGGAAATTGAAGAGCTTCAAGGAGCGGTCGGTTGACTACGACCCGCCGGCGAGTCGTGCTGATGCGTCACTGAGTCGGAACCGGCGAGTTGAAGCGTCCATGGAGCGATCGTTGACGCGCAACTCTCTACGGCCTCAGAATCCAATCGGAAATATTCCTTCAAGTAAGTTTACAAATTATTGCTGTCGATCCAGATTCATTATTATGATTTATCTTATCCACAGCAAAAATTATTGTATTTTTTAATTAGCAGGATTTAAGGGGGCGGCGGAAGAATACGAGACGATGGAGAGTGCGTGGAAGAAGATAACGGAGGGGGCGTCACGCTCACGCGCCTCTGTTGGGGAAGAAGACCGCGCGGGGCCACCCTTGCGGAAATCAAGCAGTTTCAGTGAGCGGGAAATTCACAACGATTCGGCGTCGAGTTCGGGGATCAGGAAAGAGGAATCGCCGAGTCAGGACGAGTTGAACCGGCGAGTTGAGGCCTTCATTCAGAAGGTTAACGACGAAATTCGATTGCGGAGGCAGAATTCGTCGAATCAATATATACATCTCAACAGTGCGGCCTAGTCCTCACTCTTATATAGTGTGTGTATGTGTATTTAATTGTTTTTGGTTTTTTTAAAATATACTTTTACGACTACTGCTGAGAATTTTTACTATACATAGACTTAACATAAAATATAAATAGGTGTAGATAGGTTGATGAAATGTAATTTCAGTTGTGTATTTATTATAAATGAATTTGAATGTGAGTTTCATGTAATGTGAAATATGAGAGAGAGTGTTTTTTTTTTTTCCTCCAGTTAATGCAGTGATACAATTGGTTTCCATATTTCTAATTTTCTATTCAGACATTAATTGATATGGGCTCCATGTTTTGATTACGGCCATTCCACCTAGTTCTAATTCAGCTAAATGGTTCTGTGCCTCACAGTTTCGGCCCAACTCATTTAAAATACACACACATACAGTAACAAGCATTTACACCCGTACCATGTTTAGTTTTTTGGTATATACCACTATTACAATTTATAGAAATTATAAAATTCACCTAATTTTATGATAAATACAATATTTACTTTTGTTAAAATTTGGTCTGATTTAAACCATAAACTGGCACCCTGCCTAAAATCAATAAAATAGGAAAGGGATCTATGAGAAACTTAGGACAACAAGGGCAGCACGCAGTACAACTGTTCCGGTTCCAAATCCCTACTAAGCCAAACCCCTCCCACCAAAATCAAGTTGAGGGTTTTAACAATTTCTGACGCCATGAATACAGCGGCGGCGGAGGAGGAAGGCGGAGCACCGGTCAGAAGCCGCCACATAAAGAAGAGAGCTCTTAGGAACAAATCACTCTCCGTATCTTTCGATGAAAAAGATCTCAAGTGCGTTTTCTGCTCTTCCTTTTGTTTTTCTGTACGAGTAACTACGCGATGTGAACTTATAATTGATTGAGATTATCCATGGTTTAATTTTGATTATCACATTCGGTGCAGAGATTTCGTGGGTGGTTTTCACAAGAGGAAGAAGAAGAGGAGAAAGGAAGCCTTGCAGCAGCAGGAAGAAGCTGGACGCCGCAAGCGCATTGAGCTGCGCAAAAAGGTTAGCTTTTTTAATGTTTTAGTTTTTCGTTTTTATCGAATATGCTTCACATAATACAAATATTTGATAAGTTAGGTTTCCCCTGAAAATTCTTGAGTGTACTAGTGCTTTCAATTTCATTGATGCAGCTGTTGCAGCGATAAAACAGTAGGCCTTGTGCAACTTGTAAAATGTTTGGTTGATTGATTTCTTGGTGCTGATTCTATGTGGCAATTGTTATTAGATCATTTTTATTACTGAAACAGCCAGTAGGCTATCATTGAGAAGTTGATATCTGTTCATGTATATGCTCTTCAATTCAATTCACTCGATCGTTGTTAGGTGAAGTTGTGAGTTATATGATATTAATTTATGATAGTAATGTAGTTAAGCCTCGGGCATTGCTTCTAGGGGACTGCTATATGTCTCATTTTGAAATTGGATCATCGGATCGGATGATGATTATAAAAGTGTTAGATCAGATTCTTCAGTTTTCATTCAGTTTCGTTTGGTAGTTTGTAGTAATGTTTACCTTTATAATCTTATCCAGAGAAAATTGGAAAGGGAATATGTACAGTTTGGTGGGGCTCAACCTGATTCAGGCACCGATGCTGCTAAACTCGATGAGGAAAATGAGCTTGATGAGGATGATGAGCCAGTCGCATCAGTTTCAGGTATACCAGATATCCTATTTGCATAACCGACATACTGACATCGGGGAGTACACCTCATAGTGATGAACAGGACAAGTTCGAATCTCACCAACTCTTTCTATGTCGATTATATAGGATGGGTTTAATCTTGTTTTGCTTTGATCCATAATATTTGCCCCTACTTTAATTAAACACAAAAAAAAAATATATCACTAAGAAGATCCTCCTTTGCAGAATAATGCTATAGTTGATATGGTTTTCCTGTTTAAAATTGCCAATAATAAGCTAGTCTTGCAATCTCCTCGCATTTGCTATGCCATACAACTTGGTATGGGGCACTAGTATGTGATTTCTTTGCATTTTATGATCGATTTTGCCGGAGCTTCTGATCATATCCTCTTCTTTCCATTCTATTAGGGACTATGATGTATGACAATGATGATGTGCAAGTCATAGTGACTACGAGTGAAATTTCTCGGGATGAAGTGTTTCCAGTCGATAAGCCCGAAGCGGGAAGGGCTCCATCTACCCATGGATCCGAGATGGGGAAGGAGAAAACCCCTGTGATTAGGAAGAAGCAAGTGAAGAAGGCACCGATGAAGAGATCTCGCCCGAAGATCCAAAGAAAAAGAGATAAAAGGAAGGCAGCCATAAAGAATACAAAGCGCTAGTATGTATGATCTCTGGCCTTCTGTTACAGTTCCATTTGCGGTTAATTATCTTTCAATTTGCCCCTCTGTTTGTTGGTTAACAGTATTGGAAATTTTTGTTCTTAAAGTCATTACTTCTTTTGTTAACTGCCCTCGATGAATTTTCGGTGCATTTTCCGTAGGCTTTACGTTTATTTTTTCGGATGCTGAGGAGAAATTTATAAAAGTTGACGCACTTCTTTGGTTAGAAAGGAATACGAGGATATTTGAAAGATTGGAGCAGGATTCCATATTCCTCCTTTTGTATTTACTATGTGTATAATTAATTACTAAAATATTATAGTAATCTATTTGATGACTATGAAGACGTTGATAGGTTTTGTATCCTTTTTTTTTTTTTAATAGTGTAACATGAAATTGCATTACGGAGGACTCGGAAGTTGTATCCTATGATTCTCGCTCCTTTTGATTTCTATCTCCGTGAAACGGCCATCACTACCTCAGCCGTGTGAATTTCAAAAGAGGCCATATAGGTTGTGTACGTGTCTGTTGGGGAATTCAAAGGAGGTTGCAAGTGTGGTGCACGTATACTTGTTTCTGATTCATACCAAAATTAGAGAGAGATGGGAGATGAGGGAGATAATAAGGTGGAGAGTTTGCTTCAACTATTACATAAAGTCCAAAAATTTACAATATAATCTTCATCAAAAATAGATATAATAGGCCGTACAAATTTTCTAAAACAAAACTTTTTTGTATAGATAAAGGCATATGCATTACATAGTTATGCCCAGTTGGAGTATTATGTCTACAATATTGACAAAAGAGGGCTAATAACAACATACTCAAACCTAATACAATGTTTTTAAACACCATAAATTTAGATGGCTAATAAACATTTTCCACTGGAAACGCTCCTATATTGTACAACATACAACAGGCAAATGTACTTGCACAAACCGCACGGATTATCGAGTTCGAAGATATTTACCAGTAATTTATTCTGAATCTGTAACTTCATCTTCATCTTCCTCTAGAATATACACCAATGCACGCTTTCTAGTACCAAAAACACAAGCAACGCCTCTGGATGCTGAACACCAGTTTAGGCAAGAATATCAGTTCTACTTCGACAAAATAAGCTAGTCTACTTCTAACACGACCAAAGATTCAGACGTAAACACACAGACATATATATTCTAATAGTATAACGGCTGCTGAACGAAAGATAACTGCATGAAAAACTCACCACTAACTGCCAAAGGAGCAAGCACTGAGTGAGGAATTTCTCGAACCTTTTCATTCTCCAAGTGTAGGCATGTAATATTATCCTGAAAACAAGTTAATTCATAAGAGACAGATACCCTGCATAGCCAATTTATAGCAGAAACAAGGAGACACGTATCTCAAATAAATAGTTGTTTGCATCAAAGGGTGGCATATTTTCAAGGAAACGTGAACTAATATATTTCATCTTCTGTCATTCCATTTGTTTCAAGAGAAAATAGTTTCTTTGGCTGCCTCTATTTTAGCTTACATAATCCATATTTTTTTCTGCTTACTTGAAGAACTATACTGTCTATACAATGGGGATGATTTTCCAAATTGACAGAGCAGAAGTACAAAGCCACGGCAACACGCACCAAGGTCATTGTAGATGCACATGTTGTAGAACACACACAGACACATGGATATAAACCCACGTACCTGAAGTTCATGAAGATTCCAAGAAGGCAGAACAGACGATCTTGATATGGAAACAAATGCAAGGCCATCTGTCTGTACCATCATCATACAAGCATTCCCTGAGCTCTCGGAACCCATGCTTACATCATTTAGCAGCAACACAATTTGTTCTTCCTGGTTTAGAGAAGTGAGAATTTGAGGCAAAAAATAAATAAATAAAACAAAAAACTCTGTGAACCTTGTTATACTTACTTTGTATAAAGATAGATCTGCACAGCAATAACCATCAGGGATGCGTAAAAGAGCAACCTCAAGTGAATTATGGCCGCTCTTCAAGTTGTCTGCATCATGTATGAGCCCCCTTACTACGCCAATGCAATTTGTGATATTTGGAAAAGTTTCATCAGGTACCATAAATGAGGTATAATCAGTAAGCCTCTGATGAGTGGTCCCATGGGAAGCTTCCTAGCAAAAATGATAATCAATGTTAAAGCCATGCTAAAATCATTTCGCTACTCGGCTACATGGCTATACAAACCCCGGTTTCTTTTAAAGTAATGATCAATCAATGCCGTTGTCTAAGCACTGCATTTACAGTTCACATGGTAGTTTGAGAACAACAATTCCATCATGCCATTGTAGATTATAATAAATTAAGAACCATCGTCAAATTAGAAAAAGAATATCAATTTGGAGCTTCATTTTAAGAATACCAGTTATGTACTTCAGAAAATGAGGACCACTACAGTCTTTTCTTTTTTATATATCAATTACGGCTAGCCTGGAGCTCCTCCTAGTTCACTCATTGAAAATCATCAAAATAGGTTTTATTTTTCCTAGTTCTTCAAAGCTTCAGGGACTCATTTAGATTGGTCCAGGTTCTCTTGGCTTTTTGACTAACAGGTAAAATACTTTTGTAAGATGCGTGTTGAATTACAGACCTATTGCCACGTGTTTGATTGATATATCAACATTATTTCAGGAAAAATTATTCATTCAGCATCATCACTATGGATCTTTAATCCTGGACTTTGATTGCTTACAATCTCATTAGAACTAACTTAGGTTCTCTTGAGTCTCGACACTTTACTAACAGATAAGATACTGATGCAAGATGCACTACTGGATCTTGAACCTGATATTCATGTTGTGATGAATATATCAATATAACAGTTATTATTTGACAAGATAACGCAGGTTTATAGGTTACAATGACCATTCATTTTGAAGCATTATAGCTTAAAATCCATATAACCAACAGATGACTATTAGAGTCACTCTTTGGCATTACAATGCAAACAGAATTAAAAGAAGCATAACACAAATGTCATTCAACCATTACGTGAGCAAAGGTTTATTAACAGTTAGCAAGAGGAACAAATCACCTGATAGTATGATACTGATACTGGAAAAGAAGATGACTTGAAATTCAGCAAAGATGAGAGAGGAAAAAGTGGCAACATGTCTTTACAAAGTATCCTTCTGGAAACTGTGGCCAGTGGCATCCCTAGAGCCTCCTTGAAACTACAATTTCGTCTCATTAGATCCAGCAATTGAAAATTTATGATTATGTAATTAGAGATAATATTATCAGAGAGTACATGTATCTACACAATGTATCAGGAGACAAATTATTGAATTCTTGTATTACGAGACACTAGAAACTGAAATTTAGATATGTCTTTTAATATTATTAAGCAAAAGGCAGACTTGGAATGTATTGTCCCAACAGAATGTCCGCATTATGCATCCAACAAGACATCACTATTTCCAAAACTTTCCCAGAATCAGCAGATAAGAGATTTCTATTCTAGAGAACAAAACACGAGAGAATTTCACTGAACACAACAAATGAAAAACTATATATCATGTTATACTACATAATCAGAGACTCGGAGTAAATCCTTTCATTAGGAATTGCCAAATCTGGCAAAGTGTATAATAAATTGGCATAAAATTTATAAAAATTATATAATGAATAGAACATGCCTCACATTCTTGAATTGGATGAGAACAAAAACTCATCTTCACTTACACTTTAACATTGTTTCAAGAATGGACATTTATAATAAATCAGTAGTCTGTGAGCAATGTTGTAAAAAACGTTCTGAGGCGTGCCTCAAGGCGCCTCAGCCCTAAAAATGCCTCGAGGTTTAAGCCTCGGATGCCAAGTTTGAGGCGATCGCCTCAACTCGGTGAGGCGTACGCCTCAAAACGCCTCGCCTCAGTTAAATTGGTTTTTTTTTTTTGGTTTTTTTTGTTTTTTTTTTTCGGGCTTAATTGACCTTTAAAACTAAAATGCCCATTTCTAATCAACCCTAAAATCAAACTAAAATAAGTTAAAAAATAATAATAAAACACAATTGAAGTCGCAAAACATAGACACTCGCGTTGCGACTCCTCCTTCTCCTTCCTTCTCTCAGAACCCAGGCATAGACACAACATTATTAATACAACAATATATATAGGCAAAGTAAAAAAGCCTACACTTTGATTGATGAAGAAGAGATTGAGGATGAAGATGAAGATGAGGAAAAAACCAACATTATTTAATCATTAATGCTTTTAATTTGTTATTTTAAAGACTTCTAAGACTATTAAGTTTGATCTTTTGTTTGTTATTTCTCTATTTTAAGTATTTGTTCTTTTTATAAAAAAAAATTGTCTTAAGTTTGAGGCTTACGCCTCAAAACGCCTTGAGGCTTACGCCTCGCCTCAATTAGGGAAAATGCCTCAAGTACGCCTTAAGTACTTTACAACATTGTCTGTGAGAATTCTTTTTCATGTGTTTCATGTCATTGTAGCTTCTTGATGACCATAAATTAAATTCAACATCTCACTTTTATTTATTTTATCAACGAAAGCATCAAGCGAAAGGCAAAATCTGTGGCCTTTTCTAATAGATCAGTCTCTTTAAACTGCTTCAAAAGTGAATCTCCAACTAGCCATAAACCAATTATAGTGTACTCATTAGCAAATAAGCACTGAGGTCAAGGAAGTACATACCAGGATTCCATTAGTTGAAATTCTTTTGCCAGTGTTCTTTTCAAGTATTCAGAATCTGAGAAACCTCCAAAATAAGCTAATTCTGTGACTCGCTGCTTAGTTTCCCTTGAAGTAGAAAACAAATTAATGTCAGAATTGATATTGGCAGTCCTAAGGTTATTTGTGCCAGATAGCCACATATGTCATGATCATTTTGATGACCACAACATCCAAAAGTTGTAGCTCTAGCAGAAGAACTAGTAGAAATTCAGAAAGAGGTAGTGAGGTGCAAGCATTAAGAGTCATGAATGACATATGCTGTTAGTTTTCTGAATTACCACTGGTTACATATCCACATATGACAGTTGGCATACTTTAGATTAGACCAAGAGCAATATATCAATAGCTGCCATCACTGAATAATCATTACAGCTGATTGTTTGCGGCTTCATTGCGTGTGGACATCTTACTCTTATAACTAAAATTTCAAAATTGAACTATTTGCAGAATATCATACACTCGTCTACTGAATGCCAGATCAGATTTCATCTAGTGAAATTAAAAGTAAACGACTCAGAGAGCAAACTCTACAGTTGCACGGATACAACTATTAAGTTAACTAAATCAAATTATCAATTCATTTAACTTGGTACAAGACTAGTTTCATAGATGGGATTGAGGATAGCTGCTGAGAGCTTAATGAACACTTTAATAATAATGAATGCCAGTAACTAGTCTTACAATATAAACTCTAAAATATGTGCAATTGGGCAATCATGCTAAACCAAAATTACTTAAAATCAAGATCAGCCATAAAATCATAGCATCAAAGTCTCTAAGTTAATCATAACCAATTGGTAAAATTCACTTACAAGTCAACTTCAATATTATGATCAAGCTGGGTATCCTGCAACAATGTACCAACAGGATCTTGGTCGTATAAAAACTTCAGGAATAGGATAACAAGTTCGCTGCCAATCAAGGAAATATCAGCTAAGTTCGAGATAGTCCAAAAATTTGCTAGAATTTCAAAGAATAGCCAATTTTCAAACCTACTGAAGGGGAGAAGTTGATCGCTTGGTTCGGACATTAGAACCTTCACACATTTTAGAAGCCAGTTGAAAAAATTCGAGAACTGAAACGTATTAGAACGGCAAGGTCAGAAATGTGGTATAGAAGAACAGGATTGCTTGTGTAGTTACACTTTAAGATACTGTAACACTGAAATACCTATATGCTCCATATAGAGGATTGTCAGTTCATTGTACAATGAAGTTTCATGAAACACCAAATCATTTAATTTTTTTCAAAAATTTGCGATACTAGAAATACCACCTAGGAATGTGTCCCCGTGTACAAATGGTTGCAGTTTCTAGTCAGCATGTATAATTAAAATTCCATTTTAGTTGAAGAAATTTAATCTAAATTCAGATACCACCCAAAGTCAGTGATACACAATGAGCTAAAGATTATGAAGGATCACATGTTCTATGTGCATGTTGACATCAACTCAAGTACAAATGAGTGCTTTGGTTTAGTTCATTTTTTAAGAACAAATGAAAGATGTCACTAATAAGAAACCACAAACAACTATTCAATTCTTATAGATTATCACAATATTGAAGTTTTTGATTCAACAGACTTTTATGTTTTCCTCAGTGAAAGTGTCTGCTACACCAGCATTCAAGTATTAGATTATGCATATTATGTAGGGAGAAGATATTGTTTCAAAAGTATAAAGCTAAAGTAATTCTTTTTTTTCTTTTTTGAGAAGTAAGCTAAAGTAATTCTAATGAAGGGAAAAACAGTTTCATCTAGGATTACACAAAAGGGGCAAGTATATACCTGCTGTACCACTGAAGATAAAATCCTAATAAACCTTTCAATCTGAACAAGCACCATTCCAGCTTTCTCTGTAGCATTATCAATTAATCCCTCTTCCAACCCAATTCCCGAAAACCGTGCACGCCACTTGGAAAGCCCTCTAAGTTCTCCCATTCTAAATCCAATAATTTCTGCTGCAGGCTGAGAAATCAGAAGTTTAGATTTCAACTTTTATAAAAAAATCTGTTACTTAAATTTTTTGTTTTTTTTTTAAATAAAAAAATCTCCAATTAATTTTCATATAAACAACTGATACTACTAAAGAGATATTATGATTCATGCGCAATAAGATAAAGTAAACTAGGGCAAGGGGAAACTTTGGGGATGCTGCAAGATGTTACAAATTAGATATCAACTAGACCAATACACAACCACATCAGAGGAATAGCACCAATGTGATTGGGTTATTTGATATATTCTTAAGGTTATAACAATACTTGGAGCATAATAACAACCTTTGCTATCATAAATTATCGCAGACAAGAGATTTAATTTAAAATATTGCGAGTAATTTGGTAATATGTTGCTCTTGAGCATACGACACACCTGTAGATGATCAAGCACGATTGTTTGGAGCTCCTTGCCAGCCCCAGAAATGGCCTTAGCTACCCGTTTGAGCCCCTAATTGACAATAAGTCAAGTGAATTTTATATTATTCATAATCAAATAAATAGGAGCTTATTCATTATGCCACTCCCACAAACAGCCTCAGCCACCAGTTTGAGCCCCGAAGAAACTCATGTGAAATTAGTATATTTTTTTTATCGGAAAAAAATAATTTATACTGATAATTATTTAAAACTGCAGAGGTAAGACATACTGCTTCACCAAGGGAGTTGACAAGAAATTGATGAACCGGTGGACTGGTCCTTGCACCACCCAACAGGCTTAGAAACTCTTCTTGAGGAGTGGAGTCAAGTCCTGCACTTTTTTGGCATAAAGGTTTGAAGAAGAAACAAAAAGAATGCATATAACTGAATTGGTGTTGTTTTCTTAGATACCATGGTCAATAATGAGGGAGGATAGAGCATTGAACTTTTCATGGTATACGTGCATTGCATCGGACCACTGCTTAGACATGATAGCTATTGATTTGCGAATGACTTCCATAAGATGATCCACATTGGAAGCTTGCTGAGCCACCTGATGAAGTTCATTTTTCCTAATGGTGAAGAATACAATAAATATGAAAAATGAACAATCAATCTCTGCAGCAGTTTAAAATCATGTCTATTCATCAAATATGCAATGTATTAAGATCGTATCTATGCTAAGTTCAAGAACTGTAATCTAATTACAAAAATGAAAAGATAAAGCAAAAATGATAATATTTTCGAAAAACAAACATATAAATGAAGAAAACAGGCGGAGGAATGAATTAAAAGAGATAGGTAGAGTCATAAAATTAGAATACCAGCACAATGAACAATAACAGTGCAACTGAATAAGAACTATACAACAGCAAACATTTTCTAGCACGGCCACAGAATTTACTAGATGTTTTCTGAGAGGCCAACTGACACCTAGAGCTGCCTCAGGTCTGCAGCTGACCCATGCTTCCCCGCTACTAATATTTATTTATTATTATTATTTTATTTCATACTGAAACACATAGTTTCTTGAAATGAAAATTTATCGAGACGGAATTGCATCCGTAGAATTTAGTTTGAACAAAACATAGATACGCATGACATGATCATGATACTCTTTTCTTCAAAATAAAATGGAGAATGTGCCCAACAAGTTGGACTCACGTAGAGGCTAACTAGTTGGGACATGGCAGGGCACCTAACAAAGCCGATTAGCATAAAACCCCCAGGCAAGAGTATAATCTCTTAGGCCCTATTTATTAGCAATCTTTCATTTGTATATAATATCAACACTGATATTCATAACCAGACAATATCTAACAAATGAAAATTTTGATTTGATAATAATGCTAGGATACACAAGGTATTCTAATTCTCTCCAACTAATATGATCTGCTGCAAATCACATTGATCACGAAACTCTTGTTATTGAACTATAAATACTTATCAGAATATATACAATTACCTTTTGTGGAATATTGTGCTGTCCAGGACTAAGCAATGGAAACCATCTAAATGGCACCCAGACAATTGACTATCACTTGCTTTCGACCCAGTTTCAGTGAATACACCAGAACACAACACTGTGATATGAGAAATATCACTGGACAATGCCATCTGATGAGAAGCAAACATGAAACATAGAAGCAAATACGAAACATTAGATTCCTCTAGTTTAATCAAAAAAAGAATCGACTGTCGGGCAAAACTATGAGTTCTCATGCTTTAAAGAAGATTTGTAAGAAAACTCACGAGGAAAGAAGATAAATCAAAAGCACATAGAGAAGGATTCTGCACCAGCAGATAATGTCTAACTAGTTCGAATTCTTCAATTGCCATTCAAATTTTCTCCAATAACCTGGAGCTCACTTTAACAACACAAACCAACATAAACCGCTAGGAGTCTCTTGTAATCAGCCATCAGAAAAATCACTCGGTGCATCAATTTTTTCAGAGGCCCGGAATCATTCAATGTTACAGCATTACGAGCCTACTATGAATGAATGATTTGCAAACCTCCGTTCCGTGTTTGAACATCGTCTCCTAAATATTTTCACACAGTATTGGAGTTCCTGATATACCAACTCGCTAAGTGTCATTCCATTTCCAAAAAATGTTATCTTAGCTCATATGCTAGTGCCCAATCTTTACTATTTGCATGTGTAACAATATTATTGTCCATATCGTAGTTATTATGGTGGGTCAAGGAGACTGTATAAACCACATTCTACATTCCATCTTATCAGAAACTATTGTGGAATAAACTATCATATTAGAAAGAGAGCCGAGAAGCTTAACTAATTATAAGACTTACTATCATACATGGGAGTGCCATGAGAATGAAGTGGAAAAAGACCTAATTAGCGAACACTAGAACAAAGTGTATATAAGGGCATATGCCGCATATCCAACAATGAACCAAAAGAAACAGGGAGCTTGAAGTACTATGGCATTCTTATATATATCTACCGCATCTCGTATTGGTGCAATTGCCATGATGTACTTTTTTTAGTGTAAATGGCCAAAGCATAGCATGTCTCAGTTAAAAGGTCAAGTTATCTTACAAAATTTCAATGCCAAAAGTACTCAGAATAAAAGTGCATTTACCTTAGATATAGAAGCATCCCTGAGATGATAGGTGGTATGGTTCCCCACTACAGGACTGCTGAAAGCAATATCGCGTATGTTCTGGAACATGCATGCATTATCAAAGCCATATGCGAAATAGCATTATGATTTGTATGATGGGCTAGGATAAACTGATAACAAACATCCAAATATCAATAATTGACTTACAACTTTTCCAATGGGGAATATGCCAAATATATTAAAATAAATATTTCCATCATTATCCCCACTGCATAGGATGTCAAACTGTTGACGGGATGAATCAAATAGTTCCCGAAAAGAATCATCACTTTCATCCGTGAAACCACTACTATCTCCAGGAACAAGTCCAGCGGCCCTAGGAACTCTTGGAGCTGGAGGAAAAAAACGAGCAGTCCTATCTTCATACGTTGAATTTCCATTGTTACCGTCCTAAATGCAAATGATGAAAATTATCGATTTAATAAAGATATAAAATGACATGACATCCTACAGGATTCTTGAATAAACGAAATCTAATGTCATTTACATGTGAGACATTAAAATTCTTTACAATTTTGTGTTACACTCATGGGACATTCAAATCAACGAATATAAGCTCTCTAGTTCTCTCGTAAGGGAATATTTAAGGATCCGTACCACTGTCTTTTTTCTGTCTTCCTCCCAGTTGAGACAGACAACAGAAGCACAATGAAACTTCATACTTCTCAGTAGCTTCCCATTCTGCTCTCATAAAACAAACCAAGCTTGATGAGGTGAACTCTCAAATAAACTTCAAAATTCAGCATACAAATATGTTCAAGACCAACTCACTTCCACATCATACAGCGAGATAGTCCCGTCTTCAAGGCCCACGGCAATAGCTTTACCGTCTGGGCGCCAACATATGGATGCAATGCATTTCCCTGGACAGAATGTTACCTCAGGTATGGAGTCGTCAACATAAAAACAGAATGTTACCTCAGCATTCAAAATTTCATCAACTCAATGCTGAAAGATAGGAATCAATAAACCAATTTGAACATAAACATCATCTGTTTCGAATAAATAAGGCCGAAAATGTAGCTGACCAGGGGATGTCGTCCATAGCCGCTGCCAATTGAAGCGATGAAGAAGAAGCTTCGAATCCTCAGTCACCATTGCCAGTAAATCCTTCTCCGGATTCCATTCAGCAATCTTAATCTGCAAAAGTAAATAGCCACGAATTACGCCAACGACGAGCATACACTATACCGTCTCCACTGAAGAACGAGAGAGCGAGCGCGAGAGAGAGACCTGGGAAGCAATAGGCTTGTCGAATTGAAGCTGAAACGGAACCACTCTTTGAGGTTCTTCGGTTTCCATGGATCGATTGAGGCGAAAAATTGCAAGGTTTTGGTAGTGAGGAAAAGAGTTAAAAGAGGCGGGCTTTTTCTTATAATGATTTTTCAACTCGAAAGGCGAGTGAGCAACGAGTTCGAACTTGAAATATAGAACCCGATGTAGACGAAACGGGTCATTTCGGATCTAGTCCGGGTCGGAAAAAACACACTTGACAGTTGACACCAAAGTTGCAAAATTTGGTGTTTTTTTAACATAGCCCTCCATTTACTCCTAATATTTATATTATTTTAATCTATAGTCTTAACGGGGTGAATACAATCTAGAATTTGAAGCCATTTTTATTTCAAAATTTCTAATGAAATTCACTATAATGGTGCGTCCTTTAATAGAAAAGAGGGAAAATAAATATTTTTAGAATTTTTTCTCCCTTTTATCTTGTTTTGAATAATAATATTCAATCTGAAATTTAAAAGATTTTTTTTTTTCATTTCAAAATTTATAATGAACTCACTATAAGGGCGTCCTTTCATAGAAAAAAGGGGAAATAAATATTCTTTAGATTTTCTTCTCCTTTTTATCTTGTTTTGACTTTTGAATGATACTAATACTCATTTTCCCGGCAAAACGCAAGAAGAATGAAGAGCCAAAGATAATAAATTGCACTTTTTTCTTATGTTTAATGTTAGATCCACAAATGAATAAACATAAAACAAAGGCAAAATTATGGGATATCCCACACTGACAAAAGAAAAGAAAAAACCAATAATACAGACGTCATTTCTCGACTCAAAAAACTAATGCACACGCTCTAATTCAGGACAGTAACAGGCCGCATATTCAAAAATATGATTCTTCTTTTCCCACTCTTCCAGACTATATAGTAGGAGCTCACATGAAATCATAGTCGTCGTAATCATCACCAGTATCGACAATCACATCATCGTCTATCTTGCCCACGTGCAACTGCTTCTTCTTTCCACCTGTAAACAAAACGAGGTACAGATATGTTCACTGCGGGTGGTGGTAGTTTAGACTGAGAAAATTTTGAACTTGATTGACCATCTAATCCTTAGAATTCTCATTCCAATGCGTTATCAATTTAATCTATCAACCAAAGTAAATGCCTCCTTGAGGTACAAGCATCCAGAATTTAATCTTACCTGTCTTCTTCTTGCCAGCATTAGCCTCTTTTTCTGCTTTAATCTTTTCATTTGCAATCGCAGTAACAGAAGAGGCAACTTCTTTGGCATCTGCGCCTTTCAAAGAAGTCAACGACAATCTCATTACTGCCTTCAGCAATCCAATGTAATGAAAACTTTTCTGTAGTAAAAGAGAATAGTTAGGTCATGTCATAATATGCAGGATGGGGAATAAAAAGTGCAAATGACAATAATGTTGCATAATACTTCAAATGGACGAAGCTTGTTTGCCACAAGTTCTGCATATTCAGCAAAGTCACTTTCGGATTTCGGGATAAAATTATCGAGTGTATTTTCATCACCCTTTTTGGCAAACAATTCTGCAGTGGACTTATAATCAGCTTCTTCAACAAGCCTATAGAAAAGCAGCAACACCAATTTTCAATCACGTAAGTAGGGAGAGATACAGCATAAATAAAATAATCAGTGGTTTTATGCAAGTAGACGTGCAAAAGCACACCAACCTCCCACTATACATTGGTAAAGAAATGATATTTACTGATAAAATAAAGCTGAAAGATGTCAAAACCATAAAAATAATTTCAACTTATCTACTCCCCACACGAGACACTTCAGCTTCAGAAAGTAATACTCCCTCCGTTCACTCCCATTTGACCCCTTTCTTTTGGGCACAATTTTTAAGAAAGAAGAGATTATAGGAGGAGTAGTATAATGACCCTTGATTAGTAATGCTAAGTGATTATATTTGAATTTCGCACCAAATTTAAATGTAAATTTTATTTCCAAAAAACTTAAATTACAATATTTTTCTGCCCAAATTATTAATAATAATCTGTATATATACAGAGTAAAATGCAAATAAATAAAGTCACCACAAATTTCAAACTTCTCAAAAAGGCACCTACTTTTCATTCCAATACTTAGTTTAATTTTTACGGTGAGTGTTAATTAGGGGTAAGTGGGTTCATTAGAGGTAAATAGGTTGATTTGGTCTTAATAAATGGCCCAAAATAGAAAGGGGTCAAATGAAAAAAAACACCCCAATACGGAAAGGGTGTCAATGGGAGTGAACGGAGGGAGTAGTATTCAGTACAAGTGATTATAGCAGAGCCTACCTCTGTTGGCGAAGCTTTTCTTCCACTGGATCTAAAGGTGCCTCCTTCGCAGCTTCGACAGCCTTTCCTTTCTTTTCACTTGGTTTTGCTGCAGCCTTCTTAGGGGCTTTTTCAGGAGGCGGTGGCTCAACTTTAGGTGCCTGGGCACAACATTTTAACAAATTAATTTCAAATAAATAACTGAATAAACATGACCAAAAATAGTCCAACAATATAGAATGTCTTAGAAATTACGGTTTCTAAGACAATGGTCTTCCATTCATTAAGCAAATAAACATTAACGAACAAGATCACAATCAGGAAAATTAGGCAAATGTAATGTCATTGCACCATTAACAAGTCTTCGGATGTATTCTACAAGAAATCTAAAAAGGACATATACAAAGCATCTAGGCATAGGCCTTATCCTTATATAACACATGAGCTCAACTATTCAAGTAATTGAACAAATTATAAATTAACAGCATCTACTACATGTGTTGCACAGTATGCAGACTTGTCAAAACACACTGTGCACAGAGAAGCTATTCACATATTCAGCACAATCTCACACAGAAAAATGATCAATTATTATAGTAAGGTCAACACAGAAAAACTCTAATCTGCATAAAAATCGCATGCCATAACATTAAATCATATAAGCAGCATCAATTTATGTTATTATAGAATTGTTACTGCAGCCTTCATTGCTCAAGATGCATAAACAGCAAACCTAATAGAATGAGAGAAAGATTCATCCATCGGTGTTGTTATTTGTTAAGGAATATTTAATCATCATTTTTCATCAAGTAATTCACGCAACAACCAAAATAGACAGGAATGCCAATATATACCGGAGCAGGCTCCTCATCATCATCTTCCCAAGAATCTTTTACATCATTATCTTCCACATCTTCATCATCCCAGTTACTAGTTATAACTTTTTCCTTCTTGAGAAGAGCCGGCACAGGTTCATCTTCTGAAACATCACAAATTGTCACAGTTGATCAACATCAACCTCCAAATGAACTACCGAGTACAAAAGATGGAAAAGTAATAATGTGAAAATAAAAGTATTACAAGGTACATGCAAGTTGAAGGATGATATTATTGACAGTCTCTATGTATCTATTATATATGGAAAATCAAAATGAGACTTAATTGAGCAGTTAAGGACGGTTGGAGCTTTTGCTGGCCGTATCATAACTAAAATTCTAACCTAAGTATACATTTAACTTCTAAAGATTGCCCATTTACACCGTGCATCAACCATGTCAGCATGCGAAAACTTAAGTTTTTACAGTTGCTCAAGCAAACAATGTTGGTAGTTCACTTTGCTCTTGTGTCTAGCCCACGATTTCATAACATATAAAATATATACATGTATAAATTATTTTATGAATTCAATTACAAGACCAGCAGTAATCCCATCTTATTGTCAAAAACTCATCTTATTGTGCAACAGGAGAAAACTTGATCAATCACAGGAAAGTCGAAACCAATCCAAAGGCTTCCAAATGTTGAGGCAGATAATAGATGTGAAAGTGATAGCTCGGATTTAATTCCAATGCCCTAATGCAGGGAAACTAAAACAAGATAATGCCAAATCATTAACAAAACAACATGTTGAAACCAACTATCAGATTGAGCGGAGGGATAAATATAAATTACCCCAGTCATCCATCGTTCAGTTAAGAATTAACTCCAAAAACGACTTCAAATTTGGCCCTGTTATTGAAACACAAAACACACACATAGACGGTATTAAAGCGAAATAAATCAGAATAGGTCTGACCACCAGATAAAAGAAAAATATCACCATTGCCCGTGATAAACATCAGAAAACCCATAATCAAACTCATAAAACCCCTAATTTTACTATCTCGCACAAAGCAAATACAGAATTAGTCGCATTCAGTAAGCTGAAGTTTCAAGATATAGTGGCGATAATCACCAGAAAAGAAAAAAAAAAAGGTTAATTTGATCTAGAAAAAAAAAGAGAGGAGCAAAAGAAGGATCAGTATTCAAAGTCAAAATCAAAAGACACCCATGAACAATAATCAAACTATTTTCGGAAAACTGCAAATTCTAGAAACAATGGCCTACCTTTTGACGGCGGAAGAGAGAGCCGGTAGATTTTTTCGATAGACGAATACTGGCACCGAAAGCAAAAAACCTAATTAAATCTAAGCACAAAGTACTGGATTTCCAACTTGCTAGAACGAGTGAGTCCAGAGAATTTGAAGTTTTAGGGTTATTTTTGGTTTATCTAATTTAGGGAAGAGGAAACGGCGTATAAATATATTCAGGGGGTGTTTGGTTTATAGGATTACATTCAATCTAGGATAGCCCAAGATTGAATCATCCAAGACTAAATTAGTCTTAAGGGGTATGCTAAGACTTAAAATGGAAGACAAGTCATGACTAATTCTATGTGGCAATGTCATGAGATTAAGTCTTGGACATTGTCCATTAAACCAAACATAAATGTAAGATTTAGTCTCACTAACCAAACACTCCCTCAATGTTTATGGCCTAATAAATCTTGGGGTATCTTGTTTTTCAGTTTTTCAACTTTTTCCTGATTCAAACTTAAGACATATTGCCTACGAATTTGAGCGCAATAGAAATTACCTTTATAAGTATTTTTATCGTTTTGTAAAGATTTTTTATTCAACGAGATAATTTGCTTTTTTTTATTATTTTATTTTTATTTTTATCAGAGATAATATGATTGACCAGAGTAGTATTTATATTCTATGGATGGATGTAATAATTATAATGAATCTTATTAAATTTTCAAAATTAAGTTACGAATATAATTAACCTTAAATAGGAGTAGATTTTAATTCTATCATATTTTGTATGAGTAATGCTCCTCTACTCACCGTGCGCATACTTAATATGTTCATAGCTAAGGTGTCGGCATTATATTTAGAAAAATTATAATTAATATATCTTATAAAAATAAATCATATCATACCCTACTAAAAAAAATGAACCATAAAAGGAAAAATTATTGGCGTGACATTGACACGTTAGCTGTGGGCACATTACAGAGAGTAGGGAAGCATTTTTATATTTTGTTTTGTTTGTAATAACTACATTGAATTCTATTTGAAATTCTCAATATTCAATTACTAGTATTACATGATAAATTAAGAACGTACTTATTGTTGCTATTATTTATTTAAAAAATGTGTTTTATAATACTCCGTCGTATTTAACGAGGTTTTATATTTAATGTGATTTTTTTTCAAGTTTTGAGCGTCATATAATATACTCCTTACATTTTTTTTTGAGATGATTCACTTTTTTTGGGCACACATATTAAGAAATGAGGCATTAAAGATTAAAAGTGGTACCCATAATTAGTATAGATTAATAATGTTAACTGATTGTGTTTCAATTATGCACCAAATTTAAATTATAGTATTTCAATTTGTTTATTTTTTTCTGTTTAGATTAATGCTCCTCTCCCACCAAATTTAAATTATAGTATTTCCACCAAATTCTGGAAATATCAAAAGTTTGTGTATTTAGAATCAAAATTCATAATTTATGGAAAAAACCAATATTTGATGAAAGTTTATGAATTTTATAATGAAATAATCCTTGCGTACAATTGAAGAGAACTAGTTGGGCCGTGGCTTAGGCTTGTTAATTTATACGCAGAAGAATCTACCCTTCTGGCCTCTGCAGTTTGTCATCCTCCAGTTATGTACATTTTCACTATATAGGATTGTAAGCGCGCAACTGCTAACCTCCAATTTGTCATTCTCTCTGTTCGTGCCTACAGTTCTTTCTTTTTCGCTCCTCTATTCCCCTATAAAAGCCGCAGCCAAGTCCCTGCATGAATTTTCGCGCACGCACAACATACTGCGCACTACGAAAATGGCATCTATGAAGCGTGAGTTGCCGTTGTGCGACAAACCGCTGCTCAAGAAGGCGAGAATTGAAGAATCAGAACCCTCTCTATCAGCCGTTGCTTCCGATGTGCGAGTCGTTCTCAATCCTGCTGATTGCGACTTAGGTATTCGATCAATTCTTGTTCATCTTTATGGAATTGGGGTTTGCTAGTTTTTTTTATTTTTATTTTAATGATTTTAGGAGAATTCCTGTTTTTTTCCTGTATGATGAATGAAAATTTAGAAGTACTGAGATAATGAAGTCATGCCTGAATAATCTGACTTTGTCGATTTTGTGTATTGATCTTAATGGATGGAAAGCGAGATGTATCGATTCAGAATTCATTGAGTTTAATCACGCGGAATCATATTTCTATTGCGATTTTACAACATTTTTACCCTATACCCTCGTGTAGATGCTTATAGGAATGTTGCCCCGATATGTTAATAGCTGTTTGCCTTTATATAATTATGTGGACATGGTTGGTATTATCTCTTAATGTGCCATGTAGTCACTGCATTTTTCAACGGAATTGTAGATTGAAAACTGAAATTTTAGTCTCTGCAATTTGCTCGAGACTAAAACATGGAAGGTCAAAGATTATCTAGCGATGAATGTAGAATACAAGTGGATAAGCTCACACGTATTTGATGCGTAAATTGTTAAATCAACAATGTATATATGGAAGTAGACTAATTTGCTTACACTTGTTGCACTTTATTGCTTTTAGTTTGTAAAACCTTCCAATCAAAGACGCTAGATCCTATGGTGACTCCCTGTGCAACATGTGTGAGAATTGTTTTTACCAATGCAGCTGTTGTCAGTCCCTGTCCTTTGATTTTATCTTCCCGGAATCACAATATAATCATAAATTCAGGCCATGATTCATTTCCTCCAGAAAGACTTTGTGTTCTTCTCTCAAATATGAAATGCATTCTCTAATGATGCCAAGCATTTATATATTATCAGAGCATATTATCCGTTACAATACTTACAAAAGTTTGTATGTCCCCTTTTCCCCTCAAAACCAAGCTTAACAGGGTGCATCTTTTCTATCAACAAGTATTATCAGATATTGTTTCAGTCAGGTGCAAGTTTAAAAAATGTAAAAACTTGATACGGAGACTGAATATCCTTGAGTTGTTGAATATGTGCTTACCGTTTTCATTCAAGTAAGTGTTAAACTGATGTGGATATCTTCATTTGCAGATTTTAATGTTGGAAGTGATGGCCTACTAGGTTCAGCACTATACGAGGAAGGATTTTCTTATTGCTGGTCTGGTGCACGGGCAAATATAGGAATCACCAAAGGAAAGTACTGCTTTGGATGCAAAATTGTATCAGCTCAACCAGTGGACATGGAAGATACTCCTTTAGATATGCAACGTCTCTGTCGGGTTGGTGTATCTAGAGGAGATGTTGCATTGCGGAATCTTGGAGAGACTTCAAACAGTTTTGGTTATGGTGGTACTGGAAAATTCTCTAGTTCAGGAAAGTTTTTGGATTATGGTGAAAAATTTGGAGTTGGTGACACCATTGTTTGCACGGTTGACCTTGAAAGTAAACCCATGGCTACAATTGGCTTCTCCAAAAATGGGAAATGGTTGGGTGTGGCCAAAGAGTTTGATGCTGGGCCAAGTGGCCTAGGGGTGGTTGCTTGTTCAGTTAAAGCTTTGCAATGGCAATCAGCCATTTTCCCACACATTTTACTGAAAAATGTAGTAGTCCAGTTACAGTTTAGTATTGATGATGGTTTAATTCCAGAAGAAGGCTACAAACCTTGGACTGCTGCCATTTTGGATGGTAACACTATAATGGGACCGGCCTTTTCAGATGAAAGTGAATGCGAAGTGATAATGATGGTGGGTTTACCAGCTTCTGGGAAAAGTACTTGGGCTGAGAAGTGGGTGAATGAGCATCCTGAAAAGCGGTACATTCTTCTTGGGACAAATTTAGCTTTGGAACAGATGAAGGTTACCAACCTTTTGTTGTTTCTTTCTTGCAATTCCTTACTAGTCCCATAACTTTGTCTTTTCTTAAACTACAGGTGCCTGGCTTGTTGCGCGTGCATAATTACAGCGAAAGGTTTGACCGCTTGATGGATCGTGCTACCAAGATTTTTAATGTCCTTCTTTCGAGGGCTTCCACAATACGCCGCAATATCATTGTTGATCAGACGAATGTGTATAAGACTGCTCGTAAACGTAAGCTGAAGCCTTTTGCATATTATATAAAGGTAATTTGATTAGAAGAATCTTCTTTAATGGTTTATTACAAGCGTGAGGTTTACGTTTAATTGTTTATGTATCATTTTATCAGATAGCTGCTGTGGTAATTCCAACAGCAGAAGAGCTCAAATCCCGTGCTGAAAAGAGATTCAAAGAAATGGGGAAGCAAGTTCCAGCTGAAGCAGTCAATGAAATGCTAGGTAATTTCATTCAAGTAAAACATATTCTCTTGTTAAATAACTGATTCATGGTTTACTCCAGATGAGAAATGACATTGCTTTCGTACCTGATATAACTTTGACAGCCAATTTTACATTGCCTATGAGTAAGGATATGCCCGGTGCAGATGAATATTTTGATCAGGTACACTTGAAAATGTCAAAAATCTAAAGTTGAAAAAACTTCTTCCACTTTTTGTCTTGATAAGGTCTGTAGCATTTTGTGCCTTTTTTAGGTTTGGTTTGTGGACCTTAATAGAGCAGAAGCACAGAAAATATTGCATGAGATGAAAAGAGAAATTGGAAGCTCTTCATTACTACATCGCGAGAAAGCCCCAGATCAGTCTTATATAAACACACCGATTCAAAATCTAGGGAAATTTGGTCAGTGTTCTCTCCGGCTCTACCTTTACTTTGGGCAATAGATCATACTTACCATAATATAATTGAGTATATGAAGATTGCAACAATTTGAAAAGTAGTGTTTTAATTGCTAGGACAGAAATGTCATGTGAAAAGTTGTAATATAAATGTGGTGTTAAATCCGGAAATTATCCCATATCTAAACTACATTATCACCCAAGTAAACTCACACCCCGTTAATGTTTCTCTCTCTTTCGACAAATTTCTTATCAACAAACTTCCTTTCTGTTCTTATGCTCTAGCAGGTTCTTACGGGATCCCATTTCACCCACCTGCCTATGGAAGTCATCCTAGTGAGACGCAATATACTGGAACTTACCATCAGCTGCCTCCTTTTAGGCCACCTTATGCGAATTCACCTCCTCCCTATGGATTTATTCCTTCTGCGAATATGCATATTGGAAATGTTCGACAGCCTTCTCCTTTGGCGCCTTCTGCGAACTTAGTGATGGAAGTGCACCCCCCTTCTGAAAGTTCGTCTCATCATTGGCAGAATGTTGCAATGTATGCACAGCCTTCGCCTTCTCTGAGGCCACCTCCTCATGTTATGGATGTGCGATGGCCTGGAGTTTATCCCTATCCTCCACGGGGCTATTAATCGACCATGTAACTTGAATTAGTTTAGTTGTGAATGGATTGCTCACATGTCTGTGAATATGAAGATGGATATAGGATGATAAGGCAAGCTGAATTTCGACATATCTTGTGCTGTTGACATGTTTTCTTCTTTGAACCCTTTCTCTATGAATATAGTGGTTTTAAAGGAGCTGCGGATTTAAGTTGGATTGAGAATTGTGAGATTTCTATATCTTGATTTTTGTAATTACTTAGACGATTTTTTTCATGTGATTCTTTTAGTCCTAAGATTTGAGGGCTTTGATAATCATTCTGTTCCTAGATAGTTTGTTATTGAGTGTCTTGATGGGTTTAATTCTCTTCAAGCGACGAATCTTGTAAATGTTTTTTTGGAATCGGCAGTCGCCTCATCGTCCATTTAGAGAGAGATGCTTTTAATAAATTATTATATTATATTGGTGTCACATTCACTAATGTGTACGACAAATGTCTTAGTTATGGAGTATGAAATTGACGTATGTATGTATGTATGGAATTGGAGGAGGGGAAATTGTATTCGATCTCCAGCCTCTTTTTCTTTTTTTGTGTAAAAAATCGCGTTGGGAATAAAATTCAAACTTGATGCAAATTCAATTTAGTTGTCCAATTTAATTTCGTTATTTGGATTCCACCAAATTTATGATGGGTATTTTAAATTCTATATATATACAACAAATATACTCAGCTCGCTTTCCGAAAAATAAAATAAAATTATGCTCAACGCATAATTTATTCAACTTTCTATCAAAACGACTTTGAAAGCAACAAATTTATTGAAGCTAAAATATGAAATATTAAACTAGATTCAGTTTAATCAAATTATTAAAATGTTACTACATAAATAAAGAATCGCGCCATTTGCCCTTTAATCTATCGAAGAAGGCAAAAGGCATGACATCTTATCTTCTGTATCACATACACATTAACCTTTAACCAATTCCAACTTGAGTCTTCTATAATAAATTGATATGTATATATACATATATATATATATATTCTTCGTGGGCACCTCGTCGTTTTATTACGTTTGCATTGCTTTTTTTTAATTTTTATTTTTATTTATATTCTAGTATCTTATAAATTAATTTACAAATCATAAAATCTAAAAACTACATAAAAATCAAAGCTCGATTTTTTTATTACTCATTTTTTGAAGTTAAAAAAAAAATAATAAATTGAACATTGATTTTTTAGATTCTATGATTTGTAAATTAATTTCTAAGATATTAGAATATAATAAAAATAAAAATTAAAAAAAAGCAATGCAAACGTGATAAAACGACGAGGTGCCCACGAAGGTGCCCACCGGGAGGTGAGTAGCATATCATTTCTCATATATATAGAGTTTGGTTCATATAGATTTAAGTCATAGTACAGAATGCACCATAAAGCATGATTCTGTACAGCTGTAAGCATGATTTTGTATAGTTTAAGTATAATTCGCACTTCTCACACTGATTATTTGCATGTGAATCTTTCCCTATATATATATATATATATATATATATTCATTTTCATAAACCATGAATTTAAGATCCTAGATTATAAATTACGAAATTATCCCGGTACAAAATAATAATAATGGGCATTAATTTTGTGCGTGAAATTTTCTTTAATAAGTATGGAAACTTTAATTGAAAGCAAATTACAAGAAACAACAGGTCAGATCGGATCCACAAAATATAAAAGCTAGAATTTGAAAATACTGTTAATTATTAATTTTCAAAACCAAAACATGTACTGTATCATCACATGCATGATGTACCCCTCGCATCCTAAGCTGTACGTTGCAAATTTCGTCAAAAATTAGTTGGCATGCGGGCGTCACGCACGTTTCCGACCCGACCACCTACACCGTTCCGCGGAAAAGCACGCTTACGGAAGACACGTGTCATTTTCTTGTGCGCCAAGCCAGACAAAAAGCCAGCGGAAGGTTCAGCTGCACCGCACCTTCATTACGTTTCCCCCTCCTCCAACCTTATTGGGCATCGCTCTCTTTCTCATTGTTTTGATTCGCTCTTGATTTTAACTGACCAGTTAAGACTATTCTTTCTCTCTCTAGAACTGGCCGACTTCATTTCTCTCTGCTTTTTCTTTTTTTCCTCTTAGGTCCACAGCTTCTGTGTGTACGAGTTGGTTTGGTGATTTTTCCTCTTTCGTTCTCAGGTGATTTTCTGTAGAAGTTGAAGAAATGCAAAACATGGCGGTGTTTCAGCGGTTTTCCAGGAATTTCCGGGAGAATTCTTCGCTTGCCAAAATGCTGGTTGTTTTCGCCGTCGGGTAATTTTTGTAACGTTTTTTTTTTGTTTTTCCTTGAATTTTGTTGCCCTGTTATCTGCACCTGGAATTTTTTGCTCTTTGTTCGATTTGGAGCGTGATATGGTGTTTGGAATGGAAAGTATGTTTTATTTATACGTTTTTATTATTGTTGTACGTCAGTAGCGATGGATTTTTGTTGAAGAGGATGAAAATTGTGGTTATTGGTTTTGAGTTGTCTTAGTTGTGATATGTAAGCTAGTGCGAAAAGATGAACAGCTTTCCTTTTGAGTTTTTTGTTCCGTGTTATCGCATCGATAAGAGAATAACCATTAGTAAGATATGGATTCGTGATTTTGATTCTATGTACAGTTTGATCGATTGAGGTTTTCTGTTTAGTAATGAAGATCTGAAATCCTTGAAATGCGAACAGGTCGGTCACTGAGAATTTGCGAATGTTAGATTCGGATAGTTTCGTTGTATTTCTTATATCTCAGCAAATAGATCTGTGCAATTGAGTACGTCTTGTGTAATTTCGTGTTTAGCTTGGTATCCTGTGGAAACTAACAAGTTATACAATAGATTATTGTTTGTTTTGCTTTAAACAGTTGGTATTCGAACCATATTTTAGCTTGAGTGTCTACTGATTGTTTCAAGTATTCTTTAATGAAGCATTATCCAGAATTTGGGTCAAATTTGACTTAGAATTGCATGATTTGAAAACCTTATTGAATGTTAAACTTTTTGTGTATTAAGTGGTGGGGGCCTTGTAGCATTTGCTGATGCTAAATCAGAGGATGCAATAAATGTTGCCAATCCATCTGAGGCTGATGACAAGAACAAGAAAAAGAGAGTGGTGGTACTTGGAACTGGTTGGGCTGGAACAAGTTTCTTGAAAAACCTCAAAAACCCATCCTATGATGTCCAGGTTATATCACCACGTAACTTTTTTGCATTCACCCCACTGCTACCAAGTGTGACAGTCGGCACTGTGGAAGCTCGCAGCATTGTAGAACCCATCCGCAACATTGTCAGAAAGGTATGCAGCTTGAGCCTTGAGCTATGCAATTTCAATAGGTTCTCTTCTAGAATACTTTATAATTACATATATCATCTTTCAAACACTACACTTTCATTCTTTTCTGGACTCATTCAAACCATGTCGTTAGGTTACTTTACACGATTGTTTTTACTTATTGAGCATATAAAGTGATCCTATATAATTTTGCAGTTCTTTCATATGAAACCTCTTACAGCATGACTTTTGTTTTTTTTCATTGGAATTGCTACCGTTTTAGTTTTTAATCAGTCAGCATCTCTTTTTGGCAGAAAAATGTAAATGTTCATTACTGGGAAGCAGAGTGCTATAGGATTGATGCAGAAAATAAGAAAGTCTACTGCCGATCTAATCTGGCTGGTGATGCCAATCAGATAGAGGAGATTGTTGTAGATTATGACTACCTTGTGGTTTCTGTTGGGGCCCGTTCAAATACATTTAATATTCCTGGTGTGGCAGAAAATTGCCATTTCTTGAAGGTAACATCCAGATACCTGTCTTACTATGTAAACCAGGATCCTCTGTGCATGTAATCTTCTTAGACTGCACATTGCTTTCCTCAACATCTAGATAGATAAAAGCGATTGTGGCTCCAATAACCATGGGTTGGCATTGAAACACGATCACAAAGCAGCGAATTATAGATATCTCATGCTTGTAGGTTTGTAGGCGTGAGAGCTGTTATCCCTTTATATGCTCTTGTTAACATGGACTCGAAACTGCATGTTCTGCAGGAAGTAGAAGATGCTCAGAAGATCCGCAGGAAGATTGTTGATTGTTTTGAGAGGGCAAGTTTGCCTAATCTAAGTGATGAAGAAAGAAAAAAGATTCTTCACTTTGTTGTTGTTGGTGGAGGTCCAACTGGTGTCGAGTTTGCGGCAGAGCTTCATGATTATGTCACTGAAGATCTAGTCAAGTTATATCCCAAGGTTAAGGAGGCTGTTAAAATAACACTTGTTGAAGCTACAGACAACATTCTGAACATGTGAGTCATTACTTGGTTGGAATAGAATCCTTGTTAGTGTGCTACACTGCTTCAATATTTTGATTAGTATAGCCACATGCATAACATTTTAGATACCCTTCTGGTCACTTCTGTTAGCCATCCAAATTTCTCTGTGTATTGGGCTACGGTAGGTTACATCTGGGAAAAAAAACAACTTAAAACTCCAATTTCATTTGCTACCTGTAGTATCCTAGATATCCATGATGCCCTAATAGACGTGTCAAATGCTTGTCCTGGCTGATAAATAGACAATGCAATATTTAATAACCAGCTTGCACGTATCAGTTTAATATACTACTCCCTCCGCCCCATTGATATAGGGATAGTTGACTGTTTTTTTGTGAGACAAAAAAGCAGTCAACTATCTCTATATCAATGGGACGGAGGGAGTAGTACTCAGGAAGAAATAGGAGTTTGGTAGAAATTCAAAATAGTACTCATTAACCGGGATAGAATAATAGTGTTTTCTTTTTTCTTTAGCCAGCTCGTGTATACCAGTATAACTTATACTAGTACTCAGGCAGAGATGGTAAAAAGAAAAATGTTCATTTCCTTGACTTTCTCATACTTAGGTTGCTCTCTTATGTTTAAGGTTATATATCAGTCCCCTTAGAAATATTGGAGTGTTTTTTTTTTTTTTGAAAACTTGTTAGACTTATTTCTCCATACAAACTGCTCTGTGCAGGTTTGACAAAAGAATTACAACTTTCGCTGAGGAAAAGTTTCAGAGAGATGGAATTGATCTCAAAACCGGGGCAATGGTTGTGAAAGTAACAGATAAAGAAATTTCCACAAAACTACTCAAGAATGGCGGTGAAGTATCCACCATGCCATATGGCATGGTTGTGTGGTCAACTGGAATCGGAACTCGCCCTGTTATAATGGAGTTCATGAAGCAAGTTGGTCAGGTAGAAACTCAGAGGCCTATGAAGCTTTTTTTAGGTTTTCTGTTTGTGGCATTTGCTGATTTTTCATGGATTACTTTCTGAGTTGAATCCAAATGGAGTTGCTTAAGACTTGGTGATCTTTGTTATCCAGGGTAGTAGACGTGTATTAACAACTGATGAGTGGCTACGAGTAGAAGGAACAAGTAACATATATGCACTAGGAGATTGTGCCACAATCAATCAGCGCAAAGTCATGGTAAATTTCTCTACAAGCCTAAATTCACGATTAAGACTTACTTTTTTTGGGTTATTTTGCTTTCCAACTAAATCCATTAAATCCAGTCTATAACAGAGCGGGGCCTTTATTTCATTTCAGGATGCATCGATGGGTATTTAATTGCCTTATATACTCTTGACTTAGTTCATATTGTCTGACATCAATAGTATTGATATCTGGAAACCTGTCCTCATGCTTCATGGGCACTTTGATTTCCTACTTTGTCATGTTATCCTTCCTTTTTTCTTCCTGGGTGGTAGGAAGATGATTTGTAGCAGAATCGTTTTTTTTCTTGTTTTTTTCAACTTTTGCCTCCATCACTGATTTGTGGCTTCTTGCGTGCTACTGGACAAGTCAAAAGGAATCTGCATCAACATGGAGATGTAGTGCACTATTATATGTTTTAAGTATTCTTGCATTCTTCACTCTCGTAGTTGGCTGCTGAAAGAGTAACTTGTACCAAATTTATGATATATGTTGCTTCAGGAATTAGATCTTGTTACCTGATTTTGAGTTCATGTCTTATGTCCTAAGTGCCTTGTTAATCTCTATTCTCGTTTTTTAAACAACACATACTATATATTCGCACACACAGAAGCATAATTGAGTTTTAAATTCGTGCATGTTTGTCTAAAAGAAAACAAGCCGCACTTAATATTTAAAAGTCTCTCTTTGAATGATGTTCTGCTGTCTATATTCATGTTTATTCAGTTATGATATACATATTTTACAATCATTATAGATACCGTTCTGTTTCAGCATAATTCTCAGATTAATTCTTGAATTTCACGCAGGAAGATATTTGGGCTATATTTCAAAAAGCAGATAAAGACAACTCCAAGACACTTACTGTCAAGGAATTTCAGGAAGTGCTTGATGATATCTGCGAAAGATACCCCCAAGTACAACTCTATTTGAAAAACAAACAGTTCAGCAGTCTGGTTGATCTTTTGAAGGATCCAAATGGGGGTTCTGCTAAGAAATCTGTAGAAGTGAACCTGGAAGAGTTCAAGGAAGCTCTTTCTCAGGTTGATTCTCAGATGAAGAATCTTCCAGCAACTGCCCAGGTTGATGCATCATGGTGGATTTGATCTTAACCTGTATTGAAAATATTATAAGGCACTCGAACTCAATTGATGGCATTTCAGGTTGCAGCACAGCAAGGCTCCTATCTTGCTGACTGTTTCAACCGCATGGAGGACTGCGAGAAAAATCCGGAAGGCCCTCTGCGGTTCAGGGGTGAAGGGCGTCATCGGTTTCGTCCTTTCAGGTCTGACATCGTGTCCTTAAAACTCTTAGTTGGTGTTTACTTTCGCACGATTAGGTTGGATTCATTGATCTTTCTAGGTAAATGCATTGTTATTTCATAAACTTGGACTATTACTTGGATATGAATCCAGCCTAAGAAGACGGGATTGGTTTTCTCCTACAACTTGTGTTATGTAGTTATCAATCCCTTGATTAAATTAATAAACCTGGAAAAGTAAACACCCCCCTTGTGTTTTTCTTTCTTCCCTAGCTCGCCCTCTCCCTTGATTTTGGCTACGATTGCCCTAATTTAATTTAAGCCAAGAAAGAAGATGATTCAAACCACGCTAGAGTTAAGAATAACCAACACATTGGAAGTAGAACTCACGCCTATATATTGAACTATTAAGCAGCAAGATATAGCAATTAAAGTGAAATGTATCTGTTTCTATAATATGGTGTAGGTACAGGCATTTTGGACAGTTTGCCCCTCTAGGAGGGGAGCAAACAGCTGCACAGCTTCCTGGAGATTGGGTTTCAATTGGTCACAGCTCTCAGTGGCTTTGGTATTCTGTATACGCCAGGTGCGTTTTCCTTTTCCTTCTGTAACAACATAGAGGTTTAAAATAAAGCAAAAACCGCTACGCTCGTCTTTCTTATTGATGGGTTTGTGTTTCACAGCAAGCTGGTGAGTTGGCGTACAAGAGCGCTGGTGATATCAGATTGGGGGAGGCGTTTCATCTTTGGCAGGGACTCTAGCGGCATCTAATAGCAACTCATCATCATCTACTAATTTTTCTCTAAATAAGCATGCATCGTTTTGGAAGCCTTGAACTAGTCTATATCTGATGCATGAATGGATTATACATCTTTAGTGATTTCTATGATTACGTGGGTGGATGTCGAAGAAAATGTCGATCGGTCTTGACCTGAAAACTGTCTGATTGCCAAATTTTGCAGCTAGATGTGAGATAAAACGGCTATTTTGGATGAGAAATAATGGATTATCAATGCTTACATGTACGTGTATCTGAATTTATGTGCTGTATACAAACAGTTGAGCAATATATGTCTATTGGTAATGTTGTCTTTGAGGTTTTGGTTGTATAAGAAATTAGCCTATGTTTGGTTCAAGTTTTTTTGGATATAGAAAGGGAATCAAGTTATTGATTTCATTACATATTGTTTGGTTTGAGTAATAGGTTATCAATTTTTCTTACTTGGGGGTAACTCAATTCATTACATTGTTACCCCTCAAGAAGGAGGGGAAACAAGGAGAAAGGGAATCCCTCACAAGTGACTCCCTTTCTACTATTGAACCAAACACTTAATAAAAGTAACCATTATCATTACCATTCTTTTACTTGACTTGATTCCATTTCGTTTCCGTTACCCAACTTGAACCAAACGAGCACTTAGTCTGTTATCTTTGCATGCACTCTCTCTATCTAAGGCCTTCTTTCGGCTTTGAGATTTGGTTTGAATGAGGCTGTTAAAGTGTTTTCATTAAGCAAAGTGTACATAGATAAGAGTTATTAACTTCCAAATGCACAAATTTAATTAATTATTCTCTTAATAATTGATAATTGGACAAGTCTTATACATATAGTAGTAATGTTTACAATAAGTTCCACGGATTTTTACTACAATAATTTTTATTTAAATTAAGCAGTAACTGAACACGTTATTCGCTTGACATGCATGAACTGCACATTGTTGTACCATCTAGTGAAACACAAGGGCCACGCCAATTATTAGTACAAATTAAGTGAATAATTATTCTTCAGAATATATTCCAATCATATATAGTTTTGAGTTTTTGGCAGTGAAAATCAACAGCCTTGATTTGCTAAGAAATGAATGCTTAAGGAAAAGTATTAATGGCATCAAAGAAGAAATGATCTCATTTTAAATTTTCAACTAGCTAGTTACTATAATAACAAAGTAAAAAAGAAAAAAAAAAAAAAAAAAAGAAGAAAAATGAGTGAAGAGATGCGCCATATTATTGATGGTTGTGGGTGTGGTGGTGGAGGAGCAGAAGGGTTGAGTAGATTTCAGCCACCACCTGCCTTCTTAACTAAGACCTTCAATATAGTGAATGATCCAAAAACTAATTCTATAATTTCATGGGGCAAATTGGGTGATAGCTTCATAATTTGGGATCACATCAAATTCACTGCACAAATACTTCCCAACTATTTCAGACACAACAATCTCTCAAGCTTTGTCTACCAACTCAACAACTACGTACGTATAACACTAAAGCTTAATTCATTCTTTTTTACGCTTAGTGGTAATTTCCTTATCGAATGTCCCACTTTTTATGTCTGATTGTACCACTATTAATTTTTTTTTTTTTAATTTTCAAGTGCAATTTCATATGCTTTTATAGTTTAATTTTGTACATTTTCCAAGCTCCCTTTTTATGAAATAAATATTGATCATTATGATTTGATTGGTAGTCTATTTAATTGGCGATGATTTTAGGGTTTTCGGAAGATCGGTGTGGATCATCAATGGGAGTATTCACATCCAGATTTTCAAGCAGGGAAGCAACATCTCCTCTCAAACATGAGAAGAAGATCGTACTGGCAAAATCCAACTCAGAAACGCCCTAGAAACAGCCTCTGGCCCCAAATGCTAAGGAACGCTATCGACGAATCGAAGCACGAGATCAACAAGCTCAAGATGCAGTATTCGGACATTGATTTTCACGTCATGGAGCTCGAACAAGGGATCAACGGCATCCAAGCCATCTACAAGAAAATGACGCTGCATTGGGCTAAAGCACGTGCCAAGAGAAAGAGAGAGAATGATGAGAAAGAGAATGATGAGGTTGTTTGCATAGGAGAGAAGGTGGCCGTACTGTATGAAGAAATCCCACCTCTTGAGATGGTGAAAGAAAACACAATTTCATCATCATCGAAAGATGAAGAGATTCTTGGAGACTATTTCAATGATTGGAAGAGAACATTGCTTGAAGGTGATGATGATGTGTGTGGAGTTGAAGATGAAGGAAGTGAGATAGCAAAGCAACGTTCTCAAATTGACAAGGAATTCCAAGAATTTCTCACTTCTATCCATGAAAATTAATGTGAGCTAGTTAATAATTACTTTAAATTTTCAAGTGGTATTTTCAATTAATACTCAGCACTTGCACATACTTAATTTGTTTATTTTGTTGAGATTGTGAAGGGATACATGCTGTTCTGATTATGCTGGTGGAGGGAAAGGAGTTAGCTAGGGAAATCACTTTATCCATGTTTTAGTTTTTATTTTTATTTTTATATGCATTAGTTATGTAGCTATATGAAGTACTTTGTTTTATGGTTATTGTACTGTAAGTTGGAAGAAGACTAATTTATAACTTAATGTAATAGTTCGTATTGTCGTTTTTATTGTTGCTAACGATGATTACTTTGTCGAATTTAACTAGAAAGATTTTAATTTTCCAAGATTGGCATTACTCGTACTAAATTATCCTCTTTGTATTTGGTTTAAGAAGCAATCAACATTAATCACTAGGGGTGAGCATAAAATCGAAAAATATAGCTAAAAAAAATCCCGGGTAAGGTTTAATTTTCTAATTTAAACAATGGAGTTATGCCTTAGATTTAGAAAACTGATGAGGTAAAAAAAAGAGGCAATCCCAAAAATAGCCATTTTGATAAGGTAAAGGTAAATTTTAACCACACATAAAAGAATAGGTAAATTATAGCCATTTTTTGTGTAAAATGACATGTTTACCCTTTAAGTTAATTACACGACCACCATTACACGGCTACATGGTTGTGTAATGATGGTCGTGTATTTCGCACGGCCCGAGGCGTGGCATTGCACGACCACGACTCGGGGTGGTCGTGGTCGTGCATTCGACAAGAAGGGGGCTCCTGCCCCATGCCACAGCCAATGCACGACGCACGGCCACGGCCCGGGGGAGACGGTCGTGGACGTGCGCTCGCACACGGCGCCCCGACGGGGGCTCGTGCCCAAGCCACGGCCAATGCACGACGCACGGTCACAGCCCGTCGTGGTCGTGTAATGAAGAGAGAGAGAGAGAGGAGAACCTAGTTCAGGCATTTCATCGAACACCACATGCTCAGCTTCTTTCTTCTTCGCTTCTTCTTAATTCTTCTCTTCTTCTTCAACTGTAGTATCAGACCCCTCGATGAGAACCGTACAAAGGATATCAAACGCAGGGTTGAAGCCACCTCCACCATCCGCGGCGTCGGCGGCACGATTTATACAACCATGCCACATTCCGATCAATCGAATCGGTGGTGGAGTTGAAACACGCCTCGTCACCCCCACCTTCATCTTCCAACAATACAACAAATCAAACCATGATTACTTATTTTAGGAATGATTTATCAATTCCTAAATCAGATTTCGGAGTTTAAAATCCTAATTTGGCTAAATGTTTGACATTTCAATTGAGTTTGGTGGTGGAAATTCCTAGCGGGTCATGGAGCTCGACGGCGAAGGGGATTTGCGGAGGAACGCCGACGGCGTGGCGTGACGACTGCCGTGGATGAAGGCGGCGGCGGCAGCGGCCGTGGTGGGAGAAGGCAGCGTCGACGATGGTGGGAAGCAGGCCTGACGGGGAAGAGTGGGTATGGTTTGGGGATTTTGTTTCTTCAATTTCAAAATTTTAAGTGTAGGAGTAAATTCGTAAATTTTGGTTAAAATTTACATGTTTATTTATTGATGGCTAAAATTTACCTTTGTTTTATCAAAATGACTATTTTGGGGTATTTACTCTAAAAAATAATATATAGTAATGAATGCGAGGGTAAATTTGGTAACTTAAATTATTTGTTGTCTAAAGAATATAATAAAATATTTATTTGGGGATAGAAATTTTGGACATTAAAAAAATAAATTAAATAACGGTTTTTATAGCAAAAGGAGGGAGTAGTTGCGAGTAGATTGAAATTATGTAGGCCGTTATGGATGCCAATGTTTCCCAGCGGGTTTGAGGTAGTTGTGGTTGTCTCTGTACTGTATGAATGTTAATCATGATTTTGCTTTTCTATTTATTAAAAGACTTGCCATTATTACGCCTAATTTCAATTTAAAGCAGCTTTGAGGTTCTATTATTAGATTCACCCGATTGTTCGTTTCTTCGTGAAGGAATCTGTTAATTTGTCAACCCCTTTTATTGCTCCAAGATTTTCGATCGAATGAAAATGGGTTGAATTTCGTTGAAGGGAACGAACTTCTTGTACTCGATATGATTTTCTTTCTTTGATTCATTCGAAAGGTAGCTTTTTTATATCACATTTTGAATAGGGTTTTGATTCTCCTTTTCATTTCTGCAAGAATTTGATTAGGGGTTTCAGATCTCTTTGAGCTCTCAATCAATGGATGTAGAACACAAGAAATCGAAAGAATTATCATGGAGGCCAGCCAGTTCGAATGGATCGAGTGCGAAGCAGCAGTCACTATTCCCAGATGAAGTTTTGGAGAAAGTTCTGTCTTTCATTGATTCACACAAGGACAGGAGCTCAGTCTCCCTTGTTTGCAAAGATTGGTATGATGCTGAGAGATGGACAAGATCTAAGATTTTCATTGGGAATTGTTATTCAGTGTCTCCTGAGATTGTGGCTCGAAGATTTCCCAGGATTAAGAGTGTGAGGCTCAAAGGAAGCCAAGATTCTCTGATTTCAATTTGCTACCTCAAGATTGGGGTGCTAATGTGCATTCTTGGCTTGTTGTGTTTGCTAAGGTTTATCCATTTCTTGAGGAACTGAGGCTCAAGAGGATGACTGTTAGTGATGAGAGCTTGGAACTTTTAGCCACGTCGTTTTCGAGCTTCAAAGCTTTATCGTTGTCGAGTTGCGATGGTTTCAGTGATGAAGGGCTCAAAGCCATTGCTACTCAATGCAGGTAATGGTGTGCTTTTTCTATCCAGTCAGATTTTGTTTTATGTTTTTGAGTCTTGAAATTGTAGCATCGGTTATGAGCTAATCTTTGGTTTTCTGGAAATCTAGAGTTCTTGGATTTGTGTAGATGATAATTCTCATCAAAATTCTCTTTTTTAGTCTGCAAATTCTGATGAATTAAAGTTAATGCTACTGCATATCACTTTCGAGTTTGATAGCTATAAATCTTTTACTTAAGTCATTCTGCTTGGTATATTATTCTACATGCAAACTTGGTGATTCATTGTATTTGGCTCTTCATAAGGTTTCCTCTGTGGCCATTGATCTCGATGTAGCGCGTTTAAACTTAGTGGCTTAGTTTGTGCCTTAAGCAATACAACAATTTAATCACTTTTTCTTAATATAATTGGTGATTGGTAAAAGGTGGAGCATATGATAATGTTATGTATGCATTACAGTTTGGGAAAGATGTGCTGGTATGTAGCTAAGAAATAACTGAGGCAGCATTGCTGTTGGAAATACTGTGTTTGCGCACAAGTACCGCACTACGTGTGTCTGTGTGTGTTTGTAGGAAACAGAGATTTTAGTGGAAAATTGAGTGCTTCTTCTGTATGTTTATCTTTGAGAGCCTTTTGTTCTTGTTTTTGCTTTTACTTTCTTGATGTGACATCTAACCTTATTACATGGCTTTTAAAGGATAGGATGCCACCTTGATGTCACTTTTTTTTTCTTCTTCCACATTGCTCCACATTTATTGGCCAAGAGAGGCGAAATTTGCTTTGTGATTAAGATATTTTCTTCACTGTAAACGGATGATTTGTATCTCTTCAAACTTTAACCATGGGATCTGTATACGAAATCGAAGGCTACAGCTGGATTTAGATGATAGTATTTTTTTGGTTGAAAAGGCTTAGCTAAATAAGAATAACTGAACTTGCAATTACAATCAGATTCAGATTTTATGCCTCGTTGATTTCCAATTATGCGATACACATACTATTGATTCTTGATGGTCATATATCATCCATATGCATCATCGACAATCAATAGTTGACTTGCTTGTGAATTTATATAGCTTTGCTCGTTGCTGGAATCACATATTTAAGACTCTCATCCTTTTACTATCTGAAATCTTTGTTCTAGTCAGTCGAACATCAGTTCCTATGTCATTCTCCTTTTTAGGTTGGGAACTCAGGATGTTCCTTTTCTATTTTTATTTCAACTTTCTGTGATTGGCTGTCTTTTATGTGTTGTAAGAATGAGTCAAATGTTTCTGAAATATGCATTTCTGAAATTTCTGTGTTCTGTCAAAGTATTTAGCAGATACCTCTCTTAATCAGAGATAATTCGTCTCCGTAGTAATAATTAATTATTAAATGAATATTTCCTGGTAAAGATGGCCCTAATTAGCTATTTCTTTTCTCTTATTTGTAAGAACTCTTTCAGAATTTAGTTGTTAAAATTACCAGTGCTCAGAATTATCCTTCCTTTTGAGCTCCAATGGCTCCTATCTATTACTTCATTCATATATAAAAAAATTGGAGCAAATTCTGGATGATATATGATGTATGACTTGTATGAGCAGTATAACAATATTAAGCTTAAGTTTTGTTTAGTGAAGGATTGTAGTAAGCAAAAAGCAGTTTAAACTTTGGCGTGGTTTCTGCATATGTTTCATTAGTTACATGGTTTTTCCAGTTCTTTTATTCGATTTCTAATAATATTTTTGTGTTTATCCTTCTTTTAGGAACTTGACCGAGCTTGACATAGCAGATAGTGTGACAGTAGATATTGGTGGAAGTTGGCTTAATTGCTTCCCCGAAAGCTTTACCTCATTAGAAATACTGAATTTCGCCAGCCTTTACTGTGAGGTGAGCTTCGAGGCCCTTGAGAGGCTCGTTAGCCGGTGCAAATCATTAAGAGTTCTGAAGGTAAATGAAAGCATCAATTTAGAGCAACTGCAACGGCTCCTTGTGCACGTTCCTCATCTGACTGGGGCTAGGCACCGGCTCCTTCATGCAAGATCTTTCGCCACGACAGTATGAGGATGTTCAAAGTGCATTCAGTAATTGCAAAAATCTTCGAGTTCTTTCGGGTTTGTGGGATGCTACTTCCTTATATCTCCCTCTTCTTTATGGAGCTTGTGCGCGTCTCACTTTCTTGAATTTGAGCGAAGCAGACCTTCAAAGTGGCGAACTTGCGAAGCTTCTTCCTCACTGCACTAACCTACGCTGCCTTTGCGTAAGAATCTCGCTTACTACTTAAGAAAACGTGTAGAAGTCATATTAATATATTCTATTATCCCTACGAAAATGAATACGAATTGTCTACTTTGAATTCTTTTTGGCAATAGGTCGTTGATACTGTTGGAGACGAGGGTCTCGAGGCTGTAGGGTCGAGCTGTCCATTTCTCGAAGAACTCCGGGTCTTCCCCATCGATCCTTATGACCTCGATAACCGAAATGGGGTAACGGAGGTCGGCTTCTTAGCCGTTTCTCGTGGCTGCCCTAACCTCCGGTATGTCCTCTACTTCTGCCGAAGGATGACCAACGCTGCAGTCGCCACCATAGTGCAAAACTGCCCCAATTTCACCCATTTCCGTCTCTGCATTATGAATCCGGGCGAGCCTGACTACCTAACAAATGAGCCCATGGACGAGGCCTTCGGTGCCGTGGCTAAAACTTGCACCAAACTCCGAAGACTCTCTGTTTCAGGGCTTCTCACGGACGCAACCTTCGAATATATAGGAAGGTATGCGAAAAATCTCGAGACTTTGTCCGTGGCCTTCGCTGGCAAGAGCGACAGGGGGATGCAGTGTGTTCTCGAAGGCTGTCCGAAGCTGAGGAAGCTAGAGATCAGAGACTGTCCTTTCGGAAACACGGCTCTGCTATCCGGGCTGGAGAAATACGAGATGATGCGATCGCTGTGGATGTCAGCTTGTAATCTGACGATGAACGGGTGCAAAATGCTTGCGAAGGAGATGCCGAGGCTCAATGTAGAGGTCATAATGGATGATGGAGGCGACGAGACGGATGTAGATAGGGTTTACGTTTATCGATCCGTGGCGGGGCCGAGGCGGGATGCGCCTCCCTTCGTTCTTACGCTGTGAGGGGAAGAATTTATTAGTGCTTTGAAGGTATGTTGTTGAGCACGAGAGACTGAGTAGATATGTAGTTGTTTCTTGATTTTGTAGTCGCCAAGTTTAGCTATTCTAACTTGTTAAACTGAGCCAGTAAATGTAATTTAAAAGAAGTATTTATGTATGCTCAAATTCGGTAACTAAAGTTTTAATTTTAATGCAATCGAGTTTTTGTGTGTCCATATTATATTAGTACTGTAGTCGTAGATTATCATAAATAAAATAATTTGAATAAACTTTTTCATTAATAGTCAAATTTATGTATGAATTTTTATGAGCAAGTATGATTTAAGAACAGATAAAATAATTTAAATATGAGTAGATGCCGTTTTACCGTTGATTTGAATATCATAAAAGTTGAGGTTATGTTTGTGATTTGGCCCAATAGCAAATTGGGTTCAAGCCCATTGTTTCCCTTCTTCCTCTTGATTATTTTCTTTTCTTTTCTTTTCCTTTCTTAATTTATTTTAGATATAAATAACATTTTTATATTTTTAACTGTACAAGAATTATCACTTTTTAGTGGGACAATTGTCACTTTTCTTCAGGATAACTGTTGGTTTTAATATTGTCACTCTTTTTTATAATTCATTTTTTTTGTTTTTTGATAATTGTCACTTTCGTCAAGACAAATATTACTATGAAACATTGTCACTTTTCTTCACAATGATTATTAATTTTCATCACGACGAAAGTCATTTTTGTTCCGATTGCAAGATGAGCCGGTTCTACAAGCTTTTGTTTAAAAAAAAAAAAAAAAAAAAGCCTTACAACACCCGTGGTTACATTCAAAACAAACTCCAATTCCATAATAAATTAAAGTTAAGTTGTCACGAATTTATGTAGATCCAATTATCAACTATAGTAGGGTTTCTCTTACCCGGCATAATTAATAATCTACAAGAATCCAATTTAGATCCTAAGAGAATAATTAACATTTTAATTAATCAATCGTACTAAGCTATTGCCTAACCCAAAAGTCGATACACAACTTCCATTCCATAATTACTAAATAGAGGTATGGCAAATTGAAACCATGTCCTTCTTTGTCGTGATTTATTGGACCATCTATCTAAATATTATTACTATAACTATTAATTAAGCTGTGAAATTATTTACATAGCTTGCTTTCATTAATTATTTAGCCTTGGATTATAGAAGGATTACGTACAACTATTACAGCAGCATGTAGCCCATCTCTTAAGCAGATCTTGTACGTTGGCGTCTTAACATAACCCTATAATTTTGATGTACTTAATTACCCGTGATTAATACAATTCGATGTGTATTTTAACTTATTGTCTTAATGGATGCATGATTACATACGGAATGTAAAAGTACTTTATAATTATGATTTACTCTTACAAATTGGATTTTAGCTATTGGATTGGTTAGAATGATTTTGATTTTATTTTTTTTAGAATTTATTAAGCTAGTTTAGTTGATAGCTTTTCTAATATAATAAAAATGATTGACATGTGTAATGTATGTTTGATATATTAAGGGAAAAAAAAAAGATTAACAAGCCGTATTTCACCCATATAGGTAAAAAAATGTATAATATTAATTTCCAAACTTTAATTTGTACTCTTCTATTCTATGCCACAATCTAATTATTCTAGTTTTTCAAATTGTTTATACATTGGATGCTTGCAATTACTAATAAACATGACTTAACCAAGACATAGCCCACTATATACAATAGACATATATAGTTCCATTATTAGAGCATCAAATTGTTTCTTGTAAAGCACTATAATTCATATTTGTCTAATTATGCTAAGATCATTGTTGACACAATAAAATACACATGTGTATAAACCATTTTGATTGCAAAATATTTATTATGACGGAAATCTCCTGCAAATTAATTATGATACATTAATCGTTGTGGGGAAAATGGAAATATATGATCTTTATCGATGATATTTTTCTCTTGGAAGCCTAAGTCTAGTTCATGTTTAGGAATTCACTTGTTTCTCACTCAAAGTCTTTTCAAATATTAAAAAATGATGATGAATCTTTGAGCAATTCTGCCTTTCTACCAAACATTATTGGATGAAATATTTCAAACAATACACACCACTTACTTAACTACATGCTTCTTTTATTGGCATGTGGCAACCATTCATTTAACAAAATATATTCTAACAAACCATTATTTTGTCCTTTTTTTTGTTTTTCTTTCCTCTCCAAGTCCTATCTTGATTTTAGAGACATGCATGAATTATTTTGAAGTAATTTTTAATTAATTATGGGTACATCAATAGGGATTTTTTGAAAATGAGATTAGCATCATGATTTATACTATCAAAGTTAATTTGGAAGAATTTAAAGAAAATGATTTGAAGTTTCTAATTGTAAATGCATCATAGTTTAGTCTATTTTCTCTTATGTTGATTTTAAAATGCGCTCTAGGGCCATGTACCTTAGTACTTCTTCCGAACTAGTGAAGATGAGATATTTGTTTAAATGTATGTAACATATAAATAATATTGAAACGTTTCATCTTCGCTGACATGAAAATAATAGTAGTAACTTAACTATAGTTAGTTCTTTTTTTTTTTTAATGCCTGCTTTCTTTTTTTGTTATTTGAATTTCTTTTTAAGTTGTCCTGTCGAGTTCGATTCATTCAATCATAACGCAACACTCAGAAATTGCAATGTAACAACAGTAAGGTTACAGGAGATTTCGTGACATAGATAGCTTAACAAATAAAGAAAAGAAGAAAAAAAAAAATGATTGGAGTAGAAGTGATTCCTAGGTATCTTATTATAAATTATTGTCACTATTAGTTTTCTCTTTTCTGGTAAAAAAAAATATATATGTGTAACGAAATGAATGTATAGTTATTAGTGCATGCCAACGAAGGGAAAGCATTCTTGGACGAAACAAACATCTCGGATTTTAATTATTAATTGCTAATACCATCGAATTAAAATATGTCATACTATCTTTTAATTAATTTAATTTAATGATATGATAATAAGATTAATCAATTATTAATTGATCATTTTCCCTTTTGACGCCCTATCGATACATTGCTAGAGGCAAAATATTATAGGGCACCGCCCATTAAATATTGATCTCAGCAAGATAGAACTTTCTGCACAAATTAAATAAAAATATTAACTATGGTTAAAAGTATGAAACGGAAGTAAGTATTAATTATTTATCATACTCTACTCATTAATTAGAAGAATATGATATAAATAAAGGATCCGTGACAAACCAAATTATGGGCAATTTTTGTCTTGTAATGGAAAGGATTACACTTAAATTAGACACTTAGCCTACTTTTCTGGTGCTCCTTTTTTTTATTTATTATTCTACTAAATTTTAATTCCTAACTTTCCGAAATCTGCTTAAGAAATTTCTTCCCTTGTGATGCCCATGTTTCCCCCTTTTCCGTGATCTATCAATCTTGAATTCTTTGTAATTAATAAAAAAAACATTTTTCATTAAAATAAAAAAACAAAAATTCTTTGTTATAAAATCGTTTTCCGTTCAACAACTCGTAAGCTAGAAGCTCTCCTACGTTTAGGCGAGTTGCTTTGTGTCGAAATTTCGTGTGTGGAAATATTGCTTTAATTTGGAAAGAGTATCATTTAAATTATTTAATTTATGATCTTTTGCAAAATAAACCTCTACAGTAGAATCTGATTCTCGAAAGAGCATTATTTAAAGTTGAAATTATTTTGATATGACATATTCCAATTACAGACCAAATATATAATGATTAAAATCTTCCAAATCTTACACGAGTCTACATTTCAAGAAAGTAGTTGTAATCTATGAACAAAATGGAGTACTAAATTAGAGTAGAATATTCAATACTAACCTCTCTAAATCATTTATTGCGCTACACCAACACGGTAAAATATATATATATATATATATATATATATATATATATATATATATATATATATATATATTCAATTGTGCAAGTGTATTTATTTAGGAGGAATGGAGTGTAATAAATACTTGTCATCAATAAAAGAGAGAAGTAACCATAATTTTTGCAGTAGTAAAAAAAGCTGAGTTCCAAAAGCAAGAATCTCACATGGGGATATGGTTGAAGGAAATAAAGCTTAATATCAAGTATTGAAAGCTACTCTCTTTTCTCTTTGATCCTTTTCATCTAATTAAAAGACTTGTCCTTATTATCTGTGGTCCATTTTGCACACTTTCTCTCTTAATTAATTACCATTTACCACCCCTAATCCACGCTCTAATTCAACGATTATAAACCAAAGAAATAGAAGAGCTAATAAAGTGTAGGTTTTTTTTCTTTTTTTGTTTGTTGAAAAAAAACAAAATAAATTCTAGGATAGGTGAGATGAGATGAGATGACAAACTTGTTATCTGTCAATCTTGTGATTCAGCTGCAGTATTTGCTTCTTCAAATAAGACAATTTTCGTGACTATTTCTTGGGCTATTTTGTTGACGAAATCCATTTATTAGTTTCATCAATTATATATTATATTCTTCGTTTCTTTTTACTTTTTTAAATGCTCTTGTTTCTCATTGAATTTTATGATAATTCGAATTTTGATAAAATTATAGAGCAGAGAGTGAGTCACTATCTAGGATTAGTTAATCCACATTATCAAAGTGCCACATCTAGAAACATTTGTAAGAGAGATAGTGTTAAACGCATCTCTAAATTTCACACTACAAAATCTTTTTCTTTTTTTTTTCCTCGTGGGGAAATTTAGGAGTGTGTTTAACGCTCCATGAGTAGAAAATCAATCATCTAGTTTTTTATCTACTTATGGTGTGTCACACGTGAATTGATGAAATTATATAAAGATTGAATTACGAAATAAGAGGGAGGCTCATTCACAAGATTCCTAAGTAGACTAGGAGTAGGAGCCTCATTGTTAAATAGGATAATTACCAAAGTCATGAAATGAATACGATGGTACTCCAAATAAATATAATATTTAAATACAAAAAAAAAAAAAATCTTAGAAAATAACGTTGAAAACTTGCAAAAAAATAAATAAATAAAGAACAAATTGTGAAAGCAACTTTCTTAAATAAATAAAGAACAAATATTTCCGACGTCCCAACTGACTAGACCCTTATTTCACGGTAAATTACCAAGATAACGCTACCCCTACTTCCTAACAGACGAAATAATTGGGGGTATTTCCGTAAGTTCACATAGATTGCGGTTCTGTCATAAACCGTATTACACTATTATGTAGACGAGGACTTTTCATTAGATAAGATTCCAACCCATCCTCTTTAAACCACACCACTCTCCCGCCGGAATCTTGAATCTCCGCCGCCGGAAAAAATGGTTTCCCCTAAATTACAGTAGCTTCATTCTTTATTTTGCGAAAATGGGCGAAGAAGGAGACGGCCCTTCATCATCATCCACCGTAAAGCCCAGATTAAAGCAAGCAATTCTGCTGATTTCATCGCTGATTTCTCTGTCTCACTCGATCAGAGTCTTCACCGCGAAATGGCAGTCGGTGAGGAGCAAGCTGGAGGAGCTAATCTCCAACCTCGCCGCCATCGAGAACTGCGAGCTGAGCGAGAATCTGTCGCTCTCCATCGCCGTCGAATCGATCTCCGCCACCCTCAGCGGCTGCGACGACCTCGCGAGGCGGTGCCTGGAGTTCTCCTACTCCGGGAAGCTCCTCATGCAGAGCGATCTCGATGTGATGTCCTCGAAATTGGACTCCCACATCAAGAACTTCTGCGACATCTACGCCGCCGGGTTGCTGAAGCAGAGCTACGCCATCGTCGTGTCGAGGCCGAGCGCCGCCGCCTCGAAGGAAGACGTCCGCTTCTACGTGAACGACATCGTTTCGAGGCTGAGGATCGGGAGCAGCGCGATGAAGAAGCAAGCCCTCGTCGCGCTGAACGAAGCAATCGAAGAAGACGAAAGATACGCGAAAATCGGAGTCGAAATCGATGGCTTCGTTAATCTTCTCATCAACCTCCTCGATTTCCTCGAGCCCGAGGTGCAGGAAGAGGCGGCGAGAGCTGTATATTTAATTGCAGGTTTCCAGCCGTACAAGAGTTTCTTGATTGCCGGAGGTGCGATTGCGCCGTTGATTAGGGTTTTGGAGAGTGGGAGTGAAGTCAGCAAGGTGTTGTCCACAAGGTGTTTGATGAAATTAACTGAGAATTCCGACAATGTTTGGGCGGTTTCTGCTCATGGAGGAGTCACTGTTCTGTTAAAGATTTGCTGCAGCTATGGCGGAATCGAAAACGCCGGAGATTCTGAGCTGGTTTGCTTGTCTTGTCTGGTACTGAAAAACCTCGTCGCAGTCGAAGAAATCAAGAGGTTCATGGTGGAGGAGGGCGCCATTGTAGGCCTAGTTGAGCTCTCCGGTACCAGAGACGAGGCGGCGAAGATCAGTGCTCTTGATCTGCTTCAAACAATGGCGTATAGAGACGAATCCATTAGAGAAAGGATAATCAAAGAAGGCGGGATTCGAGCATTAGTCCATATCTTAGATCCAACTTCATCAGTTTCCACTAAAGCAAGAGAAGTTGCATTCAGAGGAATCACAAACATATGCTTCTCATCGGAGAATTCGATCACCACCATGATTAGCTACGGCTTCGTGGATCACATACTCTATTTTCTTCGATTCGGAGAGGTTTCGGTTCAAGAATTGGCACTCAAGGCTGCATTTTGGCTATGTGGGACTTCAGGGGAGGCCAAGAAGGTGATGGGAGATGCCGGCTTCATGCCGGTTCTCGTCAAGTTCCTCGACTCGAAATCCTTCGAAATACGAGAGATGGCTGCCGAGACGCTCTCGAGCATGATGATCGTGCCCAAGAACAGGAAGAGATTCATCCAGAGTGATCAGAATGTCGGTGTGTTGTTGCAGATGCTTGATCCTGATGAAGTGAACTGTGGTAATAAGAAGCTTCTGCTTTCGATTTTGATGTCGTTGACGAGTAGTAACAGCGCGAGGAAGAAGATCGTGAGCTCGGGATACCTTAAAAACATCGAGAAGTTAGCAGAAGCTGAGGTTTCAGATGCTAAGAAGATTGTCAGAAAATTGTCTTCAAATAGATTTCGAAGTGTTTTGAATGTTTTCTGGCATTCTTGAATGTTTTGATCCCATCCCACTTCCCATTTATTTTACTTTATTTTTTGTTCTTTTAATTAATGTTGGCTCGGATTTTTTTTTTTTTGTTATGTAAATGTACATTAGTCCCTTTTGCTCTTGATTAGAGAGTGTTTCTTGATAGAAATGGCTCTAAAGTTTCCATATTTTTCTCCTCTAGGCTTGTGAACATCAATATCAATAAGACTCCAATTTCTATTACCTTGTCCCGATTACGTGCTTCGTTTGGACACTTTTTTTGTTAAAGAATCGATCTGAATCGTTGATTTCAGTATGATCTAAGATAGTTGAGAACGAAAGTACATTTAGTGGTTGTTAGTTAATTTAAGTGTGAGGATGCAAAATGTGTGAATAATTAGTGTGGGGGGAAGGAGAATGCACATGGGGATGATATGAAATGGGGATTGGGGCATGTGAAGTATAGGGGTCAATGTTTAAGTATAGATATATATAAACAAAAGAAAGAATGTGATAGATCATCAACTGCATCCTTCCTGTCCTTTCTTGTCTTTTTACTTCTTCCCTTCTCGTCTAGTTTTCGTGTTTGTTTTTTCTTTCTTTTGTTTTTGTTTTTTTGCCTATTTATTTTGGGGTCTGCCTGAATCATCAGCTTTGCAGGTTTTGTATGAATTGGAAATAAGGTTGTCAAATTTAAAAGGTGAAAAGACATGTATTGTATACTACCTCCATCCCATTATATTAGAGCTTATTTCCTTTTTGGTCCGTCCCATTATATTAGAGCTCTTTCTTAAAATGGTAAAAAATACTTGGCTATAATTAACTCTCTCTCCTTAGAATTAATTATAGCCACATATTCTTCCATTCATTGGTTTCTGTGCAAGTCAAATGAGCTCTAATATAATGGGATGGAGTTAGTATTTGTATATTGGGTGTATAACATGAACATGACGTTGGGACTCCCAACAGTACTTTTTGGGTAGATAATCCTGTAATAATATTCAATTCAGTTTTCAGCTCGGTAAGTTTATTATTGTCATCGAAAATTGAAGTATATAATACAATTTACAATTCAATTATCAAACTATTTATTTTAATTATTATTATATTTAAATTATAATATAATTATAAAAAAATTAATTAGTTTAGCAATTAAATCGTGAACTATAGAAATATAGGAGTATAAAATGAGAAATTTGATGTTAAAGGCTACACAAAAAATAAGGTGAAGGTAAGAAGCACTAATCACAATTCACAGCATTTGTTTTGTCTGATTGGGCCGCAACTATTGGATAATTTTAGTTTAGCGTCATGAGATTTGTTTGGGCCTAGAAATTTGGAATAGGTAATTCTAAACACAACCCCATTTTACTCTTCACAGTCCCCATAATAAAATTAATTAAAAAATCTGTTCGAATTTCCAATCTTGCCCTTATAACTAACGATTCTTCTTCGATAGCCCAACCTCATGCTGTCACTTTTCCTTTCCCTTGTAGCCTCTTCCGCCGCCGCCGTTGGAGACGAGCTCCTTGCCGGCAAATATAAAATGTTACCTTAATCGTTGAGTTCCATCCATATAAGGCGAATGAGGGGAAACCGCATCAAACCAGACTTGTCTCATGTAGTCATGTGCCGCCTACGTCTTCGATGAGGGGGAGAGTTTGCCTTTTCTTAAAGATCAAAGGGGGCGTTTGTTAAATGTGTTGTTTTAGAGATATGTTGTTTCTTTGTTTTTGGGAAGTATCCCACAATTTTGAAGAATTGGGTGAGAGTATTTTGAAATTGTACTTCAAATTATGGTTTTTCCTCAGTTTCGTTCTCGCCGTAGAACAAAAGTCGTCATCTCCGGCGGTGGTGTCAATTGGGTGACGAATTTGGCAAAATATTTTCGTCTATGAAGATTATCCTTCTTTGTGGTTAGATATGAATTGATATGAGGTTGTAAGTAAGAATTAGTAGTATCATTCGATGAAAGAGTTGTGATTTGGGTTTACGGCAAAGATGGAAGAGCTTTATCTCCGTCTTCCTGTATCATATTCGTGGCTAAATATGTTGGGGGCTGTGGCTAAATTGAAGAGGATTGGTGGCTGCAGGGTGAGATGGGAAATTCCAATAATAATTTTAATTAATTTAAGGTGGGGACTGTGAAGAGTAAAATGGGGGTTGTGTTTAGAATTACCCTTTGGAATATTCAGGCTTTACTTACGCGCGGATAAAAATTTTGAAATTAGGAATTTGGAATTTATGATATTTTCCATCTTGATTAATGGAGTAAATAAAAATCGCCGACTATATAAATATGAGATGATTTAGGGCTTGAAATGGGCCTTCATATATGAAACGGAACTCCCAGCCTTTATTCCTCGAATGTTATATAATGTTAAAAGGCCTCAAATAAGCGCTATGTGGGTAACAATTTAATTTTATTCAAAAATTCTTTTTCTTGATATGTGACAATTTTATCAAAAGAAAAGAGAAAAAAGTAAAAGAAATAGAGAGCAAGAAGATATCATCTCCCTCCGTCCCCCATTTCTTGCCGTGCACGCGTTTCTATGCTTCCACGGGATGAGTTTAAAAATGAATTTTTGAATTAGTTTTTTTTTTACGGGATACTATGTGTAGTATCCCGTAAAAGAAAAATTAATGAATTTATAGTATCCCATAAAAGAAAAATTAATTCAAAAATTCATTTTAAAACTCATCCCGTGGAAGCATAGAAACGCGCGCACGGCAAGAAATGGGGGACGGAGGGAGTACTACTTAGTATTCAAATAAATATTAAATTCTCAAACTATATTATTATTATTATTATTATTATATTGCATTGTCAGCCAATTACATCTGTCATCTTGGAAAACTAAATCAGATATTTGGAAAGGGATGTTCCTAAAATTTCCACTCTTTACTGCGATTGCAACAATTCAACAAATATAGCAAAATCAGATCAACATGTTAAAAGAGAAAAGAAAAGAAAAAATCAAAAATATGGGGCATATGAAATATAGTATGAATAGTCTGACCTAACATAAATTGAATATATTTTGAGTATCACAATACTGTACGTAGAAAGCATGAAGAAATGAACCGTCTCTCTCAATCTTTAAGTCTAAGATAAATAAATGCTCCTTCACTTCATCATCACAATTTTAGCTGTCACGCTCGTGCTATTAATTTCAATTATTATTTTTCCTTGTATTAATTATTTATTCCTGCAAATGCTGGCTTAATTAAGTAATAATTATCTAGTTATCTAACTAATTGAGCTTTCTGCGCTTGTTTCATGCAGCCGCAACTAACTAATTGTTGAATTAAGCATCCGATTATCATAAATTAATTTAAGTGATGATGCATTGTTCGGTTGTTGTCGTTGATAGACATTCCCTCTTTGCCACATGAGATTTACTTAAATATTTGGCTCGTTAAGCTTTGATTGCTTTTAGTTTAACTCCTCATTTATATTTAAATTCAGATTAATTCGTGTATTTTGGTACCTTTCTTATGGATGAATATTTTTATTAGAAGGTATTGAGTTTAATTTCGTTGAATTTTAATGTGTTTGGATAACATAAATACCTTTTTAGCAACCATGACAAAAAAATGAATTTTGAATGCTAAGAAGATTGTCAGGAAATTGTCTTCGAATAGATTTCGAAGTGTTTTGAATGTTATCTGGCATTCTTGAATGTTTTGATCACATCCCACTTCCCATTTATTTTACTTTATTTTTTTGTTCTTTTAATTAATGTTGTTGGTTCAATAATTATTTTTTTTTGTTATGTAAATGTACATTAGTCCCTTTTGCTCTTGATTAGAGAGTGTGTTTCTTGATAGAAATGGCTCTAAAGTTTCCATCCTTTTCTCCTTTAGCTTGTGAACATCAATATCAGTAAGACTCCGATTTATATTTACCTCGTCCCGATTACGTGCTTCGTTTCGACACTTTTTGTTAAAGAATCGATCTGAATCGTTGATTTCTGTATGATCCAAGATTGTTGCGAACAAAATTACATTTGGTGGTTGTTAGTTAATATAAGTGCGAGGATGCAAAATGTGTGAATAATTAGTGTGGGGGGAATGCACATGGGAATGATATGAAATGGGGATTGGGGCATGTGAAGTATAGGCGTCAATGTGTAGGTATAGATATATATAAACAAAAGAAAGAATGTGATAGATCATCAACTGCATCCTTCCTATCCTTTCTTGTCTTTTTACTTCTTCCTTTTCTACTCTAGTTTTCTTGTTTGTTTTTTCTTTCTTTCTGTTTTTGTTTTTTTGCCTATATGTTTTGGGTCTGATGTGGTTTGCTTGAATTATCAGCTTTGCAGGTTTTGTATGAATTGGAAATAAGGTTGTCAAATTGAAAGGTGAAAAGACTTGTTTTGTATATTGAGTGAGTAATATGAATACATGATGTTGGGACTCCCAACGGTATTTTTTGATATATTGAGTGTGTTATTGTCATCGAAAATGCCTATAATAAAATTATAAAAATATTGATAGTTTGTATACTTAATATATTACTTTATTCAAATTATTTATAACACAATTATATAAAATTGAATAGTTTAACGATCAAATAATGTTTTATGGGCCGCAAATATTGGGTCCACAATTATATGAGATTTGTCGTTATGAGAATAATTTTAGGCCGAAATTATTGGTCCCAGAATTGTATGAGATTTAGCATTTGAGATTTATTCTTGGGCCGCAACATTTAGTATAGCGCTATGAGATTTATTTGGGCCCAGAAATTTGGAAATATTCAGGCTTTGCTTACATCTCTATTTAAGAACACTAAGGCCCTCTTTGGTAGGCTAGTTAAGGCTAAGATTGCTTACTAATCTTGCCTTAACCAGCTGTTTGGTATCCAAGTTTGATAAACTCATGGGCCCGTAAAAATAAGAGGCCCGATGATAAATTACTGTTGCACTTCAACTTACTCTACCCACTTTCCCCCTGCGATATTTTTAACGAAATTGAATAGTGTCATCATTGCAAATAGAATTATCCCAAAATACCCTGCAAAATTTCGTCAGTTCATTTATCACCGAGCAAATTTTCAAAATGTATATTGTCTGACAAGCCTTAGAACTATGAAAAGTGATTTATTAGTTTTTGGGGCTCCACAAATATATATATATATATATATATATATATATATATTTGTATTAAAGAAACTATTTTTTTTATTAACACGTTTATCTCCGTAATTACTCCTATGTTCATGGAGCTACACTCTATTTTCAAAATGTCACCTGAAACTTATGTTCAATATGATAGTATTTGATGCTAATCGGCGTCCATCTGAAAAATTGATCTTTCTGCGCCTTTTTTGCAAATCATCATAACCATGACTACTTTAAAAATCGATGTTTTCGTTTGGCTAGGTTATAGAATTAGCCATCATGTTTTTTTTTTTTTTTTTTTTGTATTTAGTTATATTATTAAGGATAAAATGGTAATTTAGGATTTTTAATCTAATGAATAAGATGTGCTACCAAATAGTCGAATATCTTATGTTGGTTTGTAATCAAGTCTACCAAATAGCTATCTAATCAACTCTCCACTACTATCTTACTTTTTAAATTATCTTAGTTTATTCTTAACTAACCTACCAAAGAGGCCCTAAAGGGCTAGACAAAATTCAACATTCAAAATTTTATTTTTTTTATTTTTTTTAATTCAACATTCAATTTATGTGCACTCATCTTGTTTTTCCGCCTATTTATTTTGGGTCTGCCTGAATTTTCAGGTTTGCAGGTTTTGTATGAATTGGAAATTATATATATATATATAGGTGAAAAATCAAATAAATAATAAATTTTCTGTAAAAAAAAAAGAGAAAAATAATTTTAAATAGAATGATCAGAAATTGCAATGGCAGTTCTTGCCTCCAAATATGTCCATCTAACAAGTAACATGATGACTCAATGTATTTGAAATCAGTACAACCACATAACATGTATGCATGGCAAGCAAAGAATTATTCCACCACCAATTTTCAAGCAAAAAAAAAAAAAAAAGAAAGAAAAGAAAAGACCATTATACATTTCCCCTAAATTTGCATCAACATCAATGCAATAATCCCGTATTGAAAAGCATAAATTCAGAAAGAGACATCCATTAGATTTTAATTCTTTCTAACCAATGAAAATAGAAGATGCAAATGAGTTATTACACCAGATACAATAAATTAGTAAGAACTAAGAAGAGAGCTAACCAATATAAGTATTTGATGGGATGTCGAGCTTTTCTCATTTAATGAGGTCTCCTCTATTTGTCTTTGAGCTATAAAGTTGAATTTGTAGATAAAAAAAGACATGGTTACATGTTAACTAACCCATGACAGAATCATAGACCGCATATTAAAAGGAAAATCGTCCAACCTTCACATATGGACAACAACAACTCCTTGAGGTGATTCCAGTCCCTCAGTTTCTTCTGATCTGTGAGCTTCTCTATAATCATCCCTTTCTACAGAACTAGGAGAAATAAATAAAGCTACTTCGAAGCACCAATCAAAGGAAACTACTGAACTCAAAACTTACTTCTGGATCATCAAGTAGCCGCAATTGATTATTATCTTAGCTAAGGAGGTCTCTAACAACTTCATTATAGATCTCCATTGCAGAGAACTTAAAAACAAAAGCTCTATCATCGTGCTGAGAGAGAGAGAGAAGAAGAGAAAATTTTACTACCGAGAGATGAAAATTTATTTCAAGTGTTGACAGAAAAAGACTTTCCTGATGTAGAAAGATAATGCATTACAAGATGGATGATTAGGTCAGAATCGAATTACCTTTTGCATATAATAATCATAAATATCAGCCACTGTACACTCGGTAATTCCATTCATAGTGTAGGTCTTTCCGTTGCTTGTTTGACCATATGCAAAAATAGTAGCTGATGCATCATACAAATTGCACAAAATATTTCAAAAATTAGTTGAAATATTATTTTTTGCAGAATCCTACAAAAAAATATTAATTGAAAGTGGAAAGCATTATGAAACCAAGTACTAAGAAACAAAGTCTTACAGTTGATGCCACCAACAACAGAGAGAGCAATGTCCTTTATCTCCTCATCATAAACTTCCCTTGTTTTGCAGCGACCCCTAAATACTCTGTCTGCGCATACAAACATGCACGGCATTGATAAGACAGGGAACAAAACACAAATTCCCATGCTTCACATTCAGAGAGGATTTAGATGTTTATAGCTTCAAAACTGGTACAACCATCTAGCATTCACTAGGATCCAGAATAGGATAGAATCGAAGTCACAAGAAAAGTTGAAACTTCTTCAGAATTAAAGAGAAATACAATCAGATTTCCTCCCAAAGCACAGCAGATCTTATGTTCAATTCATTATCAAAGGATGTGTTAACAGGACGTGATAGAAAAGCTATGACATAAAACTTACCGAATGAATAAGCTGTCGGAAGTAGAGGTGCCCACCGGAACCGGAACCGGAACCGAACCGTCGGTTTTTAACCGGAACCGGACGGTTCCGGAACCAACCCGAGGAACCGGTAGAACCGACGGTTCGGTTTCGGTTCCGAAAGTTTGGAACCGGGAACCGACGGTTCGGTTCCGGTTCGGAACCGAAAAGAACCGGATTTTTTTTTTTTGAAATTCTAATTTTATTTTATGTTTCAATATTATACTTGTATTTGTATACTTATTTGATGTAACATTTGATTACTGATTAGTGTGTTACATTTTTTTTTATGGAAATGTTATATTTGTAAAGTTAAATATTTTTATCATTTAATTTATAATTCACAATTTAATAAGCTAAAATAAATAAGACTAATATAAAAAATATCTTTAAATTAATAATAAACAATGTCACATGATGATGAAGAATTGAAGATGACAATTTACATAAAAGATGTCATATTATCATCAAAGTGAAATTAATTGTAGATGTTTTTAGAATTCTATTACAACGCTTTGGGGGAGATGAGATTCGCAGGGGGGAAGGGTAAGGATGGGTTAGATTTGCCTTCCATAGATCTTATTAGGGGAAATTTAGATGCATCCCTTAGGTACCTGTATAACCACTTCATAGATAAATATGAGGGTTCTTTTGGAGGTTCTGAACATAGCAGGAGACCAAGGCCATCTACGGACTTAGGAATTAGTTCTCAGAGTCAACGGGCCCAACAACTCCATTCTTTCTTCCAAAATAGGGGATCATCCGGACTCGCTCTAAACAATGAATTGTCTATATATTTTAATGAACCGATTATTGCATCAGAACTAACAAGTGCAGGTCCAAACAATCAAGATATTTTGCATTGGTGGTCAAGAAGAACAACTCAATACCCAATCCTATCCATAATAATGGCTCAAGAACTCTTTGTTGTTCCTGCCTCGACAGTGTCAGTCGAGCAAGCTTTTAGCAGTGGAGGGTACACTTTAGACGAAAGACGATCAACGATGACCCCGCGGAATCTCGAAGCTCAAGTATTGCTCAAGGACTACACTTTAGCCGAACACCGTGAGCAAGAGAACAAATGGGATGAGGTCTTTGAACATGATCCAATCAGTACCACCGAAGCAGAAACCGACACCGATGCCTCTGAAGAAACGAATGATTTCGACGACGATTTCAATTTCGACAATATGTAGTGGTCTATTAAAATGCTTAGACGAGTACTCTTTTTCCTCACGGAGGTTTTAACGAGGCTCGGCCCTTGGAATCGACATGTGATATCCAAGGGTTTAGGATTAATAAATAAAAAAAATTATACAATCTCACTATCAAGTATTTTTTTACATTTTATAATTTGAATTGTCTTACAATTAAAATTAAATCAATAAACAATGAAGCATTGAATCATAATCGAACAAAATTTTTTTTTAAAAAATTTAAAAAAATCGGTTCCTATCCGGTTCCGTAACCAGAACCGAATCGGAACCGTCAGTTCCAGGAACCGGAATCGGAACCGTTACTGTTCCGGTTTGGTTTTGGTTCCGGCCATCTTGGAACCGGAACCGCCGGTTCGGTTCCGTTTCCGGAACCGTGGGCACCTCTAGTCGGAAGTCCTTTACCGAATGATGTGAGATGAAAGTTCAAATTACAGCACCGTATCAATTAATTATCAACGCAAGTAAGGTGAGGTGAGATGAAAGTCATAAAACCATCCAAGATATAAGAGGTAATGAAAAGGAATGGGCTTTGAATATACTAGTACTATATTGATATATTCACAACCAACTAGTCAAAAAATTAGCAATACAGTGATTATAAGATCAAATTTTGAAGTTCCATTGAAGCAGCTGGTAACAGCTGGCTACATCGAAAACCATAGCTCGAATAGTCAGCACATCTTCTTCATCCACGTCCATGTCCGTGTCCATCATGTCTCCGCCAATTTCCTTAACAGAAAGGGTCAGAAGGAAGCTGTGGTGTGGCTGCGTCCAAACATACTTGTCCAGCCTAACAAACTCGTACATCTTCCCACTCTCTCCCTACATTCATCAAAATCAAAATCAAAATCAAAATCAAAATCAAAACCAAACCTATAATTAATTAATTGATTGATTAATAAGAATATAAATATATACCACTGTCAGGGCGTGGGCGTTGATTCCGGCCATAGCCGTACACGCTGCCTCCATAGCCTTATTCTCATAATCCCTCTTCCCGACCTTCGACTGGGACGGAATGAAAGGGGAAAAAAAATCGATGCACTGCTCCACGTCATAGCCCTGCCGATTCCAATCAAATCAATTAATTAATTCAAACCCCCAAATTCAAGCCCTAATTACAAATCAAACAATCAATTAATTATACCTTGCTCTCCCTGATTTGATGGAGGTGTTCGACGAGCGCCTTGCGCAGGTTAGGAATGCCGGCTAAGTCCTGGACAGCTCGGAATCTGTCGTCTTCGACGTAGTCGTCTCTCTCGAAGGGATAAGTGTCCAAGAATTCAGCTATGAAATTAATCTCGAAACCCGTCGGATCCGGGTACTTGCCCCGGTACGGCGCCCACTTATCCTCCCAAGTATAATGCCGCCGCGATCGCGATGTCAAGCCTTGCATCTTTTCTTTGTTTACAGAGAGATTTTATTTTACAGAGATAGAGAAAGGGAATTGAATTGTGTTGTGTCGTGTCTAATCTCTATATATACAGAGAGAGAGGAGAGATGCATGTGATTTGCGTCAACTTCAAGCTACAATTTTAATTTAGGCTAAAACTTGGGCCGGACAGTGTGGACCAATCAACCAGGCCCATAACTCGGCAGGCCCAACATCTTCTTTACTTCTGTAGCCCAATAATAAATAGCCGATTGTGAAAATATTATTATTATTATTATTATTATTAATCGTGATCGAAGAGGTGATCCAAGTTTTACTTGTTCGTCTACGTAAGTTTTGATTTTTAAATCTTCTAGGTAAAATGTAGAAGAGGTGATCCAAGTTTTACTTGTTCATCTACGTAAGTGTTGATTTTTAAATCTTCTAGGTAAAATGTATGACGTCAATTCATTTATTGGATTTTTTATTTAAATTTTTTATTTTCTATGTATTACTATAATTTAGTAATTATTTTTTATCTTAGGTTTTTTGTAAAAATATTAATTTTTATGAATAAAAATGACAATTTATAAGAAATTCCGATGTGTGTATACATCGGAATTTATGATATTTTCCTTCTTTCTTTCTTTTTTAAATTTTTTTTAATTATTATTAGTACTTGATTTTGAATGTCAAACTGAATCTGTATTTATCTCTTTTTAAGAACACTAAGGGCTATACAAAATTCAACATTCAACATTATTATTATTATTATTATTATTATTATTATTATTATTATTATTATTATTATTATTATTATTATTATTATTATTATTATTATTATTATTATTATTATTATTATTATTATTATTATTATTATTATTATTATTATTGTCAGCCAATTACATCTGTCATCTTGGAAAACTAAATCAGATATTTGGAAAGGGATGTTCCTAAAATTTCCACTCTTTACTGCGATTGCAACAATTCAACAAATATAGCAAAATCAGATCAACATATTAAAAGAGAAAATAAAAGAAAAAAAAAATCAAAAATTTGGGGCTTATGAATAGTATGACTAGTCTGACCTAACATAAATTGAATATATTCTGAGTATCACAATACTGTACGTAGAAAGCATGAAGAAATGAACCGTCTCTCTCAATCTTTAAGTCTAAGATATATAAATGCTCCTTCACTTCATCATCACAAATTTAGCTGTCACGCTCGTGCTATTAATTTCAATAATTATTTTTCCTTGTATTAATTATTTATTCCTGAAAAATGCTGGCTTAATTAAGTAATTATCTAGTTATCTAACTAATTGAGCTTTCTGCGCTTGTTTCATTCAACCGCAACTAACTAATTGTAGAATTAAGCTTCTGATTATCATAAATTAATTTAAGTGATGATGCATTGTTCGGTTGTTGATAGACATTCCCTCTTTGCCACATGAGATTTACTTAAATATTTGGCTCATTAAGCTTTGATTGCTTTTAGTTTAACTACTCATTTATATTTAAATTCAGATTAATTCGTGTATTTTGATACCTTTCTTATGGATGAATATTTTTATTAGAAGACTTAAGGATGTACATTACTTATCAATTGGTATTGAGTTTGATTTCGTTGAATTTTAATATGTTTGGATAACATAAATACCTTTTTAGCAACCATGACAAAAAAAATGATTTTTTTTAGTTACTTTGTATATATATATATATATACCCTGGTTTAATCTGGATTTATCAATCCTAATAAATTTTTATTAATAAAAAGTTTAAGAATTCATTTTAAATTCTAATTAAATTAATCCTAGATAATGATTATATATTAAAATTAAATCATAACATATTGAAAATAAATAAAAAAAATACAAAAATTAATATTGGGACATAATTGTCTTCAATTATATGGACATATATGACATGTACTAATATGTAAAATTGACCTGTAATATGAAAAGTGACTACATTAAATTGTTTTAAATAGTGGCCATAAAAATATCTTTATTGTCTAAAATGATTTTTTTTTTATTTCCACGTAATTTCAAAATAATTATCTTATTGGTACTCGTATAGTCCAACGTTTGTACTCCCTTGAACATCAAAGATACTACTATTAGATATGTATTCATGAAACAACTAATACTAGTAATATTTTTTAATTGCTGGCTCTGAATTTCAAGAACATCGTAGTATAACTTTATAGTCATCATTTCCTCCAAAACAAACAATATAATTATCTTTATTATTAGTAATTAATTATCCAAAACTAATGTAACCCCTTCCTCTAAAGTTATAAAGATGAATCTAAAAGTTAATTATGTTAAATAGTAGTAACATTCTACTCAAACTATACTAGCTTCTAGATATTATTATATAATCTTCTCCACTTGTGAGTATAATGTAATCAATCAATTTATGTGACACAATTTTGGGTGACATTTGATAATGGGACAAAATTGTCCCTTTCACGACTTGATACTTAAAAGTATTAGTCTCCTACTAACTTTTATTATTATAATTATGTTTCATAGTCAGTGTGGAAAATTGACTCCTTATATAGTTATATGGGAGTATTTGATTTCCCTTTAATTACTCGCAATATTATTCATCGGGGGTATTTATTTCCCCTTCTTTAAAACCAGTAAAAGAGCATGTTAATTAATAGAAGTAAAAAGATCGGAGCATTTTAATCTTGTCACTACTATGATCCAAATCATAAGAGCCTATATATTGGTCTTGAATTTTAAAATATTAATTACACAATTTTTTAAAATCTAGATCCTGAATTATGTTTATTATATTTAAAAAACATTGACAAATTGTTTTTTAAAAAAAAAACATTGACAAATTCATGTGCTCTATATTGCGCGCCGTCGTTTTCTTTTAAGCTTGACTTCTTCTTTCATGTTTTTCTACATAAATAACTAGTAATTACGTACTTTGATAGGTCTTGAGCTATTAATTATGTTAGCAGCTTAAAGAAGTCCAATTCCATCGATTTTTTTAACTAATTCCATCGATTTGGTTCATTAATTAGTGAGTACTTTCATTTATACATTTGCAAATCTGTAGGGGAATCTGATCGTTAATTAATTAGTAGGACAACAGTTATATACTCCCTCCGTACTCTATTTCTTGACACTAATACTATATCGGGACGTCCTTCATTTCTTGACTATTTCTATTTTGGGACGTAGACCCCACAATTAATTTATCACTTTAATACTTTATTATTTTACTTTTTAACACTTTAACACCATTACAAATATTAGTTGGGCCCATAATTATTCCACTTTAACACTTAATTTATTAATATATCATCAAAACACATTAAATTTTGAGCCCAAGATTTTGGGTCAAGAATTGGAGGATGGAGGGAGTATATCAATTAATTAATGGGATTTTTTTTTTTGAAGGTGTCAATGAAATTAGAGGGGAAAAAAAAACACATTTAATTATGAGAAGACACAAAACGTATGGAGTATTAAATAATCATAGTTGAGGTTGATGGTTTACGTGGTTTAATTGAAAGCTCAATAATCACGAATTCGCGTCGTTTACGAATAATCTTTCACAACAGTACAAGAACAATGGAGGAACTTGATCTGTAACACCAGAGCATATCTAAAATGAATATTAAATAAATAAAATTGCACCTAATCATTTCTGAAAAATCTCATAAAAGTTAAGTTGAAATCATTCGTTTGTTGTATTTGGACACAATTATGATGTTGTTATCAAGGTTTTGGGCATCTAAAACCTAATTCATCTTGTTCCATCAATGATCAATCCCAATAACCATACAATCCAAATCAATCAAGAATTCATTGCAACAAACAAAACATGAGCATCGATCCTTCTCTAATCAACTACTCCCCCCACACCGTTCAAGATGCACATTTTTTTAATGTACGCGAGTATAAAATAATAAAAACATGTTATCTTAAATGAGACAGATGGAGTGGAATAAATTAGAGTTCGACCTACTTTTCAATGCTCTCTAAAGTTTGAGGCGACTTGCTGCAAAAAGGGGTCCCTATTATCTCTCACAAAAAAAATGTTGGATCGCATTCACATGGCTTGATTAATTGGTCTCAACACATATTGTAAAACATTGTTTGCTTTGATTATGAATTCAATAACTCAAATATAAGTTAATGTATATATTTTAATACTAATCATAATCATAATACAATGGACAGTATATGATTATATTTATTAAATAAGGCCTCATTTATTGGAATATAATGTGATGAATTGTTTGGAGGAGATGACAATAGATTAATGATGCAAAGGTTGACTCTTTGAAGATAGACAGCCTTGCATCTTCCATCATTGCATGCCCGGCCCTTTTATTTACTTTATTAATTTTGCAAAGCTCTGGATTTTATTCATTTTTTTTTCTTTTTATATTGTTAGGATAAGTATATACAATTCATATTGCCGTTTATGTAGAATTTACTATGTCTTATTATTGATGTCTTATTTTTTTATTTTATTTTTCACATATATATTTCAAACGATATAGTAATATTGAGATATGAGTAGTTCGTATATATCAAGCATTTGTAAAGAGTTGGGCTTCTATTCGTATAAAGACCCAAATTTAAATTATCACGTTATTATGTTATAATCCATATATATTGAAACACGATCAAAATAGCTATATTTTTGTATCAACTGAAAAAAAAAAAAAAAAAAAAATCTGTTGAAATATATAGAAATTAATATTGGAATAAAGTTGCATTTAGCGGGTCAAGTCTCGTTATGCGGGGCGGGTCATTAAGCCAGTTGTCGACTTTGTTTCCGGTCAACGGCTCGTGATTGAATTTTTGAGCGCTTGCTATCATACGCCGTAGTATATATGAAATTTTAGTAGTACATATATTTCTTTTGCATAGTATAGTCTTTATTTATTTTATTTTAATTTTCTATGGTGAAAAAAAAAATAACATGTGAGAGAATATATTACTTCAAATTTCTATGAAATTTATTATACTAATGAATTAGAGGGAAAATGAACGCCTAGAAAAAAAAAACACTTTTTATCAGGAAAAAAATTATCATTACAACACTAGTGAAAATAGAAAAAAAAAATATATGGAACAATATTACGTCATTATAGTAAAACAAAACAGCGTTCAAAAACAAAAAAAACGATAAATTAATATGACTCCTGTTAGCAGGATGTCATGAGATAACTTTTTTGGTATGGAAATTTTTTAAAAATGCAATTAAAAAAAAATAGTGTTACACATTTTACTCAAAAGTATTCATATCTTAAACATTACTACATGAGATAAGCGTTGAAAGCTATTATGATAATTAATTGAATTTCAAAGTGGTGAAGACGTATAGAAATGAAATAGACCACTAAGAAAACTCCGTTTCACACTAATTTCCCCCCTCCCTTAATCTAATGGCGATTTACTCATTTTATTTGAATTTAGAATTTTGTGGCCTTTTTTTCTTTTAGCCTTTTATGTAAGTAGAGGTGAGGCGTGTTTGGGGAGCGGATAAAATGGGAAGAAAGGACTTGGAAATCACGTTTGTACAACCGTTTTCTTTATCGTTGGCGCCGACGGATACCACATCAATTTCTCTACACTTACAAACACGTAGTTGATGACTCAGCCATATCCATTCTCTCTTTCTTTATCCACAATTTTGAGTCGAATGTACTCCCCTTTTTTCCACATTCATGTGATTTTTTCACTCCTTCACTTTAGGGTTAAGATTGAAAATAATGTTAATGAATATGCATTGCCCCTAAATCATAACTTTTGTTTTTATACTTATTAGGATAGTAACGACGACCACATGTGATCGGTTAAAAACAAAAATTATTTTATGTATTTGGGCAAGATTTATGTGTATTTGGGATGGAGTGCGAGTCTAATCCGGCCAAGCCTTGAAATAACATCTCAATTGCAATTCTACTTATTAAACACTACATTATGTTAAATAAAATTAGTCAATTCACATTTATCCTGATAAGAGTAAACGCCATCTAAACAGATAACGAAATGTATAAATGTACTCGTACTCATCTTGTGACGACGTCATTTAAATTCCTAGACAACGAATAGCAGCATATTGAGTATATCCATAGTGACAAGGGATCATTTCCATAAATATTATATAATGCAAAATAAAACCAATATATACCTCACCAAATAAGGAATAGGATAAACTTAGTTAGATTCATAAATGAACTTTGACAGTAGTCTATTTCATGCTTGCGTTGATCGAGCTGTTTCTTTAGGTAATGTATTGCTTTCATTTTGTGGATAATTCCAAACACGCGCGCACACACACACACACAAATCCCTAATCAAGAAACATTTTTTCTCCGGTTCACACATTGAGAATTTGAGACCAATATCCAAAATTAGCACACTTACAGCCACCCCATCTTACTGGATAACTTCGATTTTAATGCAATTATATGTGAATGTGATTTCAGCAAATTTAATCCTCAAGACATAATTAATGCTCCACTATTAACTAGGTATCTGATTTCCTTAGTTCACTAACTATGCAAACAATTCGAATTTTATCTTAACTCTATGAATTCCAAAGTTGACCAAGTCACATAACCCATTTGGAACTTTGAATTTTGGTTCCCACCGTTTATGCTAGCCGTTATTGAAAATCATAATTAAATTTTTAAAAGAAAACAATCTGTTGGGATTTAGTATAATACTTGTCTTCCCTTTAAAATGAACCAAGTTGCATAAATTAATGCACCCTTTCAAAGTCAAACATGGGAAGAAATGAGACTGGTTGGCCAAATTGAAAATACTTTCTTTTACCCAGTTGATAATATGTGTTTGTTTCATGAGTCTTCCTAAGAGGTCCAGTTCATTTTAAATACTTATGTTTCCCGAATTTTGAACAGTATTATTATTATTTACAATTAATTGAGACTGAACAGATGACCTCTGAGTCTCATTATTAACGAATCGAACATACATGCCAGAGCCTTTTGAGGATATTTTCCAGTCATAATTATATTAATAGATTTTTGTTTTATGATATCGGATAACTTACGATTTAACTGTCAAAATTACACGACTTTTTATAACTAGATTTCAATCTAATTAAACGAAAAGAGTGGTCAAATGCGGAGATTATTAAGTTTTTCATAACACTATTTTTTTATCTCAGTTTTTTGTAACGGAAAACAAATGTGGCACGTCGGAAGGTAAATATTGAAGAACAATAAAATGATAAGACATTTTATCCATGTTTCAAATTCAGACGTGCCACGAGTAGTTCCGTTTGCTAGAAGCCTAGAAACATAGGTCCGAAGCACCATTTAAAAGATACTGATAATCTGAACATGCAGTTGCTATTTTGTTTAAATTGGAATACAATTGCAAAATACTACTACCTCCATCTCAACTAATTAGGAACATTTACTGTAGATTCAAAAATCAAGAGAGTGAAGAATATGTGGCTGTAATTAATTATGAGGAGAGATAGTTAATTGTAGCCAAGTATTCTTTGACATTTTAGGAAATGCGTCTAATTGTTGAGACGGACCAAAACGGAATACGTGTCTAATTAAATGAGATAGAGGTAGTATATAGTTTGACAATTAATTTGTAAGTTATGTGAATATAGATAATGAGATTTATACTTTTTTTACGACAAGCGAAAAATCCAAAAGATTGGGATTTAAACCATGAGCTCATTAAATTTCAACAATAAAATGATCTAAGAAGACTCCAAGTGGGTAATTAACAATTGATTTAAACATTATTTGAAGTGAACGTTAAATTAAATAATAAAACTACATTAATGTAATGATTATGGGAGTGAACACTTCAGAAACAATATGACAGCTATAATCTACTCATATATGGTCGATACTCGATACATTTAAGTCAACATTTCTCTATATATAATTCTCCTATCCCCCCTTCCTTCATCCCCTACATTTTCTTCCCACTCCAACACCTCCATTCTCTCTCAAACCTCTCTCTCTCTACATTTCATCCCCTTCTCTCTCCTAACCTTAACCTTGCAGAAGAATGGCGGGCGGCGGTTTCGGCCCCGGCCCCGGCGAGGGCAAGCAATACCCCGGCAACCTAACGCCGTACGTCCTCGTCACCTGCGTCATCGCCGCCATGGGCGGCCTCATCTTCGGCTACGACATCGGAATCTCAGGTAACGACCAAAACCCATATCCCTTTCAATAGAAAATTAATTATGAGAAAGGAAGTGTTGAATTGTGTTTGGTTGCAGGTGGAGTAACGGCCATGGATTCGTTCTTGAAGGAATTCTTCCCGTCGGTGTACCGGAAGCAGAAGGCGGACGACTCCACCAACCAGTACTGCAAATTCGACAGCCAAACGCTGACCATGTTCACCTCGTCGCTGTACCTGGCGGCGCTTCTGTCGTCGCTGGTGGCGTCGACGGTGACGAGGAAGCTGGGCCGGAAACTGTCAATGCTGTGCGGCGGCGTCCTCTTCTGCATCGGCGCTTTGGTCAACGGCTTCGCTCAGGCCGTTTGGATGTTGATCGTCGGCCGTATTTTCCTCGGTTTCGGTATCGGATTCGCCAATCAGGTTCCTTCCTACTCTTTTTTTCTGTTTTTTTTTATATAAATTATTATTATTAGTTCATGATTTTGGATCAAAATTCGAGACATTCGCATGTTTTTTTTGCCTCAAGTTGTTAGTACAGAGCAACAATTGTGTTTAGTATAATTGCAACATGGCATTTTTCTTGATTTATTTATTTTCTTAAATTTTGTTTTTCTCGGTCTTTGTTTCTTGGTTATCTAGTCCCCTGTTTTTCTTTTTTGCTTGCTTGTGTTTTTCTATACATTTTGTTTGTGATATTTTTTTTATTGTGTTTATTTTTTTTGGGTCAACAGTTGGTAGTAGTTCAGATCTGATCAAAAATTAATAATAAGCTCAGTGAAGTGTCTCCACAAAACGACAGAGTATCCATTCCATTCCACCTACAGCCTTTCTTAACAAAAATCTGCTTTTATACCATCTTTCTTCCTTTTCTTTAGTTATACTCCATAGTACTCCAATATTCTTTGTATCCTTGCATAAATAATTTAAAAAAAAAGAAAAAAGAAAAGGGGGTTCAATTTTGTGAAATAAAAATCAAGATCATGTTGGCCTATTTTTCTTCGGCCTTGACGTAATTGCATGTTACTATCAAGCAACGTTTACTCCAAAAGCAACGGCGTTGAATGCAAACAAAGCCGGAGACATTGACTTGAAAGCACCCCTCCTCTTTTATTAAAATTTCCACAAAATGGCTCTCTCTTTTATAATATTCTCATGTCATGTATTGACAAATTGTGTTACTTCACATAACACTAGTGGCCCACACTAGATAAAACAATTCATACTTTAATCTAATTCTTGATAAATAAATAAAAATTAAAGAAAAAAAATGTGTTGGTGTTTGATTGCAGTCTGTGCCACTATACCTATCGGAGATGGCACCCTACAAATTCAGAGGGGCACTCAACATTGGGTTTCAACTATCCATCACAATAGGCATCCTAGCAGCCAATGTACTAAACTACGGCTTCGCCAAGATCAAGGGCGGCTGGGGATGGCGGCTGAGCTTGGGCGGCGCAATGGTGCCGGCGTTGATCATCACCGTCGGCTCCCTCATCCTCCCGGAGACCCCCAACTCGATGATCGAGCGGGGCAGAAGGACGAGGCCCGGAAGAAGCTCAAGAGGATCCGTGGCATCGACAACGTGGACGAGGAGTTCAACGATCTCCTCGCCGCCAGTGAGGCCTCCAGCAAGGTCGAGCACCCTTGGAGGAACCTCCTCCAGAGGAAGTACCGGCCCCAACTCACCATGGCCATCGCCATCCCTTTCTTCCAGCAGCTCACCGGCATCAACGTCATCATGTTTTACGCCCCCGTCCTTTTCAAGACCATCGGCTTCGGTAGCGATGCTGCCCTCATGTCCGCCGTCATCACCGGCGGGGTCAACGTCCTCGCCACCGTTGTCTCCATATATTACGTCGATAAGTTGGGGAGGAGGTTCCTTTTCATCGAAGGAGGCATCCAGATGCTCATATGTCAGGTACATTATTATTTTTTCGAGACTCATTTGAATATTATAATAGACTCAGTTTCAATAAAGTGGATACTTAATTTTTTTTTTATAGCTGACGTGGAGGTTTGATGTGTTGGATTAGGTTTGCGTGGCGATCTGCATAGGTGTCAAGTTCGGAACGGACGGGGTGCCCGGGGAGCTGCCCAAGTGGTACGCCATCGTGGTGGTGCTTTTCATATGCATCTACGTGGCGGGTTTCGCGTGGTCGTGGGGACCGCTCGGGTGGCTCGTGCCGAGTGAGATCTTCCCGCTCGAGATCCGGTCGGCCGCGCAGAGTCTGAACGTGTCGGTGAACATGGTGTTCACCTTCGCGGTGGCGCAGATCTTCATGATTATGCTCTGCCACCTAAAATTCGGGCTCTTCTTGTTCTTCGGCTTCTTTGTGATCGTGATGACGATCTTCATCTTCTTTTTCTTGCCAGAGACGAAGAACATCCCGATCGAGGAGATGGTGGTTGTGTGGAAGCAACATTGGTTCTGGTCAAGGTTCATGACTGATGCTGAGTATGGTAATGGAAATGTTGAGTTGAAGAAGGGAGGAGGGGATACCTATCACAAAGTATGATGAGTTTTATTAGTTTGTTGTTACCAAAAAAAAAAAAGTAGCATTTGAAAAAAGGAATTGTTGATGAGTTTGTTTTATAATTTAGTAGACGTGTTGTTGATGTAATGTAATGTCCAAAGTATTCATAAATTAAAATGGGTGTTGATTTTCTAATTTGTTTGGATAATGCTGAATGAGTTTGCCTCGAATATACAAATTAGAGGTTGTAAGTAGTTAAAATTGGATTAAGTTTTAACTTGTAAAATTCATAATAATACAAACAAAAGTTAAATATAGTTGAATATGCAAGCAAAATCCAAGTTTGGGTATGTTCAAGTTTATTTTCTTATGTAGTACTACTTTAAAAAAGCATTAAAAATGAAGACCACAGGAAAATCAAATTTTTCAAAGTCAAGAATGATGATCATTAATTCGTTAAAAATATTGACTTTGGGTGTGAAAATAAGAAAATCTGGATTGGGGAGCTGAGCCACAAAACATTATGTAATCAATATTTGTGATGATCATTACCAAAATTTAGTGCTATAAAAATAATCTGATCTCAACAACTTGGCAATGCCAAAATATAGTTGGATTATTTCTAGTTAGTCAATCGCACTCTAGATAAATACGTATCAAATTAGATGACGGAGATTGGAATAATTATTTAATAAATTTTATTTTTGTCCACTTCTGCTTTTTGGGCATAAAAGATTCACCGAAATATATACTACTAATGTTCGAAGGGACGAAACCACACGGGCCTTCAAATAAAAAATTATGTATATTTTAATTTGAAACTCAATTCACAAAACATGGTATGGTGATTTTTATGTGTTGGGAAATAAATAATAAAATTAATTTTCCTTGCACATACAGAAGCTATTAACCTAAGAGATATATTTGAATCGAAATTTAAACTAAAGTTTCACCACCATCAAGTAATATCCAACAAATAAACGAAATCAAGATTTACATCGTTCGACAAAGCCTACATCTACGAGGGTCGTCGAGAGATTCATTGACTACATCTACGGGTTGCAGTCACTGATAAAATCACCGTGGTAATTCATGGCGACGAGAAGATATGGAAAGTGGGGAAGCGCACCTTATTCTAGAATCCCAAATTAGAAAGTGAAAATAGTCGTCATTAATTTTTAACAAAGTACACCTCTTTTTTTTGGCAATATACAATGGATAATGGCGAAAGTAAACATAAAGAAATAAAAAAGAACTTTAGATTTTTGTTGTTGGCATCAATAAATAAGTAACCTTAATATTCACTCCTTTAGCAAAAGTAAGAATCAAACTCACATGTTGTCCATTGCCCAATATCACCTCTCACATTATGTCACAAAAAAATTAATCCACTAACCTTTTTGATGACTAAGAAACATTATCCATATCTTTTACTAGTATTCTTCAAGGAAAATAAATCACTAAAATAATAAATGAAAATAGAATCATAATTTCAATCACGGTCTTCAAAATGAAGCAAAGAGGTGATCATTATTTCTAGATTAACATAGATCACATCTTTCCTTTTCATACTACTAAGGAAGGAAATGAAAAGAAACAATCATTTTGGTCACGAAAATTATAATATTGCAATAACGACTAGTCACATGATTCATCACAGAATTTGAGGCTCTTAGATTTGGATAAGTAGTAATTGGATCAAGGGGAACATGAATAGATACTTCCTTCTTCAATCAAACGAGACTGGTAATTCGAACTTTCGACTTTTTGATTGGAGAGAAAGCGTCTTATCAACTGAACTATGTTTCATTGTTTACGTATAGATAGATACTCGTCCTTTTTTTCCTTTTAAAAAAACATGAATAAATACTTATTCGTTCTTTTCTTTAATGTTATTGTTCATTTAATAGCTTAATTAAAATCGTACAATTCTCTTCTTTTTGAGGCAAAAGATGAAACCTTATCCACAATTTTTTTCTCTCTTTTAGAGAGTTTTGGATGAAGCTAAAAAACTTAAGTATGAATGTGATATTAGTAATTAAAAAGCTTAGATTTCAAATCTTAGTGTAATGAACTTTTTTTTTTAATGTTTATTTTAAAAGTAAATTAATCATTCCTTAGATGGTATCTTCATATGGATAATGTGCCGGTCGATAAACTGTAGACATTATTCTTTCTTCTACTACTGTTTAGTCTGTTATCGTATCGCTACTTGATAAATTATTAATTAATGTAGAATATAATATATTCGAACATAAATCTCCAAAAAAGGGAAAAAAGTAAATAAAATTAAAGAATTGATTCCAAGATGAGTCCAGTTGAAGCAAGCTCATGACTCTTTTTCATTCAAATGGCATATTGATTGTGTATCAGTTTTAAAATACTACTCCGTAATTAATTGCAAATTAGTCCATTTGAGAATTAATAGCCAATTTGTGAAGACCACATTATCCGTGTACATAGAGATTTATTCGACCGCACCATATCGATCGACATGACTACGTGGCATTTCTTATAAATTATCCAACGCTCTATGGCCACTACACCTAAATTTTTTCAAGGCCCATGAAACCAGATCTTGAAATCTGCTGTACACACTACAACTAGAATGGATTGAAAACGGAGCAAGACACTCATGAATTAAAAGCATAAAATAAAACAGTTAATATTTAGGAGTGGACTTAGATCTTAATTTTTTTATGGGCACACTTGGGTGAGCCCGGGTGTACTATGTGGTCGTTCAAAAGATTAACACTTTTATTTATGTAGATTACCAATTTTCTGCATAAAGATTGACACTTTTAAAAATTGACACTTTTATTCATTAAATAATTATGTTAAAGATTGACACTTTTATTCATGTAGATTAGCATTTTTCTGCATAAAGATTGACACTTTGACTCGACCACACTATGTAGCTGGCCTCATCCAGGTTTTTGCCTTTTTTTTATTTATTCAATTCTTGAATTGGTCTTGGACTTGAAATTGTTATCTTTGGGCTACATTTAATTGAGCTCGAGCCATAAGTTAAACCAGTAACTGGGCCTAGACAATAATTGAATTGCAGATTAGGCTATTAGAATTGTTTAAAAAACTATTGCGACTCATAATTAACATTTATAATTAAAAATTAAAAGTTTGAAAATTATATACACTAAGTTTGAAGTTATCAACCTATCTTAACTAATAAAATTGAAATTAAATGCTAAACAATAATTATAAATCCTAGTTTGAATATGAGTGAACCTTAGTTAATAACCCTTTAATTAAACTAAATCATATTCCTTGCATCGACAAAAATTGTGGCTACTTTCCTCATATTGGTCCATTCACAAAAAATATAGTTGCTTCTTCACCTACCAACCTTTTATTAAAACTTATGTCGGGAAAATGAGCGACAATTTTTATGAACGGAGGAGCAAGACATACAATATAATTGAAAAAATGCATAAAAGTTCATCAATTTTGAATTTTGTGCAGTGAGACACTGAAATTGAGATAGAAAATCCATGTTCATTAGATGTACTGCACTCTCTGCGTGGAATTCTTGATAAGGTTCCTAAATTGATTTGAAACAATGTTTTGAAAACCGGACCGGACATTGAACCGGTCGTTCAATTGGGTCACCGGGTCACCGGTCCGACCGGTTGACCCGTTCTTAAAAAACCGGGGTGACTCATAAATATATTATTATATTATAGTATTCAATTTAAAATATTTGAATTATCAACATGTTTATTAAATTTTATACTTGTATCAAATGAAAAACAATATATAAATTAATGGTATTGGTTCGACTATGCATGAATAAAATGAAATATTTTCACATCAAAATACGGAGTATATACTAAGATCAGTTTTAAATTAATACTACATTTACAAAATTCCAACTAATTATTTTTTATATGTTCTTTTATTATCATAATCATCTTTTTATGTATGTCAGTTTTATATAAGAAATACCAACTAAACTCAAATTATAATTAAAAAACATTGATTGCTAATAACATGATAAAATTTATTTCAATATTTATTTTAGTAGTAATATATGGTTAAATATATTTATAATTGTTTCTCATCACATGTTGGTAGGTAGTTCAGTTGGTTATCACATTAGTTTTTAAACAATGAGGTCACAAGTTCGAATTTCAAAAGATACATAAGTTTTTTTTTAATTGAACCGGGTCACTGGTTCTGACCGGGTTTGACCGGTTTCGATCGGGTCGCTCCGGGTCATAATAATAACCGCCTACTATTGAACCGGACCGGATAGCCAACCGATTTGCAGTTAAACCGGTCGAACCGGCCGGTTTGGGTTGGGTTTAAAAAAAACTGATTTGAAACTCATGAAACATGGCATTTTTTTAAAAGGAAAACCACTTTTAAACCACAAAATCAATAATATCATTTTTTTTTATCGTCGAGTTCTCAAACAGAGGAAATTCTTACATATATGTAGGTGTAGTGCACTCGCCTCTCATATTTAAATATTATATTAATATATTTTATATTATTAAAATAATCACGGGATGGGTCAAGAACTAGTGGCAGTTTAATAAGGACAAATGGCAATATTTCACATGATCATGATCATGTATGCGCGCGCACACACACACACGAACACATTCATATTTCAAAGTAACAGTTATTAGGGGTATCGTACTTATAGTTCATAGTCAAGACTTTTCTTTCTTGATTTATTTTTTTAAAAAATTTGCAACCTTTCCGTTTGTGGTCCACATTCCAGATTTTGGTGTCGGAAATAAAGGAGGTGTTAATCTTTCTGATATCGAATCCCAAATTCTAATACAAGCGGTGATACGTATTTTAAACTTCAACGACTCAACATCTTCATCACAACAACAGCATATATACTAAGTTGCAAAGTTGAGAATTTGTAAAAATTAAGTGAAAGTTTAAGTCATAAACGAAGTATACACACATTTCCTTGAAGATTTTCTAGATGAGTGTTGAATCTTGTTATCAATCAATCAGTTGAAAAAACGAGAGGCGTGCCCAAGATTCATATAACACTGTCCTACTATTCCATTATTAAGTATGATTCATTGGTTTCTGATTCCTGCCGGAGACAAATGGCATGTTTGGATCCGTTGTTAATTGAGTACTAGTATAATTTTTACGCTTTCTTTTATTTAAGATATTTAGAAGGGATAATTAATGTCATGTCATATTTTAATAACACAAACTTTACAAAGATTAATGTGATTTTTAACTGATTTTTGAACCGTAGCACAAAAATATTAATCAAACAAATTTGGTAATTTTCAAGAGAAAATTTAAGGTTTGAAGACTTAAGAAAAAAGACTCACTTTAATCCAAAAAAGTTGGAAAATGGTGTTGATATTATATTGTTATTTTCGCACAATAATAATATAGTGAAAAAGTATATATTTTGTTATTGCATGTGTTCTGTTTATCCTATGGTTTTTTTTTTCTTCATATACTCTAGCCTATATAATAATAGAGTGTTATTTTGAGGTCCAGTACTTTTTGTTTGTGCTTATAATTATATAAAGAGAGAGTCCCAAAAGACAAGTGTCGTAAGTTGGCGTTGGATAAGTTTGATTATAAGATGAAACATCATTTCATGTACAAATAAAAAGTGGTGCAGAGTCAAAAAAATTGGCATGAGACTTGATGTGTAATTAAATAGACGTATTATCCTAAAATATTTTCATATCGCAGTACATGTGCCATATATATATAGTAGCGAAAATTGCTAGATTATTAATTTTAGTACAACAATTTGAAAATATTATTATAATGAGTGCATATAAAAGTGTTGTTATCATGTGCGATTATCCATATTTAGAACGAGTGCATGAATCCTTTATATTGGCGGGCAATTCAATAATGGTGATGATAAGCCTTCCTAAAATGGACAATCACAAGTCGTATCGACTTTCGTAGATGGTTAAACTTGCAATCCTTTTAAAATTCAATAAAATTGAAAATATATTTTAAGTCTCTTATCGAGTGCAGTTGTTCGATTTCAGTCCGTCAAAATTGTTTGAAAACTGAAACGTGACAACCTATATATATTACCTATATATAGCAGCTAGTTATCGCATGTGATTTTTGTAAAGTGACTTCACTTTTTTTTTTTTAGAATTAAGTGACTTCACTTTTCATATAGTATTATGGTTTCATTTTTTTTTTTTTAATTTTTAGTTTCGCTTCATTTTTCTTTAATTTAATTCTCTTGATGTAGCTCCATCCTTAACGGTTACTTGGGGTTAATTGTATCCAATTATTATTGTATATGATAATCTCTTTTAGTATTTACGTTTACTTAGTAAATATTTCAATTATTAGACTTGATTATTCCATAATTGGATTTATAATTTCTTTAAGCTACAATTAGTAATTCATGCTAATTAAAAATAATTATATAATGATTTTCTAATATTAGTGAAATTAATAGTATGGTAGGATATAAAAGTTTTATTAAGGTAATTAGTTTTATATTTATTGTATAATAGTAATGAAAAAAAACTCATTATTAATTTTACTACAATTGTAAACCCCTTTTGGAATTAGAGAATTGTTTTCTAAATTCTCTTAAACATCACCCGATATATATCTTAAACATTAGAAATAAATTCCTCACATATAGTAGCTGAATTTCTAAAATTTCGAGTCCGAAGTTTCAATAACCAAGTTATCATGTAGTGTAGTGGGGTACAATATATATGAGAACTTATTTGATTATATAAAAATAACATAACATCTTATGTTAAGATTACATAAAAGATATAAAGATAGAACAATACAATGACATTGATTCATTTATTAAATAACTGAAAATACAACAAAATACTAGACAATATAACAAATACAAGAAAATAGATCACAAAATTACTAGACAATAAGCAACATGCTTGAAAATATAATAAAGATACTAAACTTAGAAAGCCACGAAATCATAACATAGACGATCAAATTATAAATATAATACTCTGGAATATCAGAACTAGATCCACCAAGATTATTGAAATATGAAGAATAGGAGCCAATAGCAAAAGGATCCGACTGACTAGATTGTTGCGTTCTCTTATGTTTTAATACGCGCTTGTTCAGCTTGAACAAATGCACGGTAACGCGGATCTTGTATTAAGCTCGAGTCTTGAAACAAAATTTTGTTTTCTTCCTTGATCTCTTTAAATGCATTCTTCTTTTCCATTTGTTGATTGAGTAGTTCATTGGATGCCTTCATCATCTCCATAAGATGTTGATTATCATATCGAATTTTTTCAACTAAAGACTTCGTAGTTTCATCTTTGTGTGCTTTATTTTTCGCTTTCTTCATACCAATAGGCCGTGATGACAAAGAACCACTAATTTCATTACTTTCATCATTATTGAAGCCACCACCACCATCATCATCATCACCTAAGTTCATAGAAAATGAAGGCATACCTTCTGAGTCTTGTGAATCCGGAGTTTGATTTTCCGAGGCAGATGAATTATTTGTCCGCGCTTTCTTTTTAGATCCCTATGCACCTCAAAATTTTCAAAATCACCAATAGTTCCCCACACATGATGAAATCTCCACCCCTTTTTATAATGTGGATCCTTTTCGAATAGCTCTCTGGCTATGTCCATTTATACAAAGTAGTGAAAAATTAGAATATAATTGTATTATAATAAAAATAGATTAATTTAAAAGTGAAACATTTATGCACCCATGAAACTTGCGTACAACCTTCTCGATAACTTGAATTCGAGCTTGCAAAGATCTTGTAGTACGAGTTTCCCACGTTGATTTCTTTGAAGCGTTGTAGTTCTCTTCTACTCGGTCCTAGAATTCGTCTGATGACTGGTACCTTCCAGTAGTTGGATCTCCAGAAATTTACTTATAAACTTTGCATAAGAGTTTGTCCTCATCGTGGGAGTAGTTACCAACACGAATAGACATAGTTGAAGAGTGGTGGAGAGTGTAAATGAGTTAAATTGTTGTGTAGTTGTGATCATAAAAGTGAAGGTAACATCCCTATCTATTACCCATGCACCATCTCTGTACATGAATTATTACCACCCCTTGATATCTTCATCTCCACCGCTCATCTCAACTAACACCCCTTGATGCCTTCATCTCCACCGCTCATCTCACCTAACACCCATAGATTTCATCTCCACCGCTCGTCTCACCTAACACCCCTTGATGCTTTCATCTCCACCGTTCATCTCACCCTAACACCCATAGATTTCATCTCCACTGCTCGTCTCACCTAACACCCCTTGATGCCTTCATCTCCACCGCTCATCTCACCTAACACCCATAGATTTCATCTCCACCGCTCGTCTCACCTAACACTCATCCATGCCTTCATTTCCACCGCTCATCTCACCTAACACCCATAGATTTCATCTCCACCGCTCGTCTCACCTAACACCCATTCATGCCTTCATCTCCGCCACTTTATATAGCATAACACAATAGTCCCCAACTTACAAACAAGCTATCATTGTCTTCAGCACCTCTAAGAATCTCTTTATCCCACAAAAATGAATTTCAATTTCAATTCTTCATCATCATCTTCTTCAGATGATGAAGAAATATTAGCCAATCATATTAGACAACAAGAAGCAATTTTTCGTATGATCAATAATAACAACATGATCATAGAAAATCTTCTTCTTCAACAAGACCAACAACCAACACATGGTGGTTCAGTTTTGGGACATAATGTTATCCATTGTGATCGTGTTCCTGCTGCTCATAGATTGTACAATGATTATTTTGCAGATAATCCAATGTACAATGAGACCATATTCCATAGAAGATATCGAATGTCGCGCCCATTGTACCTTCGTATTGCTGACGCAATCAAGGAACATGATCACTATTTTACCTAATGGGCAGACTCTGTAGGTAGGCTTGGCTTATCAACATTACAGAAAGTGACAGCCGCACTTCGCATATTGGCATATGGTTCAGCTGCAGACGCTGTGGATGAATACATCAAAATAGGTGAGTCCACTGCAATTGAAAGTATGAAAAGATTTTGTCGAGCAATCGTAGAGCTATTTTCTGATCCTTATTTGAGAACACCAAATGCTAATGATATTGCTAGATTGCTCTACATTGGTAAACAACGTGGATTTTCAGGAATGTTAGGTTCTATAGATTGTATGCACTGGAAGTGGGAAAATTGTCCTACTGGGTGGGCAGGACAATATGCAGGTCGTAGCGGCGTTCCGAGCATGATCCTTGAAGTTGTAGCCGATAATGATCTTTGGATATGGCATGCTTATTTTGGATTGCCAGGCACAAACAACGATATCAACATGCTAGAGTCGTCTCATTTGTTTCATAATCTGACTCAAGGTATTTGTCCTCCAGCTCGTTATGTGCTTAAAGGAAAAGAATATGATATGGGCTATTATTTAGGCGATGAAATATATCCTAATTAGAAAACTATTATAAAAACAATTAAAGATCCTCGAACTCCACCTCAAAAGTATTTTGCGATGAGACAAGAGTCGTGCAGAAAGGACGTAGAACGCGCATTCGGTGTTCTGCAGAAAAAAATTGCAATTGTAGCACGACCGGACATGTTATTAGAAGAAAGAAGTGCTACATGACATTATGACGGCATGTGTCATTTTACATAACATGATAATTGAGGATGAACGGATCTTAGTGCTCCTATCGAATTTGTAACAGAGGTGCCTCAAAGAAATACCAACATGATGCAGAATGAGCGAGACCGATTCGCTGAATATGTGGCTCGTTATGAAAATATTAGGGATGATGATGCTCATTTCGAACTTCGGAATGCATTAGTTGCTCATTTGTGGGAGGAGTATACTAAATAAGTTGTGTATTTTTTTTATTTAATAAATGAGTAAATTTGCCTGCTTTTTTATTTATATATTAATGATTATATTATCTTATAACAATTTATCTCATGTAGTATTGTTAAATGAAAAATTTTAGTGGGTCTAAAGTGTAATATTTACAAATATGTAGATGTTATTGTAAAAATATTAAAATTGTGATAGAAAGAAATATATAGAGAATATTCTTTTGGGTTTGAATTTGAGTTTTTGGGTTGGGATGAATTACTGTTTGATGTGACAGAAACTAGAAAATGGGGTTTTTTTTTTTTTTTTTTTTTTGTGTTGAGCATTGGAGATGCACTAAGAACATTGAACAAGGAAAAAGACATATATATATATATTTTAGGATATAACTGACTCTGTAATTTTGAAATCAGTTCAAAGAGGTTATGATAGAAGGAAGAAGGCCGCCGCGAAACGCATGCGGTGGAGCCGGCAGGATAAGCAGCTGCGCTCAGTCCCTCGCCGGCCGGTGGTGCGTTGCGGCAGCAACCTGTGGAAGATGAAGAAAGATAGAGAGGGTTTAAGAAGAAGAACAAAAGATGAATTAGGGCTTTCTTTGACTTTCAAAATAAAAGAAATAGAAAATATTTTAATTAGCCTTTTACTAGGTGCATTTTTGTCCATTTCTAAATTATTAACATTTTTTAATTAATTTATTTATTTCAGCTTTTATCCCTACCGATTCGTTTTTTGGTCAACAGACACAACTCTTCAGCTTCAATTGTTTAAAGAACAACTTACTTATTTTTGTCCCCCTTTCATTAGTTATTGTTACTTCATATTAGTGAATTCACTGAATCATTGTATCGGACCTTACAAAGGACACGTTTCTCGAATAGCTAATTTGCATGGAACGGTGAATTTAAAATGTTCAATCTATATTAATCATTTAATATAATTTTAAATATTGCTAATTCCAATCGGTTGCTTTAAATTTTTACAAACAAATAGTATAATTTTAATTTACATTTATGATATGATGTAGCTCTACACATAATTAATCCGATTTATAAATATAATTATAATAGATCTCTATTTAATTAATACTATTATATCTGGACTAATAGCCTCATCCAATGACATTTTATTTATTATTAATGATTAATGATTCACGATTGATGATTTTTATACTCAAGTTTATCCAAAAAATCATTTTAAAAAGTTACTATATGAATTGTAACTTCAAAAATATACTAATCAACAACCCAATTAATTTGATTGTACACTACTCTCCATTTAAGAGACGCGTTTCTTCACTTCAATTATTTATTATATTGAACGGTTTATCCACCGAATCAAATACCACTTAGACACCTCTTGATTATCCAAAATTTTATGCAACTCTTCAAAGAGACACGATTTTCTCAATAAATACAACCGTAATTGGAGCGATAAACCATAACCTGCAGCGATGCATTGATTCAATTTATCATCTTACTATATAAGAAAGAAACCTCCATTATTCGGGAAGACCAATGAACTACAGCCAGGGAAATTCAAGGTAGCGTTGTAACTACGATTAATTCGCCACTACGATGGTCATGAATGCATTTTTCATGACAAATCGGTAATTAATCTGATTACTTCATTATAATTATATCTACAATGCATTTATTTTTTTGTTGAAAATATGGCATTATATAGCCTTTGGTGGCCGTTGTAGGGAACTCGGATCCATGCATCAACGCGGAGCAATTATAAAGTTTAAAAGCATACTTGAAGAAGGCAAAGTATATGTAGTTAAGGATTTCAAGTTACAAACAATACCATGAAGCACAAAACAACCACATTCAAATATAAAGTACTTATATTTAAGCAAACTCGTGTATGTGACTTGAGTGATGAAAAATTCCCGATGCAAATGCATAACTTCAAGAGCATACAAGACGTTATAGCAATGGAGGGCGTTCACGATTCACCACTGTTTGGAATGTGTTATATTTAAATAATTACTTTTAATCTCATTAGTATATATGGTATCATTTAATTATTAAATCGTAATTGTCTACTATAGATATAATGGGCGTGATAATTTCTCGATCTACACTTGAGACAAAAAAAATCAGTGGAAAGCAAACCACATTGATGGATGTTACACTTGAAGATCTTGAGTAAGCTATTCAATTTTATATTAATTCATTTCAAATTAAATGTTCATAGTAGTTTAATAATCGTTTCTCATTTCTGTTTACTACCAGTGGACTAATCATATTCTGCACTTTGTGGGGAAAATATGCCGAAAAATGTACGGAGTATCTAATGAACAAGGAGGATGAACCGGTTGCAACAATTACACAAAATTAAATATATATGAAAAATACATTTTAACGAGACGAAAGAGTAGAGCGCGAAGAATAGAAATAGAACGATCGATAAAACTACAATCGTCATCCTTACTCAGGTAATAAACTAGACTCTAAATTCCTACAGATGCAATTATTTTCGAATAATTGAATAGTTCAAAATTCGTCAATTTTGCACGCAAAAATCAACAATGAATAATATAGATATGTTAATACGAATGATAGTTGGATAGTGGATTCAATTAAATCTAGAACTCAATTAAATAATTCAATTTATTCAAAATAGATCAACAAATTTAATTATATTCGTTTTGTATTCATGATAATTTTGTGAAACCAATTTTGGCGACGCGCGGCCCTGTCGTTGGGAGAGCAACGCGACCAACATGATATTTGTATGAATTTCCTGAGCCCACCAAGATAAGTACAGTTACCGGTAAGTTCAGGGTCGATCCCACGAGGAGTCGTATAATGATGTCAAATACAAATGACTATAATGGTTTAATATTATAAAATGCTTGGTGAATTGTGATTCTTAGAAGTCAAAATAAAATAAGGTTTAAGAATGATATGTTGTTAATTTGACTTTGACTCTAAGCTCTCTACATGTATTACATGTACACTAACATGTACAAATATTACTCAATGTAAAATTAAAATTTAAAACTGTGCATCGCACAGGTAGAAGTTCTAGTGAGTTCATAGCATGAACAATAACCTCCGAGTTAGCTTGCAATTCTGCACGTAAGACATCCGTTTGCTCTTGGATTTCTGTAAGAAGGTCATCCATTCTATTTGACGCAATCAAATTCTGATTTATTCTTGCCTGTAGGTTGTTAAGATTTTCTTACAACGGGATGTGAGCTCCCAAAATGGCTAGACGCTCAATCATAAGATTCACTGAGTTGTCATGCGCTGTACATTGTCTCTTTAGAGTGGTCAGCCACCCCCTTGTTTCACGTATGAATTCAGCAGTCATATTGTTCATTGTATTTTTTACTAACCAACGCATTTTCAATAAGAACATGGTAATGGGGTAATTTTACATTGAGTATTATTTGTACATGTTATTATACAGGTAATAGATGCAAAGAGCTTAGAGTCAAAGTCAAATTAACAACATATCATTCTTAAACCTTGTTTTATTTTGACTTCTAAGAATCACAATTCACCAAACATTTTATAATATTTAAACAATTACAACCATTTGTATTTGACATCATTATACGACTCCTCGTGGGATCGACCATGAACTTACCGGTAACTGTACTTATCTTGGTGGGCTCAGGAAATTCATACAAATATCATGTTGGTCGCGTTGCTCTCCCAACGACAGGGCCGCGCAGTCGCCAAAATTGGTTTCACAAAATTATCATGAATAAAAAACGAATATAATTAAATTTGTTGATCTACTTTGAATAAATTGAATTATTTAATTGAGTTCTAGATTTAATTGAATCCACTATCCAACTATCATTCGTATTAACATATCTATATTATTCATTGTTGATTTTTGCGTGCAAAATTGACGAATTTTAAACTATTCAATTATTCGAAAATAATTGCATCTGTAGGAATTTAGAGTCTAGTTATTACCTGAGTAAGGATGACGATTGTAGTTTTATCGATCGTTCTATTTCTATTCTTCGCGCTCTACTCTTTCGTCTCGTTAAAATGTATTTTTCATATATATATTTAATTTTGTGTAATTGCTGCAACCGGTTCATCCTCCTTGTTCGTTAGATACTCCGTACATTTTTCGGCATATTTTCCCCACAAAGTGCAGAATATGATTAGTCCACTGGTAGTAAACAGAAATGAGAAACGATTATTAAACTACTATGAACATTTAATTTGAAATGAATTAATATAAAATTGAATCGCTTACTCAAGATCTTCAAGTGTAACATCCATCAATGTGGTTTGCTTTCCACTGATTTTTTTTGTCTCAAGTGTAGATCGAGAAATTATCACGCCCATTATATCTATAGTAGACAATTACGATTTAATCATTAAATGATACCATATATACTAATGAGATTAAAAGTAATTATTTAAATATAACACATTCCAAACAGTGGTGAATCGTGAACATCCTCCATTGCTATAACGTCTTGTATGCTCTTGAAGTTGTACATTTGCATCGGGAATTTTTCATCACTCAAGTCACATACATGAGTTTGCTTAAATATAAGCACTTTATATTTGAATGTAGTTGTTTTGTGCTTCATGGTATTGTTTGTAACTATGAAATCTTTAACTATATATACTTTGTCATCTTCAAGTATGCTTTTAAACTTTATAATTGCTCCGCGTTGAATTGATGCATGGATCCGAGTTCCCTACAACGGCCACCAAAGGTTATATCATACCATATTTTCAAAAAAAAAAATGCATTGTAGATATCCAATTATGGCTGTATTTATTGTCTCTTTGAAGAGTTGCATAAAATTCCGGATAATCAAGAGGAGTCTAAGTAGTATTTGATTCGGTGGATAAACCGTTCAATATAATAAATAATTTAAGTGAAGAAACACGTCTCTTAAATGGAGAGTCGTGTACAATCAAATCAATTTGGTTGTTGATTAGTATATTTATTTGAAGTTACACTTCATATAAGTAAAGTAACTTTTTAAAATGATTTTTTGGATGAACTTGAGTATAAAATCATTAATCATGAATCACTAATAAATAAAATGTTATTGGATGAGGCTATTAGTACAGATATGATAGTATGAATTAAATTGAGATTACTTATAATTATATTTATAAATTGGAATAATTATGTGTAGAGCTACATCATATCATATCGGTAAATTAAAATTATACTATATGTTTGTAAAAATTTAAAGCAACCGACTGGAATTAATGATATTTAAAACTATATTAAATATTAAATATAGATTGAACATTTTAAATTCACCGTTCCATGCAAATTAGCTATTCGAGAAACGTGTCATTTGTAAAGTCCGATACAATGATTCAGTGAACTCACTAATACAGAGTAATCAATAACTAATGAAAGTGACAAAAATAAGTAAGTTGTTCTTTAAACAATTGAAGCCGAAGAGTTGTGTCTGTTGACCAAAAAACGAATCGGTAGGGATAAAAGCTGAAATAAATAAATAAATTGAAAAATGTTATTTGTTTAGAAATGGACAAAAATGCACCTAGTAGTTTATTTAATTACGAAATTATCATATGTACTCTGCTTTTATATAGTATATAGATAAACCCCTTGTTTATATAACCTTATCTAATAAGATTGCGGACGTAGTTGAATCTCGCCATTCGAAGTGAAGATGATGATATGAAGAGAATGAGGAGAATATGGTGATGCAAATATGTTGTTGATTTCGTGTAATGGTTCGGATGCTATTTCTATTTCAGTTTCTCTAGAAACGCGCCTTTCCCTTTTTGGGTATATGCTCGGTCGGTGAGCTTAGATATTTTCTGTAGTCAAGACAATACTTAAGACTAAAAACATAATTAATTAAAGTACTCCCACTAACTAAATGTCAATAACTAATCATAATTGCTCGTCATTACAACTTAAAAACGTCTTTCAGCTCAATTTCTCGCACAAGTCAATCTATTAATCCTCCAAATGGAGTTAGCTTCAGCTACAGACAGTACTCGGTGAGTGATGTGCCCATACCACTTGATCTATGTGAATGCTAAAATCTCCAAAATTGTGCAGATTTCTCCCAATTACGATCAAAGATTGATTGTTAGATTAATAGTTTTACAGACAGTTTTGCTTAACTGACGGAACTTATCCTAATTAATCACAAATGCCGACAAGTGGAGTAGAAAAATATAAAGTAAAATTTGAAGGGATCCAACTATCAACAATCGACCCAACTAGCAGCAAGGTTGAATCATGTGAAGTACTGTATAACCTTTACTGTATGTATGGATACATATTATATATCAGATTAGTTGATTGTGTTATAAAATCATACGAATCTCTATGCAAATAGATTTATGGATCATCACATAAATATATGCCCCAACAATGCTAAACAAACATAAACCTTAACGATGCGTAAATTTTAATAACTAAAACTACCTTTGATGCTTGAAGACCTAATTGAAAAGGAGGAACTCCATGAATGCTACGGCACATATATATGTTCATGTTCAATATATAATCATAATCAATATCATAAAAGTATAACTATAATAATTCACAATACAAAATAAAGTAAAACAAATTAGAGAATATAGAATCAAACTGAAGCTGCATGATGTACCAGCAGCCTTAGCTTTTGAAAATCAAAAATTTTCAGAATTAGGACACAATATAGATGGTCTTTTGCGAAGTCGGCAGTATATCTGTGGTGGTAGGCGAATCACTGCAGCTATCGTGCTTTCTCAGTATAGATTTAAACGCCTAAACCCGAATTTTATCGGCAGTATCTTTTTTAAATGGAGAAATTGTTTGTTTCAGTAGAAAGAAAATGAAAAAGATTAGAAAAATAAACCTCCGATAACTGGCACATACGCAGGAAAATAACTTCTCCACTATAATCTTTATATTGCGGTTAATAAGAAAACTGTAAAATTCGCTGGAAAAAGAACGGTCATAATCATTTTGTTATCTCCACTAATCCTTATATTGCGGTTAATAAGAAAACTGTAAAATTTGCCCGGAAAAAAAAAAAAAAACCGTCAAAATAATTTTGTTATAATATATTAATAGATTTAAATCTCAATTGAAATTAATATCTGCGTACAATGCATGATGGTCACCATGTAAGATGTGCTATCGAAGAAATTCTAATTAAACACTTTGCATACATTCTCAGCACTTCTACAATTCTACAACATTAAAGGTTAAGTAAAACAGTTCAATACTCTCATGTTTATTTATTTATTTTTTGACAAATTTGCAAAATCTTTCAATACTCTTTTTTAGTAATGCAAGATCCAATTTAATTTCCAAACGTAACTAAAAGGAGAGATCTAAACAAAAAGTAAAATTTGTAACATTAGAAATTCTTTTTGTCATTGCAAGACAAATTATAAAGCAATAAGATACAAATACTTTTGTAATATATAATTTGTATTTACACATATTCTCTATGTAACTATGAAATACAACTAAATATGATATACGTGTTTTGAATAAATTGTTTGTTTATGATGAATGTTTCGATCATCTAAAGAAGAATAATCTAGTAAAATTGTTTGTATTGATACACATAAATAGATGTTAAAACCAGAAATATTCTATCGTAAACTTTCAATAGTCATTCAACATATTAATATATATGAACAAAACACCTTCATAAAACTCAATCAAATACATGAATCACTTCCACAAACAAATTATACAAATATATATATGCTTATGATTTTTCTCTTTGATAGTCCTTGCCATTGTATACATCTTTCCCCAATTTTTAATCCATGGTAATACAAAAGTGAATACACTTGACTTCTTCATTCTCTTCAAGGTAGCAGCCTAGCATATATATATCATGCACTTATGGCAGTTATGCAACTTGTTTGCTATCATCCTTTGTCCTCAAGAAAAGGAAATGTCAGCACATGAAGGCCATGTTTTTATACAGCTGAGCTGCTGATGAGAGCTACAACCGATTTCGAGTTCCTAGATTCTGGGGATTCTGCCTTGTTGACCTTTACATTCTTTTCATGGTGGTAAGCCTTGCCAGCAGCCTTCTCTTTATAGTTTTTGTGAAGAAAGGTGGCAAGAATACGTCATCTCGTAAATTATGGTAACGAACATAATAAATTTAATTTTTTGCAATTTTAACATTAAAATTTTAAATTTGAAATCACACCCAATCTCTTGTTATTATTTTTTTTACCGAGTTGTTTTTTGAATTTATTTGGAGTTTTTTATATAATCATTGAGTTCTAGTAACAGCCATCTCTTGTTATATTTTTTTTACCGAGTTATTTTCTATATTTATTTGGAGTTTTTCATATAATTAGTAATTTGAACGTACGCGTGTTATACGTTGGTGCAAAGTGGTCATATTAATTAATAGATTGATAGCTTGTTGTCATAATTATATGTAAAATTTTAATGGAATAATGCAACATCTATACACAAGTTATTAAATATTGATATTAATTAAAAAAATTCAATAAGATGACACATAGTTATTAGTTTTGTGAAAATATATCAAATTCAAAATAGGATAAATTTGAATCAGAAATTGAAAGTTGCATGGAAATGATTGATAATGGGATGGTTTTCGGAGGGAATCGACTATTGTAGATCACCCCATTTTCTTACATTATATGATTTCATACATTTAGATCGCAAACTATGAATAACAGTCAATAGAAAATTGATATGACACTCACTTAATGGTGGGCACGTTCGTGAGTACTTTCGTCGTTTCTTCGATTTGGCATTATTTTGTTCGATTTTTTTCGATTGTTTTTATTTATTTTGTAGATTTAATGCAGAGTTCCCTCATGCTATACGTGGCGCCGCATATATAACGATTTGCTACTATATCCAAAAAACGAAAATGCGAAATCATATTCTTCACAATACACATGCTCCACGCGCGAGTATTAAAAAAGCTATTATGGAATTATGAATGCTTGAGAGGAAAAAAAAAAAAAATCGAGTTCTGAAATCGTCGCAAGAAATGGACAACCGAGTTCCGAAATATGCATATTTATATAGAATATTAAATACAGTACATGAAGACGGAGAGAAAACAAAAGAAACTACGTACATATATATAATTAGGTTGAGAGAAGCTCTTACACGATTTTATTACTCCTACATATTATTATTTTCTTCTTCTACCGTTCTACGTACATAAAGTAAAGAGCTAATTAATTAATAGAACTTGATCTACACTAGTATGAAATGTTGTTGTCGAGCTTCGATCCTAATATCTTCCTTCATTTTCCTAATAAACTCATCGAATTTCTTGTTTAAATCTTCCGTACTAACTCTCATGTCGTTCACCTCTCCCATCTTCTCCAAATCTTCAACTTCTTCATCATCGTCGTCGTCGTCTTCTTCCTCCTCTTCCCATTCTTCTTCTCTCTCTATCTCTTCCGCCATTATTCCATCATCTTGTTCTTGATGCTCTTGAAATGCTGCAACGAGATCGAGATCATTTCCTCGAAAGACGGCCATAGCATCATCTTCTTCGTAGCTCTTTGTAGCATGGTGGAGAGGTGAGTTGTGGAGGTTGAGGTTGTTGGCAAGAAATGCAAGGATGGCGTTGCAAATTAAGAACATGCACTTTCTATCAAGGGCCTGACTCACAAACGGAATGATTTTGGAAGAGTAGAACTGAAGAACTGAAAAATAGGATACTAAGAAAGAAATGACGGAAATTGGGACCATAATTTGAAGTGTTTTTTTCAGAAAAAAGTTGCGACTCCGGTTATTAGCTGTCTGATCAATCATATAGTCCATCTCTCTCTCTCTCTCTCTCTCTAAATTAAATAGTTAGAAGTGATTGGGAAGAGAGAAGTAGGGCTCAATGGAAAGAAGTTGGGGGGTTTGAATAATTGGTGGTGATCACATATACTCCGTATGAGAAAGGGCCTTTATATATATATATATATATATATATATAGCACAGGAGAGGATAGGAGAGGAGTGTGACAATCAATAATTGCTTGGGACTGGATTTTTCCATGGATAACACTTTGATTGATTGTGGCAAATGGCAATGCATGTGCCATTCTAATTAATTAATTAATTGTGATTAGCTTTTCTTTCATCACTCATTGAGAGAGGGGAGAATCGAAACAGCCCCCCAAAAAATAATACTGATTGAGAAGGATAGCGCCCGTGTGATCTTATACCAAATTATGATGTATTAATCGTGTTTACCAGACTTAATTTTGTTTTTTTCAATTTTTCAATATTATGATTTGGTCTGATATTACACTAATCGACTAGGATTTACTAATCCATTTTGCATCTATTTATTTTAACATTTAATTTCAATCTTATTAGTTTAAACATTAAACTAAATGCAATAAGGTAATTATAAACTATAATTGAGTTAATGAATTTTAATTTATTAGTATAAAATTAAAGTTAAATCATATTACAATGAAATTGAATAAAAGAATTAATAAAAAAATCGATTTTGGTGCATGATTTGTACATTAAGATTGAGATAGTTGGAGGGAAAACTTCTTGTCAACGAAGCTATATTATATTATACGTATAATGAACAACCTAATTACTATAATATCAATATATATGCACTATTGCCGCGTCATTTTGTTAGAGGCATTAGTTTGTTGTTTAATCGTGTTAGCTCGATCATATTTAGCTTTTCCTCTTTATTCTTTGAGAATGAAATTCCATTTAAAATGTCTTGTTTTCTTTTTTGAGGTATCCATCCCATTCAAGATGTTTTATTTTTCTTTTCTTTTTTCCGGCAAAAATTAGCTCTTCAAAAAAATGTAGACCACTTTTTCATTTTTTACACCTTTTTTTAATTCTTGTGTCAAAAAAAAACAACAAAATATTACTATAAATTTGATGGAGTTATGTAATTTCTCATACTTTTGAATTCTTATTTGTTGTTAACATTTTGTAAAAATCATAATTGAGAGACATTAGTTTGTTGTTTAATACTCCCTCCGCTCGGAATCTCCATTCAATGGGTTTTTTTGGCACCTTTTCCACGTCTGATGATGGGTTTTAAATGGATTTTGAAGAACTTTTTCTTTACATACACGAGCGAGTATCCGTAAAAGAAAATTTTCAAAATCCATTTAAACCCATCTCACAGGGTTCCCGTAAAGAAAATTCTTCATCCATTTTAAACCACATCGAGACAGGGGAAAAATCCTCAAAAAAGCAAAAAGAAATGGGACACGCGAGATGCGAGGAAGTAGATGAGAAAATCGAAAATCATACGTTAATAAGTCGTGTCAATGAAAAAGATAGTGAAGCCAGTTTTAGTACATCCACAATTGTACGAGCCTTCTATTGATATTATTGCAAGAAGGTCGAAGAATAAGATAGAATGCAATTCAATAAAAAAATATATATAATAAAAAAAAAATTTAAGAAGAAGGAGATGACAATGTATGGTATGTATATATATTGAATGGAATTAGATGATCATAAGATGAAGTCGGAATCATCCCACTGGAGAACAGCAGAGCCCAAATTCTGCTCGCGTTTGAGCTTATCTTTGAGGAACCAATCGCATACCTTCCCGGCGTTGAGCTCCTTTATCTCGCATCCTTCCTGCTCCGATATCACTTGCAGCAGATTCAATGATGATATCTATAAATACCGGATTCATTTCATTCATTTATTTAATTACTGCAGATTTAAAGAGAAAGATGTATATAATTGGATTGATTAATGTACCGTTAGTCGACATAGAAAGCGCTCGTGCGAGCTGAGGCCTGACATCTCCACTAAACCGGCTTCTTCCAGCGAAAGGAAACTTCGCCTCTCCGTTTTCTTCTCTCCACCGCCGTCGCCGCCGGCCTTCACTCCCACCCTACTTCCCCGCCGGACGAATATGTTTTCCGGCCGATTATTGCTCGTGAAAATTCCAAGTTTGAGGAGGGGTGGAGTTAATTGACAGATGGCGTTCATCGTGATACGGGAAGGTTTATCTCTAGCTTTGTGGTTCAAAATTTACCATTTTTTGAGATATATACCATTGCTAGCTCGTTAATTGGGCTTTTTTTTTTTTTAAATTTATAACCACATTGGGCTTTCTTTTTTATGTAGGTGGGTTAAATTTAATGGCCGTTGCATTCATAACATAAAAATATAGAGATTTATTAGGACCTAAAAATGCCTTAGCCCAATAGTGAGAAGTCGCAAATTGATCGGAGTCTTGAAGTGGACACGGGTGGAAAGGAAATGATTGGCGACGGAAGCTCCACGCAGAGAGTGCTGCTATGCTCTTTGTTGTCTCATTTTGGTTCTTTACATTTTATTTTTGGACTTCATAACATCTTCATAAAGTCAAAATCCAAAATAAAAGAGCTAAACTCCATTTAATTACAGTATTTTAATTAGTAGGTCCATATCTTTATTACCTTTTGCTTTCTATAGTTTACTCGTTCCTGTCCATTTATCTGAATATGTGTATCGAGTTGTCAACATACGCATGACAAGTAATATGGGATTTTTTTTTTTAATTTTTATTTATTTATTTTAAACTATAATTTTTATTTACAAATCCGAGACACTTAAATGGAGACGAGGGGGATTAGTTCGTACTAATATCTATTGTGCCTCTTTTCTTTGTCCAAATGTCGGGTGAGTATAAATAAATGGTTCAAAAATAGAAATTGTCAATCTCTTAGCTAGTGTTTTAATAGTATTTCTCTCTAATTGTTAATTGGAGGCGTGATTACTTACATCTGCCAATTCTTTTTCTTCTTCGCTAATTCTTAATTGATTATATTATCGATCCAATCTATACACCAATCCAACTCTCCTTACAATCTAATTCGAAATTTAGTTGGCCATATTGATTAACCCTATTTAAACTATATAATATACTTATTCCGTCTCGTTTATAAAGAACACACTGATCATTATATAAATTTAATTTTGTTAAATGAGATACAGTATATATATCCCAACCTCAAAATCATCTTCTCGGTGGAAGACCTATTTTTCTTTTAGATTTATTGGAAAAATATTCGAGTCGAGTCAGGATAAATAACAATATTCCTATAAATAACAATAATGAATCAACAATTCCTTTTATATTGAAGGAAAAAGAAAATTCCTTTAGAAGACAAGAAAAAGGGATTTACAGACACCCGGACCGGAGCGAGCCGGTTGCAGAACCCGGTTTTCTTCATCTTGTTAAGTTCTTCAACAAATTGTTCGCCGCCTTAGCTTAGGTTTTGTTCCAAGCTTCATCTTCTCGCATTCTGCCCATAAAATTCTGTTTGAATCATAGCTGTTAAACAGAGATTCATCGTTTCTATAGCGAATATATAGGAAGAGCGATCAATATAATTGTTAAAATTGAAGATAAATCTTGAATCTGCAAAAAGTTTATGATCCATATGGTTGAACATTCATCGGTCGGTGGAAAATGCTCTTCGGCGGCGCACTGCATCACCGGCACACTTTAGTCCCAATCCTTCCATCTCAAAGCCTGTTTTCGCCATGTCGAGGTCCGCACAACCACGATTTCTGTTTTTTTTTGTTTTTTTTTTCGATTTTATTACTATTATTTACAGCAGTTTTTTTTCATATTCTATATTAGCTCAAATTTATTGGGGAGTTTTCTGTGTGTTGAGGTGTTCTAATCGAGGTATTCTGGAGAATTCTGGAGTTTGTCTTTTCGTTTTAGAGGAATTGTTTTGGGTGTTAGTTATACGATCTCCCAAAAGTTTGGAATTGTTGATAGAACAGGAGGTTTTTTTAAGGCCTTTTGAATCGATCAAATTTGGTTATTCATGGTATTTTTTACTGCAGATTGTTGACAGTTGGAAACGCTAGACGAGCATTGCGATCTCTACGGACAAGACAAACTAGCACCTCTTCAGAAGAGCTGAAATATGGAGCCAGTATTCGAGCAGCGTTGTGCACTCCTCAATCCAGATTATTCTCGCAGTATTTGTTGCCTAGATCAGAGCATGCTTCAAATGCATCATATAAAAGAGGCTTTAGGAATTACACATCCGTTTCTTCAAGCGGTTCTATGGCCTATAATGCTCAAATTGCTTGGAAGAGGTTGGCTCAAGCTTCAATGCGTGATAGGCAGAAAGCATCTCTCACCATTAACAAAATTGCTCAGGCAGTGAGCTTGGGTTTGAGCCGTTCTTACTTTATTGTTCCTGGATTATTTACTTTTATCTGTGGCTCCCAGATGGCATTAGCGAATGCTGTTCAAGAAACGGATGTTCTTCCTCCGAGGAACAGTTTCTACGCGCATGCTGAGGGTAGCCATCTTTTTTTGACCCGAATGGTTATTTCTGGATTCGAGGGCCTTATCTTGTTGCTAAGAGCTTTATATCTCAGTTTTCTGTTTGCACCGAGCATTGCCATGGCTCCATTTGCGGATAGCTTTGGGCCCGAGTTCAGGAAACTATGGCTTCAGGTTGTTCATCGAACTCTAGAAAGAGCAGGTCCAGCATTCATAAAATGGGGGCAGTGGGCTGCCACAAGGCCAGATCTTTTCCCTAGAGACTTGTGTATTGAACTGTCGAAACTTCACACTAAAGCCCCTGAGCATAGCTTTGCTTACACTAAGAAGGCTATTGAGCAAGCATTCGGACGTAGAATTTCTGAAATTTTTGATGACTTTGAGGAAGAACCTGTGGCCTCTGGAAGTATTGCACAAGTTCATCGAGCTTCGTTGAAGTCCCGCTACCCTGGGCGCCAGGTCAAACCAATGCTAGTCGCGGTTAAGGTGAGACATCCGGGCGTTGGTGAGTCGATAAAAAGGGATTTTGAGATAATTAACATAGTGGCAAGAATGTCAAGGTTTATTCCTGCATTGAATTGGCTGAGACTGGATGAAAGTGTTCAGCAGTTCGCTGTTTTCATGATGTCTCAAGTTGATCTAGCTCGAGAAGCTGCTCATTTGAGTCGATTTATATATAATTTTCGCCAATGGAAGGATGTTTCTTTCCCAAAGCCTGTTTATCCTTTGGTCCATCCAGCTGTGTTAGTGGAAACTTTCGAGCATGGAGAAAGTGTTTCTCATTATGTGGATGAGCTTGAGGGGAAGAATGACAGAGTAAGAAGTGCTCTTGCCCACATTGGAACCCACGCCCTGCTGAAGATGCTTCTGGTATCCCATTTTCACATTTGTTTTCTCTAGTTAAATCTTTTATCTTTCATTAATCATTATATAATTAGGTATGTGCGATATCTCTATTCTTTTCTTTCTGCATGTGCATATTGGTTGAATTATGTGACTATGAGACATTGAATTACTTTTCAGGGGCTGCCTGTTAGTTCTCTGTTTCTTATAATACTCTCCTTGTGGGATATTTAGGTGGATATATGTTACTATGATATAATTCCATCAGCTAGTAATCCATAGTATGTCGTGATTGAATATTGATACATGGTTGATTTACAAGGGTGCAGTCATAAAGCACTTATTTAATTTTCTTTCACTCATAATTTGTATTTTATATTCTGAAGTTGCCTCGTGTCTATTGGGCTATAAATTTGATTTTTTGATGCCTTTTTTTTTCATATGATATGATTTATATGTTGCACGTAACTAGGAAAAGCTGACAGTATCCTTCTAGATTTCTGCATCATCTTTCTCAGATCTTGTTTGTCTTACTAGGTGGACAACTTTGTTCATGCTGATATGCACCCTGGAAACATCCTTGTTCGTGGACCTCAGGGCAAGCCATCTCCCAAAAAGATCTTTAAAACTAAGCCGCATGTTATATTCCTTGATGTAGGGATGACTGCTGAACTTTCCAAAACTGATCGTGTAAATTTACTGGAGTTCTTTAAGGCTGTTGCACGTAGAGATGGGCAAACTGCAGCAGAGTGCACACTGAAACTGTCAAAGAAACAGAAATGTCCAAAACCTGAGGCCTTTATTGAGGTAAATAAGTTTGCCCCGCACTAATTTGGGTGATTTTGAGTTTTAACAATTCTGACTGCATGCGAAGTTCCATTGCTATTTCATCTAGGACTTCCTAAATTCATAATTCATGCTTCCAGACTCTCATATGATATACTTTTGTTTCCTTTGTGCAATAATTGTGCTTTCAATGACTTTTCTCATTTATATCACCTTTTCACTTACTTCCTAACAGGAAGTGAAAGAATCATTTGATTTCTGGGGTACACCAGAAGGAGATGTGATCCATCCAGCTGAATGCATGCAGCAATTGCTTGAGAAAGTTCGACGTCATAAAGTAAATGTTGATGGGAATGTTTGCACTGTGATGGTGACAGTTCTGGTCCTTGAGGTAATTATATCTTATATGTCAGTTATTCAGTACGATGCAGCCTTTGATAGCTATGTTTAGAAAAATCGACTTTGTCCATTCTGTTTGTGAACACGCTAGAAGCCTAGAATATAGTTAACATAGTGTATCTTCTTTTCTGTAATAAAGGTTGGAGATGGGTATAAAAGCTGGGATGACAAGTTCTTGTGTGATTTCCACACTGATTGTCTTTGAGCACTATATCTGTTGAAAAATAAGTTGAACTTCTCATACAAGTTTCAGAATAAATAATTATGGTAACACTGCTAGAGCATCGTTAGCATAAGAAACTATTCTTGACATCAAATACATTTAATTTTATGCTACTGTATCTTATTTTCTGTAGTAGAGGTTGGATAAGGGTAAAAGTTGGGATGACAAGCCTTTGCCTGATTTACATACTGATCATCTTTTGTGCACTATATCTGTAGATAAATCATAAATTAGTTGATCTTCTGTATTAAGTTTCAGAAGAAACAAATTATAGTATGATAGTATCTGATCCGAGCTTTGGCCCGCTGCACACTGTACTTTGGACCCTTGTGCACTATGTGGGTTGGATTGGAGCAAATTTCCTGTGCCACAGGTGTGCAGACTTCCAAAGTACATGCGATCTTTGTAATTAATGGAAGTAGTCTTAATTACAAAGAGACCATTTTTGCTTCCATTAATGGTCTACCCTCTTTTTTTTGGCTGATTGTTTGACAAATGCAGTGTTTTAAAGTACTCTGCTGCCTTTCTAGACTACTAAATATTCTTTGGCTCGTAGGGGTGGCAACGGAAGCTCGACCCAGATTATGATGTGATGCATACACTGCAAACACTGCTCCTGAAATCTGACTGGGCAGCCTCACTTTCTTATACAATCGAACGTCTGATGGCACCATGAGTGGGACTTGAGCAGCCGATATTTACTAGTGCTGTATAACAATTTTTGAAATGTAGGAACACTTTTTATAATTTAGAGATAAAATTGTATATCACCTCATACTCATAGAATCATATACATTACTCCTCCTTCACATCTTCAGCTGGCTCTAATGATTGCAGTCTCAATTTTGTAAGGACATATGTTATCATCTACTATTATTCATTTTTCTTTCGTTGACGGCGTTGATGTTATAATAAGAGCCGGCAGTTCTTCAACATCTATCTTTAAATCGTGGAATATTGCATTGCATATTGCAAGTTTTGCTGATACAAATTTTAGTTTTCTTTGTTTATTGAACGCGTAACAACTTCTCCGAGGCTGGAAGAGACTATTTTAGCTTGAATTGGTGCAAACTAAGAGAGGCCACGTCGATTATTAGTTGCCACGTGTATGTTTGTTATAATGGGTTAGTGCGGCTTGGTGGGTTGGGCTGGGGACCACCTGAACAATTTGGAACATTAGGAATTATCCCACACCGGAAAAATACAAGAAAAGGGCACATATATAAGGAGAAGGATCAACAATCTATATCACGACCTTACTTGAACAGGATCTGTTCTATAGGCTCGTACCTCTGTATCCTTGAGTTCTAAGGAGACAGGAAACCAAGTCTGGTTGATGAATTCTGGCTGCTCGACTAGAGCGTGATTAACAGCGTCTAGTGGCTCGGTTATCGAGCTGCTAGTGCCGTAGAGGATCGTTCTTGTTTGGCCTGGCTAGGCAAGATGGTCGTGCAGCTGTCTGACGGACTATATATTTTTTTGCTTTTTTTTTTGGTTACTTTTTTATAAAAATTGAGTTTAGTCAAGAGGCACAGTAAATCTGTGTTTCTGTTTGCAAAATTTTCCGAGAAGTAATGGAACATAGAATATGATGCAAGTTAGATTGCACGGTTTCTTCACACTATAATTTTTAAACCTTTCTGTCCCTTTCTGAATGAATACTCAATTACAAGAATGCTTCACAGTTTCTAAAAGAAAAGGAAAGTAAAAAAAATAAAATAAAGAATTAACAGTTCCTATCGAATTTCTGCTGTCAAATACCTAAAATGCTAAAACCTAATCCGAACAAGGGATTAATCTACATGGTGAAATTATTTATGTACCTCAATATAAAAAAGAACACGCTTAAAGAATAAAAATGGTTGAATTGGTGTTCTATACATCTTCGAACAGGTGGACATGATCCTCAACGCACAAGTATACTATCTCTCTCAAGTTACTCAGGATTACTGGAATATCATCTCCTTTTATCTGCGAAAGTTCATGGAGAACAGTTTAAGTAAATGTTTGAAAACTCATATTGCAGTAAAGCTACGAATATAGCTTGATTTGAATACCATAACAGAAGTTCAGCTACCTGCCTCTTGGTTTATATTCAATTTAGTAGGGTGGAAGATTGGTTAGCATCGCATGCTGGTGCCCTTCAAGAACTGTGTTTACTGTTACTGCAACACAGAATTGATTATTCAGGAACTAGCAAATGCAACCACTGAAGATGGCCAAATGTCTAAGCTGTAGGTTGCACAAAAAGGATAGAGAATTGAGACAAGTACTTGGTTCACAGCAAGGTTGCACAAATCTTCGACCGCTGCACTAATACTCTGGAGAGCCATTTTCTCTACCTGTAAAATTTATTTCCAAACCTTTAGTCCGTTCCCAAAATGATAGACAAAACTATTGCTAGCACATACGTATTGGATATATACCTCCATCACTTTCCTTTTGGCTTTGTGTCGTGAAGGAAGAAGACGTATCTCATCATTCAATTGAATGCAATGAGTAGCATTTTCTGGTGAGATGAAGTCCACCACAATATTCACACATGACTGAAAAGGTAACCACCCAGCAGCAAATGATAAGGAGATGCTCTTTCTAGTTCTAGAACTATACTTGATTAAAACGACATTGTCTTGATTGCTACTATAACATGGGGATTGCCAACTTCGTTTTCAATTTGGGAAGAGGAAATTTCTGAGGTAAAAATCAATCAACTTCTTTTCAAAAAAAAAATAATAATTAAAAAAAAATAAATCAATCAACTAATTTTTTTAGGGGAAAAAAAAACAATCAACTTGAAAGATCTTATGAGGCAGATTTTTACATTCATCTGCAAAACCGGAATGCCTTTAAAGTTCGTGTATTTAAAGAAGATTATTCCTTCCAAGGTAATCTATCCATTTTATCTTCAAAAACAGGTCGCTGCCAGCTGGCAGGAAAAAGAAGGAATTTACTTTAACATTAGCATTTAGCAAAATCTTCTTATGAAGATGCTTCTGATCAACATATAGCAAAATCTAATGAAACTAATAAGCCTTATGAGAGAGTGTTTGGTTGCAAAATTTACCTTGATCTTTCTAATTTGATAAGGACATCCAGCAGGAATGAAGACAGCTTCTCCAGGACATTGCTCAAAAGTCCATGGTTGAATATCTGATAGCAGTGGGAGCACGCTTAATCTTAGTACGTATGGATGACTGCAAGAAAGATATAGGAAACTCTATCACACTTACCATACTCCTCTTTTAGTCTCAATTTATGATATGCATCAAGGAAGAAGTTCTGATCAAGAACAGGATGAACCTGTTACAGATACACACAAGGCAACAAGTGCGCTTAGTTGCAATTTACAATAGTAGATTTCCTACAAGAAAAAAAGTGAGAAGGAAACATACATGTTTCGGATAGTTGCGTGCAGGGGTGAGCCCATTTGAATGTCTAATGAGGTACTCCAGAAGTTTTGGTGCATCTTGCCGGGAAAAAATGTCCCATTGTGCACCACAACAATCAGTTGCTTGCTTATCTTCACTAGAACAAGAGCTTTCTATATCTTCCTCTTGAAAATTCTCATCAGAGTCTTCAGAGTTTTCATAACTTCCACAGCAAATAAGTGATGCCTCATTATCATATTCACTGTCATCAGACAAATTTCCATTTTCATCATGAGATGCCTGACCTCTAAGTGGATCGCTGGAGTAAAATGGTACATTTTCAATTCCATCTGGTGGTATTATCTTTTCTCCAACGTCCTGCAATCCTGATTCACCAGTGTCTTCACTCTGCAACGATGTTTTGCCTTTCTGATCACTGGAATTACTATGGGATTGTGCAAGATGGTTGTCTCGAGTCTTGTATTTTTTCATCAACTTTTCGATTTTATCAATCTGTTCTGGGGATATTGGAGCATCCGTAGCATAAGCAAGAATATTTACCTGAGACATAAATGGAGTAAGTTATATCTATATCATGTCCTCACATGAAAGTATCAATCCAAATTAAGTACATCAGGCACACAGGTATATGCACCAAACATGAAAACGAATAACTTAGAGCAGGAGTATTTGCTGATGCAAAGAAAGAGATTCTACATATTTGACCAACTCCTACCGTATCATGTGATTCATAACATAGTTTTGACAAATAATCAGCCTGCACAAGTTCTTCTGGACCTCCATATGAAAAATAGATACAGGGACCTAAGTCATGCTTTGGCAAATCCTTTGGCAACTTCAAACTGACATTCAAAAGGCCAGACACTGGATTGACGTACTCTGGAAGAGGTAAGGCATTTAAAATCTCATTGTAATGGAGAGGGAAATGCTTCTGAAACAAATTGGAAGAAAGCCAAGCTTTGAACTTTAGAACTTTCTGCTGTATACTTGCATGTGTTTTCTTCTCCAGTGAACCCATAAATATCCGCTTCCGATTAATTTCCACCTGCAAGGCGAAATTGGCAGTATTATCTTAAGATGAATTGAAAAAGTAAATAAATCTCATCATGACGAGATCCCAAGAGAAAGGAAAAGAGAAAGGTGGCCCATGGAATTCTTATTGATACTAAAGTAAATGAACATGGGGTTTTGCATTTGGAAGATTATAGGCTTGTAAACCCAACTGGATATAGTAAACCAATTTTCATGCTTTTAACAGCATGTGAGCAGAACAGAAAATCTTTTCCAGCTAAAAGGGCAGGAGAACAGAAAACCTTTAATATGCTTCTCAGTAGGTAGGTGAACCAAGAACAAGATAGAGACAGGGAAAGAATAAACATGGTGAGCAAAAAATCATTAGTGAATATCATTTCCCTTTTAAATGCTCAGTAAACAGTCACATCATTATGAACAATACTGCAAATTTTATTCATATCCATCACCAGATGCAACATAAATTACTCCATATCAGGGTCACAAATGCAGGTGGCGAAGGCAGAGCAACAGAGATAGAAAGAAGCACAGTGCAGACCTCACACCAATCCAAGCAGTTCGTTTCTTTCATGCCACCTTCATCACAAGAACCTGAGCTCTTCATCTCCATATACAAACAAAACATGATAACTGGATCCCAACACAAGCCTGAATTGCTCTTAAGCACATTTCGAACTATAACTGGGTGACCTCTACCCCAGTGACTCTGGAAATGCTCAAGGGTCTCCTGATGAAGGTCCTTTAGAGTTGGACTATACAGGTAGTTGTTGTTATAACCTATTTTCTTAGATGGTTCCTTCTGCGGCTTAAGCTCACTGTATTTTTCGTCAAAGTCGTTGCACTTTGAACAACATTCAGAAGCATCTGTAGTTGGAAGGTTATAGCTATCCAATATATCTTCTGCTTTATCTTCCAGATCTCTAGTCCAGTTAAAAGGAAATATACATCTTAGATCAAGAAGGCTGCCACCACAACCTCCAATATCTGTAGGTGGGCAAGGGATACTGCCATTTTCACTAGTTTCCCAGTTTTGCGAGGAGATAACGGACTGACTGGGAGGCCTGCGAGAGTTATGCCTTGATATAATCTGCTTAACATCACCAGATATTTTCCTTTTCTTGCAACTTTTAAGCATAGAACTTCCAGAAGAACTACGTTGAGAAAGCTCCTGGCAACAACTTAAGCAAAGATTATATGAACACTTTGTGCAGGTCCTGTGGTAGTCGATAATCATTGTTTTGCATTTGCTGCTGCACTTCAAGGTAAATCACCCAGGAATCAGTCGCCAAGAAAGAGACTTGAGTGAAACGCATAGGTATCTGAGAGCAATAAAGAACTTACCAGCAGAATGATGTATTAGTGCCCAACTGAGTCTGTGGAATCAGTATTTCAGATTGTTCTTTTCCTATTGCAAGCATAATTGGAGTTATGGTCAAAAAGGGGAACTATATTATTATATGAGATGAGCTCAAGTATCTTGTACCTGCAGCTGTAGATTCTTTCTCAAGCTCGATTTTCTGATCATGATTTACTTTTTTCAGCAGTGGAAAAAGCATGTAGATCAAATAGAGAAGCAATTGTTTCCTATCCAACTTCCTTCCACCTCCATAAGATTCCTAGAAAGGAGAGTTGCAGAAAACAGAGAAACTTAATATTCAAATCTTTATTCAAAAATTCAATATATTAATAATCAACCCCATGCCAAACCTTGTGAGTAGCAGGCCTGATTTTCTGTTTCAAACAGAGCTTACAGCCACAAATTCCGCGACAAGCAGGACATTCTGCCTTCACTTCTTGTTTCTCAAAATACCTAATAAAATTTTGAATTAGAATAAGAGCTAGTTGGCCCTGAGCCTTAATCTCTCGCATCATTTATAATCGATACAGTCCTAGCTGTTAAGCTTTACTGCAGATGCTTTAGTAATTATGTTTTTTTACCGCAAGTCGGCAACTCCAAAACATTCTCAAAATTGGTCGATTCTGACATACAATTAAAGTGCACGCTGGAACTTTATGAGAACATTAAATGTCACTTCGACTGCATGCTAGGAGCTCAGTCAAGTTCTTAAGACAGTCAAATAACATAAGGAACACCTAATTTCACTAGGGAACATCTAAATAAGGTGATCAATCAAACTAGTTAAGTAAACAATCAGGATAGAATATTACTATTAAGCTCTATAAAGTAAACGAGCACATAAAATATCCAGAAACAGGATACATCCAAAAGCTATCTTTAGAGAAAGGTTAGAACAAAAAACCTCTCTTTAATGCATTCGAGGCAGAAGAAACGTTTTTTGCAAGTCAAGCACTTAATCAAGCAGCGACATTTACTTCCCCTGCACCAGTGGCATTTCTTTATTTTCTTGGCCTTCACATTCCCCGTCAATGGAAACACCTAGCTCAAAGACAATCAGAACCTGTACATATGACTTAGGAATAACAACTTAGAGCTACATCATAGCATTGAATCAAAAAGAAGCAAGAAACCAACCTGCATTGTACTAATCGGTAAAGGTTCAATATTTTTCGACCGAAAATGCCTTTGCAATAAAGAATCAGCATTAGAAATCCCTCCTATTTTCACATCCAAAACATCATTTTCCTGAACGCTCTGCAGATTGCAATGCGATTGAGAAATCGCCATTACTCCACAAGGCAACACTCTAGTCTCATCCGCTACCGGAGCTACGGCGATCTCCTTGAACTCTCGCTCCTTCTTCTTCTCCACCTGTCTCTTCAGAAACATTCTGATCAATTCCAAATGCAAGTCACCTCTCTTAAAATTCATCTTCTTCAGAGCCTCGTCTAAAGCCTCCGACACGCCCCTCCTCCGCCTCCTCTCCGCCGCCACCGTCGGCTTCTTCGTCAATTTCGGAATCACGCGGCTGCATTCCCCATTACTACTATCTTTCCTCTTCTTGGTCGCATTCCTCTCCAGCTTGAGCGACTCCGGCACTTTCTGCTTATGCTGGCGGTGCTTCCCCTGCAGATAGTGAATATCGCAGAGCGTTTTCCCGTCCATCGCCCGGCGCTTGCACCGCCATTGACGGCCGTCCGTCCGCTTGCAGCGGAACTCCTCCGGCGGCGGATCCTTATCCCGCATTATTCCCGATGCTCTGAATTAGAAGTACAAAACCGCAGAGAAAAGAAAATTGGTGAAAAGAATTCTAGGGTTTGAGAAGGGCGAGAATTTATTGAGAGACGAGAGAGAAATAGAGATAGGAAATTTTGCCCCTACACTCTAACGGACGCTTCAGTCACAGGCACTGCCACTTTAAATAATAGCCGACTCTCAATTTTATGCATCTAATCAATTGTGCGTGGATATATATATATAGATATCTACTGTACGTAAAGATTTATACACACACAAAAACGTGTAACTACGCGTAGTATTCCGATGTATGCATGCGTACAGAGAACAGACTCTTTCTTTGTAAGCTGATTTTTTCTCATTCTGTAATAAGTAGTAGAGTTGATTTATTGTTCGTGATTAATAAGGTTTGATCTCCAAGTATTAAATTTTCATGCTTATTTATTTGATGCTGCTGTTACGTTTTGCTACTACTAGTATGTTTTTGTGAAAGATTGTGATGTTAAGTAGTAGTAGTTTGACAACAGATAGTATCTGATTTGTTTTATGTTGTATGCATCAAATCTACATTTTTGGTAAACAAAAAAGGAGTAATAAATTGAAGATCTTGGTGTTTGGATCAGAAAATAGTAAAGTTAAATGAGGAATTTTATTCTCTGATCTGAACATAGATAATTCTTCTGTTTTTTTTTTTTTTTTTTGATACAGTGTAATTTGCCAATGCATCATAACAAGATGTTTGATGACTAATGAGCACTTTAAGTACTAACTAATGCACATTTTGAAGATGTTATAATTTTAATTATTATTTCACATTTTATTACACTCTGGGTGACAATAATAAACAAAGTATATAGGAGTAGTATTTTCTGTCCAGTGATGATGCTGATCATTGTGTTTCTGATTCAATGGACCCCTTTCTAAATGATTTTTTTTTTTTTTTCTTCTTTTTCATATAGCCTTTGAGAAATGCTGCAACTGACTTTGTGTTGAAATTTCCTTATGTAGTCATATCTAATTTTATTTTACTTTGATTTTATTCTGTCGAAATACTTTGGTGATGAATGAACTGTAGAACTTCAGAGTCCCAGATATGAGAATACAGCAACGTTTGAGAAGCATTTACTCTTCTAAAAGAACATCATTTACTTAATATGAATTCAAGAATAGCACTGATGGAAAAAAAGAAAAAAATAAATAAATTAATTAATTAATTAAAAAGAAATAGCATGAATAAATCTTTGATCTCCTCACAGATTAAGGGTGTGTTTGGTAAAGAAGATGAACCGAGATGAACCAAGATGAGAGATCATCTTGGTTCATCTCACTGTTTGGTAACCAACTAAAATAAACTGGAGGGCCCGAGATGAATACAAGGCCCGTTGATATTTCACTGTTCCGCCTTGTTTAGTCATCTCACGTTTTTGGTCGGATGAGGTGAACTCATTAAAACAGTAACACAATACTTTCTCTCTCTTACCATTTTACCCTTATGTATTTATACGATTTCAAATAATAATAATAATAATAATAATAATAATAATAATATAATAAAATAATAATAATAATAATAATAATAATAATAATAATGTAATAAAATAATAATAATAATAATAATAATAAATAAATAAATAATAACAATAATAGTAATAATAATAATAATAAATCAATAATAATAATAATAATAATGTAATAAAATAATAATAGTAATAGTAATAGTAATAGTAATAATTATAATAATAGTAATAATAATATATAATAATAATAATGTAATAAAATAATCATAATAATAAATAAATAATATCAATAATAGTAGTAATAATAATAATAATAATAATAATAATAATAATAATAAATATTAATAATTTAATAAAATAATAATAATAATAATAGTAATAGTAATAGTAACAATTATAATAATAATAATAATAATAATAATTTAATAATAATAATAGTAATAATTATAATAATAACAAGAATAATAATAATAAATATAATAATAATAATAATAATAATAAATAATAACAATAATAGTAATAATTATAATAATAACAAGAATAATAAAAATAATAACTCAACAATATAATAATAATAATAATAATAATAAATATATTAATAATAATAATAAATAATAACAATAATAGTAATAATTATAATAATAACAAGAATAATAAAAATAATAACTCAACAATATAATAATAATAATAATAATAATTATTATAATAATACAGAGTAATAAATAATAAATAATAAAGGGTACTATTTAATCTCAACGATAAAAAGTGAAATCGGTAGGGGTATTTAATAAGGGTAAAATAGTCAATTTAAATTTTAATATAGAGTTTTGCAATTTGTACCAAACACAATATGATATCATCCGGGTCTGAATTTTTTGCTACCAAATGGTGAGATGAATGATTCATCTTGACACTATTCATATGAGTCATCTTGAGATGAATCATCATTCTTCATCTTGAGATGATTACCAAACGCAGCCTAAAAGTGTCCGTTACCATTCTTTACTGTAAAGGCAGTGAGCAATTGATATTCAATTCTCGGTTTCCCCTTCCCCAGCCATAAAATGAACCCAAAATCAGCATAAACTAATTCCCAAGGCAATGTTTGGTGGCTAAAATGAGCACAAGATAGATAAATAAACTGGACTCATCTATGTGTTTGGTAACTTGGCAGATAATCCAATGAGCCCGGGATAAAACCAGGCCTGTCCCTCATTCACTGTTTCTTCCTCTTAATTTGACTGCTTGAAACCGAGATTTAATTTAACTGGGGTGAACAGTAGTATCGCTTGAAACCCACCATTACACATTTGCCCTTCTTCATTTCAAATCGACGTCAAGCTTCTTTCTCCCAGCCTTCTTCATTTCAAATCGACATCAAGCTTCTTTCTCCGGCTGATTTCAACTAGTATTGCCTTTCTGCTGTTGCAACAATTGAACAAATCTATATTTTTTATTATTCGTATTTTTCTTCAGAATCACCCTGTGTACGATTTTCAGATCGAGGGCTCCCTTCGTCGGCTTTGATAGTTTCGTATATAGAACTCACCAGCCACGCCAAGGAGCAAGCCAAAAGATTTCAAATTGAAGCGTTCGAAATGTCGCAAGAAAAGGGTAAGAATGGGCTCAAACGTTTGTTCTTTTTTTTATTTATTTTTTTAATCAGATTCAGCATTTAAGTAAGCAAATGTTGCAGATTTTGACATTAGTGCATCCAATACCTCTAGCTTTGTTTCTATGGAATAGAAATGCTCCAGCACCTGCAAGGAATCTAGCTTCAAATCTCAGATTTTTTAGGAGGTAAATTCTGCACATTCCAGGTAAACATCATATGTATAAACCCTATTTTCTATACTTGCGACTTTCTAAATTCTGTGTTTGGCGGCTTTTTTCCCGTTTTTCTTTTTTTTTTTCCCCGTTTTTCTTTTTTTTTTCCCGCTTTTCTTAATGTAGCCATCTCTGGATATTATGTAATTTTGTAAAATTTTCAAGGTTATTTTTGTCATTCCATATATGAATCTAGGTTTTGGCCTTTTCTATCAAACACAAATATAAGTTATCTCATTTCCAACATTTACCTACTAAACAAAAACTTAGGCTGCGTTTGGTAATCATCTCAAGATGAAGAATGATGATTCATCTCAAGATGACTCATATGAATAGTGTCAAGATGAATCATTCATCTCACCATTTGGTAGCAAAAAATTCAGACCCGATGATATCTATTGTGTTTGGTACAAATTGCAAAACTCTAGATTAAAATTTAAATTGACTATTTTACCCTTATTAAATACCCCTACCGATTTCACTTTTTATCGTTGAGATTAAATAGTACCCTTTATTATTTATTATTTATTACTCTTATTATTATTATTATTATTATTATTATTATATTGTTGAGTTATTATTTTTATTATTCTTGTTATTATTATAATTATTACTATTATTGTTATTATTTTTATTATTATTATTATATTTATTATTATTATATTATTATTATATTATATATATTATATTGTTGAGTTATTATTTTATTATTCTTGATATTATTATAATTATTACTATTATTGTTCTTATTTATTATTATTATTATATTTATTATTATTATTATTCTTGTTATTATTATATTATACTATTTATTATTATAAATTATTATTATTTTATTATTACTATTATTATAATTGTTACTATTACTATTACTATTACTATTATTATTATTATTATTATTTTATTAAATTATTAATATTTATTATTATTATTATTATTATTATTATTGATATTATTTATTTATTATTATGATTATTTTATTACATTAATATTATTATTTTATTACATTATTATTATTATTTATTATTATTACTATTATTAATTATTACTATTATTATTATTATTATTTTATTACATTATTATTATTATTATTGATTTATTATTATATTATTACTATTATTGTTATTATTTATTTATTTATTTTTATTATTTTATTACATTATTATTATTATTATTATTTTATTATATTATTATTATTATTATTTGAAATCGTAGAAATACATAAGGGTAAAATGGTAAGAGAGAGAAAGTATTGTGTTACTGTTTTAATGAGTTCACCTCATCCGACCAAAAACGTGAGATGACTAAACAAGGCGGAACAGTGAAATATCAACGGGCCTTGTATTCATCTCGGGCCCTCCAGTTTATTTTAGTTGGTTACCAAACAGTGAGATGAACCAAGATGATCTCTCTCATCTTGGTTCATCTTGGTTCATCTTCTTTACCAAACACACCCTTAGTTAATTATCCTACACTATTCATGCAAGTTACCTAATTATTATTAATCATTCCACATCTTAACCTTCCTACCAAACACAGCCCAAATCTGTAATTTATCTAGATTTTCCCTCGTTGTCGTTTTCTCAAAGTGAGTAGAAGTTGTTGAGTTTTTAAAGGCATTAAAAAAAGGGGTTTTCTAAAATTGGGAGGTATCAAGTGAAACAATAATCTTTCCGCTAAAACTTTCATTCTTCTACTTTTTTAATGTTTTTCAATATTTTTTCTTGGAATACAAATATCCTTTAAGATTTATAGTGAAAATATATATATACGTATATGGTACTTATTTTTAGGCTAAAAACCTCGACTATGTATTTACGTGCAAATCGTCTTGCCATCCATGAAAATTTTATTTTTGGTATTTTTCTTTTATTTGTTGAGGGTCCCATCAGTGAGTTGCCCTGCGGGAGAAGAATTATAATGACATATGAGTATTATTTATTGTGCTGACATATAACGTACTTTTTCAAAGATAAAAAAGAAAATTAATTGAGAAATCTATTCACAAGATAAACAGTACTTTCATTATATAGAATCTTCTTCACTTATTACGCATAAAATTGCAAAAAAGCGACCTTTCCCTTTACAAAATTACCTCTTCCGATGGAGATCAAATAGCCATTGTCTAAACAACATTTTAATCCCACAAAATACGATGTCGTTCCTCAAAACGATTCATTTCCGATAAGCCACAGCCAATCGAGAACCACACCCGAAAATATACCACCAAGAAGAAACACAACTAGCAGATTACCCAATACATTTTGCTCCGGTGCCTAAAATGATCAAAATCTCATGTATGTTAATAGTCGGTTTTTCGAGTATAAATTAGACGTATAGTTCAAAAACTCACCGTATAGCCCCTTGGAGCAACTGTGAGCACACAAACTGTGAGATATCCGTTTGTTAGTCCCAAAAACGAGACTAACGTAATCATCCATCCTTGATCTCCATACTTAGCCGTGAAGTAGAAGCAAGGAACCAGCAAAATACGCGATAAACAAGCAACGGTGAGACCTTTTCGAGATTCCAATCTAATGGATTCGACAAGAGGAACATACCTTCCTATAAGATCCCAAACATTGTAGAGTGCCACAAGAACTACTGCATACCTACGTTTGAGCACAAAATCAAACTCAGCTGCAGATTTATTTCTGAGTTCAGACCATCATTCAGTTTATTATATGGTTACTTACCATGAGCCTAACTGGTGATTACCGGTGTTTTCGTATAGGAATCCTGGAAAAATTGATAGAGTGAGTGAGAATATCAACCAAAGGTCGAAAGCGTAATCAGCATTCTGAAGTATCAAAATCCTGTTGCTTAACCGCTCTTTTTTATCGTCACAAACCTGCAATGAATAATGTTCTTAAAGATTTGAAATAGAGGCTCAAATTGGATTTGAGAAATTCCATTGCTTTTACAAAATAGTTTCTTACAATTTCATCGTTTGCTGTATGAATCCCAGCAGCAGCAAGATCAGATGCAACTGTTTTAGACCCTCTAAAGCTGCCTTCATTCGGAAATGCTTCACAATCGGTAGTTTGCCAAAGACGAACGCGTAGAGGAATATGCAGAGAAACTCAAACATTGTTGAGAGGGAGAGGAACAGAACTGCGTAGCCACACAAAACAGAGAATCTAAGCAATGAAATCGAAATCTTGATTAAAATGCCATCATGTCAAAGCATGCAATTCTATCAGCATCTATGAAACATGACTACTCCCATTGTTATAAAATTTGCTTAATTATAAACATGAATACAAGACATGAATATATCAAACATAAGTGGTATTAAACGAGTATTTCCAAAAACTAAAAAGGATTAAATCATAGAGTGAGAAGAGTAACTTACTAACACCCTTACGAAGACCATTATCGGTTTTATCAAAAGCCGCTTTTGTAATTAGCCTCAAGCCAGAAGTTAGAGCTCCGGAAGCAGCCAACCCAGCAAAGAACGACTATTTACATGTTTATAAATGCTAATTCAAAATGCTTAAATAAAAAAAATTAATTAAAACAAATGGAAGGATGATTTCACCTGAATCAACTGAGGATCCATGAAAGATAAATCTCCAACTATTCCTCCTTCAACAAAGGCATCTGCAATACCGAAAATAGCTACAAGAACACAAACTCCGACATAATTTCCAATCCCTCCTTTCCCCTCTGTTCCTAAATCTAACTGGTAGAGCAAACAAATATCAACTTAATCTGCAGAAGGCCGAAACGAAGAAGATGCATAAAGCAAGAGAACTCACAATTAGAAGTCCAAATGTAGTCAAGAAGAAAAAGGCGTAACCAAACACGATTCGCTTCCTTGTATCTATCCTTGCCTCATTGTAAGCAAGAATTATCATAGTTCCGATTGCAAAGGGTTGATAAACTAAGGTAAGTACCCTAGAAGGATGGTAATGCTGCAGAGAAACATATGCATCTCTTATGACTAAAAAAATCAAAAAATATTTGAAAATTTTCATCATCAGCAACAGCCCTTTTCTTACATCAACTAACTTACTGGAAACACTTGATAGTAATAGTCTGCGATGGTTAGCATACTATTCCATGAAACAAGAGTGCCTAATCCAAGAATCCAACATATGAAAATGGCCTTGAATTTCCCCTGAATTTTGTTCAACAACAAAAAATAAAATAAATAAATAAATAAAAAAATAAAAAAATAAAAATTAATGCATCAAAAACACAAATATTTATCTGGCAGCATAAGGGAAATAAAAATTTATACAAACCTCAATCCTAGTGGGTGTTGAATTGCTGTCACTCATGGTTGCCCTCCCTCTAAAGAAACTGAATACACACAGAAGTATAAATCACATAGAAAATGCATAAATAAATATGTATGAAAATGCATCACTGAAAAGAGTACATAGAAAATTGAAAGAAGATACTATAAGAATACCAAAGATATATATGAATATAGAAAATAATAGATTTTTGCATCAGATTAAACATGGGATGTGCTTTAATTGACAACATACAGAATATTTTAAGGGCTCAGGGAAAAAGAAGAAGTCAATAACTAATTATGGAGGTCTCAAAAGTCAAATCACGGTACCAGAATAACTACAACTTCACATAAAATAAGGGTTGAAAATATGATGAAACGGGAGGAAAATAAGAAGATAAAAAAGAAAGAAATACCTTGATCTCAAATCAAAAAGGATGACAGCAGAAAAATATATAAACAAATCTGAAGCCTTCACAGCTTTATTACAAGATTTGAAAAAAGTATAAATACATACATATCCACTACAAAGAAAAAGGATTAATACATTTTCAACACTCATCCACACACAGTCTGTGATATGAATCAAAAATACAGAAATTGACTTCTCATTGAAAAAAAAAATAAAGGTAAAGAAATAATAAAAGAAAAAGAAAGCGGTGCAGAATCATAAATAGGGTGCCAATGAAATAAGACAAGACAGTGCATCATAAATTATTTTCCTTTCCATTTTTTCAATTTGATTGTCAAAAGTGAGAAATCTTTCGTTTTAATTTTTTCTTTTTTTTTTGAAAAAGATAAATCCTTCGTTAGAAACTAGGAAATGGGTAATTATTGGACATGACATATTCATGAACGATAAATAATTTGTCATAAATATGAACGATATTCATTATATATATATTAGATTTCTTTTCTGTGTACAGATATTAAAAAAAAAAATGAAATCAAACAAGTAATTGAATCAAATAAATAATTCCCTTTCTGGACTAGAAAAAACTGAATAAGATTTGTCCATCTACGTTTGTAAAAATTCGGCAAAGATTGTCACAGAAATTGATTTTTATCTATTTATGTAATATATAAAAAATCAGGAGATATAAGTATATGACGAAACTGGGATCAAAACTCCACAAATGTAAGAGTGCAAATTTCTTCTTTTCTATTAAAGGAAATGAGATTTTATATCATTACACTTGTTGGTGACTTGTATACAATTTTAACTCCTTTAGTACAAATGAGAAGGCATAGCACACCATTTCTAGATTCACACGAAAACGATGCCGTTTAAAACGATCCATTGCCGATGATCCACAACCAGCCAAGAGCAACACCCGCAAATATACCACCAAGAAGAAACACTACCAACAAATTACCCAACGCGTTCTGCTCTGGTGCCTACAATCACAAACGAGGACGAATGTCAAGTTCTCGTGCATTAAACAAAGAAATATTTTGATGCAAAGTAGTGGGGCCAAGCCCACTGGCCAAAAGTTTCATAGCCGGGCCCGAAAATGGACGGGGCCATTTTTGACAGCTCTAATTGGACGAGTACTACAAAACCTCACCTTATAGCCTCTCGGAGCAACCGTGAGTACACAAACGGTTAGATAGCCGTTGGTTAGCCCCAAAAACGACACCAACATTATCATCCACCCTTGATCGCCATACTTAGCCGTAAAGTAGAAGCAAGGAATTAGCAAGAAACGCAAGAAACAAGCAATCATGAGACCCTTTCGCGACTCCAATCTGATGCATTCGATTAGGGGGAGGTATCTTGATATTAGGTCCCAAACATTGTACATAGCTATAAGGACGAGCGGATACCTAGAAATGCCACAACAAGTCACTCAAAGCTCGACTCGTGTTGGTTTTATTTGTATTGATTGTAGTGGTGACTTACCAATCCCCTAATTTGTGTTCACCCGTGTTTTCGTACAAAAAACCAGGGAAAATCGACAATGTGAGCACGTATATAACGAAAAGGTCCATAACATAATCAATGTTTTGGAACAACAACTGCTTGGTGCTCAAACGGTCATGTTTAACATCATCTGCCTGCAACAACAGCTAATATTCAAGATTTCGATCAGAAATTCAACATTAACCAAAATTTAGTACAAATTGTCTTACAGTTTCGCCATCCATGGTCTTGATCCCAGCTGCAGCAAGATCAGCTGATACTGTTTTCGACCCTTCTAATGCTGCCTTCTTACGGAAGTGCTTCACTATAGGCAATTTCGCGAACACAAAAGCGTACAAAAATATACATAGAAACTCACAGAAAGTCGAGATTGCAAGAAACAACACTGCACACAACGCGTAATAGGACTAGTAAGATAGCATCAGTAACCAAAAAAATTCCAAACAGTTTTGAGGGAGAGAGAGACTTACTAACTCCCTTTCTAAGGCCATTCTCAGTTTTATCAAAAACTGCCTTGGTTACAAGCCTCAAGCCAGAAGTTAAGATGCCCGAAGCAGCCAAACCAGCAAAGAACGACTGAGCAATTCGAAAAACCATAAATTGTGACATACTAGTTCGATTTATCAAACAGAAGCAGTGAAGCGAAAACTCGAGAAATTAAAGAGATAAACCTGCATGAATGGGGGGTACATGAAAGATAAGTCTCCAACCATCCCACCTTGAACATGAGCATCTGCTACACCAAAAGCAGCAACAAAAACACAAACTCCTATATAATTTCCAATCCCTCCTTTCCCTGATGTGCCTATATCAATCTACATTCAATCATTCACAAGAATATAATCAACCATTATAAGTTGTAGCAGTTCATCAATCATCATCATTATAAGCAAGAAAACTAAGCACAACTTACTAATAGAAGTGCGAATGTGCTTAAGCAGAAGAGAGTGTAACCGAATATGTTTCGTTTCCTTGTATCAATCTTGGCCTCTTTGTAAGCAAGAATCGCTATTGATCCAATTGCAAATGGCTGATAAACCAGAGGAAGCACTCTTGAAGGATGGTAATCCTGCCCAGAAAAAAAATGGAATATTAGGAAATGATTCTTGAATTTTTGTTGGTGCACAGCACATATGAGGCATAACTTACTGGGAAAATCTGGTAGTAATAATCGCCAATTGTTAGCATACTATTCCATGAAACGAGAGATCCGAGTCCAAGAAACCAACATACCACCATTGCTAGAAATTTCCCCTTTAATTTAATCAAAATAAAACAAGAAATAATCATTATTTTCTGCTGAGAACCGAATTGAAGTGAGAATTTTTAATCAACACGGACCTCAAGCCTTGCAGGAGTTGGGACGATGCTTGAATCTCCATTGCTCATGGCCGCTCTTCCACACAAACTGGAGAGAGAGAGAGAGAGAGATGATGACAGAGAAGAGGAGATATAGAGATTCACACCAGAGAGAGTGGGTTTTCTACTTTAAAGAAAAAATGGGATATTCTTATTTAATGAGATAGAAACAAGATTTACACAGAATCCTTGAATTTACAAAGTCAACTCTGGGCTACCTACCAAATGGGAAGAATAAAATTAAGTGTTGAGATTTCGCAAACACGAAGCAAGAAACTGTACCTCAAATGTTGATATAATGGAGCAAAATAGAGCTGTTCTTAATTCTGTTAATTCATGAATGCATCGATCAAAGAAACAGAAAGTAAAGAAACCAAATATCGTCCTCAATTTATGTCATTTTCCCTTTTATACACTGAGCGAGAGGGAGAGGGAGAGGGAGAGAGAGAGAGAGAGGGAGAATTGAATATTCAAGTGTGGTCCAAAGCAATTTGCTAAAGGAATTAAAAAAAAAAAGAAGAAGTAAATGTAAAAGGAATCTTTTTTTTTTTTTTTAATTTATTTATCCATGAAAAGGTATGAACAAAATGTGAACATTTATACATTTGCGCTGCCGCTGCTGTATTTATTTATGATAATTGGAGGTCAATCATTTGTCCCTATCGAGAATCGCAAAATTGCGCTCTTGTGGAACAGTCCGACTTTTTTTTATTAGTTTTTTTTATCGAACCTTTGATGGAGATTAAAGATGCATAGATATTATTATTATTAATTAGGTTTAATTTACTTATTTTCTAAGTAATTTCTATGATTATCCCTTTTGTTATTAGACTATAAATATGAGTATTGTTTATGTATTTTGGGAGTTGAATTTTGATAATAAAATTAGAGTTTGTTTGTGTTCTTCCGGTATTCAATAGAGAATCAATGGAATTTCACTCTATCTGCTGTCTTTTCCGGTATTTTGTCAATCAAAATCAACGGATTTAGACGCTTTTTCCCCTGCATCAATTGGTATCCAGAGTCTTGCTACGATCCTCCTGGGCGATGGAGCATCTTTTTGCACCTTTGGACAACGATTATGTCAGATTTGATTTGGTTACGGATTATTTGGGTCCTCCGATTTATGATGATGACTCATCCCCTGTTTTGGAGGAGGATATGGTTCACGACTATCTAGTCCTCCAATTTATGACGATTACCCAGAAGAATTTGACCATATCGAGGAAAAATTTTACCAGTTGTTGAACCGGTTGCAGTAGTGCAACGCGTCCATACGCACTATCCATGGTAAAAAATTTGATTTTGGCTTCGAATATTCAAGTTTTTATACACATATTATTATTGCCAATATTGTGGAAAAGTTCTCTTTGGTGGCGGAATATCACTCATGGCTTCGTAGCAGTAATAAAACAGTTTGTGTTATTTGTGAAAAGATTAATGTTAGATACAAAGCAATTGTTGATCTTCGTTGTCGTGAGATGCACTTTGAGTTTCTGATGCCTTTTGCAAGTGATAATTTCTTTCGAGACGAAGCTGCATCCGATTCGGATGAATCGTTTCGATGCAGAGGAGAATGATGGAGATTAAAGATGCATAGATATTATTATTATTATTATTTAATTAGGTTTAATTTACTTATTTTCCAAGTAATTTCTATGTTTATTCCTTTTGTTATTAGACTATAAATATGAGTATGTTTATGTATTTTGGGAGTTGAATTTTGATAATAAAATTAGGATTTGTTTTTCCTTGTCTTGTGTTCTTCCGGTATTCAATAGAGAATCAACGAAATTTTACTCTATCTGTGTTCTCTTCCGCTATTTTGTTAGTCAAAATCAACGGATTTAGACGCTTCCCCTGCATCAACCTTGATGTCGTGTCGCCCAAAAAAAAACTATATCCATTTTATTTGGCATATACTCCATATACTCATAAAAAAATTAATTCTTTTCACCTTTCATATATATGTTTAATTTCATCCGATGCGGTGATAAAAAAATCTGTTAAAATGAGTGATAAAGTTGTTAAAAATATATACTCCGTACATAGTAAAATTATACGAATAAAATTGGTCTTTCAAATATAATATTCGTAAAGTTTTACCATTATGGATTTACATATATCAATTAAAATCGAATACTGAAGTTGACTAAATCTATAATAATATTTGCAATTAACTATTATCATTATAGTCGATAAATTCGGCATTTAGTTCTACTTTTTATATTTATATTTCAATTCGCATGCTACTAATTTCGCCCACTCTATAAATTAGAACCACGTCTTGAACTTTAATTTATATATTTATTCATCACATAAACACAAAAAGATTTGAGCCGCAGACATGGAAAAAACCTTGCTGATTGGTGTTCTCGGAGGTGGAGCTGCTGGTGTCGTTGCTGTCGTTATTACAATAATCTTAATTATGAGAAGCACAAGAAAGAAATGAAGCCCTGAAATTCCTCAAAATTTGTTAAATATAGTATGTGGTAAAAAAGAAGAAAAAAAAATGCTGTAGGAGTTTGTATTTCGTCGAAATTCGACGGGTATTATTGTATATTTTATAAATAAAAGTATAAAAATAATATATGTGTATATTTATATTTAAATAATACTCCCTTCGGTCTTTTCAAGTTGATACACTTTTTTTCAGCATTTGTGGCAAACGTTTTCAAGCGTCTCGATGATGAGTTTTAAAATATATTCTTAAAGAATTAAGAATATATTTTAAAACTCATCATCGAGACGATCGAAAACGCTTGCCACAAATACTGAAAAAAAATATATCAACTTGAAAAGACTGGAAGGAGTATAGTATATATCATGGACGGAGTGAGTACTTTATCAATGATAAATGTGTAGTATTTAACATTTTAATATAGATTTTAATTTTTAACAATTGGGATCCTCTACACCCATTTTGGTGTTTCAATTGTTTACCAAATTTTAATTTCTACTAGTTTTATATATTTTTATTCAATAATTTTAATATATAATGATTTAGTTTAATTTTATAATTGTTTTCTAGGTTCACTCATCCAAATTAGGGTTTATAATTATTTTTTAGCATTTAATTTTAATTTTATAAGCTAAAATAGGGTTGATAAATCCAAAATTAGGGTATATTATTTTTAAAAATTCTATTTTTTAGTTATAAATATTTATTATGATTTATTATAATATAAAAAAATATTTTTATAAAAAACATTATAAAACTAATAAATTTTAATATTTGGTACACAATTGGAACACAATACTTGGTATAAAGGATACCATTCCAATTTTCAAAAGCAAAGCCATCATAGATTCAGAAGAAAATATCGATAATAAATTTTAAACGAAAAATCATATTAAGAACTTTAATTTAATATAATTACAAAGGCGAAGTTAAAAAACAACACAAAATTTTAGTGATTATTCAGTTTTTCAGTTCCTTTCCTGACTTATTAAAATAATCGTACCAAAAATAATCAAAATAAATAAATAAAATTATTTGATAATTAAATTCGTATGTAGCTCGATTCAAATAATGCTATTTTGCATGTTTTAGAATAATTATAGTATCTAATTAAGTTATAATAATCATCCGCATAAAAGGAAAATCTTTGTTTATCATAAAAATTGAAATATCATTAAATTTGTATGAAATAATCTTCAAAAATCATGCAACTTATCTTATAAATAATAATCTAATTTTAAATAACAAAAAAAATAAAAAAAAAATATATATATATATATATATATATATATATATATGTGGCTAGCCATATATGGCCACATACTATACGCTTAATTCAAAGCCATAATTTGAAAGTGTACACAATAGTCAAATTAAGATTCAATGTTTCCAAACACAAGAGTACACCAAGTTATATTCATCAATTGTCATCAGTATCACTAGCCACAAAACTAAAATTAAACAAAATTCGATTATGGTCATTTGGATCTTCTAGAGGGGAAAAAAAACACGAATTGAAAATTGAAATTAAAATTAAAATCAAATCTCTAAGCAACCTGACTATTAACAAACATTTGTTCCCATTTCCCAAATCATCAAAAGCTCCTAGCTACTATAGCCTTTTCCTACTGCAAATGAGCTCCATTTGGAGATCAAGTAGCCAAAACCTCATCACTTTCGCTCCTACCAAAACGACGTAGTTTTGAATACTTTGTTCGTCAAAATGGTTCATTTCCGATAAGCCACAACCAATCAAGAACAACGCCCTGAAAATATACCACCAAGGAGAAACACTACTAGCAGATTACCCAACGCATTTTGCTCTGGTGCCTAAAATAATCAAAAAAAAAAAAAAAAAAAAACTCCTTCCATGTTAGAAACCACGTCGTTTTGAAGATATATTCTAAATTCTCAAGTACATTATATTATAGTTCAAAAACTCACCTTATAGCCCCTTGGGGCAACTGTGAGCACACAAACTGTGAGATAGCCATTCGTTAGTCCTAAAAACGACACCAACATAATCATCCATCCTTGATCTCCATATTTAGCCGTGAAATAGAAGCAAGGAATGAGCAAAGCACGCGACAAACACGCAAACATCAGACCCTTTCGAGACTCCAATCTGATGGCTTCGACTAGAGGAACGTATCTTCCTATAAGATCCCATACGTTGTACAGTGCCACGAGTACAACTGCATACCTGCATTTGGATCTCAGATTTATCATCAAAAAACCAAATGAATCATTGAGTTTGTTCTAGTGTAAGACTTCATTACCATGCGCCTAACTGGTGATGGCCCGTGTTTTCGTACAAGAATCCGGGGAAGATTGATAGAGTAAGCGCGTAAATAAACCAAAGGTCGAAGGCGTAATCTTTGTTCTGAATCAGCAATGTCTTGTTGTTGAAACGCTCGTGCTTAGCATCACTAACCTGGAAGAATAGGCAAATAAAGTTTCGAAGGCAAATAAAGTTTCGAAAATGTGGACTCAAAATGAAATGAATCTTCAATCAATTTAGCTTTACATGTTGGTTGTCTGAGGTATGGATCCCAGCAGCAGCAAGGTCAGATGTAACTGTTTTGGACCCTTCTGAAGCTGCCTTCTTACGAAAATGCTTCACGATTGGCAGTTTTCCGAAGACGAATGCATAGAGGAATATGCAGAGGAACTCAAACAACGTTGAGATAGAGAGGAACAGAACTGCATATTATGCCATATCAAAAACACTTGACTACTGTTCTCTAGTAACAAATTCACTAGATTTGCTTACAAAACTAGAGAGAGAGAGAGAGAGTAACTTACTAACGCCCTTACGAAGACCGTTATGAGATTTTTCGAAAGCTGCTTTTGTAATAAGCCTTAAGCCAGAAGTTAGGGCTCCGGAAGCAGCCAAGCCAGCAAAGAATGACTGTTTGAAGAAGAAAAGATATTGAAACGAAAGAGGTAAAAATCGAAAAAAACGACGAGGATTAGAGAATCGGAACCTGCACGAAGTCGGGATGCATGAAGGACAAATCTCCAACCATACCACCTTGAACAAAGGCATCAGCAAGGCCAAAAGCAGCAACACAAACACAAATTCCCACATAATCTGCAATGTGTCCTTTCCCTGATGTTACTACATCTATCTGTTCAACACACATGCATACGTATATACATTCTCATCTCATCTCATGTAAGGACAGCTAGAAAACAAGATATATATGTATGTCTTACCAGTATAAGTCCCAATGTACTTATGAAGAAGATGATGTATCCGTACATGATTCGCTTCCTCGTATCGACGGTTGCCTCATAGTAAGCAAGTATGATCATTGTTCCAAATGCAAATGGTTGATAAACTAAGGTGAGTACCCTTGATGGATGGTAATGCTGCAAACAAAGATGTCCATGCATGTTTTTTACTATATTCAGACATTTTCATTTTCAAGAAACATGTCATCCTTAAACGGGACGGAGGGAGTACTTATAACTCACCGGGAAAACCTCGTAGTAATAATCTCCAATTGTTAACATACTGTTCCATGCGACAAGACCACCTAATCCCAGAAACCAACATACAAATGTCGCCGTAAATTTCCCCTAAAATTTGATCAACACAAAGCATTAATGCATGATAATATTGAATTAAAGGAGGAGAAACAAAATTAATTAATGATAGGAACCTCAATCCTACTGGGAATGGGCACCGCGCTTGAATCATTATTACTATTCATGCTTCTCCTCTACCAAACTCAAATTTTACACACCCTACCTGCGTATAGAGATATTGGCATCAATTAATTATAGAGAAAATTAAGAAATATGCTAATTATTTTCTACGCAAAGTAAACTAATAGATACTGTATTTAATAGAGATGCTAATCAAAATTTGCAGAAAAGTGTTCTTTATAAATGCCACAAACCATCAATATAATAACCTCAAGTAGAAGCCATTTTAGGGTTTGGATTGAGATGAATTAATGTAAATTAACGTTGAAATGGAGATTGTATATGAAGTGAGAAGAATACAATTGATTAATTAACAATACTCCACGGTTTTGAGCCTTGAGATCTGGAGACTTTTCGGCAACTAGTGGAGAATGCTATTTCAATAATACTGCCCTTTCTTTATATTTAGCATTAAGCATATTTCTGTAACAATTACGGTGGTTGGACTTTAGGCTACTATTTCAACTTAATTAATAAATAAATATTTGATAAACTAAAGTAGATAAAATGTTAAATATCTTTACCCAAATCAGACCATTAACATTCAATTCCTAAATCGTCAAAACTGCAAAACTGGAGTGATTAATTTCTTATCCTGAAATTGCATATAAAAAACTGGTATCTATACAAAAGAATAACACCAACAAATATCTACTTAAAACCTGTACTGCCAATGAATAAAACTATTAGTGCATAACTTTTCCTAATCAAAATGAGATTCTTGTGTAGATCAAGGCAACCAAAGTCGAACAATCATTTTAATCCCACATGAGAACGACGTTGTTGCTCAGAATGATCCATTTCCAATAAGCCACAACCAGTCAAGAACGACACCCGAAAATATACCACCAATAAGAAATACTACTAACAAATTACCCAATGCATTCTGCTCTGGTGCCTGCAAATACAAAGAACTAATCCATGTTAGAGATCTAAAGTGAAGATAATGGTTTTCTTTTCAAGTGTATATTAGATGAAGTGGGAGTTTGTGTGACATTGTTTTACGGACCAAAATTCGTATTTCCATTAAAACTGACCTTATAGCCCCTAGGCGCGACTGTGAGCACACATACTGTGAGATGGCCATTTGTTAGTCCAAGAAACGAGACTAGAAAAATCATCCATCCTTGATCTCCATACTTAGCGGTGAAATAGAAGCAAGGAATGAGCAGCAAACGCAATAAACAAGCAATCACGAGACCCTTTCGGGATTCCAATCTCAAGCAGTCAACAAGAGGAACATATCTTCCAACAAGATCCAACAAGTTGTATAGTGCCACGAGCACGACCGCGTACCTAAACGTGAAGCGTAAAATTTTATTGATTTTTGGTCTGTTAGAAAACGAGTCACATTGAGGTTATGATGGTAACTTACCAAGAGCCTAGCTGGTGCTGACCGGTGTTCTCGAATAAGAAGCCGGGGAAAATTGATAGAGTGAGAACATATATTATCCAAAGGTCGAAGGCAAGATCAAGATTTTGGCGTAGCAATGTTTTGTTGTTTAACCGATCATGTTCAGCATCACTAACCTGCAATAACAGATAACATTTTTTTTAAAGGTTAGGAATACAGATATACACTCTTATATGAAATGAATTTTTTTACTAGCTCTTTCAAAACAATCTTACAATTTCATCATCTGTGGTATGGATCCCGGCAGCAACAAGATCAGATGTTACTGTTTTTGAGCCTTCTGAAGCTGCCTTCTTACGGAAGTGCTTCACAATCGGTATTTTGGCAAAGACAAATGCATATAGGAATATGCAAACAAACTCGAACAATGTTGAGATTGAGAGGAAGAGAACTGCAAATCCACATAAAACAGAGAAAATAAGAAAAATGTCCTCTTATCAAAGTAGATTAAACAAAATAAGCCCATGCAATTTTAAACTTGATTCATTGAATTGTTACTATTTTGCTTACAAGCAAGAGGCTATATCATGTGATTCAAACATAAATTTTCAAAATCCGGAGTAGTTTCAAGCATGCAGTTATATGACCACTTACAACACTTGATTATTCCAAACGGGAGGAAAATAAATTTATCGAACTGTTACGATATTTGCTGATAAAAAAAGGAACAAGACTAGTTTATATCAAGCATAAGTAGCATTGCATCAACATATAACAAATATTGCCCAGAAAACTAGAAAGATTGTATCATAGAGTGAGAAGAGTAACTTACTAACACCCTTACGAAGACCGTTGTCAGTTTTGTCGAAAGCAGCTTTTGTAATTAGTCTTAAGCCAGAAGTTAGGGTACCGGATGCAGCCAAACCAGCAAAGAATGACTGTTTAGAGAAATCACAAACATGTAAATTTATACATATACTAATTAAAATAGCTAAAATAAAACATTTGGGAGAATATTTCACCTGTACGAATGTAGGATCCATGTAAGATAAATCTCCAACAATCCCTCCTTGGACGAACGCATCAGCAAAACCAAAACCACCAACAAGAACTAAGATTATGATATAATTTCCAATCCCACCTTTCCCAGAGCTTGCTAGATCTACCTGGTAAAGCATGATATGCATGTAATGACAAGAATCAAATAAGAGCTCAACATGAATATACATAGAAAACTATGAACGAACAACTATGAACGAATGAAGGATAAAACAAGATCGTTGCAGGCTGGCTTACCAGTATAAGTCCAAATGTACATAAAAAGAATATGATGTATCCCCAGAAGATTCGCTTCCTCGTATTAATCTTTGCTTCATAGTAAGCAAGTATGATCATCGTCCCAAATGCAAATGGTTGATAAACTAAGGTGAGTACCCTCGATGGATGGTAACGCTACAAAGAAACATTTGCATGTTATGACTAAAACATCAAACTTAAGTTGGACAATTTAATATACATCATCATCATCATCATCAATTGAAAGGATCATCTATCAAAGGATTGTGTGATAAACGAACTACTTATTCAAAAATACTACCAAAATCTCCTAAATTTGTACAAGCAAATACTTAGATGGAGAGGAAATTCTATATCAAAATTGAGACAAAAACTTTGTTATGCAATGAAATGATTAAATTAAGCTTACCGGGAAGACTTGATAATAATAATCGGAGATAGTAAGCATACTATTCCACGCCACAAGAGCGCCTAATCCAAGAAACCAACATACTACAATGGACTTAAATTTACCCTGAATTTCCATCAACACATTAGCAAGAATTATTCAACAATACAAACAACCACCAAAAAAATAATAATAAATAAATAAAAATAAAAAAAATTAAACAAGAATGCATCAAAAACACAAACCTCAATCCTTGTGGCAACTGAGACAGCGCTAGAATCACCACTGTCAGTCATGGCTCTCCCTCTTCTCTAGAGAGACTGAAATCAATCAGCACACAATGAATGGAAGAATTAATCATACAGAAAAATGTATATGCATAATGCATGCATAGTTGTATATGTAAATGCATCAGTAAGAAGGGTAGAGATAAACTGAGATAAATTGGAAAGGCGATTCTGGGTTTAATCGTATATATAAATAAATAATGTACTTTCACCAAAGTTGTAGAACGATTTAGTTTACGAAAAAATAAAATGTCAAATTAAAATGGTAAAAGGGTTTCAAACAAGATTTCTGATTATCTACATTCTAATAAAAGAAGAATAATTCATGAAAGGGAAGAAGATGAAAAAAAAGGAGAGTATGAAATTCTCACCAAGTAGCGGAGGGTGGTATGCAATGTACCTTTGCACTGATGAGTTGATTTTGACTCGAGATAAATAAATAAATAAATATGAATCTTGATGATATTTACCCCTTGAACAGAATAATTTCTTTTGAAGATTGACTTGTTATCGCAGCGGATATTGAGAAATATTTGAAGAATTGAGTCCGAGTGAATCTCTGAATTTGCGAGTCAAAGTGAATCTCTTTAAAGATAAATAACTTAAATTAAATAAATTAAATTAGTTTTACAATTTGATTTAGGGTAATTTTAGGTCTTGAGTATTGTATAAGATGAGACAAAATTGAATATATTAGAGAATACGTTCTTTGTTTTTGGTGCAGTAATTTATGTTTTATATAGTAAAAACATTAATTGGGAATTACTTGTGAAATTATTTTGATCTTTTAGATGAACTATGCAAAAAAATTCACAATGTTTATTTCTTGAAAAGTGTAAAAAATAGATATAATACAATACTAAAAGTAGTCATATGTTTATTATCAAATACGATCAAGGGAAAGTACTATTCCTATATGGCAAATATAGGAAATTGTTTGGTCGCGACGAGGTATATAATACAATATTAAAATTGTACCGTAGTATTTTGTTTTATATACTTTCTTCGTCTCATTCTACTTAAGCTCACTTATATTCTTAAGTAGAGTGCTCAATTATATTCTTAAGTAAAGTGCGATGGAGAAAGTAGTATACTAAGATTTCGGGTCTATCTGCATTAAGTTGGACTACACTTTTGTTATGCTATACATTTTGTTTTGTTTTTGTTTTTCATAAAATTAAGCCATGATATTTTCTCTTACACTACTACAGTAAGATTAGGGCCTCTATCCCCCCCCCCCCACCACATACTACACTAGAATTATTAGAGCCTAATATTTATATGTTGTTTTCATTTTCACCACATTAGGCCCTCGTATTTTTGTTTTATACTATACGAAGATTAGGGCCCACTGCCCCCCAAACATTTTATACTCCACTAAGAATGAACTACTAATATTTTTGTTTTGCTACTTTCGCTTTACTTTTTCCTTCATGAAATTAAGCCCTAGTGATATGGTTTTATAGTACACTATGCTTATTAGTGCCTTTTTTTTCTTGTACTACACTAAGCCCTCGTTTGGTTAACTCTTTTTTGAGTAAGGAAAGGGAAACAATTAAGAGATTTCATTACTTATTGTTTGGTTTGAGTAATATGTTATCTATTACCCTTACTTGGGGGTAACCCAATCCACCATATTGTTACCCCTCAAGGAAGATGGGAAATAAGAGTAAGGGAATCCTCCTCACAAGGGATTCATTTTCATCAATAAACCAAACACTCAATAAAAATAATCATTATTGTTTCTATTCCCTTACTTGACTTGATTCCATTCCCTTTCCGTTTCCCAACTTGAACCAAACGAGCACTAAGACTATTAAGTCTTTCCTTTTCCTCACGAAAAAAGACAAATTATGTTTTGTTTTTTCTCTTCATAAGATTAGGCCCGAATATTTTTGTTTCGATATTGCTAATCTCTACAGATATATTGTTCAGGATGTTAATAACTTGATTATTGTTATTAATTGCTATATTTGTATCCATATTATCTTATTTATTTAAAGCATATTCCATGTTATAATTATTTTTAAATCTAAAGCGACTCAATATATAAGTACTACAATTGAGGTTGGGCTAAAAGAATGAATAATAGTCGTAATTGAAAGCGAGAAAAATGAATAATTATAATTGGTGGGCTTTAGTATCTTTAGTCCCACCACCCGCCGCCGGAACCACAAGGCCCACCGCGGCACCGCCTATCCTCCCTTAACTTCATTTTCTTGGCCCCACATCTTTCCCTCCGGAACCTGTCGACTACGATATTCCTTCCTATTCCCTCCGTCCCATTCTTTTTATACAGAGATAATAAATAAATTTAAAAAAAAAAAAACAAAACAAAAAAATTACTTCACCTGCAATCAATGAGAATTGAACCCAAATATATTTCACTAAGGAAAAATTTTGGGTGAATTTACGTTGTCATTAGGGATTGTCACTAAGCTAATGCCTCATCGGCATGAGAATAAAGATCCGGTTCGAATTTCAAAACATGGGAATGAAGTATGAAAATAACAAAGTCCTCGACTTTTTATAATTTTACAACTTAATATCAAATGTTTGGTGAAAGTGACATAAAACAACTTTAACAAGGTACTCGAGTTTAAATTATTATGTATCCGCCGTCGAGTTAATCTGAACCGCTCATTGTTTTTGTGTTGACTTATTTAAATACTCTCAATTCTCCATATAATTAACTCTTATAGTACTTATTTAATTAGTATATATTCTGAGTATGATGTATGGATTTGTTGTCATGTAGCTTATGCCGATCATTTGATAACTGCTCTGATTATAATATTAGGCTTGCGCTTCGATCCCTTTCAATATTTGAGCTACATAGAGTTTTAGATTGGCTCCTCCGTTGAAAATAACTTGCTTCTAATTTATTATGTTATGGAATAATAGAATACACTCCACTTGCGTATGAATATATGGGGATAATATTATAATATAGTATAAATTTATCACAAGCAGAGAGACTCATGTTATTCAGTTAGTCGAAAATGAATGAATGAAATATTAAATGTCTAAATTAAATTGCATTTAAATTTTTTGATTGCGAAATAATTGTACAAAAAAATAATAAAATGTGGTATAAAAATATTAAACGATTCTCTTAGGTATAAAATTATACCATGGTATAGAAAAATGGGCTATTAAAAATTTTATAGATCAAAGTAAACATATTTAGTACTCCATTCCTTTTCTCTGATTTGGCTTGTTCATTTAATATATGAGTGTATAAAATAATAAAACAAGTCAAATAAGATAGAATAGAGAGAATATATTTTTAAAATTACGCGTCAATTTTTCATTATAGTTCGCCAATATCAATCACACTTTATCAATTATTTAACTCTTTTACACATAATTTAACTTTAATACTCTTATTTTATTTTATTTTATTCCATTTTCATTAATAAATATTTAGTTTCTTAATATTAATATATTCAGCCCAACGAGACCATTTCGGTTAAGATAATATGGAGGGATATTTATTTGGATCACACAAATTTAGAGGATGGTTCTTGCTTGGTCAGCGCTGAGACAATATTACTAATAATAGTAATAAATAATAAAAATAAATAAATAAATAAATAAGCGGTTAAATTCTTATTGGTGTGTAGCTTCTTCTACTTGCTACCGCACAAAATAAATATTCTAGTATTTCAATCACATCCCAACTAAACAATAATAATAAAAAGTTGGGCACTCAAGTACTTACTATAAAAATCAATTATTGGATATTATAATCCATGTCGGTTTAATGGGACCCTTCCCCTGTATTTTATGGAATCCAGAGACAGCTGCATTCCTTGGTTCTGTATATTATTTGTCACAAAATATTTGTAATTTCTAACGTAATTTTGTAATCACATTGTTTCACAGTAAATATCAACGCATGATAAAAGGTTGATAACTCTTATAGGAAATCCTAAACTCCAATACGACTATGGATCTATAAATGCTTCTACTTATTTTGTGGAAACGAGTACTGCTTTCGCATCATTTTCGAGTTTGTATTTTATTTTTTCTTGAACCGATCTGTTTTATCAATAAATATTAAATTAGCAAATTTTTATTTGTATTAAAGTTAGATCTTTATTTTTTTTACCGTAAAAAGGAGTACTAGATCCATATAAATGTTAAGCTTTTGTCTTTTGCCCCCTTTTAACAATTTGTCCTCTACCAAAAATCCGATATCGGATAATAAGATGGCACATTGGGATTCATACATGAAAATACACGTTAATTTTTGAGGAAATACCCCAAAATAGTTATTTTGATAAAGTAAATATAAACTTTAACCACCAATAAAAGAATATGCAAATTTTAGCCATATTTCCAAAATTACCCTGATCCTATTTATGTTAAATTTTATTATTAGAAATATTAAATAAAAAAATGAAAACAAAATGAAAAAAAAAAGTAAAAAATAAAATAAGAGATTCACGCCAAATGCGTGAACCCTTCTCCAGAATACACAGTCGCCGTCACCACCCCTTCCACCGTGCTCTACCGCCGCCTCCACCGGTGCGGCCTAAATTCATGGTCGATGTCACTCCACGCCGGTAGTGATCAATTTTCACGACCCTCCATGATCGACTGCTGCCGCTGCAGCAGCTTTCTCGTTCATTTCGAGATCTGTTCGTGGAAGGTTGTCGGCGCCAGTCGTAAGTCGTCTCCTCCGTCGAGCTCGATGTCTATCTTCTTCTTCGGCGAGCTCGTATCTTCTGCGATTTGTGGAGACTTGCTCGTTGGTTATGGATCCCGGCCACCCCACGCAGATGTGGTGAAGCTCCCCTCCGATCCACAATTCCTTGCAAAGTGTTGATGGAGAAGAGATTTTTTTGATTTCACCTCGTTTTGATGTTTGTTGTAATTCGACGATGATCGGGATGACAGGTGGTGTAGATTGCTCCGCCGACGCCGGAGATGGTGGAGGCGGCTCTGAACTTGTGTTTTATCTCCGCTGTACAAGTTCATATATATATATATATATATATATATATATATATATATATATATATCTCCATTACACGACCACGATGGGGTCGTGACCGTGCGTCGTGCATTGGCACTCCGGGGCACCCCATCAGTCTTGGCACGGACGCGAGCCCCGGTCAACGATGTGCATGTGCACGGCCACGACCGCCTCCCCTTGGCCGTGACCGTACGTCGTGCATTGTCAAGTTAGGGCGTCCCTTCGGCTTTGGCACGGCCACGAGCCTTTGTTGGGGTGCTCTGAGCCCGACGATGTGCATATGCAGGGCCACGACCGTCTCCCCTGGGCCATGGCCTTGTGTTGTGCATTGGCATGCCAAGGCTGCCCTGTTGGCCTTGACACGGCCACGACCGCCTCCCCCTGGCCGTAGCCGTGCGTCATGCATTGCCAAATCGGAGCATCCCTCCGGCCTTGGCATGGCCACGAGCCCCATTCGGGGCACCGTGAGCCCGATGCCATGCATATGCACGGCCACGACCGTCGTCCCCTGGGCCGTGGCCGTGCGTTGTGCATTGGCATGCCGGGGCTGCCCTGTCGGCCTTGGCACGGCCACGACCACCTCCATGGGCTGTGGCCGTCCATCATGCATTGGCATGCTAAGGCTGATGTGTTTGCTGTACCGGGCGAAATACACGACCAAAATTCCACGACTATATAGTCGTGTAATCATGGTCGTGTGATTAACTTAAAGAGTAAACTTGTCATTTTACGCGAAAATTGACTAAAATTTACATATTCTATGTATGGCTAAAATTTACGTTTACATTATCAAAATGACTATTTTTGGAATTGCTCTTAATTTTTTGAACAATTAGGTGGTTTACAAACTTAGAGAAAAAAAAAAGAAAAAAAAAAGCAAGCTAAAATTTAATACACCAATTAATAGAAATTAAAAGGACCAGTAGCCCACGCCATGAACGCGTGACAAACGAGATCGTATGTGTTTCGAAAGAGGAAAAAAATTAACTTTGCAAATTAATACCAATTATTTTTGTGAAAATGTTAGATATAAAATCCAACTTTTATTTTTGCAACAAATGTAAAAAAAAATGAAAACTCATTTTAAAATGTTTGAATTGAATTTAATATGGATATATCGATCATGTACTGGATATTAATTTTTAAATTAATAGTAATTAATGAGAAATGAAGGGTGGGAGTGGGTGGGTCATGGGTGGCACAGGCACATATGAATTCACAGGCAAATCCGTTTTCGAAATTTGGGCAGACGAAGCAGCAGCACTCACAAAAAACATTCTTCCCACCACTTCATTGCTGTTTCATCTATCTCCACCACTTTCCCATCTCTCTCTCTCTCTCTCTCTCCCCCAATTCATGGCCTCCCACCATGCCCTTCCGATGACCGACCTCGACTCCAACCACGCCGATTCCGTCGCTTCTACCCCTCGCTCCGACTACCAAAACCTCCACGATGACTCCATCGCCGCCCCGCAGCAGCGCGTGCGTTTCATGTGCAGCTTCGGCGGCAAAATCCTCCCCCGCCCCCACGACAACCAGCTCCGCTACTTCGGCGGCGACACCCGCATCGTCGCCATCAACCGCCACACCTCCTTCCTCGCTCTCCTCTCCAAGCTCTCCAAACTCTCAGGTAATTGAAATTTTAGGAACAGAGTCTGCCTAAGAGAATTTCCGTTTTTAATTGTTTTTTTCGTTTCAATTTTCGATAGGTACAACCAACATCAGCATAAAGTACCAGCTCCCCAACGAAGACCTCGACGCTCTGATAACCGTCACGGCGGACGAAGACGTCGAGAACATGATGGACGAGTACGATCGCCTCACCCAGAGCCAGAAGTCGGCTCGCCTCCGCCTCTTCCTCTTCCCGATCGATAACCTCAACGACTCCAGAGCCTCCAGCATCAACTCCCTCCTCGACGGCTCGGCTAAGCGCGAGAGCTGGTTCCTTGACGTTCTCAACGGCGGATCGGCTGCCGGCTCGGTTCTGGAGCGCGGCCGGTCCGAGGTGTCGTCGATCGTGTCCGAGGTGCCGGATTACCTATTCGGGATGGATAATTCGGACGATGCGTTGAAAGAAAGCATCAAAATCAAGAACAAAAACCTCCCCAACGACAACGTTTCGATGTCGGACCCGGGTTCCCCCGCCCCGGTTATCTCTTCGCCGTTCTGCTCCACTTCCTCCTCCCTGGCCCCACCCAACCTGCAAGTGATTCCGGATCTTCCGCCCGTCAAAACCAGACCCGTTAACCAGGTTCACTACGCGGAGCAGAAGGAGAACGAAATGGTAAACGAGAAGTTGCCCCCTCAGCAAACCGGGTACGCCGGAGGACCCGTTTGGCACTACCCGAACCAGCAGGTGCAGCCCATGCCCGCGGTTTATTACATGCCGGGCAGTCATGTTCAAGCGGCGAACGCATCGGTTCCGATGCGGGCACAGTTTATGCAATCATACCCGGTTTCATCGGGTCAAGTACCCATGGGTTTTCCGGGTATGAACCACGTATATGGAGCAGCAGGTGTGAGGCCGTATGAAATGCCTGCACGTTTTATCACTGATAATGCGGGTCAGCCGGTTTATTACGGGGGGAGGAACATGGCAGTAGTTCCGGGTGCTTACCCGGGTCTGGGTGTATCCGGAGGGGAAGAAGGGCATGGATCCGGTTCGGATGTTATGTCGGGTCGGATCTCCCAATAATCATGAGATATTGGATCTCTCCACTTCCAGCACCTAAAAATATGATTTTAAAAGGTCAAAAGAGAAGGCAGTGTCTGTGTATGAGATTTTCATATATTTCTTGATGATAATCATTTTTTTTTTTTTTTTGGTGGGGGCATTAGAATGTTTTGTGTTTTTTTATTCGAGTTGTGGTTATATGTGGATAGGATTTTGCTCACAATTCATCTAGGTTGCTGATGCATTTTGTGGATGAAATTGTACATAGACAAGAATTAAGACGTAGCGACCTAATAATATAGAATTCTTGATTTGCTTTTTTGAATTTTTGATTCATGTCTCTGCTTTTGATTTAGTAGTGCTGATGGGTATTAATGATAATGTAAAGAAGTAAATGTGAGGAAAGTATTTCCTTCGTTTCATTTTATTTGACTCGTTTGTCTATTTTAATCTTTACATATTGAATATATGTAAGCCGATGGTGGTAGACAGAGGGAGTACTTGTTTGCATCGAAGTTGTCTCATCTCATAACTTTTAAATTTAGCATTTGATTGTGGGTCGTTAAATGTTTGAATAGTGGTAAAATGAATGGCAGGACTAGGAAATAATAAGACAAAATTTGCTAAAAAAATCCCCTCTTTCGAAACATTTTATACACAGGAGGCGGGCTAGGGTTGAGTTACCAAGTGGTTCTTTTAGAATTAAGTAATGGGCTATTGGGCTTCGTAAACTTGGGCTCAAGTAAATTTTTATTTTATATATTAATTTGAAGCTTTCTTTCTTCTTCTTCTTCTTCTTTTTTTTTTTTTTTTTTTTTTGAGGGTACACGTATCATGTGTGAATATTATTATTAAGTTACTAATAGTTACCCTTGCCCTCAAATAAACTACTTTGGGGAATTTTAAAGAGGCGAATTTCATCACTAGATTGTAAAATTTTGATTTATGTAGCATAAACTCTCTTTCATGAATAGAAAATGAAAAGAAAACGTTAAGACCCAAAAATAAAATAAAAATGATACTACTTGATCGTTTTCCCCCATACAAGCTTGAATATTGTCGCACGTTAACCGACTTAATGATCCATCCATGACTTCTTTTTTCAATTGCACCATTTTCAAAATCGTGTAAAATTTATACATTCGTGTAAACGTCGTGTTATTTTTAAGAATTAATTCATAAAATATTATTGGAGGTGTGAGCATTGAGAAACTTTCGGAAGTGTGTTCTTAGTGTGTATGTTGGTCACACGAGTTCCTACGTTGTAAGAAAGTGTACAAGTTAACGATTTAAAAAATTAAAGATAGCCCCCACTTAACAAGTTTGATAACGAACTAACGAGATCAAGTTTAATTTATTTAGTAAATGAGCTACTAACTATGTAGTCGAGATCCGATTAGCTTCATCCCTATCCATTCCATCCTATAATCCATATACTTGGAACCAATTCTCATGTCATGTATACACATTTTATGTGTTTACCCTCATTCTTGTATCATTGTTTTCGCGGTACTAATATTTTCCATACACTTAGATGTATACACTTCTCATCTATTAATACTACTAAAATGGTTAGTTTATAAGGGTGAGTGGTTATGTTATATTCTTTCTATCCCAATCATTTCACATAGTATATAAATTAATAGCAATGCTTCATTATCTGCGAGCATACTCCGTGTGCTTACAATTAACTTGACAGTACAATATCAATATATATATTTTATTTAGAATTTAATTTTTTAAACAGAATTTAGTATTATTTTGTAGGGAACAATCTATAAATTAATCACCACATTAATTTATATTATCATTTTTTTAAATATTTATGCTCGAAATAAGGATTAAGTTTGGATTGAGACGTAATGGGAACCCAATTCCTTTTGTTGTAAGGCGAGAGCCATAAGTTTTTGGGTCTCAACCAAACACACCCTTTAATCACCAACACCTAAGCTTTCTACATGTTGGAACGCATATTGCATAACACATAGTGCGGTCGCTGCCTTCTCTCCCCCCTCTCCCTCTCTCTCTCTAGAATTCTTATTGCGCAACTCCTCTGTTTCATTGCCCGTTCTCTGCTTCTCTTCGCCGCAGGCAGCTCTCTAATCCTGTAAACTTCTCATAATTCTTCGTAGAAAAGGAAAAGATTTTGAAAAAAAGGGGTTTTTGAGTATTCATGCCGTGATTCTGATGGCGGCACCACCGGTGAAATCGCAACCATTGCACAACTTCTCTCTGCCGCACCTCAAATGGGCCCACAAGAACTCCTCCTCCGCCTCCTCTGGCTCCCCCTCCCACCACCACCGCTTCCGCCGCCGCGACTCCGCTGATCAGCACCGCCGCAGCCAGCCAGACCCAGAATCTGACTCCGAGAACCGACCCAACCCCAAGCAACAACAACCGCCAGCCGCTTCTCCGCAGGACGACACCCTTTCGCCGGCGGTGGAGGAGGAGAATGGGGAGGCCAAGCCGTGGAAGCTGCGGCCGCGGAAGGAGGCCATCAAGGCGGCGTCGAGCTCCAAAAAGGAAACGGGCGCCGAGAACAACAATGGCAAGAATCACTGCAGCAATAACGGGTTGAAGTCGCAGAGGCTGAGGGGCATGGCGGAAGGTGGGCAGCAGAACGGTAGCGTTGATCGCAAGGCGAAAAGGAAGGTTTGGATTTCGCTGTCCAGGGAAGAAATCGAGGAGGATGTTTACGCTCTCACTGGCGGCAAGCCAGCCCGCCGCCCCAAAAAATGGCCTAAGAATGTTCAGAAACAACTCGATGTATGTGAGCCTCAACTCATCTGTGTGTGTGTTTGTGTGTGTGTGTGTGTGTTCTATTGATTTTGGATAAAAGGTCAGACGATCTTCATCTCTAATTGTTGAATGTTTTTTTTCTTCTTTTCCCCCTTTTCTGGCAGGGTGTATTTCCTGGATTGTATTTGGTTGGAGTTGCAGCGGACTCGTATCGGGTTATGATGTCTTGGTATGGTCTTCTTTTCGATTTTTATGTCTCTTGATAATAATTGAAGTTGTTATGCATGCATGTTTTGGAAATGTGTGTTACTACTTTGTGTAGATTCCAATGTTATTCAGTAGGAGATAGATTATTGTGGGAGAATTTGATGATGGGTACCTGTAAATGAGCTCTTGCCATGGTGAAACACTATGATGGATCTTGGATTTTGGTTTCATTGCATTTGCATTTGTTCGATGTGAACTGCTAGATTTTATCAAGTTTCTTTAAAGTTGTATTCTTGTGGTTTTCCTTTAACAGAAGCTGATTGTTTGAGAATCTGATATGCAGATGTAGATCCAATGTTGATATGGAGGTTGGAGAGCGATGATTCCTTGGTTGAGGTATAGTATTCATGCAAACAAGGATGACAGTACTGCTGAAATAGATTAATGACTAGATATATATTTTAATTTCTCTCTTTGGTAGCTTATTTGGGTGTTATTTAGAACTTAGGGTTTTAAGAGATGGTCACTTCTATTAGTGACGCTTACGATGTAAGCTTGAAGCTTTTTGTGAATGAATTAGTTGGATCCAGCATTTTGTTAACAATGCAATATCATATTGGCTATAAAAAGCACTGATAATTATTCTGAAAAGTTCTGATCTTTATGTGTTCATAATGTGACGAGGTTTCCTGTGTTCTATTAGTCGGAAATACTTATTTTTATTTGCTAAGATCGCCTGCTTAGTGTTATCTGTCCTTGTTCATTGATGATCTATACAATTTCTATTTCTTGAGAATGTAATTTAGTCGTTACAATGCACCTCTTGGAATCAGCTTAAAGTGTAATATTTGTGCGAGATCTTTTATGACCGGATCTTCAAAGCAATCTCCCACTAATAGAAGTAGTAGCTATTATGTCTTTCTATATGTTAAATCATTTTTCCAGAATCTGGCTGGATTAGTAAAGAGATGAGATCCTCGATGATCTATCATAGAACCTTGATATTTCTTTTCACCATGGTGAGACTATATAGGTGGTTGACTTGGTCGTTCTAAGTCGAACAAGGTAATTAGTATGCATTTTAATGTGGATTCAGCAGAATAAATTTTCATGTCCTTTTAAAGCCTAGAGTAAAGCCTAGAGACTTTATTGCAGTAGGAGACTTATATCTTTCTCAATATGAATGGTTCAATAGATCACGGCTCCATTTCTTGTACGTAAAGGATAATTTGCCACTCTGAGCTGATAATTCCCAGGATATAAAAAGTCAAACCACATATTTAGATGGGGCAGAACCTGCACTGTAATTGCTAAAGCCTATGAAATGGTATGCTGGAATGAAGGTTGATAGAAAATTTATGTGCAAAACTTTTAATGATGCGAAGTAGTTCTTGATATATTGTTTCGTGATTCATGACGCGGGGTACTTTATATTGTTCAGCTGTTTTGCCACACTATGGAAGAGCACAATTAATTGCCAAACGACTCATACTTGAATAGAAGTTTCTATGCTTATGTTATAAGTACTTTGTTATTCTCCGAGTTTCTTTTTCTATGGTTCCCCACTACCATATCTTTCGTCATGAATTGGCTTGTTCTTTTTGCTGATGGAGAATGTAAGAGAATGATAGTAAAATCCTCTGGTTTGGAATACTACCATTTTATTTGTTCTGAAGTTGTGATGCTTAGACGATCATGTCTCTCTCGTCCTCTTCGTGAAGGAAACTAACATCACATTTTTCTGAGGGAAAATCAATCACCCATTGGATCTAGTATTGTGGTTGATGCTTCTTGTGTTGTATATACACTACCTAATTGCCTGCATGATGATGGTGTTTTTTTGTCACGTGTTAGTTTGGATACATGCTGTTAAGTGTGAGATCTTGCAGTGTATATGATTACTGGAGGTGGTTTTGCTTTGGGATTGTGATCCTTCAAAACTAGATCGCTTTTTTTTTTTTAAAACCCTTCTACTATTTGAGAATTTCGGGTTAGGTGAAATTGGTTCGAGAGTATTACTATATATATATCTATGTCGGCATTAGTATTTTGCAACACAAATTAAAAGAAACTGGAAGGTTAGACAATTATGGTTAGATGTTGAAAATTTCAGAGATGACTTTATAACCCTTTCAAGGAAATGTTTGACTTTATGAAAAAAAATTATTGTTGATTTTTTCGGAGTCAATTGGCTCCAATGTGGTCACTGCCTTTTGTGGGCAAGTCCTCAAACACGCAACATTTTGAGTTCTTGAGAGGGAGAAGAATAGTCGCCTTTTGACTTCCAATCTACTTGCATTTTTATGAATATATGCTACTCCCACCGTGTTTTCTGAAGTGATCTACATATATTCAATATGCGAGGTATAAAATATATAAACATGTCACCAAAAATAACGGAAGAAGCACCATTCTAGAACAGTTATAAGCCATCTATCATATTCATGTAGCTTCTGCCATATGAGAAACTTCAAGGTGTAAAGCATTCAAAGCTAAATTAGGAACTGCAATCACCACAAATACAATCTGGCACCTTTCATTTGAGGTTCTCTCTCTTAAAGTTGAGGTGAAGGACTGCATTACAACAAAGATAAACAAAAAAATGTCCATACATTGTGAACAATACATACTCAAACATAAGAATATAAAACAAAATGTAAGGCATGATAAAACATAGTGCAAACTAAATCTGCAGAATCAAGTCTTGGGTGCAGGCCTCACGAGCCCGAGGCCCGACCCACTTCCTAAATGCTTAAAATCTTTCGCTTCGAGATGATCTCCATGGCCAGCAAAGCCCGTTCCTCCCTTAGCAAGATTCACAAGATTCCTCTCTTTACAAGGCTTGTTACAAGCTAGACAAACCTTATCAACTGCAATAAACTTATCAGCGCACTTCTTGCAGAAAACGTGCCCACAAGAGCTCAAGGCAACAAGTGCAGGTCGTATTTGTGAGCGTCACTTTGCAACTAGGACATATATAAGTCTTGTCAAGAGAAGTTGATCTTTTTTCTTCACTAATGTCTTCGGTAAAAAATACAGGAAAAAGTGTCTTCATCCTGAGTTTTTCGTTCCCTTCTGGGCATTTTGTGTCTGTTGAAGGAGCCTGCACTTTGTTAGGGGCTTCGGGTGTTGCAGAAGGTAGCCAAAATGCCTTCATTGTACGGAGTGCTTCTTCTTCATATGAAGTGGTTTTTACACTATTAGCTCCATGGAAGCCATTCTTGTCTGTGCTGTAGTTTTTATTATCGTTGTACTGTGGCACTGCTCCGTGGTTCTGCTGATCGAATGCATCAAGCTCTCGAGCTTTTTGCAGCATTAGCTTCTCCTCATCGTCTTCTTTGTCCTGTTTCTGTTGAGCAGAATGGGCTGCTTGCTTTCTGAATTTGAATACAAACCTCTTTCAATATAAAAAACATAAGAGTAAATGAAAGCAGCAGTTTCGTGTGTTTGTTTCCCTCTGGTTTCAAGATAATTATCCAGACAAATCCATAGAAACACTTGGAAAAAACAGGATCCATAAACTACATGTTTACTTTTTAGCAAGACATAATTTTCACAAATCTTGTATCGCCTTCTAAGAACCAAGAGAATAAGAAAGAAATTATAAATTTATAATCATTATATGGATGCATAACCAAGCAATGGAAGCAAAACCAAGCAAAGCAGACAGTGACTACAACTTGATTAACAGCATAATCATAACTTTACAAATTCGGTCTGGTTTTTGCATTCCAAATGGTCAAGAACATTAACTTTACAAACTCATGTCCACTGATTTGTTCCTCAATATACCCTACATTGTACTAGATGCCTCTTGGTTGAAACGCGAAGCTTAGACAATAAACATTACATGATAGGCGGCATTAATCACCTAACGATTTCATTGATGCATAAGCCAGTCAACTAAGAATATACAATTCATCAAACAATATTCTTTTTACTACTCATATCACAGGCACTGCTCTGTGTTTACTCGAGACTGCTCTACTGCAAAACACAATATACAGTTCACCGACTCAATTAGCCCTTTAAATATAGTAAATCTCTAACTTAGCAAACAAGAGATAATTTTTCACGATGAACCAACTGAATCAACTCACACGAATCTAACATAAATTTCAAATAAAAGTATGCCCAAATAACAACTTTTAGCATTCAAAACAAATAAAACAACAGATGAAATACATAAACATGAAAAAACTTAGGACTGTCACCTGTTAATATCTTTCTTCTGAGATAGGAGACATTCCAAAATGCATTCCTTGCAGAAAATATGGCCTTTGAGGCAGGACATCGGCTCAATAAACGGCTTCAGGCAGAGAGAACAAGCATCGAAGGGTTTGATGGAATCTCTTCCCAATCTCTCATTCTGCGTGCCGTACCCTAGCTTCCGCTTCTCATCGTACGTGAAGAATGCTAAATCATTGTTGTTCTTTGAGTGTCTTTGAGGCATATTTTCCGATACGAGATTGAAGAGATTCGGAAGAAGTATCGAAGAAGTAGAAATCGTTTTAATTTGGGGATTCGGGAAATCGATGTCGAAATTAGTAAAACCTGTGGGCTGGCCGCGAGCTGCTGCGGCGGCTTCGTCCGCCCAGAAGATGGAAGGGAACTTGGAGGCAACCGTTACGGCGGCGACACGTCGAGGCAGCTGTGAGGTCGCCGGAAACACAGATAATAGGGAGGAGAGAAGGGGTAGTCGGTGTTGTGATTTGTGAAGAGAAGGAGAAGCCGAGTTTGTTTCGGGTTCTCTAAAATTTTACTGTATTTTTCTTCACTGCGATTTATTCTAGTTGGGTATTTTATTAGCGGGCCATGTTTTTTTTAAGTTCCATATGGGCCTATAATTTAACCATGCACATTGGGCTTAATTTTAATTAGCGGTTTAATGGACTGCCTCATTTTTTCATATGATGGATTTTTTATAAGCTTTATAGAGCATTGTAGTAATTAAAGTTGAATCTTGGGACAAGTTCAAGTGGAGAAACATGGTTTGCATTCGAACTACTTGGAGTGATTTTTGTGGTAGTTACCGGTCGTATTATTTATTAATTAAATTAAACTTTCACATATTATTAAATATACAATAAGATTCTTGTAGAAGAAAAGATAGATACAATAAGATTCACCATGTGATAGAGTGGTTGTGGCCGCATGAGTGACTGGTTGTTGATAATAAACCTGTAGTTGGAGTCTAAAGTTGAGTATAAAGCTGTGATGAAAAAAAAAAAAAAGAAGTACGTGATGAAAGAAAAGTAGGTATAGGGACATATATATCTATCTTCAAAGGGAGAGTTTCACGAGTGTAGACGTTTACAATGACATGAAATTTATTTGTATGTGTTTTAAAAAACGTGGCATAATTAATTGTCCTGTTTTTGCGTGTTCAAACTTTAGCATATATCCTATCCCTCTGTTCTGTTTATCTTGATATATTATTTTTCGAGCATGTAGTTTAAGAAGAGAAGGAATCGGGATGTAAATTAGTGATTAAAAACCTATAGTAATTAATACTCCCTTCGTCCCCCATATATGTGTATTTACTTTTTACCTGCATTTCAATGTATCGAAAAATAGATATTATAGATAAATTTTGAGTCTCATTTGATGTGATATATATACATTATATTAAATAGAATAATATAATATATAAAGTAAGACTCAAATATTATCTTAAAATCTATTTTTCGGCACATTGAAATGTGTGTAAAAAGTAAATGCACACATATATGGGGGATGAGGGAGTCTTTTTTATTTATTTTATTTTATTTTATTTATTATTAGTGTCGGTGGATGTTGAGCTTCATAAGGTTATTTATTTATTTTTTTTAAATTAGGGCATGATTAAGTCTAATTATTGAAATGTTATTTTACCAAAAATATAAATATATTAAGATGAATGAGACCGAACGAACGAATATATTATAGGGATGAAATAGAGAAACTCTTATTCTTAAAACCAATCAATCAATCAATTCGCATGGGCGGCGTATAGTAGGCCCTCTCTTAAAAGGGTACAAAGAGAAATTAAAACACACGAATTTTTACTTGGCTGCCACATAGACTATTTTTTGTAGGGTTTATAATTAACTTCCGGAACAAAGGATTTCGTCCATTTTAAAACGTTCTCTCGTCACTCGACCAAAAAAGAAAGAAAGAAAGAATAATATTAAGTTCTAACGAAATCGAAACTAAGGGGGTGTATTCAGTTGTGATTTTAGAGGATTTTTTTAGACTTTGAAAAGTATGTGGATTTAGAAAATTCATAGAGTCCATGTAGAATTTGAGTGACTTTTTTTTATTGATTTACATAGATTTTCATAGATTTAACAAGATTGTGGAATATATTTTTTTTTATATAAAAATGATGGTTTATCTCTTAAACTTTTAACCATTTAACAAAAATATCCTAAACTTTTCTCCCCTTCTACTTCTACGTACTACTAATTAACCATGGCCTTCGCCATTACCTTCACATTCCACGCTACACAGTCGTCATCTAGCTAGCTTATACTCTCTCTCTCAAGTTTGTCTCTTCTCTTCCCATCTCTCAAAAACATCCTTCTTCATCATGATCTCTATCACCGCCTCCACCCCTAACCAAATATGCCAACACCACCGCTCATGTCCCTTAGCTGCCTCTCCGCTCGCGGAATGTCGGAGCGCAAGAAGCCACCATCGCCATCACAATGGCTCTCACCTCCACCGGAGGCTCGACCCAAATATAAAAAAATAAATGAGATTGATGTTACTCTATTTTCGGTAAATAGAATCTTGGATTGAAGAAGAATTTTCAATTGTTGCAGAATATCTATTTTGTGAACCATTCGTGCATTATTTGACAATTGCTCATATGTAAAGGTCATCGGCATCTTATCATCACTCTCTCTTAAATCCTACTCAAAGTCCCCAATAAGCCAGAGTATTGGAATAAGGTAGCATAGATGAAAATTTATCTTTTTAGGCTGCATAAGGTATTTTTTTTTTTTGAAAGAAAGCTGCATACGATAATTGTACATATGAGAAAAAGCATAAAAGCGGGATTACATGGGATTTTTCAGGGAAGAGGCGGTGATTGAGGCATGGCAGAACATGAAGGTATATTGAGAGAGCGAGAGGATAATAGAATAGAAGAGACGAGAAAATAATAGAAGAGGCAAATTAGAAAGAACAAAAAGATTTATGAAATCTCTGGTTGTTGGAAGAGATTTTGGAGAGTGAAATGTACTCATACTTTTGAAGAGAATCAAAGAAAATCTATAGAGTGTTAAAATCCATAGACTGTTGAATACATAAAGATTTTTTAAGACTATTTAAAATCCGTATTGAATACCTCAGAATTTTTAAAGACTTTTAAAAATCTTAATTGAATACCCTTAAATTTTGAAAGTCTAAAAAAATCCTACAAACTTAACGATCAATACACCCCTAATTGTGGACTCGTCAAATTTGTGATTGGATGTGATAAGTTGTAGTGTTAAATCAGTGGTCCCCTCTGTTTCTGAAATCTACTATAAATAAAGGGCTCATCATTTGTTGTTGTCGAGCACGAGCATTCACTAATATACTAGCTACGTGGCGGAAAAATTAATGATCTACTATTTTTCTTTTAGTTTTCTTCCTTTTCCAGTTAAAGTTGGTTAAATTTAAATACCATGCATCTTACAGTAGTAATTTGATTGCAAGCCAATCTCCTCGATCACACGTTAATCATCATCATGTTCGAAGAAAACACAAAACTCTTCATCTTCTTCTTCCTCATCGCATCGCTAATACCCTTCTCCCTCTGCCTACAAACAGACACCATTGACGCAGCTCTAATCCTCAAAGACCCCCAAACAATCCGCTCCGCCGCCAACCGCTTCACCTTGGGCTTCTTCACTCCAAACGCCACCAACAAACGCTACCTAGGCGTATGGTACACCATTTCTCCGGCGACGGTCACCTGGGTGGCCAACCGCGACGCCCCCCTCCCCGACTCCCGCGGCTCCCTCTCTCTCTCCTCCTCCGGCAGCCTCGTCCTCACCGACGGCGAGAACCGCATCATCTGGTCGACGGACGCGCCGCCGCGGTCGACTAACGCGACCGCCCAGCTCCTCGACTCCGGCAACCTCGTCCTCAAAGACGCCATGACGGCGGCAGTGCTGTGGGAGAGCTACCGGCACCCGGTCGACTCGTTCCTCCCGTCGATGAGGGTGAGTTACAACCCGCGAACCGGCGAGCGAGTCAGCATGAACTCGTGGAGGGCGGCGAACGATCCGGGGCGGGGGAACTTCACGGCGGGATTAAACACCGCCGGAATCCCCCAAACCTACATCTGGGGGAACGACGGCGCCACCCTGTGGAGGAGCGGGCCGTGGAACGGCCGGATTCTGACGGGGGTGACGAACATGTACTCCTCCTTCGTCGACGGATTCAGCCTCGGCGTAGACGAGGACGGGACGTACTACTTCACCATGAACTCCCGACGGAACTCGATCACGAGGTACTACCTAAGCGCCGACGGAGTGATGGCGGAGGCGACATGGGACGAGAAGAAGAGCGGCTGGGACGTGGGGTGGACTGCTCCGGCCAACGACTGCGATCTTTACAACAAGTGCGGGCCCTTCGCGTCGTGTTTTGCTAAGGAAAAGCCCATGTGCAGCTGTCTGAAGGGGTACGAGCCGAGGGAGAGAGGGGAGTGGGAAAAGGGGAACTGGAAAGGTGGGTGCGTGAAGAGAGAGAAGTTGCGGTGTAATAATAATAAGAATAAGGGGAGAGAGGATGGGTTTGCGAAGATGAGTTTCGTGAAGGTGCCGGATTTCATGGAGTGGAGGTCCGGTGCGGCGGAGAGGGATTGCTCGAGCACGTGCTTGAGGAATTGCACGTGCGTGGCGTATGCGTATGATCCGGGGATTGGGTGTATGTATTGGGGTGGAGATTTGATCGATGTTCAAAAATTCGAGGGTGATGCTGGTATCGATTTCTATGTTCGTGTTGCTTATTCAGAGATTGGTCTGTGTTGAATTTTCCGTCTCATCTATCTTTATCTTGACATATTTTTTTATGTTTATTTAATGATTTTATTTTATTTTTAATGATTTTTTATTTGGGTTCAGAAAAGGAGAAAAGACATAAGTCAGAAGTTTTTACACCAGTGGTTATCTTCAGTTCAGTCGCAGCCTCCGTTTGCCTATTTCTGTTAGCTCGGTGGGCCTGGAAACGAAAAGGTAAATTATTATACCTGCTTCTTCTTTTTTCTTTTCAACTTTAATTTCACGTGTTCAAATATTTTATACACCTACTCCGTATTAATTAGTTTAGCACACTCAACTATGACATGTAATTATCTTTTTTGTATTTAATTAATCTCAGTTTTGTTAATTACTAATTGATCAATAATCCATCATTATGGCATATCTAATTTTGAAAATTCTGATTCCTAGTATTATTCAATTAATTAATTGGCTTTGGTTATGCATAATAGTAGGCAAGAAGATGAATTCGGAATATGAGGAGGGAGGAATGGGGGGCTTCGAAATATCAGGCGAAATGGAGCTTCCAAGCAATATCGACAAGGTTAAGATTGAAGAGGTGCCATTATACAAGTTTGCAATCTTAGCAAGTGCAACCAAGAATTTCGACATGAGCAATAGGCTAGGCGTGGGAGGCTTTGGTCCAGTTTATAAGGTGACTTTAATTTTGCCTATTATATAGTACTCCTATTAGTCATGCATGCATGGGCATGGCGAATATTTAATTAATTAATTAAAAGAGAAATTAGTGAATATACATATTTAATTTGATAATTAAATACATGTATAGGGACATTTGGCCAACGGCAACGAAATTGCAGTGAAGAGGCTGTCGAGAGCGTCTGGGCAAGGGTACGAGGAGTTCATGAATGAAGTATTGGTGATATCCAAACTCCAACATCGGAACCTTGTTAGGCTAATGGGTTGCTGTGTAGAGAGAGGAGAGAAGATGCTCATCTACGAACACGTGCCTAATAGAAGCCTAGATTTCTTTCTCTTTGGTCAGTTTAATTTTAATTTTATATATACATGGTCTTTGAATTAATTTTCATCTCATGCATGCATGCATGCATCATATGGTATACGTATTCAAGAATCTTGTATTGTTGTAGATAAAACGCAGGATGTTCTAGATTGGCAGAGACGATTCAATATCATGCAAGGGATCGGAAGAGGGCTCTTGTATCTCCACAGAGACTCGAGGTTGAGAATCATTCACCGAGACCTAAAGCCGAGCAATGTGTTGCTGGATGGGGAGTGGAACCCTAAGATTTCCGATTTTGGTATGGCAAGAATATTCGGAGGCGATCAAGACCAAACCGCCACAGCCAAAGTTGTCGGAACTTAGTAAGTATATCCACTTATATATGTGTAATAAAAGACTTGATCACATGCATACACATATAAACATAGTGATTTGTAATGATATATGCATATTGCTTGCAGCGGCTACATGGCTCCAGAATACGTGATGGGAGGCAGAATTTCAGAGAAGACCGATGTTTTTAGCTTCGGAGTTTTATTGCTAGAGATCATATGTGGGAGAAAGAACACTAGCTTCTACAATGATCAACTTTCTCTAGGCCTTCTTGGATATGTAAGCTTAGTTTTTTCTTGATGCTTAAATATTAATTTGATTAGAATTGTGTTTAATTATCGGTTGTTTATAATTAATTAAAAGGCGTGGAAGGTTTGGAACGAAGAGAATGTGGAGGAATTGATAGATGAGAGATTAAGCGATCCGAGTATCAGAGGAGAGGTGATGAGATGCTTTCAGATAGGGTTGTTGTGTGTTCAAGAGTGCCCCAACAACAGGCCAACCATATCCATAGTTCTGTCGATGTTGAGCAGTGAGATCAGCGAGCTGCAGCTGCCGGAGAATCCCGGCTTTACTGAGAGGTGGAGCCGCTCCACCTCTTCCACTCAACCCCCTTCCTCCTCCACCACCAACTACATCACTCACTCTGTCTTGGAGGGAAGATGATGATGATGCCTCTATTTCTCATTACCAAAATTCAATCAACATCTTTAACAACCACTAGCATTTTGTACTATATATATATATATTTATATATTTATTTAGGATGATCAATTTCTTATGTACAAGGCACGATATGTATATTATATTAATAAAATAATAATTATTATTTTATCAATTATTATTTTTAATTATGTAATTTTTTTTTTTTTATGTATTTTAATATAAAAAGTCATCCTAAAGTAAATAAAATTTTATCCTCATTTAACTTTAAAAAAATTTACATTGTAAAAGTTTGAATTAAATTGCTCATATTTTTCCACTTCACCAATAAAAAAAATAAACAAAAAAAAGGTAAAATTATTTGTCCGGGTCACCTCTCTCCGGCGGGCCTCGACCATCCAGATCCAGCCCTTTTATTATTCATTTTGGATGGAAATTGGGCCTTGTTATATATCGATTAAAGTTTTGTACAACACACAAAGGTGAAACACGTTAGCAATTTCTAAAAGATGAGTATTTCGGAAAAAGTCAGAAAGATCAAAATCAATTTCGACGAATCCGGTTCGGTTTTTTTCCACCAAATTCGATTAATTTGGTTTGGATCGTTTTGGGCAAAAACCAAACCAAGCACCAACGAACGCTTGCACGAAAAAGATATCTGTCGCGTTCGTGTAAGTATTACTATCCCATCCCATCTAATTGTCCCATTTTATTTTTTTGATTTTCTTCGGCATGCGTTTCCACTAAAATTTAGTATAAGTTTTAAAATATAATTTTGAAGTTTTAAAACTTAGTATCCCGTAAAAGAAAAAATACTTCAAAATTATATTTTAAAACTCGTATTAGGTTTCTATGAAAACGTGTGCCGAAAAAAGTCAAAAAATGAAATAAGATAATTAGGTGAGATGAAGGTAGTATTATTTACTTGTATGCGTGCTGATTAAAGTTGTGTTTGTATACTAGTACATATTTTATTTTTAAATGAATAGCTTATTATGGATTTTGATCCTCTCTACTGTATAATGGTGTGACATATCATCTATTGCGGTGTTAAATAATTGACACATGTCTATAATATTTTTTAAAATCGTTCATTTTTCATTATGATTTTTTTTAATAAATTATTGTTGGTATTCATAACACTATACAATATTTCTTTTGTTGAAAAAAAAATACTTATAAGTAATGTACTATGTCCATATATGTAAGATGACACGCTGATATGTTAACTAGAGCTATGGATGTCAATAGGGCCAACCCGTCGGTTTTGGGTCAGCCCTATCGGGTTTCGGATTATTCGGTTCAGGTCAAATCGGATTGGATTTTTTTTTGGGTTATAAATTTTAAACCCTAATCCTAGAAATTGACGAAAATAGAAAAAAGTGTATATATTTTTTTGAAAATGGTAATTTTTTAAGAAATAAATGAATCATGTTATATCATCTAAGGAACTTTACCTCGTATTATTTGACTCAAACTTACATAATATGTAATAAGTAACGACTTGAGATGTGAACATATGAAGATATTTTCATTTCATGAGAGTAATAATCATTTTTTTTATTATGTGGATAACTTATAACATATAAAATTATAATATTTTTCATAAGTATTTAAATCAAGACATAAACTTTGATATTTGAAGCAAGTAATAAACTTCAACAACTAAGTAATGATTTTTTTTTGGGTTATCGGGTGTCAACCCGCCAACTTGTCAGGCCAGCCCTATCGGGTTTCGGGCGATTCGGTTTGGTCCGTTCGGGTTGAAATTTTTTTGGGTTAGAAATATTCGGCCCTAACCTGCCTTTTGCTCGAGTTAATCGGATCAACCCGCAAATTTCGAGCTAAATTGACATATTTAACTAGAGTTGTCAAAATTCAGTCCAACCTGACAAGGCAGCACGAGAATGGGTAAGTTTGAGCTATGAAATTAGAGCCGAACCCAAAATACTTAAGGAAACTAATATAAATATAAAAATTAAACCCTATAAAAAGAATTTAACCTTAAAAAAGATATTTATTAATATGACATTGCCAAATCAGTAGTGTACATATTAAATATACCCATGATGGGCTCGGGAAGCATTTCTAAGGATGAAGAATGGTCAAAAGATGGAAATATAAGCCTTATATGCATAGCCTCATGGTTGACATAAAAAAAAAACCCTAATAAGTCGACTTATTTAAAATGGGGTGGAAACGACAGAAGGTATATTCACATTCAGAGGGAAGAATATTTCCGATGCGTGTCAGAAGAAGAATCTCAGCCAGCAATGCACTGCACTGCACACACACAAAGATAATCTAAAACCCTATATATAAATATAAACGTACACACATATATATATAACAAAGCAAGAAAAGAAAGAGAAAGAAGAGAAAAGAGAGAATCTGCAGAAAAGGTGTGAATTGGAGGCTTGTACCCGAAGCCTCATTATAGAAAGCGACCAACCATTCATCATTGAATTCCCCCGAATTCGATTCCTTTTCTTTTTCAACTTAATTTAACCCCCTTTCCTTTTTTCTGCCTCTATTCTTTTCTTTCTTACTTACTTTTTCATTGGATTCAATACTCACAACACTTTCACATATTTATACATCTCTTTAATTTAACCATCTATAAATTTATCTATATCCCATAGTAGCATCTTGATTAATGATTTTATTTTACGATACATGAAATTGACGATTAATTTCACTAGGAAAAGATTAAATAAATTTTAATTCTTGAAAACCCTAATTTAATTATAATGTAAAGAAAAAAAAAATTAATTGTGGGTGAAATGAAGAATCTTGATGGCTTACAACCCACTTCAGTAAAGCTGGTAACAAAAGAAGATTCCCATATAATTCTTGAAAACCTTATGAGTTCCTTTGATATTCTTTAACAAAGAACAACTTTTTCTTCCTTTAAGCTTCGTGGATTTCTGTGCTCTTAATTAAAATCTAGAGTCGTATAATTCTACTTCTTCAGATATTCCCTCGGAGAATTAACCAGATAAATTAAAATTATATTCTTTCTTTCATTTCAAACAAAAAATGAACAGATATTCGCTTTATCACCTCTCTTAATGCACTTTAGTGTAGAGGAATTATGCATCTTTTGAAAGTTGAAAAACCAAAAAGAAAGTTGCTGGGTGGGATTGATACTGAACGCCATTTTGAATATTTCTTCATTCCCTTTATTGTATTTAATTAATATGATAATAAACTAATAATATGCTCTTTAAATACTTTCACCGTCTAAAACCATCTTCATCGAATCCAATTTCGCATTCAACTATGAATCTTTATGTGGTTTTGAATTACACTACGCCGTTAAAAATGGTTGCTTAATTTAATCATTCAACAATACAATGAGTTTTTTTTTTTTTTCAATATTTTATTATTAAGTAGAACTTAGCGAATATATGTGCATAATTTATATATACATGCTAAGGATCTTGGTCCCGTAAATGGTGCATGTCCCACCTGTGTAGGGATGGCAATTTACTCGTGGGTACCCGATACCTGCCGATACCCGACCCTAATAGGTGAGGGTTTGAGGTGATTTTGTACCCGCAGATATGGGTATGGGTATGATTTACTATCCATTTAGTTCGCGGGTATGGATATGGATAGTTACTATCCATACCCGCGAAACCCGTATACCCGCTAAAAATACCTGTTAATATACCCGCGGATATTACCCGTGAACCTGCAAATTACTCATATATTATTTAACTATTTTTATATTGATAAATATATATATTTTTTAAATGAATGTTAATAAATATTTAATTTGCTCTTTTTCAACTGTTGAGTTAGAATAATGTACTTTTATTTAGATTTTAAATTTGAAATTTGAACTTTTTTAATTGAAGTTTATTGGATATTGAAGGTGGAATAATATTTGAGAATTTGATTTTTGTTAATTTTAAATATTAAACTTGTTTTATGGATTTGAATTTTGTGAAATTATGGTCGCGGGTAGTGGTTACCCTGACGGGTAGCGGGTATGGGTAGCGGATTGTACCCGTCGCAGGTAGCGGGTACGGATATGAGTACAACTTTCGTTTGCGGGTATGGGTATGGATAGCTACTATACCATCCCTACACCTGTGTTTCATTATCTATAGTAGTAGAATTTTTTTTTCTTCAGCTTTTGCTATTTTTTTTTCAATTTTCAATCTCTTAGTATATACAATTATTTTATAATTTTTAATTAGAATTCATTAATCTCAATGTTTTATATTTTCGAATAGTTTTATAATTCTTAAAAATAAATCATTAATTCGATTAGAATTTACCTAAGGATGGAAAAATATTATTATTCAAGATATATATTTGACACGAGTAAGATCATGTTGTGGTCTACTATATACTAGCATCCCTAATGTTGAGATTCAACTCATCCCAAATTAAATCACCCCTAGTAGTGGGGGGTTCTCGAAGTGGTGGGGTTCTTTTAGGATATCTCTCCATTTCATATAACTAGCAGTGATTACGTGTAATTGCACGTATAATATCGTATTTAGCATATTATTTTTTTATGGAAAATAATATTATTAATTTTTTCCATCTAGAAAATGCTTGCAAGTATATTAAAAATGAAACTTATATGCATCTGCTTAATAAATATCTAATCTTTTAAATGATAAGATATTATAAATTAACAAAATTTGTTCAAGCTCTCTTTTATCATCAAACCATCAAACCAGTAGGTAGAATTTAAGTCATCAAAATTTATTTTATCATTTAAAACAATCTTATGAGTTAGATGTTTCTCTAAAAAAAGATGATGCGGACAACAAAAATATCTTCGGCATAAAAACTTATATATGGATTAATGAAAATATCAAATGGTATCAAACAATATAATAGAGTCACATTGGTCATTTCAGTAACTTTAATTTTTTTATTTATAGAATCTACAAATTAGATTCCTAATGCATGATTCGGTATTGGATGAAGTAGTAAATAATTTTGTATCTGTAATAATTTTATTAGAGCTACTATACCGATTTATTTTAAACCTATAAAAATATTTACTTTGAGGGATAAAAGTAGAAATATTGACTAAGTTTATCTAATCTAATTTCATATTTACTTTGTATAATTTGTAATATATGTTATTACAAAGCCTGTGATAAGCCCATACTTTTTACTTGAATTTTCGACTAATTATGTAATATGCATGAATCATATGAATTCCATGAAAACATATGTGATTAGTCTTATTAATAACTATAATATAAATGAATAGATTGCACACCTCTTTACAAGTTCGAGCTTTAAATGAGATGATGATATTCTTTCATGGTATCTGAGCTTTTAGGCAAAGCCGATATCATGTATTCAAATCCTACTAATCCATCAGTTAAGCTATCACTTGAAGTAAATGTCCCCTTAAGATTCATTTTACTAATCGAGATAAGGTAGATTTATTAATATTATCTACCATAGTCTCATGTTTGATGAGTTAAATTGCCAATAAAATTTGTCCTCTGGTCCAGGCTAGGAAATATGGAATATGAATATTACCCTAAACATGTAGAAGAACTCTACTTCTATCTCATCACATATTTTTTTTCCAAAATTTATTAATTCTTAAATGAAATTATTCTTGTTAATAAACACCCAGATCTAGTATTGTCTAGCTATATTTCGACAAAATTTATTACATTAGTGTGATACGGCATATATATATATATATATATATATATTTCGGAGTTGGGATGATAGTGGGTTCATTTATGTTTAATATAAACAAATTAATTAAATTGCTTGAACGTTATTTATTAAAAAAAAAAAACACAAATTAGAAGAATAGAATTAATGCGGAAACATATATATTCACATGTTCACATGAGGTTTGATTTTTTATTTGTTGTCTAGCATTAATTCTAATGCACTATGAATTAAATACGGCTGGATTAGATTTTTTTTAATACGTATATTATATTTTTTTAATGCATATCCACTTATGTATATTTTTACTTGTATTATAATAATAATATTATAAGGGCATAATAGGCAAACCAAATTTTGTAAACAATACACTTTTTATAATAACATAGATTATTTTTTTAATTTTAATTAAAAAGTCATACTAAATTAAATATTTTTTTTATTCTCATTCAACTTAAAATGAAAAAAAATAAATCATAAAAATTTCATTGCTAATAGAGAATGTCGAACTTGTGACCTCTCATGAAGAAGGTAAAGCTTTTTCCACACTATCAAGAAGAATTATTGTTCAGTTTTTTCTTAATTAAAAACCTCTAAATTTAAAAATAAAAAATAAAAAAATCACAGCAAAAGGTTCTCAAGAGCGCACCCCTCTCCGCGCTTGAGGGGCATGCCAGCGCGACTCGCGCTAGGTGTTGCCGGCGAGCCCCAACTTTCAGGTGCTATAAGGGGGATGCTCTAAAAAAGGAAGTTAGATTTTTTATAATTTTTATTTATTTTATTTTACGCGAGCAGGAACAAAGTTTAATGGCCCTAAAACTTATTATTGTGCATGCATGCATTGTCTGAATTTGAAAAATTAGTTAATTTCTAGACATTCTAACTTTTCTTTCGAGTTTGCCCCTTCATACACATGAACTGTGCATTTCGATGAGTTTCCAATGCATATTATCGCCAATCGTGCTAGTGGTGCTACTTTATCCATATAAAATTAGGTGTTATCGAAATAATTTTTTATGCACATGTAAACTATCAACGACAGGAATATTTAAATCTTGTGTTCATAATTGATTGAAAACTTATATAGTTCAAGATGTAAAGTATTATAAGAAATAAAAGAGATATGGATAAAGCGTCATGTCTTTAAAATCAGATAATATTAATGCAAGGAGCATAAAACATTAATTCCATAGCATCAATGATTCATAAAACTATATAATTCCATATGATACTTGTTAATTATCAAGATGGGGATGAATATATAGGTTCTCTTTCCCTCATCCTTTTCCCAAGTCCAACCCATTTATTTATTCGAGTTCTTCAAATTTCTCACACTAACCCTAATTAAAGCGCTAAAACAAAAGAGGATCAACAATGTAAAGTGTGAAAAAGGAAAAGAAAAAATAAAGTAGTCCAAGAAGAAGAATCATTTGGTTGTGGGTATATAGTTTTTGAAAGTTAGAGAAATTATATAAAAAATGATATATAGGTTCTGTCAGAGACCAAGTGATTCCTTCTTGCAAGAACCATTAAATATAGCCTTTTCCCTTTGCTCTTTGCAAGAAGTTACCATCCCTTATCTTTTTAATTTCATCTCTTTTTTCTACTTTTTTTTTTCTTCTTTATTATTTATTTCTCCCTCCTCCTCTCCAAAACCACTACTTTATTCTCCTCCCTTCCCAACCCTAAAGCCCCCCCGCACCCTCCTCTCTTTAATTTCTCCAACCATTGCAGTTTTCTTTAGATAAAAATTTGTGTGTTTTTGGCTTTAGTTTTACCATCGGATCTATATAGAAAGAGCCAAGAAGCAAAGAAGAATTGGTTAATTTTATGTTATAGATCAAGAAATGATGGCATCTCCAACTGAGCTGAGTTTCGATTGCAAGCCCCAGATATATTCCATGCTTCAAAAATCTTTTGGAGATGAAGCAAGTGAGCACACTCAAAAACTCCAAGATTTCCTTTCTCGTCTCGAGGAAGAAAGGCTCAAGATCGACGCCTTCAAGCGTGAGCTTCCTCTCTGTATGCAACTCCTCAGTAACGGTAAAATAAATTTCTTCATGCATATTGTAATCGATCGATGGATCTTTAAATAAGAGATGCATGCATGTAGATTAATTATAATAGTCTATTTTTATTTGAATTGAAGCAGCCATGGAGGCGTCTAGGCAGCAGCTGCAGACGGAGAGGGAAAGCCAAGGGGGAAGACCGGTGCTCGAAGAATTTATTCCACTCAAAAACATGAACTCTTCGAACGCCGCCGACGTAACCAGTGAAGGAAATATATCTGCAGATAAAGCTAACTGGATGACGTCAGCGCAGCTATGGAATCAAGAGAGCCAAGGGGCCAAGGCCCCCCAGTCTCCATTAATAACGTCGTCTCCTCCTCAAGAAACTGATATCAAGCTAGGTCTGAACAGGATGAATGGCGGCGGCTGCGGCGGTGCTTTTCTTCCGTTTGCGTCCAAGGATAGAGGCTCCTCGCCTTCCGGTGAAGGGTATCCGGAGCTAGCCCTTTCTTCGTCGCACAAGGAGGAGGTGGAGGAGAAGAGAATCTCGCCGGAGACGAAGAGAGACAAGTGCTCCGGGGAGAGAGAGCCTAATGGTTCTCAAACTCACCGGAAGGCGCGGCGGTGTTGGTCGCCGGACTTACACCGGCGGTTTGTTAATGCTCTTCATATGTTGGGTGGCTCACAAGGTGAATTTGTAGGCCGATTTTATTTTCTTTTTAATAAAAAAAAACACAACACAGTCACATACACGCAGCAGAAGTAACTGGAACCTCCCATCTCTTTGGTTGGAGGGGAAGCGATGCGCTTCGTCGTCAGGCCTGACGACCAATCGAATTCTATTGCATCTTTTATTAATTCTTTATATATTTGTCAATCTAATTATATGATAATTATTGATGTAATGCTTTTTTTGGCAGTAGCTACTCCCAAACAAATTCGAGAACTGATGAAGGTTGATGGCTTAACCAATGATGAAGTTAAAAGCCATTTGCAGGTCTCTCTCTCTCTCTCTCTCCAAAAGCAAAAATCCAAACTATTGTTATTATTATGTCTTGTCTCTTTTAGTTGTGTTTTAATTTGTACTTTAGTGTAAAGACTAAAACTATGAAATCTGTGAAAGCAGAAATACAGACTTCACACGAGAAGGCCCAGCCCGAGCCCACAATCCGCAGTCACGGCGGCCCCTCAGGTGGTTTTCCTAGGCGGCATATGGGTCCCACCGGAATACGCCGCTGCCGCTGCCCACGGCGGCGCGCAGGCTGCCGCCGTCTACGGAGCACACCAGGCCGCCGCCCATCACGTGTCGTCTCCCTTCTGCCCACCCAATCCGCCGCCGCCGCAAGACATGTACCCCGCCATAGTTCCGCCGCCTAACCACCAGCTCCACCACCACGCCATGCATGCGCACCAGCAGCAGCTGCATTTGTACAGCAAGCCTCCGGTAACGCAGAGAAACAGATCGCCGGAATCAGGCGGCGGCCGGGGGGACCCTTCGGAGAGCATCGAAGACGGGAAGTCGGAGAGCGGGAGCTGGAAGGCCGACAGCGGCTGCGATAACAGCGGAGAGAGGAGAAGAGTGGAAGGAGAAGAGAGTAATGCGAGTGTTGTCACTCTCAAATTCTGATAATCTAACCCATCGATGTTAGTTTATTATGATCAAAAATTTTTTAGGTCTAGCTTTTTGATTGTTACCTTCAACTCCATAACTTTGCACTATGGCAACAACAAAAAGAAAATGTGTTTGTTTGGAAGTGTGGATTAATTGTCTAATTGATTATGTGTTTTTCAAGAAATATATCTCTTCGTGTAATAAGATTTAGAGTATTATTTTGGACAATATGTTCTATTTTCTTTTTTCTTTTTTTTCAATAAATTTTTTGAGTTTCAGAATGGTTATATATAATGAAATACTATTTGAGTAAAGGTTGAGTCTTTTTGTCTATATATTCTATAAGTGTATCCTCTATGACGGAAAAAGAAATGGAGAGATAATAAAATGATATATTTTTTTAATCTCGTAATGAGGTTCTCATTTCTTTTATAATCTGTTTTTTAAATAAAAATTATCATTCCAAAGTAAAATTAGCTTAAGAAAGGGTAGTGTTTTCCAAGTAGTTGCCCAATATGAACTCGTGAGGGGCCGTACTTGTAGTATATTTATAAGAATATTTCCAAAGTAAAATTAGATATAAAAATAATTTAGTACAATCTACTGTCTTATAAACACAATTCATTCACCTACTTAAATATATATATATATATATATATATATATATATATATATATATATATATATATATATATATATATGAATACATGTATAATTTTGGCTAGAAACACGCCTTAATTTTGGCATTTTAGACTTAATTTTCATAATCAAGTCATACTCATAGTCCTAATAAAAAAAATAGAAGTTAGTGTTTATAACTAATTAATTTGAACATCTATAAACTTGAAAAAAAAAAATTATACTAATGCATAATCCAATAAATACTACACAAAAGCTAAACATTAAATTATTCATATAAAAAGGTCGGCATCAATATTAAAACCTCACAAAATTCAAATCTTGATTTCGACTGCAAATGTACAATGAACTTTAAATGTAAATTTTTATCATAGGGATGATAAAGAAAACTTTCAATTTAAAGTCGAATAACAATAACTGAATTAGTAAAATAGAATAAAGAGAAAACGTACAGTCAGTTTGGATCCTTCAATTTTTCTTCTTCTTCTTCTTCTTTCTTTTTTTTTTTTTTATAACTTAAATAAGTACGTTTTTTTTATGACACAATTCATATGCTTAATCTATCGTACATCATCAAAGGTTCCTGCTATCATAAGGATTTTATTTCAAGAAGATTCTCCTTCCAGTTATATACATCCACAAACTGGATATGTTAAAATTCACCCAGCAACCTATCTTGCGAGGAACAAGATTTACATCACAATCTGTGAAGAATGGAAGAGATTTTACTAAGAAAAGGTGAGTTACCAAAACTGTTTTGATTTTCCTACAACTATGTCAATACTGGAATGTTCGACGAAGAACATCGAGTAATAGAAGCCCATCGCTAGAGGTCTGACCAGTTTTCCACACTGTGAAGCCAGGATGGAAGTACCTAGCATCACTCCACTGCTTCAATATACAGAGTTTGAATGGACCTTGAGTTTGGCCTTGGGGATCCAAGTAGTGCCATACAGCTTCATTCGGATCTTCACCACAGTTTCTGCCTACAGTCTCCACCACATCATCATCATCATCATCATCGTCACTTAATTCAATCACGGCAGGTGTACTTGGTTGTTGTTGATGCGGGTGCTTCTCTCCGGTTCCTTCTCTACTGCCTTCACCGCACCTCACATTAGCAACCATCGTCTCTTGATTCACAGCATCAGCTGATGGATCACATACCATGACTGTGCAGTAGGCATTAGACAAGGCCAAAACTGCAGGAACTTAGATATTATTTGGATAATATTACCCAAAGGAGTTTATTTAAAGCTAGTATAATTGAAACGCAGTGATTTATAGTAGCTTTAAACTTGAAAAGCTAACTACAAAACATGCTTCAAGTAACACCGCAAGGAAAAGGCTTGTTCAAGCGGTTATTAAGTAGTATCATAAGAACAGCAAAGGAGGAATTTGGAAATGCCTATGAACAGAATCCAACTAGGTTCATTCTAATGAATAACAACTTATCGGAGAATGAAAATGAGTTTCTTTTATTGTGCTTGTAGTATTGAAAAAACTACAACAATGATCTTGCAACTTTTTGAATTAATAATGGTTATTTGAACATCAATTTTATCTCGACCGGATGACATAATCACTTGGCTTATTTGAATTCTCAAGTGCTGGGGCGCAGCTAGTTCTTCGGTACTCTACTGGAATACTTAAGACATTAGTATTACCTTTTGGATCCTCAGGCGGAATGTGGATATTACCATCAATGCCTCCATCCTGAACTTGGAGAGCATGTGCATCACTTGAAATAACTTTAGGTGGAATACCAATCTCTCCAGACCCTAGAAAACGGTTAAAAACATGAAATTGACTGAGATCATGAGACTAGAGAGTTTGAATGCTCAAGTGCTGAGGCGCATCTAGTTCTATGGTTCTTTACCGGAATACTTAAGACATGATAGATTAATGAATTAAGTCTTCAAAGTCATAAACATTAGAATTACCTTTTGGATCCTCGGGAGGAATGTGGATAACACCATCGACGCCTCCATCCAGAAATTGGAGATCATGTGAATCGCTTGAAATAACTTTAGGTGGACAACCGATCTCTCCAGACCCTAGAAATTGGTTAAAAACATGAAGTTGACTGAGATCATGAGACTAGAGAGTTTGAATGCTCAAGTGCTGAGGCGCATCTAGTTCTTTGGTTCTTTACTGGAATACTTAAGACATGATAGATTAATGAATTAAGTCTTCAAAGTCATAAACATTAGAATTACCTTTTGGATCCTCGTGAGGAATGTGGATAACACCATCGACGCCTCCATCCAGAACTTGGAGATCGTGTGAATCGCTTAAAAGAACTTTAGGTGAACTACCGTTCTCTCCAGACCCTAGAAATTGGTTAAAAACATGAAGTTGACTGAGATCATGAGACTAGAGAGTTATTGGCTAATTTGACAGGTACACTCTACATGCAGATAGTAGAAAAACGACTGGGAGATACAGACTGTTGTATTGTAATGATTTAAAAATGCTGCTGTGCTGAAGAAGATTAACATCCACAACGATAAGCGTATGAAGTAAAATATCACATGCGATGAAACATGAAACTCAAAATGACATCATCCAAATAACAATTCATGTAACCTTCTAGATATGTCAAGCAGAGATTAAAATAAAAGTGCACCTGAAGCATCTGTGCTGGAGATATCAGAACTTCCCCTAAGAATAGATTTTGGTGAGCAAGCACTACTTATATCTGCTTTTCCAGAAGCAGCAGTTAACATAGATTCAGGCTCCAATTCTTCAGCAACCACATCAGGAACCTTAAGCAATAGTTTTTCTCGTTCAGAAGGATTCTGGAGCTTTTTCCTTCTTTCTAGGTACTCAAACTTTGTAAATTCTAGAGGTTAAGGAAACAATGCTTTGCAGAAAAAGAATAGAAGATCCCATAACAAATTACACAACCTGACACGGGCACATGCACACACAGACACACACACACACAAAAATAAACAATAAGATGCAGTAATATGAAACAAGGGGATCAAGACCTGCATTGCCTGACATGAAATATGAACCTAGTTCCAGGAAGCTGGATGTAGTAGATGTTCTGGAAGATGCAGCAGCAGAATAATTGTTAAGTTTCATAAATGTTGAGTTCAACTACTTTTCTATCTATTACCCAAAACTGATGATAAGACAATTAAAGTTAACCAAGATTCTAAGCAGAAATGAATTATACAAACTTAACAACAGGAATGTAGAACTTTTAAGATCTTGAGTACATAATAGCATTTTGGGACATGAAGTAGGCAGATCAAAAGGATATTCTCTTTGCCATCCCTTTTCATTGGCATGTTCAGCAAGCTTTTGCAACAGATTAATTTCTTTGGCAATCCACTGTAACCAAATAAAAGAGTATTATATAGAACATCGAGAACTGAAATAGAAATACGTATTGGGAAGAGGTTTTCTTCTAAGTTTTAACTTTACGAATTGTAGCCAAATTGTATAATGGGAATGATATGCGCCCTAGCAAATCGTAATGTGAGGAAACTATCACGATGAAGGCTCAAGAAATACTTTATAATCGGATTTATCATACTCCCTGAGTCCAAATGTATGCCCTTTATTCCATTTCGGTCCATCCCCCAAATGCATGCACCTTCCCCACTACAATAATATCCTTTTATACCATATTTACCTACTTTACCACCCATGGGACACAGGACAATAAACAACACAATAAAATGCATTTTTAGTTTTACAGTAAACAATGACACAGGACAGCAAACAACGCTTACAGTGGTATATATTACACATAACATTCCACATTCCAAGATCACAGTATATAGAACTGATAGTGATACTACTCTTGACAAAAGTGAGAATTTGTTAAATGAGATGGATACTAAGCAAATAGCTAATTCACAGGAAAAAAAAAAGGGGGGGGGGGGGGGGGGGTAAATGAAGCAGAACTTACATTGTTTGTTATATCCACATGCAGTACTTGGGCCTTCAATTGAAGCTCAATCTGCAATCATGTAGGTGCGTGATTATTTGAATTGTGAGGTAAGAATGCAAGACTATTATACAAATATTCATCACATCACTGTGACAAGAGAACAGCAATGATAGCATTATAAGTTAGTTCGGGATAGAGCAGCAAGCAAGGTGAATCAAGTGCAATGAACATTTTCAGTAGCTGCCTTCACAGTTATAGCAGGCTTAACAGCAGTAACTGAAGATTGCCCTAAGGGTCAAATCAATTTTTGATGAGTACGTAAATCTAGGCAGTTCCAGAAAACATAGAAAATCAGAATAATATAAACTTAACAGTTCCAAGCATCATAATTATACCCAATTTCTATAATTGTATACCCTTTCATATCATTATTAATTATTCTTCGCGTTTTGGGTATTTAATAGGTAAAAGATTGATTATGGGAATTCATACATGAGAAAGGGATAAAACTTTATAATTGGGCACAACCACATGAATTACACTAATGGTGTGCCAATTTTATTTCACAAATAAAATATTGCCTTAATAATAATATGCAATCACTCTTCATTTTCATTATATAAAGGCACTTATGAACCTGCAGTAGCAACATTAATTCATTTTCCCAAATAATACGAAACCTTAGCTATATGAATCATTCATAAAAATAGCTTTCCATTATAAATTTAGTGACTATTCCACATTTTTGGGTATATAGATTCACATAGTAATGATTATTCCCACATAGGAATAAGAATGCACATAATGATCACTTTATTTCAATCTCATCATATCAATCATGTTCCAAGGGTTTCAAATAAGTCATTCTATCAAGTTCATACTTTTATGGTTAAATTGCTGCTGCACAAGCACGATTCCACCATTTTAAATAAGCAAATAGAGATGGATCAATTCTTAGAAACAAAGGATCTCATAGACACACCAAAGCTTGAGATCTAAGATCTTATAGTAACAAATTCTCATTCGAAAAAAAAAAGCATTATTGATAGATTAGCTGACACTAACTTATCTATTCTGGATCGAACTAAGTATTTTATTGGGCCATATTTTAAAGGAATTAGAGAGAAATAAGATGGGACAAACCCCCTTCAAAACAGAAATGGGAAAAGCTATATCTAAATACTTGAGAGAACAGAATCATTCAGTTGAAACTTGAGTTTTAGAATCAATATTTTAATGTCAACTTGAGACGCCTCCTAAGCAGATGACCAGAACATGTTCATTTAATATCAAATCCGTAGTGGAAGCTTATCAAAGTATCAATTTCATCTCCCCAGTTTATATAGTCTTCTAAGTAAAAGATTTCATGTAATTAAAGTAATGCAACAGAATCCTTCAGTTAAAACTGTCATAGCTGTAACAAATAAACAAACAAAAGTTAGTTTGTAGTCAAGATACTTACAATAGTCAGCCGTTTAAGTGAGCCAGCTTTAATCCTGTCCCACACTTCTTGGACTTCTTCCTGCAATAAATGTAGCAAGCCAATGCACGAACTCAAATTAGTAAATTAAGGAAAACAAAATGGAAGTATTATCCATTGTCGAAAAAAAAGTCCCTTAAGATTTAAATAGTGGAGTTTCTTGGAGACAATATATAAGTTATAACATGGGATAGCAGAAATTACCACCAGTAAACTTCTAGAATAAACAGAAAATTTCCAACGTCAAGACACCCATGCACTTATAGTTGGACAAGCTTGGACTATATGAGCATACAGCATATAACAGACAAGAATAAGATGCTTTCCAGCTTAACAAACTGTGCATGCTATGATACCTGATAGTCTCATCAGTGCTACAACATTTATCCATCCTAGCTTCATCATCTTTATTTATAAAATTACCTCAGTAAAGTTATCATCTGAAAGCATGCTGATGGAGACATCCTTGAGGGAATTTGAAAGTCTCAGGTAGATCTCAATATCAACGCCATCACTAACAGAAAACTCATGTACGCCTGCGCAAAAACAATGCTAAATAAGCCACCGACAATATATACACAACTTGTGTGCTATGTAAATATATACTAGAAAGGATAGAAGTTTTCAGCAATTCCAGTCAGTCATTTCATAAGTGATGGTCAGTCAAAGAGCGGAGATAGCACATATAGGAACCAAAACTCTCTAATGTTGATTGCAGGTAACAACACATGATTGCAACAAAGGTTTATATAAAATTGGCAACTGAAATCTTGGAGAACATAAACTAAATAACTTGGATAGTGAAATGTAAACCACATGCATTCAATCACCTGTCACTTGCAGAAGTTGGAAGCGATTCTTTTGAAAAATGTCATTAGGATCAGATTTCAACCTCACAAAGCTTCCCACTACTTTAAATTCAAAGCTTTCAGGAAACTTGACAAGTTCCTGAATTGCACTTCTCTTTAAATAAATAAGTTTGATGTTTTCAGGGATTATAGCAGCAAAGCAGCTTTTAGGAATGGCCTTCTTCTGACCAATAGGAAAATTTCTCAGCTCGAAGGATTTTTTTTCTCCATAATCTTCATCTGAGCTGTCCAAAAGCTCATCATCATCGGAGTCGTCGTCGTCGTGATTTTCAGCAAAGTGCTCTTCCAACATATCATAAACTTTTGTTCGCAACATAGATTTCTTCCCAAAGAGTGCGTAAAGCCTCTCATCACAGAGGACCTTCTTCTTCTTTTCTGCACTGGCAAGACCTTTATCATTTATGTAATTGCGAATGAGCGACGCCACCTCCTGTTGCGAGTGCTTTTTACTTGAATCCTGACCAATTGCTTCAAGGAATTCAATTATTGGCCTAGAACCCCATCCAACAAACTCGAGTTTTCTTTTCCCAACTCTTCTCTTCCTTTTCTTGCAAACAGTTGACTGTAAACTCGATTCTTCCACCCAATAGTTGTCTTTCATAATGCTGAAAAAACCGTCGGGCCGAGAAGAGAAGAGCGGCAGTGGCAGTGGCAGTGACTGCTACTGCGGTGTTATTGCTGGGAGTCGCGATAGCTACGCGATGCTATCGCCGGATTCTGAGAAGAAATGATGAAAAGATAGAATTAGGGATTTAAATTGGGGATTTCTGTATTTGTGTTCTGCGTGAATGGAGAGAATGTAGAGAGGAGAGAGGAGTTTTGAGAATTGGGTCTTCTGGGTCAATTGGGGAGGGGGAGAGGGAGAGAGAGAGAGAGAATTGAAGGAAATGAGCGACGGAGGTACAGGCGGCAGTGGGCCGGACGGCAGGGAAGTTGTCGCCGGGAGTTGGAAAAAGATCAAAATAGGAAGGAGAAGAAGAGCGGAAGGAATTAGGTATTGTCACACTCTGCTTTGGAAATTGAGTTTCCCGAAATTGCCGATTAGACCCTCAACTTTTGTGAAATTTATGTTTAGAATCCCTAAAAAAAAAAAAAAAAAAAGAAGCCTAAATTAATAAATAAATAAATAAATCTCATTATAAATTTCTTTTATTAATTCTTGGAGAAAAACTTTTATCGGTTTATGAAATTTTTTTAAGATATATTTCTTTTAGGAAAAATGCATCATTTCGAAAAACTTTGTCTTAATTATTTTTCAAGAATTTCGTTTCAATTTCTTTTAATTGCATTTGGAAATTTATTTTCCATCGCGGGCACAGAATCATGCATTTTCATGAGAATCTGCTTTTGCTTTAGTTTACCGATACGCATATTAATTTGACTTGTACGGAGACTCTAATTTTGAGAGAAGAAATTCACAATTATTCAACTTTATTCCGTTTAATTCGCAAGAGTTCCTTTTTCTTATGAAACTCTTATAATAGAGGTGATTTTTAATGCTCTTTATGCGTTGATTAATCATGATAGTACTGTGTTCTCTTTGATTGAAAATCATCATGAGAAAAAGAGGAAAAAGAAAATAATCTCTCTTTAATTTTTTTTCTTATTTTCTACCTTTTTCCACCATGAATAGTTTTACTCTTTCTTCCTTTCCTTTTTCACTCCAAATGAAGGGGAAGAAAGAGTAAAATTCATCATCATCATCATAGAGGAGGTGGAAAAAAAATAAGAAATAAGAAGAAAAAATTTAAATGGTGAGTGTTTTCTTTTCTCACATTTTCCATGATAATTTTTAGACAAAACCTTAGAATTAGAACTCTAGTATTGTAGGTCCAAAAGACTAATATTTGTCTTAATTATATAAGGTTGGGCCGACATAATAGAAAAATAGTGAGCCCAGAGTTAAGAGGGCCGGACCAGATTATGATTCTATTATTTAGGCATTGTACTAAAAGAAAAATATAATACTCCATATGGACCCATCACAAACTTCTACACATCCCATGATTTTTTTTAGGAGAATCAATAATACTAGTATATATAGTTACTACTTCCAAAAGCCTCCAACCTCTTAATTTGAATGAAAACGTTTTATGCGTTTCGTTGTTTTCATAATTGTTTCAATTGAAGGCATAATCTTTAACTTAAAATTATTTAGCATAACATTCTCTGATTGATACCTAAAAATCAATCCCGCAAAACATAAGAATCTAAGAAAACCTAGCAAATATGTAAGAATCAAACTGTACCATTACCATAGTACAGAATTCAACGACTCATTTATTTGAACTAGCGGAATGGAATTTTTATTTTTATTTTATTTTTTGAAAAAGTACAAGTATAAAAAACAGAAAGACAAAATTCATAGACATCAAGATTTTATTCAAAACTATTATTATATATTGAAATTAAGAAGCTTGGTAGTATATAAATGAACAATACATGTCAGACGTCACAACCCCCATTACATGCATGTATATGTGCAATGCATAACCAATTTACATAATTATACATAGCTCGTAATAATAAGTAGTAGTAATATGATAAGAGAAATGAAATCAAACGTTGGAAAAAAGATAATGAGAAGGGAGAGGAGTGAAGACATGAGCTGCATTAGTCTCTACCAAATCCAATTGCCCTCTCAAGAGATGCATGTACACTACCCAATCCCCATTCTCCTTCACACTTGGCATCGGCATCACGTACCCGGATTTCCCTCCCCAGGGGAAATGGTACGACCCGAATACCGGCAAACCCGACCCGAAATCCATCTTCCCCACCGGAAACTGCAACCCGGACGACACCACCACCGCCGGCTCCTCCTCCGTCACCCCCGCGGCGTATATCTTCGCCAGCGCCATTTCCGGCCGCCGCTCCTCCACCCAGTCTATCAGCCCCAGAAAGTGCTCCTTCTCCACCGCACTCTGCAGGAACTCGTGGACCTCGTTGGCCACCCACTTCAGCTCTTTCTCTCTCAACTCCTTCATCTTCTTCTCTCCAAAGGGGATCGATAAAACGTTGCCGAAGTACGGGGATATCAGCTTCGACTCCTCCTCGTCGCCGTCGATTAGCCGGCTCCTCCCGTCGACGACGATCCCCAGCTTGCAGTTGTTGTCGCCGGCGGAGTCTTCGCCGGGGACGATCGTTTTCCAGAGGTATGCGCAGAAGGCTTCGAGCTTGGTTCTACGATCGCCTTTGGAGTTGCCGGAGTTGGCTTGCTCTTGGAGGTCTCTGATGGCGTCGGCCTTGATGTAGTATATTCGACTGATCGCCGAATCGGAACCCTGTTCCGGAGGCGGGAGATCTGAGATGGTGACGAACATGTTGTCGACGGAAGGGTCGTAGGCGCCTGGGCGGCGGGGGAGGAGGAGGGAGCGGCGGAAGGACGGCGGCTGAGATAGTTGGTTGGACCGCGCCATCTCCGCCCATGAAACGAGAAACATGTTGGCGGAGTAGGCGTCCGCCACCTGATGCGCGACGGTGCACGCCACCACCAGTCCGCCGCGTTTCAGTTGGGTCACCTTTTTGTTGAAACATAGTACAGTAATTAATTAGAAAAAGATAACATTAAAATAAATTATAAGAAAATTATATAAATTAATTAAAATGGATATTTATTTGCAACATTTCAAAATACTATAAACTTAGCTAGATTGCAAATGAGAACAAAGTTTTAATATTAAAGTTTTTACTTAAAGTGAGGCAAATATTTTCTATAGATGATCTCTGTCTTTTTATTTTTTGTTTTCTGCCCTTCTTTTTCCCAACGCACATGACTTGCCTTTGCATAATTTGATGACCTCTCATAGTCACGTATCTTTTGTATTTTCAACAAAAAATTCAATAATTTTATAGAAAAGCACTTTTAAGTTAAATATACGATTATTAAAAATTAAAAATGGAAAATCACTGTCGCTAATTTAAATATGAATATAGGTAGATATAAGTGTGACATAACATAACCCACAAAGAATATAATGATTTTTTTTATTATTTTTTTATTTTATCTTATGCCCAAAATACAAACCATGCTTTTTTGTCTTTGTTCATCCAATTGTTTGGCTACAGTTAATTTGGCATTGAGTTGAAGCAAACCATAGATAATAAGTACTGTTATGTGATGCGATCCACTAAAATAAAGCAGTAACCTGATAAAAATAATAATAATTAATAAATAAATAATGATATGAATTGCTTTTTCTTGTTTTCTTAAATCAGTTATTCTTAGCAAGTGAGATGACGTTGACTCTTATATTTGACTTTTTTTGTTACTTCCCTTTCATTTCATTTGTCTCTACTATTATTCTTAATCTAAGATTCTGATGAATAAAACATGAATATGCAAGTTTGAGAGACTCAATTTACACTACAAGATTTTTTTTCTAATTATTTTTTTTGGGGAATTGAATTAACCAACATTGAATTAAATTGCACGTGAAAAGCATCAGACGAATCTCAAATGGTGTATCCAATTAAGAATTCAACACGCAAAAAGAAAAGGAAAGGGACCATATTAATATATATATATATATAGTAGATTATTTTTTGAGAAAACCATAGTACAAGCTTTATAGTAATAACAATAATCGATAATGATTACTGAATACTCTATATTTGCTCAACAATGAATAATAATAATAAAAAGAATAAGAAGAAGAAGAAGAAGAAGAAGAAGGATTATATATAGACCTGAACAGCAAGAACGCCGCGCTTTCTGAGAGGCACGAGCTTGCCGCCAACACATTGATCAGGATTATACAGGTTAAGATCCTCCAATCCGACGTCGGAAACCGCCTCGACGAAATCAACGCCGCTGTTGTTGCAGAGGAGCTCCGGCTCGCCGGCGCCGTTCTTCACCAGCACTCCGGCGAGCGCATAATACGAAACCAAAGTTTGGGCCAAAGCCTTTTTCAGAACGCCCACTACCTGCGCAAAAGGCTCTTCTTCCGTTTCCTTGTAATTGTAGCAGAAGAAAACGCCGAAATCCACCGGCGGCAACAGCAAGTCGAGGTTGGAGAGCGGCAGCCAGTGCTCCTGCATTGGCAGCGCCGCCGCCACCACCTCAGTTTTCTGCACCCTCACCTCAAAACCTCTTTTCAAGCACATTTTTTTAGTGTCTTTTAATTTGATTGGGTATAATTGAGAGAGAGAGAATAGGTAGGTTGGTTTGAAAAGAAGAGAGAAATTATGGGAGATGGCGTGATTATATTTGTGTGGTGTTGAAATGAGGATATATATCATGTATTTATAGGGGAATTCATGAAATAGAATCCCTCCCAGTGCACTGTGTACGTACGTAGAGTGAGAGTACAAGTGGTTAGGTGATCTCGTGACATACCACTCCATCTCCATAGATATATACTTAGCCCTTTAGCTCTACCTATCGCTGGAGTGAGAGCAAATAATTGAATTAATCTTCTATTGTTTTTTATAGGTTGAGTTTGAGCAAAACAAAATTATATAGAATTGTTCAATATATTATTAGAAGTGGTCTCACCATAAATGATTCCAACTCACAATTTTTTAATTGAAGAAAAAATGTCTTATCAACTGAGTCGCGCTTCATTGTCTTGTGTCAAACACATGCGGTGTCTACTTGTATGCAGTGGCGGACGCAAAACTTTAAGTAACGAGGGTCAAAAAATTATAATAAATAAAATTATATATAAAAATCTGTTACAAAATAAATCATACATATAATTCATAAAAGTCTAATTTACGATGAACCAAGACAGTTAGTCATATTGTGAAACTTATGAATAATAACTTCATCAAGAACACAATTAAACATATCATCATCATTTTATAATTTAATTTTCTTCTAGATATACCGTAAATATATATAAATATAATAATAATCTGGGGGTATAATAGGTATTTCATGTAATGTAAGGGGTGTCAATTTGTATGGTCCCACCCCTGCTTGTGTGGTCCCTTGTTCAATTTGTTTAGTTTTGATTTCTAGCGCTTTAGTTTATTTTGTACCTAGTATTTTAGGGTTAAATCGGATACAAATTAAATTAATTTGAGTATTTCATGTAGATTGTTTGGTTAAGAATTTAGTATTGGGGTTGCCTTATTCTATAATTCGAGTCTATATATAATTTTTTAAGCTTCACCGGTCACGTCAGTTATGACCGGTTGTAAGTCACACATGCATTATATAACATGATTTTGTCAAACTAATAAATTAAAAATGGGAATCTTGGACTAGTTCTAGTTGGTTCTCATAAAAAGTTACTAATAAACTAGGATTTTTCAAGCAGAGTATGGTTGTATTGATACATCATACCTCTCCATTGATTTTTTTTAATATCCTAAAAACATCCCTTGTCTAAGAAGTTGCATATATATATATTTAGAAATACTCCCCTACTCACGGTGGGCACTCTTAATGTGCCCACCGTTGACAGGCAGTGCCACGTTAATGATTTTTTCTTTTAGAGTTCACTTTTTTTTAGTAGGGTTTAGTTTTTTATGGTAGGGTTTATTTTTATAAGGTATTTTAATTATGATTTTCCTTAAATATAATGCCGCCACCTCAACCGTGGGCATACTTATTATAGTATAGGGAAGGATTTTATTTCAAAGGATGATCTTAAATTTATAACTTTATAGAATATAGAATTAATGCGAAGTTTATGGCAAATCTTAAATTTTATTTTACCATTTTTGCCCTTAATTAAGTTAGAAATCAAGCAGCCCAATTAGTTTTGATGATTTGGCTAATTTAAATATAAAATCGTTAATAAGATTATGACTAATCAATGATTGATAATGTTTCTTATATCTTACTCTAAAGAATAATTTTTTTTATACCAAATTTCACCTTTATATACACTTTCTGAAGTAAATTTTGCAACGCCGTGCACTTTCATGATAAATGTCATCTTCTAAAATTCTTGAAAATTGATCGCATTTTACTTTTTAAATGGTTGAAAAATTGTCACTTTATTATTTTTCTTTATATAATAGTTGTCATTTGGAAAAATGATGATTTTTCTTCGCGGTGATTGTTTGAGGATCGAACACTTTTCTTTACAATGATTGTAAAAAATTTCATAAAATTTATCACCATTTTTTTAATGATAATTGTCATTTTTTATCTGAGCGCACGGTGAGATCGAGCTTTCCCGAGTTTTTATCCTTGTGCAATCAATTCAATTCCGGTCGTCGTGACAAATTTGCATCAATTTGTTGTCATTACTTATTCAAATATTTCTAAATGTATGCAAGGAAAGGTTAGAATTGATATTGATCACGCAAACTCTAAAAAAAGAATGAAGTGTTAAATTTCCCACCATCAAATTAAATCGATCGATATGTGGTTATGCACTTGTTTGATTTTAGACGAAATAAGAAAGCCTCAAACATTCTTACTTTATCTTTTCGGCTAAGCTCAAAAACTCAAACTGAGATTACAATTAGGTAACAGGCAACGATCAATGATTGATATCATACATAATATTTTACAATCTAATTTAACCTACGATCGCGTGTTTTGTTAATCATGATGTGTACTTCCCTAGGGCTTAGGTAATTGAAGGTTAAGTAATGACTAACAACTTTGTTTATGGATAGATTGGACGCCTAATCCATTACTAAACATTTTGTAACAACTTTGTTTATGGATAGATTGGACACCTAATCCACTACTAAACATTTTGTATTGTATCACTTAATTAGAATATTAATATTAATTTAATGTAAATTTTTGTTTTCTTAGAACTGATGTATTATAAATTTGTAAAAACGATGAATTTTAAATGACAGATCGTATTGAGACATTTAATATAACGTAAAAATCGGAGAATATACGACAGGTCAAGATAATTCTATGAAACGACGAAATAAGAAAATCGTAGCTAAATATATTAGTAAAATTACTTACGTGTAACTAACTAACTTCATTAAAGTTAAAACTACAAAAGATAAATGCAATTTAATCAGAGTAGCACTTGAACTCGAGCTTGTGCTTTTGAATTTTCTAATTGAGCTTGCGCTCAAGTTTAACATGACTATAGATTATGCTCCTTTGATAACATGGAGTTGGTTTTAACAACATTAAAAATTGTTTTTTTTTAATTTTTTAATGAAAATTAACCTTGGTTAACTCTAGAAATTAATTAATTGGTGTAACAACCCATTGGGATCATGATAATGATATCACACTAATTGCCATTATTTTTAACGTTCAGTGATAGTGTGTAGGCTGAGGTATAAATGTATGACAAATTTCAATTCTCACCTACTCGTATATTTGATAATGTGGAAGGAGAGGGCTACTTGATTTAATTACTAGAGAATGAAGGAAATTTAGCTCATGTTTGGTTCAAGTTTTTTTAGGTATGGAAAGAGAATTGAGTAATTGATTCTATTATATTTTGTTTGGTTTAAGTAATAGATTATCCATTTTCCTTATTTGGGGTAACTCAATCTTTTACATTGTTACCCATCAAGAAAGAGGGAAAATAAGGAGAAATGGACCCCTTTACAAGTGACTCATATCCTTTCTTTTATTGAACTAAGCACCTAATAAAAGTAACCCATTATTATAACCATTTCTTTACTTGACTTGATTTCATTCAATTTCCGTTACTCAACTTGAACCAAACGAGTACTAGTGCTCGTTTGGTTCAAGTTAGGTAACAGAAAGGGAATGAAATCAAGTCAAGTAAGAAAATTGTAATAATAATGGTTACTTTTATTGAGTGTTTGGTTCAATAGTAGAAAAAGAGTCACTTGTGAGGGGTTCCTTTCTCCTTGTTTCCCCTCCTTCTTGAGGGGAAACAATGTAATGGATTGAGTTAGTTACCCCCAAGTAAGGAAAATAAATAACCTATTACTCAAACCAAACAAAAAGTAATGAATCAATTATTTAATTCCCTTTCTATATCAAAAAAAATTTGAACCAAATATGAGCTTAAGGTGTTAATAATAATTAAATATATGAGTATATATATATTTTTCATAGAGCTGTCTACCTCTGGATTAGATCCTATCAACCCTTCGAGTTTACATTTACCGAATTTCATGTTTAGATTCGCGCGGGAAACATTATAAGATGACTAAATTGCAATATATTCGTCAATGTAAGAATAAAAACAATTGTATAATTTTCATAAATTAAATCATAAACTGATACAATTTGCAATTTCAGCATGATTTTTTAGAATGTGTAGTAGTAAACTACACAATTTATCAAAAAATTGCAGCTTAGTCTCACATGAAAATCTGTCATGAAAAGCGGCTTTCTCACCTGAACAAGATATAAATAATTTATTTTATATGATTATGTTGAGAGACTTTATTAATTGGTTACCGTTTATTTTGGCGATAAATCTCTCGATGAACTATATGTATTCACCATACTAATTTACTATGGGTTGACTCAATTTAATTAATTGAATTCTCACCTAATGCACTAATTAATGATCTGAAGTCCTATTAGGATTCATCTTAATTTCAACATTTCGCAACCACCAGAGAGGAATCTCAACAAACCCAGTTAAAATCATAATGATGTAATTATATGTTTAATTAAGCTGAGAAGTCTAAGCATATTTAGGTACGTTGACAAATAAAATGTTTCCAAGTTGGGTGAACCGCTCTAGTCAATTATATGTATAAATTTATATATTTTATCGGTTAAACTGCAGTGGAAAAAAAGCAACAACTAACAACTCTTACATCATTTTCTGAAAATATTACTGTAGTTGCTAACTTGCTATTTGATGTAAACTAGTTTTGCGCCCGTACTATGTACGGGATGAATATTTATTATTATATTATTAAATAATTTTAAAATTTATAATTTCACCCAGTATTGTGTTGGCTCGAATTTTCATGACTATAAAAATAAATGTGGTCACTTTAATAACTCAATTATTCACTAATATATAAACATGATTTGTTTATAGATAGATAATCTGCAATGTCCAAATACATTATGGAATCCATAGTAAATAGGTAAAAAAGACTAACAACATTATAAAAAGTAATGCACTTATTTTGTAATAACATTCCATTGTCATATATCCATGATTGCAATACCAATGTAAAACAAATTAAAGTGCAATAAAATATAATTTTATATAGATAACGAATACAAAATCCAAAATATCTAGTAAAAAACATAGTTAAGGAAAGAATGATGGATTTTCATAATCTTATTTTCTCATATACAGAAATATATTAAGTTCATATACTAATCCAAATTTCTTACGTTTTCAGATAGTGTGGCCTCGAGAAAAAATTGATACATGTTCTGAAAATATCTTATATCATAGATCTAGATAAGTTGCTGCAATTTTTTTCATTATACAGTTGTACGTAGATCTGCGTACCAAACACGACTTGTTTGTAAATTTTCTAAACTAATTTTTTTCTAACACTCATCACTAACTTTGTTTATAAGTGGAAGACCAGAACAAAGACTAAAAAAATAAATTGACTTCAATTTCTTTTATAGAAACAGTACTCAAATGCTTAGAGAAAGATAGAAGTTGTAAATTTTGAAAGCAAGAGTAGAAGGTTGTGAGAATTATGCTATTGCTAGATTATCTGCTATTTATAGATGGAAATGGAAAAAAAATGGCTCCAATTTTTTATTTGAATTCAAATTGTTGGCTCCAATCTTGGAGGCCAAGTTTCATAAAAAATCTGTAAATTTTATCATGAAGAATATATTGTAATCATTAAATCTTGGAGGCCAAGTTTAGCATATTTTAAATACATTATTATGTACTACCTCCATCCCATTACATTAGTCACATTCACTATTTGGCACGCTTTTCCACCGAAACCTAGTACGGGTTTTAAAATATAATTTTGTAGTATCGGTTTTTTTACGAGATACTATGACACTCATAGTATCTCGTAAAAAAACCGATACTACAAAATTATATTTTAAAACCCGTACTAGGTTTCGGTGGAAAAGCGTGCCAAATAGTGAATGCGACTAATGTAATGGGATGGAGGTAGTAATCAATCTTGAGCAACTCAATTTGCATAAAATATTAATATTATTTAAGTAGCTCAATAGCCCTTTTAAACAATTGCATAAAATATTATACCTAAGCTATCATTTGACATTGGGTGGGAAAGTGTGTGTGAAAAATGTGTTGTAGTGTGTGCTGCACTACCTTGCTTTTAAGTATAATATAGATTTGCACAATACATGTTGGGGAAATGAAATCGATATGTCAATGTAGTCATGGCCTAATACTTTTTTTCTTTTTCTTTTTTTCAAAACTTTTCACAACAGCCAATTTATCTCAGTCTGACCTATTAATTGTCACAAACATCTTATAAAATCCGTTGTTTCCCATTTGGCCCATTTGTTTTGGGTATACATATTAAGGAATATAATAAAAAAAATTAATATGTAGCGCCCACATAAATTAATTAAAGATAAAAGTGGTATTAGTGAGAAATGTAGTGTTTGTTGGGTACAATTGTTGTAAGAAGATATACTTGGGAAAACAATCACCGTGCTTCCATCTCTGAGATTGTCAAACCGTTGGTGGAGCCGATCTCTACCTCGTCTCCTAAAGATCTCCCAACACCGAATGCAGGGGGCCTTGCCGATTCTATTCTTGTCTCTTGGTTGTTTAGCATTGCAACAATATCAGACATTAGAGGCCGATCCTTCGGATTTTCTTGAACGCATAACAAACCGATCTTGATGTATCTCAATGCAGCTGAAGATGATGAAGCTGGGATTTCCAGAATTGGATCAAGTAACTCGAGCCATCTTTCTTGTTTCCACATATTCCAAGTCTGAAACCAATAGTAAATCATAGTCAGAATCATTTTTTTTTTCTTTCTGGTTTCATGTAAAACTAATGTCAAGTTTCTTGATTTGAGATGAGGACTCACATATCCAAGAAGGCTAAGATAATCAGAACCATAAAAATCAGCGTTCTTCTTTCCGCTGATAATCTCCAGCACTAACACTCCGAAGGAAAACACATCAGACTTCAACGAGAAACGCCCTTCAATCGCGTATTCTGGCACCATATAACCGCTAAATTTACCAAATAAAAAATGCAGTTAGTTAATGAGAAAATGGCCACAATACAATGATCACACTCAATGAAGCTGCATTTCACTTACTAAGTACCAACAATTCGTTTCGTATTATTAGCTTGTAAGTCGTCCCCTCTAAAAATTCTCGCCATGCCAAAATCAGAGATTTTCGGATTCATCTCAGCATCTAGTAAAATATTACTAGCCTTCAGATCTCTGTGAACTATTCGCAGTCGAGAATAATGATGGAGATACAGAAGCCCTTGAGCTATGCCTTCAATAATATGGACACGGCTCTTCCAGTTCAGTCTGGCTTTCTTTATTGGATCTGGATTCATATGAACACAAAATCATGCATCAGATTAGCTTTCCTTTCATTAAAGAAAAGTAACATTATGAATGCTGATAAATTAACCAACCAAATAGAAAAAAGTCCAAGCTTTTGTTGGGCATGTATTCATAGACTAATATCTTCTCATTTTCAACACAGCATCCTAATATCCCAACAAGATTTCTGTGCTGGAGTTTCGCTATCAGTTCTATCTCATTTCTGAACTCTTCGAGCCCTTGTCCTGATGTTCTCGAAAGCTTTTTCACTGCTACAAACTGTTCGTTAGGTAATTCTGCCTGAAACGAAGGCAAAACAGTACAAATTCACAGAGGCATTCAGTCATCCAAGTAGAGCTAAACATCATGATATCATGTTCCTATTTCAAAGGAAAGCATTACCTTGTAAACAGGTCCAAAACCACCCTCTCCTAACTTGCTCGACGAGGAAAAGTTATTAGTTGATGCAGCTATGCTAGCAAAACTGAAGAGTGGCAACTCATACTCAGCACTTTCATGATCTCCTCCCTCGCTATTTCTAACTGAAGTGCGTGTATAATATGCTGGATCATACGTCTTCAAGTCTCGTGGCAATACATTCTTAAGCGTTTTTCTACGTTCTGAAAAGAAAAATCATGATGAGCAAACATAGCCAATATATAAACATTCTCAACCAGATATTGATATACCTTTGTTCTTGAGCCTTTTCCGCCTAAGATAGCAAATGCCAAATCCCAATACTACTAGCATTGCACTAGCGATGGACACTACTAAAGCCACTATAGCTACGTTTCTCTTTCCTGCAACATATCCTCACTTTTTCAGCTCCATTTCATCACACTTATTACACACATTTGACCAGAAACAGAGAATTCAGACTCTATTTCCTTTCATAGGGCGATCACCGGAGCTCATTCTAACATACAGAGTAGTACCCGAATCGTTGACTAATTTCTGTGAATCGATCAAATCCCCAGTAAACAACAAACATCCTCCTCCTCCTCTACTATAGGCATAGGCAGTGCAAGAGCAATTAACTCTGCACAGCAACTCACAAACACCATTCCTCTTGATTTCAAGAGTTTCAGCATATGCAGGGAAAGTTATATTGGGCACCTCCAAAAAGACAGTTGTGTCCTCATCACAATCCAGAGTTCTCATTCTTCTACACCCTCTGGAAAAGTCTGAGCTATCCCATTCTCCCTTAGACAGGGGAACAAACCCATCCAAGCACTGGCAAACAGGATTATACCTCAAATCACAAACTGCATTAACCCCACAGCTAGCATATCTTTTACAAAAATCAGAAGGTTGGAATGCTAACAAACCCCATTCCTCCCTCTCCTCCAACCACGCAAAATGACTAATCACGCCATTATAGCCTAATGAAACCCTAACCAGTAAAGATTCATTGTTCACACTGTATGTCAAAAACGCACCGTCTTCACTCGAGACGACGGAGAAATTATACAAACGGCTAAGTGGGGAGAACGCAGGCAAAGTGCCGCCTTGCCAAACCCCACTCCTCCATAGCTTTTCTGTGCCGTTTCTACTCTTCATGAAAAGCTCGCCGCCTTCGTTCGGCTCCATCCCTAATGAGTATTCCCAATCGAAGGATCCTCTGCGTTTCTCCATGAAACGAGTTCCGATTCTTCGTCGGAAGAAAAAAACCCAACCATGGCTCCCGGCAGCCAAGTATCGGTCGGATATTCAAAGCTCTGCCATAGAACGGCCGAAGAATTTCTCAAGATGAAATTTCCAGAATCGAGAAGGACTGCCTCTGTAACGTGTGAAGACACCTCCGACATCCAAATTACTTGCGAGTTAACAATGAGGTTCAGACTGCTATTGCTCATTTGCAGTAGAGAAGTATCGTGGAAGGAGGATTGGATAGGGTTATTCCTGTTTAACACCCATACCACTGTTTGAACTGGTAGGGTTTTGTACCATACGCCAACGTAATAGTTGCTGGAGTTACCTGGAGTGAAGAATCCGAGTTCGAATTTGCCCTTTTTGGAGATTATAGTCTGGTCCGGAAACAGAGATTGCCCTGCTGATATGGTGTCTGATCCATTGCAAAGCGAACTCGGGAAGAAGATGGAGATGGAGCAGACTAAGAAGAAACGAACAGGTACGAATCCCATTGCCGCTGAAATCAACTTATTTTTACTGTGCTAGAATTCTTTGAGCAGAAATTGAACAGATTCATGATAATTAAGAAGACTTGAATAGTCAAGTCTTGGTCGAAATTTAATGCTGACTGCTACTTCAAGTCGATACGGCGACTGCTAATAGTGCATGACACCTACCAAAAATGGCAAGGTAAATTCCATGGTGGAGTAAAATTTTATAAGAGGATGGAAGTTGGAATTGCGCGCGGAATATTAATATACAGTTGGACGTCAACAATCAAATGACACGTCAAATTTTCTGTGATGCACAAACCTACACATATGCATCAATCAATCAAACAAAGAAAAGTCTAGTCTAATGATAGTGACATGTTCATCAAAGAAAAAGTCTAATGACAGTGACAATTAAACTTTCTACACATTTCACCTCTGAACAATATCCATTAAAGCAGAGTAGTCCCAGCAAAGAACAGAAAAACCTTACCATCATGGTGCTCCACCTCATATCCCTCATATTTTCTTGTTTCTTTGTATTTGCTGCGGCGATCGACACAGTAGGAGTTAATGAATCTCTGAGAGACTCTGAGTCTGAAGCTTTGACTTCCAATGGGAATAGATTCAAGTTGAGCTTTTTCAGCCCTCCAAATAGCAGTTCCCGTTACGTAGGTATCATGTTCAATCTCCCGGTGATGACTGTTGTATGGGTAGCCAATAGAGATAGCCCTCTCAATGATTCCTCATCAACGCTCCAGATTTCATCGGACGGAAACCTCGTGATCTTGGACGGTCGAAAGGAAATCGTGTGGTCCACGAATGTTTCAACTTCTTCTGCAGCAGCTAATAATTGCAGTGCTGTGCTCTTGGATACTGGAAATCTTGTTCTTCAAGATAACTCCAATTATAATAGTTCAATTATTTGGGAGAGCTTCCTACATGCTTCCGATTCTTACCTAGAAAAGATGAGACTTTTCACAGATTTGAGCAGCAATCAGAGGAATTTCCTCACATCGTGGAGAAGCCCCGATGATCCGACGCGTGGAAGCTTCACCTCGACTATCGAGCCTAACATTCCGGAGTCAATCGTCAGGAAGGATGGGAATCCTTACTGGCGGAGTGGCCCTTGGAATGGTCAGACATTCATCGGGATGCCGCGAATCAAACCTGTCTTCAGTTATGGAACCGAAGTAGGCACTGATTCTCCAGGAAATGCATATGAAGTTTTTACCATTCCGAATGGTTCATCAGTTTTGAAATATTATGTATTGAACTCCTCAGGGAGTGTAGAGGAGAAGGTGTGGTCTGATGCGAAGAAAGGATGGGATGTGACGTGGTCATCAACGAGCAACGAGTGCGATGCGTATGGTAAATGTGGACCTTTTGGGGTTTGTAACTCTCAGGAAACTCCGATTTGCTCCTGTTTTCGAGGCTTCGTGCCAAGAAGAAAAGACGAGTGGGAGGCGAGGAACTGGACTAGTGGATGCACGAGGGAAGCTCTCCTCCAGTGTGAACAGAACAGTTCTGTGGATAACAAACAGGATGAGTTTCTGAAGGTGCAGAGTGTAAAGCTGCCTCATTATTATATTTTGCTTTCCTCGTTTGATGGAGGAGCGTGCGAGGGCGCGTGCTTGAGTAACTGTTCTTGTATAGCTTATGCAGATCCTTCGGGAATCGGATGCATGCACTGGACTGATAACTTAACAGATACTCAGAAGTTTTCTTCCGGTGGTGAAGACTTTTACATTCGATTGGCATATTCAGAACTAGGTAATGTGTTGTTGTGCACTTCTCATATATTGTTTATGTTCATTCCTTTCACTCGGTTCGCCTTTTCTTTTCTTTTCCGTTTTGAAGATAAGAAGCAAGATCGGAGAGCAATAATTGCGACCACAGTGGTTCTGGGGTTCATACTTATTGCTGGATGCACATACTTTTTGCCTAAATTGTTGTCGAAATACAGAGGTAATTAAGTGCACATATTTTGTTGCTAGTTACTATGTTATACATTCTCTCACTCTCTGTGTGTGCTTACTTTGATTGATGCAGCAGCAAGGAAGCATAGTAATAAAGGTAATAAAGGATATTCTGAAGAAAGAGTGCTTAAACATGAAGTGCATGGAGTTAGCCTCGACGAACTTCCTATAGTTAAATTTGAGACGCTCTACTGTGGCAACAGGAAAATTTGATCCCCTCAATAAGCTTGGACAGGGCGGGTTTGGTGCAGTCTACAAAGTATTTCATCTTCTTTTAATTGGTTTTTTATTTTTTTATTTTTATTTTTAAAATTGATTTGTGTATTGTATGAGAAGTCTGCTTTCCTTTTCAGGGGAAATTGGCGAATGGAGTAGAAATTGCTGTAAAAAGGCTATCAAGATCCTCTAACCAAGGGGTGGAGGAGTTCATGAATGAGGTCGAGCTGATTTCTAGGCTTCAGCACCGGAATCTAGTCAGACTAATCGGTTGCTGTGTGGAGTCTGAAGAAAAATTGCTTGTTTATGAATATATGCCCAATGGAAGCTTGGATGCCTATCTCTTTGGTGAGTTGATGATGCTTAAGTTTCATTTCCTTATTTACGCAACTTCAAATATTTCATCAGTTTAACCCTTCTCTGCAGGTTCACATAAACGGGAGTTTCTTGATTGGCCAACACGAAAATTAATAATCGAGGGAATCTGTCGAGGCCTGCTTTACCTGCATAGAGATTCAAGGTTAAAGATTATCCACAGAGATCTCAAGCCCAGTAATATCTTGTTGGATGAGGAGTTGAACCCCAAAATTTCAGACTTTGGTATGGCAAGAATTTTCGGGGGGAAAGACGATCAAGCCAATACAACAAGGGTTGTTGGGACATAGTAAGCACATACATATATTGCCTCAGTTAAAAAAAATGTTTTCAAATACAGATTACTTGTTGCTATGCTGATCATGGATTCATGGTTGCAGTGGCTATATGTCCCCGGAATATGCACTCCGTGGAATATTCTCAGAAAAATCCGATGTATACAGCTTCGGGGTCCTGTTATTAGAGATCATGAGTGGAAAGAAGAATTCATGTTTCTACGATGAAGAAGTACTCTTCCTTACACTTCATGTAAGTTAATGTGTTGTTGAGAATTGGCATGGTGATGGTGTGAGTGATCATTTAAGCATTTTGTAATGTATGTTGTGAACATGAATTGAACAGGCTTGGAAACTGTGGAATGAAGGAGAGATAGTAAGTTTGATGGATCCGACGATATATGAAGGTGAAATGGAAGATGAAATAGTGAGATATGCAAATGTAGGTCTTTTATGTGTGCAAGAAAGGGCAGGAGATAGGCCTAGCATATCTACAGTCCTTTCGATGCTGAGCTGTGAGATTGTAGAGCTTCCTCGGCCTAAGGAGCCTGGATTTCTTGGGATGCAGACGAGTCGAGGTACGGATTCTGCTATAAAGGATGTTAGTAAAGGTTCAGGTAACCAAGTCACAATTTCTATAGTTGAAGGAAGGTAACACTGGGACCTCTTTTCCCATGTTTATGGCTACAAAAGACCTGCTAAAGAATAGGGTTTGTTCAAGTTTTCAGATAAATCTTGTGCTTTTCTTTCTTCTTCGTATTTTATTTGTCATATACTCATAGCAAATCTCACATTTCAACATAATTACAGCCGCAGCCTTGTATGTCAAATTTAAGTGAAGCTATACCTACTTAAGGAAATATGCATACCAGGCAACAGCTTAAACCAAACAAACTTACATATTCAACTCTTGAATTTCTATAAATCAGTAAAAGGTCACCTTCCTTCAACCACAGAAAGAGTGACATCATTCATTGAACATTTACTAGCAGGACTCTGTAGCTTGAGAGCTCTTCATCCAAGAAATGCTGGCTGCTTAGGCTGAGGAAGATCTACTATCTCGCAGCAAATCATCGAGAGAACTTTACTAGTATTAGGCCTATCTACTGCTGTTTCTTGCACACACAAAAGACCAACATTTGTATATCTCACTGCATCATCTTCCATTCCAGCATCATATATCGATGGATCAATGAAATCTACTATCTTCCCTTCATTCCATAATTTCCAGGCCTATTCAAATCCACAAGGTTAGATTTACTACTATCACATCTCATGTGAATATGGGACTAAAACAACAACTTACATAAGCTGTGAGGAAGAGTTGTTCTTCATCATATAAAACTGGAATTCTTCTTCCCACTCACAATCTCCAATAATAGGACACCAAAGCTATAGATATCAGATTTTTCAGAGAATATTCCACGATGTGCATATTCTGGGGACATATAACCACTGCAACGGACAGTACATATACAATCAGCATTGCAACAAGTAACAAAAAGTTTTGAGTATCAAAGTATATCAGTAGAATGTGCTCACAATGTCCCAACAACCCTTTCTGTATTGGCTTGATCATCCTTGATTCCGAAAATCCTTGCCATACCAAAGTCAGAAATTTTAGGGTTCAACGTCTCGTTCAACAAGATATTACTTGCCTTGAGATCCCTGTGAATAATCTTTAACCTGGAATCGCGATGTAGGTAAAGCAGGCCTCGACAAATCCCCTCCATAATTGACTTGCGAGTTTCCCAATTAAGAAACTCATGTTTATTTGAATCTGAGAAAGGTTATCCAAAACATCATACTTGCAATGCATATGCTCTGTATGTAAATAAAAAAAATAAAAAAATACTAGACCAAGTGAAACTTGAGCAGCATCATCAACATACCAAAGAGATAGGCATCCAAGCTTCCATTGGGCATATATTCATATACAAGTAATTTTTCTTCAGACTCCACACAGCAACCAAGAAGCCTGACAAGATTACGGTGCTGAAGCCTGGAAATCACCCCAACCTCATTCATGAACTCCTCCACCCCTTGGCTAGAGGATTTTGATAGCCTTTTTACAGCAATTTCTTGCCCATCTGGCAATTTTCCCTTGAAAACAACTAAGGAATCACTTTTCTCATTACAGGCTAAGTAAATCTTGAAATAAATAAACAAGTAATATATCTTGAAAGAAGATGAAATACTTTGTAGACTGCACCAAAGCCACCCTGTCCAAGCTTATTGAGGGGATCAAATTTTCCTGTCGCACTTGAGAGCATCTCATATTTAATTGTAGGAAGTTCGTCAAGGCTAACTCCATGCATTTCATGTTTAAGCACTCTTTCTTCAGAATATCCTTTATTAGTATGCTTCCTTGCTGCTGCTACAATCAAAGTAAGCACACACAGGGAGTGAGAAAATGTATAACATAGTAACTAGCAACAAAATATGTGCACTTAATTACCTCTGTATTTCGACAACAATTTAGGCAAAAAGTATGTGCATCCAGCAATAAGTATAAGCCCTAGAACCACTATGGTCGCAATTATTGCTCTTTGATCTTGCTTCTTATCTGCAAAAGACAAACCGAGTGAAAGGAATGAACGTAAACAATACTAATACTCTAAGCTAGCTACATTTATATCATGAGAAGTGCACAACAACATATTACGTAGTTCTGAATATGCCAATCGAATGTATAAGTCTTCAGCACCAGAAGAAAACTTCTGAGTATCGGTTAAGTTATCAGTCCAGTGCATGCATCCGATTCCAGGAGCATCTGCATAAGCTATACAAGAACAATTACTCAAGCAGGCGCCATCGCACTCGCCTTCAAACGAGGAATGCAAAATATAATGATGAGGCAGCTTTACACTCTGCACCTTCAGAAACCCATCATCCTGATTATTATCCATAGAACTGCTGTTGCGTTCACATTGGAGGAGAGCTTCTCTCGTGCATCCACTAGTCCAGTTTCTCTCCTCCCATTCGTCTTTTCTTCTTGGCACGAAGCCTCGAAAACAGGTGCAAATCGGAGTCTCCTGAGAGTTGCAAATCCCAAAAGGTCCACATTTACCATACATGTCGCACTCGTTGCTTGTTGTTGACCATGTTACATCCCACCCTTTCTTCACATCAGACCACACCTTCGCCTCCATACTCCCTGAAGAATTCAATGCATAGTATCTCAAAACTGATGAATTGGGCAGGGTATAAATTTCATATGCATTTCCTGGAGAATCACTGCCTACTTGGGTTCCATGACCGAAGACAGTTTTGATGTACGGCGTCGGCATCCCGATGAATATCCGACCATTCCAAGGACCACTGCGCCAGTAAGGACGGCCATCTTTCAACACAAATGACTCTGGAATGTTGGGCTCGAGAGTCTTGGTGAAACCTCCACGTGTCGGATCATCGGGGCTTCTCCACGACGTAAGGAAATTCCTCCGATTGCTGCTCAAATCTGTGAAGAGTCTCATCTTTTCTAGGTAAGAATCGGAAGCATGTAGGAAGCTCTCCCAAATAATTGAACTGTTATTATTGGAGTTATCTTGAAGAACAAGATTTCCAGTATCCAAGAGCACAGCACTCGTATTAGCTGCAGAAGAAGTTGATACATTCGTTGACCACACGATCTCCTTTCGACCGTCCAAGATCACGAGGTTTCCGTCCGATGAAATCTGGAGCGTCGATGAGGAATCATTGAGAGGCCTATCTCTATTGGCTACCCATACAACAGTCATCACCGGAAGATTGAACATGATACCTACGTAACGGTAACTGCTATTTGGTGGGCTGAAAAAGCTTAATTTGAATCTTTTTCCATTGGAGATCAAAGCTTCAGAGTCACTCAGAGATTCATTAACTCCTAGTGTGTCGATCGCCGCAGCAAATATGAAGAAACAAGAAAATACGAGCGATATGAGTTGGAGTTGGAGCACCATGGTAATGGTAAGTTTTACTACTGTTGTTTGCTGGGACTAGATCGACTGCATTCATGTAGTATATTGTTCAGAGGTGAAATGTGTGGAAAGTTTCATCGTCACTGTCATTAGAGGTGTTGAACATTGTCACTATCATTAGACTAGACTTTTCTTTGTTTGATTGATTGGTGCATATGTGTAGGTTTGTGCATCACAGAAAATTCGAGGATATATGTCATGTGCGTGTGTTGTGTGTGTGAATGAAACACCTCCTTTTCAACACTACTTGGTCTTGATGTGGATGTGGATCAATGCATGTACATTGAAAAAGAATCGCATCCGAAATATAAGGTGGATTACTAAGTGCAAGCCTATTTTAAAAATAACTATATTTATCATATTATATTATAAAGATAAAATTAATTCACCCAACTCACTCACTCACTCACCGGATCGAATCCTCTCTATGCTTATTGGTGTGGCACCGTCTATTATATTCGTAGACAGATGACACGTGGCATAATCAATGGTTGATGATTTAAGATTTATATAAGGAAAATATATGCCCTAACCTTTGAAAAATCTAAACCTCTAGAATTTGTCATGTGTCGTCCATCTATGAATATCATACATGATGTCACACCAATAGACAATAGATGATCTCATGGCTCACTCGCGGGTTATCCTTAAAAGGGAATCCTACCAATAATAGGCTCTCTAAGCATGGGGATGGGGCCCGTAAAAAGTGGAGAGAGTCGACTCAACTATTCCGTTGAAGTCCACTCATGTCACTTTCCTTATGCAAGGTTGAATCAAGGAAATGAGACCAATAAAACAAATATCGGACTAATCTAATTGCAATCTTCACCACTACATCTGCGTAGGATTTTAACAAGTTGTGAAATTAAGTTACTATTATTTCTAGATTTCAACTAATGATTGAAGTTTTTCGTTGACGAATTCAATATGCTTCCATGCGCTAGCTCCATTTCTCTTGATTCTAGATATATAGCTTGATTAATTTTCTATCTTTGATTACTCATTTTTTCCATCCGACCCAAAGTTTTTTGCGGGTGGGACACCAAAATTTTGGACTGAAAGATCTCATCCAAGTTACAAGAGTACTACACAGAGCAGTTGTGAGAATATATTTCCACTCAAAAGAGGAAAAAAAAAGAGAAAAGAACCAAACAAAAGACATTAAAATTGACTTATAGAGTTAGCCATTTCACACTCACAAAGACCCTAAAATCAAATCAATGTAGCCTTACAATAATTATTCGTCTCTATATATGTGATAATTAGAATTGCACGTACGATCAAGTTGCAGCAATGAAGAGTAGAAAGAATTACGAATTCATTTTTGCATATGCATTATTCCTCATAACCTTCCAAATTCCTCATTGCCTAGCCAAAACTTCTAAAAGCCTCGCCACCGATCAAACCGCACTTCTTGCCCTCAAACACCACACCACCTCCGATCCCTCTCTTACAAATTGGAGCAACGACTCGAGCTCGAGCTCGAGCTCGTGTGTAGCTGGATCGGCGTTAGTTGCAGCTCGCGCCACCAAAGAGTAGCTGCATTGAATCTCTCCAACTTAAATCTCTCCGGCACCATTCCACCTGAGATCGGACAACTCTCCTTCCTCGTCTCCCTCGACCTCACCGGCAACAACTTCACCGGACCTCTGCCTCCGGAGCTGTCTCTCCTCCGCCGTCTGAAGCTCATCTCTCTCCGACTCAACAACTTCACCGGAGACAACATTCTTCCTCTCCTTGCTCAGTTGCCAAATTTAGAGTACTTGTCGTTGAGCAACAACAGTTTCGTGGGCCCCATCCCTAAATCCCTCTCAAACATAACCAACCTCAAATTCCTCGACTTGGCCTCGAATTTTCTGAGTGGAGAAATCCCGCTAGAGTTAGGGCGGCTGGTGAGCCTACAGTACCTGTGGCTTCATGCAAATCGTCTCTCCGGTGCTATACCGGCAGCCATTTTCAACGTGTCGAGCCTCGTATCCGTGGCGTTGACGTCGAATGAACTGAGCGGAAGTCTTCCGATAGACATGTGCAGTAATCTTCCATTTCTTACCGGAGTTTATCTTTCGAATAATCAGCTGAGCGGTCCGATTCCGACAAATGTGTCCCTATGTTCGCAGCTTCAGGTTTTGTCGCTCTCTTACAACTCTTTTGGTGGGGAGATACCGGCGGGAATCGGCTACTTAACATCTCTTCGGGCTTTATATCTCGGCGGTAACCGTTTTAACGGTATGGTTTCATGTATGTTCTTTGTGAAAATTTGATACAAAATCATTCGATATGTATATATGGAATTTGTTTTACTGCAGGTACGCTACCTCATGAAATTGGCAATCTTGAGAACCTGTTTCTATTTGGTGTTGAACGAAATCAGATTGTGGGTTCGGATTCTTTCAAGATTTTTGTTAATATGTCTTCTCTGCAAACATTATTACTATGGGGCAACAGATTCACCGGAAACATTTCAAGTGATGTCGGGAATATTACAACCTTAACGAACTTGCAACTGTCGGAAAACTTCTTCACAGGTAAGTGGCCGGCTAAGAGCGAGTTTTAATTTCATAATTTTTATTTAATTTTTTTTCTTCGATGTGATATGATTAATTCTAAAAATAGTTCATTACTTCAATTAAAGAGTAATGCTCCCCTACCCACCGTTGGCATACTTAATATGCCTACGGCTGAGGTGACGGTATTATATTTAAGAAAAATAATAATTAGTATAACTTATATAAATAACATTTACCATAAAAAACTAAACCTTACTAAAAAAAATTGAACCCCAAAAGGAAAATTATTGACGTGGCATGCCACGTCAGCCGTGAGCACATTAAGTGTACCTAAGGTAGGTAGGTGGTCATTTCTGTTCAATTAAAATATATAATTATTTTTTTAGCATTTTTTTTATTTTTTAACTAATAAAATTAAGTTAAATAATAAACTCTAATTGGATGGGTGAACCCTGGTCAATTAGTATAAAGTTGAATTGAAGCATAATATCAAAAAATTTAAAAAAATAAATCAAAAAATATTGATTAGGGATAGAGATCCCAAATGCAATACTTGTAATAGAGAACTAATGTAAAAATACAATTGTACATAAAAATACAATTGTACAATGTAAAGGATTATATTTGTTACTATTATATTAAAACTTGAAAAATTAAATAATTTTCATGTAAAGAAAAAATTGTAAAAATTATTTAAAAATGATTTTAATGCAAAATAAATTTAGATTTATGATTTTATTGTGGTAAAGGGTAAAATGGTCACAAATAGTAGATGTCATTCTGTTTCTATTATCAAAAAGGGTACAATTCTGTCTCTAAAAACTACCACTAATTCAGAAATATATAAATCATAACCATAAGATCCATGCTAAAATCAATTTCTTGAGCCCAATCAACTCCAATTTGAGAATTTTTTAGAGCAATACTAATAATCAGAATTGATCATTAGTCGGGGTGTTTAGAAATGAAATTCGGGAAAGTTCATGCATTCTCATCTAATTAATTTATAATCTGAGCAGGTGTTATTCCCACAGAAATTGGCAAACTTTACCAATTGGAGAGATTGGTATCAGGATTTAACAGCTTAAGTGGCTCCATTCCGCATCAGCTCTTCAACATATCAACTCTTGAAGCTCTTTCCCTTGATGCTAATGCTTTCTCAGGCATTCTTCCAACCAATCTTTGCCATGGATCTCCCAGTCTTGAAGGACTCTATCTCAGCAAAAATTCCATCACTGGACCAATACCTAACTCCATCTCCAACTGTTCTCAGCTCAAAATTCTCACACTTGATGAGAACAAATTCAGTGGTTACATACCTACTGATCTTGGCAACCTAAGACTTCTCGAACGTCTTCAACTATCTGGCAACAACCTTACAAATGAACATCATTCCTCAGAATTGAGCTTCATTACTTCATTGACAAATTGCAGGTTTCTAAATGGTTTGGCTTTCTATGATAATCCTCTTTCTGGTGAAATTCCACCTTCTATAGGGAATTTTTCTTCCTCACTCCAGCAATTCTATGCCAGCAGCTGCGGATTCACCGGTAGGATTCCCCTTCAAATAGGCAATTTAAGCAGCTTGATGACATTGAATTTGCAAGGCAATCAGTTATCTGGTAATATTCCACTTACTATCAAGCATTTGTATGAGCCTTCAAGGATTATTTCTAGATGATAACATGTTGGGAGGCTCCATTCCTGAGGCTATATGTGATTTATACAGCCTGAATGTTTTATATGTTAGCCGAAATCAATTTTCCGGCCCGATTCCTGAATGTTTGGGAAATGTCTCTTCTTTAAGGCATGTTATCCTGTTCTCCAACATATTGAGTTCAAGCATACCTTCAAGCTTATGGAGCCTAAAAGATTTGATGAATCTTGACTTGTCCTCGAATTCGTTGAGTGGGATTTTACCTCAAGAGATGAGTAATCTAGGAGCATCAATCTATATAAATGTTTCCATGAATAAGTTGTCAGGGTCTATTCCTAGCAGTATTGGAAAGTTGCAGAATTTGGTTAATTTGTCTTTGGCAAATAATAGACTAGAAGGCCCCATTCCTGTCTCTGTTGGAAGCATGATTAGTTTGATGACTCTTGACTTGTCCTACAACAACCTTTCTGGTTCAATTCCAAAGTCCTTGGAAGCACTTCAACACCTAACCTACTTTAATGCCTCTTTCAATAGTTTAAGTGGAGAAATTCCTAATGGTGGTTCTTTTAGAAACTTCACTATAGATTCATTTAAAGGTAATGAGGCATTGTGTGGAGTTCCGAGGTTCCATGTCAGAATTTGCCCTAGAAATCATAGATCAAAGAGGAAGAATGTTGAATTAGCTTTGTTTGTTGCTTTAGGGGTTGTGGCTTTGATTGCAGTTGTTTCTTTTGCCTTTATCTTTTTTGGATGCAGAAGGAAAGAGAAAAATACATATAGAGTTGATGATGAGTTGATATCCATTGTGCCTGAAAGAATTTCTTATTATCAATTGTTGCAAGCAACTGAGCATTTCAGTGAAAGCAATTTACTTGGTAGTGGTAGTTCATGCCATGTTTACAAAGGAATTCTAACCAGTGGGAAGGTCATCGTGGCCAAGGTTTTTAACATGCAATTAGAAGGTATTTCAAGAAGATTTGATGTGGAATGCGAGATACTCTGTAGCATTCGACATAGGAATCTGACGAGTGTCATAAGCAGTTGCTCTAATGAAGAGTTCAAGGCATTAGTTCTTGAATATATGCCAAAGGGAAGCCTCGAGAAATGGTTATATTCACACAACTATTATTTGAATGTTATGGAAAGATTGGATATCATGATTGATGTAGCATCTGCTTTGGAGTATCTTCACCACGGTTATTCGACACCCATTGTTCACAGTGACTTGAAGCCAAGTAATGTGTTGTTAGACGAAGATATGGTCGCCCATGTAAGTGATTTCGGGATAGCAAAGCTATTAAGCGATGGGGATAGCTTTGTGCTAACTAACACCCTAGCAACATTGGGTTACATTGCTCCAGGTAAAATGTATATATATATATTTCAATAAGCAATTTGTGTGTTGTTAATTAACTAAATGCATCATGATTTTTGTTTGTTTTAGAGTATGGCTTGGAAGGGGTGATTTCAACCAGGTGTGATGTGTATAGCTATGGTGTTTTGGTAATGGAAACTTTTACGCGAAAAAGGCCTAGTGATGATATGTTTAGCGGAGATCTAAGCTTAAAGAGTTGGGTCGAAAATTCGCTTCATGTGGTGCTAGAAGAGGTGATAGATGCCAACTTATTGATGAATTTGGAGGGAAAAGAGTTTGACAAAAATGTGGAGTGTATTTCATCTATACTTGAACTGGCCTTAAAATGCTCTGCCGACTTTCCTAGGGATAGAATCAACATGAACGAAGCGCATGCAAAATTGCAGAAAATCAAACGTGGATTTTTGCTATGAGCTCTTTGTTATTTCACCACGTGCGTAATATCGGCAAATGAAAGTCGGCGGCGACGGCGGCGTTCAACAGCCAGAATCCCGGCATCACCTACTTTCCCAACGGAATCTTCGCTGCGAATCCTAAGATCGATAGCGTTTATCTTTCTAAGGCGTTTCAATTGGACGTTGAAACTATCAAATCTCTTCAAGGAAAGTTCTATATATATATATATATATATATATTCTTACCTACATTATGTAAAGCAATCTGTAGTCCGAAACTAAGAAATAATCAATGGTTTTTAATTAGATTACTTACAAAATTCATTGATTGATGGATACTCCTCTGTCCCATCCAATTCGTCATGTTTCTTGAATATATATATATATAAGAAATATATGTGAGGAGTAAAATTCTAAAAGAAATTAATTGGATGGGAGTATATAATAATTAATTATATAATGAATCGATTTGACTGCTTTATAATTAAGCATTTCTTTTTATATAGGCAATGTATTCTGTGAAGCTTCCTAAAATAATTAAATTAGACTTCCGCCGACTTATATCCTTGACGCGAGAGATTTACAAAATAGAATTGACTACCAACATCCTTCTTATGCTATTAAAATATTATTAGGCAAACTACCTGTCTGAACACAATATATATTTTACTAAATTAAGTACCTGTTCTAGAAATCGTGCTTGCATACGTGATTATAAGATATTGAGCAGAATATATCACAAAATCTTAGCTGTATTTTTTTAAAATGTAATTTGGTTGCAGAATATATCCTTAATTTCTCTTGTGAATAAAGATTTATTCAACCTATCAAATAATCGTAGATGTGCATAACTGCGATTAAGGACTCGTGCGTAATGTCGCGAGAGGGAGATATCTAAAATGAATTTGACTAATGTTTCTAGGGCTCGGGCAGTTCACTATCTCCATCTGTAAGTGCTAAAGAAGAGAAGGCAATCGAAAAAGCGGGAGATTTCAATTTGCGCCGTTTAATGAAGAAGATTTTATGGATATAGGTTATTTAAGGATGAGAAATTATTCAAAACAAACGACGCCATTTTAGACTGAAGAAATGACATCGTTTATGCTACCGGCCGAAAAATGTAAAACCACGTGCCCGGCGGCCACGTAATTAGTGACATGTCAGATCCGATTTGGGGGAAAATCGATTTAGGGTAAAATTGAACACTGGAGCAAAGTTAGGGTATTTAGAGAAAAAAATTAAAAGTTCGATACATAAACGGGATGTCAGACAAAGTTGTGGTATTTATTTGCATTTTTACCTATATTATATATACCATATATATATATATATGGGCTTGGGTAGTGGGTACCCGTATGTATCTACCCATGCCTGACCCAAATCCGTTGCGGGTATCAATTTTATTACCCAGACCCATCCCAAACCTATTTAATTTTACCCAAACCCGTCTTATTAGGGTCTGGTGGGGCGAGTACCCGCAAAAACCCGACCCATTGCCATCCCTAATTCGAGGGCGAGGTGGTCGTGTGGTCTATAAATAATAAAGGTATATGGAGTTTTCGGATAAAACCCTAGAATCGAAACGAATCCCTAGAATCGACTATGTATCGTTGGGAAGATTGGAAACTTTCGCCAGAATGGAAACTTTCACCCGAAGGATTTTGGTGGATACCAATCCGGGTGTTGTCAAGACCGTCCAAGCAATGGTTTTCCATGTCGGACACCAGCGTATCGAACTTCAAAACTGGAGATTTAAACCTTAAGAACCTATTATTACCTCGACCTGACTCTAGTTGTGCTTCTAGTTGTGTTGCCTCTCACTAAGGAATTACTGCCTCAAGCAGCATTACGTCCTATATTTATCTACAGTGTTACCAATTGCCTAGAACTCATGCATCGGACTTGTTCATTTTCATTTGTACTATACAAATGCTGGTTTGTGTACTGTAGTTTCGTTTTATTAGTGAATTAGCATCATCATCTTTTGGTGTACCTTTTTTTTTCTTTTTTCTTTTTTTTTGTATATGATTTTTCATTATCAATAAGAATGTGGAGTAGATGAAGTGTGTCTCCCTTTTCATATTATGTTCTTGTAATTCTATCAGGGATAATTCTTTTGCATGGAATGAACAAACTGACTATACTGCCATAATAACTGTTTGTTAAAAGATAACCATATTGTTCAAATAGGATATTAGTAATTAAAACAAACCGAATACAATTTTTACTTTTAGTTGAATATTCCTATTCTTATTTTAACTCATTTAAAATAACTAAAACAAAATAGTTATGTGTTTATGGTTGTCATAGAAATCTCTGATCTAAATTTGTATAATTTCTAATATTTTTGTGTAAACTATCTCAACTATGCTAGTACCTCGTGGTTCTTCCACATTGCCTCGAGGCTCAAGCTAATGATCTCTGTGCTTTTTCTTTCATTTATGTTGGGTTTTAAGCTATTTTGTTACATGCCCTACCCCTATATGCTATGGCTTTGTTAGTGTTGATCTTCTTTTCGCAGTAACATATCTTGCCTCCATATCATTGACTTAGTCCCATTTGCCGTTTCGGTCCGTCTCACTTATTAGTCTCATTTCTAAAATGACAAAGAATACTTGACTACAATTAACTCTTTCTCCTTATAATTAATCATATCCACATATCCCCATTTCATTGGTTCTTGTGCCATTTGGAAATTGGACTAAGTCGGTGAGATGGATGTAGTAAGAAATATGGCAAAGCAGAGAAGGGTTCGTGATAGGATATGGCCCAACAGGCCCAGATCAGCTCGGCCCATTCCTAATTCCCCCGGTCCAATCAAGGATAAAGCCCAGCGGAAGTCAAGAAAGTCAACCAACTGCTCCCAACCACTCCACAGTGCAGACTTGCAGACAGGAGCCACTCCACAGTGCAGACTTGCAGACAGGAGCACCCACGACCCCCAACCACTCCTGGAACACCCGTGACCTCCATCCTCTATAAAAAGGAATCATTTGTAAAGAAAGAGGCAGGTTGTAATAGCGGTTAGAACACGAAAAATAAAACATTCTCTTCTTCGTGGACGTAGATCTAATCAAAGATCGAACCACGTAAAAAACCTCTCGTGTTCTTCATTCTCTCTCTCTCGTATAATCACCCTAAAATACACGATCGATCACTGGCGCCGTCTGTGGGAAACGAAAGAATTTTGTGAAACCGATCAGCGTATTTCAAGTGAAAACACGATGGTAAGACCAACCCGCTCCGCCACCACCGCCGCTGCCGCCGCTGCTGCCAAGGAAAAACAGAAACGAGCTGACCTCTTTTCCAACCCACCTTACATGCCGGCCAACGAGGAAGAAGGTGATGTTAGTCAAGCTCAGAAAACTGCTTCCCAGATCCAGCGTGACCAACAACCCATCCGCCGAACTCCTGAAGGCCACCCGGAGGAGGTCCCATCTGGGGGTTCAGCTAGCGACGATGGACCAGATCAAAGTGGCAGCCGACGCGGGAATGCCGAACTCCAACCCGAGCTGGGAGACGTACTGAAAGCGTACCTGAGCATCCATGAGCAGGATTTTCGCAGGTTCGCCGATCAACACCGACAAAGTCAAAGCAAGGAAGACGAAGTCGAACCGTCACAAAGGCCATCCCCAAGTCTTCGGATCGTTGGAGGCAGGGAGGCCGAAGTTCCACGTAGGCGACAAAACAATCGCCGTGGGAACGGTCGCGCTTCACCTCGGCGCGGTTCAACGTCACCTCGTCAAAATGCCGTTCCTCATTGGCGTGACGAACGGAACGTCTATCAAAGAAGATTCGACGTTGAGCCCGAAGTTCCCCGAAGGCGACAGAGCAATCGCCGCGGGAACGATCACGTTTCACCTCAGCGCGATCCGATGCCACCGCGTCAAAACGACGTTCCACCTCGGCACGACGAGGAGAATGCCTACCAAGGAAGGTTCGCCGTCTACGGTCGAATCTCGACTCCGTTCACTAATAGGATACTCTATACTCCCCTCCCGTCGACGTATAGAGTACCTCCTATCCCGCCTTACAACGGAACCCAAGATCCCAGCAACTTTTTATCCCGGTTCCAATACAACATGATGAACCAGGGGTTGGCCGAAGACGTTTACATGTGTAAAGTCTTCCCCGAGCTACTAGCAGACAACGCTAGAAGCTGGTTCGATAGCCTCCCTAATTGCAGCGTAGGATCGTATGCCGACCTACTGGACGCCTTTGAACGTCGTTTCTTCCAAAAAGCCGAGGCAAAAATCAGCCCAGCCCAGCTCCTCACCTTAAAGCAAGGGCGGGGAGAAACGATCAGTGATTTTCTGGCCCGTTTTTATAACGAAAGCCTAAAAGTTGATCGTCTCTCCGATGACGTGCTTATCTCGGCATTCCAAAATGGCATCCAGTCCGGGACTCTCTTCAGAGAGCTCGTAAAGGCACGTCCTACGACCTCCAAGCAGCTATGGAAGATCGCCGACACATTCGCCGAAGCGGACGAGGCCGATCGGAAGAAACGGGCTGCAGATCGGCCCGAAAACAACGATAAGAAAAAGAAAGAGGAGCGCACCGACCTTGGGCAAGGCCGCCGAAGTGCCCTCGAAAGGTTACAACGAGGACCCCTCGAGTCCCGATTAGGACCTCGGTCCAACCAAGACCGAAGTCAGTATACACCACTGACAAAGTCAAGGGCCGAAATATACGAGCTCCATGCGAACTTGTTCGAGAAGCCGCCTCCCTTATCTCGAGGTGGGTCGAAACATCGATCCAAGAAGAAATACTGCAAACTCCATAATGACTACGGTCATGAAACTGAAGATTGCAGAGATCTCGCCTCGGATATAGAGCACATGATACGCGACGGTACCCTCAAACTGTACCGAAGTCGCAATCAGAAAGAGGCCCGACCTCAAGGGAAGGGCAAGAGAAAGAAAAATAAGGGAGGCTATAACTGCGCCCCCCAAAATGACAAAAGGCCAAGGCACGACGACGAGGATGAGGACGAAGATCAGCCCCAATATGACGCAGTCATCACGGCCATCACCGGACTGCCCGAAGGCACGACGAGGTCATCATTGAAAGCCGAAGCCCGGAATCCACAGCGAGAAGAACCCACTCAAAAAAGGTTCAGGAGAGATGAGGTCGTCACCTTTTCCGGTGATGACCCGGTTCCCCATGCGGTACCTCATCAAGATGCCACCATAATCGAGGCGGTGGTGGCCAACAAACTGGTCCACCGCATATTTGTTGATAGTGGAGCATCGGTGAGTGTGCTCTTTAAAGACTGCTTCGATAAGCTAGATATCGAAGAAGCACGTCTAAAGCCAGCACCCATGCCATTAAAGAACTTCACACAACAAGAGACGACGACGGAAGGCATAATTTCACTGCCCGTGACAGTTGGAAAAAGCCCGTTGTCTACTACGAAGATAATCCACTTCTTCGTCGTAAAAGCCAGCTCCCCCTATAACATCATCTTAGGAAGGGATTGGCTAATATCGACAAAGGCAATCTGCTCGGCCTACCACCTGACGATTAAGATTCCATCTAGAAACGGAGTGATCACACTTCGGGGAAACCAGCAACAGGCAAAGGAGTGCATGCAGGTCGCACTCCGAGGTGATAGGAATCAACACCCCCAGGCATAGCAACTACAGAAACCCGAAGAGGAGGAGCCGACGTCGTCTCCATCCATCGAGCCGGTAGAAGACATCGCATTATACGAAGATGACCCTGCCAAGGTCGTCAAAGTAGGGTTCGTCGGCGAAAACGAGCTCCGAAGTCAACTTATCCGGCTACTTCGGGAGTATAGAGATGTCTTCGCCTGGTCGCCGCTTGACATGACCGGGGTGGCACCAAACATCATCACTCATCACCTCAACATCGACCCTGCAATAAAACCAGTTCGGCAGAAACAACGAGCCTTCGCAGCCGAAAGGAGTCAAGTAATTCACGACGAGGTTCGGCAACTGCAAAAGGCCGATATTCTATTCGAAGTAAAGTATCCGACCTGGTTGGCCAACCCCGTGATGGTGAAAAAGCAGGGAGGTGGGTGGCGGATGTGCATTGACTACACGGACCTTAATAAGCACTGCCCAAAGGACTGCTACCCCCCTCCCCAACATTGACAAGAAGGTCGAAGCTCTTGTTGGCCACAAGGTGTTCAGCTTCTTGGACCTATACAAGGGATACCACCAAGTCCTCATGAATGCCGAAGACGCGCCGAAGACCGCCTTCGTCACGGACTTCGGCATCTATGCATACAAAAAAATGCCCTTCGGACTAAAGAACGCCGGAGCCACATACCAGAGGATGGTCGATAAAATTTTTGAAGCCCACGTCGGTAGCATTGTCGAAGTATATGTAGACGATATAGTCGTAAAGAGCAAGGAGATCGCCACTTGTGTAAACGACCTTAAAGTTGTCTTTAGCCTACTTCGTAAAGTGAACCTAAAATTAAACCCGGAAAAGTGTACTTTTATGGTCCGATCTGGAAAATTTCTAGGGTGTTGGGTTTCACGCGAGGGGTTAAAAGCCAACCCTTCGAAAGTCCGGGCTATCCAAGAAATGCAAGTGCCGAAGTCGATCCACGACGTGCACAAACTGACGGGCTGCCTAGCCGCCCTGAGTCGCTTTCTATCTAAGGCCGCCGAAAAACAACTCCCATTCTTCAAGATACTAAAGAAGGCTCCGAACTTCGAGTGGAACGATGAGCACAGAGGAGCTTTCGATGGTTTGAAGAAGTATCTCACAAATCTCCCAACCTTATTTGCGCCAAAGAAGGACGAAACCCTCTCTTTATACCTCGCCGCTTCGAACGAGGCAATCAGTGCAGTCCTGGTACGAGAAGAAAGACGTCATCAGCTACCCGTCTATTTCATAAGCCGAGCCCTAAAAGGGCCGGAGACGAGGTATCAGCCTTTGGAAAAGGTCGCGCTTGCACTGGTAAATGCAGCAAGGAGACTTCGGCCATACTTCCATGCACACCACATACAAGTACTGACCGACCTACCGCTTCGGCAAGTACTTACGAAGCCGGAAGCGTCTGGGCGAATCGCTAAATGGGCTGTAGAACTCGGCGAGCACACAATTTCCTTTATACCTCGCCAAGCAATCAAAGGACAAGCCCTGGCCGATTTTCTGGTGGAAGCCAAGTTCACGGAAGCACAGCAATCCGTTGAACCTACTGAAGATAAACCAAAGGCCGAGGCACCTAATCCACAACCGCGAGACTGTTGGAAGGTCTACGTGGACGGGGCATCAGGTAACAAAGGAAGCGGAGCCGGGGTTTTACTCATCAGCCCGGAAGGAAAGGAGATCACCCACGCACTCCGGTTCAATTTTCCGACCACAAACAACGAAGTTGAGTATGAAGCTCTAATAGCTGGACTTCGCCTAGCCGAGGCTCTCCGGGTAAGGGCCATTCAAATTCACAGCGATTCCCAAGTCATAGTGAATCATATACTGGGTAAATACGAGGCCAAAGGAGAACGAATGAAGAAGTACCTTCATAAGGCCAAGATCCTACAACAAGGCTTCTCGTACTTCGAGTTAGTGCGAATCCCAAGAGAGGATAACGGGCGAGCTGACGCACTAAGCAAGCTCGCGTCATCATCAACAATCTCTCCAGTGGAAGAAGTACAGCTCCGAAGTATCGATGAAGCCGAAGTTAACATAGTAACCGAAGATGGACCAAACTGGATGACTCCACTTCGCAGCTATCTAGAGATAGGCGAACTCCCCACCGATAAGGTTGAAGCTAGAAAGCTCCTGGCCAAGTCCGCCAAGTATGTCTTTGAACAGGGAGTGTTGTATAGAGATCCTACCTCCAACCTCTCCTAAGATGTGCGGGGCCCAACCAAGCGAACTACACACTGCGCGAAGTCCATGAAGGCTCCTGTGGCAGTCACATTGGAGCCCGCGCCCTCTCCAAAAAGATCATGAGGTGTGGGTACTACTGGCCCACCATGTTCCAAGACGCTACCAACCTCGTCAAAAGGTGTCCGAAGTGCCAAATCCATGCGACGGTTCCGAGGTTGCCTCAGACCGAGCTGACCAGCATACAAAGCCCTTGGCCGTTCATGCAGTGGGGAATTGACATCGTCGGCCCATTTGAAAAAGCCCCCGGCCAATTACAATTCCTCATTGTAGCCATCGACTACTTTACGAAGTGGGTTGAAGCCGAACCATTGGCCCGGATCACAAGTAAAAACGCCCTGAACTTCGTTTGGAAGAACATAGTTTGTCGTTTCGGCATACCTCACGTCCTCGTATCAGATAATGGAACCCAGTTCGCAGACAGGACGTTCAGAGAATGGTGTGACGAACTCCACGTCCAGCAAAAGTTCACCTCGGTAGCCCATCCTCAAGCGAATGGCCAAACCGAGGTTACGAACCGAACGATAGTCAAAGGGTTAAAAACCCGGCTCGACAAGGCCAAAAGAGACTGGGCTGCGAACTTATCCCAAGTCCTATGGTCGTACCGAACCACCCCGAGGACATCACACGGCGAAACACCATATAGCTTGGTGTACGGAACCGAGGCGGTGATCCCAGTAGAGATCGGTCTGCCGAGCCCCCGAACGCTTAACTTCGCAGCCCAAGACAACGAAGATGGACTTCGAACTAACTTGGACTTGCTAGAAGAGAGACGGGAACAAGCCTACATACAAGAAGCTCGATACAAACAGCAAGTAGCTCGGTATTATAACAGCCGGGTGAAGCATCAGCAGCTCCAAATAGGCGACTTCGTACTCCGGAATAACGAGGTCAGTAAGGCGGAAAAACTCGGCAAATTAGAAGCCACCTGGGAAGGACCATACCGAGTTCAAGAAGTCCTCGGAAAAGGGTCGTACAAGCTCGCCCACCTATCTGGTGAGCCCATACCCCGTACATGGCACATTACTCACTTGAAAAGGTACTTTGTATAAACAGAGAGCAGTGTCCGAGTCCATTTAGGTCCTAGGAGCCGGGTCGTCTTGGTAAATTCTGTCTTTTTTTAACTCCATTCAATTAAAGTTTTTTTTTAGTACACTTAAATAATTTGCATACATGGTACACCCCTCTCGTTTTATACCAAGTATCTTAATTTTAAAATCCTGACGAGGATACAAATAAACTCCACGTCGGAGTAACACCTAAACGCGCGTAAGGGGACCACCCCTATCGATAAACTCGACAAATAAGGTACTTGAAAGCCTAAACTTCGTCTTCGGACGAAGTGGCTACTTGAAAGCCTAAACTTCGTCTTCGGACGAAGTGGCTACTTGAAAGCCTAAACTTCGTCTTCGGACGAAGTGGCTACTTGAAAGCCTAAACTTCGTCTTCGGACGAAGTGGCTACTTGAAAGCCTAAACTTCGTCTTAGGACGAAGTGGCTACTTGAAAGCCTAAACTTCGTCTTCGGACGAAGTGGCTGGTTAACAGCCTAAGTGACTGAGAAAGTTGGTAAACGCAAATGCAAAAATTTCTGTTTTATTTGAATAGAAATAAATATACATTGTTACATTAAGAAGGCGAGGAACCCGGAGGCTTTGGCTTACTAAAGCTAAGCCAATCTCTAGCAAAATCCCTGCCAGAGTTGAAGTTCAAAACATCGTCTATACTAAACCTGCCCCGACCGCGTCCAGAAGCCGAACTTCGGCCTCTACCTCGGACATGCTGGCTCGCCCGACCCCGACCCCGACCCCGTCCAGACGCCGATCGCCGCTCTTGACTATAAATTTCTTGAGAATGGCGTGTCACAATCTTCGGGTCCGGGTCAGCAGACCTCGAAGATTCACCTCCCAAAAAGTCTCTAGAAGTACGGTCGAGCAACTTCGGATCCGGATCGGAAGAAACTGAAGTCGCAGAACCAGCTTGTAAAGACAGACGCCGCTTCAGCTTCGGAAATCGATCAAGGACTGTCTCGTAAATGCTCGCCACACGAACGAGCTCTTCAAACTCACCTCTAACCTGCCAGGATTCACTCCCAAATTCCTCCCTGTAACTTCGGCATCGGGCCTGGAGCTCCTTGACCTTATCGTAAGTCTCGGAAATCGTGGATCCCCCAGCTCGGTGAATTATGGTCTCATATTCCATATGCTCTTCGACGATCTCTTTGCAAGCCTTGATGTCATCCCGAGCTCGCTGATACTGGTCTTCGAGCTCCATGTATCTGGCATGCATCTCATCGAGTTTTTCTAAAGAAGCCCGAAGTTTCACCTCGCCCTCGATCTCTATATTATTAGCCCGCTTCTTCCAGTTCGAAACATCGAGCTCGGCCACCTCTACGGCTCGGCGAAGCTCGGATATTTCTCGAACAAGGTGGGAGGCATCATAAAACTCGGGAGCAGACTACAGAACAAACACAAGCAAGGTTCAAAAAGAAATCCTTTTATTTATGTATAGCCGAACACGGCAAATAAAACGCCACCCTAATGGCGACGAAGTACAAAGCTACACAAAAAAAAAAAGAGAAAAGGGGGAAAGAAGCCAAAAATCGTGAAAGGAGTCAATTGACTCCACCACGATTTTTTCCTTCTAGGCCGACCTCTGGATCGACCTCGGGTTCCTCGGGGTCGTCCCGAGCTGGCTCCTCGGCATCCTCTTCCCTAGCCGGCGTCTTCAGTAAGTCGGCAATGACCGCCTCCAGGAGATCGTACCTGTCGACGGGGCATCGCCGAATGACATCCTCAGTTAGCAGACTCTTCTGTGCGGAGAGCCGCTCGACAACCGGGATGGAAGAGGTGTACTTCAGAAGCACCTCGGCGAAGTCTCGCAGTGTCTCCTCCTCCGTCATGGCAGCATACCCGTACTTGGCCTTGTCCAAGTCCGGGATGTCCTTGGCGATGTCGTCAATCACCGCGGAGACAACCGGGGTGCTCATGGCGGTCACCAGCTGGACAGCCATCTGGGAGAAGTGGGTAGATCGGACGAATCGTTCCACCAACGCGCGGAACACCCCCCCCTGTCCGGCCACCACTCCGGCAGCTTGGGTCCTCAGCCGACTCACCTCGGCCTCGAGCTCGGCGACCTTCCTCTTCTCCTCTTCGGCCGCAGACGAAGCCGCTGCCTCCCTCTCCGCCGCCGCCTGCGCCGCAACCTCGGCGGCAGAGATCCGGGCCATTAGCCGGTCCTCTACCGCCGCAACTTCGGCAGCCTTGGTCTGGAACTTGGCAACCCCACTTCTAATGAAGTTCGCCAAGCCCTGCAGCCCATCTAAAGCCGCCTCGGCTCCCTAAAACACAAAACCAGGGACAAGATTTTAGTAGAAAGTACAAATCACCATGTACAAATACTTCTAGTTTAATGCTTACCTCGGGAAATGACATCTCCCGTGCATACACTTGGCCCGAGATTGGGCCACTCTCGACGACCGTCACTTCGTCGTCCAACGGAAGCAAGGTCCGTCGAGGTTGTTGGCCCACCAGCTGCAGGGGAGAGGAGCTTTGGACGGGAGCGTCCAACTGTGAGTCCACGGATACCGACCATGGAAGGTCGGTTGTCCTCTCCGACGACGCCGAAGTCTTCTCCTTCGCCGAAGATGAGGGCTTCTGCCTCTTCCTTTTGTTTTTGTTCTGAAGAGCAGCCTGTATAGCTGAGCATCCACTACAAAAAAAAAAAAAAACCAAAAGATTCATCAATAAAAATGAAAGAAACCACAGGACAAATCAGTGAAGCAGAGCCTCACCCAAGTCCACATCGGACACGGAGTTATACGGGCTTAACCCGTGATTTGCGAGCTCGGCCTCGGCATAATCCCTTTTGACGAGGCCGAGATTCACCAAGCTCATTTCAAGCTCACTGGTTGGTTTCCCAGTATCTCGAAGTACGAACTTGGCCGTGGCCCAGGGAAACAATGGCACGCCCTCACACCGGCAAAAGAAGAATTTCTTCTGCCAGTTCGTCACCTTAGTGGGAGTCCCTAACTTGAAGCTACTAATCGGGGAGAGGTAAGCCCACCCCGTCGGACCAAGCTTAGGTCTAAAAAACCTAAGGAATAAATCCACAGTAGGCGTACCGCCACGTCGGCTGACCTCAACACAAAAACCGACGACCTGCTTGATGGAAGGAGGTTGTAACTGCCCTAACGGCAGTTGGAGCTCTTCTAGGAGCTCGGCAAAAAAACGATTTAATGGAAACCGGAGACCAAAATGAAGATAATCTTCATAAACGGTAAAAAAACCTACGGGAGGTGAACTACCCCTGTCAATATCACGAGGCAGGAGCAGCTCGACTGACTCAGGAAACAAAAAATGATGAGCCAAGTCCTGCATATGCGACACAGACATGGTCGAGGCACATGCCAGTGAGGAAGTGGACCCAACCAGCGGCAAAAATTCGATTTCTCGAAACGCCGGTGGAACTAGCATGCGTGTGTATACATTTAGCCAGACCCTCGCCGGAAAACCCCTGGACGGCGAGGGCGAAATCTGTACGCCGGCTCTACCAGTATCTACTTGAGAAAAGAGGAGGAATCCATTACGGGAAAAGTACTTACTTGTCAAAGTCTTTTTCCGACTATAAATCACCGGGAAATTGAACTGGACGACGGCGGCGGTCGCAGAATTTGAGGTCTAGGGTTTTCCCTCTCGCTCGCGATTGGAAGATGATTGAGGGAAAAATATTTGTTAGCGTACATTGGAAGCTTTTATAAGCGAAGGCACGCCTTTTCAAATCCCGCCTCTTCGCCTACTCCAACAGAAAATTGACGCGTGTCCTACTTACTCTGACACCAACAGTCGTGCCTTTTCATGTCACGACTATTTAAGCTCGACCTCGTCAAAACGAGGCGGTATACATTTCGACTTCGTCAAGATCTCATTTCCGACGAAGCAATGCAATTGAAGCTCGACCTCGTCAAAACGAGGCGGTATACATTTCGACTTCGTCAAGATCTCATTTCCGACGAAGCAATGCAATTGAAGCTCGACCTCATCAAAACGAGGCGGTATACATTTCGACTTCGTCAATATCTCATTTCCGACGAAGCAATGAAATTCAAGCTCGACCTCGTTAAAACGAGGCGGTATACATTTCGACTTCGTCAAGAGCTCATTTCCTACGAAGCAATGAAGTTCAAGCTCGACCTCGTCAAAACGAGGCGGTATACATTTCGACTTCGTCAACACCACATTCCCGACGAAGCAAATACAATTCAACCTCGACCTCGGCCAGTTTACACCTCCCCACAATGACCTCGCTGCTCCGGTCTTTTGGGGGGGGATGTGATAGGATATGGCCCAACAGGCCCAGATCAGCTCGGCCCATTCCTAATTCCCCCGGTCCAATCAAGGATAAAGCCCAGCGGAAGTCAAGAAAGTCAACCAACTGCTCCCAACCACTCCACAGTGCAGACTTGCAGACAGGAGCCACTCCACAGTGCAGACTTGCAGACAGGAGCACCCACGACCCCCAACCACTCCTGGAACACCCGTGACCTCCATCCTCTATAAAAAGGAATCATTTGTAAAGAAAGAGGCAGGTTGTAATAGCGGTTAGAACACGAAAAATAAAACATTCTCTTCTTCGTGGACGTAGATCTAATCAAAGATCGAACCACGTAAAAAACCTCTCGTGTTCTTCATTCTCTCTCTCTCGTATAATCACCCTAAAATACACGATCGATCAGTTCGGAACAAGACTTCCTGGAATTCACGCATTTAAAATTTCCCCATCCCTACTACGTTAGGAACGGAAAGCTTGATATTGGAGATTTTGGAGTTGGCAACACGTTTCAAAATGCGATGGAGTATGTCCAGACCTACGGACTTCTAAAAAAGAAGATTATTACAAGTTTTTGGGCTACTATCACAAACGATCTTTCGACCAACATCCTTCACACACCGAGAGGTTGTATTTTGATGGTAAAATCATATGTACCAAGTCCCCTGATTTCATTGCAAGAACTCTTCGCCAAAGGCCCTACCCCGTCACAGTTTTTGCAGCACCATCTTTCTATGATTGGAAACCCAGTTTAAGTGCAGTCGCACTTGGCTGAAATTTGTTTTGGTTTTTTAATTTCTAATTTGAAGTTGCACTTGTTCTATGTTTAGGATGGATTATATGCTGGTCTTAACAAGAAAGAGCTCAACATGCACAATGCAAATTTAAAGAATGAGAAGTGTCCTTATGAACTGCACTCTATGCTCATAGTGGGATCAGAGCCGGTCCTGATCAAAAAATGGCTCTGGGCAAAGTAATAAAAAAAAAGCATTTTATCTAAAGTAACAATATAATATTCATTTAATTAAATGTACATATCATATATAATTTTTTTTTCTAGCTTTCCTTTTACTTATAACGTCAAGAATATAAAAATTATATAAATATAAAAGTACATTTTTTAAAATATACAAAGTTTTTTATTGAAAATTTTGAATAAATTTAGTTCATATTCTACATTGTTAATGTATATTATAAACTATTTAATTAACTAGAAATTGAGAGTCAAGCATAAAAAGAATTGGGAGTCTATGCCTAAAAATTCAAATAGATATATTAGACCAAAATAAGAGTTAAAAAGAATAAATAAATGAAATACTTTAAGAATTTACATAAATAAGTTTAAGAAAATAGAAAAATGAAAAAAATTGGAGCCCATACCCGGTAGATAATCAACAATAAAATTCAAATAGATATATTAGACCAAAATAAAAGTTAAAAAGAATAAATAAATAAATGGAACCCTTTAATAATCTACATAAATAAGTTTATGAAAATAGAAAAATAAAAAAATTTGGGCCTCATACATAAAATCTCAATTAGTGGCCGGTAGAAAAAAAAAACCGGTAGAGAAGCAAAAAATGGAAAAATTTGGGGCTCATAATAAAAAAAAGAACAATTATAAGCTTCTTATGTGATTGAATCACTTGTCAAAAAAAATGCTAAGTGAATGAGTCTAGTCAATCAAACCATAATAATGATCATATCTAAGTTAATACTCTGTTATAACTATATATGTAAAATCAAAATCACGAGCCCCCAAAATTTTGGGGCCCTGGGTGGCCGCCCATGCTCAACCCCCTCAGGCACGGTCCTGAGTGGGATATGGCAAGTCTTCATCGGATAGTATATATTTTATTATTAAAAATTCCTAGGGTACGGAATGGGGATGCTCAGGCTTAAGAATAACGGGTTTTATAGCTTGTTGCTAAACTAAAGCATTCATTTTTTTACCTTTAATAAAAAAAAATTCTTTTTCTTTTCTTTCGTTTCTATGTCTGGGAAGGAGGGAGGGAGGGAGGGAGGGAGGGAGGGAGGGGGGAGATTCTTTGTTGAATTCAATTTGGTATACTGAAAGGACTGATGCTGAAATTCAGGTATATGTCCTTTACTCTTTAAATTTCTCCCATCTATTCTTGTTTCTGCTCAGATTATGATACGTAGTTCATTAATTATTTTTCAGGGTGAGTACAACTAGAGGCTTCAGAGTTTGGCTCTCACTATCAACAGGTAAAGCTGATTCCTTTTACTTCAAGCCGGAAAATTGTGTTCCTTACTATACACTATTTAGGATGTGTAATAATGTCGTATCCGCTGTTCTGTGATTTGATTATACAAGTGAATTGCGTTGTGATAAACTTCTAGTAAACTTTAAGTAGTATGTGGAGAGCTGATTTGATTGTTGAAGTTAGTTTTGTTGTGGAATTGAAGTAAGAGAACTTCATATGTAGAATGTTAGGAGAAACACATGAAAGTGAAAATTCATACTATGTTGGAAGAATTGGTTGATAAATTCTGTGTGTACTTGTGAAAAGGCATGGCTATACGAAATTTTCCTTTTCCTTCTTTCTTCCTCTATTTCTGCCTTAGCTTTTCTGCATCTTCTTCAGTGTTCTTTATGCTTGCTTCTGCTTTAGCTCCTTCTTAAGTGAGTGTTTGTTTTGTTTTTGCAGGTTTATAAAGGTTGTAGAAAAAGGTTGATTCTTGAATAAGTAAGCGACTCACATACATTTTGCACAGCCACTAATTCTATAGAGAAACTTCTGAGCACAAGTTTCAGATATCCAAAACTTTTAATCTGTGAAATTTAATATAGGATCTTGTGCCTAATTGTTTTTCATTAAGTATTGAACTTGAGAGCAAGACCCACATGCTTTAGCCAAGACCCACATGCTTTAGTATTTAGTTTTTTCAAGTTTCTTGATGGATATTGGAATTCTTCTTCCATGCTTTTCCACTTAATTTCTTTCGTTCTTTAACCTTTTTTTTTTTGGCTTTTACTAGGAAATGGGAAAATTCTTTAGAAGGAATGTGAAAGTTTAATTTTCATTTATGATGTATATATATGTGATGAGTTTCATTTTCTATTGGTCGAGAGAGAGAGACCAATGCTTCCCCGCATGCATCCGGTAAATGTGCGTAAGGGTAGTTTCGTCTTCTACTGCATTTTCTTATTAAAATGAGACCGGCCCCACTAGAACTACCGTTTATTCTCCGTTAACGCACCCTTTACAGCTGCCATTCATCTTCCTCCTCTCACTGTACTCTTCTCCACATAAACCCAAATATGAACAACACCGTGGTTCTTCCTGCCTCCTCGCCGGCTATTGAAGTGACAATCTCTCTCTCATCTCATCTTTCTGTGACCAATAGCAGCACTGGCACACGCTGGCACTGCTGCCGGCGGCGGCATCGACGCGATGGTGTCGGCAATTGCCGGCGGCGGCGGCAAGAGAAAGATGAAGAAGAAGAAGCAGACGGGAGAGAGGGAGTTTACTTTGGGCCTCTGGGGAGATGGAGTTTATTTGGGCCTTTGGGAGAGGGTGTGGGTTTTTAATTTATTTTTGTTTTGGGGTTTGAATTACACTTAAATTGGGCTTTCATTTAAATTGGAAATCTTACTGCTGCTGAAATGTTATTTTAATTACTTCAAACACATACACACATTATAATGTAACAAACCGATTAAATTGGGCCTTCAAACTCCAATTATAACTCAACGATCGCTTTCCCTCACCGGTCGCTCCCTACGGAGAAAAGTGTAAGGTTATGGTGCATTGAAAATGTGGAGATATCTGCATTCATTTTAAGCGCTAGTAATTTTTAATTCATTAATCTAAAATATAATTACTCGTATCCATTAGAATTGCGAAACAAATGTTTGAGAAATTAATATTTGATAAATACGGACAGAATATGGGAAAACTATTTGATCTATGTTAAGTGTAATATAGAGTGAATATCCAATAATAATTATAATAATAATAATAATAATAATAATAATAATAAAATCTAACAATAATAATAATAATACATATAAATGTAATCATAATCATAACCATAATACTGATATTACTAATGACGATAAAGAGTACATTGGCCGCAAGAAAGGCCTAGCGCCCCTTGATGTTGCGCGCTGGCTTAGTAGTTCGAGAGAATTATGATATGCACTTCTCCGTCATTCATTCCAAAGCACGTTTTTATTGTAGTAGTAGAGTATTAATTGGAAAATAAGTTGACTTTTTTTTTTTTTTTCCTTCTCTTTATTCATCAAATCTAAAAATCGGGACTTGAGGTTGAAGGGGAAAAACCCTCACTGTATTGGCTGATAATATTGTGGAAGAAGTTTATTCTCTCAATTTCAATAGTATTCAAACAAGCGAAACGGTTCACACATATTTCTCTTTTTATTGATTATGCGTGTCTATTGGTCATCTTCAAAGATCGAAGAAAGGAAGAGACAGTAAAGTTGAAATATCAAAATCCAGATTCAGCCATGAAAACACCTTTGATTATGACAGCTGTTTATTTTTATTAATATAGGTCGAAAAAGCAATTCATCTGATCAAAATAAGTGGTCTACGGTTACTGCTCATGAAATGTTCTTCCCGCTCGATGATGGAAGAGCTTACTGCTCGAGCGGTAAGCACAGATTTGCATTAAGTCCATTAATTGTTAGCTTCTGTGGTGGTTCTGAGGGTTGTGCACAGGTCCCCACAACCGCAAAGTGAGGGCTCCAGAACCTAGGGTTCATATTGTTCTAAAAATCCCCGTCCAGGCCCGTTTAGTCCCGCCTAGACGCTAGACGGCAGCCCACCGTCCCGATTAATGTATAATCCCCGCCTAGGCTCTAAGCGACACTCTAATTTCATCATGTATTCTTCTCCCTCCTTTTATCATTAACTAAAAAATAATTTTATGAGTAATATATGTTTATATAGTTTATATTATAAGATATAATGTAAAAACAAGTTTCATAAGTAATTGGGAGTGGAATTTCTTGAATTTAGAATTGGAGTAAACTACAAGTTGATCAACAATGACATTTAACCATGTCACTAAATGATGATGATTCTTGTAAATTCATGCCATAGGCTTTAAATGAAATTTTGAATGTGATATGAATCCCAATTACTTATACAAGAATTTGACTATAAAAAATATTGAAATATGAGTATGTGTTCTTTGACTATGAAAGTTGAATAAATTTCTTCAATACTTCATGAATTAATTTCATGTAATCGAATACTTTCTTCTTCTTCTTTTGACTTCTTTCTAGTGATGATAATAGTAAAAAAATAAAAAAATAAAAAACCACTTTATTTTTTTTATATCACTTCTCATAAAGTTTACAAATAATGTGCAAGATCTATTCAAAGAAAGGAACTAAATATAATCAATTTTAAACTTTTATGACGTCACTCCTATGCAATACACATCAACTTCAAGGGCTCACAACTAACCATATAATCTTGAAAAATAAATGCAGTTTTTCCTTATTTCCCTTTTTCCTCTTTTTATTTTACAGCACCCAAAATTGAGTAAAAGAAAAGATAATAATAACCCTTTTCTGCCCACTTTTCATCAATTTATTTATTTATTTCTTATGGAGCAGTCTTTATCTAAGAACGGCGCCCTTTCTGAAACCTCCAAACAAATTTCACTATAAAAAGTGGCTTAAAACTTGCTCAATAATAGTCATTTAAAGAGAGAGAGAGAGAGAGAGAGAAGATAGGGAAATTAAAAATGGGTATAATTCTTGAAAAGAGAGTAGTTGCAGTTGCAGTTTTGTGTTTGTGTTTGATGTCAAGTTTAATAGAGATTTCAGTAGGAAAAGTTCATAAGGTTGGAGTTTCAGCTGGTTGGACCACCATTGGCAATGTTGCAAATCGAGTGTCAATTTTTATAAACTTTAGAAGTTTAATGATTGCAATATTAATTTTTAAGGTATTAGAATATAAAACAATTAAAAAAATCGAACAAAAAATGCTAAAATGGGCAAACAACAATAGGTGCTCACGGTTTGGGTTAATGGTGCAGGGTTTTTTAAAACACGTGAGTGTTTTATGCAAAATAGAAAACACAGGGAAATTTGATGTTTGTTTCCTAAAACATAAGGTAGTTTTACTCAATTTACCCGTTTATCTTTCCAAGGCGTTTCAGTTGGATGTTGAAACTATCAAATCCCCTTCAAGAAAAGTTCTAGATGTATGTTTTTACCTTAATATTTTAAAGCAATTTGTAGTGCAAAACGAAGAAATAAAATAGAATCATGGGTTTTAATTAATTTAAGATTACTTTAAGCAATATAAACATACCATTTGTGTGAAATGGAAGGACCCGAAATGGAAGGGATGTTTCAAATATATCCAAGCCAAATTCTTTAATTGCTAGATATATAATTTTATAATGTTAAATCGATTTGACTGCATCATAATTAAGCATTCTTTTTATATAGCTAGGCGTAGTCTGTTCTGTGAAGCTTCCTAAAATAATTAAATTAGACTTCCGCCGACTTATCCTTGTGCTATTAAAATGTAACTAGACAACTTATTTTAGTTATTTGAAGTTTGAACGCGAGAGATTTATAATTAAAATAGAATTGACTACCAACAAAATCCTTCTAATGCTATTAAAATATTATTAGGCAACCAGCTGTCTGAGCACAAATTTTTACTAAATTAAGTACCTGTTCTAGAAATCGTGCTTGCATACGTGATTATAAAATATTGAGCAGAATATATTACAAAATCTTAGCTGTATTTTTTTTTATAGATGTAATTTGGTTGCAGAATATATCCTTAATTTCTTGTGAATAAGATTAAGTTAACCTATCAAATAATCGTAGATGTACATAATTACGATTAAGGACTCGTGCGTAATGTCGCGAGAGGGAATCATTCTTTATATTTAGGCCGCCACCTATTCTGAAAACGAAAATATATCTAAAATGAATTTGACTTGCTCCAAAAACTATTCTCACACTTTTATGCTTTTCGGAAGTTCGAAATCAAAATTATAGCGTTTTACTAATTTTGGAAGATTACGTGGCTATTTGAGGTAAGACCAGGGGCGGAGCCAGAAAAAATGGATGGCGGGGGCTGAGTTTCATGCTCGAGATTTGAGAAACAAAAGTTTCATACAACATAATTTAATAGCATGGGCTTTTACATTAAATTGTACATAATATACAAAAAAATCATAATTTTACAAGAACAAAAAAAAAAAAAAAAAAAATTGGTGTGGTGAGCTTAAGCCACCCCTTGTATACATGTGGCCTCGCCACTGGGTAAGACGTAAAAGCCATCATGATGGAACAGAATGGGATATCCAAGATCGAATGCGATCACTTCGGATATTGTACTCCCCCCGTCCTTCATTTAGTGAACCAAAATTTTGGGCATAGGTTTTTTTTTGCATTTTGATGATATAGTAATAAATTAATGTGTTAAAGTTGAATAATTGTAGGTCCATCTAATTTTTTTAATAGTATTAAAGTATTAAAGTGTTAAAAAGTAGAGTGATAAAATATTAAAGTGTTAAAGTGATTGTGGGGTCTACAACCTAAAATGGAAAGATTCAGTAAATGAAGGATGTCCCAATATAATAAGAGTGTCAGTAAATGGAGGACATATGGAGTAATATAATTAGTTCCTTTTAAAATAATCGATTATTGGTTCTAATGAGTTGAATTTCATAAGTTTGAACACGGATGCAAGCTGTAATGGCCGTTGTATTAATAATGAGTAGTAGTATTTCATTTCAAAGATCTTCGATATTCTTTTACAGGACATGAGTTGCCACGCTGTCGATTTAATGCGTTCCCTTTAGTTTCTTGCTCACCCACCCAACGTCCTAATTCGTTGACTTTCTACAATTTCGACATGCATCTATAAATACCTAACCTAATGCCATAACTCAAATAATCTACCTTCTCTCTTCCTCTTCCCATAAACTGCATTTAAATTTGATTCAAAAAATGGCTACAATAAGTGTGATATCGTCATTGAGCTTTTTAGCCCTCATTTTCTTCTCCAACATAGTCTTCGCCTTTGATCCTACTCCCTTACAAGATTTATGCGTTGCCGACCTTACAAGCACAGGTAATAATTCATAAATTCATCATTTCTTTTTTTTATATACTACTATCGTAATAAATTGATTAGCAAGAAATAATCCATCTTCTAACAATTTTAAAAAAATTATTCATCACCAGTGAGAGTCCTTCCTTGGCCATGCATGGATCCTGCAAAGGTAGAAGCGGGCAACTTCTTCTTTAGCGGTCTCGACGTGCCCGGAAACACGTCAAACCCTACGGGCGCCGTCGTGACGCCCGTGGGTGTAACCCAAATGCCGGGGCTCAACACTCTCGGCTTCGCGATGGCCCGCCTCGACTACGAGGCGAAAGGGTTCTTCCCGCCCCACTTCCACGCCAGGGCGTCCGAGATTCACACCGTTCTAAAAGGTTCTATAGAAGTTGGATTCGTGACAGCGAGCCCGACTTTCAGGTTCTACAGTAAAGTTCTTAAGAAGGGCGATGTGTTCGTCGTCCCCATCGGTCTCGTCCACTACCAGAGGAATGTTGGTGCCGGAAAGTCTGCGTCCATCGCGGTGCTCAACAGCCAGAATCCGGGGACCACCGTGATCCCGAATGCCGTATTCGGCTCGAATCCCGACATGGACGCCGATTTCCTCGCTAGGTCTTTCGCGTTGGATAAGAAAACCGTGGAAGAGCTTCAAGCAAAGTTTTAGATTCATTTGGCTTTTCTGGAAATATATAACTTATGTTTAATTCTTTTAACTGTTGTTTGAATGCTAAAATTAATAAAGAAGCTCAAGGTACATTTCTGAAAACAAATACTTTGTTAGTCTATTTGAATATTTTCTTGCGTAAGGGTTAACCATTAACGTATATGAAACTCAAAGATCTAATGTTGATATAGGATTAATATATATGTCATTAATTCAACTTTGAAGCGATGCTTTCAATGATAGATTTAGATAGGACACCTAGAACTTGGATTTTATAATCGGATGTAATTAATTAAGCAATATATAATAACTCTTGACCATTTCTGAATCACAATATATTCTAATCATAATTCTGGTTATAGTTTCTAATTCACTTAATAATATAAAGTTTAATAATTGTTATACATTTCAAAAGGAATTAAAATAATAGTCATTCAATTTTACATTTCATATTAGTAATTGAAAAAATACAAAATACGAACAATTTATACATCATGTTATTGAAATATTGTGATCATGTGATTCTGTAAACATAACTATAAAGTCCTATATATACTCTCCCTCAATTCTCAAAATTTGTGCCTCTTTTTTAGATGACATGAGTTTTGAGAAGTTGTAAATTCTTTTGTTTATTAATTATGAGTGAGGAATTTCCAACTAACATAAACTGATCGATGTATGCTGCGGCTATCAACTTCGCTTTGCAAGAAACCTGAGTTGAAAATGTAGGAATTGAAGAGGTTGAAGCAGCGGCATGAAACAATTGGCAATAAGCAAAGAATTTATAAGAAAAATAATGAACACTGCGCTTCGATTTTTAAGAAAACAAATTGTTTTTAAGAATGATGTTGGAAATCATTCGATGATATATACATGGTAATTGTTTTACTGCAGGTACGCTACCTCATGAATTTGGCAATCTTCAGAACCTGTTTTTATTTGGTGTTGAACGGAATCAGATTGTGGGTTCGGTTTCTTTCAAGATTTTTGTGAATATGTCTTCTCTGCAAACATTATTACTATGGGGCAACAGATTCACCGGAAACATTTCAAGTGATGTCGGGAATATTACAACCTTAACGAACTTGCAACTGTCCGAAAACTTCTTCACAGGTAAGTGGCCGGCTAAGAGTTAGTAATTTTAATTTCATAATTTTAATTTAATTTTTTTCCTTCGATGTGATATGATTAATTATAATTATTTTTTTAACAATTTTTTTTATTTTTAACTAATAAAATAAAATTAAATATTAAAATTAAATACTAATAAACTCTAATTGGATGGGTGAACCCTAGTCAATTAGTGTAAAATTGAATTGAAGCATAAAATCAAAACATTTAAAAAAATAAATCAAAAAATATTTATAAGGGATAGAGGATCTCAAATGTAATACTTGTAATAGAGAACTAATTTTAACGTAAAAATACAATTGTACAATGTAACGGATTATATTTGTTATAATAAAACTTGATAAATTAAATAATTTTCATGTAAATAAAAATTGTAAAAATTTATTTAATTTTTTTTAATGCAAAATAAATTTCAGATTTTATTGATTTTTATTGTGGTAAAGGGCAAAATGGTCACAAATTGGTAGATGTTATTCCGTTTTTGTTATCAAAAATGGTACAATTCTCTCTAAAAACTACCACTAATTCAGAAATATATAAATCCTAACCATAAGATCCATGCTAAAATCAATTTAATTTCTTGAGCCCAATCAACTCCAATTTGAGAATTTTTCAGAGCAATACTAATAATCAAAATTGATCATTAGTCGGTGTGTTTAGAAATGAAATTCGGAAAAGTTCATGCATTCTCATCTAATTAATCTATAATCTGAGCAGGTGTTATTCCCACAGAAATTGGCAAACTTTACCAATTGGAGAGATTGGTATCAGGATTTAACAGCTTAAGTGGCTCCATTCCGCATCAGCTCTTCAACATATCAACTCTTGAAGCTCTTTCCCTTGATGCTAATGCTTTCTCAGGCATTCTTCCAACCAATCTTTGCCATGGATCTCCCATTCTTGAAGGTCTCTATCTCAGCAAAAATTCCATCACTGGACCAATACCTAACTCCATCTCCAACTGTTCTCAGCTCAAAATTCTCACACTTGATGAGAACAAATTCAGTGGTTACATACCTACTGATCTTGGCAACCTAAGACTTCTCGAACGTCTTCAGCTATCTGGCAACAACCTTACAAATGAACATCATTCCTCAGAATTGAACTTCATTACTTCATTGACAAATTGCAGGTTTCTAAATGGTTTGGCTTTTTATGATAATCCTCTTTCTGGTGAAATTCCACCTTCTATAGGGAATTTTTCTTCCTCACTCCAGCAATTCTATGCCAGCAGCTGCGGATTCACTGGCAGGATTCCCCTTCAAATAGGAAATTTAAGCAGCTTGATGACATTGAATTTGCAAGGCAATCAGTTATCTGGTAATATTCCACTTACTATCAAGCATTTGTTGGAGCTTCAAGGATTATTTCTAGATGATAACATGTTGGGAGGCTCCATTCCTGAGGCTGTATGTGATTTATACAGCCTGAATGTTTTATATGTTAGCCGGAATCAATTTTCCGGTCCGATTCCTGAATGTTTGGGAAATGTCTCTTCTTTAAGGCATATTTTCCTATTCTCAAATATTTTGAGTTCAAGCATACCTTCAAGCTTATGGGGCCTAAAAGATTTGATGAATCTTGACTTGTCCTCAAATTCGTTGAGTGGGATTTTGCCTCAAGAGATGAGTAATCTAGGAGCAGCAATCTATATAAATGTTTCCATGAATAAGTTGTCAGGGTCTATTCCTAGCAATATTGGGAAGTTGCAGGATTTAGTTAATTTGTCTTTGGCAAATAATAGACTAGAAGGCCCCATTCCTGTCTCTGTTGGAAGCATGATTAGCTTGATGACTCTTGACTTGTCCTACAACAACCTTTCTGGTTCAATTCCAAAGTCCTTGGAAGCACTTCAACACCTAACCTACTTTAATGCCTCTTTCAATAGTTTAAGTGGAGAAATTCCTGATGGTGGTTCTTTTAGACACTTCACTATAGATTCATTTAAAGGTAATGAGGCATTGTGTGGAGTCCCAAGGTTCCATGTCCAAATTTGCCCTAGAAATCATAGATCAAGGAGGAAGAATGTTGAATTAGCTATGTTTGTTGCTTTCGGTGTTGTTGCTTTGATTGAAGTTGTTTCTTTGGCCTTCATCTTTGTTGGATGTAGAAGAAAAGATAAAAATACATGTAGAGTAGATGAGTTGATATCCATTGTGCCTGGAAGAATTTCTTATTATCAACTGTTGCAAGCAACTGAACATTTCAGTGAAAGCAATTTACTTGGTATTGGGAGTTCATGCCATGTTTACAAAGGAATTCTAACCAGTGGGAAGGTCATTGCTGCCAAGGTTTTTAACATGCAATTAGAAGGTATTTCAAAAAGATTTGATGTGGAATGTGAGATACTTTGTAGCATTCGACATAGGAATCTGACAAGTGTCATAAGCAGTTGCTCAAATGAAGAGTTCAAGGCATTAGTTCTTGAATATATGCCAAAGGGAAGCCTCGAGAAATGGTTATATTCCCACAACTATTGTTTGAATGTTATGGAAAGATTGAATATCATGATTGATGTCGCATCTGCTTTGGAGTATCTTCACCACGGTTATTCGACACCCATTGTTCACAGCGACTTGAAGCCAAATAATGTGTTGTTAGACGAAGATATGGTCGCCCACGTAAGCGATTTTGAGATAGCAAAGTTGTTAAGCAATGGGGATAGCTTTGTGCTAACTAACACCCTAGCAACATTGGGTTACATTGCTCTAGGTAAATATACATTCATTTCAATAAGCTAATTTGCCATGCATGTGTTGTTAATTAACTAAATGCATTATGATTTTTGTGCTTTAGAGTATGGTTTGGAAGGGGTAGTTTCAACCAGGTGTGATGTGTATAGCTATGGTGTTTTGTTAATGGAAATTTTTACGTGGAAAAGGCCTAGCGATGATATGTTTAGCGGAGATGTAAGCTTAAATAGTTGGGTCGAAAATTCGCTTCATGTGATGCCACAAGAGGTGATAGATGCCAACTTATTGATGAATTTGGAGGGAAAACAGTTTGACAGAAATGTGGAGTGTGTTTCATCTATAATTGAACTGGCTTTAAAATGCTCTGTGGAATTTCCTGGGAATAGAATCAACATGAAAGAAGCGCATGCGAAATTGCAGAAGATCAAACGTGGATTTTTGCTATGAGATCAAAGCTAGCTCTTTGTAATTTCCCAGATAATATTGTTTCATACCCATTTTAATGAGAAACTTGGCAAGTAAAATGCAATTTTATTCTTGAAATAACTCGAATGTATTATTTTTAGGTCTTGTAATAAAAAAAAAAAAGGAGTATAATGTAGTACAAGTGTGTTTCAACAAGCGATATAAAGACTAATTTTCCAAAGTGCTACCCAAAAAGATGATCCGTTATAATCCTCATTTATCTACTTAATTATCGGTTGCATAGTCTTTCTAAAACAGCAATGAGTAGTGAAAGTATTCCATAAAACTATTACATTTCATTGCCTGCGGCTGCAAGTGAAAACAGAACAATTTTTGTAAATACTACTTATAAATTTGCCCAAAAAAATGATTTGACTCTCGTTTCAAAGTCATTAACATATTTGGCAACCTATTTTAAATACAATAACATTCCTAAATAGAAGTTTGACTCCTCCCGAAATTATATCCTTTTTTCTTTTCTTCTTGGGAAACAAAGTAATCATCACATCTTATTAGGAAAACCTATTTATTTTGTACAGAACAGGTTCTTAAAATTGATTCGATTGTCTGAATTTGTGGATGCAATTTTGGGAGTAGAATATAATCCTTACCGATTTATTACAGTTTCAGAAGAAATTGAGGCAATAAAACAGCATTCTGAAGATATCAATCTTAGTACAACTCCCCTATAAAAACAGCTTCATTCTACTCAATTTTACTCAATACAAAGCTCTCATTTTTTGCATTAATCCATTTAATTCAAAATGGCTTCAACTCTGCTCTGCACTCTCGCCCTACTCAATTTCATATGCATCGCCTTCGCCTTCGACCCCGCTCCTCTTCAAGATTTCTGCGTTGCAGATTCCACGGGCAAAGGTAATCAACATTAATTAATTATCTTACGTCAATTGATTTAGATTTCTTCTCGTTTATTGCTAAACAATTGATCTATATATATTTCAGCAGCATGCAAGGACCCCAGCACCGTCACTGCCGACGACTTCTTTCTCAGCGGCCTCCACCTCCCCGGCAACACCTCCAACCCGTACGGCGCCTCCGTGACTGTGGCCGGTGCCTCCACGTTGCCCGGGCTCAACAGTCTCGGCCTCACATTCATGCGCGCAGATTTGGCGCCGGAGGGTTTCTTCCCGCCCCACTACCACCCCAGGGCGACGGAGCTGGTGGTGGTTGTGGAAGGCTGCATGGAAGTGGGATTCATTACATCGTACCCCGAGTACAAGTACTTTAGCAAGACTCTTCATGTCGGCGATGCCTTTGTGGTCCCCGTTGGGCTCGTGCACAACGTGCGTAATATCGGCAAAGGGAAGTCGGTGGCGATGGTGGCGTTCAACAGCCAGAACCCCGGCATCACCAACCTCCCAACGGAATCTTCGCCGCCAATCCTGACATCGATAGCCTTATCTTTCTAAGGCGTTTCAATTAGATCTTCAAACCATCAAATCTCTTCAAGCAAAGTTCTAGATACAGCATATGATTTTACCTTATTTATTAATTTATGTAAAGCAATTAATCTACTTCGCTCACCACCTAAAATAAGAAGGCCTTGTAAAAATATTCAATGGACCTACAATGTGACTTCGGGCTGCTGATGCAAGTGTCTCCCAGAAATAAAATATAGAATCATGGGTCTTATTTTAGATGCTCTCTGCCGTTTGTGTCAATTGTGTGAAATCGAGTTGACTGCTTCATAATTAAGTATTCTTTTTATATAGGCAATTTATTCTGTGAAAGCTTCCTAAGATAATTAAATTAGACTTCCGCCGAATCATCCTTATGCTATTATAATGTCATTAGATTAGACAACTTATATGACGCGAAATATTCATAAAATATAATTGACTACCGACAAAGTCGCTCTTATATATGCTATCAAACATTCTTGTCTGAACAATTTTTTTTTTTTTTTTTTTTTTTTTACCAAATGAAGTACCTGTTCTAAAAATCGAGCTAGTATAGATTATAAAATATTGAGCAGATCAATATATTATAAAATTTTAGCTGTATATGTATTTTTAATGTGATTTGGTTGCAGAATATATCCTTAATTTCTTGTGAATAAAGATTAATTCAACCTCAAATAATCGTATATGTACATAATTACGATTAAGGACTCGTGCCCAACGTGCGTCGCGAGAGGGAATAGGGTTCCTATTCAGAATTCCATTCTGAAAACGGAAAGATATCTAAAATAAAAATTATTCTTACACTTTAAAGTTTATAGGAATTTCGAGATCAAAGTTATGAGGAATTTGGAGTTTGAAGAATTACTTGTTTTGGAAGATTGCGCGTCATATCTTAGCCCTAGGCTATTTGAGGTGAAGACGTATAGTAGAAGCCATCATGCTGCAACAACAATTCCCGAGGCAATCAAAGTCTTTGAGAAATAAAATACTTCCTCCGTCCCGCTCGATATGGCTTGTTTCGCTCCGAAACAAGCCATATCGAGCGGGACGGAGGGAGTATTACGTATGATACTACTATCAAGATCGAATGTGATCACTTTGGACATTTTAATATATTACCTCGATCTCATTATATTAAGGCTTATTTGATTTTTAATTTTTCAGGTACGTTTTTTCATCGAAATTTAATAGGGTTTTAAAATATAATTTTGTAATATTTTTTTATTTACGGGATTCTGTGAATGTCGTAGTATCCCGTAAACGAAAAAATATTACAAAATTATATTTTAAAACTCGTATATACTGAAAAGTCAAAAGTCAAATGAGTCTCAATATAATAGGACGAAGGTAGCATTTGATTATCTTAATGAATTACTAGTTGAATCCACTAGCTATATAGTTTGAACACGGATGCAAGCTGCAACCGTTGAATGAATAATTGATGCATTAATAATAATGAGAATAGATTTCTTAAAGGCATGGGTTGCCACGCTGTCCATTTAATGCGTTCCATTTAGTTTCTTGCCGACCCCACCCAACGTGCTAATTCTTCGTTGACTTTTTAAGACTTAATTTCCACACCTATAACTTTAAATACCCAACCTAATGACATAACTCTTATACTATAATTCTACCTTCTCTTTTTAATTTGATTCAAAATATGGCTACTACAAGTCTGATATCGTCATTGAGCTTTTTAGCCCTCTTTTTCTTCTCCAATATCGTCTTCGCCTTTGATCCTACTCCCTTGCAAGATTTATGCGTTGCCGACCTCACAAGCACAGGTAATAATTCATAAATTCATCATTTCTTTTTTATATACTACTATCGTAATAAATTGATTAGCAAGAAATAATCCATCTTCTAACAATTTTAAAAAAATTATTGATTACCAGTGAGAGTCCTTCCTTGGCCATGCATGGATCCTGCAAAGGTAGAAGCGGGCAACTTCTTCTTTAGCGGTCTCGACGTGCCCGGAAACACGTCAAACCCTACGGGCGCCGTCGTGACGCCCGTGGGTGTAACCCAAATGCCGGGGCTCAACACTCTCGGCTTCGCGATGGCCCGCCTCGACTACGAGGCGAAAGGGTTCTTCCCGCCCCACTTCCACGCCAGGGCGTCCGAGATTCACACCGTTCTAAAAGGTTCTATAGAAGTTGGATTCGTGACAGCGAGCCCGACTTTCAGGTTCTACAGTAAAGTTCTTAAGAAGGGCGATGTGTTCGTCGTCCCCATCGGTCTCGTCCACTACCAGAGGAATGTTGGTGCCGGAAAGTCTGCCTCCATCGCGGTGCTCAACAGCCAGAATCCGGGGACCACCGTGATCCCGAACGCCGTATTCGGCTCGAATCCCGACATGGACGCCGATTTCCTCGCTAGGTCTTTCGCGTTGGATAAGAAAACCGTGGAAGAGCTTCAAGCAAAGTTTTAGATTCATTTGGCTTTTCTGGAAATATATAACTTATGTTTAATTCTTTTAACTGTTGTTTGAATGCTAAAATTAATAAAGAAGCTCAAGGTACATATATGAAAACAAATACTACTTTGTTAGTCTATTTGAATATATTCTTGCGTGAGGGTTAACGATTAACGTATATGAAACTCAAAGTTCTAATGTGGATATAGGATTAATATTTATGTCATTAATTCAACTTTGAAGCGATGCTTTCAATGATAGATTTAGATAGGCCACCTAGAACTTGGATTTTATAATCGGATGTAATTAATTAAGCAATATAATAACTCTTGACCCATTTCTGGTCGTAGTTACTAATTCACTTAATAATAGAAAGTTTCTAATTCGACTCTCACTTTTTGGCCCCTCGTCTCAATATATACAACGTTTCAAAAGGGCGTTGCTTGTGAATAATTATTAAATTAAATTAAATTATTATAAATTAAAATTATTGAAATATATATATAAATACACACTTCAATTCATCATAAAATCCTAAACTTATAGACTTCCGTTAGTCAATCACTTTTTTTTATTAATTAAGAAATAATTTAATATAAGGACATATTTGGTACCAAATATTAAAAAAAAAGCCTATTATTATACATTTTCCTTATCAGTGGCTATTTTAATCTTTTTAATTATTAAAATGACTATTTGGGGATTGACATTTGACACTTAAAGGTATTATCAATTCAGTTTTTTTTTTTAATATTAAATTCCGCATTGATTGTTTTTATTTCTAAATTGTTTTTTTTATATATATATATTTTCTTGTAAAATAATAAGGGATAGGCGGGAAGCACATTTAAACACTTGAAATCTCATCAAATGTCAGACAGTGATATGGCCTCCAATATAAGTGATCCAAAATTTATGACCCCAATATAGGGATGAGGGATTAATATTGAGACCCCAATAATAAATTTATGATTTGGCACTTCATCATTTTGTTATTTTAATGGGTGTAATGAGTATAATTTGACCTTTTCATGGAATATTGTTAGTGCATTTATCAACTTGGAGGAATGCATGTGCACGATGCACGCACAATTTAATAATATAATATCATCGATCACTCATCTATAAAACAGGATAATAGATCACAATTAATCATACACGTATCTCTCTAGCTAGCTAAGTCCTAAAATGACCATATACTTCATTCTCTTGAGTTTCTTGTACATCACCACCTTCGCCTTCGATCCTCGTCCTCTCCAAGACTTCTGCATTGCTGATCTCACAAGCTCAGGTATCGATGCATCGATATATACTCCCTCGTTCTCATTGATAATAAGCACTTTTACTATCAACGGGAACGAGGGAGTATATATATATATACACTACATTATGACATATTGGCATATATATTCGTAGCAAATATTGTAACAGTCTATAAATTTATAGCAAGATCCAGTGGCGCCCGACCATGCAAGGACCCTGCAACAGTTCGAGCTGACGACTTCTTCTTCAGCGGGCTACACTTGGCGGGAAACACTTCGAACCCTTTGGGGTCCGCCGCAGCTGCGGTGACCGTGAACCAAATCCCGGGGCTCAACACGCTCGGCCTGATACTAATGCGCGTGGATTTGCGGCCGAGTGGTTTCTTCCCACCGCACGTCCACCCTAGGGCGACAGAGCTGGTGACGGTTCTAGAAGGTTCCATGGAGATCGGGTTTGTAACCTCGTATCCCGGTAATAATAAGCATTTGAGCAAAGTCGTTCGGAGAGGCGACGTGTTCGCCGTCCCTGTCGGGCTTCTCCACTACGCGCGTAACGTCGGGAAAGGAAATGTCGTTGCTTTGGTGGCATTCAACAGCCAGAATCCGGGGTTCGTGATGGTTCCTGATGCCGTTTTTGGGGCGGCGCCAGTGATCGACAGCAGTTATCTTGCGAGAGCTTTTATGATGGATGAGAAAATTGTGGAAGAGCTTCAGAAAAGGTTTTAGAGGTTTGTAGTGTTGTAATATTGATGAAAGAAGAGCTGATAGTATAATGTAGATTCGCTCAATAAAATTATGGAAAGAAAATTGCATGTGGAAGTCATGTTACCCAAAATTGCGACATGAAAAGAAGAAAAAAGACTAATCCCAATAGAAATCCGAAAGCCCACCAAACCAACTCTAATAAAACCTATAAATAGAGGTTCGGGAATAGGTCGTAATTTGAAAATAAGACAAATGCCCCCGGAATGTTTTATAGTTAAGACATCAAATTTAACATGTCTAGAAAGGTGTTTGAAGATCATTGAAGAAGCATTCGGAGAGAAAAAATCAGAAGATTCACAAAGATTGCACTCTGCACTTCAATTTATTTTGATCCATCGATATCGGTTTTGTATGACTTTGTAGCTGGGCATAATTTTGTTTAAGGAAGTTCAAAGGTTGACCCTATTCATCTTCAAATCAATAGAGGAAATCTTAGGTATAAGAAAAGTTTACAAATCAATATGTCCAGCAAATTAAATAACACAATTCCTCATATTAAGCAGAAAATGTTCACTCAAACAAAGCAAAGTTGACAAGTTTCAACATTCATTACAGCCACAACAAAGCATCCCTTCCACAGAACTGATTACATAACTTCAATTTTGTAACAGAAAACACAATTCCAATCTATTTAAAAGGATATATCTAAATGAAGCCGCCATTCTTTTGGCAAAAAATGTGCTTATTCATTTTATTTATGTATCATTCAATCTGTCTAGAACCAAGCTGATCATCAACTTCACAAATGTGTTCCGATTGAAGAGGAGAGCATGCTTATTCAGACGAAACTGAGAGATGATTAAAGAGCAGAGCACTAGACAAGCAGCAACACGCATGTGCACATCCAATCAATCAACCACAATAAATAATGCCACAGATCACAATTGGTTTAGAGATAAATAGAAATGCTTCACCTTTGAGGAGGGGGGTCCACTGTCCTAATATTTGCACCACTCATTCCCTCAATTCTATCTTTGGTGATTTCCACAAAGTGACCCACCATTTCATGAAACTGCTTCAGCCCAGACAGTGGGAGAATTATGGATGAGCGATCTGAACCAGTAACCTGCATTTAATTTTCTGGTCAAATTCAACGGAAAATGCATGAAACAAAATTTTAGTGATTAAAATTCCATCACACACCTCTGACATTCTCAAGAAATGACCCCTGTTGTTGCTACCCAGATCGAAGAAAAACTTCTTTTGATCAGCTCTTATCACTTTGGAGACTCCTAAATTACCTATGTCATCAGGTGCTGGAGGATCAACATTCAAGTCAGCAGGCGCTGGGGCAGATTGAGAAGTATGACTTGATATAAAACCAGCCCCCACATCATCTGAAAGCCCTACAAGGCGTTCTGGGGCTTCAGAGTTCTGCTGATGCTTACACACACAACCACAAGTACATAAAGCTTTGTTTTCAATAACGAGTGGCTAGATAATGAAAAAAAATTACACCATATACCTGATTTGGAACAATGACTAGCCGTGAAGTTTCATTTATTTCGCCCAAAATATTTCTGAAGGCTGCCCACCCTTCATCACCGGCACCTCCAGCAGGAACAATAATAGTACTACGGTTTCGGCTGACAGAAGCTTCAGATATCTGCACATATTGAAGATGAAACTTATTTACTTAAGACAACTTTACATTGATAAGGTTTTAATTAACACGTGAAAGAGAGACTTCTCCTTCTAATTGGGAATGCAGTACGGACATGGTAATATTTCCAAATTTAGGAACATGTATCTGGTGAATGGGCTCAACTTTTTATTCCAAAGCATTCAAACAGAAAAGGCACAGAGGAAAGATAAAGAACATGGCCAAGAATTTGCAAAAGCACAGCCTCACAAGGTTACAGTACCACATAACAATAGAAACCTCATCCTCCGGTCCCTATTGGGACATCCAAGAGGTGAAGAAGAGATGGATCTTGGGTTAAATTCTCACCGCTAGTTAACATTGTTTTCTAGAAAATCAGGAAGATATGGGGAACTAAAACGTTGAAATATGTATCTTAAAAGTATAAGTAGTAGATAGACAACAAACATCAGCAACCAGTGATGATTTTAGTTCATATCCAACAAAACATTCAAAAAAACAGACATTTTGATCTCAGTAAGTGATGGATACAACTATACAAGTATGATTTAGATAAGTTGATTCCAAAGGAGGCAAATGATATAGATTAGTGCTATACAAAACCACAAACTCATGCTCCTTAATTATATCTTTAGCACGGAAAATATAACAAATCATGTTCAGAATTTTTGTAAGAAAGTGTTCAAGGGAAACGATTGAAGGATGTGTGATCGTAATATGCCTGCTTGAATATTGGGAATAGGAATTGGAATATGACGACTATGATGTTATAGATTGCATAACAAAGTTTTTATTGGGCGTATACAATATGTGAGTCTGAGAAACAACACTAGAAATCACATATAGCATCTCTTCGAGACATCTATTACCAACTGGAAATATTAGAGAGTTCAACACCTCACAGTTCAAATAATTTGTTCAATTATAGCGTTTGTTAATGCAACTACTGTATACATAATAAGCAGAATCAGTAATTGCTGACAAATCATAGAGATAGATAGAAACTAACTTTGAGAAAGCGGCCCCTTCTGTTCTCTCCAACATCAAAATAAAAAACCTGCAAGCAGATATGAGGCAAAGAAAACTTAGAGCATGAATAAAATAAAGAAATAGAATAAAGAAAGTGGATATGAAAGGGTGCCTTGGTATCGAGCTGAAGTTCTTTGCTAAAGACATCCTGGTCATCCGAATTGACATAGTAATTGAAGAGATCAAGGAACCAGGCAATGCTGTTGGAAGGTACTATGATGGTTGACCTTGTGGCAGAAGTCTTCTCAGAGATCTTGAGGTAACGCCCTCGGGCATTCTCCTTGAGGTCAAAGTAGAATAGCTTGTGCTCCACCTGCAGTGTTTTGCAAAGCAATTCCACATCATTACCCCCTCCTCCTCCTCCTCTATCGCCGCCCCCAGAAGAATTCCCTTCCATCTACAACTGAAAATGAACCATTTTTAATTTATATTCAGATGATTAAATAGCATTAATCCTAATTAATATTCTTTGGTAACACCCATCCCACTTTTAAATACAAGCAAATTTTCACATAACCTCAATTCTCCAATTTTAGTTCACATCCCTTCTCTCTTCCAAGATCATACAACTAATTTCAGCCAAGAATGTAAAGCATTCTTTGATCAGTAAGATCCTCCAAGTAAGCTGCCGTAGTTTTTCTTCATTTTGATAATTCCCTATTTCTTTTTAATTCCGTAAATCCAACACAGAAGCATATGTATTCTTTTAAAGCAATTATGAATTCTCAGATTCAGGAAAACAAGAATAAAAGCTACAACATTTCCGTCTGAATTTCCAAAATCCTCCAATAAATTTAGGGAAAACACATGCATAACCTTATTTCTTCAAATTAGTAATTCTCCAACAAATATCAGAATTTCAACTCTAACTCTCATAATTCTTCAACTATTAAACAGAAATAACAACAATAAATCAAGAGGAAACATACTTACAGCTTTAAAAAGAAATCAGACGAGTGAAACTGAAAAATTGGAGAGCTAGACTTGATGATAGGTGAGCGTCGTAACGGCTTGAATTGACGGACCGACCCAGGGGAACGGCGGCTTGCATTCAGAGACGACGGCGAGATTTGGCAGGAGGACGGGCGATGAAGATGCTGCTGTGCTGCTGCTAGCGAACGACGACGACGACGGCGCGGCCGTTTGTGCAGCGGACGACGGGTGAAGCCGACGGGAGACGACGGACGGCGGCAACGATTTTAACCGAAAATTGAGAAGGGATGCGGGAGGGGGAGAAGACAGGCGGCTGTAAATGAACGAGTGTGTGTTCTGTGAGAGAGAAACCGATCAGAGAGGAGACTACTGACTAGAGAGAAGAGAGAGAGAGAGATGCGATAAGCTTTTAATTACAACTGGGCCAAGTTGGTGGATCCTACTTAAATTCAAGCTTTGGGCTTTTTTTTTATATATATTGAGTTGCAATGGATCTAAATTAATTTTCTCAAATCTTTAAATTTTGGACCCGAATTTGGATCGAATCTTAAACAATATTCTCAATTTTGGATATGGCCCATAGATCTGTTCAATATGTAACATATATGGAAACACGTATAATCAAATCACTCATCCTTAATTAAGTTTTTAACGTAAATTTTTTATTCTAATTTTATTTTTTGAGTTTGTAACATAATATTTCATCTATTATTCCCTTACGTTGATAGAGCAACCCAACCAAAATTAACTAAGCGACCATTTTGATTTCGTATATAAAAGAAGACAAATATTTTCAGTGTGAATCATAATTTAAGGAGAGCAAACAAAATAACGGAAATATTATTACTTAAATAGGACATTATCACTAAAGAATAATAATTACTTGAAATGATGATGATTATGATCTCAACTACCAAAGCATCTAGAATCATGTTTATTTTGTAAAATGCTTAATTTTAAAATAATTTACGATATTTAGACAACTAATCAAAGCACCAAATATCAGTCAAATCTTCTCTCTCTCTCTCTTCCTCTCTTCCATATATAAATGTGCACAGTCCCACTCTCAAGCATTGCAACATTACATACATTTTCACCGACTACCTTAGAGAAGAAGATCCCAAGAGAGAGAAGTCCCTCCATTGCAATGGCGAAGGTCTACATAGTGTATGTTCACATATTTTTAGCATATCATGTCTCAAATTTGCAGAACTCCTCCACACTTTACTTATGTTGTTACTTTAGTAGTTTACATAATAATCCCTGTTCTCTTTCTCTTTTCTGTATCCATTTTTTATTTCCTATCTCCTCTGTTTTCGTTTAGTTTCTCGGCCTCTGTTTCTTGATTTCCATCCATGGTCATTCTAAACCTTGTTATACACATCCTTTTATTTACGCAGAGGATTTTTATTTTTATTTTTAATTAAAAAGATTGCCAAATCGGAAAATCTACTCTGGCTTTAATTAAAAAGATATCGCGATCTTTAATTAAAAAGTATATATAGTGGATCAAATGATACATACATATTTTCCTAGCATAGGAATTAATCAATCTACACAATCTAATCTTAGTATGATTCACAGTTGTCCTAAAATATCATAAAAAATATGGTACATACTTAATACTTTGATATAAATTGAAATTAGATTTCTCAATGACCATATAAGATTAGATTAGTAGTGTCAAAATTTTGGCCTAAAAGTAAGAGATTTTAGACCTAAAATTTCTCATGTTCTTTACCTTCAAGTTACTATTCCACCTATGGCCACGTGGAGAAGCTGGCACACGAGATCAAGAAAGGCGCTGAATCCGTGCAAGGAGTGGAGGCCAAATTGTGGCAGGTTTGAAGAGTTCTAGACTCTCATTTTATTATACACATTCTATATATTGAGGCTACACAAGTATTTTCATTTGCTCAGTGCAATCGAATAGGTACCGGAGACTCTTTCGAACGAGGTTCTTGCGAAGATGGGAGCCCTGGCAAGGAGTGATGTGCCCTTGATCACCCCGGATGAGCTCACGAGGCCGATGGCATTATATTTGGCTTCCCTACTAGGTTTGGATGATGGCTGCTCAATTCAAGGCGTTCTTCGATTCAACCGGTGGCCTATGGAAGACTCAGGCTCTAGCTGGCAAGCCTGCCGGAATATTCTATAGCACCGGCTCTCAAGGAGGCGGACAGGAGACTACACCGTGCGTCTTAGAAATCTCGTTCTTCATATATGTTGATGGCCTAAATTTTATTTGTATAGATGAAGACGGCTAAGTACTCACAAAAGCTTGTATGAGACTGTCTCACGGGTCAAAATCCAGTGGATTTTGACCTATGAGAGAGACTGTCTCAGACAAGACTCTCATTGTTTTAAAAATTTCTGACTCCGTCACTGTCTGTTGTGTGCAGATTAACTGCCATTACGCAGCTCACTCATCACGGTATGATATTTGTGCCGATTGGCTACACGTTCGGTGGTGGCATGTTTGAGATGGAGAAGATCAAGGGTGGCAGCCCTTACGGTGCGGGGACGTATGCCGGAGACGGCTTGAGGCAGCCTTCGGAGATCGAGCTCGAACAAGCTTTCCATCAAGGGAAATATTTTGCTGGCATTGCAAAGAAACTCAAGCAACCTGCCTAATAAAATCGCCATTGCAAAATTTAGAATTGATCTGTATTTGATCAAGTTGAATTTCTGTTTTGCTTACTAGATTTCTGCATCTTGAGGTTGTTGAAACGTATGACACATTTATATTATCATAATTTCGCTTCTACTATCTTCGTAGGACTATAGAGGTTGTTCAATTTGGTTACACTCTTAATTATTGGATGGAATTATTGGGGGAAAGAAAAAGGAAATGGGCCTTGTGTGTTTAGACGAAATCAAATGATATTGGTTTTGGGCCATGGAAATACTTAGGCTTGTTTTTAAATGGTCAAATATCTTATTTCATCCCAATAAATTAGCTTTGTGTACAATTTTATCCAGACTAATTATGCAAGCAGATCAATTTTATCCCAATAATTAGTTTGATGTCATTTTTATTCCAACAAAAGTGTCAAGTTTAAATTTAATCTCAATAACTTTATTGTCAATTTTATCTTGACAAATCACTAGTGTCAATTTTATTTCAATAAAGTTAAATTTGTTAGTACAACTTTATTCCGAGCTCAAATTCGGATACTACAAAAAATTTAAATTACTATCTATCAAGTATATTTACATTATGAGTAAAATACAGTAAGCAAAATTAAATTTATGGAACAAACAGAGTATATATTAGATGGCTTGTAAAAAAGCTATTTAATTTGTCAAAAGAGAGGACTCGAGAATTTTAGTGGAACCGATTACAAAAAGTTAATAGAAATATTTGTCAAAAGAGAGTAAATCGTAATTATAAATTTTAGGCTGTCAAAATGAGCTTTGCATGTGGATAAAGCAAGAAACTTTTCTCATTTTTGCTATACTTGAAAAAGAAGTATAACGAAATATTTGACATGATTAAAGCAAATGTAGCATATTAACAAAGTAAAGATTTTAGTGAAAGGAATTCTCTTTTTTAAAAAAAATCATCATTGTCAAAATTATGCTCTTACTTTCTAGCATTCCATCAATTCTTTCCTCTTCCTCTTAAGAATATCCATATATTTATATGGTATATATCTTCATTTTATTTAGGAATTAAAAAGGAAGGCTTATCCCTAAGTTGCAAACTTGTGGTGGTATTATTGATCCTTTTTTAAAGGGGGAAAAAAAAGAAAAAAAAAGCAACGATGCATCCATGCTACATGATCCATATTTCCTCGTCCAAATTAATTAATGATTCATAAGCTACACAAAAAAAAATCCTTTTTTTTTTTGAGAGAACACAAAACAAAACTAATTAATTATATGCCAGTTAATAATAATACAATCATATTAGTGGGGATTGTCCGTACGCGCACGCGCATGAATAAAACAACACCAGCCACTCATCAATATATAAGAAACCCTAAAAGCTAACTCCACTAAAATCTTCCTAATCCCTAAACAAATTACAAGTTAGGCAGATAATTAATTAAAACAATCTCAAAATCAATAAAATGACCTTTATAATTAAATATCTGAACTTCAATTCGTGCATAAATAAAATAAGAGTTGGTGGAATTAATACAACAAAAAAGTAAGTTGTAGGTAGAAACAGGAACAAACCCTCCATAACAAGCTGCTAAATTCAGCTGAAAAAACTGATAATAATGCAATTATCATCAGGTCTCCTAAACTAATCAACCTAAAGCTGAATTTAGCACTTGTTCCTGTTCCTCATTAACAACATTACTTCTAAATCAACTAAATTAATCAAATCACATTACAACTTTATTTATTGTACGTATCTCTCAATCTTGTGCTAACCTTCATGATGATACCTATGGCCCAGGTTGGCTGTCTTCTGATCTCCTTTTTTCTCTTTCTCATGACTCCTTTTCTTTGTCTTGCTTTTCATGAATGCTTGCTGAAACGACAATGTCACCTCCCTCTCTCTCTCTCCTCCTTTTTTTTTTCTTTTTTTTTTTTTTTTTAAATTTATTTATTGTTTTGTCTTAGTTATTGTCTCTCGCTTGTCCTACCTGAAGCTCGCCCCAAAAGTAGGAGTCCAGAAATCGGCGGTGGTCTCTGTAGCCATTGGAAAGGTGCTCGATATCGGCACGAGGCAAAGACCTCTGCTCCTTAGGTCTTTTGCTGCCTCTTCTTCATCCTTCATTTTATCACTAGCCTACCAGTATAAGAAATGTAAAATTAATTAACTTCATCATAAAATTAATTAATCATCACGTAAGGTTGAGAAATATTCAGTGATTAAGTATTGGATATCGATTTTTGAAGATTATTTGAGATTTAAAAACATTTCTTGTATAGCACATGGTTTCGTGGGCCAAAATGGGGCAAAAAGTATGATCAACATGTTCCGTTTTACGATTCAGAAAAAAGTACATTTCGAATTTCTGACCATTTTTTAGCCCACAACACCAACTATATATTGTGGGGTTGCACAGCAGAATCTAATTAAATTATATTGCTTAACCTAATTATCAAGTGATTAGGGAAATAGCAAGTACAGAAATATTAGGAATTTTATTTATTTTAATTGGTTAGTTAGGTAATTATATAAGTGGAGCAATTGAAAGTAGGTTAATTAATATACCTGTTGGCGTTGCAATGGAGGCGGACCATTTTTCAGATAAGGAGTACTTAGTACCTAAAAGCAAGCATTTTTTTAAAAAAAATATTCGTCAAGATTTCATTTAGAAATCAAAAGAAATTTCAGTGGGATAATTAGGACATGTACATATATATAATGATGTGAACTTACAGTGACTTGATCATGGAGTAATTTGATATAGTCAATAGCTTCATGGAGAACTGACGCAGTATCAGTCTGAAATTACACCACGAAAAATTAAAAAAACATGACGCTGTAAAAATATTTTAACAGCTAGAGCGCAGATTTTGTTACCTTTCCAAAAGGTGAAACCAATTGCTGGAGCGCAGTTACTCGGTCTCCTAGCTTCTCTTTTCGAACCTATTGAAGAAAGTCCAAAGTTTAATTACTCCTTTTATCAAATTAAAGACATTTGAATTTTTCTTGAATTTCTTTCAAGAAAAATCTCATTAATTTCTACCTTAAAAGTTGGTAATGGCGATGGAGTCTCGATTCTTGGACGCTTCAATGCACCTTCATTTCCACATCTCTTCGCTGCAGAGTCTGCTTCCCCGCCCTTTCCGTAACGATTCTGATTAATTTATATTTTTAACAAATATATTAACTCTCTCCATAATTAGGTTAACTGTAGAAAACCTAAATCTGGATATATGTATGTACCTTGGAGCTGAGGATCTGCTGAGTATGCTTCGGTTTAGTAAGAGCTGAAGGAATGAGTTGCGGCGTCGACGAAGGCAGAAAACTCGCTCGAACTTCGCCGGGACATGCCGCCGCCGTCGCGTTCCAGAAATTAGTACTGCTGTTAATGAACTGATAATTATTAACAAGCTGCTGCTTAGGAAAAGAGGGTTTCGTCGCAGCTGCTCCGGAAAAAGTAGGCACAGCAGCAGCTGAACTCATTCGAAAATCAGTCGCCTCGTTTCCTAACAAAGGCTGAGAATCTGCGTCGAACAACGTGTGCAGCAAGGATGAAGTGTAGTTATACGACGCCGTATTGAGGGGGGAAACTCCGGCGGAGGTAGAGTATGTGTTTGGTGGCTGCTGCTGTACGAGTCTGAACGAGTTAGGGGAAACTGAATCGGCACTGAAATCGGCGGTGGTGGTCCATTCATGGCGACAGTTGATGCTTGAATTGAGGGAATAATTTTGTTGTGATCTTGCGCTATCATTGCTGCAAAATGACAAGGAGATAAGTGTGAGTTTGAATTCATCAACTTGCATATTATTACAAAGGAAACAAGTCGAAAAACCACAGCTTTTTTAGGGTCGGTACTGATGAATTCTTTGGACCATTAATTAGAGAGAGAATTGTAAAAAAAAATAAATATATATATATAATCATTAAATTATATAAATATTCTTACAGAAAATCTTGGTTCCAATCGTCAGCCATCATGTGGAAAGTTGAAACGATGGGTAAGTTGAATTGAGGTTGAGATATCGGTGTTTCTTGGAGTACGACGGAGCTGGCGCCGTCGGAGGCGGAGCCACCGGAGTCGCCACTGATGGTCTTTGCAGCTTTGGTGTCAAGGATGAGGCTAGGGTTCAGCCACTCGGAGGCGAGCACGGCGATGAACCGAAGAGGTTTCTTGATGGATTCCACCAGCTTCCACCACAAACCCCCCCTTGAAATTCTTCTTCCATGATTTTCCACTTTCCTTCTGTGTTCTTTAACTTTTTTTTTCTGGCTTACTAGGAAATGGACAAATTCTTTAGATGGAATATGAAAGTTAATTTTTCATTGACGATGTTGTATATATATGTGATGAGTTAAGAGAGAGAGAGAGAGAGAGAGAGATTAAGGAATGTGGTTGACATTAGAAAACACAATTTGAGGGGAAGGAGACAACGGAAAAGTATTTTCCTCCTAAAACAGGAATTTTGGGTAGAAATTACTTCTTTTTTTCTCATGCAATGATTATTATTATTTTTTTTAAAATGCAATGTTTATTATGTCCCTACTGTATGATTACTTTGTTTAGATTTGTATTTTAGTGTGAATGATTTTGAATATTTAAATAGGTCGCTTATTAACAAAGGAATATGGGTGTAAGATGGGGACGAATGTTATACCTTTTTACTCGTTAAGAAAATTCTGCGGCCGAAATTATTTCTACAGACGAATCCAGAATTTCACGTTTGCTCCTTTCCTCACTTTACTTCCAGTTCAGACAATATATATAATGCTAATCATTTACTATTTCTTATTAAAACTTAATTTTGATTCCCAATATTTATTACATTATGATAATTGTCTTGTTTCAATTTTTTTTTAAAAGCAATTATCTTGTTTAAATTATATGCAGAATAATAATATCATTAGTATTCATGTATGGAGGGGCGGAGCTAGGGGCAGCACTAGCTCGACTGGATTTTATAAAAAGATTGGTAGATATGTTGCAAATTTTGTATGTAGCATTCAAACGGAAAATTAATTTGAGTTTCGTTTACTTGCTATCTATAATATATTTCTTAAATTATGAGAAATGCTCCCTTACTTATTATGGGCACACTTAATGTGCCCACGGCTGACGTGTTACTGTCACGTCAATAATTTTTCCCTTTAATAATTTTTCCCTTTAATAGTAGTAGTTATTTTTTTTTGTAGACTTTATTTTTATAAGGTATAATAATTAATTTTTTCCTTAAATATAATGTTGTAACCTCTGTCCGTGGGCATATTAAGCATGTCCACAGTGGGTAGGAGAGCATTACTCCTTAAATTTTTGCTCTTTTTGTTATTTGATTTCAAGTTGAATTTAGCATATTTTATTTGGTGTCTACAATTCCTGTCAAACTTAAATTGGCTAATTCATGAAATTTGATTGTATGATACCAAATTGGCTAATTTATTAAGTGTTAATCCCCAAAATAGTCATTTTAATAAGTAAAAGGATTAAAATAGTCACTGATAAACAAAAAGTATAATAATAGTCATATTTTGCATTTAGTACCAGATTTGCCCTTATATTCTATTAACTAATTAGAATTGATATATAATTAGATTCAAATCAGAAATTGGAAATATATTTATAAATATAGGTCGATAATTTTAATTTATAATAATTTAATTTAATTTAATAATTATTTTTTAGGGTTCACTTATCCAATTAGTTAGGGTTTTTATAATTATTTTTAGCATTTAATTGAACTTTGTTAGTTATATAAAAAAATTCAAAATTATAGTATAATATTTTTTAATTTTATAAATAATAATATAATTAAAACTAATATTTTGTAGAAATCAAATTAATCCGTTAATATTATTTTTTATTAATTATTGAATACACTAATATAAGGATAAATCTGATACTAAATGCAAAATATGGCTATTATTATACCTTTTATTTATCAGTGACTATTTTAATCTTTTTACTTATTAAAATGGCTATTTTGGTCACTCTCTCATTTATTAATTGGGTGATTTGTAAGAAAAAGCACAATGAAAAATACGGATACATTTATCATGTTTGGAATCAAGACTCTTGAAATCGAGTCTTGGAAGTGAAAAAAGAGCAAAGATCGGAGACGACAACTACAAATAAGTCTGCAGTGATGTTGTCTCCAGTCATATGAAAACTAATTTATTAATATAAGTTGAGGAAGGCCTTAATCTCCCTACAAAACTATGGAATTTAGAGAAAGATTAGTAAAGGAAAAGAATATCAACCCTACATAGACTTTTCTTAAATATCCTCGCCTACATATTTTAAGGAAGGAGGAGACCAATCTTCATTTTTCTTCTACATACAATTCTCACAATTTTCTATTTTGTTCGTCTAGTTATGAGTTTCTAGGTCTCATTCTAACAACATGACACTCGTGACTTGTTTCTGCTTATAAGTGTTGTAAGATAAAATTGATTTCATCATATTTTTATCATTTCCCTTTATTCATTGCTTGTGAAGTTATTATTATTTTAATAACTATGCAAAATGCACGTAGTATGATTGCTGGAATGAACATGTTTAGTTAGAGACCCGGAATCCGTAATTGTTATATGATATGTAAGACGGAGGAAGCTAGGGTTTGAGGTGAATAAACTCTCACTAAAAATTGTACGTTCCACTTTTTGACAAAGGGTGTATCCTCTCAAAACTCTAACTGATACACATGTAGCTAGAATAAAAGAAATAGTACGATATTGAACATCTTATAAGCATACTCTATATAGGAATAAAATCTAAAATAGCAAAAAAAAATCAAGGTTCCGATCGACTCGTAATCAGTTATAACTAAAAATAATATCCACATTGTACTATATAAGTTTTTAAAGTAATTTGATGGTCCAAATCATTCATAGCCGACATCTAATATTGTTGGCGATGTATGTATATCCCGCTATGTTTCAAGTTTTAACTAATAGCCAATTATTTTACTAGTTGAATGTACTTTGAGATGTCTGTCGTTGTAAGTATATTTTGGTAAAGATTGAGAACACGATAACTGTTATTGATTACTTTCAACTAAGATCATACTTATTAGGTCTAAGTCCACTCACATGTATGGAATATTGGAATGTTATATAATTCCTTCATAATTCGGAAAAGAAGAAATCTTTATTGTTGATAATGAGCTACTTCTCGAGTAAAACATTTTCCACAACGAGTGATTGTGTACATTATTAATTGTCGAGGTTGACTTTGACTAATGGAAAAGTCTTATTAAGGGTTGACTTGTCTTTGTGTATCGCAATTTTATAAGTTTGAGTTTGAGTGTATGCGATCGGTGGCAAGTTAGGTAACATTCATCTACCAAGAATTTCCAAGAATTCTGAAGATGGATTAATTAATACAAAGAATTCAGTTGAAGGTTGCATAGACTTACACTCAAATGTTAAGTTTTCTAGTATTATATTCTGTCGATTCATCACTACTTAATTTATCATTAGCAATAAGTTAATTTGATTTTTTGGATAAGAAATGATATTTTTTTGGGAATCTGATGATGAATATACGTAATAATTAAGTTTGAAATTATCAAGAAAACCAAACATGCTAATTTAAATTAAGTAATTTTCTGCAACTTAATGCGGAACGAAATATATATTTCAAAAACTTAGATATTGGTTATACTTATATATAGAAAATGAGTCACGTTGTACAAAATATGTTTTGTGTATATATCTAACGTTTTGGTTTTGTATCTTCAACAAGCCTCTTTTATAGATCGGACTCCTCAACTCCATGTTGTCTAGTCTCATGTTCTTCACCTCATGTATGAGTGGAAACGTGCGCTACTTGATGATGTGGAGTTACATGAACCCACATAAAACAATTACTCATTTCCTTTAAAATTTGACTTAGTCAGCACCTTCATACAGGCTGAAAATTTTACTAAATTTGATCTAACTTGAAAATAGAAGTTCTCAACAAACTCTCTTATTCTTTTACGTTTCAACCTTCAACAAAATTAGTGAAGAAAGAACAAAATAAAAATATAACAAAGAATTTGTATAGAATTAAACTGATCTGCTCCAACAATAATAACTATTGCTATGTTGCAGTTAAACAATTGGTAAATTATTCTTAGTGTCGATCGGAACTACCATAACTACTAGTGTGTTTGGTAGATATGATGAACTAAGATGAGGTGAATCATCCTAGTTCATCTAAGTGTTTGGTACACAAATGAAATAAACTGGAGGGCCCAAGATGAAGCTCAAGCCCGCTGTTATTTACTGTTTTCGCTTGTTAACTCATCCGACGTTTTTGGTCGGATGACTTCAACTCATTCGAACAGTAACACAATACTTTCTCTCTCTTACCATTTTACCCTTATGTATTTATACAATTTCAAATAATAATAATAATAATAATAATAATAATAGGTACTATTTAATCCCAACGATAAAAAGTTGAATCGGTAGGGGTATTTAATAAGGGTAATTTGGTCAATCTAAAATTTAATTTAGAGTATTGCAATTTATACCAAACACAATATGATATCATCCAAGTCTAAATTTTTTGCTATCAAATAGAGAGATGGATGATTCATCTTGATACTATTCATATGAGTCATCTTGAGATGAGCCATCCTTCACATCTTGTCTTGAGATGAATATCAAACGCAACCTAATGATCTCCAATACATTATTTCATGAATAATACTATTTATTCATTTGAGAATAAGAAATATTTATTCCGTTTGCCGCTTACTTTCTGCACAACAATAGTATTAATATAAATAGGGAGTGGTGTTCTAAAGCGGGGCCCATGGTCATTGCACGCGCAGTATGAGTCGAAAGCCTTGATAGTGACTTGTTTCATTCTTCTCCGATATATATATAAATAAATATGAATATGATGATTGTTATTTCCACTTTAATTATCGTATAATAAGCATAAAAATAATAGTATATCATACATGATAAATTGATAATAGTTTATTAAGAACTTTAATTATGCTGTTTGGTTCGCTAAACAGCCATGAGCTGACACATATAGAAGCCCAAAACCATCTTAAACGCAACTCTTAATATATTAAATTAAATTGATGAGGGATGAGGATAACGACTTAATTTCTTAACCGATTTTATCATGATGCGTGGAATCATAATTTATTGTTGTTTTAGCTCTACATGCCTCCATATTTAAAGTTGCGTTTGGTTTTGTAACCTTTTTCTTTTTTTTGATATTTATGTTACACCTTCTTTCTTCAAGCCAATAATATTGCAGCTGAAAAATACTAGCCCGAAAACTGATTGTCGTTCGTGTGCATATCAATAAAAAATAAATATGATGAATTTACAAGTAATTTTTAAAGATGGTGTGTAAAACCAGAATGACCCCCCCAAAAAATAGCGTATGTAGGGGGAAAATATGCCAAAATAATATATATGAACTACACAGCATATTTATTTTGTTATTTGGTTTTCTATATTGTAAAAATAAGATGCAAAAGAAGAGTAGTTGAGAGGCAGCTTGATGGATTATGTGTTTGTCATGTTGCAAATGGTGGAATATGTTCAACAATTAAATAAGTTGACCTTCGAGATTTTTCATGCCACCAACCTTGTATTTTAAGAGTTTATTCCGGAAAACAATTAATTTTAATGATGTCATAATACTAATTTGTAAAAATGACGTTAACATGACGTAGATATGATGTGCACTAAAAGACAATTATTCAAGGAGTCCCGCCGTGCACGTGGCAATCGGCGCGGGAGTGAGGAAAATGAGACAACGCCACAGCGTAACAAACTGCTTCTATTACAATGACTTTTAAATGAATAATAACAACAATAATAATAACAATAAAAATAAAGTGTTCGACACTCACCAATAAAAGCGTACGGGCAGGGAAATACTTGGTCCACATGTTCGTTTTACTTAAGAATTTATATATATTCACATAATCTCTTCCAACCATATAAATTAATAAAATCTATTCAGTATTTTGCAATGTATACAACCTTTTTTCATGATTGAGTTGTATGCATTAGAAGTTATATACATTACTAAACACAAATTTAACAAAAGTTTATGAATTTATAGTAAAATAACACTTCAACTTTTTTAATAAGAAAACTTATTGTACGACAATGTAAATACTCCATTCCACCTTTAATATGCTTTATTTTTATTATTTTAATAGTCTCAAAATGAATTAATCTGATATATATATTTAAATAGAAGTATTATCTTATCTTATTATACGTATGTTATGTATCGAAAGCCCAAAAGTGTGGGGCCGGCCCCAGTCGCCACCGGCCCACCGACACCCCTATGAAATACTTTCTCAACTGATGATGATTGATAAAAATAGTTTGAATGGAAAGAAAAGGCAAAACGAAACTAATGGATTTGTGTCACCTACTCTCTCTTACTAATTTAAATTAACCGTGAGTTTTCTATTATTTCTCAGCATTTTGATGTGTTTTTTCCCTTTAATTTCCCTTCTTAAAAGCCCACTTAAAGAACCTGATTTCGGTTCGGTTGTTTTTGAAATTCCAGTTTTGTCCAAAAAAATAAAATAATAAGTAGATCATAGTACCTCATAGTATTTAAATTGAACATCAAATGCAAATTCAAGTCATTAGAACTTTAAAAAAAGAATGAAAATAATCGATTTAGCTGCTTTCTTTATAAAGATTGAAGAGATAAAGTTTCTATAAGTGACCAAATAATAATTATGAAAAGAAAAAAATATATATATATATATATATATTTTTTTTTTTCTTACCAAATTATGAGCTATGTTGCATTTAGTTGACTTTGGAGAGGTTGAAGTCGTTAAACCGGTTTTCCACCCAAATAAAAGTCTTTGCAAGTCGTTGCTGAATTTGATTTGTTGACTTAATAACGTACTTTATTCGTTTCACAAAACAAAAATTAATAACGTATCTTATTCTGCCAAAAATTTGGCGTGTGGGGTTTAATAATAATCTAATTTAGATTATGGTACTGCATTAGTTTTATCCCCACACTTCCATTGTCGGCTGTCGGCTTCAATTCTCTCTTATCCTAATCCTTCATTAGTTTATCAATTCTATCTCCACCTTTTCAATATAAATTAATTTTATCCTTCCAACTAAAAATTACTGTTCACCTAAGATAATTTTATTCGAAGAGAAAGTCGGATAATTTATCAAAGAGAAACAATACCGTACTAAATTGGAAATTGCAAATATTAAATTTTGAAAAGGATTCATGTAATGTATTGAGGTTCGTTTAATTAGTTGATATAATAATTAATGTACACAATACATCATCATGGAGCAAGTTTGGGTATTGCTAAGTCGATGGGCCCACACACAGTGAAATTACTCGTTTTGGTTTAGGTCCGACTTCCGAGTGAGGAACAATAACAATGGAGTTGAGAGACGAGTTTAGAATTTAGACTTAGTTTTTTTTTTTTTTTTGAAAGGGAGACTTACTCAGTTTTCAATATTTGACTCTACAACACATTATACTTCTTTAGAATAAGTTTGAACGTGATTAAAATTAAGACTAACTGTTTTGAATTTATAAGGAATCTTGAAACTGTATTACTACATAGTAAATTTTTGTTTGTGAATTAATAAGTTATCACAGTATATTTCATATGTAATGTTGGATTAAATTACATAATCAAATAAAATTAATAGAGGAAGTATTCAAAATGATTTTTTTTTTTTTTTATTAAACAAATTTTATCATAGGCACATGACACCTTATCTATCCTAAATTTGTTTTATAACGTTTTATTTTGAAGCCTATCTGTCATGAAAATTTTCTAGGCGATTAATAGACACCACTCAAAAGTACTCATTGCAAATTATTTAATTTGCAACGTAAAAGGACTTGGGTCTTTCCTTTGTCTTTTTTCTTTTTCGGCTTTTCAATTCTTTGGTCAATTTTGACAATATAGTTTATTGATGCATGCATAGACCATGTATCTTCAACCATGCATACAATTATTTATTCAGCAAAAACATTGTCTCGAGCCGTATGATTACGGTTCAAATCTTGTATTGCATTTTCGTACATTTCATATAACATCATTTGTCACGTAATAAGAAAATTTTCGGAATTATATAACAATACTTAAAGATTTCGATAAAGAAAAATATTGACTTTAGGCATATTCTTAACATGTGACGATCATTCATTTGTGCAATAGGGCCATTCAGACATTTTGTGTGTGTGTAATATTCTCGTGTCATATCTCATAGTGCACCGACTAATGATCATCACGCTTTTAAAAAAATTTCAAAATCAAGAATAAAAAAAAAGTGGTATGACTAGAGAAAAACATATTTGACTCGGAGTAGCCCAAGGTAGGTTAAGCTGCTCTCCTGATATAAACATGTTATGTGGGCCGAATGTATGATACTTTTTTATAGAGAATTGGAGAATGTCTTATTAGTTACCCATTGAGAATATGTCAGTTCATATTATATACTACTAGTGTTTTTAGTACATACTAACACTATATTTTATTTCAATTTTGTTTTAGTTTCCATTAAAAATGAATTAATTTCAAAACAATCATATATATATATATATATATAACAGTATATATTTATATACACTGAAATGTGAAAAACATACATATGTCATACATGTCAAACTCATTAATAGTTATGATTAAGTATGAGATTTGGTCAAATGCTTTGACATAAAATATAGCAATCTTTTGCATCACTTTAGCAAAGAGTAGTTTGCACGTTTGTTAAGAATAAACATATAACTATATTGGCGTTCTTCCACGAACTTTCGTGCTGGATTTTCACCTAATCTTGGATCTTTTATTAATAGTCTCAATAAAATTTGGATATACTTCGATTTCAATACATACAATAAATTATTCTGGAAAATTTGCAATCCTTGTTATATGATCCAACTGGTCGATCATTGGAGCAAATAAGGCGCAGTAAATTTCATAAATTGTTTACTAACCCTTGGGTCTGTATTTGTGATGGAATAAATTGACTCTAGTAAATAATTTGTGTAGAAATTTTGCAATCCTTATTATATGAATCATTTTTTTCCATCACAAATAAATTAATTTAAACTCAGATAAAAAATTAATTTTGAAATTTGTACGCCAGGTATAAAATTATTTCTTCCTTTTAGAGCCATCCATGAGGTTCAAAGCATTATATGAAGTTGGGTTATTTTCTTGCGTATTATTTAGCCGGTTTTTTAACTACCAAACTTTGTAAAATTGGTAACGGATGGGCCTTAGCTTTTAAATTATGGCCCAAATCCCAATAAATATATTTGCTCATGTTATTTTTTGCTACGATATTTTGATTTGTCATATGTATACTATATGTTTGAACAAGAATATATATATTGCCCATACTTCAAGAAATAGTCACAGCTCATAAATAAACACAATGACATATTTTAAATAGTAAAATAATTTTCAGCCACTCTTTTATAAAGATAAACTGTAACAATTTCCTAATAAGATCCCTTGAATTTCATTAATTTTAAGCTTAATTCACAAATTTGCTAATTGAATTTGTAAATTTACGTATTTAAATTCACATTCTGTCAGTATTTATTCCTTCATCAAAACATTTTTTTAATTTAGCATAAAACATTTCATTCGCATGTCATGAGATTCCGCTGCCAATTTGGTTATGATATTTCAAATATGATTAACCGAATTTGTTGCGTAGGGTTTTTGACAAAAAAAAATCCCAGTTAATGTTAGTTAGATTCAAACACATATTTTAGATCATATCTTATCCAACAAAAATGAGAATTGAAATATTATGAATTCGAGAGTCGTACGTGATTTGATACGCGTGTCATAAATATATAAATTCAACACATATCTATTACAAAATCATCATAAACCCTCTACAAAAAAAAATTCTCAGCCTACTTCACCAAATCTCACCATGGCAATAACAAACACTTTTATCCTACTTCTCCTTCTTCTGCCTCTAGCCACAACTTCAATCTCCATTCATGAGCTTCTCAGGAACAAAGGTCTTCCTCCTGGCCTCTTCCCCAAGAGAGTGGTGAAATCCTACGAACTCGATGAAAACGGTCTTCTGCAAGTGTACCTTGAAAGGCCATGTCTCACCAAGTTTGAAACTAGGGTTTTCTACGACAAGGTTGTTAGGGCAAATCTCACCTACGGCAGCCTCATCGGAGTCGAGGGCTTGTCTCAAGAAGAGCTCTTTCTATGGCTACCGGTGAAGGATATAATTGTCTACGATCCTTCTTCTGGTTTGATCTTGTTCGATATCGGTGTTGCTCACAAACAAATGTCTCTCTCCCTCTTTGAAGACCCTCCTCTATGCCACCCTCAAAGTATATATCGCCCTCTCATTTTAGTATGCATTTTATGTCCTTAGATTGAGAATTTGTTCATTGATATTGGTTTTTTTTTTTTTGGTTGAAAATGCAGGTAGTTGGATGGATGAGAGTCCAAGAAAAAGGTTAGGGTTTCAAGCTCAAAGATGAAGATTTGGAGATTTTTTATTCCGATGATCTTTTAGCACATCTTTATATAAGAAATTATGCAGTTTCTTAGCTTTAATGAGATCGATTGATTTCTCTAGAAAATTTTGCAAAATTTTTATTTTATTGTTATATAAAGATTTGAAATCTGACAAAATGTAAATATAAAAGAATTTTTGTTCGGTTCTGTCAAGCAAATGATTCTGACATAAATTTGCATCAAGTTTAGTTGTGAGTGAGGGAGCTAGCAAACAATTAGAAGTGACTATTTTTTGTTTAATGAATCACCTCATTTAACGTTGGAATAACCTATTCAAGCGGGTCCTTTTTAAAATAAGATAAAAAAAAAATTATGTCAGTAACCCTTTCTTTAGAAAATTTTACCTATTCAAGCGGTATATCATGGTTTCCTATTTTTATGCGACTGATAAAATCAAATTCTAATTTTAGAATATTATTTTTATAGTATAATATAGTGATACATAAAATTGTAAAATTACCTCGAACATGCATGTTCACGGCGAGAAATGATATGATACTCAGCCAATAGTATACACCTTCGTCGTTTTTTCAATTTGACATGATTTTATAACACGACCAGCTAATCTAATATATAATATGTATCCATAAATACATACAGTAAAGATTATACAGTACTTCACCTGATTCAACCTTGCTGCTAGTTGGGTCAATTGTTGATAGTTGGATCCCTTCAAATTTTACTTTATATTTTCCTACTCCACTTGTCGGCATTTGTGATTAATTAGGATAAGTTCCGCCAGTTAAGCAAAACTATATGTAAAACTATTAATCTAACAATCAATCTTTGATCATAATTGGGAGAAATCTGCACAATTTTGGAGATTTTAGCATTCACATAGATCAAGATGTATGGGCACATCACTCACCGAGTATTGTCTGTAGCTGAAGCTAACTCCATTTGGAGCATTAATAAGGTTGACTTGTGCGAGAAATTGAGCTGGAAGACGTTTTTAAGTTGTAATGACGAGCAATTATGATTAGTTATTGATATTTAGTTAGTGTGAGTTTAATTATATTTTTAGTCTTAAGTATTGTCTTTACCGACCGAGCTTATACCCAAAAAGGGAAAGGCGCGTTTCTAGAGAACCTGAAATAGATATAGCATCCGAACCATTACACGAAATCAACAACATATCCGCATCACCATATTCTCCTTCGCTTTGAATGGCGAGATTCAACTACATCTGCAATCTTATTAGATAAGGTTATACAAACAAGGGGCTTATCTATATCTGTATACTATATAAAAGCAGAGTATGTATGACAATTTCGTAATTAAATAAACTACTAGGTGCGTTTTTGTCCATTTCTAAATAAATAACATTTTCTTCAATTTATTATTTATTTCAGCTTTTATCCCTACCGATTCGTTTTTTTGTCAACAGACACAACTCTTCGGCTTCAATTGTTTAAAGAACAACTTACTTATTTTTGTCCCTTTCATTAGTTATTGAATACTATGTGTTAGTGAGTTCACTGAATCATTGTATCGGACTTTACAAAGGACACGTTTCTCGAATAGCTAATTTGCATGGAACGGTGAATTTAAAATGTTCAATCTATATTCATCATTTAATATAACTTTAAATATCATTAATTCCAGTCGGTTGCTTTAAATTTTTACAAACAAATAGTATAATTTTAATTTACCGATAGCTCTACACATAATTAATCCGATTTATAAATATAATTATAATAGATCTCTATTTAATTAATACTATCAAATATGTACTAATAACCTCATCCAATGACATTTTATTTATTATTAATGATTCATGATTGATGATTTTTATACTCAAGTTTATCCAAAAAAATCATTTTAAAAAGTTACTTTACTTATATGAACTGTAACTTCAAATAAATATACTAATCAACAACCCAATTAATTTGATTGTACACGACTCTAATTTGATTGTACACACAACTCTCCATTTAAGAGATGCATTTTTTCACTTCAATTATTTATTATATTGAACGGTTTATCCACCGAATCAAATTCTACTTAGACACCTCTTGATTATCCATAATTTTATGCAACTCTTCAAAGAGACACGATTTTCTCAATAAATACAGCCGTAATCAGATATCTACGATGCATTTTCTTTTTTCTTTTTTTTGAAAATATGGTATTATATAGCCTTTGATGGCTATTGTAGGGAACTCGGATCTATGCATCAATTCAACGCGGAACAATTATAAAGTTTAAAAGCATACTTGAAGAAGACAAAGTATATGTAGTTAAGGATTTCATAGTTACAAACAATACCATGAAGCACAAAACAACTACATTCAAATATAAAGTGCTTATATTTAAGCAAACTCATGTATGTGACTTGAGTGATGAAAAATTGCCGATGCAAATATACAACTTCAAGAGCATACAAGATGTTATAGCAATGGAGGACGTTCACGATTCACCACTATTTGGAATGTGTTCTATTTAAATAAGTACTTTTAATCTCATTAGTATACATGATATCATTTAAAGATTAAATCATTATTGTCAACTATAGATATAATGGGCGTGATAATTTCTCGATCTACACTTGAGACAAAAAAATTCAGTGGAAAACAAATTACATTGATGGATGTTACACTTAAAGATCTTGAGTAAGCTATTCAATTTTATATTAATTCATTTCAAATTAAATGTTCATAGTAGTTTAACAATCGTTTCTCATTTCTGTTTACTACCAGTGGACTAATCATATTCTGCACTTTGTGGGGAAAATATGCCGAAAAATATACGGAGTATCTAACGAACAAGGAGGATGAACCGGTTGCAGCAATTAAAATTAAATATATATGAAAAATACATTTTAACGAGACGAAAGAGTAGAGCGCAAAGAATAGAAATAGAACGATCGATAAAACTACAATCGTCATCCCTACTCAGGTTATAAACTAGACTCTAAATTCCTAAAGATGCAATTATTTTTGAATAATTGAATAGTTTAAAATTCGTCAATTTTGCACGCAAAAATCAACAACGATGAATATAGATCTGTTAATACAAATGATAGTTGGATAGTGAATTCAATTAAATCTAGAATTCAATTAAATAATTCAATTTATTTAAGTAGATCAACAAATTTAATTCTATTCGTTTTGTATTCATGATGATTTTGTGAAACCAATTTTGGTGACGCGCGGCCTTGTCGTTAGGAGAGCAATGCGGCCAAAATGATATTTGTATGAATTTCCCGAGTCCACCAAGGTAAGTACAGTTACCGGTAAGTTCAGGGTCGATCCCACGAGGAGTCGTATAATGGTGTCAAATACAAATGGTTGTAATGGTTTAAATATTATAAAATGCTTGGTAAATTGTGATTCTCAGAAGTCAAAATAAAACAAGATTTAAGAATGATATGTTGTTAATTTGACTTTGATTTTAAGCTCTCTGCATCTATTACTGTATACTAACATGTACAAATATTACTCAATGTAAAATTAAAATTTAAAACCGAAGTTCTAGTGAGTTTAATAACTGTCTTCTTTGTTTTTATATTTATTTTAATTTGTCGTCGTGTTTTCTTCATAAATCCTAGAGGAAATGAAAGAGGAAGTGAAAGCGTAGGTGGATGTGTGCAGTGACATACTCATTCCCTTCTGTGGGGATGAAGTTTGGAAAAATTGTCCGTGGTGAATTGGTAAATAAATCATTTTCTTAATTAATTATGTTATTTATATTACTCTGTTAACTATCTCTAGCTCGAGATTATTTTGAATTGGATTAATTAATTATGTTATTTATATGACTCCATTAACTATCTCTAGCTCTCTCTATTTATATAATGAGGTTATTTTGAATCAGATTGAGCTAAAAAGTTTTATGGAATTTGAAAAACAAGCAAACAAGTACGATGATGAAGCTGTCGAAATACTTCTGATCATAGGTTGTGAAGAGCTCGTACCACTCGCACCCGGCCCCAAAGCACTCGAACTAGAGCTAGAAATCAAATCCTCGAGACTCAGTGATTCAACTGCTTTTGAAAAGCTTCATCATAGTACTTGTTTGCTTGTTTCTCAGATTCCATAGAACTTTTAAACTCAATCTGATTCAAAATAACATCATTATATAAATAGAGAGAGCTAAAGATAGTTAATGGAGTAATATAAATAACATAATTAATTAATCTGATTCAAAATAATCTCGAGCTAGAGATAGTTAATAGAGTACTATAAATAACATAATTAATTAAGAAAATGATTTATTTACCAATTCACCACGGACAATTTTTCCAAACTTCACCCGCACAGAAGGGAATGAGAATGTCACTGCACACCTCAACCTACGCTTCACTTCCTCTTTCATTTCCTCTGGGATTTCTGGAGAAAACACGACAACAAATTAAAATAAATATAAAAACAAAGAAGACAGCTATTAAACTCATGTAATACATCCGGGAGCAGCAACCAAGGAACCATATTTCATATATACTCCCTTGTAAAGAATATATTCAATTATATCATGATCCTCTCGAATGATGCAGTCGATCCCATTCACACGTTTAATGCGAGTGTCATTCACACGTTCAATGCGAGTGTCAGTGGGGCTATCAATCTACAAAGAGAAGACGATCGGAAAAACATACAAATTATATAGAATAAGTATTGTTCATAAAGTGCAAAGAAATCAATTTTATCTACGGACCCTAGTACAAACAAACCAATTCTTACATATACAAGTATTTAGATACAAAAAACAAAGGTACTGACCCTAGATCTCTTTCCTTGGTCTTTTTCCTACTCGACGCCTCCTCCTCCGTTGTTTTCTTGACCATGCAATAGATATACTAATGTCAGCTCCATATATAATATTCAATTAGAAATAATAAATATATCAAGAAAATTTACACGTTGTAAAATGTTACAAACACAAAGAAAAAAACTTAGCCAAAATTCAGAATCACCGTAAGTATACAAAATTATATAAAAAATTATATTTAGAGGTTTTGACACAATTCCATTTACAGACTTAAAAAATTAGATATAACCGATTAAGTTAGCGGACGTGTCAAATCATTTAGGCCTTCGATATTGAAGGCAAAGGCAGCCTGTGAGAAAGAGATATTAATCATAATCGACGTGAGATATCTAAGTTAATAAATAGTAACAAAGTTAATGAAATAGTAAAAGATATATAATACATACAATAAAGATATTACAAATAACCACTGTTTCTTCATTGACAAACTCGTTGTCAAAAGCTTTCACGTCGCTAGGAGAGACGTCACTTCAGGCATGAAACTCGAGGTATTTGATTATTTTTGAAAGGGTTTAACTTTCGAAGCCGCAAATGAAGACGTTACGTTACCATCGGTGTTGTTGTAGTTGACCATGTACCTCACAATGACCGGCTCATCCACCGTCATTATCTCATTGCCCAGTGTGCGAAGCGTGATCGAAATTATCTTTTTCGGAAGAAAAGTAACCGATTAAGAGACAACGATATTGTTGGTCCCATAAACGAGGGAATGCGTGTAAAGGGGGGGTGAATACACGAGTGAACGGGAATAGCTAATACCGAGGGGAGTGAGATGAATAATTACTCTCATATTAATGAGATTATTATTTTCTGCAAGTATGATCAATCTTGATTACGAAACAGTTTCGCCATACGATTAGGAATATAAGTAGAAATAATCATCAATTCTTACAAGCCAACCACACCCTTAATTTTGTTTTTTGCAAATCTCGATTTCATACGTGTTTTGATTTGGTCGGACTTTTTACTCTACGAAAAAGTTAGAAAATATAATAATTGGTGTAGTTTACATAATACTGTATGGTTTTGAAAGTTTATAGAAAATCAAAATTCGTTCCAAAAAGGGATTGCTTTACTCTACAGTTGTTCCCTGAAAAATAATTATCTCATACGTGGAAAGACATTATCTAAAGTTAATTAATCACTCTCTTCGTCCCGTTCGAGACGTTACAATTTCCTCTTTGGAATGTCTTATTCAAGATGTTACATTTCTTTATTTAGTAAATAAATAACAAACACGCACTACAATCATATGGGGGGGTCCACTCAAACTTTAAATTTCAACCACAAAATAAACATTTCTCAAATCTCGCACCGAAAAAGACGTCTCCAGCGGGACGGAGGGGGTACTAAATTAATTTAGGGTTAATGACGCCAAAATACACAACATTTCACTTGTTTTTCATTTTTTCCGCAACCTTTCATAAATTCCTGTAAATACACAACCTTTGGCATTTGTTCAATTTTTCATTGATTTCGATTTAATCCCAAAATCGATCATACGTGGATCCGACATGGCTGCCCGAAGTCTGTCGCCGTTAATAATTTTTGATCATTGAAACTCGTGTCGTTAATCCACTTGAATTTTCTAGAAAATTTTGATCATGGATGATTGAGAGAACTGGCATTTCTTGATTAATTTATGGAGAATGTCGGTTTTGATATTTATTTTAATAGTTTTGTTGGATCACGTAAGAGTATCAATGTAAATTCTTCAAATGGGTGGACGAATGGAGGTCACCACAAAATTGGATCGCCTACAACTCTATGCCTTATAAAATTGGATCGCAACCTGAGGTTTTGGGGAGTAAAGACGAGCCACAAAACAACGTCGTTTACACATAGTCTAAACGATGTCGTTTAAATTACATTGAAGACGATGTTGTTTAATTTCGAAGAGACGTTGTATTTTTAATTCCAGCTCAAAGCCACGTCATTAACCTAATTGCCATGTCGAATCTGCATCTCTTTTCAGACCATCAGAAATAATAATCAAGGAAAAATTGAACAAGTGCCAAATGTTGTTTATTTAAAGAAATTTTTGAAAGGTTGCGGAAGAAATGAAAATCGGGTTAAAGGTTGTGGAAAATGTCAACCGAACTTATATCCTAAAAGGGAAAGGCGCGTTTCTAGAGAAAGCACTACTGTCTAATAAGTCTTATAACTGAAATAGAAATAACATCTAAACCATTACACGAAATCAACAACATAACATATCCGCATCACCATATTCTCCTTCCTTCTCTTCACATCATCATCTTCGAATGGCGAGATTCAACTACGTCCCTAATCTTATTAGATAAGGTGATATAAACAAAGGGCTTAGATGCTACAAAATAAAAATAAAAAATCAGTTAGACACGATTGATTCACATATATAATAAACTCGATCTAATAAATAAAATTAACTCATGTAGAAACTTACTCATATATGGATTCATGCATACTTTGATTATTGGTTGTGAAGAGCTCATACCACTCGATCCCGTACCACTCACACCCGGCCCCAAAGCACTCGAACTAGAGTTAGAAATCAAATCCTCAAGACTCAGTGATTCGACTGCTTTTTGACAAGTTTCATCATAGTACTTGTTTGCTTGTTTCTCAGATTCCATAAAACTTTTAAGCTCAATCTGATTCAAAATAACCTCATTATATAAATAGAGAGAGCCAGATATAGTTAACAGAGTAATATAAATAACATAATTAATTAAGAAAATGATTTATTTACCAATTCACCACGGACAATTTTTCCAAACTTCATCTCCACAGAAGGGAATGAGAATGTCACTGTACACCTCCACCTACGCTTCACGTCCTTTTTCATTTCCTCTAGGATTTATGAAGAAAACACGACGACAAATTAAAATAAATATAAAAACAAAGAAGACAGTTATTAAACTCACTAGAACTTCTACCCGTGCGATGCACGGTTTTAAATTTTAATTTTACATTGAGTAATATTTGTACATGTTAGTATACAATAATAGATGCAGAGAGCTTAGAGTCAAAATCAAATTAACAATATATCATTCTTAAACCTATTTTATTTTGACTTCTAAAAATCACAATTTACCAAGCATTTTATAATATTTAAATCATTACAACCATTTGTATTTGACACCATTATACGACTCCTCGTGGGATCGACCCTAAACTTACCGGTAACTGTACTTACCTTGGTGGGCTCGGGAAATTCATACAAATATCATTTTGGCCGCGTTGCTCTCCCAACGACAGGGCCGCGCGTCGCCAAAATTGCTTTCACAAAATCATCATGAATACAAAACGAATAGAATTAAATTTGTTGATCTACTTTGAATAAATTGAATTATTTAATTGAGTTATAGATTTAGTTGAATCCACTATCCAACTATCATTCGTATTAACAGATCTATATTATTCATTTTTTATTTTTGCGTGCAAAATTGAGGAATTTTAAACTATTCAATTATTCAAAAATAATTGCATCTTTAGGAATTTAGAGTCTAGTTTATTACTTGAGTAGGGATGACGATTGTAGTTTTATCGATCGTTCTATTTCTATTCTTTGCGCTCTACTCTTTCGTCTCGTTAAAATGTATTTTTCATATATATTTAATTTTGTGTAATTGCTGCAACCGGTTCATCCTTCTTATTTGTTAGATACTCCGTATATTTTTCAGCATATTTTCCCCACAAAGTGCAGAATATGATTAGTCCACTGGTAGTAAACAGAAATGAGAAACGATTGTTAAACTGCTATGAACATTTAATTTGAAATGAATTAATACAAAAATTGAATAGCTTACTCAAGATCTTCAAGTGTAACATCAATCAATGTGATTTGCTTTCCACTGATTTTTTTGTCTCAAGTGTAGATCAAGAAATTGTCACGCCCATTATATCTATAGTTGACAATAACGCTTCAATCTTTAATTGATACCATATATACTAATGAGATTAAAAGTAATTATTTAAATAGAACACATTCGAAACAGTGGTGAATCGTGAACGTCCTCCATTGCTATAACATCTTGTATGCTCTTGAAGTTGTATATTTGCATCGGAAATTTTTCATCACTCAAGTCACATACATGAGTTTGCTTAAATATAAGCACTTAATATTTGAATGTAGTTGTTTTGTGCTTCATGGTATTGTTTGTAACTATGAAATCCTTAACTACATATACTTTGTCTTCTTCAAGTATGCTTTTAAACTTTATAATTGCTCCGCATTGAATTGATGCATGCATCCGAGTTCCTTACAACGGCCACCAAAGGCTATATAATGCCATATTTTCAAAAATAAAATAAAATAATGCATTGTAGATATAATTATAATGAAGTAATCAAATTAATTACCAATTTGTCATGAAACATGCATTCATGACCATCGTAGTGACGAATTAATCGTAGTTGCAACGCTACCTTGAATTTCCCTGGCTGTAGTTCATTGGCCGTCCCGAATAATGGAGGCTTATCATATAGTAAGATGATAAATTGAATGAGTGCATCACTGCAGGTTATGGTTTATCGCTCTAATTACGGCTGTATTTATTGAGAAAATCGTGTCTCTTTGAAGAGTTGCATAAAATTATGGATAATCAAGAGGTATCTAAGTAGTATTTGATTCGGTGGATAAACCGTTCAATATAATAAATAATTGAAGTGAAGAAACACGTCTCTTAAATGGAGAGTCGTGTAAAATCAAATTAATTGAGTTGTTGATTAATATATTTATTTGAAGTTACAGTTCATATAAGTAAAGTAACTTTTTAAAATGATTTTTTTGGATAAACTTGAGTATAAAAATCATCAATCATGAATCATTAATAATAAATAAAATGTCATTGGGTGAGGTGATTCGTACAGATATGATAGTATTAATTAAATAGAGATCTATTATAATTATATTTATAAATCGGATTATTATGTGTAGAGCTACATCATATCATAGGGACACACTTGGGTCAGCCGGAGGCACCGTGCGGCCGGGCTAAAATAATGACACTTTTATTCATATAGATTGACACTTTTCTATATAAAGATTGACACTTTTAAAAATTGTCATTTTATTCGTAAAATAATTATGTAAAAGATTGACACTTTTATTCATATATTGACACTTTTCTATATAAAGATTGACAGTTTAGGCCCGGCCGCACGGTGCCTCCGACTGATACAAGTTTTTGTCCATATCATATCGGTAAATTAAAATTATACTATTTGTTTGTAAAAATTTAAAGCAACCGACTTGAATTAATGATATTTAAAATTATATTAAATGATGAATATAGATTGAACATTTTAAATTCACCGTTCCATGCAAATTAGCTATTCGAGAAATGTGTCCTTTGTAAAGTCCGATACAATGATTCAGTGAACTCACTAATACATAGTAATCAATAACTAAGTTGTTCTTTAAACAATTGAAGCCGAAGAGTTGTGTCTGTTGACAAAAAAAAAAAAATCAATTTTGCAGTTTCTGGACATCAAACAGTAATTCATCCACAACCCAAAAACCCAATTTTAACCTCAAAGGAATATTCCCTTCTATTACAATTTTTATATTTTTACAATAACATTTACATATTTGTAAAATATTATACTTTAGACCCACTAAATTTTTTTCATTTAACAATACAACATGACATAAATTGTTTTAAGATAACATAATCATTAATATATAAATAAATAAAGTTGTATTTTTAAATATTTAATAAATGAATCAATTACATTATATTGTTCTATCTTTATATCTTTTATATAATCTTATTGTCCTAAATATATAAGATAACTAATTGACTCATTTATTGAATAAAGAAAAACATATTTGGTCAATTATGCAAACTATACTATTGAAAAAAATGTTGGCCTTCTTTCAAAAAAAAAATAAAAATTGTTAGCCTAGAGCATAAACTATAAAATAACTAGCCCAATAAATTACTCATTTATTAAATACAAAAAATTACACAACTTATTAAATAATATAATATTATTAGCCGAAAACAAATTATTATTATAATTAAGGCCCAATATTAGCCCATTCCCAAAACCTAGTCTCTAACGCCGTTTTTTTTTTAAATTATTATTTCCATCTTCTTCTTCTCCATGTTTCTTCTGGTTGTGCCGCGGCTGTTGCAGGTATGTATTCTTCTTTTCTTCCTAATCTCTCTTCTATCCAACCACAAATACAACATAATAATAGGAGAAGGACTACAATTCAATATTTGAAGATTAAAAAGGTTTTTGCGTTTTTGCTACAGTAGCAACGCAAATATGCGTTTGGAGGAGAGAGAAAACAGTGAAAAACGCATTTTGAGTTCTGATTTGCAGCAGGGTTGGGCAGCAAATCTTGCTGCAGTTTGCGATTTGCAGTAGGGTTGGAGATGCCCTAAAGACATCAATAATTAACAATAAAGAGTATTAATCCCTTCCCTCTGCTCTCTTTCTCTCTCAGGTTGAGCAAGAGAATAGTAACTGATGGCTCTTCGTTTTGAGGTAATATTACCGAACTCCTACAATTCGACGACGAATGTTAACAGATTATTTCGTATGGTCAAAAGATGTGAATTTTGAATTGCTCTGTTCTTAGCCGTTACAATATGGTATTATTATTAAATGAAAATTAACTTAAATAATATAGAATTTTGGTTTCATGTATATCTATGATGGCAAATCGCAGCTTTACCGTCTATCAATGCGCTCAATATCTTGGTTTATTATGCTAAATGCCCTTTTATCCATACTTTTGATCCGGCACAAAATAATAGTAGCAACTAAATTCCAGAACCACCTTGTTTTTCTTTCAAAAGAGAAAAAAGAAAAAAAGAAGAACCTTGTTGTATAACTACTTTGCCATTTTTAGTTTTCGATCTTAGAATTTTTTTTGGTATGGTGTCGTAGATTCTTGGGAAGTTCAATCGTGCTCGTGCGGCTCGACTTATGCTTCCTCACTTCGTGTGCCAGACGCCTTTGTTCATGCCTGTGGGCACGCAAGGTCTGATTTTTAATATTGCTTGGCGCTATTTGTAAAGGTTTCTGATTTTTAGTTCTGATCAAATATGAAAAGACCTTATTGGTGATTGAGGATGCCATTATGATTTTTATTACCATCGTCATTGGAAAAATTGTTGCAAATGAGAAGTGAGTTAAAATGATGGCTCAAAGATTTGTATATTGATTTGATGAAGACTCAAAGATTTGAATGATTATACAGTGATGAGAATTCCTTAAAGAGGAAATAAGATACTGGTGAAACTAATTTGGGAACCAATCACACACAAGTAGATTAAATTTTAAACAATGATGAGTAAAAAAAAAGTATTCTTTATGAAAAGGAAAACTAATATCCAGGATTGTGTAATTTATTGCTCTTGCTCTCAAGTTATGGTCTTAAAAGTCAGAGCTCAGGCACTCATAAACTTTCGATGGAAGATAGTCTCTCACCAGCTTGAGGGCAAAAACTGGAAGATATGTTCTTATTAAGATATTAGGTCCCTAGGAATATGTTCCAGTATTTTATCTTCCCACTTTAGGAATATCTTTTTTGTCTCAATCCGTTCAATTGTATGCATTGAGGTATGTTGGCTCAGGAGTAATGTGATGAATTACTTTCGTGATTTTTATAGGTACAATAAAAGGTTTAACAACCAGTCAGCTTGAGGACATTGGATGCCAAATAATTCTTGGAAACACGTATCACTTAGCTCTCCGTCCCACCTCTGAGCTCATTGATGAGTTGGGAGGACTCCATAAATTTATGAATTGGCGTAGAGGGTTGCTTACTGACTCTGGTGGCTTTCAAATGGTAATGCACCATCTTAGTGTAAACATTTTCGGAATATTTCGGTGTTGTTTATTGTTTGTATGACTGACTAGCTTTTATGCATTTTTGGTCCATGCACCCTATACTTGTGAATTTAAGTCATCCCAACCTTAAAGTTTGCCATTTTCTAATTATTGCACGTAGCAGGGCTCCGTTATTGTTTCAAGGTCATTGCTTTCTAATGGAGATGCCTCTTAAGACTATTACTTCTGATTCACTGGAGATGTCTCAGTTTCAAAGTTGTTGCTTTCTGTTTATTTTGTTGTAGAAAATTGCTTTCTAATTTATTGTGTAAATCTGAGTTATAATATCAGACACTATTTGTGTCTAATTTCTTTGGTCTCAGGACGCACATCAACAGTCCATTGTACTTAGTTTTGTCATCAATATATTATTTTCTGTTAATATATTGAAGAGACTTCTTAATGCTGGTAGGTCTCCTTATTGCATTTGGCTGACATTACGGAGCAGGGTGTCACCTTTCAGGTACTAAATTGATTTTTGTTGTCGTATAAATTAACTAATTTAGGAATTGGAGGTACATAAGAATAGTATTGTTCCAAGAGTAGTTCTGCTTGTTTCATCTTCATAAAGTTCGAAGTTGTTCAGTTTTCATCCTCGTCATGAGCTGCTCGTATCTCGAATTTTTCCATCCATTTTGATATTTCCTAGAATGTACAACAGCAAGCAAACGATGAAATTCACATACTCAAACTAGTTAAGGAGATGAATTTACTTCTTTCTTTTTTCCTGGTTTCAATCAGGTAGCCAGTACATATGCCTTATTCATCTATTTATGTTTGCTCTTACAGTCACCAGTTGATGGGAAACCCATGCTGCTCACTCCTGAAGAGTCGATACAAATACAAGTAAAATTCTTTTGCTAACTTTGTTATACTGTGTCCAATATGCACTGGCCTTAATATCTAGCTCCACTTCGTTCAGATAGTTAATGAGAGAATGCAATTGGTTGTGCTATTTTTCAATGTTAAAATTGTGTTTTGCTACCACTTCCGTTATTCAGTATTAACCAGGGACCATGATGGTAAAAAAGTGCCAGAATTAGCAATGTGATTCGTGGTCAAAATAATATATCATACCATCTTATTCATTCTCTGGCACACTGCTTGATTGAATTTGATTTGCAGTGTTAATCCAATGACCATTGTCTAGTTCTTACATCTGGAGTAGGCTGGATTAGAAAAGAAGTGAAAGTTAGCTTCAACTAGACAATGTTTAAAATATATTTGCAAATGATGAATTCTAAAATATGTTAAGTAAGCATATCTGTGTGCATGCTCCATGTTTGTGTATCTGCATGTGTGCTATCCTATGTTAAACCAATGACTATCTTTCTTTTTACGTAATTTACTTTTGTAGTTATCCACAATATTGAACTTGCAATATTGTTGTGTTGTTTCTGTGCCTCTAAGATATTAGCCCACGTGGTGTCCCTCTTCTGATGCAGAACCGAATAGGAGCTGATATTATTATGGCTCTTGATGATGTTGTGAAAACCACTATTACAGGTCCACGGATTGAAGAGGCTATGTATCGTACCCTTCGTTGGATAGATAGGTGCATTGCAGGTAATAAACCAGTTATACGCTGATGCTCAATGATCTCACTTTTCTATTAAGTGTCTTTTACTTAAGAAAGGCATACATAATGGTTTTGTGTATATAGTATTAAATTTCTAGGATTAATAATAATTGAATAAATGCAACAAAAGTGGGGTTGATGACAGTTACCTGAAAATTGTGGATTGATATCAAACTCCTTCAAGAAATATTTATCGAGCTCTGAAATTAGAAGACACAAAATAATGAAAAATTTCGGCAAATCAACTTATTTCAGTAAGGGTGCTGCTAGCAGCTTATTGTTACGGCTTACTAAAATGTTAAACATCTTCTCCAGCACACAAGAGACCCCATGAGCAGAATTTATTCGGAATTGTGCAAGGCGGTTTAGATCCAGTCTTAAGGTTGTCACTTTTAACTTTGATGTAATTTTCTTGGAGATCTTTGTATAACTTTCACATGCTTAAACGATATGATCTTTTGTGCACTTAATCACTCGCAGGGATATATGTGTCAAAGGCTTGGTGGATCGTAAATTGCCTGGGTATGTGTCTATCTGAACAGTTTACTTATAGCATTAAAATGTAGTTTTGGTTCTCTTTAAAGTTAATGCATGGTGAACGCAGAATGTTTTAGATAGATACATGAGTACCTTCCTTCCTGCACCTTTTATTTCATATCCTAACAACCAAAATGTTGAAATAATGTTATGGGAAGGGAAATGATTTGTACCCCTTCCGTCCACGATAATTGTCTCACCTTTCCTTGTCTGTTCGTCCACTAAAGTTGTAGCATTTCCAGTCTCTTTATTTACAAAAAAGCCACACATGAATTTAGAACCCCACCACATCCCTTTATTTACAAAAAAACAACACATGGGTCCCTTTCTCCATGTAAATAACACCGCCTAAACTTTTCTTAAACCCGTGCCTGAGTCATATGCAACAATTGTTGTGGATGGAGAGAGTATATAATTATCCATGAATCAAAATTTGCTGAGATCTCAATGTGCTTATAATTCTATCCAATTCCTCTTTTACATGTTTTCCTCTAAATCTTTTATTCTCCATTTTGCTCTAAGCTGTACCATTATTTTATCCTTCAAGTTAGTCCTTCACGTTCTTCCCAATGGCCCCATTTATCCAGCCACCACACCACCACTTATTTATATCTCCCGAATTTCATATGGTTTTGTGAGAAGTTATCTGTAATCCCCTATATCTATATAATGGGCTTCATGATGTGAGTATTCACAGTTTAGACGAGATATGGTTTATCAGTTATAGAGTAGTTCCAGCAATAATTATTTGAAATAATGAAATTATTCTTTTACAGCTATGCAATTGGTGGTCTTGCGGAGGTGAAGATAAAGATTCATTTTGGCGTGTTGTTGCCCAGTGTACAGCTGCATTGCCTGAGGATAAACCACGCTATGTTATGGTACACCTTATTTTGATAATATGCAAAATCCTCTCCACAAGGTTTATAATTATCGTCCAATTTCTAAGACGTTCTCTGTCTTGGCTAATAATTTTCCAGGGTGTTGGCTATCCTCTAGATATTGTAGTCTGCAGTGCATTAGGTGCTGATATGTATGACTGTGTCTACCCTACTCGTACTGCTCGCTTTGGGACAGCTCTTGTGCCCCAGGTATCGAATCTTGATTTTGCTTATCCATTTTGATTGATTAGATCTATAGGCAGTAAAGCTCTGATATTAGCATCAAAAGCATGTACTATTGAAACTCAGTAACATTGCTCCACTCTCAGAAAGGTTCAGGTCTGAACCTCATTATCTCTAAATTTACTCCACGTGAAAGCAAAACTCACCCCGCTGTTACTTTAACTATAAAGGCCAGGGTTGTTTGTGATGACTGTAATCCTTGATCATGGCTCTCAGTGTGATTTAGTTTGATCCAGTTGTGATTTAGAATCTTGTCTTCTCAATTCTCACATAGTGTAAACATAGTGTTATATCGAATTAAATAATGGGCTGCTAAAAGTAGAATGCCTGTCCTTGTGCAGGGGGTATTAAAACTTAAACACCAAGCAATGGCTGATGATACTGGACCGATTGATCCTACATGTGAATGCATGGTACGATTCACCCTTTTCTCCCTTTATCAGTATTAAATGCCTTATTACCTCAATCAATTTTTTGATGTTGTTGCAGGTATGTAAAAATTACTCGAGAGCATACATTCATTGCCTTGTCACTAAAGATGCAATGGGATCTCAACTTCTATCTTACCACAATTTATTTTACATGTTGAAGGTATGTTCTATATTATTGTCAGTTACTCCTGTTTTGAGACCTTCTTGCAATTATTTCCCATTCTTTCCGGCCTAGGAGTGTAATGAGTATGGTTTACATAATTGTTGCAGCTTAGCAGGAATTTACACTCGTCAATTGTCGATGGCCAGTTTCCAGAGTATGTTTTCGTGTACCTTAATTCCTTTGTTTAATTTTCTTTTTTCATGGTGGTTTTAACATATGATTTTTGCATGGCTTTCATGTGTTTGGCTCGTAGTGCATTCACTGAGTATCCATGGTGATTGGCCTTTTCTATTGAGATTAATGCGTAGTACTTACAATGTCTTTTTTACCTCTTACCAGGTTTGTTTGCAACTTCCTTCGTACGATGGTAACGTCCCTTGTCTTTTTTTTTTTTTTTTAATGCAAAAACATAAAATCCGAATATATATTCAGTTATCGTTGTCTCAATATTGTAATACAAAATCTATTAAATCATGAGCATGCCTTAAGATGGACATTTTATAAAGTTCAGGCCATAAGCTGAACAATAATCCAAAGTTCAGGCTAAGTTATAGATTTGCTTCTTTCATTTGAACTGCTTTTGGTCCCTTTACTTTTCCTACTATATACGTACTTGAATCCTATTCACAGTTGCTAAATTTTAAATGTTCAATTTTGTAGTTTCCAAAAGGAGATGTCCCTCAATGGGTTTGCAATGCGATGGAGGTAGCTGGTATCGACATAACAAGCTGCTGTAGCCCCTTTCCTTCGTCATAGATCGTCACGCAATTACTATCACTGACAAGCATTCTAGGGAAAAAAACCCACACTGAAAAAGGTACACATAGGAAAGTTTAATGAAAAGTTAAAACGAAAAAGAGATATACACAGCGCCATATATTTTGTAGCTAATATGGTGCAATTTTGCCTAGGGTTCTACCTATAAGAATACACACTACTAGTGTCAATTGTAGTCCAAGTGCATTGTTGTTGTAAACTATTTTTTTGATATTATAATTGTATTCATTGATACCTCATTGTACTAGTATTTAAACATAATTATTAAGTATGGTTGATTCATCAAGAATGCTCATTGATGATTGACATAGAATTGGATGGAGTTTTAACAGAATCAAATGAGCTGATTCAACATTAGTTGAACATGCTTTTCAAGCTCAGGGAGTCGTTGATTGCCATCGTAACTGTACATGAGAGGAACCATTCTCGCCAGATTAAGAGCAGCTCTCGAGAGTGATTCAGATGAACACTCTTTGTTGAGCCGTTTCCATTCACCTTCTATCGTATCCACCACGTGCTCCCGTGCGTGCTCGAATTCTGAGTTTGGGTGATCTTTCATGTAGCATTCGATGTAAGATCCATCGCTACCATTCTGGTGTTCATCCTGTGCAGTTCGCAGTCGACACATACGAGTATTAGCCAGCAGGGGTAGACATGTCAAGTAAAACGGGACGGAGGGGATGATGTCATACCTGGGCAGTCCCCAAGTCATCCCAAAGGCGAAGAATTGTAGCAACAGATGAAATGAGTGGGGACACGTCATCTAAATTGGTTCCGCTGTAACCCAAAAGAAAGAATAAGTGGACTAGCACCACATACACCCCGGAGCTCACCTTTCCGTTGGTTAAATACTCTTTTGCCCCTGGCAAATTCTTCGACCTCAACCACTTCGCTTCCACTAAAAACGCATTGCACAAACTTGCCCACTGCACATTCATTACGGTATTTATTTCAACCCATCTAATTTGAATTATTTGAAAAAATTGCAAGGAAATTTAAATTCAAAATAAAAAACTAATTAAATAATACCGTTTGTTTAAGAGAGTTGATAGGATTGTGTCCATGGTTTAGAGAAATGGTGAGCCCAATTTGGTGTGTGGTATCAAGGAGGGATTTGTAACACAACTTCATGTAGTCGGGTAGCATTTCCATAGCACCGTACTCCCATCTGTACAGTAGAGTACGGATATCATTCATATCATATACTCCCTTCATTTCATCGAAAATGCTCTGTTTCTTGAATATATGTGATATAACATAAATAAACAGAGCCTTTTCGACAAAACAGAGAGAGTGTGTAATTAATTAAATAATTAAGTGAGATGCATGCATGCTAGTACTGAATTTACTTTTTGACTGCTTCAGTAAAGATAGCCAGGTCATTGAGAGTCCCATAAAGGTCAAAAAGATCATCAATCAAGTAAATAAAAGCGATGGACTTGGTGAGATCTACTCTCTGCTCCGATAAGCTAATATCATCGACGAGGATGGCCATTGACCACGTGTACCATTTCACCGGTTGATTCCTGGCTAGCTTTAGCTCTGTGTTTAACCCTAAATCATTCCACCACCTGCATATATCAATCTTCTTCTTTTAAAACTAACATGCATACATCTCATGATTTAACAAAAATCAAGAAAATATTTAATTTTGCTTAATTACTTGGAAAGTTGGAGGAGTTCTTGGCGGTGCACGTGTTTTCCCCAGAGAGAATCGAGTAACGACAGTTCTGTTAAATTAGTTGTACTGATGCCTCCAACTCCAACATTAATATTATCATCTCTTTGGAATTGGAAGTGTTTTTGTGTGAATTTTGCAATGGTTTTGTGAAAAGGGTGCCTCAGCCTCAGCCTCATCTCAACAACTTCTTCCTCACACTTGTTTGCTAATAGCGCTTGCCTGCAAAAATCTTGTGCTTCATCCAGTACACTTTCTCCTTCAAAACTCATATGTGTAGCTTCGTATAACTCCAACAATCCCCAAATATCTTGCTTTAGATCGCCTCTGAACTTCCCATCTCTGCCCTTGAAACTCTTGAACACATCTGCGCACACGTGGCTCCACCAATTATATTTAACAATAATTATACAGTAGTAATTGTGAGATTAATTTTGGGGGAATTGAAGAGGAGAAAAGAAGGGAATTGCACCTTGAGGAGAAACATGGTATCCTCTCTGTCTCAAGAGTCGGAATGAAAGGGCAACATCATGGAGCCTTTGCTTTTCGTACCCACATTTATTATTATTGAAATAATGGTGGTGCTGATGCATAATACTGTGGATCTCCTTCTGGTAATGAGCGGCGACTCCTAGCCGTTGGATGGTGTCAACAAATATCAAACTTTCTACTGGATCTTCTTCTTCTTCTTCTTCCTTGGACTCAAGTAAGCCCCTAATGTTCTCCAATTTCTCTTGGTAGTGATTTAGAAAAGTATCCTGTGCATGCATATATGTATATATGTAACATTAAATGAAATGAGTGTATATAACCAATTAATTAATCTCAAACAACACAACAAAATTTAATCTACTCCCCTGCTGTACGTCGATTCTTGCACCACGAAAGATAAATTCTGAGAAAATTAGTATTAATCAGGTCGAAGCTTTACCTGGAAAATGTTGTCGTTGTGATCAAATTGAGGTGCAGAAGTTGATACAGAATAACACTGATACTGCTTCTTAGCCACCCAAACAGCTTGTTTATTAGTATTTCCAAAATATTTGACTTCGTTAAATAAAACTATAACTGAAGAAGAAGAAGATTTTATGAAAATAGGCGAGAAGCTATTGCATAATGTTGCCATTTAAATTGAACAAAAATTAGATAGAAACAACAACTTAACAATGCCTAGACTGGTAATTAACCCCACCCGAATACGATGCTCTATTTATGGCGTTTTAGATGATATTTTCCGTTTCATTTTCTCTATCACACTCTAAAAACATAACTTTTCGTACGTTAGTCTTATTATTATTTCTCCTATTTCAATAATACTACATGTTTATCGTCCCATAGTCGAGTTTGAGCCCACTGCGACCACATGCACGCTTAAATTTGAGGTTTTAATTAAACCAGAAATTAATCGGTCTTTTTCATTGAGGTGACTACTCTAACTTATACGATGAGTAGTCTATTATATTAGATGTAATTTTATTTTTTTTAGGTCCGAAATATGGAACGCTTTACGTGTCAAAAATAGTCAAAAGCTTTTATTTGGATGAAGAATAAAACTTGTCTAAATATGCTCATGAAAATGCAGCCAAAAAGGGCATACAATTCGAGTTAATGATTCATGTTAGAACGTATATATAGAGATCTTCTAAAACACCAAATAAAAATATGAGAGAGAGAGAGAGAGAGAAACTTGTGAAGCTATGCTAACGTTGAAAAAGTATAATAAACTCATCTATTAAAAGATAACAATAAATTTAATTATAATTATTTCCTGGTATATAATTTCTATTTAGGGTTTGATACTTCGAAGATTGTGGTATATCATGTCTTAAGCTTATAATCTTTTTTTAGTAATTAATCTCAATTATAGGTTATTATATTATATGTAATATTTTAAAAAATATTATTAAACAATTAATAAATTTAATAACAGAAAACGACTGAGACATAAAAAACCTTGGGAGTGATGATCCAAACCGTTTTCGTGAAAGTTGTGGCTGTAAAGTTTATATAGTCCATATTGAGTTATGAAAAATCTGCTGGCCACTCTGTGTCATGAATCTTGATTTTCAGCTTTGAATTGAAGCACATGCAATGTTTCTTTATTGAATCCAGTTTCTCCCATCCCCAAAATAAAAAAAGAAAATGCACTTAACTAGTTTCATAAGTACGAAACAATTGATCATCTTTATTTCAATTAAGTAATTAAAAGGCGAGAAATATGAAAAACTATTACCCATTTTTGCTTGCATTATTTAGATGAAGCTCTCAAGCTTATTTAAATCATGTTACAAGTTCACTATTAAAATATGCATCTAATTAATTTCTTTTAGGAGGGCATGCTCTTGGAGGAGCGGGATCAGGAGTGTTGGGAGTTCCTTCGTTTGGAGGACCTTGAGGAGGGTCTTCACTAGGAGGGCCATCAGCAGGAGGGTCGGGAGTTCCTTCGTTCGGAGGACCTTGAGGAGGGTCTTCGCTAGGAGGGCCACCATCACCACCTTCTGGAGGACTCCCGGGGTTGTCCGGGGGTCCTTCATAGGTGGGCCCTGTCCTCCACCACTACAGTCCTTAGTACATTTGCACTTCAAGAATTTACATTCTCCATTTAAGAAACCCTCTTTCTCACAAATGCTTGCACAATTTCTATTACGGAAGCAAGCGCCTCTAAATAATCTACTAGGTGACTCGCATATAGCTAACTAGCATTGCCATCATCTCCTCTGTATATATTCATAACACACCATGAATAGTAAAAGCTCTTGCATTAATACATTATAAAGAGTATACTCAATAAGCGAGAAATTACATAAAATTTAGATAGAAAATAAGGATTGTTTTTCAAAATCTTCAATTCCTCCGAGTTATTTAATTAAATTCAAATTCGTATAAATTGTACCGGCCGTCGATTTAAGTTGAGGAGGTAGAAAATTAAGTAAATACTTACGTAAAAGCAAGAGATGAAGAAATAGAAGGAGCGTTGGGAGCCTAATAGCCATGTTAATTAGTAGAGGGATATTAAAATTGATATCAAACGGCCATTCTGCTGAGGATTAATTTATAGGAGAAACCTAAAATGTTATATGAGGCGAAAATTGCATTCACCACAATTTCCAAACAATTGTTTTCTCATTTCTTTAAAGCGCAAATCTTAGTTATGGATGATGGAGGCGAAGTTTGATGGGCTATTATTTTTATTACTATTTTTATATTATGGCATGAGGTACAAAATATATAGATTATTCATAATTTTATTAAAAATACATAATATAAGAATTAATAATCTAATTTCATAAACTTCGTAGTCTACAATAAGTTTTCATAACTGTAAACATGAAATTCATAACTTTCAATATTAGAATATCGATAATTATTGAAATATATGCAATTTAATTAATTATATTTATCCATACATGATTACATTCGTCCAACCGCCCAAATCCTGCCTAGGGATCGCTTAGGCGCCGAGTCTAAAGACTATCAATTAAGTTTTAATCAAGTCGATGTGATGCCATTTTAACACCTAAGCGGATTAAGCATTAATTGAGTTAGTGGAGTGCGGAACTTTTAGAACACTGATAAAAAAAAAATTACCGAACTTAATAGCATAAAAAGTTTCTAAAACTCAATGTTTCAATATCTCGTAGTCATACTCACCAATAATTTTCCGAATGATATACATTAATTATCAATATTCTATTCACATAATTAATTTGTTTTGAAATATCAGTAATTATGATTTATTAAGACGCACTGCTTGTTATAAGTAATGTCTTAATTATAAAATAATCACGTAGTAAAATTATGATCGTATTTCTCATTTGTATTTTTTTCCTTGAAACATTATGACATAGCCCATTTTAGAAAATATCCACAAAGAGCCAAAAATTCAGTCCAGATTAATTTTGGATGTGGCTAATTTAATTTGTGTATGAGGTATAAGTGTATATAAGATAATGTATTCCGTCTTATTATTTAGTTTGAGTTAGACGTGGATGAAGAATTCTGGTACATTAAATCTCTTAAGATAATTACTAATACTATTGAAAATAATTGACTTTATTCATTAATTTTCATAATTATAAAAAATTACATAAGTACCCTTCAAATAAGTACTACTCGGTATAAAAGGACGTATTAAGGTAAACATATATGTAAGAATATGCTGTTATATAATTGTACTCCGTAATAGATATGAATTAATTATTTTCATCTGATAAAGGATTTTTTATTTATTTATTTTTTTTTTTTTTTGGGTGTGTCTTGCGGATATATTCTCAACTAATGAGTTTCTGGAGTAGGGAAAGCGAGAAGTCTATAGCAATATATTTTCATTACGAAAAAATCAGAATTACGATAGCGATAATATAAATTCCCTTTCCTTTTATTAATATGCAGGTAACTATATAAAATATGACTATAATAATAATAATCAGACATTCATGTCAATGTAATCAGACATTTATGGTAGTCGGAGGTGGCGATCCTTCATCAGGAGGGCTGTCGCCACCGTCCGGAGGGCCATTACTTGGTGGTTCGTCACCACCACCACCTCCATCTCCACCATCACCACCACCTCCACCACCACCACCTCCTCCTCCTCCTCCTCCACTGCCCCCTCCACCACTTATATTACAATCCTTGCTACAGATGCACTTAAAGAATTTGCAGCGTCCATTCGCGAATCCTTCCGTCTCACAAATTGTCCCACAGTTGCGACTGCTGAAGCAACCACCCTTGAATAATCTGCTTGGCGCCTCGCACAGAGCAGCTTCTCCCAGCATCGCCATCATCTCCTCTGCATATATATATTCATCAAATATTTTGTATATTCAAGAGAAGAATATATATATACAAAAAAAAAAAACGTAAAGACTTACGTAAAACCAAGAGATGTAGGAGCAGAAGCCGGAATTTTCCAAACCTAGAAGCCATGTTGGTGAGTGTATAATCGGACATCTCTCTAGGGGAATTTATATTGCCATGCTATATGCTATTTCCCGATGAGGCCAAATTGCATTCACAAATATTTCCCATGACTTCTGCACTATTTTACTTTAATGACAGTGCAAATTATAATTATAGCTTTTGTATACAGTTATTAGAGGTGAAGTTTGGTGGTGTATTAATTATACTATCTAGATTTTGTAGGAGTTTAAACGAAATTTTCTATACTTCTCTTAATGTGCTCATTTTATAGCAAATTAAAATTAAATGGTTTTGCCTTCCTAAAAAATCGAGCAGTTTTGGCGCTAGTAATAAATTCTAATATTAATTGCTCTGTCCCAAATTTGGTGTACCAATCGTATCCCCAATCTTAATTTTTATTTATTTTACATTATATTTTATAAAGTTAAAAATTATTATAATATAATAAATCACAATAAACATTTATAAATAAAATTGAAAATTTTAATTACTATAGTCTTTTTTTTTTTTTTTTTTTGAAGAGTTACTATATTCTTTTAGTTTATTGAATTTGAAGAATTCTCAAATCTAATGAAATCCTACCTTAATTACTAAGTGGAATATCACTAGATGTAGAATTCTTCTTGTTTGGACTTCTCCGTCTTCTCATATAAAGATATTGCAATCAGATCAGTTACATTTGAGGAATATAATAAGTAAATCAAATATTGTAAAACAATATCTTATTATAAATATCAAATAGAGGTTTCTATAGAATTACATTTTCAACTCAAGATCTCTCTCTCTCGATCATAACATAGATTTCAAGACAGCAATCCAAAGGCAGAGGCCTCTAATTAAGTTAGCAAGGTTTCTTGAAACCCATACTCTTCCCACTTGTGTAATCCTTCCACACATCAACACCTCCAAAACCTGTTATGAGAACTGTGCTCAAAGCCATCACAATGCCCACGGCAAACACTATCAACGACGCCCTCCCGTGTTCCATAACCGCCCTTCGTGCTATGGTCAACCTGATAACGGAGGCAACAAAACAGATTGCAGCATAGGCCAAAGCACCATGCACATGCTCCATCCCCAACATTAGGTATTGCATCGCCGACATTGTTGAGGAGAAGAGTACCATGAATGAACACGTGGCTGCTGTCACCTATATATAGTCTTACTCACATTAAAACTAGAGATAGAGAGAGAAGGCTAGCACCTAATATTTCCAAATGAATCAGCAGCACAATAGGTGTTTAAAAGAAGTGTTCATGATAGTGAATAATACTCACTTTTAATTTACATAGAAAAATAATAGGGGAGATGTTGCACAATGGCTAATAGAAGTATTGAAATAGTAATAAAAATCAAACTTAATTAATGAGAACTTACTTGAGGATCTTTTCCTATTTGGAGAAGAAGTGGACTTATAAGCATGCCCCCTCCAATTCCGAACACTCCTCCTAGAACCCCGGCAAACAGAGCCATCACAGGGAAGAAGAACTTTCTAGACGACGGACATCTCGTTTCAAGGCCATTTTCCTTAATTTATTTAAGAAACAAAGTATAAGCATTTTACAAACAAATTACGATTTCATAATAAATGTGTGATGAGCACCTCTTGTGTTGCTGCAGTGTTTTTCGAGGTCTTTGTGAAGTGCAGGATCCACGTGGTAAAGACGAGCGCGAGAGGAATTTGAATCGACGAGATTATCCAATATCCCGTTCCACAAGTCTCAATGTTGATGATCCCCTACAAGTAATAAAATCCAATGAGCATCTAAACTTAGTAAAATTCATTTGTTTGCTACCTTTCTTTTCAGTAGTTGCTGCATTTATGCTCTTTCTTTCTTTCTCTCTTTTTGGTCACACATACATAGCTGCATCTCTATTTAAGAATCTTCCCATGTGATGATCACAATATATATGCTGCAGAATACTGCCTTGCCTTTATTTTTCTAGATTCTGTGGCCCAGATTGCTGAAAGCAACTCATCATCAATTAAGGATTCATGTACATCCATGATGCCAAAAAAAGAGAGGTAAAAATATAATAGAGGATTTTTATTTACTTGTCTTATACAAAGATAGTTAAATATGGGGTTAATTACTTCAAATTTCGGAACAAATTCTGGTTTCGCACGTGAACTAATTAAAAAGATGTGTCAATAAGCTTTAATTTACCATGGATTTGAGATAAGATAAGGGCACTATCTGATGATAAAATTTATGTGACATAGCAGTATTTGATTATATATAATTCATCTCTGCTTTACCAACTCTACTTACAAGAAATATCATATCATATATTTTACAAAAAAGGAAGACATCTGAATTGAATCATCTGTCTTGGTTCAATGTACACAACTAATAATACAAGGAAAAACATTACCTATATGTTAAGTAAGTAATGTAAAAAAATAGAGTCCTGACTCTATCCTTTAATTTCGTCCATGTAGACATTCCATATCATATAGTATATTTTATATTAATTCCACTAAAGTTGTTGTCACATAAAATTCAATATAAAGCTAGATAAAGGCCCACTATAGCTATAGCTATATGCTTCAAACTTGTAAAGATTAGAATCAGAAGCATAATTCAGATGCGTAATTAATATGAAATATCATGTAAAAAAAAAATTACTTTAAGGGTGCGGTGCGTTTAATAAAAGACGTAACGCTCGTGACAGAGGACAACAAACATAAAAGTAATTAATGTGAAGTTCAAACAAGTTAAAATAAATAAAAATAGCATTATACTGTACTTACTTGTCCATTGCTGTTTCCTCGAAGCAGATACAAGACAAAAAACGAAAACCAGATGATAACCAGCATCCCCACCTTCCGCCATGGAATCTCCACTTTTCTTCCACTTTCATCATTTTCCTCAATACTTCTCATTCTCAACAGCGGCACTAATTTGCGATCAACTCCGGCGGCGGCCTCCTCCCGATCCCGATCCCGATTTCTCCCCATCTCCGACTCCAATGCCCAGAAAAGAACAGCCGATTTGCAGGTTTTGAAGGTGCAGAAGGCAAGAAAAATGGCGAAGAGAATGGTGATCAGCCACTCCGGCAGCACCACATTCCCGATGACCCCACAGCTCACCCCCAGAAGCATGCACGGCTCCGACAGCAGCGCTATGTCGAAGTCGATGCCGCCGCGCCGCCGCGCGAGCATATGGCAGGCGACGTTGGCGATTGATCCTCCGGTGACCATGAAGGCCGAGTAGCTAGACGCCGTCTTGAGGTCTAATCTGGCGACAATAGTGAGAATGGGGATGAAGAGACCGCCGCCGCCGATTCCTCCGGCGCTGGAAATTGCGGCGGCGAAGAAGGAGAGGAACCCGGCGAGAAGGTCTCCGAGGGGAAGTTGGGGGGAGTGGAGCCATGGATGGGTTGAATTGAGAGGTTGATGGAAGAGGAGAGGGTTTGCATGGGAAATATCGAAGGTGGCGATGAAGATGAGAAGAAGGGAAACAACAAGAGTTGGGAAATTATGCTTCATTATTTTGGCTCTGCACTCTATCAAGAATATGATGACATGGTCTTGTCACATCTCATTCTCATCTCATAAAAAGGCTTCGGTTTGTGTAGAAAAGTCAATTGCGAGTTTCAATTAATGTTTTGTAATAACTTTTTTTCTTGTTTTATTTTTCATGTGATCATAGTATTGCATAACCAAATTATACTAGCTTAATTTTTATTGAAAGAGTATATGTAACATATTTTTGAAATACATTAGTTAAATATAGCACATATTCTAGAATAGTATCTTAGAAAGGTGAAACTAAAAAAAAAAAAAGGTGAAACTAAAAAATATACATGTATGCAAAACATAAAGGCCGAGAATCAAGTTACATAAATAGTAATAGCACTGTTTGATGACTGCTATATGTAAAAAATATTTTTTTTTTAATTAACAAAAATGTTGATTTTGAATATATTTAAAACATGTAGCAATAATAGTGCAACATGAAAATGCAAATAGATTGTATGAAAGTTGAGCTCCAATATAGATACTAAATCGCAATGATTAAATTTTGAAATTTAAATTCACGTCGGCCTAAGTAAATAATGGAAAGCGGCCGCTCAATTTCAGAAGTGAAAAACAGAAAAGTAATTTTATATGAAAATCATGCTTTTGGTGGAAAAACTAAAAATTATTTTGTTTTAGGCTGCGTTTCTCTTTATTGGAATATATATATATATATTTTATTATTTTCAATTGTTCTTATGATGGATAATATTTTATGCTCAAGATGAAATTAAATTTTTCTTGACTGATATTTTCGCATTTTTTTCCCCTTCTATATCATTATAAAAAAAATTCTATATATCAGATAAATATGATATCGGCAGTAATAAAATCACTGCAACTTGAAAACACAAATTTCTATTAATAAATTTATGAATGAAACCCAGAACTCAAAGCAAAACCAAACAACATTACCAACAACTGAAAACCGAAAACGAGAAACGAAAAGGAACTTAAAGCATATATTACACTAATCCATTATCAATTATTGAAGTAAACCGGACATCTCTTGTCTTTATAAGTCGTCAAGATCGAACCGTCCGGTCCAACATGAACCGGACAATTCGCATGCATCCTATGACGCTTGCTGTCCCAACTCGAAATCTTGAACCGAATCACCGACGTGATCTCAAGCCGGAAAACCGCTTCCCCGCGCGCCCGGTCCGCCATGATCCGCTGCCACTGATCCCCAGTCACCTTGAGGGCGGGGCCGGTCAGAGTTCCGGCGATCACCGTCGTGTTCTTCGGATCTTGGTAGAACGGAAACAGCACCTGCTCGCCGCCTATGCTCTGAGCTTCTTGGTAGAAAACCGCTACCTCCACGGAATCATAGTAAACGCCGATGTTCTGATTCGAGTTTCGGGCCGTAACGCTGTAGACTATCTTCGAATTTCCGTCGGGAATCGAGAAATCTTGGATGAAGAAGCGGGGGCGGTGGGGGCGGAGGCTGAGCCACAGTATGAAAGAGATGATTCCGATGAGGAAAAGAAGGCCGAGAACGACGGCGCAGATGAGCTTCGAGACTCTGGTGGTGAGGCTTTCCTTCACGCGGTGAGCGTAGTAACGCGCCGTGTGATGCCGCTTCATGGGCCGCTCCTCCGCCGTGGAACTCACCGGAACTCGGCCTTCAGACCACATTTTTTCCGCGGATGAAGTGGAGGTGGGGTTGGTTGATAGATTTGTAGTGAGGATAATTAAAGAAGGTTTTTGAGGGGAATGTTTGCTTTGGTTGTTCAAAGGAAGGAATCTAGTGTGTTGATGAGTTGAAAGGTTGCTTGAGGATTAAGGTTGAACGTGCATGTGATGAACTTTGGAAAGGAAATTAATGTTTGAGGTGGAGGTATATGATTCCTAACAAAATACATACATTTTGTCCTTTTTGATTATTTGCATTTTTAATCATTAAACCAGCAATGATTAATGGTTTCTATTAATAAAAATTGTTGATTTTGAAAATATGTATGACACGTGACGACTATCTATTGTTGCAGTAAATAGATGCAATACGAAATTGTAATAGAATATCTGAATCGATTACATAAATACTCATGAAGTGGTATTGTAGTATACACATATTTTTGAATGCCTTTTCAAAAGAATTATATAATTAGTCAAGATCAAGCCATGGGATCCTCTAAGGCTACCCACGTGACATCGTCTATTGCATTTGTGGATGAAGGATACATTGTAAATCTTAGGGGTTTAGAAATTTCAAAGGTTAGGGTATATGTTTTTCTTATATAAACCTTTAAATCATCAATCATTAATTATGTCACGTATCATTTATCCACGAATGCAATAGACGATGTTACGTGGGTAGGCAATAGAGGATTTGATCCGCAAAATCAAACTCCATTATAAAAAAACGAAGTTCTCTTTTATTTTACTCCCATTATATATATTTCAAAAGAAAAATGAAGATTCATTACTAAAACACTAATTAATTTGTAGGCGCTGGTCATCAGTTAAATTTATGGGGGAAAAAAACAAAAATATATATATAAATATTAAAAAAATACATAAAATAAAATGGAAAAAAAAACAACAACAAAATACTTAAATATTAAAAACAAAAAATACATAAAAAACAACAAAATACTTAAATATTACCAAAAAAAAAAAACATAAAAGTGCCTCCATTATAAAAAAAAAAAAACGAAGTTCTCTTTTATTTTACTCCCATTATATATATTTCAAAAGAAAAGTGAAGATTCATTACTAAAACACTAATTAATTTGTAGGCGCTGGTCATCAGTATATATATATATATATATATTAAAAAATACATAAAATAAAATGGAAAAAAAAAACAACATCAACAAAATACTTAAATATTAAAAACATAAAAAATACATAAAAACAACAACAAATACTTAAATATTTCAAAAAAAAAAAAACTTAAATATTACAAAAAAAAATAAAAATATACATAAAAGTGCTGGCTATGGGGTTCGAACCCATGCGCACTTATGTGCAGAAGATCTTAAGTCTTCCCCCTTAACCTCTCGGGCAAACCAGCTGTTTGTTAATCAATGCGTTTGTAAATTATTTGATCGCAAGTTAAGAAATAAATAAATTATTTAATACATCCGCCCCCACCAATATAACAACCGCATTAAATTCTGACAAAAAAGCTTCAATGCAGAACATAAAAAGACATTTCAATTTACAAACTTCATTAATAAATATCGACCATAAATGACATTTCAATTTTTATTTTATTATTTTTAAATAATCATTAACACTAAAGTAGGAGGCCATATCAATACTAGGTTTTCTCAATCTTTAATTTTGCAATTCCGGCCCGGCCCGCTCCATTCTTGGACCTGGCCGAACTGGGCACATAAGTTAGGGGGATTTTAAAGATAGTCACGTTTTTACTCTTTATAGCCATTTAATTTAAAAAATAAAAATATATACAGCGCATTTACTTATTTATCTCCACAGCCCCCAACTTATGATTTTAATAAAATAAAAGAAAATTAGGTAAGAAAACCACCGGCATCGAATTTACTCATCTTCAACGCCACACTACTTTCACAAATGATTTGTTCTAATAGTCTTCCACGAATGATTACCAATTAACCGATTTAACTCTCAGACAACTTGCCGGCATGAATAATTTGGAGAGACTGAATCACAAACATGCCTCCATTTCTTTTATATTGGTTGAGTGTGATAAACAATTATCTTCAAGGAGAAATTTCTTTGAGCGGCCAATTTCATCCCGACTCATTTGAAAGAAATCTCAAACTTTGCAAATTTTGTAATAAAATAAAGATAGCCAGATGTAATGGAGAAATGAGACGACCTTTATCGTTGATTCCATTAATCTTTTAGAGCAATAAAACAAATTCGGTACAGTTAATTGGCGTTTGGAGGATCATTGTGGTATTGATACTTATTTAAATTTCTTGTAGATCTTAAAATTGAATATATGTATAATTTCATGTAATTTCTGGTAAATAAAGTTTATAGCAATCATCTTATGTTAGTTTAAATCAAGCAGCGGCGGTTCTCTTTCTTATTTACGATGATAATTGGAGACGATGGTTGGATAAGTTTGGGAAAAATATTAAAATGATTTAGGAATTGAATTTTTGCTATGCCTGCATAATGAAGAGAGACAATGAAATGAATGAGAAAATAGACGAAGATTATTGTTTGTTCATTTTCCTAATCGGTGGCTATGGCGAAGAGAAGTGGAATATACTGTACTTTATTAATGAATAAATTTTGGGGGTTATGAAGATTTTTCTTTTTGGAAGAACTGGCGTTATAGGGATATAATGGTAGTTTTGTCATATTTTTATTTATTTATTAAATGTGGGGGCTATGAGAAGAAAAAACGTGGCTATGAATATAATTGCCCCATAAGTTAATAGGCCAATGCAGGTTTGGGCCGGCCGGCCCTTAAGAACTTTAGCCATTAGCCCAATCCTGATTCGGAAATTTGAAATTTTTTTTAAATAAATGAATTATGTGAAGTGGCACGACGCTATTGGCATGACCACATATACAAGAAATCCTAGTCAGAGATAAAGTCTCCGCTCCATTCAAACAGAACCAGAACCCAGTCCGCTCCGCCGCCGTCGCCGTCGCAATGGCGATCTCAACGAATGCAGTCCTCGCCGCCGCTCTCCTCCTCATCTCCCACTTATGCCTGCTTACTACCCCCGCCATGTCCCACTATTCCGACTCCATCATCACCGAACTCTCCGACCTACAGTCTCAGTCCCCCACCGGCGTAATCCATCTCTCCGACTCCCTCCTCCGCCGCGTCCTCTCCCTCCCCGCCCCCCGCCCCTTCGACGCCCTAATCTTTTTCGACGCGAAGCAACTTCACTCAAAACCCGAGCTCTCGCTCCCCACTCTCAAATCCGAATTCGCCCTCGTCTCCGCCTCTTTCTATTCCAACAATCCTGATGATAGATCCCGACTCTTCTTCTTCGACATTGAATTCCAAGAATCTCAAGCCTCCTTTGCCCTCTTCGCCGTCAACTCCCTCCCCCACATACGCCTCATTCCGCCCTCCGCCTCCGATCCCAAGGCAGATTCCGTCCAAATGGACGCCGCGGACTACTCGAGGCTGGCCGACTCCATGGCCGAATTCATCGAATCCAGAATCAAGCTCTCGATCGGGCCGATTAAACGCCCGCCGGTCATTTCGAAGAAACAAATTATCTTCATTGTCGCGGTAATCTTGATCTGGACTCCCTTCTTCCTGAAGAAATTGATTTCTGGTAACACGCTTTTTCACGATAAGAACATATGGATGGCGGGGGCGGTTTTCGTCTACTTCTTCAGCGTGTCGGGGGCGATGTTCAACATAATTAGGAAAATGCCGATGTTTTTGACGGATAGGCAAGATCCTAGCAAGTTGGTTTTCTTCTACCAGGGTTCAGGGATGCAGCTGGGGGCCGAAGGATTCTCGATCGGTTTCCTGTACACCATCGTGGGACTGATGCTGGCTTTTGCTACTCATGTATTAGTGAGAGTGAAGAACAGGACTGTGCAGAGGGTGTTCATGCTGTTCATACTGTTCGTCTCGTTCTGGGCGGTGAAGAAGGTGATTTCCTTGGATAATTGGAAGACGGGATATGGAATTCATGGTTACATGCCCGCGAGCTGGCAGTGATGGACTCGTTTTGGGCAGTGAAGAAGGTGATTTCCTTTTAGGTAAGAGCTTGATACCTGCTGAACATGTTGTGGATGTATTCATCCTTTGTAGCTTTTAAAGATAAACTTGAGACTTTCTGCTTTCGACTGGATATTTCTTCTACATATATGTGATACTGAATATCTTCGTTACAAGTTTTGTAATAGTATTTTTACAGCTCCCTTGCTGATGGAGTTTGATGTAGTAGTTACAGTTTGCACTTTCCACTCTTATATGCATTTATATTTGCTTGATATCAGGTTTATTGAGGAGGGGGTTGTATGCTGTGAAATGAAATGAGGGATTCATTGATCCTTTTCCCTGGCTGGCTCTTGTTATAGAAAGAAGTGGAATAAGAATTTCAATATACGATTTTTTGTTTCTTGGAAAAGTATTCAGAAATAGATGGTAGGCTTTACCTTTACCTTAGGAACTAAACTGTTGTGTTCGTCTTTAGCTTAAGAATCTGAAAATGGTTTGCAATAATATCCAAAAATGAATAAAGGGAGGCATTAGAGATGGACTGTGAAATTTACTTTCATTTTTATGCTCATACCGAGCCCATTCCTTAGTTTCTAGAGTTCTCATGCGCATACATGAGTAGGACTCCTATTCAAGTTTCTTGAAATTCCATAGTGTTGCCTCTTGTTTATTCATCCATGCAAAGCCAGGTTAGGTTGAGTTATTCATCCTATGTTAGTTTGCAGTGCTTATACATTTGAACATAAACTTTGATTAAAATCAAAATTACTTGTATATATTCTTTGGAGTTATCTGAGTTCATTAAACCTAGTTCCATGTGATAGCAAATTAGCAATAAAGAGAATTGATGCCTCCGAACACGCTGAACTAGTTCTAGACAGACTACAATATGATTGATAGTTATGTTGTGAGTACCACCATTATTTCAAATTTATCGTGTGTCCATGTTCTTTCACCAAAGCATTCAATCTTGATGAGGTTCTTTTCTCCAGTGGCATGCATGTTTTTCTCATATTGTGGCTGACATGAACATGATTTTCAGAGAAACAAGTTCCAATCTGTCATTACAAGTTTATAGGCCTAGTTAACAAGATGGAATTTTTATTTCTTTATTATGCATCATTCTCTAATGTACCCGCGTTGATCCAAGCCTTCAAAATGTCATATAAGTTTTGTGTAGTGTGTAAAGGAATCAATTAAGATATTGAATAGCATCAAACAGAGTTTGCTCTGCTCTGCTTAGTGATGTTTTAATAATCAGCAGAATCTCTCAATTTTTGAAAAAGTACTAAAGATGGAGTATATGGTTTATTTTCTTTGGAAATTCTTGAATTCTTATTCTCTTTCCTCTCGTGTTTGCATTTGATCTGATAATTGTCGAGCTTGTTTGTTGTTTTATTCCGATTACATCATTGTATGTATATTAGCTTCTGCTTGCCATGTAATGTTGTTGCTGCCATCTCCTGTTTAAACATATGCTGACTGCACCTCTAAACTACTATAAACCTCTTGACTGATGAAATTGATGATTTCTTTTGATTATGTTGTAGATTAGTAGTTTTGATAGTAGATTCTTCTTTTTCCTACTCTATTATTTTCTAAAGTTGTTTCTCTCGTATGGAGTGGCAGCCGCAGCACGGAATTTTTGCAGACTGTATATTTTGGTTAGCTGCTAGTTCCTCAAGACCATGTACATCTCTTATTGTTATTTCTTGTTTAAATAGACTTTTGCATTATCCATCATCCCCTTTAGAATGAAATCTTATGACAGCTATGCTCAAAAGGCTGATTCTGAGATCATCGTGTGATGGAGCCTATTTCTTGGATATGAATCTCATAAACACGGGATAACTTTATTTCAAAATTTATCAATCCTCAAATTAAGCTATCACAACTAGTAAACTCTCCCTTTAATAGATAGCTTTATTTTGGAATTTATAGGTTAAGGATGAGATTCAATTTATCTCATATGTTTGGGCGAGACTCACATTTAAGAAATGGCATATTAGTTCTTGAGAAAGTTTTTCTATTGGGTACACTTTATACTATGATATCCATGTAAGGAAACATAATTCACTAATAACATGATTGTGAAAAAGGCACAATTATATAGTCTTTGGTAAATAACAATAAATTAGTTCGTCTTTAACTTTACTGATATAATTTGTCAATATTGTAATCTTTCTAAAAGAATACACATATTTTTGTACGACATACCTATGTTGGTATTTGATGAGATAGAAGCTAATTTGGGAAGTCGTAATTTATTTATTTTTTCTTAAAATTATATAGTAGTATTAAATTATTTTATTTAGTCCATTGTCTTCTCCTTGAAATTTATCCCCACCAATTTTTTGGGAGAGTTTTGTGGTTTTCCCACATCTTTCCTCCCTTATTCTCTCTCTCTTCTTCTGTTCAATTCCATTTCTCTCTTCCCTCTAACCTCCAAAACTATTCCCAAATCCACCAAAACAATTCGCGTTGGATTTACTTCTCCGACAACGCCACCCCCACCCCCACCCTTCCTTATATTTCCTCAAAATCATTCCTCATTTCTTGATTTTTCTTCCTTCAATATTAATGCCCACGCTAATTCTTCTTCTATTTAGCCTATCATTTTATTGAATTATCTCAGCTAATTGAAAGAGCCTATTATCGAATTTGTTTCATGCTTATTGTGGCATGTTAATTGATACCAACATTTCTTGGAGATAAATAAACGGTGAATGCATTAACCATAATGATAGGAGAACAATTGCCTCTTCTAAATCTCCTTCTCATTTAAGGTACTTTTTCATTTTCTTTTCCTTTATTCCTTTTTTGAATTTGCACTTGCTTTGATGCTTTGCTTTTGTATTATTTGCATGAAAAAAAAAATTAAAAAATCGTGATTTCGCTTGCTTTCGCAGTAGGCAAGGGAGATAATTATTTTTCACAATTTGGTGGCGCTTTCGATTCAATACGTACGGTTTGTGGTATATATGGGAACAAAAATGAAAGGATTATATAAAGGATTCAAATACGGCCTCACTCAAATTTTTGGTAAATTCCTATTTCAAATTTCTTTTCCAGATAATCTTGAATTTTTGGGGGGGCTAATTTAGTAGAAGCTGGCTCATTTTTGTAGCGGTGAAAGAACCAGAAATGGAAATCGGAGGCCCCACCGATGTTAAGCATGTAGCACATATTGGGCTCGATGGCTCCTCCGGGAGTGCACCCTCTTGGGTAAGAATCCTAGAAATAATACTCATTTCGTGCATTCATATTGAATAAATTTGGCTCATTAAGAACGGGACAGAAGTAGTGATTGGAAACGATTTTTATGTAGTGTTTAATATTTGATGACCTTTTTTTCTCTTCTTTCATATGTAGATGAGTGAATACAAGAGCGGGAATGATTTTGCAACAACATCAATTGTTAACTCTGCCTCTGGTGGTTCTAGTTCCGGTACTTCACCATGGTCCTCTCGAGGTCATTTTTAGCATTTCTATATTTTCAAAATAAATTACGACTAGGGGTGGCAAAGTTGGCCATACCAGTGCTAGTGCTGGGTAGGTAGCGCATACTTAGGCCCGGCAAGATTTCAAGCCCGACAGCCCAAAAATGATAAATAATACTTCCTCCGTCCCACCCCATTTGACACACTTATTGAATATATGTGAGATATAAATTAATAAAGTGTGGGAGTAATAAATAAATAAATAACATAAATAAATAAATAAATAAAAGCCCGGCAGGTTCAAGCCAACCTGGCCCATCCAGGTCATTTTGCACTATAAAAACAATTTTGGGATAGGATTTTGGGCGGGCTTAGACCTGTCTATTTTTTTTGCCAGCCCTAGTCAAGACCTAGATCAATACTTGTATTTTAATTAATTATAATGATAATGGTGGTGAGTTTAAGAACATATTAATTAATTAATAAATAAATATGAACAGAATTTGGTGAATCCGTGAGGCAACAATCTGATGAAAGCTCAACGGAAGTGGCTGGTGTGAAGAAGAAGGAGAGAAGGAAGAAGCCAAGATCGAATAACTCTCCAAACTCCAACGGTACTTGTTCATCAAGGCCTTCTAGGCAAGGGAAGCCCAAAACTAAATTCATTGAAAACAATGCAAAAACAACAAACATCGAAGTTGTATAAAATTTGTATATTATTTTGGAGGTGAAAAAATACAAGGGGGGCTAAAAAGATATCTTAAGTGCATACATATGTTTTCTTCTTTTCACTTTTTGTCCTTTCCTCGGAATTAATTAAAGACGAGGAGGGCCTTTGTAAAGATTAATTTGTTAACCTTGTTAGTTGTGTTGATGAATAATTGAGCTGATGTGAATATTATTATTATTTGATCTTAACAAACAATTTTAGCAAATGTAAACGTGTGTTGTTTTGAGCACTTCTTATTTCTACTTCCAACTTTGATTTATATGTATGCATCTATCTTATTTTATTTTCTATTTTATTTTTTTATGAATTGTGTCATGTGTTTAGATAGTGCACAATATTTAATAGTTTGAAATTAATTTACAGTAAACTAGATTGACCATACTTAATCGTGATTATATTTAATTAATGGTAAGTTGATTTGTTTAAATTAAAACAATAACAATCTAAATTCAATAATTCAGCGTCAGAGTTTGTCTTAGATCAGATTTATCTTCTTGTTAATGACGTCAGCTCAATAAATTTATAGAGCGTCTCTTACAATTGTCGGTCTTAAGAAAATAAAAACTACGGTGAAAATTTATAGTGTCTCTTACAATTATCAGTCCTATATTTTAAATATTTGAATATTCACCAACATCTTTTTGATATTGGAAATTGAAAGAGTATTGACCTATCCTACTACATCATCTGCATTTCTTATTCAAACAATCCACTTCACACAGCTTCTACATTTTGTTACCTATTACTCACACTGGGCACATGACTGTGACTTTAATTAAAGAAATGAATCAATTATATTAATGTGGAATAATTGCCATGAATATACATTGATTAACGTAAATGCGTTTACATATAAGGATATGGCTATTCGAAAGAAATGAACAAGAAATGATTGAACTTTAATTAGTAAAATAGAACGATGATGGATTATAAAGTTGTTTGGATAAATTTATTGAGATAAATAATAAAGTGTAAAGTATTAAAAGTAAGAGTTTTGAATTAAAATGGTGTAAGGGAATAATTTCCTTTTGAAAAATAACACACATATATATTAGAGGTGTCCCAAAAAAAAAAAAAAAAAAAAAGTCACACATATATCAGGTACGGAAGGAATTATATGGACCAAGTTTGGCTACTAATTTGTTCGAAACTTTTAAGTTTCGGACAATTTTTAATAAGTCACAATAACATACTAATAAATAAAAAAAATCGACAAAATGTCAAAAAAAAAAATCATGATAATTAAGAATACCTAATACTTCGTATTAATGAGATGAAATTGGATGTGTTTTTTTTTAAATCTTCTATTTTTCTTTTTGAAGAGCACAAAAATGAAAACTTGATTATGAACTTAATTGATTCGTCATCAACCTTGAGTATGAGCGCAAAACACGCAGATTCCAAATTTACCCTCATAATATGTATCTCTACGTGCAAGGAATCAAACCATGCATTTTGTTTGTGCATGTAATTTTCTATAAATATTTGTAATATTTATTTTTATAAAACCATCTGGAAAATATTATATACTGTATATTTGTAGGAACATGATTAGAAAATAGAAATATTAGTAAGTATCATTTGTTTAGCTGAAAAGTAAAAAGGTAAAGTGAAATTGACCATTTCCTAATTTGGGAATTTGGAGGGGAAAGTACGAGTCCCGGAAAAGAAGATTGCGAGCTGTACTCTGCTACCACTTTCAGATAATTCGGTAAGTATTTTTTCTTTTCTCACACATACACATTTACTATGTGTACGCATATATACATACACATATACATACACTTCTATATATAGCTCGGGCCTCCGCTTACCATTTCCACTTTTTCCTCCATTTCCATTTCCATTTCCATTTCCATTCCCCCTTTGCACTTCTCTCAATCCCAATTTTCCCCCTTTTCTTTCCTTTCTCAGCTCTACTTCCTTCAATTCCATTCAATTCTTCCTTTTTACAAGTAATTTTTCCTCCTCAATTTTATGTCTTGATCTGCGTAATTCATTTTTTTGTTAATCACTAGAATCAGGATTCTGAAAGTGAGAATTAGTGGAATTGTGAATTGAAATTTTTGCAATTTATATGGTCAACCCTGAATTTATTGCAGAATGCAGAGTATAGTTTTTTTTGTATGTGAATTTTGCATGCATTTAATAGCTTCATTAAATAGACTGCAGATCATCGTTGCTGTTTCTATATTTGGTAAAATAGTGCTGCGTTGGTAGTAATTGATGATGAAATACAGCTTTTAAGTATGGAATTTGTAATTGTTTGCGATTTGCAGTTTCTGTGTTCATTAATAGAGTGATGATCTCGCATTAATTTTTTTTGTTGATTAGCTGGGTTATTTTTGGTTACATAGGTCTGTGGGTTCTAGAAGTTAAATTTCCGGATTTGTTAACTCGATCGATTAATTTGGTTCTTATATTAGTTTGTAGGCGGCGATGAGAATCTGTAATACAGCTATTTATGTTGTGTTCTGTTTTTTTCCTTTTCATGATTATATATGTGCATTACGCATGGTTAGGGAGAATTAATCCATTTCTGCAAATACGTATCGATAATTTGATTTGGCTTTTCATTTCCATCGATTTTTCAGTTGTTTTGTGGATGATAAAGGCTTGTTAGATGTGATTGAGCGAATGGGCCGCAGCAGTACTGCTGAGAGTGAAGATGGCGTGCTCTCTGCTGATTCACCTCTGAGTAATGATGGCGATAATTACGGTGGAAGCCCTAATGGTGGCGTTGTTCTGAAGAAAGGTCCATGGACAACGGCCGAGGATTCGATTTTAGTGGAGTATGTGAAAAAGCATGGAGAAGGAAATTGGAATGCAGTTCAGAAACACACTGGGCTTGCACGTTGTGGGAAAAGCTGCCGGTTGCGGTGGGCTAATCACTTGAGGCCAAACCTTAAAAAGGGAGCATTTACATCAGAAGAAGAACGGCTTATCATTGAACTTCATGCTAAGATGGGAAACAAATGGGCGCGAATGGCAGCTCATGTAAGTTCCAATACTCACTTTTAACTAGTTTTATGGATTTTTTGTGCCATTATCTACAGCTTAATGTATTTGATGAGATAGTAAAACCTATTAGAAAGACTCGTGGTGTTTTTTTGTGAAGATCTGCTTCAGATTAAACATATGGTATATAATAGCATGTGAAAGCATACATATATTGTCAGATCTTTTTCTATTTTGTTTAAATGTTGTAAAAAGTCCAAGAACTAAAATAACTAAAGCAATTCTATGCTATTCTGGTAGGTTAGTTCTCATCAGCATGTATTTTGTTTCTCACCTTTTAGGAGAAATCTATAGGTGCGTCTCATGTCACCATTTCGTATCTGTCCTGTGGAAAGATAGTAAAATAATTAAGGTGATATTTGCATACCTCTCGTTAATAGAATTATTGCCTGATGAATTACCCTTGATGAAAGCAGATGGTAAAGCTTTAGTGTTCTGATAATGGAATTAAGTAATTAATGTAGCGCTCGCATTGATGGTAGTGCTGCACAGAATTCTTGGTTGACTAATCTCATGCCTTTGGAAATTGCCAATTATTCTCCTGATTTTAGCTTTAAGTTAATGTGTCGTTGCACGTTCGGATATAATGCAATTTGAGATTCTAATGTCTAAGTAATTTTTTTAATTCTACTAGTTATTTATTCTTACCTGGGATCTTTACTTGTATTCCTCTGATTCCAGATGCCAGGGAGGACAGACAATGAGATAAAGAACTATTGGAATACACGAATAAAAAGACGTCAACGCGCCGGTTTACCCCTTTATCCTCCTGATCTATGCCTACAATCATTGCCAGAGAATCAACAGCAACAACTTAGCTCACCCAGGATATATGGTGGGGATAAATCATGTCATGATATCTTGCAAAGTAATGGTTGCCGGGCACCTGATATCATGTTTGATAGTTTTAACATTTTAGCATTTGCACCAGAAGGTATCCCTGGCAGTGTATTGATGGGTAATGATTATGCTTCTCCTCAATCTTATGGCTTTGTCCCCCACACTATAGGAGGGCCTGAACGGGCTCAAGAACCCAATGAGCCTATGTCAGAATATGGAAGTGGTGCTGTTAATGAGGCTCCTACATATACCAGGACTCGAACGGATAGTTGTGTGAACAAATCTTTTCAGTCATTTGGTCTGTGTTTCCCTTATGACACTGACCACACCAAGAAACTGTTGTCTTCTGGTGTTAGTCAGGACACTCCTTTTATGTCAAATGTCCTTTTCTCTGCTTCGGAGCATTTTGCACATGCTCAGAAGTCGGAGCTCCCTTCACTCCAATATCAAGAAACTGGTTTAGGTGTCTGGGACCCTCCACCAGAATCATTAGATTCTTTGGTCCAGTCTCCTCTCTATCAGATTCACTCCCGTTACATTGTCCTTCTCCTGGGAGCAGTGGCCTCTTAGAAGATTTAATTTATGAAGCTAAGGCTCTAGGGAAGTCAGAAAATCAATCTTCTGCTTGGGCCACTTCATCTAGAGTCAGCCATGGAGAAATAACAGGTCCTTCTGCCTTGAGAACTTGCTCCAATGAATTCAAAGGCTATATTGACCACAATTCTCCCTCAGGTAGTTCAATGGGGTCCCTTTTCAACAGGTACACTCCTACCACTGGAAGATCATTTGAAGACGATGGGACTAGTAAGTACTCACTTTTTTTCTATTGAAGTAACTGGTTGTTGATGATTTGTGGAAATACATTAGCAGTTGAAATTTTCAAACTAGTATATATTAGCCTTGGAAAATCTCTTCTAATCCCTATTCAGCTTGATACCAAATGAGATTAGTGCGTAATTTGCCAAATGGCTTGTCCTGAAACTTGAAAAGTTTTGAGACTTAAATTGACACTTGAAGTTTTTTGAATAGTATTCTTTTGAGTTGTGCTCTTATAAACTCGTTCCAGGTATGCCGACTTTCCAGTTTAAATCGTGATTCGACTCTGAATGCTAACTTGATAATATGGGTTACCGGAAGTCCCATATTACTATTTTCAACTGGAAATCTGCTTGTACTTGTTGGAAACAAATGTCTTGGTTTGTATAATTGATACATGACTATTAATGACATTGTTTTATTACTTTCTGTACAGTGCGCCATGTGAAATCAGAAGCGTTCGATCCAAGTTGGATAATGGATGGTGAAAGTAAAGTGGACTATTCGAGACCCGATGCTATACTTGGATCATGCTGGGTCGAGCAGAGTGGGCCAGGTTCGAAGCAAAAGGGGCCGACAGCTGATTCTATAGCGGCTCTTCTGGGTGGCGAGTCGAAGAACACTTCTGCTTCAGCCTGGGGCTTTGCTTCTTGCTCCTGGAATAACATGCCGCCTGTCTGTCAAATCTCCGACATTCCATAAACTACCTCCGCTTCTCAGATTACAACGTTGTTTCTTGCCATTTGTATGAATCAACTATCACAATAACTCTTGTATGTACTATTTTCCATTGGTGAACCGCATTTTTCCTTTGTGAATTAACTGATGACCAAATTCTCATACATGTTTGTTTGCACCAAGATTTGGCAGTCTTTATATCCATTGACAATTAACTGATGAATAAATTCTTATTGTGTCTGCACCAAGTCACTTTATTTTCATTTTTAGTAGTGTATTTTCACCAACTAGGTTGTAGGTTCAGTGTGAATATAGGAAGACCCATTCTTGACCTACTCATTATTTCTAAGCAAACAGCTAAATTTACGTAACACATAATCAAGACTGTGAAAAAGCATTCTCCAGGCAACGAATACTCTCACACCAATGGTTATAATGATTTGTTTGTATCCATGCTTTTACCCATCTTTTAGGAAGAAATAGCTACGTGGGTGACTTATTGTTCCCCTTCAAACCTGAGATGAATAAAGAGCTCAACTCATCTCCAAGTGAAAATCTAACTTCTTAGCTGGTGATACAATGGCGCCCTCCGGCAGAGGAAGAGATACATTTGCAGTTATTACAGAGCAGGCACCTCAGCACATAGCCTAAAAATGAAAGAGCACTTGATTAAACGGAAGAACAATGACCTTATGGTTGACAGTATTGTAAAATGTAGGCACTGTTAGTTATCATGATTCCTAGAATTCGATTTGCTTCGCTCCATCTCATATTCAGCATATATTATCAACCTTCATATAACAAAACTTGAGTCTTTTATCATGTAAGAAGTTGCAAAATTGGGATTGAATAAGGACACACACTAAATAAAAGAAAGCTATTTGATTAGTTGAAAGGTTAGTATTAGAAGAATAAAATATCGAACCTGCTTTAGACTTTGCATGTATAGTTATTGTAAGACTAATATTTGCTACAAATTTACAACCTTTCCAAGAGTTTGATATGGTTTACAAAATTGCCTACAGTCATATGATTCAATGCTCCAAAGATAGCCCAGACCAAATCGAATGTATGATATAAAACGTAAATCATCCCGGGTCCTTGGCCTTTTTCTTAAGAGGATTTTAAAGGTTAAATCTGTGATGATTATTTCAAACTTTTATTTAACGACATATCTGGAGTTCATCGACACATGTAATAGAGAACTCCTAAAAATTTGAAAAGTTGTCAATAAATATTTGCTAGAAAATAACTGAATGATATAGAATTTGAAGCTCGAACTTCCAGAAGAACCTTTCAGCTTTCTCCCTCTTTTTTCATGGTGCAAAAATGCAAAATCATAAACAAAGACAATTCACAGGAAACTAAAAAAACAAAGATGATTGTGAAATATAATCCTACGGGTCACAAATAACATGACATAAAATGATAAAGACCTCAACTTACTTGACCTTTTCAGCTAGTTTAATCATTTTCCAAGACCTGTATTATGTCTTATACTAGTATTTTCTGGGAAAGTAGCCCGGAAAAGTTACCTTTCTATTCTTGAAGAATCTAATTGATAGTACTTCTGGTACTCTTTTGAGGCTTTATTTATGAATTTTTGCTTGGAGGAAACAAGTCCTTTTCCAGATACATCATGAGATGTTTCAAGGGCACAATCATCAGAAAGGGCTTCAACATCGGATTCCTGAAACACTGATTCTAATAAGATATACTTTCTTACAACTATCAGCTTAAAGGTGCTGCAAAATGAAGTCTCATCTTCTTTAAACAGAAGAGAGTGCAAACACCTACCTTCATCATCAGAAGCTTTGATAAATGCACCAGTGGGTATGGTTGCAGCTTGTATCCTCCATAACTTATACAGGACAAAGCCAACATCCGTACCTTTGGGTACTCAAATTTAATAGAAAAACAAAGAATCAGCTCTAATAAAAAAAAAATGCAATACAACACAGAAATGAGCTAAGCATATTTGATGTACCTGTTCTAGAATCTTTTCAGAAAAATGTACGCTAAAGGCCAAAAGGCAACACTAAAGCACTTACTATCAGAAAGTCCCTAAAAACAATTTAGCAGCCCTTTATACATAAAAGCAATTCTTGAATATTCCTCTTAAGTTTTTTCCTTTGTTTTTTCTTTCACATAAAATAAATACTCTTTCTCGACTTCTTTTCTTTGTCTTAGATTTCCCCAACCATTTCTCATTTTCTTCAGGAGGCATCATATTAATTTCATTAAACACAGTCTCCGATGTGTGTATTTGACTATTTGCACACACAGTTGGAAGTACACTATCAGACCAAAGAATGCTTCCTAATAACCTGAGATAGTTTAGTTGGTCCAGATACCAAAAAACATACCCACCAATTGATGCAAATCATTAATATTAGCCACCAGAAGTACGACAATCAGGGGGGTGGGGGGGAAAGGAGCTACGGAGATAATGGTACACAGTTATATGGGGTAAAATAAGAATAGATGAGACAACCTCACTGATGTAAGGTTCGATAATGCAGAATTGCAGATAGGATGCCTCCTCTTCTGCAGCACATATGAATTGCTTATAATTTCCGAGTCGGTAATATCTGCAAAAGGCACTTACAGAATTAAGAAACAATAAAGCCGAGGAAAAATGTAGGATACAGGGCTCACTGGCAACTTCAATGAAATTTAGAATTGATAAAGAACAACAGGCTCCTGATTACCTTAATATTCTCCGGGCAAAACACATCTCTCTTGACTTCATTACTGCAGAGGGAATGTGGCGAAACCACAGGGATAAAGGTTCAACCTGCAAATAAGGAAACAAGCAACTGTAAAACTTCATGGGCCAGTAAAAGCCTACAAGTTAAAGACACATTTTGAAAGTAACTAGAGCACGGTGCATTACTTGGTTGTCAGGACGCAGATGGAGAAGAAGATGTAATGAGAAAAACTCAGCTTCATTCTGAGACATGGAATGTGAAGCTCGATTTACTCTGTACAAGCTAAATAAAGTTGTCAGTGCTTTCATAAGCTGCTCCAGGTTGAGGTGTGACATAGAAGCATTATTTGGAGTCCCAGAAGATTTGTGAAGATGGTGATATGATATAATATGAAACTTGACCTGCACATAGAAACGCAACATCTTTGTGAAATGACATTTTACCATTCAATCATTAACTTGGAGAAAGCTAAAGGAAGAATCACCAAGAATAGAAGCCCTCTGCAGCTTTAGATATAAGTCAAATTTCAAATTTATCAGAAGCAAAGTGACATTCAGTACGTGAAAATTCATCAAAGTACTCCCATATCTCTTTACACTTAAATACACCGACCAGTCTGTAATCCCAAAATTTACAGAAAGCTAGCCTTAAAGAAGTTGAAAGTAAGAAAAATTTATAGCAACTGGCCCAATGTCAACATAAACTAGATGCATATGGCATTGAACATCGTTAACACAACTTTAAGATACCCTTTTTTATATCCACTAGCAGTTCATACAAACAAGATTTATCAGGATAATTTAGCACATATGCCAGAAGCTATTGAGAAGACTCCAGTACAAAAAAATCATCAAAGACGAGCGCATCAGAGAATCAATTTACGACTTCCAATCTTTCTTTCCATGTACTGAGTGATTACACTTCCATAAGTAGAGCCTATAAGGTCATAAAGAGAATCGATGGCATCATATAAATCATTTGCACCAGTTACACAAAACATGAAGCAAATATGCACCGTATTTGAAAACATGTACGGAGTATTATTGAAAGGGAACTAAATATTAGAATGTAAGTAAAATAAACGGCACCACATACATTTGATTAATAGGCATACCATTCTCTCGCACATGCATATCACTTGGTCGGAGACAATGTTTTGCATACTAATATCTTGCCTTATGGATCTTGTCCTATCGAAAATAAAGTCATGGATCACATCAAAACTCCGATCACTTGAATGCATCAAGTTGAGAAGATAATTTAGAGTGTCCTCCAACACCGGGACAGGCCGCACATCAGATGCTTTTGTTTCTTTTGAGCTTATTGTTCTGCAGAACTAACCCAAACAAGGAAACTCGGAATTTTGTCATAGTAAACCATGCAGGCTTCATTATATGAGTCTTCTTTAATAAATTTTAACAAAAGATCATAAGAAAATCAAGTGTTGAAGAACATATCATTTCTGAACTCTTTCCAACTGTTGAAAACTAAATTACTAGTACCTATGTACTGTTTAATCCTTAAAAAAGATGTCTCTGTATTACCATTCTTACCATTCTTTTTGTTTATGACCATTCTCAAATTCTATTTCACTTTAGCATAATCATTAGCAAACTATATGATAATCACAATCACAATCAAGGCAAATATATGAATGCAACATCCTTCCTTCTATCTCATTATCACTAAGGTTACCTAAACTTCATTTATCAATGCTGTGATCATAGAGGTTACTCGATTTTATTGTTTCTATTTCACTGTAAAACTAACATCCTCCTTTTGATCTCATTATGATTAAGTCACCTAAGCTTCATTTTAACAATGTTATAATGAAAATCACAATCAAGACAAATTCCAAGCTTTAGATAATGAAAACATTCCATTTGAACAGATGCGCAATCTCAACTTTTAGCACCTTTTTCACAGCAAGGGATGGTGAAGTTTTAGCAGGATTGCCGTTGAGCCTCTCAAACACAGCTAAATCCCGCAGCCTCTCGCGTCTTTCTCTCTCCTCAACTGCAACAAACATGAGTTCGCCAGTTAAAAATGGTCGTAAGAAGAAATTCCCAACTGAAAGAAAATGAAGAAGGGAATGACCGGGATACCTGGGCACATGAAAGGGCAAGTCCCGATCAGGTTCTGATGATCTTTATCACCATCATCGTTACAATCTTTATCACCCCTTCTGCTAAAATCATCAGTTCCCGAAGTTGAGGTGGTACTTTTCTTGGAGTAGCCATTAAAAAGTGGTTCAGAAGCTCTCGGAAAATTGGATTTAGAGGAATCCGAAGGAAAATTGTTTCTTCTGGGTTTGTAGGGCGGACGACGTTTGTCCGCCATAGTCGGAGGCCGTGAGCTCTTCTGCGATCGTATTAATTTGACCGGAAATCGTTTTACCTAATTCGAAAATCGGTTCGGGATTGGTTAATTGTAAATTAATAAGTCGGACGGTTCGGTTCGGAAAATTCACCGATATTTGGCCGGTCGGTTAATTTTAAAATTTATTTCTATACAAATAAAAATTATATTATACTCTTTAAAAAAAAAATAGATATTAAATTTATTACAAATTATAGCACATTCTATTCATATACTCTCTTCGTCCCAATTCATTTGGCCACGTTTCTTAAATGGAGTGTCTAGTCTCATTTGGTCCATTTCCTTATTTAGTCAGACATGACCCATGTGAGGAGATAAATGAGTTTACAATTGTTATTTAACAATAATTTAAGTCTTTAAAGTGGTGAAACTACTAACTTTTGATTTGTTTATATTTTTTCTTAATTTGTCTGCCCAAAAAAATGAGCCAAATCGGCAAAGGTCGGAAGGAATACATGAAAATCTACTCTATACATATGTGAAAATCTTACACCAAAAAAAAAAAAAAAAACAAACAAACAAACTACTCCATACGCCATATGTTGACGGTAAAATTAAATTCAAAACATCTCACTAAGCAAAGAATATGATCTTATCAAATATAATAATGGCCCAATATAAATAATAGAAATGTTCCTCTACCCACGGTGGACACACTTAATGTGTCCACCGGTGATGTGACAGTGTCACGTCTGTAATTTTTCTTTTTGAGGTTTAGTTTTTTATATTAGGTTTATAGTAGGGTTTAATTATTTTTGGTAGAGTTTTTATTAATTTTCTTATATATTCCAATGTCACATCATCCGTTGACACATTAAGCATGCACACGTTGGGCATTGAAGCACTACTCATATAAATAATATATTGATTCGTGGAATTACATGTTCACAATAATATTATAAATTACAACTATAAAATATCTTAATTAATTAACTATTTAAATTTTCATATTTTATAATTCTACAATAATTTATAAATATGGAAGATAATTTAAAAGAAGAAAAGAAGAAACTAAACATAATATTGATATTTATATTATATTATAAAACATCTCAATCATAAGTACTCCCTCCATCTCACTTTATTAATCACATTTTACTTATTGTGATGTTTCACTTATTAGTCTCATTACCTAAAAAGGAAAATAAATTGCACACAAATGTCTTGATTATTGTACTCCCTCAATTCCTTGATTATTGTGTTAATTCCTTTCGGGACTAATAAATTGATAGGATGCAGTATCAAACTTTATCTTATATTTTCAACAAAACTATCATGTTTAATATTACAGGAATTGTTTGAATAATTTTTAAACAAAAAATAATGGAAGTAGTAAAATAGACTTCAATTTTTGTAGTGTTTGTGGACAAATATTTCACCAAAACTAGCTACAAGACAAATATATCTGGATTATTATTTTTATTAAGTGATACATTTCCGTGCTAACATTCCAGTAGGCTTTAAAACCAAAACTCGCAGCCCAAAGAGATGAAAATGAAATATTCTTTTCACTTTTCCATTGGTCAAATTCCAAAATAGGAAAATGACAAGGGAGTTTCTCTCCGAGGCAAGCAACCAGTTAAGGAGAAATTTTGATTGGGTGAGGATTTGAAGGGTACAAAGGGAAATACAAATTAACTGACACAAAAAAAGAACGCTGCCGGCTGCACACTGCAGCAACCGTGCAGAATTTGCACTTGCAAATTATTATTATTATTATTATTATTATTATTATTATTATTATTTATTTTATTTTTTTTTTTTTTTTTTTTTGAGCACCTAATTTTTTTGTTAGCACATCTGAGCACCTAATGCGCAGCAAGCAGCATTAGACATTAGTCCGTTAATTAATTTTGTTATATATAATAATTATCATTTTGATTTAACATGCGTGAGAATAGGGTTTAACTCAATATTCTCAATACCTTTTGCAATAATATTATTTACTATGATATGGCAAAAAATCTTGTCTTGGTATGCTGGGTTGATAATGTCCCTGAAGAGCTCAAACAGTTATTAATTAAATTTTGCAATTAAATACAATGAAGTTCGAATGAATTGTTGTACAACTAGCTCGACAAGAGTCCACATAATATATACACGTGGATTTTAACGTAAAAGAATATCTAAAAACTTACAAAATTGAGTTTTTTTTTTTTTTCGAATTTTCTAATTGTAATTTTTATTTTGATTTCAGGACATTGTTTTATTATTTGCTTACAAGTAATCCACATGTATACCTTGTGTGCACAAGCAGACAATAATTTGCTGAAAATCTATCCTCTGGATATAAATTTGCAATTAATTGGGACACAATTATACAAGAATACGTTGGGTACCAATTTGTAATTATGCTAAACCCGGTCAAACCGAAAACCGATTTACTATAAAAAAATTTAATGTTGTTGCTAAGATTTGAACCCAAGACCACCTCTTAGTTGAAAGTCCAAGATATTATCCAACCGGACTATCTCACAATATTGTATTAGCTTGTAATAATTAATGAATTTATCTAATACTTAACAATTTTCTTATAATTTCATAATAAATTTAACCCCATTTGTACAAGGTTTAAACTTTTAACCTCTACAACTTTATTGAATAATTTTTATCATTTCATTTGCAACTAACATTTCAAAAATTATTATTTATGATGACATGAATGAGTTAAACTATATTATGGTAATTATTTTTTCTTCTATTATTTTTTTCATTTGAACATGAATATTTTCATATATTCATTGAGCTAAATAAACATGTCTTAATAATTATAAATACCCCTTTGTTAAATGTAGATGTGAAATCTACCCCCTTTTAAGAAATCATGTTTAAAATACCCCCTTTCTTAAAATAATAAATTGGGCCCCACTTTTGATGTTAGACTTGTTAGACGTGATGATTTATTATTTTGCTATAAAATTTTTTATATATATAAATCGTAATATAATAACGGTTATTAATAAGTCTCCCACCTCAAGCCACATTTTGTAGCCGGCGGTGGGATTAGTTCCGGCAACTTCCACCGGAGGTGTATAATATTTTTTTGCTTCTAAAATTATTTTATACATAATAGCATGTTTAATTTCCATATTACAGTATTTAAAGGATTAATTTAGAACTTAGTACTTCATAATTTACTAGTTTAAATTTAATTATGTTAATTTCTCTTAACTGATAAATTATTATTGTTCAATTTAAAATAGTACACGGATTGAGTCTAAAAAAATGATTCAAGTGAAAAAACATTGTCCACCTCCGGTGGAAGTTGCCGGAACTCTCCCACCTCCGGCCACTTTGTGCGCCACAAAGTGGCCGGAGGTGGGAGAGTTCCGGCAACTTCCGCCGGCGGTGGATAATATTTTTTTGCTTCTAAAATTATTTTATACATAATAGCATGTTTAATTTCCATATTACATGTATTTAAAGGATTAATTTAGGACTTAGTATTTCATAATTTAATAGTTTAAATTTAATTATGTTAATTATTCTCTTAACTGATAAATTATTGTTGTTCAATTTAAAATAGTACACGGATTGAGTGTAAAAAAATGATTCAAGTGAGAAAACATTGTCCACTGCCGGCGGTTGTTGCCGAAACTCTCCCACCTCCAAATTTAAAATAGTTGTTTGCTGAGAGAATTGATTCTCCCATTTTCATCGTTCAAATCATCAAATCAAAGATCATTCCCAATGTAGAAAGACGGAGAAAAAGTGGGCCCATTTGGATTATAATAATAAGGAGGGACATTTTGTACATCAAAATTATAAAGGGGGTACATCTTACATCTTGATTTTTAAAAAAGGGTATTTAAAATTTTGACCCAATAAACATTTCTAACACCTAAATTTATTTTTAATTTATATATATTTTAAATTCTATTCAAGTTATAATTTTATTTAAATATTTATATATTTTGATATATTAATAATTATATATATATACGGGTTATCCGGGTTTTTGGGAACGGTTCAACCGGTTGACCCGGTGACCCATTCAGATGCCCGGTTCGATGTCCGGTCAGGATTTGAAAACATTGTGTTATTGTAAAAATGTTGAAATATTGGGATAATAAATGATATAAACTCAAAAGGCACTTATTTATAAAGGAAAGAAATCACAATTTGATAATGAGTATTGGAGATATATTTTAAATATTTCGTATAAATTTTTGAAAATTCTTATTGTTAATTAATTATATTAAATAATTGATGCAAAATCATAAAAAAAATAAAAAATAGGAACGTAAGAATAAAAAATAGAGAATCGTTCACGAGATGGTCCCTATTAATTTTTGTGAGAAGAAATTTCTATTTTTTCATTCCCCTATATTAAGATAAGATAGATGTGAAAGAAATTAAGAAAAGATAACGAGCTTGGATGTTTAAGTATTAATTTTGTTTATATTATTCCGAAGTCTAAAGGTTATTTTATTTTGCACCCAAACACAAATGACTATACATTAATGGCGATCAAAGGAAAGGACAAATATGCCCTCAACGTACAAGGCGCTAATGTTTAATTAGGTAAAAGGTGCAGGCCTGTGCAGAAAGATCTGCCATTAAGATTTTCATGAAAGAGAAAACTAGGAAGCGAAAGCAAGACAGAAGAGAGAGAATATAGGTAGGAGTATCATATCATCACCTCTCTCTCTCTCCTCTCTTTCTCTCTTCTCTCTCTTATATACAAACAAGCAACTCCTACTCTCTACAAAAACACCAGAAGCACACACATACACTCAGTATTCATATATCTCTCGCTTCGTCTTGCTCTAGGGCACCGCTCCTGCTTCTGCTTCGTCCTCTCGTTCAAACTCTAACGTATGATTTTTTATTTCGCTGCTTCCGCTTTTCATGCGAGTTTCTTAACACTCATGCTTTTTTCATCAGTTTTTTGTTTTGTTTTCCATCGGTTCTACTCGTAATTATTTTTTTTTCCATGGATTCCTACACCTTTTTTTTTCACGGATCAAGGTTTCTTATCCAGTGAACATGAGAGAGATGCTCGCCCTTTCTAGTTATATGCATTTGTTTTTTTATAGGGTTTTCCCCTAGCTCTTTTGTTGGCTTTAGATATGCTTGATAATTGCTTCGGTTTTTTTTTGTTTCTGTAGATTATTTTGTATCATTTTTTTTTTTTTCGTTTTCTCCTAGTTTTAGATTCTGAAAACCTGTCTTCTTTCAGCATGCAGATGTGAACGGCACTTTTTTTTTCCCGTTTCGGTAGTTTCTTCTTTTTTTTTTGTTGTTTCTTTTGCTGCATACTTTTTCTTATCTTCTAGCTGAGTAATGAAAGGCAACTGTGATTTCGATCCTGTCTGTAACTTGTTAAAATTCAAAGAAACCCTTGATTGCTTTTGTTTCTTGAGTGTTTGAAGACAGCTGTAGAATATTTTGATGGGTGCTCATTTTAGCTTGCTCTATGAAAAAATCGTTTCGACTTCTAGTCTCTACTGCCATGAGTGATTTGCCCATACGTTATTTTTTTTTCTTTTCGAGATTTTTGATTTGACGTGATTTCACATGAGTGATTAATATGTGACTGAATTCAAAAAGTTTTGTGCTGAAATCGGTTTGCCTTTATGCTTAGAGCTTGGAATAAGTATGTGTTCACGTACTTTTATTTTTCTTTTATTTCAGATTTTGTATGATTTAATTAATTTCTAATAGTGGTTTAATGTTTGAGTAAATGCCTCTTTTGATAGTTGTATTTGAATCGTTAGCTCGTTATTTAGCTATTAAACGTATCTAGTCTAATGGGCTACTTTTGGTTGGTTCTGTAATAAAGGTAGTTTGCATATTTTGACGCTTGAGAAATTGGTTGTTGCTTATTGTTACCATTTAAATGATTTGAGTGCGCCCCTTTGGCTGTATTTTTAGTATCTGAAATATTTATTGTTATTAGCTACTAACTATTTCTTATTTTTTCTCTATTATGTCTCTTGTTCTGTAGATAGAAATGGAAAAATTGAAGGACGGTGGTAAACAACTACCTCCACCACCTCCTGTGGTACCACCGAATTATGTACCACAGAAAGTAGCAGCTAGGCTTCCCATGGCTAGGCCTGGAGTTGGCTCTAGAGGACAAAGTATCCCACTCTTGGTTAACCATTTCAAAGTTTCTCCTACAAAATCTGATGGCCACTTTTACCACTACAGTGTATGCACATTGTGATAAACTCATTTTTTTTTGTCTTCATCATTATTATTGTAACAATAGTATAATTGCTAAATCGTCATTATTGCAGGTTTCAATCAAATATGAAGATGGTAGCCCTGTTGATGCTAAAGGCATCGGGAGAAGAATACTCGACAGAGTGCATGAAACCTATGCTGCTGAGCTCGATGGCAAAAGGTTTGCCTATGATGGTGAGAAGAGCTTGTTTACCATTGGTCCCTTGCCTCAAAACAAGCTCGACTTTACTGTGGTTTTGGATGAGGTCTCTTCAAATAGGTAAGTTTGTTCTACGAATACTGTTCCTTTGACCTCAATTTGAGATACTTTTACTCAAGTTGTGATGCTAAAATTTACAGGAACCCTGGGAGTGGGAGTCCTGGAGCTGATGGTAGCCCTGATGGCATTGATCGCAAACGTCTCCGCAGACAGCCTCGTTCAAAGACTTACATTGTCGCAATAAGCTATGCTGCAAAAATCCCAATGCAAGCCATTGCTAATGCACTTCGTGGACAAGATTCTGAGCACTTTCAAGAATCAGTGAGAGTATTAGATATCATTTTGAGACAGAATGCTGCTCAACAGTAAGAATTGTGATTTCATTCTACGTTTCTTTTGTGATTCAAGTTACTAATAATACTGTACTTGTTTATATTGTGTAGGGGGTGCCTCCTAGTGCGTCAGTCCTTTTTCCATAATGATGATAGGAACTTCGTGGACTTGGGAGGTGGAGTCTTTGGCTGCCGGGGCTTCCATTCAAGCTTTAGAGCCACTCAGGGAGGTCTTTCATTGAATATGGGTGAGTCCTTACAAGTCTTTTTTTGTTATCTACTCCCTCCTTTCGTGGAATTTGATTACCTTTGCTTTTAAATTGCTGGCACGTTTTTCCACGTTTCTTGATAATGGGGTTTTACAATGGATTTTTGAAGATTTCTTTCTTTTACGGGATACTACGACTGTTGTAGATCCCCTAAAGAAAGAAATCTTCAAAAAATCTATTTTAAACTCATTATAAGAAGCGTGGAAAACGTGCCACTCAATTGTCAAACGCAAAGGGGTCAATATTCCCCATAAATGAGGTAGTAGTACTAAAAGTTGCATCTGAAAATCTCAAGGCCTGTTCCTTTGCAGATGTTTCAACCACAATTGATTGTTAGGCCAGGACCAGTGATTGACTTTCTTTTGTTAATCAAAAATGTGACCATCCGGACGTATTGACTGGCCTGAGGTATTAAAAATTGTTTTTAAGATTTGGTGAGTGCTTGTGCTATTGCTCTATTCATTCTTCTTAACAGCCCGCCTATTGAAAACAGGCCAAGAGGACTTTGAAGAATCTTAGGGTGAAGGCAACTAATTCCAACAGGGAATACAAGATTAGTGGGCTCAGTGACTTCAAATGCAAGGAGCAAACGTGAGATTATATTTTTTTTATCTAATTACATGGTTTGGTGTCTAAGACGTAATGGTGGCAATAATCTTCTAAGTTTCTCGTTTAGGTTCTCATTTAAACAGAGAAGTGGAGGGAATGAAGCAAAGGAAGTAGAAATAACAGTATATGATTATTTTGTTGATCACCGCAAGATAAAGTTGACGGTTTCAGGGGAAATGCCATGTCTGAATGTTGGTAAACCAAAGCGTCCCACTTACATTCCTGTTGAGGTTTGTACTTCTGGCAAACTGTGTCTTGAGTTTATTATATCCTTGGCGTTAAAGTAATGATTAGAATTTCCTTCTCTTTCTATAGCTATGCTCCTTGGTACCCTTGCAACGTTATACCAAAGCTTTGTCCAATCTTCAAAGGGCTTCACTTGTGGAAAAATCTCGACAAAAGCCTCAAGAGAGAATGAGTGCCTTGAAAAACGTGAGATATTAAATTAATTTCTCTTAGTAATGTTTTCCCTTATATTTGATCTTTAGCATTTTATTAATTATTGAGCTGCATCTCTTAGGGTCTGGCTAGGAGCAACTATGCTGCTGACCCTCTTATTCAATCTTCTGGAATTTCAATCAGCACTGAGTTCACACGTGTGCAGGGACGTGTTCTGGCAGCACCGAAGGTATATGATGCAACATTTAGATTATATCTTCATGCATGTTTAGTGCTACCTGTACTGTATTATTTGCAAGACTGATACATCATTAGTTAATCTAGAACTTTTGTTCAATCAGAGTTGAGACTTCAGATCTCAACTTGTATGTGTAATTTTCCTTGTGAAGGTCTATTAGCAAGACATTCCATATTGTTAATCTAGTCTATTTTTCTGTCACAGCTGAGAGTCGGCAATGGAGAGGATTTTGCCCCCCGCAATGGGAGGTGGAACTTTAACCAGAAGGTATGGTTCTCTTAAAACGTCATGCAAAATTTTATTAGAGGCAGCTCTGACTGAAGTTTTATTTGGCAGAAATTAGTTGAGCCTGTGAGGATTGAACGATGGGCTGTTGTAAATTTCTCTGCTCGTTGTATGTTGCCAAATTTGTGCAAGGACTTGGCTAGATGTTGCAGTATGAAAGGAATAGTGAGTATTGAGTTTCAAAATTATGGAAGCGTGATACTTTTTCTTTTCCCCTCTTAACATTGCTCTTCATTTTGTAGTTCATGGCTGATCCCTTTGAAATGATTGAGGAGAAACCACAGTCAAGACGCAGTCCTGCTCCTATCAGGGTAGATGAGATGATTGGCATGGTCAAGTCAAAACTTCCAGGGGTCCCTCAGTTTATCCTCTGTGTTCTGCCAGAGAAGAAAAACTCTGATCTCTATGGTTGAGTTTTGAAATATTCTTCTTCTGTTAAGTATATCTCGGTTTGCTGCCGAAAGCATACTCTAAAATTCATTTTCATTCATTCTTGTTAAAGGCCCATGGAAGAAGAAACTCCTTTCTGAACTTGGTGTGGTGACTCAATGCATTGCTCCTGGGCGCATCAATGACCAATACTTAACCAATGTGCTGCTGAAAATCAATGCCAAGGAAAGTATTGTTTTACTTTTCATTTTCTATCAATATTTATTCTTCACACCACTTTATAGTATGCTGTTTAAGCTTATATTTGATTTTTCCTACAACAGCTTGGTGGTCTGAATTCACTCTTAACTACGGAAAAATCCCCTCCGAGGCCACTACCCCTGGTGTACAGTAAGCCCACCCTTATCGTAGGAATGGATGTATCCCATGCTTCACCTGGTCGAGATGTCCCCTCTGTTGCTGCGGTAATATTCCTTCAAAATTTTGAATCATATTTGCTAATAAGAAATAAGGCTTGGTTATAAATCTGGTGTTGATTTGCTTGCCTACTGGGAAAACTAGGTTGTCAGCTCTAGGAAATGGCCTTTGATTTCAAAATACCGAGCTGCAGTCCGTTCTCAATCAGCAAGATCTGAAATGATTGATGGTCTGTTCAAGCTTTCTGGTACTGAGGATGTTGGCATTTTCAGGTAGTTAAAACTGTATTTCTAATTTTCTATCACACTTATTCAAAATCTTGGTGACATTTAATTGCACCGAGCAATTGTTAGTTCAAGATGTGAGAAGGCGGAAGTTTCTCAAATTACATATTCCCTTTACCATTTGTTTTCCAGGGAGCTACTGCTAGACTTCTATGATAGCTCTGGTAGGAAACCTGACCAGATAATCATATTTAGGTAATATAAAGAAGTACTAATGAAGAAAATTGTATTTATGGATGTTATCCCCTATTTACTTCATTGATCTTCATCCTTGTACTCTTATGAAATCTTGGCCTTTGAATGATGCTATATTCAGGGATGGAGTGAGCGAATCTCAGTTCAACCAAGTGTTAAATATTGAGCTAGAGCAGATTATCCAGGTCTCTCTTTTACCTTTCAAACTGAATCATTTTGGTTTTATTTGCTTTGGATAATATAAAAGTTCTTATTCAGGCTTGCAAATATCTGGATGAGACTTGGAATCCCAAGTTTTTGCTGGTTGTGGCGCAAAAGAACCACCATACCAAGATTTTCCAAGCTAACTCTCCAGACAATGTCCCTCCAGGTCTATCTCTCAGCATTACATAATTAACTAAAACACAGTATGTATATTTACTTAATATTTCTCTTCTGTGCTCATCAGGAACTGTGCTCGACAATGGAATCTGTCATCCCAAAAACAACGACTTCTACTTGTGTGCTCATGCTGGCATGATTGTGAGTTCCTATATATGCGTTTTCCTTCATTTAGAGACATCATTTACTAAGAAATAGCTGAATTTGTTATTGCTGATGTACAGGGAACGACTAGGCCTACACACTATCACGTTTTATACGACGAGCTTGGCTACAGTCCTGATGATTTTCAGGAGTTTGTGCTGTCGCTGTCCTATGTGTAAGAACATATTTCATACTGTGAACCTCACTTGCAGCCTTTGAAAACCAATGTTTATCCTTTCTTCTTGAACTCATCATCATACATTTAGTAACATAAAAGTGCATTTGAATCTTGCAGGTACCAGAGAAGCACTACTGCCATCTCTGTAGGTAATAAACCAAATCACCCTTGTTTCTTCAACTACGATCTTTTCTCTTCAAGGCATTTCAGCTATAAAACCTGCTGCTATGGAAATCTTCAATTTTTTTTTAGCAAATAAGGAAATCTTCTTTTTCTCTGTCTCATATTGTTCTTTCATTATCTTCACAAACCAAATCACTCTTGTTCTTACTCCATTCTTTACTCTCCGAGATGTTCAAGCAATAAATCTTGCTGTTAAGGAAATCTTGTTTCGTTTAGTCTCATATTTGATCTTTCATTAGCTTTAAAGTTGTTTGTTTGTTCTTATACGAGTTGTCATTTTGTGCAGTTGCTCCGATATGCTACGCACATCTCGCAGCTGCTCAGGTGTCTCAGTTCATGAAGTTTGAGGATTCCTCAGATCGCTCGTTGAGCCACAGCGGGGGAGCAGCTCCAGCTGTGCCCGAGCTTCCAGTCCTGCGTGCAAATGTTCGCAGCTCCATGTTCTTCTGCTGATGAGTTATCTAAAAGGCTGCATGCATGCACAATCTTTTGATTTGAAAACTTCGTTTACATACTATGTTCCCACTTCTGCATGTTTTTGGTTTTGGCTACTCGAACACTTGATTTCATTTGCTGGTTAACTTTGGAGAATTGTTATCTTTCCTCCTTATGAGGAGGACGCAAAGTGATTTTCAAATTATGTTAGAGAAGAATAGAAATTGTACCTAGATGTAAATTGCTACTTATTCCCCTCTGAAGTGTTGTGCCTAAGCTTTTCATCATCAATTTACTGTTTGACCGAGTAATTTTCTCTTGGGGTAAGAGGAGACTTTTTTATTAGCCAATCATTTTTTTCATTCCAAATCGCGATGATAGTTTCTTATTTTGTTTTATCTTAGAAAACACAAAGATAAAATTTTCTATTAATTTCTTATCCATTATTTACTCTCTTTTTTTCATGAAAGAGAATACATCCTAAATTAAATAGAGGCCCACAATTTTGTCTTGCATAATAAATGTAGGATAAATGAGTTTTTTTTTAAATAAAAAAAAAGGTGATGTTGAATCATAAAAATTGATGATGGATTTTTCTTTTGTTTTTTTTTATTATTTGCCTAGGGTTCTTAAATTGTTGGGAACACCCTGACTAGTGACTAGTGAAGAAATATATTTGGATTATTATTTTAATTAAACGATATTTCCGTGCAGAGGCCATAAAAACAGAAAGTTTAAACGTTAAATCTCCCCAAAGTTGTCATGGGAAAAAGGAGAGATGAAAATGAATTAATTTTTCTTTCACCTCCATAGCCATAGCCAAAGTATGAAAATATTAGTCGAGGAAAATGACAAGGGAGTTTCTCTCGGAGGCAAGCAACCAAGGTGAAATTTGGTTGGGCGAGGATTTGAAGGGTACAAAGGGAAATACAAATTAATTGACACTAATTAATCTCTTGTTGCTGCAATGGTACTCCATCTGTACCCAATTAAGTGTTCCAAACCATCAAAGTGAGAAAACCAAGGAAATAATCAGTTTTATGATTTTGCCCTTAAAATCTTTGATTTTAATATTAATTCATTCTCCCTCTTTTACTTTTTCTTTCTCATCTTCAATGATTGAAGAAGGATATTTATGGAAGTTTAAAAAAAATACTTAAAAATTTATGAGGCAAAAAAATAAATACCTATTGGGCCTTAATTTTGTAAGAAAACTAGAAATATACCGAATCTTTTGAGGAGGGGACTAATATACCCCTGATTTCAATTCCCCCAAAAACAAAAACACGCAACCCACATCCCCCACTATCCATTTCACACGCAACCTTTCCCCTTCCCCCATTCTCATTTTGCAGCGACCGTTCCTCTCCCAAAATTTCTGAATCTCGCGAAACCTTCCCTCTCTCTCTCTCTCTCTCTCTCTCTAACGAAGCCTCTCTTCTCCCATGGCGACTGGTATGCGAGGTTCCAAGAGGAAGCGAAAACACAATGAATCCAGCCCGACGAACCCCAGCAAGCGCCGATGGTGGCCGCCTAGCCCGCGAACCCCAGCAAGCACCGACGTTAGCGGCTGCAATGGAACACGAAGAAGATAAACAGGCCCAACGATTCCCCATTTTTCGACGGAGAGGTACGGAATTTTGTAATTTTTTTCTTGTAATGGTTGTCCGTTGCTTTTCTCGATTTTTGGTGTTCTCATTCTTCTAGTTTCGTGGTAGAAAAATGATTTATAGCATATTGATTGGTTTTGCATGCAATTTTGGGGTCCAATTGCTTGATTTTAGGGTTTAAGTTCTTTATTTTGGTGGTCGGGATCTGTGAAAAATTGAAATAAAAGTGATGGATTCGGTGATGGTGAGAAATGAACATTTCTTATAAAAAAATGTAAAGATAATTGTGAGGAATTGTGGGGATTTAGCATTTCTTTTGCCCTTTTGATGTTAGTTGTAATATTAGTTAAATTCTTATGTGAAGATACATAGTTTTTATTGAATTCTTCCTTTTTAAATGGTGAGAACTGATAATTTCCCCCAACAAATTTCGTGTTTCTAGCTTTTTTCATGTACTTCGGTAAGAAAATATCGCCTTCTCATTGTTTCAGTGGTTGGAATTGATCATATTCTTATGAACTAAGGAAACTGGTAGTAAGAATAACCAAATTCTTATAAGGTTGTAAGAAACTAATGAATTCTTCCTATGTTTATGGTGTGAAAATAATCATTTCTTGTTACGTGTTTCTTTTCAACTGCTTTCCTATACTGTATTCTTACCATGACTCCATTTTATATGCAAGTTTACCTGGACATACAAGAGGTTACATTTGCATATAATTTAGGATTCATATGCTTGATTTAAAGGTTTGTATGCTTCTTCTCCCATTTTAGTGGTACTAATATGCTAAGAATTTGTCATTCCTACCATTAGATTTAACAAAATTGTCCATGAATATGGATTTTCATTTTTTACATTCAGTTATAATAATAAGAACATAAATTCTGACCATACCATCTGCTAAAACTGATTTATCGGGCATCAAGATCGTAAGAAATGAGCATTTCTTACGATGTTCATGATAAAATTGATCAGTTCTTACCACGTTTGTCATCAGTATAGAAAGAAATGATCATTTTCCTACCATAAACATACTGATAAAAGTCATTTCTCAGCATCAAGATAGTAAGAATTACTAAATTCTTTCTATCTTGCTGCACATGAATAAGTCTGATATCGTAAACAGTAAGAAATGATCAATTCTTGCCATCACCAAAAAATCTTAGCATTCTGATAGTGATGATTGATTTGTCTTTATAACTGGGTATGTAAGAAATGATCAATTCTGACTATCAAAATAGTAAGAATTTGATCATTCTTACCATTTTGTTTCAGTTTCCTCGACAGATTTTAACCATGTTTCTGTTTTATATGCAAGGTTGACTGGAAATACCAACGGTTGCATCTACTTGACAAGCTCACAAAGTTAATTCTCGCGGATTACGAAACCATAGCCGGGGACGTGAACACAGTCCTCAGAACAGAACTGACCAAACCTGAAATTGTCATGGTTTTTTTGGACTTTGCTGGCTTTTTGTACATGTGGTATATGCCATGATTTCTTTATTTTTTTTGTTAATATCTAAGTTATTGGACGGACTCGTAGGTAAGAAATTGTCAATTCTTACTACGTCTTTTGTATTCCAAAAACTATATCTTACTATAATTATGAAGTATGTCAGAATTCAAGCATTTCTTATAAACGCATTGTACTGTCGTTGTTGGAATTGATAAAATCTTACTTTGCTAATTCCTAAGCTATGATCAATTCCTACTAAGGTAATTCTTAAGCTAAGAATGTGTCATTCTAACCATTATGTCCAACGATATTGTTGCAAACATGAATAAATATGCTTTTCCGAGCATGAGGATGGTAAGAATTAATCAATTCTAACCGTTGTCGTTGTATGAATTGATGAATTCTTACTATGGTCATTCTTAAGCTATGATCAATTCTTAATATAGTGATTCTTAAGCTATGATCAACTCTTACTATAGTCATTCTTAAGCTATGAATCCTATGATGAATTCTTAAGCTTAAAATGTGTCATTCAGTGATAATTAATTAAAAAAATTGTTGAAACACATTTCTGAGCATGAGGATGGTAAGAATTGTTGAATTATAACCATTGTGTTTGTCCCTGGTTCATGTCTCGTGAAGTTAATAGTAAGACATGATCAATTTTTATCATCAAAAAGGGTAAAAATTAATATTTCTTACAACTATATATCGACAAATCTAAAACGAGTACAATTACTTTGCATTATGAAAACTGATACTGATTCTTACCAGGTAAGAATCAGTACCTTGTAAGAAATATTAATTTATTACCTCTTATTTGGTACGGATTCTTATTTTCTTACCATTCTTACTATATTTTTATTAACTTGTATGTGTGATCGTAAATTTGTATGTGAGTTGGTAAGAAAATTCAATTTATTACCTATTATTTGGTACAAATTTGTATTTTCTTACCATCATTATTGTGTTTTTATTAATTTGTATGCGTGATCGTGAATTTGTATATGATGGTAAGCAAATTCAATTTCTTACGTATTATTTAGTGCGAATTCGTATTTTTTTACCATCCTTGTTGTGTTTTTATTCATTTGTATGTGTGATCTTATAGTAATATGTGAGTTGGTAAGAAAATTCAATTCATTACCTATTATTTAGTGTGAATTCGTATTTTCTTGTCATCCTTACTGTATTTATTAATTTGTATGCGTGACCGTAAATTTGTATGTGAGTTGGTAAGCAAATTCAATTCTACCTATTACTTAGTGCGGATTCGTATTTTCTTACCATTCTTATTGTATTTTTATTAATTTGTATGTGTGATCGTAAATTTATATGTGAGTTGGTAAGAAAAATTAATTTTTTACATATTATTTAGTGAGAATTTGTATTTTCTTACTATCTTTACTGTGTTTTTATTAATTTGTATATGTGATTGTAAACTTGTATGTGAGTGGTAAGTAAATTTAATTTATTGCTTATTATTTAGAACGAATTCGTATTTTCTTACAATCCAATTTGTATGCGTAGCTGTAATTTGGTAATAGATTTCAATTTCTTATCTATATTTTTATCGACCACCGCTTAACTTCGCTTCCCCCACCTTTATTGTATTAAATAGTGTAAGAAATTAATAATTTCTTATGTTCTTTTTGGTAATAATTTATTAATTTCTTATATTTTCTAAAATGTCTTGTAATAATTTGTAAATTCTTATATTCTTAAACTTGATTGGTAAGAATTTGTCAATTTTTTATGTCCTAGTTGGTTATAATTTCTTAATTTATTACCTTATCTAAAACGTTTTATAAGAATTTGAAATTTCTTATGATCTGCAATTAACTTGTTTCCTTTGATTTTTAAATTAGATGAACAAGGATAATTAGATTGCATAATTATATTATTCAACTCTAAATTAATAATTGAAGAACACCAAACAAATATAAATGGAAGAAAAATTTGAACCAAACGAATTCGTATTTTTCTAATCAAATTTGTATGTGTGACTGTAACTTGGTAATAAATTTCAATTTATTACCTATTGTTTGGTTAGAATTCGTATTTCTATGACCAAACTAGAATACGAAAACGCAAAAAACCAAAACAAAACTCGATTTGCGATCGAATCAAAATGCATACGACAACAACAACACAACAAATATGGGCATGTGCAGATTGTGAACCTCCCATCATTATTATCCTTCCCATCAACACCAATCCCTCGTTAGCTTTCTCAATCTTCACACCAACACCAAGCCCCTCTTTGCACCAACAACATAACACCGAAACACATCAATTTCACCGACCGGCTCAAAATTTACACAGTACAATTTCACAAAACAGCAAGAAGGGGAAATCAACAAAAATAAATTGAAAGAGAGGAAGAGAAGGAAACAAAACTCAGCAAAAATAAATTGAAAGAGAGGAGGAGATTCAACAAAAATGAATTTATGGATAATTATATAAAGAACTTATTCAATCCAACTAGAATTTTAGAGAGAGAAGCAAACGACAGCTACTACGCCCTTCAAAGTCGTCACCTCCACGTTGGAGCTATTCAGCTTCAGCTTCTTCCCCCTGTTCGGCTCCTAGCTAACGCCACCACTGAGCCACCGCACTGCCGCCGTCGTGCGAGAAGCACAGAGGACGAAATGGGAGAAGGAGGTGAGAGAGAGAGAATCAAATTCTCAAAAATGAAATGCAAAATACGAGAGAAGAGAAAGGGGAGGTGGGGGTTTACACGTAAATGTGGGGGTGGAGGAGAGAGAAGATAAGGGTAATTTGGGGATAAATTTGAAAGTTTAGGTAGAATTTGTTTTCTTAAGTTGTAGGCAAAAGTCAATAAACTTAGTGTTGAATAGGTATTACTATTTCCTCAAAATTTATTGTAGGACACTTATTAGGGGACAAAAAAATAGAAAATGGGAACACTTATTGGGGGACGAAAATAGTAGTTGCTTTCTCGAATCTCGATTGATGTTATAGGATACTACTCCCTCTCCTAATAAATGCCTCAAGTTGATAAAATACACAAACCAATGAAATAAGTAAATTTACACAATTTGCCCTAATTATTACATAGGAAATTTGTAATGATTACATGGGTAAATATGGTAGTTTTGATTATTTTTTGTCTAGAAAAATGTAATGAGACACTTAATTAGGGATATAAATTTTTAAAGAAAGAAGCACTTATTGAAGGATGGAGAGAATAATTTTTCCCCTTTTCCTTTTTCTCGTTTTTTTCCCTCTTTGTTTTGTTTAATTAATCATTTGACTATATTGTATTTATAGGAGTATAATTGAAATCTTACTTTTATAAAAAAAAATAATAATAATAATAAATAAATAAAATAAACTTTAACATCCTCTTTTATGATAACAAAGCTTAGCACGTGTTTTGCATACTTATTTGTGTTATGAGCATGCAAAAATAGTCGACTACTTTATATTAGCGTCACACAAAAGATCATAGGTTTCTTATGAAGTAAATAATTATTCACGACCTAGATTTTGTTGCGGACTAATTATTTGAAAAGCTATATGTACTCTCTTTTTTTAAATGCATCAAACATGGTCACTGTGAGATTAATTCTTTTCTAGTGACTTATAATTAAAGATCTCAAATAATTTTATTTCTATATTATTTAATTATATATTAAGTATTTTTGGTAAGACACTTCCCCTCCAATCCAAGAGGTCGGGGGTTCGAGTTTTTTTTTTTTTTTTTTTTGAAGAAACATCAAATATATATATAAAATCAACCCCTTACGGGGGGAACAAAGTTTGTGTCGAGGATGAACCAAAAGTGTTCATCCTCCAAAGTACAACTCAATCATCTACAAAATAGAAGCCCGCTCAAGGGGGCATATATACAAACGAGCTAATCAGATCAAGAATGGGGTTCGACAAAAAATATGCACTAAAATCTAATTGTACAATCTGAAATTAGGATAACCAAACTGGTCCATCCGAACCAGAGACAAAAAAAAGCCTCGGGACTGAGCTGGTATCAAAGGTGGTCATCGTCTGAAGCCGATGACCGAGGTGCGCCATGTAGTCGGCCGGGGCGCGCCATGTAGTCGGTTCGAGTTACTCCGGGTGCGTGTGTGTGAGTGTGTTGTGTTTGCCTGATAAAAATAATAATAAATAAATAAATTATCGTGGGTGTGAGTAAGGCTTTAACTTAATATCCTCGATTTTTTTTTACAATAATATTATTTATATGATAAATAATATGATAGTTAAAAATTGTATCTTGATGCGCTGAGTTGGCAATATCCCCTAAAAAGGATTATTGGAGTGTTAAATTTTGCAAGTGAATACAATGAATTTCCATACGAATTGTAGTAGAATTAGCTCGGCAAGAGTCTACATAAGATATACACGTGGATTTTAATGTAAAAGAATATCTAAAACCCTACAAAATCGAGGGTTTTTTTTTTTCATTCAAATTTTCTAATTTCAGTTATACTTTGCTTTTGGAATTTTGTTTTATTATTTATTTACAAGTAATCCACACACACACACACACACATATTATTAGCAAACTATATTCATTTTTTTCATCAAATAATTATGCAAAGTAGAGAAGCATAAATTCAAGAACTAAAATTTCAAAAATTAATCTTAATTTGTTCAAAAAAAAAAATTAATCTTAATTAGAAGGAATATAGTCATCGTCTTTCTTGAGATTTTGCTAATCGCTGCAACCAACAAATTGATGCTAAATCCTATACTCTATACCCTAAACTCTGAATCTAAACCCTAAACTCAGAAATTTAAACCATAAATTCTAAATCTAAAATTCTAAACTGTAAAATATCTCAATTTAGTGAGAGAAAAAAAAACTGAAGAAGAAAGGTGATGGGGAGAGGGAAAGACAATAGCAGGCAACATAATGATGAGAGAGAGAAGCGGTTGGAGAGAGAGGCACATTTTACAGAAATTAAAAATTAATTAATTTGCTGACGTGGCCAGATGCTCACATGTCGTCTATCTTTTAATCGCTCAGCATATCAATTTTACATATATATATATATATATATATATATATATACATTGGGTACCAATTTGTAATTATACTTATGTTGGAATATTATGATGAAAATTGAAAATATTGAAATGTTGGTACAATAAATGATTATAATCTCAAAAGACAACTATTTATGAAGGAAATAAATCACAATTATTTGAGATAAATTTTGTATAAATTTTTAAGAATTCCTTATCGCGAATTAAATTGAACATATTAAATAACTGACTAATAAGGCAAATTCGTGAAAATATTATTATTATTTTTTATTTGCATGTGAATAAGGTAACGAGCTTGTCTCCGCACTTGGATGTTTGAGTATTATTATTTTGCACACTAAAACAAATGCCTCTACATTAATCGTGATCATCTTTTTTAACAAAAGATATTTTTATTTTTATTTTTTTTAGGGTAATTAACAAAAGATAATTAGGTGAAAGGTCTGGCATTCAGATTTTAATGTAAGAGAATACTAAAAGCGGAAAAAAAAAAAAAAAAATGAAGAAGAATAGGAGAGAAATAGGTAGGAACCTCACACCAGTCTCGCCCTTCTCTCTTAATGCAAGCACTCTTCCCTCCATACAGCCATTGTCATCTCTCTCGCTCGTCTTGTCTCTGGGAATTCTGCTTCGCACCTCAACTCTACGTAGGATTCATTTCGTGCTCGCTTTCCTATGCGAGTTCGTCTTCACGGTTAGCTCCATTTTTGTTTTCCTTGCTCTACCTAACTTTTTTCTTTTTTTAGTTTCATTTTCGATTATCCGTTTTTCCGGATCAGTATTATCGTGTGCTGCGCCTTGTATCTTTCGTTCTCGTTGAGTTCAGTAAGATGCGAGAGATTGTCGCCCCTCGTAGATGACATGTTTTTCTGCTGATTCTATGCGCCTATTTTTTGATTTTTTCATTTTCAGATTCTGAAACCTTCTTCTTCACAGATGGAAACTTTTTTTTTCGGTTTGTGTTTATTCTTTTTGTATTTCTTGGATGCATACCTTTTCTATTTTAACTTTTTAAGTAAGATAGCAACTGGATCGACCGTCTTACTTTATTCCAGAACCCTGAGTTGCTTTTTTTTGAGACAGTGTAGAGTATTTTCAGATTTGTCTCTAATTCTGAATGAGATCTGTAGTTGTAGATGGGTAGTAAAATTTTGACTTCAGCCATGCCTTTCCTTTGAATTTTAGATTTACAAGGTTTATTTTCTTTTCGAATTTGATGTGACGTGATTTGATGGACATAACTTAATAGTAGTTTGATGGTGAGAATGAGGTTTATGCCTTCCTTTATTGATTCCCTTTTCAACTGGTTTTTTCTTTCATTAGGTATGTGAGATCTCTAATTTAAATGCCGGTACATCACATGATGAGTGATTAATATGTGACTGATTTCAAAACGATTAGCCTTTATGCTTGGAATGAGTATGTGTTTATGTACTTTTATGCTTCTTTTATTTCAGATTTCGTATGATTTAATTATTTTCTAAGTATTAATTACTACTGGTGGTTTAATGTTTGAGTAAATGCCTTCAACATTCCAAACGACTTTTCCTTGCCTCTTTTCATGGTTGTATTAGAATCTTTCGCTTAGATCGTTGTTTAGCTATCAAAGGTATCTAGTTTAACGGTATACTTCTGGTTGGCTCTGTAGTAAAGGTAGTTTGCATATGCGTATTCGTGTGCATACCTTTGTGTTGTTTGCTTTGTTATAAATTAGCTATATATATTGTTATTAGCTAGAAACTGTTTTTCTCATTTTCTCTATTCTGTCTCTTGATCTGTAGATAGAAATGGAAAAAATGAAGGACCGTGGCAAACAACTACCTCCACCTCCTCCGTTGGTACCACCGAAATATGTACCGCAGAAAGTAGGAGCTAGGCTTCCCATGGCTAGGCCTGGAGATGGCTCTAGAGGACAAAGTATCCCACTCTTGGTTAACCATTTCAAAGTTTCTCTTACAGAACCTGATGCTGATGGCCACTTTTACCACTACAGTGTATACACATTGATAAACTCATTTTTTTGTCTTCATCATTATTATTGTAACAACTGTATAACATGCAAAATCATCATTATTATTACAGGTTTCAATCAAATATGAAGACGGTAGCCCTGTTGATGCTAAAGGCATCGGGAGAAGAATACTCGACAGAGTGCATGAAACCTATGCTACTGAGCTCGATGGAAAAAGGTTTGCATATGATGGTGAGAAGAGCTTGTTTACTATTGGTCCCTTGCCTCAAAACAAGCTCGACTTTACTGTGGTTTTGGATGAGGTCTCCTCAAATAGGTAAGTTTGTTCTACTAACAATTGTTCCTTTTAGCTCAATTTGAGATCCTTTTTACTCAAGTTGTGATGCTAAAATTTACAGGAACCCTGGGAGTGGGAGTCCTGGAGCTGATGGTAGCCCTGACGGCATTGATAGCAAACGTCTCCGCAGACAGCCTCGTTCAAAGACTTACACTGTCGCAATAAGCTATGCTGCAAAAATCCCAATGCAAGCCATTGCTAATGCACTTCGTGGACAAGATTCTGAGCACTTTCAAGAATCAGTGAGAGTATTAGATATCATTTTGAGACAGAATGCTGCTCAACAGTAAGAATTGTGATTTCTTTCTACGTTTCTTTTGTGATTCAAGATACTAATAATACTGTACTTGTTTATATTGTGTAGGGGGTGCCTCCTAGTGCGTCAGTCCTTTTTCCATAACGATGATAGGAACTTTGTGGACTTGGGAGGTGGAGTCTTTGGCTGCCGGGGCTTCCATTCAAGCTTTAGAGCAACACAGGGAGGTCTTTCATTGAATATGGGTGAGTCCTTACAATTTTTTCTTGTTATATATAAGAGTTCCCATTTCTTGAAATCTCATGCATGTTCCATTTCAGATGTATCAACCACCATGATTGTTAGGCCAGGACCAGTGATCGACGTTCTCCTGTTTAATCAAGACGTTAAACATCCTAGATTTATTGATTGGTTTAAGGTATGAACTGTTTTTCAGATTTAGTGACTGCTTGTGCTATTGCTCTATTCATTCTTCTTAACAGCCCGCCTATTGAAAACAGGCCAAGAGGACTTTGAAGAATCTTAGGGTGAAGGCAACTAATACCAACAGGGAATACAAGATTAGTGGGCTCAGTGACTTGATTTGCAAGGAGCAAACGTGAGATTATATTTTTTTATCTAATCACATGGTTTGGTGTCTAAGAGGTAGTGTGGCAATAATCTTCTAAGTTTCTTGTTTAGGTTCTCTTTCAAACAGAGAAGTGGAGGGAATGAAGCAAAGGAAGTAGAAATAACAGTATATGATTATTTTGTTGATTACCGCAAGATAAAGTTGACGGTTTCAGGGGAAATGCCATGTCTGAATGTTGGTAAACCAAAGCGTCCCACTTACATTCCTGTTGAGGTTTGTACTTCATGCAGACTGTGTCTTGAGTTCATTATATTCTTGGTGCAAAGTAATGATTCAAATTTCCTTCTCTTCCTATAGCTATGCTCCTTGGTACCCTTGCAACGTTATACCAAAGCTTTGTCCGTTTTTCAAAGGGCTTCACTTGTAGAAAAATCTCGGCAAAAGCCTCAGGAGAGAATGAGTGCCTTGAAAAATGTGAGATGTTCGATTAATTTCTCTTAGTAATGTTTTCCCTTATATTTGATCTTTAGCATTTAATTAATTCTTGAGCTGCATCTCTTAGGGTCTGGCTAGGAGCAACTATGCTGCTGACCCTCTTATTCAATCTTCTGGTATTGCAATCAGCACTGAGTTCACACGTGTGCAGGGACGTGTTCTGGCACCACCTAAGGTATTTGATGCAACATTTAGATTGTATCTTCCTTTGTAACGCAAGCATGTCTAGTACTATCTGTACCGTATTATTTGCAAACTGATACGTCATTAGTTAATCTTTCTTCAATCAGAGTTGAGACTTAAGATCTCACCTTTTATGTATGTTTTTCCTTGTGAAGGTCTATTAGCAAGACATACCATATTGTTAATCTAGTCGACTTTTCTGTCACAGCTGAGAGTTGGCAATGGAGAGGATTTTGCCCCCCGCAATGGGAGGTGGAACTTTAACCAGAAGGTATGGTCTCTTAAAACTTCATGCAAAATTTTATTAGAGGCAGCTCTGACTGAAGTTTTATTTGGCAGAAATTTGTTGAGCCTGTGAGGATTGAACGATGGGCTGTTGTGAATTTCTCTGCTCGTTGCAATTTGCAAAATTTATGCAAAGACTTGATTAGATGTTGCGAAATGAAAGGACTTGTGAGTATTTAGTTTGAAAATTATGATACCTTTTCTTTTCCCCTCTTAACATTACTCTTCATGTTTGTAGTACATGGCTCGTCCCTTGGTAATGATTGAGGAGAAAGCACAGTCAAGAAGCAGTCCTGCTCCTATCAGGGTAGATGAGATGATTGGCATGCTCATGTCAAAACTTCCAAAGAAACCTCAGTTTCTCCTCTGCGTTCTGCCACAGAAGAAAAACTCCGATCTCTATGGTTGAGTTTTGAAATATTCTTATTCTGTATATTTATGTTTGCTGATGAAACATACACTAAAATTCTTGTTCATTCTTTCTTGTTAAAGGCCCATGGAAGATGAAACTCCTTTCTGAACATGGTGTGGTGACTCAATGCATTGCTCCTGGCCCTGGACCGATCAAAGACCACTACTTAACCAATGTGCTGCTGAAAATCAATGCCAAGGAAAGTGCTGTTTTACTTTTCATTTTCTATCAATATTTATTCTTCACACCAGTTTATTAATTTTCTGGTTAAGCTTATGTTTGATTTCTTCTGCAACAGCTTGGTGGTCTGAATTCACTCTTAACTACGGAGCAAGCCCCTCCAAGGCCACTACCCCTGGTGTACCGTAAGCACACCCTTATTGTAGGAATGGATGTATCCCATGCTTCACCCGGTCGAGATGTTCCCTCTGTTGCTGCGGTAATATTCCTTCAAAATTTTAAATCATATTTGTTTATAAGAAATTAGGCTTGGTTATAAATCTGGTGTTCAATTGCTTGCCTACTGGAAAAACTAGGTTGTAAGCTCTAGGCAATGGCCTTTGATTTCAAAATTCCGAGCTGTAGTCCGTGCTCAATCAGCAAGATCTGAAATGATAGATGGTCTGTTCAAGCTTTCTGGTGGTAAGGATGTAGGCATTTTCAGGTACTTAGAACTCTATTTCTAATTTTCCATCACACTTGTTCAAAATCTTGGTGACACTTAATTGCACCTAGCAATTGTTAGTTCAGGATGGGAGAAGACGAAACTTTCTCAAATTGCATATTCCCTTTACCATTTGTTTTCCAGGGAGCTAGTAATGGACTTTGAAAAAACCTCTCGTAGGAAACCTGACCAGATAATCATATTTAGGTAATAGAAAGAAGTACTAATCACCCCTTTTTTCCGGTTTACTGATAAAGAAAAATGTATTTATGGATGTTTATCCTTAATATACTTGAATTGATCTTCATCCTTGTACTCTTATGAAATCTTGGCCTTTGAATGATGCAATATTCAGGGATGGAGTGAGCGAGTCTCAGTTCAACCAAGTGTTAAATATTGAGCTAGACCAGATTATCCAGGTCTCTTTTTTACCTTTCAAACTGTATCATTTTGGTTTTATTTGCTTTGGATAATATATAGGTTCTTATTCAGGCTTGCAATGAACTGGATGAGACTTGGAATCCCAAGTTTTTGCTGGCTGTGGCGCAAAAGAACCACCATACCAAGATTTTCCAAGCTAACTCTCCAGATAATGTCCCTCCAGGTTTATCCCTCAGCATTACATAATTAACTAAAACACAGTATGTATATATACTTAATATTTCTTTTCTGTGTTCATCAGGAACTGTGCTCGACAATGGAATCTGTCATCCCAAAAACAATGACTTCTACTTGTGTGCTCATGCTGGCATGATTGTGAGTTCCTATATATGCGTTTTCCTTCATTTAGAGACATCATTTACTAAGATATAGCTGAATTTGTTTATTACTGATGTACAGGGAACGACCCGGCCTACACACTATCACGTTTTATACGATGAGCTCGGCTACCATCCTGACGATTTTCAGGAGTTCGTTCTTTCGTTATCCTATGTGTAAGGACATATTTCAAGCTTTGAAGCTCTCTTGCAGCCTCTGAAAACGAATGTTTCTGCTTCTTCTCTAACTCATCATCATACATTCAGTAACATCAAAGTGCATTTGAATCTTGCAGGTACCAGAGAAGCACTACTGCCATCTCTGTAGGTAATAAACCAAATCACCCTTGTTCTACTACGATCTTTTCTCTTCAAGGCGTTTCAGCTATATAACCTGCTGTTATGGAAATCTTCTTATATTTTACTATTTTTTTTGGGAGCAAATAAGGAAATCTTCTTTCGCTTTGTCTCATAATGTTCTTTCATTACCTCCAAAGTTGTTTGTTCTTATGAGTTCCCATTTTGTGCAGTTGCTCCTATATGCTATGCACATCTTGCGGCTGCTCAGGTATCTCAGCTCATTAAGTTTGACGATTCCTCAGAGCGCTCATCGAGCCACAGTGGCGGAACAGCTCCAGATGTGCCCGAACTTCCAGTCCTGCATGAAGATATCCGCAGCACCATGTTCTTCTGCTGAGTATTATCTGAAAGGCTGCATGCACTTCCTTTTGATATGAAAGTTTGTTAACATACTGATCTACATTGCCTCTATTAGTACTATGTTCCACGACTGCTGTTTTTTGGTTTTAGGAAGACTGCTGTTTAAGCTGCTCACACGTTTGAACATTTCATTTGCTGCATAACTTTTGAGAGATGTTATCTTTGCTGGTCTGACATAGTGAATGCTACCCTTATACGGTGCCGCATGAGCTCTTTCATTTTGATACTATGAAAGAATTCAGACTAACATATATCAAAGATGAAAATGAATTTAGGGCGTTGAGATGAGAGCTCATGTAGTATACTCATCAACAAAAGCTCTGACTGAAATTTTATTTGGCAGAAATTAGTTGAACCTGTGAGGATTGGCCGATGGGCTGTTGCGAATTCTGCTCGTTGCATTTTGCCAAATTTGTGCAGGGACTCTGTTAAGTATATTTTGGTTTGCTGCCGAAAGCATACATTAAAATTGATGTTCATTCATTCTTGTTAAAGGCCTATGGAAGAAGAAACTCCTTTCTGAACTTGGTGACTCGATGCATTGCTCCTGGATATACTAAAATCACCCTTGTTTTACTCCATTCTTCAAAACTTGATGTTTATTCTTTCATTAGTTCGAAAGTTGATGTTTATTCTTTCATATTTATTCTTTCATTAGCTCGAAAGTTGATGTTTGTTCTTATACGAGATCTCATTTTGTAACAATAGCAGCGAAGCAAAGACCGCATAAAATCAGGAATTATCAGAGCAAGTAGCTCATTAACATAAGCTAAAAGCAAAGACAACATAAGTCTGTTAAACAAATCAAAAATTTTGAATTATTTCATGACATGTTCACTATATTCGTTCTACGACTGGCATTGGAGTGTCTGAGCTTATGAATAGCTAGTGTTCGATCTCACTAATATCTACAAACAAATGAGGCTGACCTACCAGAATCTGCCTAGCTTCAACATGAATGAATCACGTGCAGCAGTAATTCAAAGTGATCCATATGTTCCACAAGTTGCATCTAAGGCTATTCCTTAGGTACTGCTTATGAGGATGCAAAGTGATTTACAAATTATGTTAGAGAAGAATAGAAAATGTACCTAGATGTAACTACCGTAAATGGCTGCCACCATCCAACAACAATTTCTCGAAAAGGTTGACTGAACAATCCTTTGTTGGCTGCTACATGTACAATATGTTCTTTGACAAGTTCTTGCCAAAGACCTTAATAATGGCTGCATGCTGTACGAAACAAAATTCCTCAATCAAATTATGACAGTATTTCCTCATAACAATGTGCCTAAAGTAAATTGAAGGTTCAACATCAAGTATGAATAAGGAAACATGTAGAAAAGTAAATTGGAGGGATTTTGGCACACCGCACCGACCAATCTAGGTTTATTAGAAATATAGATTCACTATCTGAAAAAGCTAGGGATATATTACTTGCTAAATTTCTGAAATGGTATTGTAATTGCCACATTTCAAAAGCTGTACTATAATTGCAAATTGAGATGAAGCTTGTGATACAAAGGCTATCATATGTCTCGCTTTTCACCTAATTATCACATAATGGCAAATTGAGGTAAAGCTTGTGATACATATCACATAATGTTAAAGAAAGTACCAAATTTGGATTGACCATAGCCGTGTTCATGGTCCAATTAACTCACTGAACCATATTGAAACCAAGAGTTTGGTTAAAACCGAACAGAAGAGCAGTAAAAGGAAGTTGAGAGACGATCCCCGCCATTAGAGTTTAGGGTTTTGATGAAGACTAGACTGACATTAGTTTTATTTAATACTATTATATTAGAGGAACGATTCCACTTTATGTCAGCATGCTCCAAAACATGGTATGGGAATTGAATGTGTGAAGGGGTGTGACTGTGCATTTGGATGTATTGTCCGTGTGCCCATGCATGCCATGATAAGAGAGAAAAGCTTACTTATCATAGTTGCTCTCTGATATAAGCCATTGATCTTAACATTGACCCCAGAGTATCATTTGAAACTTGAAATTTGACCTCTGTTTCTCCAGTTGTGGAGGCATCCTGGAGCTGGAAGGCAAAAATACAATTACTTAGGATCAAATCATTAACCTAGCTTAAGTAACAGACTTAACAGAATAATCATAACACATTCTTTTTGGTTTGTTTTCTGTTAGGTATGGTGGGGGCAACTGGGCAAGTATAACTCCTATTCTTGCTAAAGGAGAGGATGGAAGCATAAATCAAATTAATCAAGTATAACTCCTATCGTTGCGCTCATGCGCTTTGTCCCTTCTCTTCAGCTTTCAATCATAAAACCAGAATGCAATGCAGCCTATCCAACTCGTCGACATTATCAAACTCTAAACTCATTATGGTTATACTTCTTCTAATTTCTAAAATCACCGAAATTGTCTATGACTCTGGCCAATTAACCTTGAAGAATCTCAACCTGAGCTTAAGCATTCAAACCGACCATAATCACAAATTTAGACTTTGCAGTGTAGGGCTGTGGCTGCAGGAATTCTTTTTCTGTGAACCTCATTGAGGTGTTTCAAGTTATTCCATTATATTTGTTCTTCTCCATCTTAACTCTTATCAGATCAGAAAAATAAAGCCTCGCTCCACAATACTTTTGATAGAAGTAGATCCCGCAGACACAAGAAATTACCTTTAGATTGATGACAGCAACCTTATTAGCTGGTGCTGAGAGCTGCTGACTTATGAAAGCCATGGATTTCAACATTGGCTCCAGCGTGATTCTGGTAAGTCTAAACTGCACCGCAGTTTCTCCTGAGGGAGCCTTGCCATAATCTTGGAGCTGCCTTGGGCAAACAAAACGGTAGATATAAGAGAAATGCACTCGACAAAGTTGTAATAAGGTATGATGAGATGAAAACAAAGAAACGGAACAAAAGGGAGAAAAAGAATATGAGAAGAAAAGAAAGATTTTGCACCAAAAGGAGATAACTGAAAGCTCATGACTAGACATGACGAATTTTCAGTTATAACACCACCATTATCAGAAACAACAAAGCAGCGGAATATAATGGCGTTTAATAAAGCAATGCACACCTTCAAATTGATAAGAGCCACTTTATCTTCGGGGTTTTTGTTCTCGATGACCCATGTCATGGTCTTAAAAGAAGTGAGAACCACCTACAAAGCAAAAACTAATAATAAGAAAAACACATAAATATCAAAGTACCACCAGCTAAAAATTTCAAATATGCATAGCAAATAATATTTCATACGGTATTATCAGCAAGAACACCATCGCGGTTTATAGCCAAAGGGGCCAACGTTGGCTGGCCCAAATCAGCAACCAAGGCTCCACCATCATTAAGATTAAAGCGATTAGGCAAAGCATCTTGCCAAGGCCATAATGATGGGATCATATCAGGAGTCATTATGGAAGCTTTCCTGCTACATGTATCCTGGACATTTCCACTGCTCTGACACATAGCAGGCTTTTTTTGTCCTACAACTTTTTTCACCAGGGCAATCTTCCTCATACCTTCTCGTAAAGCATCAACAGCAGCACTGTAAGTGTCTGCAGCGATGGCTCCTTCCTCTGCAAATTTTAGCGCTTCTCGACAGAGATTATTGAAACGAACTGTGAGAGATGACTCCACATAGACACCTGTATCTTGGTCATCCAACAAGCCAGCTCTAGCATTCCTGGTCCACCTCTTTAATATGTACTGAGATGGAATAGTGAGAACATTTGTGACAGTAAAGACGGTGAATATGTGTCTACATAGCACCCCTGAATACTCAAACATCTGGCAACTGCAACTTGCATTCATTTCTGAAAAATCTAACATGACGATGTAAGCCTTGTGATCATGCTCATACTTAGCCACCCTAAATTTACTTAATGTACCATCACCATCAATCTTACTGGCAGTGTGTACAAAAGTTTCAACAAGTTCTTCTTGAAACTTTTCAAAAACCTTTTTTGTATATAAATTAGCTGCTTGTTGCTCCATTGGAGATGGTGTCTTGAGTACAGGAGTTGTACTAATTGTGTAGTAATCTGCTTCTATTTCCCTTTCTAAGCAATTCTCCAAAGCCAGTTCATACTGCTTGAAGAACATGGGTATTGTCGTCTGATGGTTCACATAACCATCAAAGAAGGAGCCTACTCCATGGTTTGATGAAAGTGCAGCAAAAAAAGTGTCACGAAAATAAACAGGAGCCCACTGCTTCCTAGCATTATATACAGCTTGAAGCCACTCATTTTTTCGGATATCGTACTTGTCAAGTATAGAACTCCATGATGATTCAAAATCCTCAATTGTCTCGGAGAAGTTGATGCAGCCATAAAGCTCTCCATAAAAAGAAGGATGAGCAAGGTATATGTGAGCCAATCTTTCTTGGCCTTCTCTTAAGATGTGCCACTTGCAAATGCAATGACGAGTTCCTGGGAACACCTGATTAACTGCTACCTTTATGGCTCTATCTTGGTCAGTTGTGATGGATACAGGAGGGCGGTTATTCATAGCAGACAGCCAAGTCTTGAACACCCAAGCAAAGGAAGCCTCTGATTCATCCAAAAGAAGTGCACAGCCAAATAAAACAGTTTGTCCATGATTGTTTACTCCAGTGAAGGGAGCAAACGGAACCTGAAACTGATTTGGTCTGTACATTGTATCAAAAGTAACTGCATCACCAAAGTGACTGTAAGCTGACCTTGACCTCGCATCAGCCCAGAAAACATTGGTCATGCGATTTTCATCATCAAGCTGTATTGCATAATAGAATCCAGGGTTTTCAGCCTGTATCTTCCTGAAATAAGTGAGAAGACTATGAGCATCTCTTCCTAGAGCTCTTCTTCGACTAGAAGGTTGAATATACTGGAGAGGCATCACCGGAACAGAACTTGTAGTGGCACGATTTGTTTCCATGCAGGATGCAGTCCGACCAACTGAGTTTGTTTCCGCGGGTGACATATTCTTTGCAACGGCATTTGCCTCTATAGGTGATGTGTTCCTCATGACTAAATTGGAATCATAAAATACATGGTTCCCATCCACAGAAACCATAATATCGTTTTGGTTATCAGCTATCTCAGGTAGGACATTTTTCGTTGCACCAGCAAAATGCCTGCGCGGTCTAAGGAAATGCACCTTGCTGGGGCTTACAGTAGAATGATTGTGATCCTCTACAAACTTTGTCACAACCCAAGTGTTAGAATCTCGCCTCTCTATCTGAAGCATGGCATTGCAGCTCTCAACATTCTTTCTCTTGAAAACCTCTCTGGAGCATATAAATTCCCAAGAAACAATTGGACCATCAGGCTTGTCACGGGTATATTGACCAACATGAGTGCTGAAACCTACTTGCCTGGCATATGCATCATACAAATCCTTGGCAGCTTCTTGAGATGCAAACTCCATACCGATATACGGTGTCTTATTCTCAGTGTCAGCTTGACTGGTAGAAAGTCCACTTGCATTTTCAGCCCCATCATCTCCATGTTGGGTTAGAACTTCACTACTCTTTTGCCTTTTCTCCATATCTACCTCCACAGCTTCATCACCCATCTCATCAAACAGATAATACCAGGGAAAGGTTCTAAAGTTTGTTGGATTATCTAGTAAGCTAACCCGTGGTGGGTGCAGAGGGAGGAGATTATCACTAGCTTCAATAAAAGGGATCTGCAAATATTGACAAGGCCCATGGTAAAGCAACTATTTTCAACCATAAGAACGGTTTATTCCTCTATTTGCTCATAGAAAGACCTACATCCATGTTAAATAAAGAAAGATAGCAGGAAGTTCTCTAAAATTGACAAAAACTATACACCTTCATGAAGAATGCTAGTAACAACAAAATACACTTCATTTTTAATTTAATGAGTCAGAACCGACAGAATGAGATAGATTCACCCTTCAGTTCCAAATTCGGTTATTTCAATAAAGTTTCCACATATCAAATTCGCTCGATATACACTTGCTTTCGATTAATTGCCTGAATAGTCTAACAAATTAGAAAACAGTAATCAAATGACCATGAATTTCTGGTGGTATCAAAAATTCACAACGACACTGCCAGCACAGGATTAGCTTATTCTTGACGGATCAGTGAGCCCTCAAGCAGCCAAAATGCGTTCAATTTCTCAATCGAATGGGCAACACACAAATTTCAACAGCACAAATTAAAGATAAAAGCCATTGTCTTTGAGAATTTAACAAAATTGCTGACCTGAATTTTCCACTCTGAGAATTGCAACACTTCAATTATTCCATCACCGAATCAATTTGTTCTCTCCCTCAGTCGCACACACTCCGCTGTGTAATTTTGGGAGAAGATTTTTCCGTTTTCCGTTTGCGTTCTGTTCTCAGTTGCTGAGTGTGTCTGTATATTTGACGGAGAATCCCTCGTACGTTAACGGAAGGAGTATAATTCAAACAGATAATTGAACGATCGACGTTATAATGAAGGTTTCTTTGTTTATAATTCCACTTCTTTAGTGTAAAAAACTAATCATGAATATTATATGAAAAAAGTTATTTTAATTATGAATAATAATTATAGTTGTAATTACCTTAACAATTTGTTAAAATTTTCATTATACACCTCATTTAGTTGTTGTGTCATGCATTTAGCCGTCATCACAAACTAAAAATTTGAGATCATTCACGAGATTGCAATGTACTACTTACAACTAATTATAGTTAATCTCAATTCTACGCTCGAAATAAGTTAGGGATGAAAGAATGAAGATTGGATTTTTTGAGAGGAGATTTGTAAGGAAAGAGCATGCCCTAATGAGCTTGTACTAGAGATGGTGTTAATATATATATTTAAGGGGAAATTTATTGGGATTCATCTGATTATAATAAGTTTTAAGTGTTTTCATTAGATCTCAAAATTCTTGTAGTCTTACTGGGAAGACGCACGTGGCAAATGTATGAACTCCTTAAGGGTGTTTGGTTAGTGCAATTAGATAATTTTAATCTTATGGAACAATGTTTAGTTTGGTGGACAAGATATAAGATTTAATCTTATGACATTGTCACATTTTTTTTATTAGGCAAACACAACACACACACACACTCACACACGCACCCGAGGTGTCTCGAACCCCCGACTTCTTGGTTGGAGGGGAAGCGTCTTACCAACTGAGCTGCGCTTTATTGACAACATTGCCACATATGATCAATCATGGGTTCTCTTGTTTTTTTAGTTATGGCATCACTTACGACTAATTAATCTTGAATGATTCAATATTGGGCTAATTCTAAATTGAGTGTAATACCTTCAACCAAACACCCCTCTTATATACATTCAGTTCACAAATCGAGTGTTGTAAATTCGATTGTGTTGTATGATCAAGTTTACTGATAATCTTAGCTCATTAATCTATGGTCAGTAATCTGCCATCAACAAACGGAGAAGAAAGACATCAAGAAGTTCAAATCTCGAATTTATGAAATAATCTTAAAATCAGTACTCCCTACGTCTCATCGATCTTGACATATTTTTATCAAATTTAATCTATTACTACTATAATAAAATGTACTAAGATAGATGAGATATGGAGAGTAAAATTCACGATATTGTGAGTTCTGAATTCATGAATTCAACTAAAGATGCGGAAATGCAGTTTAGAAATATATATATTTTTAGAAAAACTAATTTTTATTTTGAGTGACTGAATTTTATTTTGTCTATTTGAAAATAAACAACCCGGTTTCCTTTGTATTGACTATTGACCATACAAAACTATCCATCCCTTGTTTCAATTTGTTGTGAAAAGCTTGTTTCATCCATCCCTTGTTTCAATTTGTGAGAAGCTTGTTGAGTTCAAAAAAAACAATAAGATATCATTATTATTGGCGTTTCAACATCACGTTAGCATAATTGCATAATTCAAGAGGACATAAAATGACGAAAACACCCCCTACCAACCCCACCCAACCCCCCAACCGCTAAAAGCCTATAAGTAAACTTCCCTCCATTGACGACCTTCTCAACTCTCACCAATCCTTTCACCAACTCTACCCAACTTCACTCATGGCAGCTCTCCTCATCCTCCCCCTCCTCCTCTCCCTCCCCGCCATCTTCCTCCTCCTCACCCACCTCTACCACCGCTTCCGCTTCCGCCTCCCTCCTGGCCCGCGCCCCTTCCCGATCGTCGGCAACCTCTACGACATCAAGCCAGTCCGCTTCCGCTGCTTCGCCGAGTGGGCCCAGTCGTACGGGCCCATCATATCCGTGTGGTTCGGCTCCACCCTAAATGTCGTCGTTTCCAACACCGAGTTGGCCAAAGAGGTCCTCAAAGAGAAGGATCAGCAGCTGGCCGACCGTCACCGCAGCCGCTCCGCCGCCAAGTTTAGCCGGGACGGCCAGGATCTGATTTGGGCCGACTACGGCCCGCACTACGTCAAGGTCAGGAAAGTGTGCACGTTGGAGCTGTTTTCCCCCAAGCGCCTTGAAGCTTTGAGGCCTATTAGGGAGGATGAAGTCTCCGCCATGGTTGAATCCATTTACAACGACTGCACTGCTACTGGTATGCTTATCAATTTCTCTTTCCCTTAGAATTCTATATCTGCTCGTGATTGGCGGTTGAATTGTCAATTATGTTAATCATTTTAGCAATGAATTCTAGAATACATCAATTGTTAATTCTGGCGCTGGAAATTGTTTCGATGCTTGAAATTTGGGCATTCCTGTACAGTGAATTTTGTCATGATTTCGATTTCCGATTGATAGTAATCTGTATACAGATCGTGTATACATGGTGATTGCATGTTCTCATTTAAATGTGAAGAATTTTTGCAGTAAACTAGGGAAATTTCAGTCATTCACTGAATGAAAGGGTAATGAATTATACTTATCAGTATGCAATTTAAAATGCCAGTCTTTCCTCTTCTTGAATGAGTCAAAATTTGACTGTGATTTGATGACTATGTCAATGAGTACATGATAGATTGAAAGTCCTAATTTCGTTTTCGGGTAACCTAGTTGTGTTGATGAAATATATAGAATTTACTCATTGATTATGTTCATTTGCTGAGTCATTGAACAGGGAAATTAGACATATTTCTCTACTCATTTGTCATTTTATATTAAGAGCTATTGAATATTATTAGAATTTTGGAATCTTGTAATCACCGGAGGTTTGAAAATTATATATTCATAATAATCTAACTCAGGCCTGGAGATCCTTGAAAACTGAAGTTTAATTTGGCATCCTGGTAACTTGTGATTTGATAAAATTCGTTGAAATTGTACAGATAATTCAGGGAAGAGCCTGCTGGTTAAGAAGTATCTTGGAGCTGTGGCATTTAACAACATTACTAGACTTGCATTCGGGAAGCGGTTTGTGAATTCTGAAGGGATAATTGACAAACAAGGGCAGGAATTCAAGGCCATTGTTTCCAATGGATTAAAGCTTGGTGCATCCCTAGCTATGGCTGAGCATATTGAATGGCTTCGTTGGATGTTCCCATTGGATGAAGATGCATTTGCCAAACATGGAGCACGCAGGGACAAACTTACTCGTGAGATTATGGAAGAGCACACACGTGCTCGCCAACAAAGTGGAGGAGCCAAGGAACACTTTTTTGATGCTTTGCTATCTCTAAAAGATAAATATGATCTCAGTGAGGATACTATTATTGGCCTTCTCTGGGTGAGTCTGCATTTATACGAGCAATTTATGCAGTTTTTTGAAGTTACTTTTTCAATTATGAAGTTAACATATTTTTCAAAAATTTGATGAATTGATGAGCACACATCTAAATGAGCATGCACATTTGAAGCTCTTGTCTTTTACTTGTATGCTGTTTTCACAAAATAAGCAGAGAAGACGAGGGTCTTCTGTTGATTGGCATGAAAGCATTGTCCTAATTCTATTGACAAAAATTGCAGGACATGATCACTGCTGGGATGGACACAACTGCAATAACTGTTGAATGGGCCATGGCCGAGTTGATCAAGAATCCAAGGGTCCAACAAAAGGCTCAGGAGGAGCTAGACCGTGTAATTGGCTATGAACGTGTACTAACTGAACCCGACTTCTCAAACCTTCCCTATCTGCAATGCATAGCCAAGGAAGCACTGAGGTTGCATCCTCCGACCCCTCTCATGCTCCCTCATCGTTCCAACACCAACGTGAAGATTGGTGGCTACGACATTCCCAAGGGATCAAACGTGCATGTGAATGTATGGGCAGTGGCACGTGATCCTGCTGTATGGAAGAATGCCTCAGAATTCAGGCCCGAGAGGTTTCTTGAGGAAGATGTTGATATGAAGGGACACGATTTTCGTCTTCTTCCCTTCGGTGCTGGGAGAAGAGTATGCCCAGGTGCCCAATTGGGTATCAATCTAGTCACATCTATGTTAGGACACCTCTTGCACCACTTCAACTGGGCTCCTCCCGAGGGGAAGAGCACAGAAGAAATCGACATGGGAGAGAACCCCGGTATTGTAACCTACATGCGAACTCCGTTGGAGGCAGTACCTACGCCTAGATTACCATCGAATTTGTACAAGCGTATTGCTGTGGACATGTAAAAGTATTGCTGGTTTTGCCTTAAATAGTTGATCAGTTGAGATTTGTGTTTGAATCAGGACTCTTTCCTTTGGAATCTTCTCTTGCCTTCTTTGATGAACTTCCACTACATCTATTTGATGTCTAAAAATGTTTGTATTGATAGCAAAAGTGAATCACATTATCTTATGCCCATCTGGTAATTGCTGAGGATTTTTTTGATTAATTTCCTAGTGTTCAGCTGCATGATCAAATTTTAAGCAGGGAAGTAGTTCATATGTTTATACATAGTTTATAGTCAAAAAAACCTTCTTTTTTTTTTTTCTGAGAAAATAGTCAAATAAGTCTTTTTTTTTTAAAGAAAAAATAGTCATTTTCACATTGTAATCACCTTTTGGGTTAAAGTAACTATTTTTTGTTTTTTGGTCAGAGTTAAAGTAACTAATTGTTCATTGTAAAAAAAAAAAAAAAAAAGGTACCTAATCAGTCTTAATAAAATTAATGCTAAACATATAATTTTAAATAATATTATTTTTGTATCCAATTTAAGTATTTGATTATGGTAATTTGAAATATATTTTGAATAAAAATATACTTTTATTAAATTACAATAGAATTTAAATAAACAGAATAAAAAATAATAATCTACTCAATACGATAGATTATTATTTAAATCAAATTATACCGGATGATTCATCAAGTGAAATATAAATAACTCAAAATACAAAAGAATTCAATTATAAAAATTGAGTGAAATGGATATAAATCACGCCTGACGTGGCTCTCAAGACTCAATCATATTCATTCCTCTAAAATCAAATTCACAACTGAATTTAATTTTGTTTTTCTTGTGAATTTTTTTCATGCACATCTCCATCTGCATTGCCTCCGGTGTCTTTCTCTGTCGGCCCGCCATCCCCTCCGTTCCGGCCAATGCCACCCTTCACTCCTCATCATATTTTATACAGTATCTTTCATTATTTGCAAAAAAATCAACGTTTTAAAACTCCACATATCTTTATTTTATTTATCAAATATCAGGACATGTCAACTCTAAAACATAAATCTCAAATTATTATAACTAAAATTAAAATACTTAAGAAAATATTGTCTATGTCCCTAATATATGTGTGAAAATTTTCTTTCTAAGAGTCATTCATATGTGTACATGTTATTACCTAAAATAAAAATTATTCATTTACATCATTTTAATTTGAAACCCTTATATTGCACTTTATTTACAAATAAAATCATTTGGGCCAACCATAATATATCTCAATAACTTATCATTACTTCTCTGTCACATGCTAATTCTCTCATTTTATTATTTTATACCTCACATATATTCAATAAAAATTGACAATTAGCATGGGACGGAGGGAGCATTCACAAACGACAATATATCACGAACGGAAGGAGTACTTATATATTCTAATATTAATATTTAACCAACAAGAGATTGAAATTAAAGAAAAAGTAATACCTAATTAAAATAAAAAAAAAAACTTAAGTAGTATAATACGTAGTAGTATCATATTGAAGAAGAAACTAACTACCACATTAAGTCAAACCGTACAAAGCACTTGAACTAATAAACACAAACTTAACTGTACTAAATAAAATAGTAGCAAAACATCGTGCCTTCCATCACTTAAACATATTGGTTTACACTTCCACCACAAATCAATGTCCACCTTCATCAATTACACCACATATATATAATACATATATACAAATTTATTCTTCAACTCCATCCATCTTCACAAATTGAAAATGCCAACACCCAAACACAAACCTTCCACCCCCAAGCGTCCGCCGCAGCCACCCACCAATGCGGTGGCGCCGGACCAATCTCCGAGCAGGCCCCAAGTCTCCCTCGAACAACCCTCCCACAAGAAAAACCCCTCAAAGTCCACCAAACTCTTCCGGCGAGTCAAGTCCGTGTTCCGGTCATTCCCGGTGATCAACCCGCCGTGCAAGATGCCGGTCCCGATCCGCAACCACCACGAGGGCCACATCCACGGCGGGAAGCAGATGACCGGAACCCTATTCGGCCACCGGAAGTCCCGGGTGAATCTAGCGATTCAAGAGAACCCGAGGTGCCTGCCGTTGGTGGTGCTGGAGCTGTCGATACAGACGGGGAAGCTGCTGCAGGATATGGGGGTGGGGCTGGTGAGGATCGCCCTCGAGAGCGAGAAGAATCCGTCGGAGAAGATGAAGCTCATCGACGAGCCGATATGGACCATGTACTGCAACGGCAAGAAAGTGGGGTACGCCGTCAAGAGAGAGGCGACGGAGGATGACTTGAAGGTCATGCAGATGCTGCATGCCGCCTCCATAGGAGCCGGGGTGCTGCCACCCGTGGACGGCGCCGCCGCCGCCGGGGAGGGGGAGCTGACTTACATGCGGGCGCACTTTGAGAGGGTTGTGGGGTCCAGAGACTCCGAGACGTATTATATGATGAACCCTGATGGGAATAGTGGGCCCGAGCTCAGTATCTTCTTTGTTAGAGTTTGAACTTTATTTTAACATATAACTATGTGTATGTATGATTATGAATTAATATATTCTCAAGACCTACTACATTTATAGAAACGTTAATCCCACATATAAAGTAACACTCATCAATTTTACTTACGTACTAAAAATTAAGAGAAGTCTTCATCATCTTCCTCATCAAGCTAGCTAACTAATGACACTAATTAAATAATTCAAAGAAATTAAAATAATCGTATTATTCCTTAGATAATATAATATGGAGAGAGTGCATTAGGCAGAATTAAGTAGTTGGTGAGAAAGAAGCCCATTGGAAGTATTGGCAAAGGGCACCTCTTGCAGCAGTCCAGTTTCCACATCCAAAGAAGATGCTGCCCTGCTTAGGACCAGGTTTCCTCACTATCCCTTTGCTACTTTTCACCCCACAGTAACAAAAGGGAAGCTGGTGCTGCCTTTGGGCCCGCGGTGCAACGAACACCGGCTTCTCCGGATTCAGGCTCGACTCGTCCCCACAGCTGAGTGAGTTGGTGATGGAGAATTTGAAGCCTCTGTGCATGAGCAAAGACAGAAGGCAGGCAGTGTTTCGAGCATCGTCTAGACCGCAGTGAGCCCGACCTTGCCACGATAGCCCAGCCTTCTCAACTGCCTCTTTCAGGTTGCACCTTCCCCCTCCGAACACCTCGCGGAAAGGGACTCGCAAATTGATCCATCTAGTCACACAGACAAACTTACCAATCATGCAATATACAATTTACACCATCTTAGCTAGATTAACATTCGGGGTTAATTAATACTACTTTCACTTTCTATTTGTAGTTACACGAATTCATAGGGTAGAATCACATGATGCTATAATACAGACCTGTTGAAATAAGGAGGCTTTCTAATTCTTTTGAAGCGGCATTCTGATTCTAGCATCACTTGGCAATCCCAATCTGACCATGTTACTACAGCAAAGTTGGTGTTCTTTATTCCTTTCTTTTCAAGCCATTTGTCATGGCTAAGAAGAGCTTCACTTAGTGTAACTCCTCGGTCAACCTAAAAGAAAAGGGCCACAAGATCCGGAATTAAATACAATTGAATAGAAACCTTAAACCTTAACTAACTAGATGAACACTAAAGCAAGTATAGGATACAGTCAAGCATCAAGCTCTTCCAGTTTCACATACCCGCCCATTTAAGTTCGACAAATAAATCATCATATAGTATTGAAACTATTTTCACAAATTACAACTAATATCCTTATTGTCAATCACATGCTTCTTCACAAGGTGGCATGAATGTTAGTATAATGCATGGGCATTAGAAAGTAGTCCTTTCTTAACCTGTAGATTCAATATTTCTGCAGCTATCATACCAATTCCATAAAAACAAGGCGTTAGGTTTTGAGGATTTCCAGTAAGTGCACTGGAGATAAGAGTATGAAACTAGTAGCTTATCCATCTAATGAATAGAAATTTTGTCTGCAGATCAAGTAGAGAGAATCACACATTTCTCTAGCACAAACTCTGACAATAGTCCAGACATTATTAAAACACACACGCGCACACACACACACACACACACACAAATACAATTACATTCATCGAAGAAGGCTGAATACGCTTACAAACCTGGACTTGCTGTATGCCAGTAAGATCTTTGCAGAAATCAGTGAGGTGTTGATTGCAAGTTGGCCGAACATATGTCTGGAAGCTATCTTCTAGTTGTCCAGTAATGCTGCTGACTATTACAGATGGAAACTCAATTATTTCTTGTGGATAAGGAACTCTTTCTTTGTCACATGTGGCCTCAAAGTCGATGACAACAAAATATTGAAAATCTTGGAATTGTTTATCATGTAGATAACTCTGAGCCATCATGTGTAGTGGGGCACGCTGAAATCTGTAATTCAGTGCAAAAGGGTGAAAATGGGTGTGAAAGACATTGAGTTGGCGCATAAGAGCATTGTTACAGCCAGGATTCCTAGACCATTTGCCAAAATCGTGATAATATATGGGCCTCTTTGTAGATTCTTCTGAAGGTTCGACTGGCTCACTGCTTAAGGGGCAATCTTGATCTACAGCACCAGCACCTGATTGAGCATGGTTATCATCTGGCAACTCCGAAAAGCCTTCAAATAAGGTCGCTTTGTGCGGTGGAGAGCAGAAGTAACCTTTAGTTTGATATTTTTTTATTGATGTCTCACGGTTACTCTGCATAGCATCTGCATTTCAGGAAAAAAAGCCGATGATGGCATTAGTTCAACAGTATGACATGCATAAATCGTAATAGGGTCCAAATTCTACAAGCTAGCACAGACTACACAAGCCATTTGACGTCACAAAAGTAGAGACGATGATAAGATAATGTGAGTAATTAAGTAATCTTAAACACATTTATTGAGTACTCTCACAAAAATTGAACTTTGAGATGCTCTACTTTGCTGGAACTTTACATTTTTACAGCATCTATCTTAAAGAACAACTACATATAAATCTGTCTAGAAGACACTCAGAAATAGACAGATTATATAACAATTCTTGAGAAACAAAAGTCCCGTAAATAGAAGACCATTATTGATGAGAACAAGAAACTAACTATCTCCAATAATTATGTGCACGAACCATAAACAAAAGCACATTGAAATTTCGGGGGCTACGAGTCACTTCAAAACTTTCTTCCTCCTACTTAATCCTTCAGCATTTGTATCCTTCAAACCCTCTATCTTCTTGTTAAGTATCTCTTGACGAACTTACGGCCATTCTTTAACTATATTCCGAGAGACAGATATGACTAGACCACAGATATCATAAACAAATTGTGGATAAGAGAAACATGCTAGCCAATAGCCTTACGTAACAGACAAACTCTTACATCAATATTACTATGTACAGCACTAAACTAATTAACCACTACCAGCAAATGTTGATTTCCACATAATTTTTACCATTTCCAAGTTAAACATGATCTAATCACTCTCTCACACATGCATTATACATGAATAGAAACGTGGATCCTAAGCCCTCCATAAAAAGTTTTAACAAATATACACAATTCCACTCCCACAAATTCTGACAGATATACCAAATCAAGGAAATCAATAACAACGATCGCCTCTAAATTACATGAGATAGTTGAAGTTTTATCTAATCAAATCCCCATGGCAAAATCACCAAAAATATTCAAAAGAAAAAAAACCGGACGAATACGGAAAAAATTCGAACGAACCAATTAACATTCGGTAAGCGATCCCCAGTAACGGAAGCAGAAACACAAATGAAAGATAGAAGATACCTTTATTATCCAACGAAATCATCATGCATACGAAAGCTACGAAGAAGATCGGGAGAAAAGCACATGAAATCTCACTCTAAAATTGCACTGCAAAAACAAAATTCATCAGAATACATGGATCACTGCAACCTTACATTACATACATATATAATAAAAGATGTAAAAGAAGGGCAGAGGTACCAACCTTGTTGTTGGCGCTGCGATTTGCGTAGAGAGAGAGCGTTTGCTGCTGGCATTGAGGCAAATAAAAGGATGTGTATTATGTTTTGGCGTTTGCCTAATATTTTATTCTAATATTATTTTAATACTCTTTTATTAGATGCGTATATTATATTACTCCCTCCATTTTATGGAGAGTGACCACTTTACTTTTGGAACTTCTGGCGTCGTAGTATCCCGTAAAAGAAAGAAATCTTCAAAAATCCATTTTAAAACCTATCATTTTGAAGCGTGAAAAAACGTGTCAGAAGTTCCAAAAGCAAAGTGTCTCTCCATGAAATAGAGGGAGTATAATGTAAATATATATTAGGCGGTAAATTTCAATCGCAAAATATAACAATTGCTACAGAAGTGAATTTGGTGTGAGGAAAATTGTGTGCAAGTGCAACATAGATTTATTTAAAAGGCCAACCTTTTAAGGCAATTATTCTCAATAATAGTATGATTAAAATTAAATGTTTAACTATTTTTAGGAGTTTATCCAGGTCGAATCCAAAATATAGGTTGGCTATCAATCTGGAACCCACAAGACAAAGAATATATATTTATTAGGATCCAAATATTCAATATTAAACTATATAAATCATCTAAATTCGTATTTATTTTTATATAATTATCAATAATTTCTTATTAAATTTGATTGGAAATAAATATGAGAAATACGGACTGATAATTATATACTCAGAAATATTGGGTTGTTTTTTTTTTTCCTTCATATTTTCACTAATATTCTTCTTTTTTTTATTAGGTTACTTTTAATTATGCTTTAATAATTTTATATTTTTTTACAACTCAATGTATGTACAATTATATGTGATAAAAAAGGAATTCGATAATCCAAAATGGATGAAAAATAACCTCACACTAATAATTAAATTACATAAATTAGCTAAAAGCAAAAACATTATAATAGTATGTTGGAGATGAATCGCTAATTCTGTAGTAGTACAATTTTAGTGCTCAAGTTTCTCTTCTTTTTTCTTTTTCTTTTTTTTTTTTTGTTTTTTTTGTTTTGTTTTTGTTTTTGTGTGTGTGTGTCAAATTAGAGATGGTCCTAAGGAGAAAATAACAATTAGCAAACCATAAAGAATAAAATTCAAGAAAATTGAGATGTCCTGAAACAAAACGCAATTATAATCGACTCATAATTCCCTTTGGGCAACACACCCAAGCAATGTAATGACGCTTCATCCAGTTCAGCGAGAAATCTTATTCACAAGCTAAATCGTGAACGTTTTCAAAGTTTCGCGTATAAATAATGGCGAAATCAACCATAGGTTTCGACCGGTCGAACCGGTTCATTCGCACTTAAATGATTGGATTAGGCTGCAAGGCTTTTTGCACAAGCTCAGCTTGCTCCTTAACATGAACTTGGTAAAAGCCAGTAGCTGTAGCTGCAGACGGGCCACGACCAGCGTACTTGACGTCTTCAATGGTACCTCTGTCGAGAGCTTTCATCGCAGTTCCAAGACGTGGTAAAATGTAGCTGTATGCTCCCATGTTCATTGGCTCTTCTTGACACCACACGATCTCCGCATCTGAAACGAGCAGTCATTTCATATGATAATCCGTACGTAGATTAAACAGCATTCATTGTATATATGCAAGTTTAGAAGACATACTTGGATATCTCTTCAGTTCACGCTGGATAAGATCATAAGGGAAGGGACAAAGCTGCTCAACCCTACAGATTGCGACGTCTTTTCCCTCCACCTTTTTCCTCTGCTCATCAAGCTCATAATAAACCTGCAAAGAAATAATGATCGAAGAACATTTGACTCTCAAGCATTTACTTGGACACCATACTTCTTCTATCAGGGGTGGTAGAGCGAGAGAATTAGGAAAGAAGAATATCTCGTACCTTTCCAGAGCAAAGAACCAAACGTCTAATACCCTCTTCAAGATCTGAGTGATCGTTTTGGTCCTTTATCAGACGCTTAAATCTTGTTCCTTGCTTGTCAAAACCTGGGTGTCCTTGAACATCATCAAACTCGGACAAATTTGATTTGCAGTCCTTGTGACGAAGTAAATTCTTTGGGGACATTACAATAAGAGGCTTGCGGAATTCCCTATGAATCTAAAACAAAAATGCGAAATGTGAGAAACTATATCAGCTTCAAATTCTTAGGAGATTTAGCGAGTTATAGAACACTTACTTGACGCCGCAAGACATGGAAATAATTTGCAGGAGTAGTAACATTAACCACCTGCCAATTGCATTCCTGAATCTGAGTCCTAAGGGTAGGGTCCATCTCAGGGATAACATAGGGATGATCATCACTCATCTGTATTGTAACAAGAAAGGTCAGCATTTCAGTTCCTCAATAAACAAATAAACAAAAAAATCATTTACCAAGACGAGTATCACAAGAAAAGTTCACAAAGTCAGTAGAAGAATCATAAAGCAATACCTGAAGGAAACGCTCCAAACGAGCACTTGAGTGTTCAGGACCTTGACCATCATATCCATGAGGTAGTAGGACAACTAATCCAGTTTGACGCAGCCATTTTGCCTCCCCACTGCTAAGGAATTGGTCAAATATCACCTGAGCCCCATTGGAAAAGTCACCAAATTGGGCTTCCCAGATAACCAGCGAATTGGGATTTTCCATTGAATAACCTAATTCAAAACCCAAGACTCCAAACTCCGAAAGAGAGCTGGAAATGGGTGATGTCGAATAGTAAATGTTAGAATTTTCTCATGCTCATAAACTAGATCCGAAGAATCAAGAAAGCGCTTATTTGCTGTATCATCTAAAAAACACATAACCTGTGGTTCTTATTTGCTTGCTAAATAGTAGTATATGCCAACAAAAAAAATTGTCCAGAGACATAGGAAATATGTATGGACGCTCTCTTCCTTTGCATGTAAATTATGGAGAAAGTTCAAATAGTGTATGTAATAGAACAAGAAATTTTGGCATGTGGCAGAACTGATACAGAGACCTCAAGTAAGAAGTTTCTAACAAGTAGTTGATCCCAGTCACCTCCATGGAAAAGAAGTAAATATCCCACTAAATCTTGGTAGTTCAGCTCACTTAGTTTCCATAACATCAGAAACGTATTCTTATGAAAAAATCTAACCAAATATACTTCACTTGAAAAATAACAGTTCAACCAGAACACGTATCTTGTTAGAATGTGAGTGTGTGTGAGTGTGTGTTTGCAGCAGAAATAGGAACATAAAATACCTGTTGCTAACAGTAAACGTCTCTTCGTTTTGGTTCATCATAACATGATCTAAGGGGCAGTATTTTTCCCCTGTTTCTTGATCATGTAAAACAGAATGCCTATGGCTGAAGGTACCTCGCTCAACATCCTGCCCACTCAACCTGACATGATTTCCCTCAACCAACAAGGTTGCAAAAGCAAGTGCTTCTCCCATTGCCCAGTCAATGCCCTCACCTGTTTCAATCATCTTTGCACGTTCTTCAAAGATCCTCTTCACTGCTCTGTGAGGTTTAAAGGTTTCTGGCAAAGTTGTGACGGCCTTGCCAACATTTTTCAAAATCTCAGGTTTTACTCTGCAAATAAAAACATACTAGCATCACAAATTGAAACAAGCAACAAAATATGGCATCAGAAGATCTATTTGAGGTAAATTTACCCAGTATTACGTATGCGAGAAAGCTGTTCTGGAGACTTAAAACCACCCCAGTAAGCTGAAAGCCAGTCCCTTTTCTGTGTCACGTGGTCTTTGCTGGCCATAAATTCTTCGTTGAGAATTGAAAGGACTTTGCTGGTTAATTTATCAATGTCTTCTTTTGTAGCCAGACCAGATTCTAGAAGTTTTTTTTGGTAAATCTCTAGTGCTGAAGGATGATTCCGAATGATCTAGAAAATCATGAAAATGTTATACTAAGAAGCTTCTTGCGTAACTGAATGGAAAAGCTGAATGATGGATGTCAAGAAGGAATGATAACAAAGCTTTTGAAATTAAATAGGAAGAGCAGATCTAGATTCAAAGAAAGTAGTAGAAGAAAATTAACAGCATGAACCTTATACATGAATACTGGGTATCAGGAAGAAAGAGAACAAAGCTTCGGAGCAGGTTGAAAAGAAACTGTAAAAGAAGCTGATCTTGATATCACACAAAACTAGAAAAATATAATTCACAGCATGTACCTTATACATCTTCGGTTGAGTGAATGATGGTTCATCGATTTCATTGTGGCCAAATCGACGATAGCAGACAATGTCAACAACAACATCTGTATGGAATGTTTGACGCCACTCAGCTGCAAGTTCACAGACATGGACAACTGCTTCTACGTCATCACCGTTGACATGGAAAATCGGAGCACTCAAAGCTTTCGCGACGTCAGTACAATACTGGGAAGACCTTCCTGATTGTGGGTCAGTAGTGAACGCCACTTGATTGTTAACAACAATATGGATGGTACCCCCAGTAGTGTAGTTTGGAAGAGCACTAAGATGCAAGGTTTCATAGACAACACCCTGTCCAGCAAAACTACCATCACCGTGAATCAAAATTCCCATGTTCTTTGTTCTGTCCTCATCATTAGAATAATACTGCTTAGCTCTTGTTTTTCCAATTACAACAGGATCCACTGCTTCCAAGTGGCTGGGATTTGCTAGCAGTGACAAGTGAATTCTCTTGCCTCCCCTTGTTGGCCTGTCATAAGAAGTTCCCAAGTGATATTTAACATCACCAGTTCCGGTGTAAAGGCCAACCTCATCCACAGGTTTCGTACCACCACTAAATTCGTTAAAGATCAGTCTGAGAGGTTTCCTCACAACATTACCCAAAACATTCAACCTCCCTCTATGTGACATCCCAATCACTATGCTCTCCACTCCAAGATCTGCAGACCTATCAAACATTTCTTTCATGCCAGGAATTAAAGTCTCACAACCTTCAAGCCCAAACCTCTTGGCTGCAGTCCACTTGGCAGCTAAGAAATTCTCAAATTGGGTACTCCAAATAAGCCGGTCGAGAATCACCTCACGCCTCTGGCTACTGTACTGGGTTGATGTTGGAGTCTCGATCTTGTCTCTCAGCCAGTTACATTTTTCTCGATCAGCTATGTGCATGTACTCGTAGCCTATGTTTCCACAATAAGCCTGTTCGAGTCTTTTCAATATTGCCCTCAGGGTTTGCACTGGACGATTCTCAGACAAGAACCCAGCCATTCTCCAAACACCAATGAAGAATTCCCTATCCAGATCAGCTTCTGAAAAACCAGTAAAGTCCCGGATCAAGATCATCAGTAACGGGCCTCTCTTCCAAGTTTAATGGATCCAATTTGGCTTTCAAGTGACCATAAACCTGGTAAGCTCTCACAAGTAACAACAGCCGCATACTTTCTTGAATAGTTTGCCCTGAAATCCCGGGTGAGGTGGCAGCCTGTCCTACAAAGTTCCTGAAGAAGTTGTCCCATGATTCATCAACACTATTAGGGTCTTGCTCCCAAGCCCTCTGGAGCTCTTCCAGGTAAACACTGCTAGTCCCATCCAAGAAGCTGTCAGTCAACCTTGAGAGTGGAACTGGACGAGGAACAGGTGCAGATTGCGCCTTCGACCTAAAAACTGTAGAGTGGAAATATCGATTTCCAGCAGAAATGGTCCTTGTCCGGGTTGAATATGAACAACTCTGCGCTAAAGTTCTCTTAATGGCATGCTTTGCTACGCTAGACCCCAATCTAAACCAGCCCATTGCTATTAACAGAATCTAAACAAATCTATCAACCAATATCGAAATTCAGCCTTTTCCCAAGAAGATTATGCAATAGGCGCCCTCAATCCATCGCCATCACAACCTAATCAACAGATGAACACTGGTAAATGCATAGAAACAACATGTAAGCAGAAGAAACACAATTTCCGTAAACATTCAGCCTAGCAAAATTCTCTCACCACAGCGAATCGGGAAGCATACCAGTTTATAAATTAATTTCCTAGAGCAATCAACCAAATTGAAACTATCACAACAGAGTACATTTGAAAAAAGCAAAGGACAGAAAAACACGGTTATATTGCAACAGTTTGTCAACTATCAAAAAGTGCTGCACAATCAATAAACTAAAGATTCTAACAATCCTTGGTATGGGAACTGTTTTATTATAAGAAAATTGTAAGATTTGAAGAAAAACTAACATGAAATTTTGAGGTAAATCAACATCACAACTGCCAGTAACAATCCTTGATATAGGAACTGTTTTACTACAGATTCTGTCACAACTGCAGAACAAGCAATTCCATACCTCAATTGCGAGAAGATGGGTCAGAGCCCTCAAATCTAGATGATTGATCTTTTTTTGGTTTTTTTTCTTTCTTTGAATTTTGTTTTTCCAGTTTTCGATTTTTTCTTTTCTTTTTTCCTTTATTTGACTGAATTGAATTCAGTAGGCCCTTTCAGAGCTTCTGGAGATGCCTTGCTTTTCTGTTGATATTTTTTCTTTTACATTTTTCACTACGTACTGTACTTTTTAATTTTACTATGTGTACCATCCAATATTGTTTAAATTTTACTATGTGTACCATCCAAATACTATTAAATTAATCTTCGCTCGTTTGGAAAAAAACTAAAACTAATCTTTCCTTAAAAAGCGTTTCTAAAGCATGGTTACATCTTTTGTTTAAAAAATAAAAATAAGCAAATTTACATAAATTAAAGTTTTTTTGTTGGATATTTTTCTTTTTTCACTTCTCACTACTTTTCTTTTAGATTTTCTTTTCACTATTTTTATGTATATCTAACATTTTCGCTTCAAAAATGTTTCTTGAGCAAAGCTTACATCAATTAAAGATTCGACCATGGTCACCAAAGAAAACTCTTACCAACTGAGGTGTACTTTGATCTCTTGTATTTACAAAAGTTCTAATTCTTTAAAAATAATAATTAAAAAAAATCTAAATTATTTAAAAAAAAAGTGTTTTTTTTAATATATGATGTTTAGTTCATTTATTATATCTAAAAGCAATTAATTTATCTATAAAAAAAAAGAAATTAATGTAGTGGTACTCCCAATAAATTAAAGATACGTAATGACGTGATATTTTGATTAATTCAGCAGAAACACGTATACACAATAGGAACCGTTTCTTCGTTCTAAATTCTAATTAATGTTGTTGAGAGAAAATCAAATCAAATAGTACTATTTTTATTCTATTTTCATTAATACTTTTCATTTTTTCCAGATTTTCGCATTGTTATTTTTTAGTGAATATACCTCCGTAGTTTGAAAAAAGCCATCACAAGTTAGCAATGCATTATTCTGAAATAAACACTCGAAAATACCAAAAGAAGATCAGTGTATACAATTCTATACATAGATGTTCCTATGCACAAAAACAAGTATATCCACGAAACGATTTAAGAATTTAGAAATGATTTAGAGGATTTAATCACTCATATTTATCAATGTCTTTGAAAGATGTCATTAAGTAGACGTATATAAATTATTACATATGTTTTGAATATGATTCATATAATCCCAATTGTTTTTTTTTTTTTTCAATGAAGCCATACCCTAAAATATCTCAGTTTCAGTCTAATACAGTACCACGATTTGCTACCTTTTAATTGAATCAAAATTCAAGAAAGTCAACTCAAAGGCAAATACATCTCTTATCAACTAACCCCTTGACTCTATACTGTAACACTGTAATAAACTACGGAGTATTAAAAACGCGAATTAGTTAATTGCAATACATTACAACATCAAGGCTTCACCTTAATTGCACAAATGAAATGATCAGTTCTCATTTTAGAAGAATTTAATTATCACAAGATAAACCAGCAAAAATTAGTTAATATGGAAAATTTGCGCCGGCCAGTTACGTTTTCTACCTCCAGGGTCGATTCCAGAAAGTTCCATTGAAATGTCGATGCTACGATGTTTAACAGATCGGACAACACTGACACGAGCTTGTATTCTTGCAGCAGGACACTCGTCTGTACCAACTGGTCCAACTTTCTCACCAACAAAGCTCGAGGCCATTGCAATTGGTTCTCGAAAAGTGAGGATAGTCTGTGACCAATGGGTGCTTGGACCATAGGGTGATGTGGACAATATCACAGGCTTATCGCGACAAAACCTCTCAGAAAATGCAGTGTCGAACCATACTACAACTCCATAACACCAAGTGACTGATTTAGAATCTAGGGAGTTGTTCGATTGAGACATCACTGTTGGTTCCAGTTCGACTATGGCTGTAAAATCCATGTGCTTTGATTGCATGGTGACCAGGTCGAATGTCTGAAAGTGAGATACATTTTAGATCAGACTGAGAAGTAAAGAACGAAAAATTGACAGAAATAGAGAGATTTAGTCTCGGAACATAAACGAATCTCACAACCAATTTGGTTCATAGATAACATGTAGCTAAGCCTATAGCTACATATCCTCCCTAACTTTGTAGTGAAAAGAGTATAAAGATAAACAAGTGAAAACAAAGTATTTTTCAGTCCTATATGATTCCACTTCCACAGCATTCTTGCGCTCAATCACCTTAGCTGGAAGCTATTATGGACTGGGATATTCGTGATGTGGTGATTGGTGCCTCAAATATTCCATGACATGAATATAATAAATGCATTAGTTTTCTAGGACATTTCTTACTCTACACTATATTTTTACAAGTTCTGGGTGAAGCGTTCAACCTCCTAGTGTGATAGCTTTTGCTGTAGTTTTCTATTGGTTTTAGGATTTACCTATTTATTTCTACATGAATTTCTTCTAGGATTCCTACTTATAATTGATTGCATAATTTGGTTCAGTGAACAAGGGTGGGTCACCAGAGTTATGGATTAAGCCATGTATATTTTACAGGAGGTTCACTTGAAATGACAAAAGCATGCATGACAGGTGGCAGGAGCTCAAAGCACATTCTGGCAACAAGAGCTCAGACCATCAACGATTAGGCAGAACAAAGTCGTGAAATAAATCTTCTAGTAATTTATCATAATGACAATCATTGTTTGGATGAGGAATCCTATTCCAGAACTTATGAAGCTTTCTACCCTCAGCAAGTTCCTGGTGAACACATAAAAGAAGACATTGAACACAAACCTGAAGAACTTTTGTGTTCGTAACAATATGAGAACTATCAATGACATCAACAATGGGAATGCCGGCAGAATCCTCAGCAACCTCCCGCCCAATACGAGACATATTGAATCCATATACATTCTCCCAGAAAGGAAGACTGGTAGCTTCTCTACCAAACCCAGCTAAAAACTGCATGCACAGGAGGGAGGAGCTAGAGTGAAAGGAAAAAATCTAAATATAGAAGCAACAAAAGTTGAGTGTGAAGACTAAGTAGAGAAATGAGGAAAGCTGACCCACCATAGTAGCTGTGTCAGGAAGGATAGCACCGCCAGGCTTTAACCACTTATCTCGTGCAAAGAGTACAGAGGCAAGCATCGACTCATAAAGCAGGCAATAGCCCATCCATTCACTCACTAACACATCAACACTTTGAGATGGGATGTTCTCAGCACTGTCAAGCTCTTCAACCATACCCTGAACCACTACAATTGATCCATTTTGTTTACTGCCGTCACTTGATGTTCCACTTGACAGAAGATTATTATCTCCTGCAATCTGTACCAACTTAAATTATAAGATGCATACTATTAAAACAATCTCAGAGAACTTTCATAATAGATCAAAGAAAAGTTAACCTGGGTAGCCACTGCAGCCATTTTCTCACTAGCTTCAACAGCAATCACCCTTGAAGCTCCTGCTTGAGCTGCAAAAAGGCTGTAAAATATAGAAATAAATATTAAGGAAACAAAGAGGAAAGGACAAAAACTCAGATACAAAGAACAATATAAACAGTAGAAAATCTGTGCAGAATAGGAATTCTAGGACACCTTGTAATGCATGACAAACACAATCTATCTTAAGAGATAAATACATCAGGAAATCAATCGATTGCATTACTTAACTTAGATTGTCCTGTATACCTGATCCAAAGATAAAGTAAGATGCTTAGGGGAACATAACATAATATTATTTTGAGCAAACATATTTCTTCTCTATCTATCTCTCGTCTTTTGCAACTATTATTAATTTTTTGAGGGCTTCATTTCCATACATTATTATCTGACTGGGGATAGCTTTGAATCACAGTACAAGTGAAGATTTTAGAAGTCAGTGTAAATATATTCCATATTCTTTAAATACGTGCATCTGATCCAAATATCCACAGAATTCATCCTGCATTTTCATCATAACATCAAACATTCAATTCAATCCAGGTTTCCATCTTGTAATCAAATAATTAAAGAAATTATGTAAAACCAGATATAAGTTCATAATATTCCAACCTCAGAATGCCTGTTCCGCAGCCAACATCCATAACAACTGCGTTTTTTAAAAGAGAAGGATTTTCCAAAAGGGCTTGTCTATAAGCATCTGTCCTAACCTGCAAAAGATCCTTAATATCTCAACAAAATGATCAAGACTTAAACAAATAGATATGCTTAGATCACATCCAAAGTTGTCTTTCCAAACATAGACTTGGTGTTACCTTATCACTTATCATTTCCTTATGGATTCCAAATGAACTGTATGAGCCAAAATAACTTTTATTGACATTCGTCATCTCTTTTGCTCCAATCTTTGTTGAAGGATAAGAGTCTGTCTTATTTTTCCCATTTACGTTGGACAAAATGCCACCTGCTGCATTGTTTGCGTCATCTACCATTAGGCTTTTTGTATCTTCAGAAGAAGATGATTTATTATCTTTGCCCCCATTATCGCATGGAACTACGAGCTCAGATGCACTCTCATCGTTAATATCAATACGCTCAAATTGAGATAAATATAACTCCATCTCGTTTATGTCAGTATACATGTTATCACACTCCTCATCTACATCATCCTCGCCAAAACTGTATAACAAGGAATCATCTTGTAGAAAAGGATTGAGATACCTATCATCATCCCATGGAAACCTGTTGCCATCAAAACTTACTGCCTTGTGTAAATGCTTCTGCAATTCTGCCTTGGACGAACACGCCATCCCACAACTCCAACATTTATTTACTGCTACCTGATAAGAAGAAGAGGAGGAAATTATCCAAGTACAGAGATGTAGCCAACTTATTCAACCATGCATCCTAACCAAACAATCTAGAATATTTATTAAAGTAGATATAGTGTAATACTGGTAGTGGTAACAGTACTCTGTTTACCATTTGCTTGAAATCTACCATGAAAAATACTATAGCTAAGCACTCTCAATTTTTATATATAAACAGGTAAACACATAAATTAAAGACTAAATGGATAACATAATTCATAATTTTCCATGAATTAAAGCACATAGAGGAACACTAGATAAATGTGTACCTGAGACCTAACGTAATTGATGAGCTTGAGACATTTATAGAAATCCAAGTTATAAGCTTTCTTAATTTCGTTAAAATCAAACGTGTGTGCCGATGCGCAGTGGTCGAAGAGTGAACTGCACGAACTGTACGAAGAATCACAGAAGAGGCAGAGCATCTGAGGGTTGGAACAATCCTCCTCTTCGGCGTCTCCTCCGTCATTCCAATCGTCCCAATTCTCATCCTGCAACTCTTCTTCTTCATCATCGGAGTCTGTGTAATGCCGTTTTGCATTGCCATTTTCTTCTGCCTGGTGCGTCGCCATTGACAAAATGCTCAGAAGAGTTCGTTAAACCCTAAACCCTATTGAGAATTCAAATTTGGTTCGTTTCCTAATGAGATTATATAGATTTGGGCTTTGGAGCTACTCGGGCTGAGCCCTTTGAAATTATTATTCCCAACTTATAGGTCGGGCTGGCCCACCAGATTTAGGGCTTAACCAACATAGGTTTCTCCTTTCTTTTTTCTTTTTTTGAGGTTTTGGAAGTTGTTCATAGTTTGGCAAATTATTCTAGAATTGTTTTTCAATCCTATTATACCTTTTGATGATCGAAAAATATTTTCAAAATCAGCCTTTTTTTGTGAAATTCTTTAAATACTGCTAACTTTGGAAATATTTTTAACGTGTATAATCATCCGACCATGCCATGAAAGATGCACCACAAAAATACAATATATAATCTGAATTGGTTCATACCTCATGCCAAACTTATATTTTGTCAAAACTAAGGCTATTCTATTCAAAGAATTATACCAAAACACATTCCAACCATAACAAAATAAGTCCAAAGGTTGAAAACCCTACTCAAAAACTACAAAGTTGTACAATTCCTTTGGATTCCAACTCTCAAAGGGGTTGTATGCGTCCCTACAAAATATAACAAACTTTTCTGTTTCATACGATGTGTATTGTTATTTTCTTAATATTGTTTAGAATTCAATTCGATTTCAATTTTCAATTCTTCTATCTCATAAGCCCATAGATTATTATTATTTTTTTCAAGCATTTTCGAACGTCTTAATGATGAGTTTTAAAATAATTTTTTAAATAATTTTTCTTTTACGGGATATTACAAGTGTTGTAGTATTCCGTAAAAGAAAAAAAAAATAAAAAGTTATTTTAAATAAAGACGCTCGAAAACGCTTGAAAAAATTATTAAAAAAAGTGTAACAACTTGAAAAGAACAGAGGTAGTATTAAGCAAATAACCATCACGAAAAAAAAAAAAAGAGCAGTCGAAATTGTCCGCTCGAAACGAACAACTTTCCCAATATTTCATATTTTATCGAGTTATTATTCTACAATGTAGAAAGAATCAGATCCCTCAATTTTCCCTCAATTTCCCGTACTTATACATAATCAAAAGGCTTCACAAATAAATCTATAAACATACCAATAATATCACCGCACGTGTACATAAAAATAACATTTAATTTCCCTAGTCGCCGAAGGCTGCGCACGTGAGGATTATCTTTATCGTCAGCCTCTCCGAGTCATGTTCGCTAGTCAACTTTACCCCAATCAATGTCAAAAGTTATCATTGTCCGAATTATTAATATATATATATATATATATATAGAGAAATGATATGTTAATCACCTCTCGGTGGACATCATCGTCATTTGCTCACTTGAGCATTACTTTGTTCAATTTTTTTGATTGTTTTATATTTTAGTAGTACCTTAAAAATTAATATTAAAATTATTAAATCTAAAAATCAAAGCTCGATTTATTCTTTTTTATTTTTAATTTCAAAAAATGAGTAATAATACAAATCGAGCTTTGATTTTGATTTATTTTTTAGATTTTATGATTTATATATTAATTTCTCAAGTATTAGAATATAAAATAATCAAAAAAATAAAATAAAATAATATCAAAGTAATAAAATGACAAATGTGCTCACTGGAGGTGCACGAAAGGGGAATAACATATCATATATATATATATATATATATATAATAATAGATATCATACATATATGGTAGCATCGTGAATGTTCTCCTATTCACCGTGGACACACTTAATGTACTGACGATTGACGTGAGAGTGTTATGTTAATAATTTTTCCCTTATGGTTAAATAGTTTTAACAAAGTTTAATTTTTTTAATATATATAGTTATATTTATAAGATACATTAATAATATTTTTTTCTTAAATATAATACAGTCACCTCAACCGATAGGCACATTAAGTATGTCACGTTAGATTTAGTAGCATTACCCATGGTAGCATAGAAGTCTATGTGCTTGCGGGTCATCCAAGCATCTATACGGAAACTTCTATTTATTCCCCTTTTCCTCCAACCTTCCTATCTCCTTTTCACTTTTGCAATCTTTCTTCATTTTATTCAATCTTCAACACCTTCCAAGAAACACCCCTTTTGTGGATTACTTAATCATATGTCCCCACACACACACTTAGGTAACTATATATACCATCCCTCACCCCATAAATCTTAACAAAATCTTTGTCCCATCATCATTAAAATTTGCAAGAAATCAAATTCCAAAAGATGAACGGCGACCGGAGCGTGGCGAGACTAGTGAAGAAAGGGAAGAAAACGAGGAACGACCCTCTCAAAGTAGTGTACATCTCTAGCCCCATGAAGGTCAAGACTAGCGCCTCGAGGTTTAGGTCGCTCGTGCAACAACTCACGGGAAAGAACTCCGATATATCGCAATATATGGATGACAACATCAACAACAACGGAGGAGCCAGAGACTTTTATCATGAGATTGATTGCGAAGATCGGTCATTAGCTAAGGAGACTTATTCGTCCATCTCTGCAGACGATACGCCTTCTAGCTCCGACTCCTTGCCCGGGGCTATTGATATAAATGCCTTTACATCTCAAATGAGAGAGCAATTCGAATTCTCGGGGGTATTTTCGTCCGATTCCTTTTACGACCCTTCGCAGCTGGATGTTCTAGGCAGCTTCGATGAATTGATATAATTTTTTGTATTTTTTTTGTGCTATATGTATCATATATTCATCATATGTTTATATACAAACTTGTAGGGAAATATTGCTTAGCGGTAGCTGGAATTAGGTGTTCTTGTATTCACTTACGAAAAATATCTAATTTTTAGAGTTATCAAGAATCAATCATTTTCTCTATCTTTGATTATACTTTTTTGTCTATAATATTTTAAGCAAGTGTGGTGGGGCAGTGGGGCTACATATATGCCTATTGGGAAGCAGTTCATTCCAACACACAAACTATATCTCATCTTTCCTTAAAATAAATAAATTAAAAAAAAAACAACGTGCGGAACTTACGAGTATGACGAAGAGTTGCCAGCTGTATTGAAAGATGAGATAATCTTACAAAAATGAATAGTAGTATATTATTAACATCCACATTAACATTAGTTGAACTGTCATGTTAACAATCTGAAACTGAAACTGCAAATGTAATCAAAATACACTTTCATAAACTCCCACACATAAATTCACAACACTTACAACACAATGTTGTTCATTTTACAGAGAAATGAGCAAAACAAATTGGTGTCCATAGTAGTCTTTGAGATGCATAACGACAACAGATGAATATTAAAAATAAAAAAAAAATTAAAAATAAAAATAAATCTCACCATACAATTAAACCAAAAAAAAGTCGAACCATTCATGTGTGGACTGGACATTAAAGTGGCTGTTATTTATTGTTGTCTTCTTCCTTTCCTTTTCTTTTTTCAGGAAAAAAAGGCATAAAATAAAATGATAGTTTAATTCATAATTTTGCTTAAATGTAGAAGTACAATGTATACATTAGTACTTAATTATTTGTTCCAAAGTCTGGTATATTGTGGTCAATTACTTATCATATTTGCTATGATGACCTATAACATTTATTTCTATTTGAAGCATGAAATTGAAAAATAACGTACGGAACTTATGAGTATGACGAAGAGTTGCCAGCTGTAATTAAATATGAGATAATCTTGAAAAATGAATATAGTATTAACATTGAAGAAATTCTAGAAGCAGATAATCTTAGGTCAATTACATGAACTTTGACGAAGAATTATATGATTATAATAATAATAATTATGACTATTACTGTATTATATAATATTAACATTGAAGACATTCTAGAAGCAGACTACCTATCATTGTGCATCACTGATGATGTATCCACTGTTAATACGAGAGTTCGTCAAAGTAAAGAACTTAGCATATAAAAATTAAATTAGTAGTAACTATTAAAAATGTTAATTTTTTTCTGGAAATAATTCACATGGCAATGCATTTTAGCAGTAACTATTGAAAATGTTAATCGGTTGGTTTCATATAAGGGTGATGAATTTTATTAAATGTTGATCGGGACAGAGCTAAATCAAATGGGTTGATTCGGCCATGAGATTTCATGAGTTTCATCGATTCGAATTCTCTATTCATTTTCAGTATGACATCACTGATTGCATCGATGGATGGTCGTCACTCGTACTGTTAGTTCCAAGCAAAATTATACTGCCCATAACATCCACATTAGCATTAGTAGAACTGTCAAATTAACAATCTGAAACTGAAACTACAAATGTAATCAAAATACACTTTCATAAACTCCCACACATAAATTCTTAACACTTGCAACACAATGCTGTTCATTTTACAAAGAAATGAGCAAAAGAAATTGGTGTTCATAGTAGTCTTTGACTCTTTGATGAATATTAGGCTATGCAGACTTACCTTGTAGACGGAGCGTGAAGACGTGTAACGATAAGAGAAGCGCTTTCAAATTTTCTCTGGCCGAAGCATCAACCAAGTTACCATCACTGTCAAATGGAGCAGGAGACTGAAATGCGTTGAGGAAAAAACTCCGGTTTGTTAATGAAATGAAGATCTAAGTAGATGCCTATCTGGCGGAGATGATACTGAGATCGCCCTCCGCCAAATCCGCCTCCGGTGCTCACAATTGCAGCAGCCTTATCAGCCCACACATTCGGGGGCCGAGATGCCCAATCAATCGAATTCTTCAGAGGTCCTACCTCAATCAAAAACCAAAAATGCCAATTTTATCATTTCCCACATACAAGTACCTTGCATAGATTAATTTGAGACAAAATTACAACTGAAATGCCATCATTAGTTCACAGAGCAAACTCAAGAGCATAAGGGCTTGTTCAGTAGGCCCTATAAGTCAAGCTAAGATAACTTTTCTAGGCTTAATTAGTAGGCCATTTAAGTCAAGCTAAGATAATACGAGAAGAAGGGTACCGGTGACGGAGTAGTTGTACTCCGGAGAAGCAAAGAGTACACCGTCAGCGGCATCGATCTTCTGCCGGAAAGCCTCCACAGCAGGCGGATAAGTTCCATTGACTTCAAGATCGGTGTTCAAGAATGGCAATTCTGATATATCTACATACTCTACCTCCAACCCTTTTACTGCTTCGATATATCGATCGCTGATCAACCAATCCAAAACCAAAAAAAAAAACAACATTATCCAAACAAAATATCCTAATACTACCATGTTCAATAATTTCAAAATTAGCCACACATCTAGTTCCACAAATATTGTACCACAATCGAATCAAATTTACTAATTTGATCACTCCAAATTGGGGCAAACTGTTACGTTAGGGGGCATACTACTATTGGATTGAAAATATAAAACACAATAAAAGTTTAATATTTGAAAAACTTGACGAAAACAGCCTTTTCAAGAATTAGAGCAAATGTGAATTACTTTTTCCATCAAAACATATTCCTCTCTCTCTCTCTCTCTCTTTTCCCCTCAGAAGTTCTATTTGAAATTTGCCCAAATGCAATCTTAGGCCTAGCAGCATACAATTAATTATAGCTAGAGTTCAAATGGTAGAAACCGTAGAATAATTATATACTCCTTTTAATTATTCTTTAAATGTATATGTATCCAACTTAGCCATATGTACAAAATTAGTGAATGTAAATGTAGAGAGAGAAGTGGAGAGCGAATATTCACCTGCGCGGAGGAGACCCCTATTGTAGGAACCTTTGCGGAGGGAACCGCAGAGAGCGGCGACTTTGATAACTGGAGAAGATGTGGCTGCAGCCACCACCGCCACCGCCATCGATGTTAACGAGTACATTCCAAAGAAATACTAAAATAAAGTGTATTATGTGGTTTGGAAAAGAATATAATATGATAGTAGTACCTCTGAATTGGGAATTACTGGGCTGGAAGAAATAGATACAGAAAGTTTTCGGTAAATACTGTCGGTGTTGCAAATTTATGCACGTGTTTTGTCTTAGTCATTCACCCTCCAATCCCAAAATGTACTATCATTTGTCTAAAGACGATTCTGAACCTCACGATGCCAATCAAAATTTTGGTCCGTGATTTATTATTCTCGGCAAAGTATACTGTATTTATTTGATTCCCATGATGATGAACAAATTTTGAACGGTACGAATTTGTAATGCACTTCACGTTTGGTGGAGGAATAGTACTCTCTCTCTCTCCTCTCTCTCATTTTCCTTTGGTCTGTTATTATTTTACACTTAGTTTATATTTAACTTATATTATTTATAGCTTCCATGTTTGAACATTTAGGATGTAAACCAGATTAATTTGTTGTTTATGCAACTGCTCCCTTGTCATTTTCATAAACCTTAAAAATTTGCTGGATTTTATGCACATCCATGAAATAACGAGTCTCGTAGTTTACTTGAAAAGTAGTATTTTTTAAATAAAAAAAAAAAACAGAGTTTATTGATGACTGGACCATCTTGGTACATGGTTACGCAAAGACAGAAAGGGTGATTCTAGTAAAGTTGTTTTTAATTTTTAGTTTCATTTCATTATTTGAATTTTCATTAGGACCTTTTTGAGAGAAAATCCTATTTCATACGAACATTAGTTCCATGCAAAATTATGTCAAACCAAAACATCCACATTAGCATAAGTAGAACTGTCAAACAGTCAGAAAAATGAAAATACAGTGCAATCAATATACACTTTCATGAACTCCCGCACATAATTCGTAACACACAATGTTATTCAATCAATATCGCCGTAAATCTTAAACGGCGCAGAACACATGCAAATGACATTTTACAGATAAATGAGAATAGCGAATTGACGTTCGAAGTAGTCTTTGGGATACACAACAACAGGGCCGCGAAGTGCAATAGAGGATGGCCTGTCTATGCAGACTTACCTTGGAGACGAAGTGTGAAGGCGTATAAGGATAAGAGAACTGCTTTCAACTTTTCCTTGGCGGAATCATCAACCAAGTTACCTTCTTTATCGAATGGAGCAGGAGGCTGAAATGCATTGAGGAAAAACTCTGGTTTGTTAATGAAATGAAGATCTAAGAACACGCCTATCTGGCGGAGATGATAGTGAGATCGCCCTCCGCCAAAACCGCCCCCAGTGCTCACAATTGCAGCAGCTTTACCAGCCCACACATTTGGTGGCCGAGATGCCCAATCAATGGCATTTTTTAGAGGTCCTAGCCAAATCAAAAACAAAAATGATAATTTTATTATGCACATTCATGTACTCAAATGTGGAATATTAAGCATTTTAAGTTCACTATTAAAAAAATTTACACGTGCAACTAGAGAACAATTCACTAAAGCAATTGAACATGATTGCTCACTGATCATCTCCCACTCAACAAAAGGGATTATATTGGCAGAACATTTCACCATAAAGACATTGCAAGTGATCTCAAAAAGTCGACATTGCAAGGCATCCTTCCATATCAAACCATGCACAAATAATTTCTCAGGAATTCTAATCAAAACATCACTGAACTTCAAACTTGAAATATTCCTTAGAATTGCACCAATGTTAACATTTTCCATCTTTTGACTACTGACTATATTTTAATGAGACGGGCAGAGCATTATCATGATGCAATCATGCAAGTCTCATGATCACCATGGAATCTTTATCAATTAGGTGAAACTATTAGATAACGATATACGTGAGCTAAATTAGAATCCGTAAAGTAGGATATGGTATACGAATTCACACAACCACTGCTTTGTCACTCTTGGGGAGTGCGGTTGCTTTGAATTTTACAAACTGATTGTATCATCTTCCATTCTTTATATCACAAATTATGATAGTAGGGAGGAAAAAGAATCCGGGACCTGAATTTTCAAAAACTCATAAAAATCAAGCAGAACCGAATTGCCTAAGAGGATCATCAACAATTATAAAATTCATTTTCTGCTGTAATATTCTTTTCCAAAGTCCCTTTTCTTTTGTCCCTGGTATTCAATATTTTACCCAAGAAAGGCATGAATCTGCACTCATCGATGCCAAATCACAGAACTTTGCATCATTAGCAGAGAAAAATCGATTAATAGAACATCATCAGTTCAACTTATATCCCATCAAAAAGTTCACAGCAAAACTCGATAGTATAGCATAAGCATTCAAATCCAAATGAAAAATATAACACAAACTAACCCTTAGATCCTCATACGTTAAATAGATACTATGAGATGAAAGAATACCAGTGATGGAGTAGTTGTACTCCGGTGAAGCAAAGAGCACACTATCAGCAGCATGGATCTTCTGCCTGAAAGCCTCCACAGCAGGCGGATAAGTTCCATTAACCTCAAGATCCGTGTTCATGAAAGGCAATTCCGATATATCCACATACTCTACCTCCAAACCTTTGACCGTCTTCGATATATCGATCGCTGATCAGCAATTGGAAAATGAAAGGTTAGCCAAACAAAAAATCCTAATGCGATCTTCAATCATTTCAAAAATTACACAGACACTACTAATTCCACTCAAAATTGGGGCAAAAACCTAGCCATTAAGTTGTAACCAAAACCGTCACAGCGATCAGCGAAAAGGAACGAAAAACGATGAGAGAGAAGTGAAGAGCAATTACCGGCACGGAGGAGACCGGTATTGTAGGAACCTTTGCGGAGAGAACCAGAAAGAGCAGCGATTTTGACGACTGGTGAAGGTGCTGTAGCCGCCATTGATGGAGTTCTGAATTCTGAGTGAGGCAATTAGTCAATCGCACTAACAAATGAAATAATTTGGACTGTATTATGTGGGTTGGTAAAGGAAACGCACGACAATATATATAAATATTAAATTAAATTAAATATAATAGGTTACCTTCCTCCACGATTCAGACTATTATTTCGAAATTAATAATAATTAAAAATATATATATTTGGTAATTATTGTCCACATTGCAAATTTTATTTTATCTAAATTTTAGCATTATCAGTTATATAGTATATATGATTCATAAAGAATTTTTTTAATTCTGCTTTTAATTATAAATACTTATTATGGGTTATCGTATTATAATCTATTTTTGCTTTCAACTTTTATATTTTTCTTAGTATGGATTAATTTCGGTTTATTTGTATAACATTGTCAAATCAATGACAAGTTCGCTAATGGCCGTCCCTTTCTCTATGATTGATAGTATAAGAATACCAATTAAACCTTTTTCCTCAAGAAAAAAAATAAAATCAATAGTAAACACCAGGATATAAATGAATTTGAAGCTTGAAATCTAGTACTACTAGCTAATTGTTATTTTCCTACGTTTGCTAATTTATCAAAAGGTATACATTTGTCAGCCTTGAATAATACTACTAGTATTTTTTTTATCAAACAAATTTTTAAGCCGTGCCACAGAGGACTCGAACCCGGACCCGGGACGTTTAGTCCAAGGTCTTATCTCTTACTGCTAAGCCAACACACGCACACTAATACTACTAGTGTTGATATTATAACAATATATGGACATTAATTTATTGAATAGGAATATATAAATAAACGGCGTAAAAGTGAATAAATAAAATCATACGGTACTATATAAAAGGTGAGCAGGGTAGACCGCATAGTATTTTTAATGTATCAATTAATGGTTGTTGTACAATACATAGATTAGGGAGATAAAGGATTAACGAGGCTAGATTCAACCAACTACGGTTTTAGGCCTTTAAAGTCTAATTAAATATTACCATTAAGTTGTTGGGGTGTATTTTACTTGCTTATGGAAATAAAATTTTCGCTGCCGTTGGTTAGAAAATTACATTGAAGATAAATGGTACTGTCATGTTGCATATATTTCATTTCAAATCCATAAAAATCAAGCAAAACACATTAAATAAATGTTAATTGCAAAATAAAATCACCAATTTTGACATAGCAAATTAAATTATGAATTTTCATCTTCACTAGCAATAGTATTTTGGTTTAAAAGAAAATTGTGAATTTCTCATAATTTTAATTTTACGTACATTCTTTGTTAGTTAAAAGCAATGGTACTCGAGCTAATAGCAAAATTATTTGTGCTGTTAATCTTTCTTAATGTCGTAATTGTTTTAAAAAGAAAATTAGTTATGCTGTCATTATCAGGTGAACTAAAACACGAATTCTCTCCAATTAATGGAAAAACAAGAATCCCGTCCAGATTCATCGTATGTAGTTCGCAAATCCGCCAACTCCTCTGTTTTTCCAAGTTTGACTATATATATATATATATATATTTTAAATTATACTCATATAATCACTTTAATGATTCTACTATTATATGTTAATAAAAAGTAATTTAAAGTCTTACAATAATTTATCATTTTATTACAAATAATTAAGGCAATATGTACCTACCAGAAATCTGCTTTCAGGATCGAACTGTGCGGCTTATGAATATACCCCTGAAAACAACACTAAAGAGTGGCATTATTTACTTTAGAAATATGTGTGTTCAAAGCAGGAATGAGCAAACCACATAAACTTTGAATTGAATGCTGTAATGGTGAATTCAATGCAAGTTGAACACCAAGGAAAAGAAGAAAGGAACATTTATACCAGAAACCTTGTGGTGCAAAATAATAGGAATAGCCGTGTATTATCAGAAAGCAGTTACCTGTATGCTCATCATCTCGTGAGCTAGTTCTTCTGATGACGGAACAGGCCTAATCATCTCTGCCGTATATCAGAAAGCAGTCACCTGGCTGTATCACTTATCTTGCCAGCAGCCACGATCGTTATCCAAGCACTCGTTTGTTTCTACTCCTGCAGTTGCAGCAGTTGCAGAGAGAGTTAACAATGATGGACATACAGAAATCTAAAGGCATATGCACAGCCTTGCTATTCTAAGTGACTTGAGATACTGATCATCGGACAAAACCTTCCTTTTAACTATCGAGCGTCAACTAAGCTATCAGGTTAAAATGCAGATTACAAAAACCAGCTAGTTCATTTTTATATATTATTGATCAAACATTCAAGTACAACTGTACAAATATAATTTCATATGATCCTAACATTATTAATTGAGTTACCCAAATGTACTATTAATTATTATATCAATTGTGTGCATGTGAAAATGAAAAATGAACATGTATACTTAGAAAATTATATACTCCGTACTAGATAAATTATTAAAATTTTATTTAATGGTTAAACTTTAATGAAAGGTCCTAGAATAGTAGAAGTAGCTAGAACATGGGACAGATCTAGAACATGGATAGATCTAGAACCCTCCCCTTACTTGTAGAAATAAGCTATTGGCCACTCATTTGTAATCATCAAGCAATCTAGTGATCAAGCATTCTCCAAGTGTTATCTCTCTAAATCTTCTTTACTTAGCCAATTTTCCACACTTCACCCACAACACCATTAGAGTTAGGCTAACTTTGCTAGCCGCAAGAGGCGGGACAAGGAGTAAAGGCCTCACGGTTTGTTGTTAAGGGAATAAGTCCGTGACACAGAGCACCCCCAAGTTTCCCCATAAGAATTTTTCACTATAAAGTATACGCTCCCTGCTGCTGACTTTTCATAGCCTACAATTAGCATCGAATGTCCAAATGGACACTTCTGTTTCATTAAGCTTGCATTGTGCATAACAAGACGTTCCATCCTAAACATTAAAATAAGTGCAACTTTAAATAAAACTAAATAAATAAAATAAAACAAATTTCAACAAAGTGCGACTGCACTTACGCTGGGCTGCCATGATAGAGTATGGCCTCTGATGGAGACTTCTTGCAACAAAAGCAGGAGAACAGGTCTTAATGAGTTGTCCATGAAAATAAATTCTTTCCGTTACGTTCTTCAAAAGTTCGTTTGCGATAACACCCAAGAAAATAATAGTCCTTTTATTTGAGAAGGCCATATCTCTATATACTTCACTGTATTCTCAAACGAATTTCCAATTCCAAACTCTCCAATTTTTAACTTCCCTTCAACAAAGCAGCCACTATGAGGAAATTTCAAATGCAGACACTCGATTAAGTCCTGTTCTGCACCTTTATCGGCTTCCCGTATTTCTTAAACATTACTGCGTACAGAATGTCAACAGTGATGCACACGGAACAGGCTTCTGCGAAAACAGCAATCAAACAACAATCGTATACATAAAAAAAGAATACAATTAACGTAAAAAAGAAAAACAGAAAAAAAAAAAATGCTAGCGCAACCAAACCTGTGTCTAATTGGTCTCGGGCAGGCAGTATACAGGCTGCCGAATTTGAATTCATATATAAGAAAATCGCCTAAAAATAAAATAAATTTTTCAATTTTGGAAGAAAGAAATTGTTGTATCTAGGGGTGTAAACGAATCGAATCGAAGCGAATAACACAGTATTCGATTCGAATTCGTTAAGGTATTCGAAGATTCGAATTTGAATTCGAATTTTTTTCGAATACTAGATTTGATTCGTATTCGATTCGAAGGTAGATTCGAAAGTATTCGATTCGATTCGAATATTCGATTCGTTTTTTTCTAATGATATTCCAAATGATATTTTAAAGAAAATGATTCGAATTCGATATTCGATTCGGATATTCGATTCGAAATTATTATTTAAGAAATAAATTTCTAATTGGACTTAAGAATTAATATCTTATATATATATAATTATATTACATATAATATTAATATTAATATTAATATTAATATTAATATTAATATTTTATCGAATACTTACGAATATCGAATCGAATATCATAAATTTTTATTTGTATTTGAATAATAATCGAATCATAAAAAATATTTGTTTTCGAATTCGAATCATAAAAAATCGAATACGAATAGGGCTAATCGAATACGAATACCGAATCGAATCAAAATTATTTGATTCGTTTACAACCCTAGTTGTATCTATATAATATATAAAAGTAGAATAGTTGATAAAATTTACAAATATGCCACTTTCCCTCCAAAAGTACTACAAATTGTCCAATGATTTATGAAGATCATTTACTTCAAATATATAGTTATGAAGAGTCCAATGGACTTGACAATAAATGTATTTTAAACTATAAATATTATTTCATTGGTTGCTAATATATCTATTTTTGCACTATATTTGTATTAACTTTCTTATTTTGCTATATTGATATATATGTTATTTGTTTATTTTTTTCAATTCTATTTTTTATTGTAAAATTTTGTTGTGACAGTATAGAATTTGGATACATTGTCACAAATAAAAGTAATTATTAATTGAACTTACGTGAAATAATACTAAGTTAGATTTAAAGCTATTGATCGATAAATTTAATGTTATCATTAATCATGACTTATTTGCGTAGTTTCTTGATGTATAATTTATTTCAAAGAAATGTATTAAATAAAGGACCATATTAATAAATCATTTAGACAATTATTACGAATCTAAATAAAATACCAAAACATATTAATTTCAATATATTAATTTCAATAGTAGTTTCACTATAATAGCTTATAGGAAGCTTATGTTTCTATCGCATAAATATTTAAAATTGTATTTACTTATATTCTATTAAAACTATTTTAGGGTTCTAAAATTACAATCAAATTAAATTTTTAGTGAAGATAACAATAATGCAAGGTTAATTGTATTAGTTATTTAATTATGATATAAGAGAAAAATGTATAGTTTCAAATCTTATGTTTATTCTATTGCGCTCTTATACTCCCTCCGTCAATAATCTTTAGATTTTTTTTTCGCATTAATTTTAATGTTTTGTAATAATGAGTTTTAAAGTAGATTTTTAAAATATTTTTTATATAGGATACTACGAGTATAGTAGTACTCTATGAAGAAATCCATAATTATTACAAAGTTCCAAAATCGGCTAGAAATTTTTTTATCTAAAAATTATGGATGGAGGGAGTAATTTATATCTTTCGTGCTACACACGGGCGCAACACTAGTAAACACTAATTGCCCAAACAAGAATTATATAAAGCACAGAATTTAACACCTGTTTTACATATTCTTCATAGAGCAGGTCTGTACCTGCCATGAAAAACACATAATCTAAGAAGAAGAAAAACAAAGAAGAAAGGTAACATAAGTAAGAATCTGATAGGATGTGGCCCAGAAGAAATAGAAGTGAAGCCCAATATCAAGCCCAAGAGAAATTAGGGTTAGAGTTATTTAAATCCTCTATAAATAGAGGAAAGAAACCTTGTAAAAAGGGGGACGGAAAGTATTCGAATAAAATTCATACTCTTGCTCCGTGGATGTAGATCTCACAAAAGATCGAACCACGTAATTTTTTGGTGTTTTTTTACATTCTCGTTACGCTTTTTAATTTCCCCAAAAAAATCAAGATCGAACAGAATCCAAAGAAGATTTTATGAAAAATAGTTTAGGATATATAATAATTTTCCCTAAAAAATTTGTAGACATGCAAATTTACTCCAATAAATTTTACTGTGATTAATAAAATATACCATCTTTCATATCAAATTTACTGATTTCTCGATGGTGGAAAGGGAAGAAGATTGAATAGAGAATAGAGAGGGAGAGTGAAGGACTGAAGTCGCAAACAAAGGAAAACGCACAGCGAATTAACAAAGGAAAACGCACAGTGAGTTCATTATCTTCTTCTTCTTCTATTTTTAATTCTGTGCTGTAATTTTATTAATTTTTTCATTTTTTCTGGAATTAACATGTGGAATTATTGCTTTTATCAGTCTCTTGAGATGAAGAAAACAAGGGCAAAAGAATGAAAAACGCGAAAGGCGAAACCCAATTGCCAGAAGAAGTATTTCAGCACATACAATCTTTCATGAGCGGTAAAGAACCAACAAGAAGAACACCAACAAGTTCGAAAATTTATTACCGTTACCGGAGCATGGCGATTCTTTACTTGATCCTTTACTGCCCCCCATAATATCAACTCTGCGATTCGAAAAACAAAAAAAAAAAAAGAAAAGAAAATGAACTTCTTGAGTCGAAAAAAAATAGAGATTGTAAAATCTTGTAAATAAACTACCAGCATTGTTCGGAAAAAAGAATTTAGGGACGGCGACAATTGGGGAATGCGAATTAAAAAACTGGATTTCCAGAGCTATGAACAGGGACTATATATTTATACAGTACCGGAATGCAAATTTGAAAAAGGATTTCCGAAAAATCCCAAAAAAGAAAAAGAAAAAAAGAAGCGGAGTATATTTGAAAAAGGATTGCCGTGTTACTGGCTCTCCTGAAAGACATCGCAGGAGGTTTATCGTTTGAAATTCCTGTTAGAATCAGGGTAGGGTAGATGACTTTTGATGCCACCGTACTCGTTTCGAGCGAGGAGGGTTGATTTTCTCTCTATTCAGTAACACAAAAAACTTCCTTACAAGAATGTCAAAATCCTCTATATATACCACTATTCTTTTTCTGTTTAATATAAGAATATTATTGTATTTTTCCTTATATGATCTTTTTTTTTTCCTCTTGAAATTCCTCTTTAGAAACGGTGGTGGTTTCATCAAAACTAGTATTGTACACCGCAACGTGTGGGTTTATTTATTATAAATAACATGACAAATATTAGTAAAAAAATACTTAATTTTTATTTCAAATAATAGTTTCTATTTTATTTCATAAAACCAACAAAAAAATCGTTACTATACATATGTACCCACTCATATATTGTGTGTTTTTTGTATATATATTTGTAGCTCATTTTTATTTCACGTGCATGTGTAGATTTATAGCTCGTTTTAATATATTATTGATCAAACATTCAAGTACAAATGAAATTATAATTATAATTTCATATGATCCTAACATTATTAATTGAGTTACCCAAATGTACTATTAATTATTATATCAATTGTGTGTATGTGAAAATGAAAAATGAACATGTATTATATACTCCGTACTAAATAAATTATTAAAATTTTATTTAATGGTTAAACTTTAATGTATAAAAAAGAGTCCTCATAGGTATAAATGCATTATACTACATAAATGTATAAAAAATAACATAACATATTTTAAAAATATGTACTTAATTAAAGAAAAAGAAGTAAGACTCTAATATCAAGTATTATGGAGGAAAATGATTAACTTTTTAAGGAAATATTAATTATTTAAAAAATTTATAAATTTCAAAATTGAGATATTAACTATTTGAAAATTTCACAATTTTCAAAACTGAATCGGACTTTGATATGCATGATTTATTGAAAATTAGACATGAATCCAACATTGACTATAGATGCTGAGTAATTATTATACTATATATTAACTGAAAACTATGCTAACACATTCATTATTATATTAATTAATTGAAAATCTAATTAATTAATTATGGTTTAAGGGGGAAAGTAGATTAGGAAACTATCATACTTTCTTTTATTAATATAGATGAGAAAAATTGATCTTATATATTTCCTTGAAAATCGCTTTCAGGTTCTTCCCTACTAGTTTTTCTTTTCTCATAGCGCCTTACAATTACTCGCTCTGTCCCATTTCACTTGTTTTGTATACTATTATATTGAGTTGTCCCATATCACTTGTCTTGTTTCCTAAAATGAAATTAATTAGGACCATAACCATCTCATCATCAACTCACTTCTCAACACGTATCTCAATATAATTTAAATTGTAAACGTTTAAATTATCACAACTTGCTTATTTGTTCTCCGATTTTTATACCAGATTAAAGGTCTTGATACAATCTTTCATTTAAGATCAAACATCAATATGTTTTTATACATCTACGATTATCTAGTTTTAAAATAATGAAAATTGCATTAAAATACTTATTGAGTACTATTCTTTATTTCTAAACAAACTCTCTTAAAATCTCGTGCCGAAAAATAACAAGTCAGGTGAAATGGGACGGAAGGAGTAGTTGATTTACGTTAATATTTGATATTTTCTATACTAATGACGTTTTGGTTCATTTTAGCCTCGAATTTAGAACTTATAAAGTTACGTCACTCATCGGTTCCTCTGTTTTGATTGCTGTGCATATGCCTTTACATTCTTTCTTTCCTCCGTTTAAACTTGCTCTACGTAGCCTCTAAAACTCTATTTATGATGCTTCTTGTGAATTTTTAGTTATTTAAAATACATATGTCTAGTTAACAATAATTCATGATCTATTGTTACAGTTATGTTGTAGGAGTGTTTTGAGAGTTCTTCCAAATATGCAGAGCTTTGGAAGGTAACTTTTTTTTCCAAACAAGAAGTAACTCCCCTCCAGCCATACCAAAACTCGAAATTCCTACTTATCTCTCCATTCTCAGCAGTCGGCTATCTATTTATTTCAGTTTTTCTTTATTTATTGTGACAAAATTACATATTTCAATCATGCTATGAAGCACGGGAACGAAAACGAAATACGGGGACGAAAATATGTTAATTCTCCAAACATAAAGATACAATACGTCAAAAAATACATTTTTTTAATTTAATAATTAATATATATGGACTTACATATATGTAAATATGTCTAATTAAACTCTAGCCCAATTAATTAATATAAAAAAATTAATTAATAGAAGTATTAACCTATTAAACCCTACCAAAACCCTACCATGCTTACAAAGAAATGCGCTGTTGCCAATAAAATAAAAAATAAAAAAAACGCAGGGAAGTAGAAGAATCCCTCAAAAAAAAAAAAAAAAAAAAAATACAACCCTGAGAAGAAGCGTGAAGCAGTGATCCATAAAGCGTGGAAGGCAGAAACTCCCACGTCCAGACACGTGCTTTCTTGTCTAGATTCACACTCGCTCTAGATTCTATGGCCTTCATTTTCCCATCTCACCATTCTAAATTTCCTTCCGCATAATTTCGAATACCAATATTTTATTTCCTCCATTGTATTGCATACCGCCAAAATATCTCAAACTTTGATCAACCAATTTGTACTGGACCCTCTTTTTCTTTCTGGGATTTTTCCATTCTTGCTAGACTTTGGTAATGGCTCAGTTATTGTCGCCAGTTTGCACAGATGCACTCAAATTTCAGAACCCATCAAACAGTTTCTGCCCAAGAAACAGATGCCCCACAATAGTTAAGAATAGTGCAAGATGGAGCAGCTATGGAGGAAGAAGGAAAGGGATTGGGAGAATCAGGGTTGCCTCTCAGGAATCTCTGGATGTTGCAGATGATTATTATGCTGTTTTGGGTCTGGTAATAACAATATTCTTTCACTCTGAACTCTGCTTAAATATATTCTTTTTGCCCATAGCAATTTTTTTTTTTTTTAAATAGATTTATGAAAGATAAAAAAAAAAAAAAACTGCAGATCGAGAAGCTACCTTTTCTAGGTCATTATTTAAGGATTACTAGCCATAGATTTGCTTTGTTTGTGATGATGGTGATGGTGATCATGATGGTTGATGGGGCGAGTCTGTTTTCATGTAATTGTTCTTGCTTAATTAGGCCTCTGTTTAATGAGTCCACTTTTTGAATAGCTAATTTCCAATAATAGTTTATCTGCGGAGATATACGATTAATATATCCTTGACGCATGATAAGGCTGAAGTGTTTGCAACTGCTCTTGTTGGCAATAAAAATGAGAGTTAATTTTACATATCTTTCTTTTGATTTTGATTTTATATTTTTCATAATGGGCAGCTTCCTGATGCCACGCCGGAACAAATAAAGAAAGCCTATTATAATTGCATGAAATCTTGCCATCCAGATTTGAGTGGTGATGATCCGGAGACGACGAATTTCTGCATGTTCATAAACGAGATTTACGAAGTAAGCTTTTGTTTATGACTTTTCTGTCGATATTTCTGCTTGAAATTGACTTTTTGTTTGTTAGATTCTCAGTGATCCTGTCCAGAGAATGGTTTATGATGAAATTCATGGATATGCTCTGACTGCAACCAATCCGTTTTTCGATGATTCCAGCCCTAAGGATCATGTCTTTGTGGATGAGTTTAGCTGCATAGGTACTTTTATTTTTTATTTTTTATCATTCCATATTCTATTCTTTGACTGTTCATCTTTTAATAAAAATTGTTTCAAGTTCAAATTGTGGGTGTTTGCATGTATAAACTCATCGAGAATATGTTGTTTATAGACAGAATGGAATGATGTGTAAAACACAGTTATTATGCGAATACAAGTTATGCTGCATAATTTGCTTGGTATACCTTTAATTATGGCTTCTTGTTTCTTCCCTTGCATTGCGTAGGCTGCAAGAACTGTGCCAACGTTTGCTCCGATGTTTTTGCCATTGAGGAAGACTTTGGAAGAGCCAGAGCTTATAGCCAATCTGGGTTGCGTGACTCAGTTCAACAAGCAGTGGATAGCTGGTAAGTTGTTGCGTACTTCACCCATATTCATAATGACCATTACATCTAAAGAGACGTAGTTTACTGTAAAAGTTGTGCTTAACTCGACTGGTTTCAGCAGTTATTGACCTGTACGTCTTCGTTTCAGCCCAGTTGATTGTATTCATTGGACTTCTGCTGCTCAATTGTCACTGTTGGAAGACGAAATGCGAAGAGTAGAAAGAGTAAACGTAAGAAGCATATCATTATGCAATTTCTGTCTTTGACCTGCCCTGTTGTGGACTCGTCTATCTTCTTTCTTAGTTTCCTACGCAACTATTAATCCATCTTAGCTTGTTGACCGGTGATTTGAATTTAGTTAGTTGAAAAGCTTTTCTTCCAATGTTAATTTCTTCTGATGCCATGGGGTTTAAAAACATCGACTGTCCACCCGAGGAGCTTGACCTGTGCGAATGGTGGAAGTGTTTTCCTTAGGATTGTGCCAAACCGTTTCAATTTTCAGAGCCTGTCTTCGAGATATATGTCATGATAATTCACACATATTAGCATATAGTATTATCTTCTGACTATCGTATTTATGAGTGTAATAATGATTACCAGGTCGCTTTGATGCTCTCAGGCATGGGCTCGGCATCTGCAGATGTCTTTCGTATGGTAAGATTGTGTATTAGTAATTGCATATGTGGATAAAAAAGAGCTAGAGATGTTAGCAATAAAACCGATATTGGGGAATTAGTTGTAGATGTTTGAAATATGAATGTCAAGATATTACAATCAACCTCTAAGAGGCTCAAGTTTATTAATCATGTAGTAATAAACTTATACGCATCTAAATACTCTTGCTTATGCAGGCGAGCGGTAGATGGGAAAAGAGACAAGCTAAAGTATTGGTGAGAACCCTTATTCAATATCTCGAATGCTTACATTCTAAGTGCAGAAGAAATTATGATACTATTATAGGCAAGAAATCTCTACCTATATTGTTTTGATAAGAAACATCTCAGCTTTCTGATGACTGATTCGGTCAGCTTGTTAAGTCACATTTCCCACTCTTTGATAAGATCGGAACGAATATTGCCTATTACACTGATGGGATAAAATTGTATAATGTTGTAACTTGATCTTGAGTGTGGATGAGTCGAATAGGGAGATTTAGTATTCAAATTACTATGGTGTCGGTGCTTGAAAAATCCTTGTTTTTTTACAGGCACAAGCTAAAGTGAGGATGATGAAGCAGAAAGATTCCGGCCAATCTCCATCATATTGGGACAACGTTTGGGTCAAGACCAAAGACTACGAAAGTAAAGGTAAGAAGGGAAGATGAAAGTCACCTTAGCATTTCATGATATATCGTTTGCTTCATGTTTTTGAAATTAAGGCTCGTAAAGTTGATATTACTACTCAAGTTCCATACATTTGAACAAGTAGGCTGAATTTTCTTGTTTATTCAGAGGAAGAAGTGAAAGAGAGGGCTGCACGAGCTGCTGCAGCTGCTCGTAGATGGAGAGAATATTCGAGACGGGGCACAGACAAACGTCCGTCTTTCAAACTTCCAGAAGCCATCTCTAACAAGGACTAAGTACTGAAGCATTATTCTTGATCACCCTCTCGTACATATTTTCCATATTATTTACGTAAATTGATAGGCGTGATCGATGATTATTCATGTTTTCTTCTATTTTACTTGTGTATCCTTTCTTTTCATTAGTTAATTAATTATAATTATTTCCGTGCATCTTAAGCAGAACTGTATATAAACATGTTGTACACAATTGAGACACGGTTAGAAACACAATATATGTTACTACTCCCTCCGTCCCGTTCAAGAAATTTCTTGTGATATTTAATTATGTACACGATTTTTAGCTTTTTTTAATTTGATAAATGGGTTGTGACCCAATGCATGATGTATGATGAACACTTGGGCCGGGCCTTCTATTGTAATAGATATAATTAAATTTCCAATTTTTAATAAATTGCTTGTCGCTGTTGTCGAGTTTCTTTTCTTTTTTTGAACGAAATAGTTTTTGTATTTAATAGGAGTAAAAGAATTGGCATAACATGGTAGTGAAAGGAAAATTGTTGCGAACTTGCGATGCTCAAAGAATATAAACCGTGAAGAAGAGTTCAAGAAAATTAAAATCATTTCAAAAATAAAAATGGCGGTCATTTTATTATTATTATTATTATTATTTTTTATTTACATAGTATCACTTATAAAATGTTTTAATACTCTTTCCATTTACGAAAATTGTATTATTTTGAAATCCAAGACCTTTGCACCGCTAGACTAACTAGTACACATTGTAAGACTTTTACTGTACATTCTAAATATATCTACATATGTATTTACCAATTAAAACATGCATATAAAATCTGAATTTATTTCGGGAGTTCGTCGTTTCATTTGCCTCAAAAAATAAAATAAAATAATAAATCTTTATTAGTATTATTTATTTTTTGTTTGGTAGGGGCTTAAGCTCCCACATGCCTCTTCGTAGTTTTATATCACAATTTAAATAAATATTAACTTAATAATAATGAATTTTAAAAAATGTATAATTAAAACTGATAGTATTTGGGATTGAGACACCAAATACATTGTGACAAAAGCTATGCGGAGTGGAGGCCAGTAGTGGACCCCGTGTGAGGTGTGTCGGTATATATATATTCTGATAGTATTAAATTTTATACCCTCTTGCATTTCTTATATTATACTAATAGATACTATGACACATGCATGTTCCCGTTGTGATCACTCACTAAGGCTAAGCTATATAACCTTTGGTACCTGTCCCATTAATAAAATAATTCTATTATACATACATATATATATGTCCATATCCCATAATTCCAAAATGCCCACATTCTCAGCGTCACACTAACTCAAGTAATAAAACAAAACATTGACGACGAATAGGAATAGGTCATGTGCCATAGATTTAATAATGGTAATAGGCAAAGCATGATAATTAAAGTGATCATCACACGCCTATAGATTGGGGCAAATGGAAGAGGGGCACTATATAGACATAAAACCACTAAAACATATCATATCATATAACACTAAATGGGATACAGTCTGGTATCAAATAATCTCCCATTTATGTATATATCAAATAGTTTTGATCGTTTGTGTATGGCCAATTACATGTGCGCGCGATTCAGAAATTATTCCGTAATGTTACCGTCACAATGATGAAAACCTTACGTGTAGCGTAAGGGGTCACAGATCTTGAGATTGAGTATTGTCCAATATATAATGTTTCCCTATCGATCGTGGCATATTTCATATGTTCATGGCTGACGTCATGATAGTATATATAAATAACTTTATTATTGATATATCTTATAAAAATAAGTCATGCTAAAAAAACTAAACTCTAAATAGAAAAATTATTGACGTGACATTGTCAATATATTACAACATCTTTAATTTTGATGTACGTACTTGTATTAATTTAAGAAGACATATATATTCTTGCATGTTTTGTTAATTTGTAATAAAAGAGTAGTAGTATTTATTAGTGAAAGGCACAACATTGTATTATTCTCTTCTCTTTAGGTATAGAGATATTATGTTTATATATACCGATTACCGACATCTCTCCCACTATAAGTATCCACTCATCCAATCCAATACAATTATCTCTTGCTACACCATCCAATATGGGTATGGCCACTCTCCTCTTCATACTCGTCACTCTCTTTCTCTCTCTATCTCTGCCCCAATCCCAAGCCCTGCAAAACCCTAACTGCCTTGCCCCCGAGCAAGGCTCCACCCTCCAGCTCATCCACGTAAACAGCCCCTGTTCCCCCTTCCGCCCCAAAACTCCTCTCTCATGGCAAGACTCCGTCCTCCAAATGCAGTCCAACGACCGCGGCCGCCTCCAGTACCTCTCCAGCCTCCTCGCCGCCGGCACCGGCAAGAAAATTGCCCCGATTGCCTCCGGCAGAGCCGTCACTCAGAACCCGACCTACATTCTCCGCGCCAAGATCGGAACCCCGGCCCAGACTCTGCTCATGGCCGTCGACACCAGCAATGACGCCGCGTGGATTCCATGCAGCGGCTGCGTCGGCTGCTCCGCCACCACCTTCAACCCACCGCCCTCCGCCTCCTTCAAACCCGTGAGCTGCGGCGCCGCGCAGTGCAGTCAGGTACATGCACGTGATTACTATTTACTGATAATGTTTGTTTGTTTGTTTTTGTTTCTTCTTTTTGTTCTTGTCTATTTGTGACCCGTGAACATAAGTGGCATTTATCAATAATCATAGGTTGCATTCAATAGTAACAACACCCATCGATTCTTTGTCTCCTTCCTACATAGTACATTAATGACAAAAACTTGTGTCAGCCGGAGGCACCGTGCGGCCGGGCCCAAAGTGCCAATCTTTATACAGAAAAATGCCAATCTATATGAATAAAAGTGTCAATCTTTAACATAATTATTTTACGAATAAAATGACAATTTTTAAAAGTGCCAATCTTTATACAAAAAAGTGCCAATCTATATGAATAAAAGTGCCATTGTTTTAGCCCGGCCGCACGGTGCCTCCGGCTGACCCAAGTGTGTCCCTACATTAATTATTCAATCATATCTATATTTAAATAATTAAGGTACCAAATCCTAGCTGCGGCGGGACCAGCTGTGGCTTCAACTTGACCTACGGGGGTTCGTCCGTCGCGGCAACCCTAGCGCAGGACAACTTGACCCTAGCGACGGACTCCGTCGCCGCGTACACGTTCGGGTGCATTACGAAGGCGACGGGGACATCGTTCCCGTCGCAGGGGCTGCTGGGATTGGGCCGCGGCCCATTATCGCTACTGGGCCAAACATCCGGCCTCTACCGGTCCACGTTCTCCTACTGCCTACCGGGCTACAAATCCCTCAACTTCAGTGGATCGTTGAGACTGGGGCCCATTAGTCAGCCCACGAAGATCCGAACCACTCCACTCCTCAAGAATCCCAGAAGATCATCTTTCTATTATGTCAATCTTATGGGTATTAAAGTTGGAAGGAGAGGTGTCGCCATTCCTCCTTCTGCTTTTGCCTTCGATTCCTCTACCGGAGCCGGAACCGTCATTGATTCAGGTTCATTATCGATTTTTCGAGAAATTCTTACGTACAGTACATGTAGGTGTAGTGCATCTCACATGAATATTATATTAATAAATGGATTTGTTGAACAGGCACGGTGTTCAGCGTACTGGTGAAGGGGGCATACACGGCGGTGAGAGACGAGTTCCGGAAGCAGATGGGGAGCGCCGCCGTGTCGTCGCTGGGCGGCTTCGACACCTGCTACAGCGTTCCGGTGACCGTGGCGTCGATAACGTTTATGTTTCCCGGGCTGAACATGAGCCTCCCTCAGGACAACTTCCTGATCCGCAGCAGCGCCGGCACCACTTCCTGCCTCGCCATGGCGGCAGCGCCCGATACCGGAGTCAACTCCGTTCTTAACGTCATCGCCTCCTTCCAGCAGCAGAACCACCGCATTCTCATCGATATTCCCAACTCTAAGCTCGGCGTCGCGCGTGAGGCCTGCAGCGGCTAGATATACATATAAATATATGTAGAAGCTGCCTTAATTATTATGTAGATTTCTGTTTTTTTTTTTTTTTTAAAGTTATGTGAGGATTTGGAGTTGATGCATTTTTATGGAATTATCATTGGATTGTAACAATCCAGACAAAATTATGGAGACTTGAGAACTATTTACTGAAAAACTGGAATCGGAAATGAAGTGATTGTTGAAGTCGATATGGAACAAGATTCAGTATAAGTCGAAAGCATTAAATTTTAGAGAGACAATTTCTAATCAATCAAACGCAACACTATGTTCATTTTAATAATTCTGAGCTATTCTCATAATGCTTCAAATAATTCACTTTTCAGCCCAAAATCACTAAAATTATGAAATACTGTATATCCATCAACTTATAACATATAAAGATATAAATTAATAAAACACAAATCAACATTTACATTTTAATTGTCCTTCTTCTTTGACCAAACAAGACCAACTTATGAAATATAATTAAATTCATCAACTTGAGAATTGAGATCGCAAGCCCTTAGTTCAAGAAATTCCTTTGGTTAAACAAAAGTGGTTACTCTTATCTGTATTCGTGTATTAATTAATAATTGCAAATGAATTCCGTACGATGATGCTCGATTGTTGAATCTCTTTAAAGACAAACTCAGTATATTTACACAAAATAAATCAGCTATCCTTTTATATACTGATTTTAATTATTATTTTATCGTTTCAATTAATAAACTAAGTAATTTACCAGGAGGCCAACTCCTTTTCTTTCTACTCCCTCTGGTCTTTTCAAGTTGAATCGTTTTTTTTCAGCATTTGTGGCAAGCGTTTTTAAGCGTCTTGATTATGAGTTTTAAAATTACTTTTTAAAGATTTTTTTTCTTTTACGGGATAATACAAGTACTGAAAACTCATTATTAAGACACTTGAAAAAACTTGTCACAAATGCTGAAAAGAAATAACCAACTTGAAAAGATCGAAGAGAGTATTAGTTTATGATAATTATGATTTTCATTACTATATCCTCTTCGCCGACTCGTCGGTTATTTTATATATATTTTTTTTATACAAGAATATTTAAACCGCGTTACAATAATCTTGGACAGCTTTTTCCAATAATATATGCAATTTTCTCGGTTCTCTGAGGATGGGCATGAGTCTCTGACATACTTAAGATTAAGAAAATCATAGTCGCAAAATAAAATATACATTATGCATGTTATAATCTGACAAGTGGTTGTCATATATATCACGTATTAATTAATTACTGCTGTTTAAAAAAGTTTAGAGGTAATTAATTCGTTTCGTACTAATTAGTTAATTCATTTTTGAAAGTTCGAATGGTACGGTCATATCATAACGAATATATTATTAGTATATTGTTAAGATCAGTTATTTACTTTCCTAAAATTCACTTCCAAATATATATTAAATCCTAAAAGATACTAATTCCTCTTTATATTAAAATATATTATGAAAACAATACCCATTTTTAATACTAGTTTGTACTCAAATAACAGTTATAATTAACACATACGAGTACTTAACCAAATAGATTTAATTTGAACTCGACCAACTGTTCTCAAAGTGATTTTTTTTATTTATAAAATAAGCACGTTAAACGAATTTTCAAATAAAAGGGAGCTCTAATTAAGGGCAAACACCATGTACAATGGCTCTATGCCTTCTCAAAGGCTCAACTATCAATTTTTTTCTTTATTTAATACTCGAAGCCAAGTATCCTCTATATACAAAATTAATTCCAAGATTTCATAAAAAATAAAAAGATTCCAAGAAAAGCAAGAAAAAAAGAAAAAAAAAATGAGAAAGTTCATTGCTTCTTCTTCTACTAAAAAATAAACGAAATCCTGGAGATTCTCAATAATATCTGCTAGGATTTCTGATCTTTCCAAACTGTCCAAATCTTTTTGGTATCTCTTAATATACATAATACACTCACTCACACACATGTATTATATATACATCATACCTTAACATCTAGCATTGCTTCATTGTTAATTCCTTTCAACCATTAATCATATATATCTACAGTATTTCTCTCGATAGTCTTCATTGATTAATTCGCATAAATTTGATTTTGGATGATGAGTACAGAGACGCAGTTCCATGTACTAGCAGTCGATGATAGCCTTATCGATAGAAAACTCATTGAGAGACTTCTCAAGACTTCTTCTTATCAAGGTACATTTTTTTTTTTTGGCCTTTTTTGAAAGTTTTTGAAAATGAAGTTAATGTTATCTTATCTTTTCATATAAGTATTTTTTTTGTTTACTAATGCGTAAAAGACTATGTAATATGCAGTTACTGCTGTGGATTCTGGGATGAAGGCCCTCGAGTATTTAGGATTGCTAGATGATGAAAATACAAGCAGGGATACAGATCATTTCTCTCATGTATACATACTTCTTTATTTTTTGAATTGTTATTATTATTATTAGATCATTAATTATATTGATGATGATTATAATTAATTATGTGCAGGAAGTTGAAGTAAACATGATCATTACTGATTACTGCATGCCGGGCATGACCGGCTACGATCTTCTAAGGAAAATTAAGGTATTAATTATTACTTGATGTAATTTTAATATATACTACATGAAGATAAAATTCTCATTTAATTTTGGTTTTGTTACAGGAATCAAGATCATTAAGAGATATACCAGTGGTGATAATGTCATCGGAGAATGTTCCATCAAGAATAAGCAGCTGTTTGGAGCAAGGAGCTGAAGAGTTCTTCCTCAAACCAGTTCAACAATCCGATCTCATTAGGCTTAAGCCACGTTTACTCAAATCTTGTAATCAACAACACAAAGATAGAACCACACCAACTTTCAATGCCATCGAATTTTAGCCCAACTAATATTATTTCATATAATAGAGTTGAGGTTATGACATTATTATTATTTTAAAAAAAATTGGTTTCAATTGTTCTTGTATGTCTATCATTATTTTACCAACTAATGCTTTGAGGGCCAAATTTGGAAGCTTTGATTTCAAGATATCCGATTCATATAATTTGATGTTTGTAATTGTTAATTTTTGTTAATCTATTGTTATTTTTTCAATATTAATTGATGTCCTAGTTTTATAAAATAAAACAATCTTTCTATTGAAAATAAAGTCGAAAATTGACAAGTATCCAATATAAAAAGGATAAAGCTTTAAAAATTTGTTCCGAAAGAGACTGCGCTGCACCGATGAACAGTACTCCGACACTCTCCGCCACGGCGGCGGCGGCAGTGGTTCTCCTCGCACTTGGTTCATCCGTATTCCACCCTAACTTCTTATACCGTAAGTGCAACCGATCTCATTATTCTCAAGCATGGCCATTTCAAGGTACAAAAGCAGAAGGATAGTTTACTTCCAGTCTCCACCACCGCCGCACAGCCAGCTTACTTCTGGTGCAACAAAATTAGGGCAAAGTCGTTACGAAATTTTATTAAAACTACTCGTTTTTGCTTTCATTTTGTTTATGGTTGCGATTCTTAACAATATGAAGAAATGTGAAATACGCGTGGCTTTCAATGGCAGAGCCATGGTTGCACGGAGAAGCGGCGGATTTGATTGTGATTAATGGGACTATATATACCAGCGATGCTGCTTTTCCTTTTGCTGATGCCATGGCCATCCGCGGAGGCCGGATTCTCCGAGTTGGCGACTATTCCTCCGTGCAGGTAATCGACCAATTTATCTAGTCCTTGATATGATTTTGATTTTTCTCTTTTTTTTTTACGAGTTTTTGTTTGTTTTGTTTGTCAAGTATCATCTCCTTGATTAATTTCGGTTTCGAATAAACTGTTGATGCATGATTATATTACTGAGTAATTATGAACTATATGTGTTCCACGGTTAAAAAATTTCCTTTTCCTCTAGTATCACACAATGATATGTGTTCCACAGTTGGTAAAAAAATTCTTTTTTATCATCACATAATGAAGGAATATCATAGCAATGCTTTTCCTTTTCTTCTTTAGTCTCTCTGCAGTCTGAGAAAGTTTCTCCCCTATTTTCCCTAACCTAAACGACAGACATCATTAGACTGCTGATGCACTTCTTTTGTCAGATTAAATTGGAAGAATCATTTCTCGTTTAAGCTTCACTCGTTGAATGTCAACAAATTATCATGTTAGGATCTTCCTAGATGTGTCAAGAACTTTTTATGATTAGTTTCTATTGTCTGTTGGCAGTGAGTTTGCTATTTTTCAGGTCTACTTGCACTAGAGCAATAATTTTTTGTAAATTATCATGTGAATCTATTATGTACTTTATGTGATATGGATGAATGCAGAATTTGGTTGGGTTCAAGACTAGAGTGGAGAAATTACACGGGAAAGTGGTTGTTCCTGGATTCATCGACTCTCATGTGCACCTCATTTTTGGAGGATTACAGGTTCTGCCTATGCATATATTAACATTCATACCTTCAGTTTGTGCGAAAAATACTTGTGGTTTATAAGCTTTAGTAAAAACATCTTTTTTCTATTAATCTCTTTTAGTAAAATACAATGTCATCTAGGCATAGAGGAAAAGCATTTTCAAAAACTCTACTGGAGATTTGAGGTTGGCTACAGGCCTTTCCTGAAATTCATCCATTAGTAGATGCGTGGATGAGTATTTGATTAAGAAACTGAATTAGATCAGGTTGAGTTAGAATTACATGAATCAAATGGGACTTGACCTGTTTTAAGAATATGTTTTATGCATAGGGGAATCTGGCAAAAAATTGTATGTCACTGTCAATATTGTTGGAATATGTGATGATTTTAATATTTATGCTGACTTGTTGGAAGGTAGACAAGTTGTATGAGCGCGTGCCTAACATAACATCGAAAAATTGTTGCAAATGGTGGTAGTATTTGCCCGCAATATGATATCTTAACATTGAGTTAGTAATTGAAACAGATGGGTCAAGTTCAGCTCCATGGTGTCAGCCGAAAAGACCACTTTGTGAGAAAGGTCAAAGAGGCAGTATCAAGTAAGTCCTATTTTAATCATGCATATGCGGAACATTCTCCCTTAATTCGGTGGAAACTCTCATTGTTGAGTGCTAAATACGCACTTATGCCCCTAGATCAATGACATATCACCTTGGAATTTATTTAGTTATTATTTAAATGATTTTCCTTTGTTGTGTTTATTTGGTATAAGATATGCACATCCTTCTCTTGATTCATTTAAGAGGGAAACTACTGTAAAAGTTTATTTTTGTTCTCTCGTCCTCCCTCTTTATATGGTTTTGTTTCATTTTATATTATTTACTCCGTATTTATTAAAGTAGGAGTATTTTCCTATGTTTGGTTCAAACTTTCCTAGATAGACCACCTGACACTTGGTTGCTGGGTGGTGGTTGGAACAATGATCTGTGGGGAGGAGAGCTACCAATAGCATCATGGATTGATGATATTACTCCTCAAAATCCTGTAAGTGTTCTTAACGCTCTTGACGTACTGTGGTATTTAAATTAAATAACATGTAACTGTAAAGAGGTAACTTAATGTATAGGTCTGGCTCTCAAGAATGGATGGGCACATGGGATTGGCTAACTCTCTAGCGTTAAAACTTGCTGGAATATCTAATTCCACAAGGGATCCAGATGGTGGAGCTGTCATGAGAAACAATGTAGGAGGTATTCTTCTTTTCTGCTGTTTCTGTATCTATTTCTATGATCAAGTTTGTACTTTGCTGAACCTGCAATTAATTAAAATATTCTTGTTTTAGCTGGTACTGCTTACCATGTATTGGTGGAATGCACAATAGCTCTAGATATATTTTATATATATATTTTTTATTTGAATATCAAAATGAGTAGATTGACTTCTGGCTTTGTCATTGCATGCAGAACCTACTGGTCTGTTGATTGATTCTGCCATGAAACTCGTCTTTTCCTGCATCCCGGAGGTCTTAGTGGAGGAGAGGAGGGAAGCTCTTTCGAGAGCTAGTGATCATGCCTTAAGCAGAGGTGTCACAGCAGTTGTTGATATGGGGCGATACTTTCCTGGTGCATCACCGGAGCTCTCTTGGGAAGATTTGTCAGGTTCCACTTAGAATTATTGAAGTCTTGTAGCTTTTCCTTGCCTATTTAGATAGAATTAGCACTTATGCTAGACTACCGAACACAAGCCATAGATGCTTGTAGTCTTCATTTTCAAACATCCAAGTTTTCAAACAAAATCTAACAGACAACTTAAAATGCAAACAGCGTTGTGATAAGTCATGTATATTAATTGATGTCAACAATTTTTAGATGCATAATGACCTCTTATTTAGATCCTGTTCTCTGGTGCTTGCAGATGTCTATAGATGGGCTGACTTGTCAGGAAAGATGAAGATTAGGGTTTGCTTATTTTTTCCAATGGAAACATGGGCACGGTTACATGTAATCAAGTTTCATCTATACTTTCTCGCTGCTTATTCTTAAGATGTGATTTTATTATAAGATCAGACCTCTGCTGTCTGCTTGATTATTTTTTAGTCTGATTTGAAACTTTTGAGTTATGATCAAAGAGATATAGGATTTTGTCGTGTTTCAAATATACTTTCTTAGGGTCAAGAGTTAATGAAATTGGGCTTGTAATTTGTCTTGTTATTTACCATAGCAAATATCCAGAAATTTTATAAGTGACGTAATTTTATGCAATTGGAAATGCTACCATTTTGAAACTGGAACATTTTAGTAATTATACTTTCCTTTGTTCGTTTTTTCCCTGTACAGGAACTTATAAATCAAGCAGGTCGTAAATTGAGTGAATGGCTTTACTTGGGTGGCGTGAAATCCTTCGCAGATGGATCATTGGGTTCTAATAGTGCACTATTCTATGAAGTGAGAACATATATATATATATAAATATATATATATATATATTGTATATATATATATATATAATTTTCAAAAACCATATTGTAAATGAGAAGCCCTCTTCTATTATATAAGTACTCTAACTATTGAACTCCCCCTTCAGCTGCTTATTGAAACTTTTTTTTGTGTTTATGTAGCCTTATGCCACTGAGCCACTCAATCATGGCCTGCAAGTGGCAGATATAGACGACCTGTACAATTTAACTCGCTCGTCTGATAAGGCTGGTCTTCAGGTGCTTCTGAATTTTGAACACAAATGTTTCCAAGTCTTGCTGTACCATCAAGATGTCCATGCATATAATGCAGCTTTTTTAGTTTGTTTCAGGCTGCTGTTCATGCCATAGGTGACAGATCCAATGACATGATCCTGGACTTGTACAAATCGGTGGCTACTGAGAATGGAATCAGAGACCGAAGATTCAGGGTAAGTTCTGCTGTCCCGTTAAGGTTTTCCATTGGTTTACTCATCACTTTTCTTTGTATTTGTTGCTTCAGGAGTTGCTACTATTTCCCAGTGTCACTACAACTTTTGCAGCAATGATTTGCAGATTGAGCATGCTCAGCATTTGGCTCCTGGAACAGCTGCCAGATTCGGTGCACAAGAAGTTTTTGCTTCAGTACAGGTTTTTGTTTTAATTAATCTTGTAATGTAATATGTACATTGATCCCCGAATGGCATATTTTTGTGTGAAGGGTAACAAACCTCTGATGTATACTCGAAGTAGCAAGTGATGTATTCTCTTAACACAAAAACATAATATTTGAATGCTAAACTGCCTACTGTCCTTTGAACTGTTGCAGCACTGCATTGTTCTAGAAACAATCAAAAAATTATAACATGCTTCTAAAGCATTTGCAGAGCTCCTTTTTCTGATTAACGTAGCCATTTAAATTCAATATCCTAAGCACCTTATATTCCCTGGTACATTGTTTGCTTACTTCCATATAATTCTTCTATTCAATTTCTAAACTTACCTTGTAATTCTGATTCATGACAGCCTGATCACTTATTAGATGATGCCGATACTGCCATAAAAAAACTTGGGACTGAAAGAGCAAATGGAGGATCCTATCTATTTAATTCGCTTCTTGCTGGGAATGCGCAGTTGGCACTTGGCTCTGACTGGCCAGTAAGAGCATTTTTTTCGTTTATCGCTAGAATTTCAAATTTCATGCTATTTGTTTTAATTATCTGTCTACACTACAGGTAGCAGATATCAATCCTCTGAGAAGCATAAAGTCATCAATAAGAAGAGTTCCTCGTGGTTGGGAAAATGCTTGGATTTCCTCTGAATGCATCAATCTAAACGATGCATTAAACGGGTAAAGCACATCTACATATTTGCTCACAGATCTTGTAGAAGTTTGAGTTTCACTGTGTTTTTGCTGCAAGAATTTCTATATGTCAGTTAACAAGTAATCTTGACTATACGAAGAGCTGTACTAATTATCACAATTTTGGCAGGTATACGATTTCTGCTGCTAGATCGTGCTTCCTTGATGAGGACATCGGGTCTCTATCTCCTGGTAAAATGGCCGACTTCGTCGTTCTTTCTGTGGATTCATGGGATGAGTTTGCTGCACGAGTTTCTGCTTCGGTTGAGGCAACATATGTGGGTGGAGTAAAAGCATATGCCAAGGAAAACTAGCTTTTTTATATGTGCAATTATGTAATTTTACAATCATGTTTTGTATATGCATTGCTAAATTGCTTATTTGATGCTTATGCATTACTTGTATTTTGTTTATGTATTGCTTATTAAAATATCATGTTGTTGCTTATTTATGGAAAAAAAAAAAGTTTTGATGAAATAATATTCAATGTTTAAGTATTGTTCTATAGTTTCAATTGTTATAGTGTTGTGCTACAAGCTCTAAAAAGTCAGAAATCGATTTTTTTTTTTAATTATTATTATTATTATTTTTAATACACAATAAGGCATCCTAAAGTGTACATGAGCCATAAATTCGCACTAAAATGAATGATTTGTTATAGCTACATGAGTTTAGAGATCCAATTTACCACTTAGAAATGTTTCTTGATTATGAAGAAGAATTATTTTGATATTCTATTTTTTATGCCTTTTTTTTTCTGCCTTTAGAAAAAGAAAGGGGGAAAGTATAATATTGAAAAGGAGGTAGTGTTCAAAGTTTCCATCAACATCACACAACTCCATTACTAACTTGGGACTTTATCAAGGGTTAGGTCGAGATAGCTTTTCCAAGAAACGTGTCAATTATGTTTTAAATGTGTCAATATCAATACATCTTTCTTTTTTTTGACACATCTTTTCTTTGAGTTATAAGAATGCTATTTCAATTATAAATAGGTTACAACATTCTAAAATTATTCGAATACTCTTTTGTCTATGCTCGAAAATTACTAAAGATATGATGAGTGGAATACTCTTTTAGGTAATTAGTTTATTATTTTTATTTATCATATGCCGATATATTATATTTAATGTCGTATAATAATGAATAGATCTTTAAACATCTGCGTGAATTTTTCTATTTTAGTCACTTAAACTCAATTACATAATTACTAATATTTTAGCGATTTGGTATAAATTAGGTTAATTTGTAAAGTTGATGGACGTTAGGTGATTTGAATACTACTTGACAAGCTTTCATGCGAGGAAAAGTTAACTTTAGAGAAACTTAATGGAAAATTGTTAATTATGATAGGTTACGTGCACATTAAGACATGAACATGTCATTTAACTTTAACTAATTCAAAAGTTTATGTAATTACTGGAAATATAATATAAATGACTACTATTAATAGAAGTTAAATGTTCCGCATATATTCGAAGTTCTTTTAAGTATCGAGTAATTTGATATTTAGAGTTGAGCTCGCTTGCTAAGCGTGACACAAATGTGATAAAATACTCACGATTGGCTATTATCTTTTCTGCTTAAGAAATTAAAGCTCTTGACAATACAAGGAGTCCCATCAGTGACAAAAATTAGGAAATTAATAATAATAATAATAATAATAATAATAATAAAGTGATGTATAATTATCCAAAAAAATAAAAATACAATATTGTTAAAGCTAGGATGGACGTTTGCAGTAACTAGTTGAGGCTGAAAACTGATTGCAAGTAATCTTATTTTTAGATTTGAATTCAGCCTCCATGATTAGGATGGTTGGGACCTTTTCTGGATATTCCTTTCCCAAATATTTTAATAGCGCTTCATATTTGTACCCAATAATTATGGGTTTCTGACCGGGTTTAATTAGAGCTATTTAAATGGTTTTTGGTTTTCAGTTAGGACTGGACTGAACCGGAACCGAGCCGATTTTGGTTAACCGAAAATCATAAATTCGAATAGTGGTTCGGTTTTGGTTCCTAGTTTTAGAATTTTTCGGTTTTTAGTTGAACGGGAACTGAATAGTTCCGAACTGAAAAACCGAATAAACAATTTATTTAAATATAATACTATTTATTATATATTAATATATTATTAATACTTTTATTTTTTTACATTTTTATACATCAAATATTTATATTCTCACAAAATCAAACCCTACGCCACTTCCATTGGAATTAATGCTTTGCCTATAATTTTATAACGCTTACTTTATGTATCAAATATTTATATTCTCACAACTTGTATTCTACAATTTTAAACAGGCGAAACATACATTTAAAAAGATTGAAAGTTTTAGTTCTTTTCGGTTAACCAGAACCGGTCTTAATCGGTTTGGTTCCGATTAATCGAGATTTATTTTGGTCCGGTTCTCGGTTTTGTGTTTAGAGGGATTTTTGGTTCGGTTAACCAAAAATTTCGGTTCTTTTAACCGAACCGAACCGTTTAGACAGACATAGGTTTAATATACTTGGGTACGTTTCAAAATATTTATTGACTTAATTGAGTACTTCAATTATATATCCAATATTATGACTAGTACTCATATATCAATCAGTTAATAGTATCGTGAACAAGTTACAAATATTTTTAATTTTTTATGAGTATTTGAATATCCGATTATCCTATCAAATATACGTGTATATAGATCAATATTTAAACAATTACTAATATTAATTTATATTTTTTAATAGCAATTAATTCAATATACTAAAGTAATACCTCAGATTCATGGGATCAAAAATTAATTTCGGGTGGTATTGATTTAATAAATTCATATAATCTGAGCTATTAATTAATAAATTCAGAAGAAATTGATACCAAAAAAGGTATTTAGTATTTTATAAAATAATTATATATTATGTAAATTCACAAGAATTTTATGATAATTATAACTAATTTGATATCATAAATGCATAAAATTAATTAAAATTAACATTTTAAAAGCTAAATCTGCTCAAAAGTGGCATCGTAATTGCAAGGATTCAAAAATCGTATGAATTCCATTAATGAAATTTAACTCTAATTAAGATACGCTACAGACAAATACTAGTAATTTTATAGTCTGATCGTCAAATCTTCAATTCTTCATCCATTTATGAGTTCTAATATATAAATTCTGGAAATCAAAATCTGAAACCTAGACAAACCTATTTATCCAGGAGAAAGAAAAAAAGAAAAAGAAAAGGCGAAAATATAATAGTTAGAGAAAGAGAGAGAACAGTATTTGTAAAAAAGACAAGAAACCAGTCCTTGTTCTGCTAGTTTCTCCTCCTCTTTTTCCTCCGAACCACCCCCACCCACCACCGATCTCCGCCGGCCCCCGCCGCCGCCGTCGGGGGAAATTTGTGACGTTTCTCTTTAACAACAAGGCAAGTCTATTTCTCACCGCAGACTGGTGAAACCGGTGCTTATGTAGGTTGGAAAACATTTTGTGCTCTATGCTCCATTTTTGGGTTTTTTTTAGCAATTATGGGTTATTTTGCTTCTAAGTTTTTGTTGCTGGGCTTGATCGGATTATTATGGGTATTGATTGGGCAAAATTGAGTTCGGAATTTCATTGCGGGTTTATTTCATTGTCGAGTTATGCGTAGAGAAGTTCAATGTCGAATGTGTTTTGGGTTTCTCCGAATGGTTGACTAGATTCTGTTTTTTCAGTGATCCAAATGAGATTTTACTTTGGGCAAGGGATTACTCAGCTCCTCAGTTGTTACGAATTGGTGAAATTATCAATCTTGTATATCAGCTAGGAAAAAAAGCTTTTTTATTTTTATTTTTGTTTTTCTTTTTTGGGAATGCTCCAATGTTGGCTTTATTTCTCCGTTTCTTTTTTTTCTTCTCTATCTGCTGCAAGAGGGTTGAGTGTATTTATTCCTTTATGTTTCTAAACTTTTTTGGGGAGTCAGAACATGCAATTACCCTACAAGGTTATAGTGCTGGTTAAATCGTGGAGCTGGATGGGGATTTTGGTGCACCTAGGAACATATCAGCTGAGCTTATGCACATACACATGTACTTATGTTGTGTGTGTTAATACTTGTATTTATGCATGTATTTGTGGAGCTGAGGATTTGAGCTACTGGTTCTATTGTCTATCTGTTTGTTTTCCCCTGTAGTTCCTGTTTGTGAGGCCTAGTTTGCCCCCTATTGGAGCTCAGGTTCTTAAGTTGCCATGTGCTAGAAACTTTTTATCATATTGCCAATTATTAACTGGGGCTGTTTCTTGTTAAATCAGTTTTCCTAAAACATCATCTAGTTTCATATTATATTCCTCTTAGTGCGTGGTGTTGTTTACTGCACCTATTATTGTACTCTTCACATCTATATCAGTGTATGAGAATAGTTCCCTTATGAAGCTTTTCTGTCGAACAATGCAGGCTGAGTTATTTCGGTGAATTCCTAATTGGGCCCTAGATCTCATGCTATCTGGCCCCTGGAACTTCTGTATTAGTAGATGTCCTTTTTCTGTTATCATCCATCAGTTCGTGCTTGAGAGTCGATATGCAGAAGAGTGGGAGTCTGTCCAAGCATAGTTCTTTGCGATTATCGACTCAGCAGTCACTTCGCCGTTTAGGTCTTTGTTCTCAAGTTTCAACGGCACAACAAACATCGCCTGTTGTCTTTCCAGAAAAACGTAATAGTAGAGGAAAGTCCTCAAAAGGTGGCGAACTCAGTGTCAGCAATGATGATCCAAATGGTGCTAAGAGGGCAGAACACAGGATTGATGTTGGAGATGAGCAATCAGACTTGCTTGGATATGAAGTGTTTACGGGAAAACTTTCCCTGGACAAAACCAAATATGCTAAAGACTCCGAGGTGCAAACTTCTGAGAATCCCAACTTGAATGCAGTTGATGCTAAACTGACAAGCAAGGCATTGATTTGGGGTTCTAAGATGTTGCGTCTTGTTGATGTGATTTCGGTAAATTCCTTTGTATCCTTTGCTAATTCTTTCCTGATTTCGTGCTAATTTAATCTCTTGGTCCCTGTTTTTTCTTCCATTTGGCAGTTGTCCTTCTGTGTTGGTCTCAGACATTTCACTGTGCATGCATATCCATTAAGAAAGGGTTCATGCCTTTCGATGAAAAGTGGGAGAAGTCAGAAAGATTTCCGATTTTTTGCTTCCACCCCAGAAGATGCCATCCAGTGGGTCAATGCCTTTGCAGATCAGAAGTGCTATGTGAATTGCCTGCCTCACCCTATGGCTTCTAAGAAGCAGAGTTTGGATTCAATTTTCAATGAGTTCCCTCCTGAGTCATATATAAGATGTAAAAGTTCTCCCAAAATGCTTGTCATTTTGAACCCTCGTTCTGGACGTGGGCGATCAAGCAAAGTTTTCCATGGATCGGTAGAACCTATATTTAAAGTAAGTTTATTCTGGTGATTCCTGCCTCTCTTTTTCTCTTCTTGTACTTTGAACATAGCTTTCGTTAGGGTTCTTGATGCGACTACTTACTTTTGACCAACTTAGAGTTTGATCTAATAAAAGCTCATTTTAGTTCTTTTAGTGAGGCTCAATCTAAAGAACTAATCAAGCTTGGGAATATTTGGCTCCTTGGCTTGTGAGTTTCATAGACTTACAGATATATTCATTTGATATTTAAGAAAAAGTTTTATTGCTTGCACTTATGATAGGCGTACAAGTATCTATTTTGACATATTTGCTAGAAGAAATTCATAGATTTTTTAGAATATGTAATCTGCTCTTTCAATGAACAATTCATTATTTAGTTTATAATATACCGTAAAGCTTCTTTAAGCTCACGAGGCTTGATTGTAGTGCAAATTAAGATTGACTTGAACTTGATGACAAGAGAACCAAGCTCTATCTTTGAGATACTCGGATTGTCTCTGGTCACATACACCCCTAGCTTTTTAGGCCATACGGGTAGCTATTAAAGATGCATCTAGCAGCAGGTTGCTGAGTTGTGCAACAAGATACGATTTGCTTGTGCACATTTCATACAAGACTTATAGTCAATTACTGGCTGCATGGTGGTTTGGTCTATTGTGCTATGAAATTTAAAATAAATAAATAATCAAGGTATTTGTATATAAAATTGTCGGGGACCAGTTCAGTGATCTACACGGAAAGTATGTGCATGGGGTTGGATATCATAGTGCTCGAGCCCCTTTTCACCACCTCGGGTATTATATGTCAACCGGAATTATAGACGTTCAAGGAAACACTATATTACAATATTGTTTCATATGTTATGTGTGGTTAACTGCTGAACAAAGTCTTGATGTATATTAGGTCACTAGACTCACTACCAGAAGACTCGCCAGTATTAATTTGGCCTTGTACTTCATTAGCAAGCTATGCTATTAGCTACCTGGCTAGCTGCCATGTCTTTATTTTTGTCTCAAGACCTATAACTACCTTTTCCATTGATGGCTGTACTGCAGCTTGCAGGATTTGAATTAGAGGTTGTCAAAACGACATCGGCAGGTCATGCGAGGAAGCTCGCAGCGAGTGTTGATTTCACTACGTGTCCTGATGGTAAATCTTGGTGATTGTATTCTGTAACAACCAAGTACTGCGATACAATTATACTCCTCCTGATTATTGTCTCCTTGATGTTCACCCCTTGCAGGTATTATATGTGTAGGAGGTGACGGAATCATAAATGAGGTTTACACAGTCACTTTCTTCTCTTCAACCCATATTCCCTGGAAAAGGATGATTAGCTTATGAAGTGACCATGTTCTGTTGTTACTTTAAGAAACTTTTGATTTGGTGTTGTTTGCATATCTGGTCGATGTCACTGGTGCACAAAAAATAATGCATGCTTGCTTCCCTGACGTAACTACAGACACAAATATCTAGAGTTGTGTTATTTTTGAATTCAGCACTTTTTGAATGTGACATAAAATAATTCAGCACTTTTTGAATGTGTTATTTTACATTTTTTTTACATTTTCACTTCATGTAATTCTGGAGTTGGTCTGTACTTTCTTTCTTAACATCATTCATGAACTGGCATTTCCTTACTGCAGGTTCTGAACGGGTTACTTAGCAGAGAGAACCAGAAAGAAGCAATTTCAATCCCAATTGGAATCATACCTGCTGGTTCTGATAATTCTTTAGTCTGGACTGTTCTTGGAGTCAGAGATCCAGTATCTGCAGCAATTGCAATTGTTAAGGTAGTTCTTGTAGACTCTTCATTATTTTTTTGGTCATTTTATAAGTATTAGAAGTGACAGAATATGCAGAACATGGGAAGAAAATTCATTTTATTATTTCCATTGCAATTGAAATGCTCTGCCATGTTACTTATGTATACCGGTATACGTTGTTTGTTTTACAAATAGCCCTATATCAAAATTATTAATTTACTTTAGAGGTGTTGAGTGAGTATCCTGAATTATGAGTTTACATTTCTACCCAATTGGTAAATGGCAATTTTAGAATCTATATATACAAATTTTAGGGTGTAGAAAAACACCAGCATTGTCTTGATTCTATAGTGTTAGCTTGACAATCCAACCACAAAAAAAGTTTAAGTCCTTTTAACAGTTTTGAAGAATACTTCTAGTACATTTGAAATATTCTTCCCAAATATGTTCAGTTAATTGTTTGATTTAGTGCATGACTGCATGGAGAGTGCAGTTTTTTTCGAAAATTAAACAGGCAATAATATCCAGGAAAAAAAAAAATCCACTGTGTGGCAGACAGGGTTTCATTAGACTACTCATGACTGGGTCAAGATATAGTTACTATGTTGTAGAGCTTTTTTCTTTTCTTTTTTTCCCAAGTATTCTGTTGATGCTAGATCCTAGAGAAGAGTGAAAGTAAAAGCTACATTTAACTTATAGGTTAAAACTTACGTGTCCACTTACAAAAGTACAATATGTTGCAGATCTGTGAGAAGGAATGTCTGTCATATAAAATTGTTGTTTCCTGATTCTTGCTTGTCATCCATAATTGAGTGACTGGATGATTCGATTTTATTCTTAGCAAGACTAAAATAATGTCAACGCTATGTGAAAAACTTCCTATGACTTTAAATGCTGAGCTCATATGAATATTCTTGTATTATTTAGTAGTATTATTTTATTGCTGGCTAGATTAACATCTGGGACCTTTTCTGGTTGATTTCAGGGAGGTCTTACAGCCACTGATGTTTTTGCTGTGGAGTGGATCCATTCTGGAGCTATTCACTTTGGGATGACCGTTACATACTTTGGTTTTATTAGTGACGGTAATTCATTTACATTACACATCTTAAGAATTTCCATATTTCTCCAACTCTGAATGTTTTTAAAATCATTTTTTCTATTGGGATCTTTATATGAAACGTTTAGCGATAGATAAGTCCATTCTCTTAAACTAATGGAAGTTTGCCTCTGAGTCAGTTAAATCTGATTGTTCTCTTATGTAGTTTTCAGTGCTTATCTAAGATATGCAGAACTGTAATGTAAACTTTCTACTTAACAACGCTACTGTGGGTAGGGATGGCAACGGGGCGGGGCGGGGTCAGGTTTTGCTTCCCCGCCCCCGTACCCGGCCCAAAAAATCCCCCCGAACCCGCCTCTAAACCCATTTAAATTCAAGCGGGGGCGGGGCGGGGCGGGGATTACCTGGCGGGGGAAGGGTACCCGCTAGTATTTTTTTTTAATTAAAAAAGGTTTTTTTAAAAACAAATAATAATAATTAAATGTAAAAATTATTTAAAAATTAAAAAAATGGTGAATTTCTTAATAGAAAATAATAAATTAATTAAATAATAATAATTTAACATTAAAATAATTAACAAGTTAAATGTAATTTTAAAATATAAATATTAAATTTTAATATCGGGGCGGGTATGGGCGGGTACCCAGAAACCCGCCCCCCGACCCGAACCCGACTCGGGTATTCAATTCCATACCCGATCCCGACCCCGACCCGAAATAACTCCCCCCGACTCCGCCCCATTAGGGGCGGGTACCCGCGGGTAAAATTGTCATCCCTAACTGTGGGGTCCCAAATATGGTTTCCCAGTCAATTTCTTGAAATATATTGGTTTTGGCTGTGAAGTTGCAAATATGCATAACAAGAAATTTATTCCCTACTCTTGCTTCTCTTTGAGGTTGTGTCGTACATCTTTTTAGATCTTTATTCTAAAGACCCATTCCTAGTTTAACACTGTTTTAAAGTCAAGGAAAATGCAAAAATATAATCACATTATCTGTCTATCACTGGAATTTGAGAGCATCATCTTCCTATTTCCTAAAAGAAACATGATTTACAGACTTCAAATTAGATAAATTTAAAGGATGTGAAAGTATATTGAAGCTCTTACTTAGCTTGTGATACAGTCTCAGCAGTCAGTTACCAACCGTGTTACATATGTAGATAAGAATGGAATTCATCTGTTGCTGGTCTCCTGATCATGATGTGCATTATTCTTTGTTCATCGGTATTTAGTATCACATCTTATGGTCTCCTTGAATTAACTGCATTTTGAGATTGCCGTAAGCAAGCAAAATGTCTCTGTATCTGATGCTTGAGTAATTGGATATTAATGTGAGATTTGTAATTGAAATTGAAGTTATAGTTGATTCTTGTGGGTTTAAATTGAGAGTGTGGAAAGGAAAGAATAGACAAGTGAAAAGAAGAAATTTGGGGGGTGAGGGTGGGGGAGGCTGTTCTGTATCTGCTATGGAACTGCAATTACTAGTCATTTCAATGAGAACTGATGAAAGGAGTATTTTACAGCCTTTCGGTAGGCTTTCCTGCCTCATCATGTGTGATGTCAATTTTAATGTTCTTATTCCTTCCAAATGAAACTTGTGTAAATCATGTTGCTTGTATCCGTATCATTATTATCTTCTGAAAGGTTTTACTTTATTGGCAGATTTAGTCCTATGCAGCCTTGTTATCAGTGTTTTGATGAGGAATTCGGTGCATGAACATCTAAATTTGGTCCTCTCCTTGAATAAATTTGCTAATTTCATTGGCTCGGCCTAATTATTATGACTATTTCTCTCGAGTTGTCTGATGATTTCTTATTGCTATTGTTATTTCCTTGCCTTTTCATCCATTTATTTAATGCCTCCTTATGTAATATTTGTATAGGCAGACTGACTTTGATAACATCAAAAACACATTTAGTTTCTTGTATCCTTCTTATTTTTGAGTCCCATCTTTTTTGCACTTGCTGTAGTATTGGAGCTCTCTGAGAAATTCCAGAAGCGCTTTGGTCCTTTGCGATATTTTGTTGCTGGTTTTCTCAAATTCTTCTGTTTGCCCAAGTACAATTACGAAGTTGAGTATCTACCAGCACGAATTGAATCTGGAGATGGAAAAGATCCAGGTGACCATCAAATTGTAGACATGTCAGAGCTCTACACTGATATCATGCGTAGATCAAGCAAGGAAGGTCTTCCTCGTGCCTCCAGCTTATCAAGTATAGACTCGATTATGACTCCGAGTCGAATCTCTGGAGCTGATTTTGATAGCACTGAACCATCAGAGTACGTTCGAGCTATAGATCCAAAGTCAAAACGCCTCTCAGCTGGTCGAAGCAACATCACAGCCGAACCAGAAGTCATCCATCCTCAGCCACCACATTCAGTTACTCCAACTTGGCCAAGAACTCGATCCAAGTCGAGGACTGATAAAGGGTGGACTGGTACAATTACCACAAACGATCCCACTAGATCTTCGTGGGGAAACACGGCAACTTATGATAAAGAAGATATTTCTTCGACTTTGTCAGACCCGGGTCCAATTTGGGATGCTGAGCCTCGATGGGACTCTGAGCCTAACTGGGATGTAGAAAATCCTATTGAACTGCCAGGTCCACCAGAGGAGAATGAGAAAAAGGAAAGTACCCCGAGATCGGAAGAGAATTGGGTGATTGCTAAAGGTCAATATCTTGGTGTGCTTGTGTGTAATCATTCGTGTAAAACGGTACAGAGTCTGAGTTCTCAGGTGGTGGCCCCCAAGGCAGAGCATGATGACAACACCTTGGACCTCTTACTGGTTCGTGGAAGCGGACGATTTAAGCTCTTGAGATTCTTCTTGCGTCTACAAATGGGTACTCACCTGTCATTGCCATATGTGGAATATATTAAGGTACTTATCCCAGCTCCTTCTATGACCTATAGATGATAGATGAATTGAGTAAAAACTAAGAAAGATGGGAGAATTCTTGAAATACAGTTTGGGGAATGTTTATATTGGGTGATCATACAAATCAATATAGATGAACACATGACATACTTCGATAGATGGAATATATTTGAGCTTATAAATCTGATCTATCACCTTAAGTAAAGGCCTCCTTGGTGGACGGGCATACTTGCGATCAAGTTTGGTTCTTGTAGATGTCAATTAGGTGTCTAGGTCTTGTATATTATAAACCTAAATCTCTGGACTTGGAAATATCACTACATTTTTCTTTATTGGTTCTGGTATTGTATATGTAATGATTTAGGGTTGATTACATCTAAAAAAACATCACATTTTTGACAAATCAGTACCCAATGAGTGTATTTACTTTTCAAACATAGCTGCATTGGTAGTCAGAAGTGCACATTGATGTTTTTTTGTTGTTGAAAGTTAGTTATTAAAGCTAGTGACTGGTGATTTCTGACTGCCAACCGCAGCTAGCTAGTACCAGACAAGTTTAGATTTTAGAAAAAAGAATGCAATTTATGGAGTATTAATATGTGAAAACTATTCGAATAATTTGCAGGTTAAGTCGGTTAAAATAAAACCTGGAAAGCAGACACACAATGGATGCGGCATTGATGGGGAGCTGTTCCCAGTGAATGGGCAGGTGATCTGTTCACTACTTCCAGAACAGTGCAGACTCATTGGCAATATTAGCAAGTAACGACGACGATGATGGCTGTTTTTCATCTCCGAGTTTGAGGTCCATGTACATTTTTGTTGCTTCATTCTTTCTAAATTATCTCACCGCTGTATCGCAACACAAATACGTGCTAATATGTCCTTTCTCTCTCTCTTCTCTACGGGATGTAGCCTTAAATTGGTTGGTTAAGATTTCAGAGTTGGTCCTGTTTGTAATGTTCTTCTCCTTTTTTCCTGGAGTGCCTTGTGTTGTATAGATGTGTTGAGGAACTGTGATGTTTGTATTATATTATATTATTATATTTGATATATCCATTTTGGTGAAGTGCTGAAATTTACATTTTGTTTCCATAATAGTAGCTAGCTTCATGTATGAAGATTTCAGAGGTCGCACTTTTACCAGGAATTGCTCTGCTTGTTTGTGAAGCTTCTAACCAAGACGAATAAGTGTCATTTCGAAATTAAATAAAAAAATAAAAAAAGTTCCTTAGTACTCCTGTAGTTATGTTCGTTATAACATACTGTATCATGTGAGACCTAAATTTTATGGTAATATTTACTTTTCGACACATTGAAATGCATGTCGAAAGATTCTAATCTACTGTTCCTTTGATTGGCTCCATATTCCATGAAATTAAGTTTTGATTTATAGAGATTGAATGTTACAAATTTCTTTGTTTCAATCGGCTATATTACTTTTAATACTAACTTTTGAGACCGATGTCGAATACGACATTTTAAGTCATCGACGATTAAAATGTGTAAATTTTGGCGTGCTTAATTAAAATGAAAATAGGGCCGAAAATACTTGGTTTCTTCTAAACCTTCACTAGTTTCTATTTCCTATTCTCTTTTCCGACAGTATTTGTGAATTTTGTTGAAATTTCACATTCCTTTTCGCCTCCGATGCAAAAGTCAACGAAGTGCTACGGCCTTTGACTACGTAAAAAATTATTTTCATAAAAAATCTTCAAGCAAATTAATTGACTAATACGTCAAGATTTAATAGCGTGTTACAGTCGAAAAAACAAAATTAAACGTGTCACGGTACGTCTGGATTAGAGCAGAGACAAATGTAAAATTACTTTTGGAAACTTAAAAAACAATATCTTTTTGTTAAAGTTGGGAGGAGAGACGAAATGGAGATCAAAGATCATACCTCAGCTTCTCATCCTTGTATTTGCGATGATATCCGTGTTTTCCCATTGATGTTAAATGAGGAAGTAAAGTGTAAGGATGACATGACTCATATTAGTACTTGTTTGAACTGAAATAAATGCCGGTATACGAAGTTTGAATGGATTGTACACAAAAGTTCGATAATGGGTTTACGATTAGGGCTTGTTTTGTTATTTATATAGCTGTTATGTTATCTCTTTGTAATCATCATTCAAAATTATTAGTGAAAATTCCTGGCTTAGAACGCACCCCCAGACTTAATAAACAATTCGTATGTTTTTTTTTTTTGTTCGTATTTAATTTTCGTAACAATAAAGTGTAATGATTTTATGAAAAGGGCGTACAGGCATATGTATTGGACTACGAACAAACTATTTTTTATACTCCCTAGTCACATAATTAGAACACAAATTTTATGTACAATTAAAATTTAGTTATGTATTTTGTTGCGATCCAATTCATGTTTATTTAATTATATGAATTTGTTAACAGATTTATATTATTAAATTGAACATTATATTTCTTCTATAAATATTATCTTGTTTATTTTAATTTTTTTCGAAAAATAAAACAAATTAGTTAGAGACAATAAAGCTAAAGACTAAAAAGTAAAATATGGTTAGCAATGGGAAAATGGTTTTACCTAATGAAAGAAGTGTAATGTCTTGTACTTCGTATATGAGAAAGAAAGGAAGAAAGAAAAGTGTCAACCCCAGTTTGTCTGCGAAAAACGACGGCAAAACCCCTCTCTCAAGCTTTCCCATTTCTCTACTGGAGCTCACCTTCCCATTTCCCCCATTTCTCTCTCTAAAACCCTTTCCTTTTATATGGATCTAACCTTCTCTCTCTAAAACCAGTTGGTAGCCGCCAGATAATCTTCTCAATTTAGCTGCTCACTGCCGCGATTCTACCGGCGGCGAAGTAGAAAAGAGGAGAAAATTGTCTGGGAAAAAGAAAAAAATAAATCTTTATGAGGGTGCCGTGTTGTTCGGTGTGCCAGAACAAGTACAACGAGGAGGACCGGTGCCCTCTCCTCCTCCAATGCGGCCATGGCTTCTGCCGCGAGTGCCTCTCCAAGATGTTCTCCGCCTCGCCAGATTCGTCCCTCTCCTGCCCCCGCTGCCGCCACGTCTCCACCGTGGGGAACTCCGTCTCCGCCCTCAAGAAGAATTACGCCGTCCTCTCCTTGATCCAGGGCGGCGAAGACGATGAAGAGGATGATGAGGACGACGACGATGAGGGTAATGAGGCCGGGAACGGTAACAGTTCTTTTAGAGATAGCGTTTGTTGTGGGAATAGTAGTAATGTAAATAGTAGTAGTGGCTGTGTTTATAGCAATGGAAGTAGAAGAGTGGGGGATGGTTCTAGAGGTGGGAGGATAGATTTGGGGGCGCACAAGGAGGTGAAGATGGTTAGAAGGATCGGGGAAGGGAGTAGTAGGAGAGTCGGAGTTGAGATGTGGGCCGCAGTTGTTTCCGGTAAAGGATGTAAACATAAGATGGCGGCGAAGAAGGTGGTTATTGGGGAAGATACCGATGTGGTGTGGATGCTGGGACAGCTTGAAGAGCTGAGGAGGAAATCGATGTGGTGCCGAAATGTTTGCACTTTTCATGGAGCCACTAGGATGGAGAATAGCCTTTGTTTGGTGATGGATAGGTGTCATGGGTCTGTACAGACTGCAATGCAGCGAAATGAAGGGCGCCTCACGCTTGAACAGATACTCAGGTTTCCCATTTCTCCCATGTCATTTTTAATAAATGCTAAATTTTCTTCTTGAAGATCTAAATGGGTGTTGAATTGGTGATTTAGTTTCGCCCTTCTAGTAGGTTTTTGTTTGTGTTATAAATTGCGATTATATAGAAGTGAAGACAGAATAAGTGTTAGGTTGTATGTCTAGCTATTGGTTATTTATTTTAAGCACTTGATATGTTATCACAATGAAACTAAAGATTTGAATTTTCTGCATCTTCCATATTAGAAGAGTGTAATTCTGTAGTAGCCATCTTTAGGTATCATTGAGATATGTAAACGACAAGCGAAAAAGGACACATTATAGACTCATAAGTTATAATCTTCGTCATTCTGGGGCATCTCTTGCTTTATCATCACTTTGGATAGATTGGAATTATACATTTGTTGAGTCATTGTGCAAGGATAAACTCTTTGCTGGTGAAACGGGCATCTCTGGAAATCAAGTGCGAGATCTAACTGGTCCATTTGCTCTTCTTTTGGCAGTTTGTTTTATGTTCTGTGATTGCTTGGCAAATTTGCACTTTCGGTAATATGTGTAAACAACCTCTTGGGGATTGTGTGGGCCTGTATTTATTTGCTAGACGATAGAACACGTGGAGTATGGAGGGTCTATAAGACTTCTCAGTGCTTTTTTCTTGGTTACGAATTCTGTTAATGAGATTGGTTCTTGATGGCTTACCTTCTATGACATGTAACTTAATCCCGCTCGGTCATCATCTTTAATTTATTGTTTTGTTTGCTGATTACTAGGGAAATATTCAGTAATATTCTAAATTGGTATGGATTTTGATTTTCTTCCCACGTAGATTTTGACAAAACTAATTAATGCCTTTGTCATTCTCAACTTAGCTACATTAGGTATAATGGTAATCTCTAAAGCATTAGACTAAATTGTGATGGCGATTTTCCTATCTCTAAAGCCCATTGTTTGTTGCACTTTGTGTTAATGCAACTTTACGATGAATCGAATTATGCCCTTTTGTTTTTAATTCATCCACTTGAAAAATATATTGAGATCCATCATAGCTCCAAATCATGCTTCAAATTTACAAATCTCTGAATCAAATGGATATTCTCTGCATAAAATTGAATCCACTCACTTAATGACCAATTTCCCATTTTTTATTCTTAATTCCTATATTGGTGAATTATGATAGCCTTTTAAATTTACCCGTAACTTTTTTTTGCATAGGTATGGAGCAGATATTGCTCGTGGAGTTGCTGAACTTCATGCAGCAGGTGTTGTTTGTATGAACATCAAACCATCCAACCTTCTCTTGGATGAGAATGGTCATGCCATGGTCTCTGATTTTGGGCTTCCAGCAATCTTAAAAAAGCCCAATTGCAGAAAATCCGGAAAAGAATGTGAATCCTCAAAAATTCATTCATGTATGGATTGTACAATGCTGAGCCCAAACTATACTGCCCCTGAAGCATGGGAACCTGTAAAGAAGTCGCTGCATCTTTTCTGGGATGATGCCATTGGCATATCTCCTGAATCAGATGCATGGAGCTTTGGCTGCACATTGGTAGAAATGTGCACAGGATCTATCCCGTATGTGGAATTATTCTATTATATTACCCTAGATGACCTGTTAATTTGTGTCTCTTTTTAATTTTTTAAATGAATGGGAAAAACAAATAGGTTTGTTTTTATACAGGTGGGCTGGCCTTAGTGCTGAAGAAATCTACCAATCTGTTGTCAAAGCCAAACGACAGCCTCCTCAATATAGCGTAGTTGGCGTTGGAATACCAAGGGAGTTGTGGAAGATGGTTGGTGACTGCCTGCAGTTCAAGGCTGCAAAAAGACCAACTTTTCATTCAATGTTGGAAATATTTCTTCGACATTTGCAAGGCATTCCTAGGAGTCCACCAACCAGCCCCGACAAGTAAGAAACTAGATAAAAATTGGAAAGTCATCTTTCTTGGTATTGTGTGCGAAAAAGTACAAATAAATAAAACGGTTGCTATAGATTTCCTGTAGTATCATGCTTCTTATGATTTTTTGGTGTATATCTTATAGATGACCCTGTATCTAGTACTACTTCATTACATGTTTGATGAGTTTGATGTCCATTTTTGCTCCACCTTATGATCAGTGGCTTTCTCATTAGCCCTGTGATGATAAATGGGATTCCTCCCCCGCCATCAGCTGAGGTGGAAGGGCCGCTAGCGAATCCCAACCTTCTACATCGGCTTGTCTCTGAAGGCAATTTCACTGGAGTTCGGTGAGGCCTATTTCCTATAGACATGATTGTAACAGCTAATACAATATCTTATTCGAGAAATATATTTTATTACCTATTCCATGCAGGGAATTGCTTGAGAAGACTGCTGTGGCTCATGGTCGCAATATTCTACATTCACTTCTAGAAGCACAAAATGCGGATGGCCAAACTGCTCTCCACCTGGCTTGTAGGCGGGGAAGTGTTGAACTTGTTGAAGCTATTCTTGAGTGTGAAGAGGCAAATGTTGACGTCCTCGACAAAGATGGTGATCCACCTCTTGTTTTTGCTCTAGCAGCTGGATCACCTGAATGCGTTCGAGCACTTATTAAGCGCAATGCAAATGTGAGGTCCAGATTGAGGGAGGGCCTTGGTCCATCAGTTGCTCATGTCTGTGCCTACCATGGCCAACCAGATTGTATGCGAGTATGTATCTCGACCTTTTACACATTTTAATTTAGACATTATTTGAATTCGGTGAACATGTAGAAACCCAAAGCAAGATACCTTATTTGCATTAAACATCATTCTTTTTCTTCCAAATCTTCACGAAACATATATTCTGTTGCTTAATCATTATAAATTAGATTTGGTTTTTCTGATATTTATTATCTTACACTTGAATGCCAATAGGAGTTATTATCAGCGGGTGCCGATCCAAATGCAGTTGATGATGAAGGTGAATCTGTGCTTCATAGAGCTGTTGCGAAGAAATACACCGACTGTGCTATTGTCATATTGGAAAATGGAGGATGTAGATCTATGAGTATATTGAACTCGAAACATCTGACGTAAGTGTCAATCATATTTTGACCTCATTAACATTGTTAACGCATTTGTCTTAGATTTTCAAAGGCTCGAAGTAAGTTTGAGAAAAAATATCCACGTAAATTTTTTATTCAGTAACAATTTTATGGCAAACTGAACAGATTGCACGTACAAAATTGTGTTGAGGTAAAAGCCTGTGACATTTCATTATTCTTACAAGCAGGCTATGTAGAGATAGATAAACTTTGTAGATGAACTATAAGCTAAAGGCAACATCTGTTCAGCAGGCAACAATTCATCCATCTAATGGTATTCCTGTGTTTATTCTAGTAAGCCTGCAATAGCATGGCCTGTTGTGGAGTGACTTTGAAAATAGTGTTTCTTGTAAGTATCTGATCAAGTTGAGATTGAGTCTTGTGCTCCAGCTTTAGTCACTTCAATTAGTTTGTCCAATGGTTGTAATCATCAATGGCTTACCAATATAATTTATGTTAAAAGATCTAGGTTGAAAGGTCAATCTAATGAACATTTCATGTTTTGACTGTTCAGAAGTACTTTCTATTCTAATGGGGTAAAGAATTGACATCTAAGTTTGAGTTTATAAAACACAAAGCACCCTTGTATTTTATTCTTTTATGGCAGTCTTCCGATGCACTGGTGCATGCTATAAGGCCATCTTATTTGGCAGGCCACTGCACTTGTCTGTAATGACCTGGAATGTAGCTGTTGTCAAAAGATGGGTAGAGCTTGCATCTGTGGAAGAGATTGCTGAAGCAATAGATATTCAGAGCCCTGTGGGAACAGCTTTGTGCATGGCAGTTGCCTCGAAGAAAGATCACGAATCTGGTATAAGTTGGGCCTTTTTTTATTTTTATTATTTTAAATTTATGGTTCGAACAATTTTCTGAACAAAATATATTTTGTTCACTTGTACTGTTCCTGGCGTTTACTTTCTCAATTTATGAAATCCTGTAGAGGGTAGAGAACTGGTAAAGATACTGCTAGCTGCCGGTGCAGACCCTACAGCTCAAGATACGCAAAATGCCCAAACTGCTCTGCACACTGCTGCTATGGCTAATGATGTTGAGCTAGTCAGGGTACGCTAAACAACACTTAATTTGCACAATGCTTCGATTATTGTTAGCTATTTACGTTATATAGGAAAATGTTTCAAGGTATAAGTACTTTATTGAAAATTTAACCTTTACAGATTATATTGGAAGCTGGTGTTGACGTGAACATAAGGAATGTGCAGAATACCATTCCTCTCCATGTAGCATTGGCTAGAGGTGCTAAGTCTTGTGTTGGACTGCTTCTATCAGCTGGGGCAAATTGCAACATGCAGGTATGATGTTAGACTTTGGGCCTTTGGTCTGAATATACTTAGCGTAAGTGCTAGTCTTGGGAAAGCATATTAAGAAAGGCTGAGATGAAATGACACTTTTGAAAATTCTAGATCATACTGATACTTTTGAGGAGATCTGTTGATGGCTTGTTTGATAAGCTCTAGATAGTACTGTTTATAACTCAATTGAGCTGTTGCTTGTTTTATTTTGAGAGCCATCTTCTCTACTACTCGATGAAACCAGGTCTTGAATGGAAGTTTACCAATATGGTTCACATACCATTAAGCTTTAGTGATTCTGAACTTCCTGATCTTCGTGTCTACGTCAAATTGCTCAGCCAACAATCTTTTAGAGTTTCAATTGATTATACTGAATGTGTCTTCTTTCCTTATCTATGCAAAAACTATTTCAAATTAGGAAATCATAGTAACAAGGACAAGAAGATACAACAGAGATACATGATTGTGGAAAAATAAATATCTGGCACTTCTGATTATTTAGATTCCATTGACATGTTCAAGGAAACCCCTCAAGGCTTGTCTGTAGTTCTTAGTAGAACTGAACTAATTTTACGTATGGGATTCTAACTTGATGTGCTTGAACTCTTAAAAATCCAGACTTGCCGACTTCTGTGTAAAGTTTGAATCAACATATTTTTCCTGCAACTTTATAAAATTTCAATTGATGTCACTGAGTATATCTTCTCTGATTTAACTCGTATAAAAACCTAATCTACTTATCTTCAGGATGATGACGGTGACAATGCATTTCATATTGCTGCTGATACGGCGAAGATGATACGTGAAAATTTGGAATGGATTATCGTTATGCTTAGAAACCCTGACGCTGCAGTTGATGTTAGGAATCACAGGCTAGTTTTCTGTTAACTGGAGCCTTGTCTTGTATTATAGTCATTTGCACGTAATCTATGGCAAGCATGATAAAAATTGTCAGATGCTTTACAGTGGTAAGACATTGCGAGACTTCCTGGAGGCTCTTCCTCGGGAATGGATTTCTGAAGATTTGGTGGAGGCACTGGTGGAGAAAGGGGTTAATTTATCTCCTACAGTGTGCGTAGACAACATATATCATTACTTTTTGAGAAACAAATATCATTACTTTTAGTTTCAATGTTTATCATATGACATATTTGACAACGTTATTTGTATAGATATTCTGTCTCAGCATTTTCATGTTGTCAAATATTTTGCAGATATCAAATTGGTGACTGGGTGAAATACAAACGAAGCATTACGGAACCAACTTATGGGTGGCAAGGTGCGACACACAAGAGTGTAGGTTTTGTGCAAAGTGTCCCGAATAGTGAAAACCTCATTGTATCGTTTTGTTCTGGAGAAGCTCAAGTACTAGCAAAAAAAGTACTAGCAAATGAAGTCATAAAAGTGATTCCACTTGACAGAGGGCAGCATGTTAAACTTAAATCTGATGTCCTAGAGCCAAGGTATGATTTCTTTGACATGGACGTATACATTTTAGCTATATACATGCCAACTTTGACATTACTTTCACTATGTTTACTTTCATTATGAAATCCTGCTTCAGACATTTGTGTCATTTTTATTGTCAACTGGATGTTTTCCTGGGATCATGAATTCTTGTGCATCTTTAGTACCTTACACTGCAGCGTAGTTCATCTCCTTTCTCTGCGTCATCTCATCTTAGATTGGCTTATTGGATAATGCATTAATCTAACTATTCTGGAAAAAAATAAAAAAAATCTAATCGTTTCCTTGCTCAATCAACAATTTTCAGTTATGTTATTGTCAATTATGGCTCTTAGATAAGATGTAATGCTTAGTTATATATAATGTTTATTTTGTCTTTTATGAGTATATGGGTTTTGAGAGCATAGTTGTTTGCTAAGGTTGAGCCAACTTTTACCTTATCTAGCTTCAAACTAGACAGATTGCCAGTCCAATCTACTCACCTACGTTAGTTCTGTGAGGTTCATGCTTCTAAATTTCCACACATCATCTGGAAAATGAATTTGGAATTAAATTTTGTTTTAACTTAGATGAACAAATGAGCAGTCCTTGGTCAATCTTTGCTTTAGGAGTTCTGTTAAATATGTCATGACCATTTCTATTTTGCTACACAAAAATAGTACTACCTATTGGAAGATACAATGCCTTTGATGTCCTTAATATTCACTAATAGAGTTGAAATATGGGCCAAAACTGCTTGTAAATGTCCTCAAAATCCATCGACCTTGCTGTAATCCTCTTTATGTCAATGTAGATTTGGTTGGCGTGGTCAGTCACGTGATAGCATCGGAACAGTTCTGTGTGTTGATGATGACGGAATCTTGCGTGTTGGATTCCCTGGAGCATCCAGAGGATGGAAAGCAGATCCTGCAGAAATGGAAAGAGTTGAAGAATTCAAAGTTGGAGACTGGGTTCGTATACGTCCCACACTGACTACAGCTAAACATGGACTGGGAGCTGTGACTCCAGGAAGCATAGGTGTAGTTTATTGTGTTAGACCAGATAATAGTTTGCTACTGGAACTAAGTTATCTTCCTGCTCCGTGGCATTGCGAACCTGAAGAAGTTGAGCATGTGGAACCATTTAGGGTAAGGACATTTTATTGCGATATATGCAAAGTTTCCTTGTTTTCAAGTTTTTTTCCTCTTGCCTTTGTTACAGTAATGCCTTCTTTCACTAGATTGGCGACCGGGTTTGTGTAAAGCGTTCGGTTGCTGAGCCTAGATATGCATGGGGTGGTGAGACACATCATAGTGTTGGAAGAATTAGTGAGATAGAAAATGATGGCCTTCTAATAATTGAAATCCCCAATCGGCCTATTCCATGGCAAGCTGATCCTTCTGACATGGAAAAGGTGGAAGATTTTAAGGTAAACCAGTCTAACCAGTCTACTTATTGGTCTGTCTGACGTTGTTTCTGTTCAATATTTAATTATGCAACTTGCTCAGGTAGGGGACTGGGTTAGAGTAAAAGCCTCTGTTCCTTCCCCAATATATGGATGGGAAGACGTTACAAGGAACAGTGTAGGTATCATCCATAGTTTGGAGGAGGATGGTGAAATGGGAGTTGCATTTTGTTTTCGTAGCAAGGTCTTCCGCTGTTCGGTTACAGATGTGGAGAAGGTACCTGCTTTCGAACTGGGTCAAGAGATTCATGTGATTCCATCTGTTACTCAGCCTCGGCTTGGCTGGTCAAATGAGACTCCTGCTACTGTTGGAAAAATAGCGAGAATCGATATGGATGGCGCCCTCAATGTAAGCCTCTTTTCTATCTTACTTGTATTGAGATTTCTTAACAATGAGGCTCCAGCGATCTGGTCCTCCACAGCCTCCTGGATACTTTCAAGATAAAATGAAATATCTACGTATTAAGGTTGTGGAATTGGAAAAACTGAATTATTTGCTTTATCCCCTCTGTAGTGATCTACCTGAAATCACTCTTGTCCAAACATTTCTGTTTTTGGAGTTCTGCCTACTGAGATATATTTATTTATTTATTTATTTCTAGGTCAAAGTTACTGGAAGACATAGTTTATGGAAAGTTTCTCCTGGAGATGCAGAAAGACTCCCAGGTATTGAAGTAGGTGACTGGGTTCGTTCAAAACCAAGCCTGGGTGCCAGACCTAGTTATGATTGGAATACCATAGGGAAAGAAGGTTTAGCAATTGTCCATAGCATACAGGATACTGGTTATCTAGAGCTAGCTTGCTGTTTCCGCAAGGGAAGGTCAAGTACTCATTATTCGGATGTTGAAAAGGTCCCAGGATTTAAAGTTGGCCAGCATATAAAGTTTAGAACCGGTCTGGTTGAGCCAAGATGGGGTTGGAGAGGTGCTCACCCCGATTCTCGGGGTGTTATTGTTATAGTCAACGGTGATGGTGAGGTGAGATTAGCTTTGTATGGTTTACCGGGTTTATGGAGGGCCGACCCCGCAGATCTAGAAGTGGAGAAAATGTACGAAGTGGGAGAGTGGGTTAGATTAAATGATAATACTCCTAGCTGGAAATCTGTTGGGCCTGGTAGTGTTGGTGTTGTACAAGGGATCAATTGTGACAAAAATGAATGGGATGGAAATTTTTTGGTTGCATTCTGTGGAGAGCAAGAGCTATGGGTTGGAAATACAACTGAGCTTACAGAAGTCATAAAACTAGTCGTAGGGCAAAAGATTAAGGTCAAGAAATCAGTGAAGCAACCAAGGTTTGGTTGGTCAGGACACAACCATGCAAGTATTGGGACTATATCAGCTATCGATGCAGATGGAAAACTCCGTATATATACACCAGTTGGCTCCAAATCATGGGTGCTCGATCCTTCGGAGGTGGAAATTGTTGAGGAAAGGGAAATACACATCCGAGACTGGGTAAGAGTGAAGCCCAATGTTCCTGTTCCTACTCATCAATGGGGAGATGCAAACCATTCAAGCCTCGGAGTTGTGCACCGTATGGAAGATGAAGATGTTTGGGTGGCGTTTTGCTTCATGGATCGACTATGGCTCTGTAAAAAAAGCGAGATGGAAAGGGTGAGACCGTTTAAAGTGGGAGATAAGGTGAGAATCAAAGATGGGTTGGTGAGCCCTCGATGGGGATGGGGGATGGAGACTCATGCGAGTAAAGGTGAGGTAGTAGGAGTCGATGCGAATGGGAAGTTGAGGATCAAGTTCAGGTGGCGGGAAGGGAGGCCGTGGATTGGTGATCCTGCTGATATCGTTCTTGATGAGGATTGAATTCCTAGTGGCATGCCGCCTAACTTTTTTTCTAACCCATTGAGGTAAGAACTCACTGCATATATAAGCTATATAAAGATGGAGATATTAGTATAAAAGGTATTTGGACAGATGGGGTAAGGGAAAATTTCTGAGTTCAAATTTTATGTGAAGCTATTTGAGGTGTAGACTACAATACAATACAATGGTACAAATAAAGGTATAGTTGGTTGATTCGTTTGTATATTCGTATAACAGTAACAGTTTCGTGTATGAGTTCCAATGATTTCAGATTTTTGAGTTGTGAAGTGTCTTGTATAGTTTTGATCAGGTACGATAATTGGTTAACCTACTTGCTTTTCAGACCGGTCCTATCAGGCTCGAGCCGACTTTGGTTTTGGATCGATTGGAGCAAAAAATTGTGGCTCTAACTCAAAACTTTCGATTTTTGGACAAGTCCCTTGAGCGAGGATGTTTATTGATAAAATTTAGTATATAATTTGACCTACATTTTTCCTAATAAAGTAACATGAAAAATTTCATGTTATTTTCTGTTCGGACAGATGGAGCTAAATCTACTTTGGGCTAGTGATTTGCAATGCAAAACATGCAATTGGTGGTTTCATTTTTGAGTCTTCATCACTCTTTCTTTGGTTCAAGTACTTGTGAGAATTTAATTTAAAGCCCAAAACAATGTCTTGCTTGTGGTATACTAACATTGAAAGAACTTACATATTTTAGAAAGAGAAAAAGAAAAAGAAAAAATAAAGAAGAAAAAAAAAAAGAAGAGAATATAGTATTCTTTAGAATTCCAAGAATGCTAGGGCAGGATCATGGAAAACATGGTCACATATAAATATATCACGATTGGATTCCCAATTCAGTGCATGCAGAATAGAAGATTAATATGTTATAATTAAAATGTGTACTGACAGGACACAAAAAGGTCTAAATCATCACTTACATCCAATTTCCAGTTTAAATTACTTCCCTCCGTCTCAAGTATTCCGACCCTTTTTCGGTCGAATTAAACGGGTGTTTAGGTAAAGTGTATGGTGTAAGATATGTAATTATTATTTAGACATCTTTTTAACTAGAGCACTAATTATTGATTTAATGAAAGATCGTATCAAGACCGTTATTTGGTATAAAAATCATAAAAATCGAATAACAAACGGAAGTTTATGATAGTTTTAAACTTTTTTTATAATTTAAATTATTTTGGGTACTTGCTGGGAGGGAATGGGAATGAGATTTAATTAGATAATGTTAAGTTATTAAGGGATTTACAATTGTACTATTAATTAGCTAATTATTCCAAAAGGAATGTGTCAGAATACTTGAGACAGCCCAATAAGAAAAGAATGTCGGAATACTTGAGACGGAGGGAGTAATTTTTTAATTTTTTCTTTCTCTCTTTAGGTATTTTTTAATTAACAAATACTATAAATACATTACTCAACAATGTTGACCACATTTGAGAAAACTTGAAAAAAAAAAAAACCATATACAAATGAAAATCACTATAACCTAGTTATTATTGCTCATCGATGAGTAGCACATCATCTAAACATATCATTTATATCTATTATATATTATATAAAGAGTCAATTCTACAATTTTTGTTTTGCCTAATATACTCATAATGTAAGTCCATTTTAAGGGTACAATATTCATATGAATGTAATTTTATTATTGATTAACTTTACTTCTCCTACCTTCAACTATAATTATACTTCTCCGCTCTTATTTATCTTCTAAATTTTCTAAGACCATTATCATCTCCTTAGAATCTCATATTTCCTATGTCTACTTACTCTGGCTCAGAGATATTGACCCATTTTATATGATATGTGAGATATAAAATAATAAAAATTGGTCAAATCTCTAAAGCAGAGAAAGTCTATCATATCACAGCACAATATAATAAATAATAAGTATGATATAAATCATGAAATACAAGAAAAATTATATTATTTTTAACATTTTTCAACCCTTAATAAAAAAAAGACGTACGTACAACGCCACGTAATTTCTGCTAGTATATATATATCTATATACTGTATGGTATTCTGATTGATTAATTATAGGTCTGGAGAGAAAAAAAAAACAAGAATAATTTAAAACACAAGTTGGTTGAAATTGAGAACCTCTTTTTACACCCTTTATTTCAGCTAAGATTCATTGCATATGAACTTCATCCTCTTCTCCCACTAGCCTATCATTGCTTTTCCCAACACCCTACAAATACTTTGGAGGAACAGATTTCTTCGGTATTTTCTTATTCTGAGGTTAGCAATTCAAAGAAGATTTCCATATACAGTGTATTCAAAGTTTTTAGGATTGTTAATTTTAAGAGAGTTCCATCCATTTTCATCAAAACTATGATTTGGTTTTCTAAAGAAGGTTTAAGCACACATGACACTGTCATATGATTGTAGAAGTATATATATGGGAGCATTTACCTTCCTCCATCACAATCTTTTTTTTTTTTTGGCCAATCACTTAGTATTAAACATAAATTAATTCACTAACAAATTAAAACAAGATAAGTTTATGAGAAATTTCAAGTATTCATCAAATTCTGTAATTTTCTTTCATATATCCAAATAAATTAAATAAAACTTATGCTTATGCCCTATAGATTAGTATAATTAATTAGAATTTCAAAAACATTAAAAAAGATTAATGTAGGAGTCGTTATTTTCAAACAAAAGAATTCAGTTGTCTCAGCTAATCTTGGAATAGTTGGGATTAGGCATATCCTGATTCTGTCAGATTCTCATATTCGTGAAAGGATTTCCTACATTATTCCTTCGCATTCGTTTTCTTTCTCTCTCCTCAAGTTCAACTATATAAATATGTCTATATTCTTAGCAAAGAGCGATAGAGCGGCTAGTTGTAGAGCGAGGATGATAACAAGGTCAAGGTGCTTGAATGGTTGGTGTGTGGCGGCGTTCACGGCGTCGCTACTACTTCTGCCGCTGATATTGCCGCCGTTGCCCCCGCCGCCGATGGTGATAATGCTTTTTCCGGTGGGTATAATGGCTCTTCTCATGGCCTTGGCTCTATCTCCCACCAATGCAGCTGCTGCTTCCACCATCCTTTGTCCTATCTAATCAACTGTTTCATCTAGGTTTTGAAATATTATTAGAAGCTCTTCCCAATTTTTATTTTTTATTTTTAATAGGATGAACTGTGAACTACTATCTTAGTACAATAAAAGGAGATGAATGGAGGTACAGGTTTCATTACATTCAAGAAAAATGGAAATATTTTCTTGATTCATCACCTTAATTGATCTGGTGTAGGAAGATTGAGATTCTTGAATGCAGTGAAGCCACCATCCACCACAAGATTATGCCCACTAACAAACTTTGCATCATCAGATGCAAGAAACACAGCAGCATTTGCAATATCACCAGCCTCACAAACACCTCCTTTCAGCTCACTAAAACCCTGCACCATCTTCACCAGCTTCTCAGCCTCGACCCCCGGATAGTACTTCTTTATCTCGTCCATCACAAACGGGGTCGGGATCGCCATCGGAGATATGCAGTTGACACGAATCCCGTTCCTGCACAGTTCCGAAGCCACGGACCTCACAATGCCGATCACACTACTCTTGGATACAGAGTAACAAGGTTGTGCTAATCCTCCTATCATCCCCGTCACGCTAGCTGTACAAAGGATGACCCCTTTCTGCCTCGGGATCATAACACGAGCCCCGTGCTTGATCCCGGATAAGGCTCCCCGAACATTGATGGCCATGACCCGGTCGAATAAGGCCAAGTCGAGGTCTACTATGCTAGGTGGAGTATGGCAAGCTATGCCTGCGTTGTTGTACATGATGTCGAGTTGGCCGAATTTGGAGACGGCGTAGTCCACCGCGTCTGAGATATCCGATTCCTCAGCGACGTTACACGGGACGAAAGCAGCGTTCGGGCCGAGTTCTCGGGCCGTGTGGTGGCCTAAATCTTTCTGAATGTCGGCTAGGACTACTTTGGCACCATTGTTGATGAATTTTGCTGCTGTTTCTTTACCTATGCCGCTTGCTGCCCCTGTGATCAGAGCCACCTTTCCTTCTAGTTTGCTGAAAATCAAACAACCCTTTTGATTTTGAGAATCAACTTTAAATCACATTAGCCCGTTGCCTCTATTTGTGCACAAATACAAGCTTTAAACATATTAAAGCCAAAAAAAAAAAATGAGAATGGCATTCAATTCAAGAAGTGACCTCCTATATCAAATGACAACAGAAAATTATATTTATTCAATCCATTGTATCATCATCAAAGAGATCATATTTTCCAATTGAATTATCTTGCCCTAGTAAAAAAAAAAATCGTATATTTATTAAAATTAAGTATCATATCCTCTAATGAGTTTCTTGAACATCTATAAATCTAAAGTAATCACAAGAATTAAGTTCAAACAAAAAAGTGAAAGAGCAAATTTTTACCTTGCTGTGTCTGTAGAGAAGAGTCTCTGAGAGACTCGAGTCAGCAAAACTCTTGAACCGGACCGTTTTCTGAGCCACAAATGAAAATAAAACCATCAAACCAAAAATCAGAAAAATGCAGAGAACAAACCAAATGCACCATCTTTCTCTGTAAATTATACTGCCAAATCAAGAAACTAAATTAACAAGAATGGAATCTAGCATGAGAGAGAGAGAGAGACCTGAATGGAGTCCTCCACATTTTGTGCTAACTGGAAGAGGAAGAGGAGACTATGCATAAAAATAAGAGAGGAAAAAGACAGCAAGTAGGACAGAGCAGCATCAATGCATTGAAGAAATTTAATAAGAACAAACAAAAAAGGAAGAATATAATGTCAATGAATTGGGTCATCATTATTGTAATGGATGTTTTTGCAAGGGTAATATGGGTACTTCACCAGTCAAGTGGATATTTTGCTTAATTTTTTTTAAAGTAAGGGAAAGTACACAATTCTATGATTCATTCAATTATTTAACCCCAAATTGTAGTAATATTTTCTCCCAATAAGCATCTTTTGTATGGACTTACTCTCCCTTTCTTTTAAGATTAGCTTTTCAACATAAACTAATCATCACCACAAATCCAATGGAAAGATCTAATCAAACATTAATTATTTATGAAATTGTCTAATACTATGAAATACTCTAATTTAAATATCTTTATTACTAGTAAAATATAAACTAAAGAAAAGGAAAAAAGAAAAGGAAAAAAGAAAAGGAAAAAAAGGTACTGTGCTACGGTTTTTCAAACGCCTCTTACGCCTTCAGCAGCAGCGGCGGCGACGAAGGGTGGCTCCCGCCCACCCCATCCCAAGCGTGGCTCCGCCCCCTGCGGCAGTCTAAATCAAAGGCAATTTATGTAATCACAGATATAAAGTAAAGGTATGTGTTCAAGACATAAAACCTTCAAGTATGCTCGTTTGGGATTTGTGGAACCCTAGTTTCGAATTGGTTGACGAGTGTCTTTTTCGTATTCTGTTCTTTCATTCCTCATGCATCAACAACCTCATTAATCTAAAAACTTAACATTATTGGATAAAGAAAGGTTCTTTAAAGCAAATGCTTAGGTGTTGTTGGGATTGATTATTGGTTCTTGAAGAGGGACACTTGTGAACCTTTTGTTTGAGAGGTTCTTGGATTATGGGAATTGGAGGGAATTGGATTTTGTTTCTAGGATGGGAAAGCCATTGGGAAGTTTTAGTTAAATACACATACAGCAGATAGAGGCAAATATTCAATTATCCTTAGTTTTTTTGCAAGACTTTGTTCCTCTAGTATTCATTCCTCTGTTGTAAAGAAAGTTAATAATTTTGTTTATTATTATGAAATTTAGCCCATGCTTATCATCTGGTCTGGTGTCTTATCTTCAGACGAGTTTAGTCCGTCCTTGATTGATTGATGGCTGCTTCGGCAAAAACTATAAGCCCAGAGAAATCTGATCCATCAGAAGACTGGACTATAGTGTTGCCGAGGCGCGGAAAGATGAACCGGAAACTAAACAAGTTTGTGATCCCGAAACGACAAAAGGAAGTGCAGTTATGGACCCCAATAGATCTCGAAACAGATCCAGAGAAAGAATCAAAATTGATGGAAAAGATGCAGATGTGTATTCAGAGGTTTGAAAACTCCGACTTCCATGGAAACCTATTAAAGCAAATCCAGAATCCCGATATGTTGGATAAGTTCCTCAAAGTTTTGGGATCAGAGGAAGAGATGCAGATGGTAATTTATGGTATTGGTAGCATTCAATCATTCGAAGCCTCAAGATTGCAACTCAGCCTTGCCATTTCGTTGAAAAGGAGCTTTGATTGGATCGGAGAGATAGAATTATTCGATCCAATAATTTCCTTAACGGAATCCAAGGTTTTGACGTCTCTAGGGTGTTCTGTTCTATCAGTCAACGAGCAAGGTAGGAGACGAGCTGTTAAACCAACTCTTTTCTTCATGCCTCACTGCGAAGCGGATTTGTATAACAATCTCTTGGAAGAAAATTGGGAGGTGGATCGATTGAACCGACTTATAATCTTTGGCAACAGTTTTGACGAATACGAGCAGCATGCATCGATCTGCAAGAGTTTGTCCGTGTCGAGCTCAAGGAAGCATGTACTGGCTATCAGAAGCTTCACTGAAGAGGTGAGAGTAAATACTTTCTCCGATGATTCATTTCGCGCCTTTCATGGTACTAGCTGGCATTTTTTCAGCCCTCGTACAGGCTCAGATTTGCAAATGATTGATTTATGATGATTTTTGAATGCATAAGAGCATATTATTATTGCTATTCAATAGAAAGATTCATGTGTAATTTTCTGCAATTTTGAGTATATTTCCAGATTCTTGTTAGCTACAGATGGCTGTTGTGTAAAGACTCATCATTTTTATTTACCGTGGTGAAAAGAAATAAATAGAAAGACATATGGTCTTTTGTTTTTTTAAAATTAATCCTGCAATTTTGTAAAATGATGTGCCTAGATAATATAACTGTAATCTCATCCATAAAATATGGAAAAACTTGTAGGCTGTAGTGGAATTAATTTAGATGGCAAAGAAATTAATGAAAAAAAAGTAGAATTTATATACAAATAAAAAGAAAATAAATGCAAACCTCGAAAATTACCCGCCATCTCCGGTCACATATAAATAGAGTTAGTTGTTATCTCCTCTTTTCCCTCCTTTAAACAAAAAAAAAACGTTTTACTTCATTCCTTCTTTAACATCTTCTTCATTCTCTCTCTTAAAAATCTTTCCATTATTCCTCCGCCACCGCCACCGCCGTCGTCGCCGATTGAAATTCCCGACGCCCCTAGAGAAGCCCTCGATGCCTGACTACACGAACAAAGGAAATGGGGGGAAGAAGACCCACCTCACCATCAAGAGCAAGCCTTCGTCGGTTTTCAATCGCTCCATGACGGCCTACACGCCGTCGTCAGCAGCAGCGTCGGCGGTGGCGGCGGGGGAGGACAAGAGCCAGCTGCACAACCCCCTCGCCAGCTTCCAGCGCAACAAGACCCAGCTGCGCGGCCGCGGCGGGAACAACACGCTCAAGGGTAAAGTCCGCAAAATGTGCTCCATCTTCGAATCCCCAAGGCACCACCGCCCATCAATCAACATCGACTCCCAAAACTCCCCCTCTTCGTCTCCGTCGCCGTCGCCGTCTCCCTCCCCGACCTCCAACAAATCCTCCTTCTCCCCGCCGGACTCCCCCGTCCAGGAATACTCCACGGTGAAGCTGCCGGGGACGGAGGACAGAGTCGTCATCTACTTCACCAGCCTCCGAGGGGTGCGGCGGACGTTCCACGACTGCCAGAGCGTGCGCATGGTGTTTCGAGGGTTCCGAGTCAACCTCGACGAGAGGGATGTGTCCATGGACGTGGCGTACAAGAACGAGTTGCAGGAGCTGTTCGGGGAGGAGAACGTGAGCTTGCCGCAGGTGTTCGTAAAGGGGAAGCACGCCGGAGGGGCGGAGCAGGTTCTGAACCATCTGGAGGTGGGGGAGCTGATGATGATGATCAAAGGCCTCCCCTTCCGATCCCTCAAGCCGTGCGACGTGTGCGATGACATGAGATTCATCGCCTGCGTCAACTGCGGGGGGAGCCGGAAGGTTTATGATGAAGAGAAGGAGCAGACGAATAGGTGCCCCGTTTGTAACGAGAATGGCCTCATGCGCTGCCCCCTCTGCAGCAGCTCCTGATCATCGACTTCTTCGAATTCGAATTCGAATTTATTTGTATATGTATGTGTGATCTTGATTGGTTGCTACTACCCTTTGTGGCTTGGCCTTTTAAGTTATGTACATGCCTTTTAATATGTGTGGTGAGGTATGATGGGGTAAGCTGCTTGGAATTTGCAGCTTGATTAATTAAGCTGATGAGAAATAATGATAAATATACATTTGGATCATTATTCCTATCCATGCATGTTATTCTTTTCTTTCATCAAAGTTTAATGTTGCAGAGTTTTGTATATTTTTGAAGGTCAAGACTCAAGAGAATGATATCCTATCTTATGTTTGTTGTTGAAACTCCAAAAGAGAAATAGTTGAGCAAGAATTCCACAACATGCATTACATTGGTTTATTTACCTAGTGATATCATTCATTCGAGTTGTAGTTGGACAGAAAATTGGGACTTGCATGGGATTTGAAGGATAGAAAACATATTTACCAATTAAATTGCGCTTCGTTGAGCATGGAGCTTTGTCGGGATCGTTTGAGACCTCACTTAGGTCTACATCTCGGAACCATTTAAGTTATATAGAATCCTTAATTAATTATACTTTGTTCATTTAATTAATCATGAACCGTGTTGTATCAGTGATGAGACAAGTTCACATAAAGTTGATAATTATGTACAATGATACACCTTATATATTTTGAAACAGTGTAAATTAAGTTGGGCTTCTTCAAAAAACAGTTTAAATTTCAATTAAGGTACAACAAAACAAGAGCCAAGAGAGCACAATAGCCCACCAAATCAAATATTTTTTTTACTATAACTATATATGAAATTCGAACAATATCCCCCTCCTGTGAAATTTCCTGCTGGAACAATATATACAAAGTAATGTTGGTGGAAGAATCTAGAAGGCGCGAGTGTCGCCTTTGCTATTGTGTGAGAGGCATACATTCAACCTCAATCTCCAACGCACCACGTTCGACATTCTGCAAATGGATGCAAACGACTTGTTTGACCTTACCGGGTTGGAATGTGATGGCACCACCATCACTACTAGAGGATGAGGATGATTCGGTAGCCCTAGCAGCAGAAAGCAACGGTTCAATATCGATCTCAGCATCCCCCATAAAATCATCTGTCGAGAACGTATCCTTGTCATAAACATACTGCCAAAACCATATGCACATTTATATTAGCACTATTTTGCATCACCAGAAACATTCGATTGAGGAATTCTGCAAAGGTATACAAAAAAACTTACCAACTTCAAAGGAGGTATATTTGCTGGAATCGACAACATTAGGCATTCATTCCAAACTGGGTTGATATTATTCTTTATAACTCGTGTCTTCATTGACTGCATTGATAAATACATAACTTTCTGTCACCATGTATAATCTTGCACATGTAGAGGGGGAAAAAGGGGATATTGCAGAAGTTGTTTTACCTGATTTCCGAGTGATAGGACAACATAAGGATCGCTACTCACCATATCTCGAACAACTAGGTTGGTGCCTCGTATTATATTGACCTTAATCAGGCCTACAAATTCGACCATACCTGCCTATACCACATTAATTTGCATCACATAATAGGTTGAAGAGGGAGAAAGAATGATTATATACCACGGCATGTTAAATCTGATAAATCTCTAACAGCCTATCCAAATCACCTAGATGGAGTGGATAAGTAAAAAAAAAAACAGAAAAAAGGAAGGGAGCATACATATAATTCTAGATACAATCAATATTATGCTACCGACAATGGTGCATTATTCACAAAGTGCTAAAGTTGTTCATCAGATACTGCAGAATTCGAGGAGTGTCACTTCATCTGCTAGCTTTGAAATATTCAATAAAAGGATTTATGGAAAACCACATTATATTTTTAAATTTTACCGTTGAGTTAGTTATCTTGGGAGGCTTGGGTTCTGATCTTTTCTTGTTATTACCAAACGCATTGCAAAGATTTGTTGCATGTTTCTCGGGATGATGCTTCTTATCAGTGCGCAATGCAGAACTTTGGTAGGAAGATGATGACGATGGAGGGGTAAGGTGGAAATTCACAGTTCAAGAACTGTTGTAGCTCATATTTTCTCCTAAGAATCAACCCAAAATGCAGTCTTATAATTCAAAAAATATATTTATATACATATACTGACAAAGAAAACGTTGTCCAAGTACTACCTTATAAAATCAGCGCGTTCCTGCGTAGAAGAGTTGGGATTTGGTTTTTTATAGTTATCAGGAATATGAGCTTCATACTTCAAGTTGACAGCATTATTTCCACCCATTTCTATTAAAGTGTCGACTTGCTCATGTGTCCAGTCATCAAGCTTTATGGAGAATACCTGTACCAAGTGACAGAACCAGAAATATTTGTCAGAACTTACGAAATAAGGAAAGCAGAAAAAACTATGGCATATATTAATCGGTTCAAAACTCAATAACACAGGACTTGTTGAAAGTGTTTGATCAGATAAGTCGATTAATGGCATCCATACCTGTGATATATGCACTCCAAGGCTTCTATGAACTCCAGAACATTTTATACAAATGAAAGCTCCAGTGGTTAGCGATCTGGTCGTCAACAATAAAAAGAGTGTCATAAAAATGAAATTTAGATAACTATGTAAAGCGAACAAATTTGTAACAGCACTAGCGATATTTCCACAAAAAGAAAAATCATTAGTACAGTTCAAATTCTTCAATCAAACATAAATACAAAATTCCAGTAACATAACTGGAAATAGTTACTTTCCCTATTAAAAATTTAAAATCCTCCAAGTACATTCAGATGAAAAGAAACTAACATAAGATTTAAATAATAAATCTTATATAAAATCCAGCAGATGTCCATAAATAAATAGATGAACTAAGAGTAATAAGTCTGAGAATTACACCCATTTTGGATCGGGTGATCCACAATCTGCACAATTTCTATTGCCAGCTTCAGATAACAGACTCTCCAGCCTCCCTCGTGCACCTTATATAAGAGCGGAATGTATCAATTGCATGCTAAAACTAAAGCAGATTCTCAGTTAGTATTTGTTTTCAAAGTGAAAAGAAAAAGAATCACAAAAAGGTGAGAGTAAGCAGAGTTTGTCCCCTGATCCACTAAAGAGGTGATATTTGTGCATCTAATCGTTACTACTAGAATAAATGAGGAATGGAATTAAGTTCTACACAAATAACCGGGGTGATATTAACTGTTTAACTGAGTCCTTTTTTTTTTCTTTTCTTAATGAATGCATATTGGCATGCTTGAAGATGCAATCTCTTATGTAAAAGACCGAATGAGAAAAGTACGGACATAGTTCCAGTCAGGTACTTTGTCGAAAATTAAATTTCTTTAGAAGTAAATACAGAGGGAAGAAGAAAGTAAGAAAAGGCACGCTCACTGCCTAGTACCTACAATACATTTTCTACAAAACCATGACTGGCATATCAAAAGGTTTTAGTTGAGTGTAGACAAGGAACGAAACCCCCCTCAAAACTGGTGTAGTTTGATAAGATGTTATTTTCAATTGATTTTCTTCCTCAGTGAAAGTATATCTTTATCGTTCAAAATCTATTAGTTAAGTCAGTTTAGTGAATAATTAATCTGAGACTTCGAGCACAAGCTATTAAGTTCCATCCCTCAATAACAAACGACTAATTTGTAAATGACCACAAAACAAAGAAAAAGAGAACAAAATGATTGAAGGGCAATTTCAGTAAAATTATCACCACATCACGCTATGAACAGAAATGACAAAAATTAACAAGAAATTTACATAATACAGTAATACAGAGTATAATACGGGATTTAACATACCTAAAGAAGAATTCTTCCATTTACTCGAGTAGTGACTCCACTTTGAAGAGGTCTCCATTTTCAGGAGGTCATAGAGGCATGCACCTGATTCATATAGTAATTAAATATCTCGTCTTCGTAATACAGCCTAGTTCCAATATATTTCACCTGGAACCTCATACATCAAACCAAACATATGAGACTCCATTGTCTTAAATAATTAATACTACTTAAGATGAAGAGAAATAACATGAAATTATATGAAGAGATCTTATTAAAGAAGCCTGGTTTTGATCACTTCCTTTTCTAAATTAGGCAACAAGTAATCAAATCAAAAATTTGATGCTCCAAACCAAACACAAAATCATTCTCGACAAAAAGGAAAATAACACCTACATTACATACAATTAAATAGTGTTTCATCCAAAATCTGAGCAGAAATCATCACAAGAGGCGCACGAGTACCTTGAACATCTTTAGGTTCCGCGTTGTCTTGCTGAATAGACATTGTAGGGTGAAAAATCCCAGAAGAGTAAACAGCCTCTACGAAACTATGGTTTCAGAAAAACCATATTATCACCTTTCTCTGCATTATTATGCAAATTCTATACATAACAAAATTCAATTACCAAATTGAAAACGTATTGAAGAAATACGATTGCATTTTCAATAGAACAGCATATTTAAAACTCAAAACCAAAAAAAAAGGGGGGGGGGAGAGAAAACAAATCTTACATGACAAAAAGGCTGGGCTACAAATGCCGGCTGGAAACGAGAAATTTCAGATGATACAATGATTGAAACATCGACCATTATTAGTTGCATGGATTGAAATGCCCCAACTTGCAGTAACAACAAATTCATGAAACGTGAAATAGATAAGAGGGATCGAGTTTATCATAAACTGGTAATTGAAATTTCCAATGAATTGCTCAGCAATCGAGCGATAGGATCTAAGGTGCTCGGCATTAACAAAGTTAAACTAATCTAACAATAACAAGATTTGTGAAGTCGGACAAAAAAGGGCTTCATTTTTTTCAGCGGATTATATGACTTGGCAATAATGATCGATTGGCATTAATTTCACGGAAAATTAATTGTTTTGTTAGGAGAGTTTTAAAGAAGAAAAAGATATGCTTATAAGACTTATAAATTATTAATTTATAAAATCGACGAGACCTTGATATAATATAGGGTTTTCAAAAATTTAATCAACTTTTCTCTTTACTAACATTGATAGTTCTTTTAGCGGGGAAAATTATTAGTTAAGAGAGTCTATTAATTTATCATTAATTTATAAGGATTTTATGGTACAAATATCATTAGACCAATTTTTGGGTTCCTGGTTCAACCGGTCCGGTCCAGTATTGTATCATGTCACCCCACAACAATTTTCCGGGCCGGCCCGTAACATCTAAAGGGCTGCCCATTACTGCTGCTCTGGTCTGGGTGGGAAATTTGGGCCCTATTATGGCTAATTTTCTGCCCTTATCTATTGGCTAAAATTTATTTGAGCTTAGAATGTAGTAAGCATAAAGATAAAATCAATGGCAGCCGCAGCATCTTTGGCAACTCAGATTTCAAGAAATCGCTCTTCAATATCAATCCTCCCAAACGGTGCTTATGTGCACAATACTGGGATTCACCTTAGCCCTGCAACGACGTCGTTGAAGAGATTATCTCTAGTCTGTGCATCTTCCAAGCCTCAGAAAGCCGATGACAACGCAGCGTTTGTTTCTCAGGTCATAATCTAACATCTACTGTGCTTGGCGGAATACACATTTATAACTAACAAATGTAACGTTCCTGTGTTTAACTAACAAATGTTTGTACAGGAAGACGTGAAGTATTTGGTGCAATTAGGAGTTGCTTCAGTCGCAGGTGCAGCGGCGATCAAATATGGAAGCATTATATTTCCGGGAATCACTCAACCCAATCTTGCACAGGCCTTGTTCATGATTTTCGCTCCTGTTATTGTTGCGGTCTTCCTACTCTTCAAACAAAGCCGTGTCGATTGAGACTTACGATTTGTAAATTTTCAAAGCTCCTGCATCTCTTGAAATCGGAATCCCTGCTTTGTCGCCATCAATGTAGTAAGAAGTTCAAGGTAGTCGGTTCCTCGCTTGTATTATCTCAGATTGTACCTGCAAAAACTTTGAATGCTCACAACTTCCGAACTTCTAAATTTTCATTTCACTGCAACTACGTATTATATCATGAACACCCAATTTTACTTTGGCATGACATGGAAACTGCGATCAGCCATGAACAAGCACAGTTAGAATTCAAATGACAAGTTTACTTCAGCTGTTTTGGGTAAAACGCTGGACCAAATAGGGACCATGAGAAGAAGTCTTACCAAGGCTAGTATTAGAAGAAAACAGAAACCTCTTTACTTGCAGCTGCCTAAGTAAGCATTCCATCCTTGAAGCCGATATTCTCGAGCTGCCCCTGCAGAATTTCTTGCTTTTAAGATCCCACGACCAACTATAATTACGTCACTGCCTCTCTCTGCAATAACCTGAAACATACAACATAATAAGACTAGGAAAATCCAACGACAACAGTAAAGAATATCTAACAATAAATTTATCATCCAATAAAATGTCTTTGCATGCTTAGTTTTATCAGTATAACACACTTGGGGCTACAAGTCTCAAGAATTCAAACAACTCTAGCTATAATTATAGAAAAGAAAAAAGAAATAACAAATGGTGCAACTTACAGACTCTGGAGTGTTATATTGTTGGCCCAATGCGTCTCCACCTTTCACCATTTGGACACCGGGGCTGGCGTGAATAAGAGATGGATTTCCAGGTCCACTAGGCCATGAAACAGGATTCACAGATATGAAACCAATTACAAAATCTGAATGATCCTCTGCAATTTTCACTGCTGCAGACGTGTAGTCGCCCGTAGCAAGGTTACCAAAAGAACTCATTTCAGCAAGCAGCAGCAAACCTCTGCCGCGTGATAAACCCTATCACAGTACAAAAGTTAATGAACTAAATTTTGTATTATTGATACCATTTCATTGCTCAGACAGAGTCATAAAGCATATTAAATCTGCACCTTTAATTTTAGCCCATCCACAATTCCTGGACCTGAAATTATATGTGCATTTGTTATATCTGCCCACTCCAATATACGATGGATACCTCTGCATAAAACAAGTGATAATTCTCAAGGAAAGCGACTAAAAGGTATAGATGTCAAATGCAACATAAGAATAACATCTAACCCTGCATATTGCATGCTGACTGTGTTACCAATGTCGGCAAACTTGCGGTCTTCAAAAATTAAGAAATTATGTTTCTCTGCAATCTTCACAGATATGCAGAATTAGTGCTACATTGTTTACAAAATCTCAAATAACAAATTTCTCTTAGAAAAACCTTTCACTTCTTTGCAGTGCACGATATGCTCATATGGGATGATGTGAAAGGGGAAAATAAAAAATGATAAGGAGAATTTTTTTGGGGATGCTTTGTATAGTGCCCTTCAATAGATATTCATGATGACATGTGGTAACCTTATACCATATGCTGATAAGTATTAATTGATGGTATGAATTCTAGAAGTAGCAAAATATATAACATCTATAGTACAAGGGAAGCAAAAGACAGGAGAACAGTCGCCATTTTTCAAAGCAACCTTAGAAACACGTACACAGGTGAGATGTCTTATATATCTTAGAGGCAACCTGTACTGTCATCATCTCTTCTTGTTTTTCTCTGTTGTTTGGTTGATTATTTAGAAATACATGAAGGTTGTTGAACAATGGAATGTCCATACACATGGAGAATTGAAAATCATATCAGGGGACTCAACAATAAATATAGTTTCACACTATACATCCACGAACTACAAATACAGTTCAACCTCCCCCATGTGCATCAGTAATGTAAGATGGTAATTGAACTTAGAAGATAGAGATATACCGAGCGAAGTTTAAATCCAAAATCCGGGGTGAAGTCAGGTAATATATCCACATGGGTTTTCAACATGCAGATCTCAGGTCCAATCTGCAGATGTATCCAAAGAAAAGGTCAACAATCTTAAGCAGCAATATACCAAGTGCCAAGTAAGAAACTCGATTATAAACATACATAAAGAGATAGTACAAACATGCTGCAAGAAAGCAACATCGAGTGATATTAGAAAGTTGAGTAAAATCACATGCTCTGTGAGAGGGTTTCAACCAGCACCTATACATCGTTTCTGAATTTTATCCAGAGAATAAAGCAGATTTTATAAAACAGAATGTAATGTGCCTTCATGTTATTAATACTACCCTCAAATTTATTGGTAAAGATAAACATATAAGACACTCATAAGCAAGATTAAAAATGAAAGATGTTTTTATAGCACCTTGTCTGCTAAGTGAAGCAACTCGGAAGCAGTTGCGACATCAGCAGCCAAGCACAAGTTAGTCTCCTTCTGCGTCATTATTTCAAACAATTTCCTTCCTGTTGCATTCTTCGCCAACTTTGCCCTCTCTTCATATGGGAGTCTACGTCTGACTCCACCAGATGCTGCTGCTACTGGCACTGGTACTGACACCTTTTTGTTCTGCTCCAAAAATCTTTCAACCATCTTCTCAGTTTCCTCTGAAACTCTCTCATTCTCCTTCAATATCCTGACCATTTCCCTCAGTGTCACCATGGAGTGCAATGTGATTCCCTTTTCTGCCAAATTCTCCCGCCCTCCCTGTTCCCTGTCTCCTCCAAGTCAATAGATTTCCAAGGGAAAGTTTTCAGTATACATTACCTGCTGTGCACATCTACGCACACAAGTTCATGGTATATGTGCATATATTCAAGCCAAATACATAAGGAAGATTATCTTCGATGCATACACACCGAGAAACTACATGGACTGCCTCTCTAATGCATTATACTTTATGTCAATACAATTAGAAACAACAGATGCCATCACATCATAATCTTAATTTTTAGGCACATAAAGAACATAGTTACAAGACTCATGCGCATTACTGCACAAATATAGCATCACAGGCCTCAAAGTTAGTATCATCATGTGGAATTCACAAAGCATATGAAAGCATAGATCAATGGCGCAGCATCCAAATTAGAATTAGCATGTTGCTCTGGTGATACTAAATGCCGGATTTTTTAATCGGTGCGACTCAACTCTTGCAGAAACATTAAATTTGTTTGCACAAAATTCTACACACAAAAGAAAAATAAAGATAAAGAAAACGAAGTTGCTTGCGGAATAAACGCAGCATAAGTATCATTTCACCTATCAATCATAACAACCGCGTCGGTGACTTCCATCCCAACAGAGCGGAGCGGCGCCGCAGTTTCAAGCACAGAGGCGCCGCTGGTGACGAGGTCCTCGACGATGAGACAAACTTGATTTCGCTGAAACGCCCCCTCAATAGCGTTGGCGGTGCCGTAGTCCTTAATCTCCTTGCGGCGCATGACCATCGGAACGCCAGAAGTGACGGAAATGCAAGTGGCGATGGGGAGAGCGGTGTAGGGGACGCCGCATACGACGTCGTAGCGAGCAGAGGAAGGGATGGCAGCGACGAGACCGCGGGAGAGCTGGCGGAGGAGGGAAGGATAGGACACAATGAGTCGGAGGTCCATGTAGATTGGGGAGGAGATGCCGGATTTGAGCTTGAAGTCACCGAATTTCACGGCGGCGACGTCGTGGAGCTGCAGAATCATCGACTCCATTGTCGGTGGTGAAGATCGTCGATCAAAGTTCGTGAGGGTTTTGCTAGGATTTCGAAATTTGGTTAAAACTTGTTTTAAAATACATAAATTTAATTATTTTTGTCGTTTCAAATTTAGAAAAATCATGGACTGATGAGACAAATTATAAAAATAAAAAATATAAAAAAAGTTAAATTGGTGTATTTAGAGACATTTTAAAATTGCAACTAATTATTACTATTATCTTTTTTGAATTTTGCATACTTATTATTATCAAAATTAAACAGTCAAATAAAAAAAATTAAGGTTGAGATTTCTTGAGTAATAAATTTTGTATAATTCCATTATATTTCCTTTTACTTCAAAGTAAACACCACCTACAAATATACTAACTTAGTATACAGCCTAAAACTATAATTTGGTAGTACTAATTTAACTGAGGAATTGCTACTATCAAACTTGGACATGTTAACTTGTGTCATTTAGTTTGATTCCACATTTTTTTTACTTTTTTGTACCTTTAGTTAATGATGATACATGGTGTTGGCGACTCGATTGTAAACATGTATTAACAAGTTTTGTACGACAGCAATCTAAAAATGTGTGTGCCAACAAACCAATGAACATAGAATCTAAAAAAATACTCTATGACTCACTTGTCCATTTATGAACATTCCTATTATAACTAAAATAACTATACATTATGAAACTCATCTAGATACATGAACAAGTTTTCAAAAATCATTAATAAAACAAATTTGCATTTACATTGCGAAACTCATCTTAGATTTTAAGCCTTTTGATCTCGCCTCAGTTTACTCAAGTGGACCATTAGTTAAACTACACTTTTGAATGGGATCTTTATTCAATTCACGTTGGATCCAACCAAGACATTAAAATTCATGCAGCGCTTACAAAGGAAATAATATAAGGGCTCATTTCGTTGGCAGGAAAATAATGTTGTCAGGAAAAATGATTTTGAGGAATGTGATTCTGGGGAAAATAAAACAGGAAAGTAAAATTGCTATGGAATATTCTAAGGAATATTATTCTAAGCAAAATGAATCTTAACTAATCAGCAATCCAGTGTTTGGATAATATCAATAAAATTGTCTAATATGAAATCAAGTTATCGTTTACATTGAAAAAATATTAATTTCATAATTATCAAATTTCATCATCATCATCATCATTATTATTATTATTATTATTATTATTATTATTATTATTATTATTATTATTATATCAAGGAAAAATAATATCTAGTTTGGAGTAGGGAATAAAAATCCTTGAATTTTGAACTAACTTTCTTTGATGTCAGGATTCTTATTACTTTTATGAATTTTATAAAATTTGAAACAAACATAGGAATTTAATTTTTTGGAATCTGATTACTTTCCCTGTTACACCAAACACAGGAATTTAATAATTTGGAATCAAATTACCTTTTCCTAGAGCACAATCCCTCAAACCAAACGAGCCCTAATTTATTTATTTATTTATTTATTTATTTTTGCAAAAAAGCCACAAACTTCTCCCTTTTGGACCAAATTCCCCCCGTTCTCATCTACTCCCTCCGTCCCATAAATAATGTTTTTGTTTATTTTGGAAAAAGATGATAGAGTCCACACCTTTTAGTGAGTTAACTTTTTTAAAAAAAAATGAAACAAGACACTATCTATGAGACAACTCAATAAAAGAAGCAAGACATTATCTACAGGACCAAGGAAATATATAGTATTATTATTCGGAGTTTGGATTCAGGAATTGCAACATCCAAATTCAGATCATTTCAAAAAAAAAAAAGCATTTTGAATTATATTTAAAAATAAAATCAACCAAGGAAAATTTTCAAGCTTAGTTATACACATTTTTTTCATATTTTTTCAAGAAATAAACCAAACCAAGTCGTGTAATATGATTTGATCCGATTTAATTGCATGTTTGAACCAAACTTGAGCACCCCAACTCTTTTTTTTTTTTCTTAACTCAAGGTTTTAATCCAACATAAATGACAATATTAAATTTTCTACTTTGTTGCCGTGCAAGAATTAATAAACCAATATAATTTGGGGGATTTTAAACATAGCCCCCTTTTCTCTCTTTATAGCCCCCAAATAGAAATGAAAATAATATTAATTTTAGATGTACAGTTTTGCCCTTGTATAGCCCCCAACCTCAAATTCTTAGCCACACATAGACCTGCCCACGGTTCAGGGCCCGGCGGTTTAGGGCTAGGCCCGCCGGGCCCCGGTTCGAAAACCTCCGACCCTAGCCCGAACCGCGGGTAGGGATGCCGGTTCCGGGCCGGGCTTTTAGCCCGCCGGTTCAGGGCCGGTTAAAAACCGGCGGGCTCGGGCTAAAACCGGCGGACCGCGAGAAGGGGCCGGGCGGCGCGACCGCGCGCTGGGTCGCGCGGTCTAGCACAAAGTTTGTGCATAGGCCCGCGACCGGACCCCTTCTCTGAAGCGGTCGCGCTGCCAGCCCGTTTCTTGCCGGCTCTCATTCCATTTTCGACCCGTTCTTCCTCGTTCGAGCTCCAATTCACCTAAAATCTATAACTTCCATCCTAATTGACATGTAAAAATCATGTTTGATCAAAAGGACTTTGTATTAATAATGTGAAAAAATTATAACTTATCACTTGTGTTGTAGTCTTCTAATTGTAACTTTGTAAGTTACAAAGTTACAATTACATAAATATTTTTTCTTCACAACAACACTAATTACTCTATTTTACATTTGAAAAGAGGAAAAATATAACAATAAAAGACTTGAGCTCAATTTAATTTCTAAAATTGAGTTGCCTACGTATCCTCATAATTATAGAGGAATCAAAGTCGACGTAGTTCTTTTTACAACACCACGTTTCCTACTCCGCACCCGATGCCGATCGATCTGTCTCGGTGAAGGCTTCATCTTCGCTCTCATTCCGATCATCCCATTCCGGTTCTTGAGCTCTAAGGTCGGCCCTACACCAATCATCAAGCAACATGGTAGCTTCAATGTTTGCCGGCTTCATTGTTGATCTTCTTTGATCTAGCATAAGACCTCCGGTGCTAAAGGCTTGTTCAACGGATACGGTGGATGCCGGGACGGCAAATAACTCCTTCGCCATCATGGAGAGTATTGGGTACTCCACTCTCTTCGACCACCATTTCAACACGTCGATCGACGGACCACTATCTTCAACACCAAAAACAAAACGAGTTTGCAAAAATATATCCAATTCACTATTACCTTGGCTCCTTGGATTATCATAGGTTCTATTTTGGTACATTCCTTGCATTTGTCTAACTAAAGGATCCATTGAGTCCATAGCAAAGGGAAAATCAAATGAAGGCATCATAGTATAAGAAGAAGAAATCTCCGTATTATCTTCATTACTACCATACTTTCTCCTATATTCATCAAAAAGTTCTAGCAAAGTCCTATGTAGATCATCCTTCATATCTTGCACATTAGGAAGATCAAAAAATATTTGTACACCATCAATTATAACATTACTAAAGTCCATTTGCAAAAAAGCATCATAATAAATTTGTAGCATTTGACAAACACCTTCATATCTCCATTTAGGATCCAAACATTTAGCAATCAAGAAAACTTTCGGAATCTCCCTAAAATACTTTAGCCATTTTTGAACCATAAAATAAATCACACCTTGCAAGTTTGGCCTAGTAAAACAAGCCTTAAAAGACATGGCAATATACATGCAATGTTCCAACACTTTAACGGAAGTACAATAATAAACACCCGATAATTGTTTAGTAGCCATATGAAAAACCTTCAATAATCCATATAAATCATAACATGCATCCCAATGACTCTCATTAAGAACTAATTGAGTAATGGAAAATTCTTTCCTAAAAAAATCACATAAATGACCCTTATACTCCATCGTACTATTAAGCATCTCATAAGTAGAATTCCAACGATGAGATACATCGGCTTTGAAACATGTATAAACAATATTCTTTGAACGACAATATTTTTGCCATTTTTTCCCCAATGTTTTTGATTTATGCAAATATTTAACGGCATTTTTAATAGGAACAACGGACTCTTGAAAAATCTCAAGCGCATCTTGGACACATAAATTCAAAATATGACAAATGCATCTAGAATGAAAATATTTTCCATCAAAAGATGGTGCACATACTTCAATGAGTTGAGGAATACTAGCCGTGTTCGCCGTTGCATTATCAAAACCAACCGAAAAAACCTTATTAATCAAACCATATTCATTTAAAACGGTGATAATAATCAAAGCAATATTTTGAGCCGTGTGAGGCTCTTCAAACTCCCTAAATGCAATCAAACGTTTTTGCAAAGTCCATTTTGCATCAATCCAATGACATGTAATTCCCATATAACTAGCCCTATTATATGCATCGGTCCAAACATCGGCACAAATAGAAACTTTATGACCCAAACGTTGTAAATATTTCATCAAATCTTTTTGTTTTTCCATGCATTGACGCCTAATCCTCTTAAGCATTTGAGTTCTAGCAACTTTACTAGCATTGGGACCTAAACCTTCTTTATAGGATGCTTCATATGTTATTCTATCGGCATAATTAAAAGGTTGTTTCTCCATAGCACAATATCTAGCACATGCATCTTCGTATCGAGCTTTATCAAATTTAAATAAATAGGGCGTACCCGTCTCCGAAGATGAAGTGGCACCTCGAATTTGAGTTTGAGAAGTAGACATTCCGAACTCACTCGGATGCGTGCTCTCCATGTGCCTATTGAGCGTGCCATAGCCTCCCTTTTCGATCCATTTGTATTGCTTCGTGCAATAGTTGCAATATGCCAAGTATCTCTTTCGACCATCGGAGAGAGGAGGTTGGCCTTCACGTACCGGAGCCAACACTTTTCTAAAGTGTTTCTTAAAGATGTCGGACTTGGGTTCCTTGTAAGCATTTGTTGGGGAAGATTGGTTTAGCCCGTCATCTTCGTGCTCTTCATCGTCGTTCGAGCCATGAAATTCGAATCCTTGGCTTTCCATCGTATTAACCATGTCCTCAAATTGCTCATCTTCTTCGGCTTGAAGTCGTTCGGCAACTTGCCTTGAGATTTCCTCCGCCACTTCCGCCCTTCTTGACCTTTGAGATTTTCGGCCTTCTTGCTCATCACCAACGAGCTTGCCCTTGCCCTTGTTTCCTTGTGATTGTTTTGAGGAAGACATTGTGTATGTGTGTGTAGTTATGAAAGTGAGAGTGAGTGTGTGCAAGATGTGAGAGTGAAAGCTTGAGAAATAAAGTAGAGACTTGAGACTTGCTCTTGCAAAATGAGTTATAAATGAGAGTAGAGAATAGAGATTGAGAGAGAATGATAGATTTTTGGAGAGATTGAGTTTGAATGAGAGTAATATATATAGTTGAATGTGTAGGAGGAGGTTAGGAGTGGTGTTGGAGGGTTGGGGGTGGGGAAGGGGAGTCCAACGGCTCCTAGCTGTTGAGAAGGCAGCCAAAGGGTTGGCTCCCCTGTTTCTGCCGCTGCTCTGCACCTGCTGCTGTTATTTCCGTTGGGCCCGGCGGGTTGGGCCCGGCCCGTCGGTCCCAACGGCTAGTATGGAGCCCGGCGGTTCGTGTTCTAGCCCGGCGGGCCGGACCGGCGGTTAACCGCCGGTTTCCGGTCTGCAAAATCACGACCCGAGCCCGGCCCTTGGTTCGCGGTCCCGGTTCCAGTTTCGGCCCGTTGACCGGCGGGCCCGGGCCAAAACCGTTGACTCCGGGCCGGTTCCGGGCCAAACCCGACGGGCCGGAAAGCCCAGGCAGGTCTAGCCACACATAATTTAAGATTATACTCCCGTAGCCTCAACTGTGCATAGCCGTAAAACCAAAAAACTAATAAACAATTTTTTTTTTCTTTTCATTCATTATGATTAGAATGACAGTAGTTAATATGGTCAAGAAATTTTAAAATTTTCATAAGCAAATTAAATACTACTTTATATGCCAGCATAAACATTGATAATACAACAAAAAGTCCATAAACACCAAAACACACACAAAAACAAAAATGGTATATCTCTGCACATTCTCAACCTCAAGCATCAATTGTAGCTATGATTATACATAATGATAGACATGGAATGCGCCTAATGAGCCCCTTAATTGCTAAAGCAATTATATTCTCAGAGAAAGATGGGAAACAAATACAACTTTCATAGAGATATCTCAGAACATTAGTTCATCTTGAACTCCACTTTGAAGCGCAAATAGACTATATTTTTAATGTTATTGCAGGCACATACATTTGTCAGCAGCAGCTCCTTCACTAATTATCTTGTTCTAAATAACATCCTTCAATATAGACGTGATTCGAGCTTAAGGTTTTAATCTTCTTCTCCATTCCACTCACATGCATCAAGTGAGCAACATTCTTGTCCTCCTTTCTGCCTTGAAGTTCAAGTTGCAGATTCACAACTTTTCTTTAATTTGTACAGCAGTCCATCAATATCCTTATCAAATCATCCCCTTTGGCACCATATAGATTGTGAATTTCCTCCTGTGAAGGCGGCGACGCAACGTTGAAACCAAGAACACAGGTGATGGATAGGCCGTCGGACATTCCCCCTGCTCTCCTCAGCAGCTTCTTCCCCACCGCCTCTTGTGGTTGTGGAGCAGTTTTCTTGAAATTCACATCAAAAATTTGATTGAGTACTTACAACAAACAGCAAGCCTCTAGCCTGCGGAATCAGATGGACGGGAAAATACAATGATCCATGAAGATCTGAAGATGGCCGTATTGTACAAATACAATAATCTGGGTGAAAATTAATGAGTGGCAATCGGGAACACAAACTCTCGGCCTGTATATATAGGGGCAACATTGTACATCTAATATTAATATTACTTTTATTTTTATTTGGGGGCTATAGGGAGAGAAAATGAGGCTATGTTTAAAATCCCCCATATAATTTCCATACGTCCCAAGCTAAGCCCGGCCAAACCTATTGTCTCGTAGAGCTGTCAAATGTTCGGGTTGGGCAGACCCAAGCCCGAACCTATCGGGCTTAAGATAAAAGTTGGGCCGAGTCAGCTGGAAATTTTATCGGGTTGCGAAAATAAAAGTCCAAATCCAACCTATGAGCATTTTACAGGATAGGGTGATTTTATTCATAGCCCACATTTTTCTTACTATAGCCACAATAACAAGTACTACCTCCATCCCACCTAATAGTCCTATTTGGATTGGGCACGGGAACTAAGGAAAGAAGAGATATGTGGCTATAATTAATTTTAAAGAGAAAAAGTTAATTGTAGCCATAAATTTTTTGCTATATAAGGAAATAGGACAATTATATAGAACGGACCAAAATGGCAAATGAGACAATTAAGTGGGATGAATGTAGTAATAATAAAAATAATTACGGATGTTCTATTTTATCCTTTAATTACCCATTTAAATTTCTAGTATTATTTTCTAGCCCCGGTTTCTTTTCTTTCTTTATTTCTCCTACAACCCCCATTTCTTTACTGTAGCCCCCAGAAATTGAAGGAAAAAAGACGAAAATTATAAATTAAATAATTTTAATAAAATATCTTCTCCTCCATGGCACTTGTTCTTATTCTCATGTGTTCTCCAGAATTTGAAATAATGAACTTTTTCTCCTATGTTGTCTCCCTTTCCAACCAATTCTCTTCCAACTCTCCTTCCACATACTTTCTTTCCCTTACGCAAAGTTGGACCCCCCCCCCCCCTCACAATTTACTTTCAATTTGCATTTTTTTATAGAATATTTTTATCCTTTCATGTATATGAAGAAGGAGATAATATGCAGGGTCGGTCCTGACATTATCAGGGCCATAGACAAAATCGAAAATAGAGGCCCTTTGTATAATTAAAAAAAAAAAAGCTACAGTATTAAGTTATATCTTGCTACTGACAATTATTAAGAGCATAAAGTTATACTAGAAATTTCACAATTAGACAAATAAACTACAATATCAAGTTATGAATTACAATAATAAATAAGTACAAAAAATAAAATCGAGTTCTAAATGACTATTATTGTCCTCCAAAATAAAAGTTAGGAGAGAAATTTGATCCAACGGTCCTAAATTCAAAATCTCTAATACGAGCATTCTCTTTTTTAGTTATTGTTAACCAAGTTAAATCATTATTTTCTTTTAGGCATTTCAACAAACATTTAAGAACCAATTATAAGGGAAGTTTTAAGTAAATTAAAAGGCTACAAAGTCATGAACTCCAAAAGTTTATGCAAGTATAGAATACGAATAATAACAAATGAAAACAAAAGAAAAAATAAACATTAAACAATTATCATTGCATTCTTGTTGGAAACTTTTGCATTCACAGTGAAATTGAAATTATTAAATAAATAAAGACAAACAATAAAGTAATAGAAGTATTATAAAAGAATATATAGTATAATTTTGGGCTTTCATTCAAATTCACGTACAAAAAGTGACTATCGACTTACCGACTCGTGAGACCCAAATGGGGGGAGAGAGAATGTTCCTTAAAGAAGAAAAAAATAAAAGGGTGAAAGATAGTTACTTTTGTACTGAATCAATTTTATCATGTATTTTATCTTGAACGAGGTCCAGAATATATATTTTGGCTTATATAAAATATATGGGTTGAAAAAAAAATTGGGGCCCCATCCAGCCTGGCCCTGATAATATGATTATATCAAATCTCGATCAATGGATATCGACGCTATTCATCACCAAGTGGATGGTGAGGGCTGATCGATTCTTAAGGTTCTGAGATATGAAACTTTGAATTTGCGATGAATAATTTAAACAAATATTTGGAGAATGAATCCATTGAGAAACCAGTTAAATATATTAGCACATGAAATCCATCGTTCCTCGAACGGTCTATCGGTATTTAAAACTCGAAGAAAACGATGCAAACATTATACTCTTCGCAGACCATGTACATAACTATCTCATGTTAAAAAAATTAATCAAAGTATCAAACCCTAACAAATTTCCTCGAAGCGTGGGATGGTCATTCTCTTTCAGAATCTTGTGAGCCATCAATGGCTATATAGAGAGTAAGGGGCTATGAATTGTGGTTTTTCAATTTCATTTTTTTAAATTTAATTTCAGACTATAAGGTTAAAATAGTAAATCGTTAATATTTTTATTATTTTATATAAATGAGGGGCTATAAAGAGTAAAACGGGGGCTATGTTTAAAATCACCCTACAGGATGAATTTTATCGGGTTGAGATATTTGATTTTAAAGCCCACGCTATTTGGGCCTGTCACTTGACTACCCATTGAGCTTTTTTGACATCTGCGAACTTCAAATTTGATTGGTATTAGGAATGTCATAGCACCTCCCCTATCTCTATATATAAATTTCGATGACAATAATCCCCTTGTTATATCCCGACTCCCTCTCTCTCTCTCTCTCTCGTGTTTTCTCTCTTCCCTAGCAATGGAAGAAGCCGGCGCCTATTATACCTGGGTTGAAACTCGAAATCGGCCTCGTGGTCGCGGTGGGCCCTTTCAAGTCGTACAACGCGATTGCGGCGATTACTTTGAACTCGCGCACATAGGTGTGTTCTTCCCCCTCAAAGATGGGTCCCCCATGATTCAGTCCATCGGTAAGCCTATTTCTAATTTACGACGCTATCCTTACATACATACCCAGTAATTCAGGTATTTCGTTTATTATTTATTTTTTTTGCAGTGCGGGATGATTCTGGCCGTAACGTCGGGCTGAAGGTCACGTGGCTTTCACGTGAAGTCGGAGCAATCCGGCTGCCGCCGATGGTTCATAGGCAGCCCAAAAACTTGCCCCAAGATTTGATTTTGCGCAACCAATTGGAAGTAATAATTCTACCCTAGATTTCTCTCTGTTTATTTTTAATCTGAATATATCTTAATTATATTTTCTCCCTTACTTTTATTGGTAGGAACAACTTAAAAGAGAAACTCACCAAATATTCGATGCCATCTTTCAAGAGGCGTGTGATAGACATGGGATAGTCTACGGGTAACTAATTAATCTTTATAAGTATAATAATAATATTAATATTTATATCAATATTAAAATTAATACTCCTACTAATTTTTAATTTTACTTTGTTTAGATATGTGCGGCAGTCTCCTTCCACCATCACCGTCGAGGATGACATAGTTTTTAGCCCTTGACAATATGTAATTTTCACATACTTGCTTCCTTGTCACTATATATTTTTTCTATTTCTTGCATTGCTGATTTTCTTTTTCGTTCTTACATTGCAGTGAGCGATGGACATGTACGCCCGCAATTGGAAAAATCCCGAGTTAATGTTTTTATATTTCTCTCTTTGAAACTTTCTCCCAAGTTAATATTTTTATATTCTCTCTTGGAAACTTTCTAAAAAGTTTGATGAGTGTAAATAATTTCCTAACTATGTGCATAAAGTTAGTTATATTTCTTTCTTGCTAGCTTTATAGCGGTTTGGTGAGTGCAAGCAATTTCCTGACTATGTGCATAAGGTAAATTAATAATACCCCGGTTGGTTTATCAAAATTATGTTTTGCCATATTGTTTTTTTATTTTTTTTGCTCGGGTTGTAACTTGTGTATAAGCCTTTATCTATTTGTTGATTTATTCAGAAGCACAACCTTCTATGGCACAAAATAAAAGGTTTAATCTATTACCAGCTAAAAACAAAATGTTTAATTTGATGTGGATTAACAAAAAATATACGTTGATACTATGTTTTGAACTTCTAAGTGTCGTAAGGAAGCAAATTTCTGTTCAAGGAAACTTCCCATAAACTATTCCATGACGACTTCGGGTTGGAAAGTGTGTCCCATCCTACGTATCCTACATCTAATTATATTTATTTAATAATGCTTTTATAAAAATAAAAATAAAAATTTATTATAGTAAGGTCAATCAGTAATTAACAATAATTGATATTATAACTATTGGAATTTTAGAAATTGAATTACTCTAGTTTTGAACTTATCAATCCTATTTAAAATCTGAACCTGAAATTTAAGTACCTAAATTACTATACATCATGAAACTCAAATAACTGTACATTCCTATTGTAACTCAAATAAATATACATTATGAATCTCATCTAGATAACGTGAACAAGTTTTCAAAAATCATTTAAAAAAACAAATTTAATTTATTTTGACAAGACTGGACTGTATTTTCTAGACAGAAAATACACTGTTTCAGCAACTGAGGGTAGCACTAGCTCAGAAACATTTAAGATATTAAGAATGAAATCTGGACAGCTAAACAAAATGGTAGGATACTTATAACTTAATAAGCCGTGGATGAACTGACCAGGATTCTTCACCATGTAATTTGATGCAAGGAGCAAGCAAGGAGAATTTGCCACCTATATTTCCAAACTACATGATCCGAAGATTCCATCGTGCTAAATAAAGCTACCTAATTCTAAGACTACAACAAGTGACGAGCAATTATCACGTCTACTGCTCCTTCCAGATCCTACCAGTAATCCTAAGCTTCAGTTCTTTCCTGTCTCCACCAGAGAAAAAGAGTGCCATGTTTCGTTGAATAATAAGCCCATCAAAACTATCACGAACCTTTCGATGGCTGTCTCTAATGCTCCTAGGCACTCCTTGCCATACCATCTTCCTTCCATTTCCTCCAACCTCTAGGCTATAGCTGTAGTTCTTTGCCTCATTATCATCACCCATGAAACGCAAAAATGCTATGTAAACCGGCGCCATTCCAAGCTGAAATGCCTCAAAATGCAGACAGAAATACTGCCCAAAGCAACTGAAGACCTGAAAGATCAAAAACATAAAAAAAAACAAGATAAATTTTCCACCATAGGAGGCAAAGAAAGGAAGCATGTTTGTGTTCTTGCAACTTACCGTAAGCATCCATGTTGCATTCTCAACCTCGTGTGGATTTGATTTCACATAGCGATGGTTGAAAGTACTACCACTATGCATGTCTACTTTGTGATCATCTTTCAAATGGCTTACAAGAAATGGAATATCACCAATGACTGAGCACTCTGATCCAGCATAAGGACAACTGTACGGTCTGTAAGTGCATTGAGATTCATGCTTAAGCTTGCTGTAGTAAGGATAGATGCCGATGCACCCGAAACTTTGATATTTGCACGGAAGTGCAAGCGACGCAGCTACCTTCTCCAATGCCAGACAACGAATATTACCAAGCTCGTGCCTGCAAGTTGGACATCGGTTGTGCACCCTAGGTTTACAACCAGAACACAATGTGTGACCGTTGGAACACTGTAGCAACAAGGGAAAACAAGTGTTATTTCAGTAAACAGGGAACCAGATGAGCCAGAGGATAAACTAACAATAAACTCTCATAATATAGACCACTACAGCAAAAATAAAAGATAAAGTATTAGCTAGCATCGAAAAAATATCTTATAATAGACCACTACAGTAGAGAGTGCCATAAAATCATAAACAAAAACTGATTTCAGATCAAAACATGGGGCTGATATTTGGTCCAGTTTGGAAAAGAACAGAATATATTTTTAGAGGCATCATAAGATAATACTTCCGGTATATTTACTATCTAGGAAAGCATTACATTTTGAGAAAGCAGTTCTCAGATTCCTCAAGCACACGTGTTTGTATTCAAGGTTTGTTACAGCCAATGATGAAAATTTGATTTCATATTTCAGGAAGATAATCCTGTGCCATTTTTAAATTAAATGAAAGCAAATTTAACAGTAAAGCTTCCAAAATGTGGAGGAAGAATCTGAAAGCACAAAGATTGTAATTTGCAGGACCTTGTTTGACAGTCTACTTTTAGTCTTCACATATTCTTCATCCTTGAAAAAAAAATAAGCATGTGACTTGTGCTTGTGCATTGAAAAAGAACTGCTGACAAATTCAGACTACACAAAGATATTTATACCTGGCTTATTGGAGGGTACATGGCATTCAAGCAAACTGGACACTCCAGCAGCTCACGAACATTTGTTGAGATGGCCACATTAGGTTTTGAAGCATTATCCGAGGTGTCATGCACATGTTCACCAATGTCCAGTGTGTCTTCATTTTCAGGTGGATCGATGACCTCAGGTTTCGGTCTCAAGTCATCATAATAGGAGCTTACACTTGACATTGGGAGCGTGTTTTGTGGGACCTGCACATGGCAACTTTTAGAGTTAACTTCTATTAATTCATCAATGCATTGAAAACTGACATGCATACCCGTAATAGGATTGAAGAAAAATAAAAAACAAATTGATAAATTTGGTGACAAATCTGATAGGCAAGATTTTGATAGTGAGATCTATCTATTTTCCATGAGATCCAACCTAAATTTTCCCAATTCAGCAAAAAATTGATTTGAGAATGAGATATGTGGATGCAAGCTTGAAAGGTTTTTTAGCATAAAGTTCTTGATTCATTGGTAGCACACAGGGAAGGGAGCAGGGAGGAAACCAATTATATTTTCCACATGCAGAATGCATAAGATGATGATATCTAGCCAAAAAAACAAGCAGAACGCGGCGCAGTTCAACCACAGATCAAGAACAATCGCATTTTGCAACAAGGACGATTTGCCACGGACCGAACTGCCACTAAAAGGGACTAGGACAAACACAACATTATCATAAAATGCATTTCTAAAGAAGAAAATAAGGACAAACGATATGGATTGAAAGACATCTATTTCTATACTAATAGCTCATAAAGTTGGTAAGAAAAACAAAAATAACACATATTACTTTCTTCAGCAAATAAAACCATGCATCACAATATTTTAGGATATAACCATATAATTGCACCAACAGAAATTCAGCAAATTATCATCTCCAAAAGGGTGCTAATGGATGCATGACATTGATAACTTTTAAAGATTGACACACTCATGTAGAATGATCGAGCATAGCAGAGTAATAGACATCATAGTGCTCATAGAAGCAATATGCGCCCCCAGAAAGCTCTACAAGACAACTATATGACACAGCTCAATTTATATATATAAGCAGCATTTTATGGCTAAACGAGCTTAATAATCTAGTAAACCTTCACGCTCTTTCAACAAAAATATGAAACTTAAAAAAAATGGCATCATCTTAAGACCTTTTTGCACATGAATAATGATGCTGATCCAATCATGGAAAACATTCACCAATACAGACTCTTATGATGCTATAAACGACAAGTTGCACCGAAGCAGTACAATGGCACCCAAGTCTCCAATCTGGAATCATAAGGTTTAGGCACAACCCATGTCTTAAGCTATTACTAATCTTTTAAATAAGTAATAATCATTTTCTTTTACCATATTTTAAGCATAGCAATAACATCATTACATACCAGCAAACAGTAGGAGTAGCTATCCAGTTTAGAATTTTTCCACCCAAATAATGATGCCAAAAATGATGCAGACCAGACTTCGGACCAGTCTTAATTGCGAATATTCAACAACAGCATAATATTAAAGTTTCTTTTTTTTTCAACCTTCACAAGGATAACATTAACATTCTTGCAAATTTCTAACAACAAATCATGCAGACTACAAAAGCAATCAGAACTGCAGAGGGGCGAATCCCACGCAACACGGAAAAAAAAAAAAAAGAAGAAGAAGAAAGGAAAACCATATGAAATAAGAAAAATCATTATAAATTACCTGGAACAATAGTGATTTGCAAATAAAAAAAGAACCGTAGAAAAAAACCCTAGCAAGGGTCTAATTGATTCGGATTAAACTTATAATCGGGGCAAAGTCAACCATGGAAGTTTATGAGAGAAATCGACGAAATTGGTGGAAAGTATGGAGAGAGAAAGAGAAGTGTAGGAGAAGTCTTCTTCTTCGTGCTGATGGATAGTGAAGCACAAAGCACAAATAAATAAATTTGTAACCATAAGAAGGGAGTAGAGAGAGAAAGTCTCTAATTCAAATTAAAGCCGCGGAGAGAGAAACGAGGGAGCGTGTGGGCAGAAGCAGAAGGAACTGTCATAGAAAATGGTGGAGAGGGCTTTGACATCTCAAATTTAAAATTGGTCGTCTCCACCCTCTTCATTTCATTAGTCTCAATTACTTTCGTCCGTTTTATTTATTAGTCTCGTTATTATAAAAATTAAAATTAAAATTAACGATGTATAAAGCCTATTAAAATCTTTTATTTTACATGTCATTAGTTATTAATGAAGTGAGACAGAAAGAAATGTATTACTACTTCCATCTCTTCTAATTAGTCTCATTTCATTTGGGCATATAAACCAATAAAATAGAGAATATGTGGATATAATCAATTCTAAAGAGAGAGAGTTAATTGTAGCCACAAATTTTTTACCATTTTATAAAATGAGACTAATAAGTGGGATGAACCAAAATGGCAAATGAGACTAATAAAGTGGGATGAAAGTAGTAAAATGAAAGAGATATCATGTAACTGTGTATGATCTTTAGCACAATTGAATTTATAGTCGAAGTACATTGTAAAAAAACTAGTCTTTAAAAATTAATTTAAAAATGCATTATTATAAACCTCTAAAGGTAGACTCTTTGCAACACCTATCAATCCTTTTTTCCAAAAGAATCATTCTTTTTTCCAAGTCAAGATAAGTCATTTTAGGAAGGGGCAAAAAAAGAAAAGTCCATGAAGAGATAAGGAAAATAAAATCTATCCAACATTTAAAAACACATAAATTTTGTCCAACAATTCAAAAACCTTCCCAAAATACCCATACTTTTACTTTTCCACTTTCTCTCTCTTCCCTTCTCTCTTCTCTCTCTTCTCTTTTCTATGACACATTCTCTCCCTTCTTTTTTTATTTTTTATTTTCATTTTTTATATTTATCTTCTTTTTTATTTTTCCTGTTGTTTCAATTTTCCTTATTTACTTTTTTTCAGTTTCATTTTTTTTTTTCAATTTTCGTTTTTTTTTTTTTCTGTAAGAAGCTATAACTATCTTTCTGTATATTTCTTACGTTCAACTCAGTTAGAGTTGTATAATTTCTTACCTTCCTTCACAAAAATCTTAATTGACAAGAATATGTAAATGTCGTAAGAACTTGGCAAGTATTTATTACCTTCCTTCGTTTTTTTGTCCAATTTTTTTCAGCTAATTCTTACTACATCTGACTTATTTCTTACCATAATCCAACGAAGGTAGGAAATAGAAATATAAAGATTGAAATGCATACTGTTACAGTAAGAAATTATATGTTTTTTATCATGATGAAATCAAGGTAAGAAATATACATATCAGAGTAAGAAAAAACGTGGTAAGAATTTGTGGGCGTGGTAAAAAAGTGGCAAGAATTAGTGAATGTGAGAAAAATAGTAAAAACTTGGCAAGAATTAGATAAATTCTTACCACGTCTACGATTTATTTCTTACTATATTTCTTATCATGGCAAGAATTTGTAAAAATAGTAAAAACTTGGCAAGAAAATATATATTTCTTATCATGATTAAATAAAGGTAAGAAATATGCATATTATATGTTGGCAAAAATTTGTGAATGTGGTAAGAATTTAACTTATCTCTTAGTACTTTTTATCACAGTCCAAAAAAAGGTAAGAAATACAATTATTAGAGTAAGAAATGTGTATTAGAGTAAGAAATAAAAAATAGTGTCACATATACACGAGTTGGTAAGAAATACAAAAATTTTACAATGAATGGTAAGAACAAATAATTTTCTAACCGACGTTTCGGAGATTGTAAGAATTTGATTAACTCTTACCAAAAAGAAAAAAAATCTTACAATGAATGGTTGGCAATAACTAAGTTATTTCTTACCATCTACGTCTTCTCCGGCGAGTCATCTTCTCCGGCGTGTTTCTCCGGCGAGATCTAGAATAAAAAATCCTAAAAAAATGAACAGAGACTCAAAAACCCATCTTCCTCTTTGTACCACAAAAATTCGAATTTGACTGGAAAAAAATTATAGATCTACAAAACAAAAAATAAATCTGAAAAGGAGAGAAAGAGAGAGAGATAGAGAGAGAGAGGGAGATCTGAAAACAACTCGTCGAGGACCTGTTACTCGTCGTCGCTTCCTATACCTCTAGATTTCTTTTCGACCACAACTCGTCGGATCTCTCTCTCTCTCTCTCTCTCTCTCTCTCTTCGTCGTGAGTCCCGTCGGAAAACTAGACCAACTCCAGGCTTCGTGAGACCCGTCGGAAACCTTCACCATCTCCGGTCCCTTAGAGTTTAGGGCTTTTAGAGTGAGAGAGATACCGAGGGGGGGGGACGACACCATAATAGGGAAGAAGAAGATGAAGAAATGAAGAAATAAGAGAGGATGGAGTTTCTGCCATTGAAGGAGGTAAAGAGAGAAAGAGGAAAGAAAGAGAGAGGATGAGAAGAAAAGAGTGAATGAGAGAGAGAAGACGCGTGAATGGAGAGAGTAGAGATGAGAGAAAAGATATTAATAAGGGTAATATGGTCTCAAATTTAAAAAAGTGGACAAAATTTATATTTTCTTAAATTCTGGACAGATTTTGTTTTAGGCTTATATTTATGGATAAAGGGGTTTATTACCTCTTTTAGGAATTAGAGTTCCTAAACGGTAAAGTAAATGTATCGTAAGCTAAAACAAGTTTTAAATCTAGACTGAGAGAGAGATTCTTTGATTACATAAATTAACTATAATTATATAATACATTGGTTTTTGAAGAAAATTTAATTTAGTTAAAAGGAACATAATTTGCTGTAGTTGATCTTTGTTAGACAGGGAAAAGATGAATAGTGAATCCAACACCAGAAGAGAAAAATAATAGTTGGGATTAGTTTCTAATTAATAGGCTTCGTTTTAATTTTGCGTTTCTGATGGGCTATTTTGGGCTTAAAAGGGCTGGACTCCTTTTCCTTGTTATTAAGCTCAAACTCCATTTCTCGGCCCAACTTAAACTTTTAAAGTAAGCCCAATATTTTGTAATAGTACTATTTGAGAGTGAACGTTATTACAGTATTTTATTTTAGACAACAAAATCTTTCTAAACAAAAACCCGGTTACGTTTTCCTATTGGTCATTCAAAAGTTTCTCCACTGTTAGTTAATTTCGAGTAATTTATACAAGGGTTAATTATCACTAATGGCCCGTGAAATCCGACGACGGAAGTCGAGTAGGACCGTTCATTGCTGATGTGGATAAATAAACGCCAAGTCACCAATATCTTCTTAATTTCTTTTTCTTTTCTTTCTTGCACTCTAGCTGTTCGACAAAAGTTCTGTGAGGAAATATGGCTGCTAATGTTCTAAAAATTTTGGTGAATGCCGTAGAAACAAACGGTGGAAATAATTCAAAGTCGTTTGTTTCATATCAAAACTATTTATTGTATACAGTATTTAATATTATATCAAAAAATTTGATGCCTCAAATTTGATATATTTACGGTCTATTTATTAAAAATACTAGAAAATACTGAGAACAAAGTCAGATTCTGACTCACTACCATCCTCACAAGAATCAGAACTACCATTCTCATTGTAACTACCCATGGAAGCAATATTGCCCTCACAAGCCAATATATCTTCTTCATTAATTTCTCCACCAATATTAAGTTCATCATCAAACATCCAAGAGTTTTCTCCCTCAGCCATAATATCAGTATCACGCACCATTCTTGTTCCTACTCATATAAAAAAAAAAATCACATAATCAAATGATGCAACAAATTACTAACTCAGCTCTAATAATCTATAAACTTTTATCGACAGTTGACCGATGGTAACGCAAGTTGAGAATTTAAAAGTATTTAACTTATTATTTCAAAGGTAAAAAATCGTGTAATAGTAAAAAAACATACCTCGATCAGCAATAACCAGTTTCCCAAAAAAGAAAAAGAAATAAAAAAATTAATATACTGCTTACTTGGCATTTAAGTGTCCAAATCAGCAATGAACGGTCCTACTTGACTTTCCGTCGCTGGATTTTTGCTCTCGGGCCATTAACTTCAGGCCATAAGTGATAATTAACCCTTTATACAAGTTGATAAGTTCACTAGAAAGTTTTGACAATTACCTAGAAATTTAAAGTTCCCTTCACGTAAAACTCAAACCCAAAAATTTTAGTCTCAAAAACTAACCTCAATATTGCTAGGTCAGCTCACATATAAAAATATAGGAATAAAATTGAGCTAATTACAACACTAGCTTGGACAAGTGGAGTACTAATTTATAAATATTTGCCTAAGGAAAACAAATTACATGAATAATTGGTGGCCATAAAAGGCCAAAATAAAAAATAAAAATAATGATGGAAAGAGGGACGATACGATTGCATATGCATTTGCATGTGAACTGCAAAGTCTTTATTTAGTGCCCGTGACTGACCCAACTCAACTACTGACAAATACCTTCTGCTCCTAAGCTCTCAACCAACAATTTCTCATCCTCTTTATAATAATAATTCCTGTGATGGTTACTTATTTATTTTTAATTTCTTAATATTGCTACCATTATTAATTTGTTATGTATTTATACATTCAACTCTAATCATTGATTAGGATAAATTTGATGGATTCTGAATGCACAGATATCTACGGAATTAAAATGAATTCAATAAATCTTTGGGACGTCCACGAAAAATGTAAATGAGTCGGGCTACCTTTTATAAGTCACTAATTCCTTGAATTATGAATATGTTTCTCCATCAATATCAATCAATATATATATATATATATATATATATATATATATATATATATATATATATATATAAATACGAAAACGGATCTTCATCCTACGTTGAATTATGTAAAATTTTTGTGATTATTTTCTTAAATTCTCGTGGCTTTGGCTATATTAGGCAATAATTTAATCAATATATATACCATATTATAATATATCTCCATATATTAATGAAATTTGTACATATCTCATATTTCCATATTATATTATATTTCCATTAGGATTAGTAATAAAATTTGTTATCCCACAACGATTTTTTATAAGACTTTATCAATGGAAAACTTATACTATAAAAGAAGCCACCACATATTCAAAATCTCTAACTTTAGATTTAAAGAATAAAAATCGAATGATTTTCTATTAGTTCAATTTTTTAAAATAAATTTCAAATAATTTATCACGATTTATATTTTTGATCGATCGGATATAATATGATTATTCAATTTAGAAAATTGAAATACTTGGGTTGAATTTGCAGTGTCATAAACGTTAAAGTATTCACTTGAAATCTTAATTATTCTTATTAAGTTGTGTATTTATAAGAATTGTAACAACTCATTAATCTATCCGAACCACGAACCATAATCATAATTATCAACTCACAAGATAATTCATGATCTTATTTCTATCCCATGGTTTTTGTATCTATCTATCTATCTATCTATCTATCTATCTATCTATCTATCTATCTATCTATCTATCTATCTATCTATCTATATTTAAATTTTTATAATCATGATCATTTTCTTATATTTCATTATATTATATAATGATGACATACATGTATGATGTACGCTTAGCAATCGACAATGAAGAATCAAATTTACATTGTAATTTAATAAATATATAGAAGATAAAGATTGTAGAGGGAATTAATACTATGTTTTGAGTTAAGATGCATAAGTGCAACCAATACTCATTTAGTCATCGTTTGGTTAAATTTTTGAACTCTTCTTTTATATCCAACTTAATATATATGTTTAGTGTTGATTTTCAATGTGGGACAAGGGAAATAGGCGGCTTTATATTCAAAATGAATATAACTACTCGACTTGAGAAATACAACCCAACAAATGTTATCCTTAAAAACCGTTGACCCAAACAATGGGCGACGTAGTTATCAAAAAATATTATATAAAAATGAATACAACTGCCAACAAATGTTACTCTTGAATGGTTCAACAAAATAACGGGCGGCTTGACATTCAAAATGAATATAAATACACGAGAAATATTATATCTCCAATGGATAATCTAAACAACAGGGGACTTCATATTCAAAATAAATTACTCGAACAAATGTCTTCATATTCAAAATGAATATAATTACTCGAACAAATGTTACCCTCAAATGGTTAAACCAAACAACGGGTGACTTGATATTCAATATGAATACAATTACCCGAGAAATATTATATCTTCGACGGATAATCCAAACAACGGGCGGCTTCAGGTTCAAAATGAATATAGTCACTCGACTACACAACAAATGTTATCCTTCAAAACAATTGACCCAAACAACGAGATAGTTTTGAAATAAATATAACTACTCAAAACATATTACTTTAAAAATGCATACAACTTTCGACAAATGTAACCTTCAAATGGTTGAACCAAACAACGGGCGGCTAGGCATCAAAATGAAAATGTCTTGAAAAATAATATCACTACTAAATCTATTTTTCTATTACATTTATGACGAACGTCTTGAAAAAATAAAATTTGAATAAATATGACTACTTGAACATTTTTATTAATCTAATTTTATATTATCGTATAATGGACGATTTGATATTGCTAAATGCAAAATATAGTCTATCATTTACGTTTTCTTTTGATATATTTTCATATTAATATTCAAAAATATTTTTTTGCATTTTTATCAATTTAAAATAAATAATTGGATTGTCTTTTAAATTTTATTTTAAAATTACAATATAAAGTGATCCCGTCGAATTTCGACGGACGGTACACTAGTTCATTATTAACCGATGACTAATTCCTTAAATTATGGTGGACAGAAGGAATACTTTATGAAAGAAAACAACTTTCACATAAAAAGAGCATTATTAAAGAATATCAAGTATGCTTAATTTATTACCATCAAATACAAATATATTTTTAATTGTACACATGGTCCACATGATAGGTAAAAGATAAGAAAGGGTAATATATCGAATTAGCACATTTATGAATTGTCTTACTTTCTCATTTTTAATTATTAGAGCTCGAGTCATGAATGTCAATAATTAATATTTTTGTGTAATGAAATCCAGCCATGCTTGTTTCCTTGTCATATATAGGGCCATGGTTGTTCACATGCATGCCAATCCTAATATAATTCTATTTTGTTTTCAATTCTTGAGCACTTCTTTTTTTTGGCTGCTACATATCTCTCTCCAATCTTATCTATAAAATCCTCCTACAATATATTGAGACAAGCATCATTTTATCCACACCAAATAACCAAAATGGAAATATACTCTTCCATTCTTGCAACATTAGTCTTCTTCTTCTTCTTCATCGTTTGCCTCTCCACATCTTCCATTGATGCGGCTTCCGACCCATGTTCATCCCCCGAATCGGATCTATCCGTGATCCACATCTACGGCAAATGCTCGCCTTTCAACTCACCCGAACCCTCCACTTCATGGGTCAACACCGTCCTCAACATGGCCTCCCACGACCCGAAAAGGGTTTCTTACTTATCGAGTCTCGTCGCACCAAAACCCACCTCGGCTCCTGTCGCATCGGGTCAAGTCATAAACATCGGTAACTACGTGGTCCGGGCCAGTATCGGGACTCCGGGCCAACTCATGTTCATGGTGTTGGACACTAGCAACGACGCTGCATGGGTCCCATGCAGCGGCTGCACCAGTTGCACCTCCACCGTCTTCGCCTCCAACACTTCCTCCACCTACGGGCCGTTAGAATGCTCCATGCCCGAATGCACCCAAGTCAGTGGGGTGTCGTGCCCGACAACTGGTTCCGGTTTGTGTCTCTTCAACCGGTCCTATGGTGGCGACTCGACCTATTCAGCCACGCTATCACGGGACACCCTCACACTAGGCAAGGACGCCATACCCAACTACGCTTTCGGGTGCGTCAATGCTGTCTCGGGCAAGTCGATCCCGCCACAAGGGTTATTGGGTTTGGGTCGTGGATCGATGTCGTTGCTCTCGCAAACCGGGTCTCTCTACTCGGGAGTGTTTTCCTACTGTTTGCCCAGCTTCAAGTCATTCTACTTCTCAGGTTCACTCAAACTCGGACCGGTGGGCCAACCCAAGAACATCCGAACCACCCCCCTCTTAAAGAATCCGCACCGCCCATCGTTATATTATGCGAACCTCACCGGAGTCACCGTGGGTCGGGCCAATGTGCCAATAGCACCAGAGCTACTAGCATTCGACCCCACAACCGGATCAGGTACCATAATAGATTCGGGTACGGTCATAACCCGGTTTATCCAACCCGTATACAATGGGATCCGAGATGAATTTAGGAAGCATATAAATGGGACGATAAGCTCATTGGGAGCATTCGACACTTGCTTTGCAGCGACAAATGAAGAGATAGCACCAGCTATCACATTTCATTTTACTGGGCTGGATCTGAAGCTGCCGATGGAGAACGTGTTGATCCACAGTAGCTCGGGGTCATTGGCCTGCTTGGCGATGGCTGCAGCTCCGAACAATGTGAATTCGGTGCTCAACGTGATAGCCAATTTGCAGCAGCAGAATCTGAGGATTTTGTTCGACACTGTAAATTCTCAAATTGGAATTGCACGGGAACTCTGCAACTAGCTAGCTAGCCTGCCTTATTTCTTTCCTTTCATTGAATTTTCGATGTTTTATGTATCAAGTTTGTATTGAATTCCCCATAATGTTAAAGCAGAACATAGCTTCTGCATCGTCATTGTTTTACATTGTTCAAGAAAGCAGAACAACACTGGATCAACTACAACTACTTGCATTATACAATACAACACTTGAAGATATAATACAAAGTTTCCAGTTCACAGAGAGGGAGGGAGAGAGACGGATAGTTCCTTTTTTTTTCTTTTTTTCATCTTAAATTAAGTAAAGAAAGAAAGAATATAAAAAAAGAAAAATATCAAACCTACGGTTTGGATGGCGATACAGATGACTCTATTCTCAAGCATGCTTAACGTCGAACCAGAAACACAAAGAAGTGCGAGTATATATGACCCTTACTTGCTGGAGAGTTAGTGTCCCACTAGTCAAGACAGCCTTCGCACCTCCTTCGATCCTCGTTCGCATCACAGTAACACAATCGCCATTATCCTTTACCACATCGGAAGCAGTCGCAGTGGTGACTATGGCATGAGAGAGATGATCCAAAGGATTCGACTCGCACTGGAGGATACATCCATCGATTGTGAGCCTCCCACTTCTATGCAGAAGGCAACAACCGAGCTCTGCCCTCACTGTCAAATTAGTCAGTTTGCATGTTGACAACAACTCCAGGGCACTGTGGAATTACAATGAAATTGCACTTCTAAAATATGCCAACTGGTGATTTGCTAAACAACCATAACCATATCTTTAATGGTTTAGTAGTGTTAATCTCAATTGTGATTTGTCAATGCACAGAAAACAAGCTGCGTGAATTTTATAGCAGTGAGCAATGGATGATGTGATTAACCACATCCACCACTTGAGAGAAAACACGTTATTTACGTGAGAACCAAATTATTCAGGAATACTAATTTCAGCAAGGAAAGCTAACATGCTGCAAACCTTTCAGAACCACGCGAGCAAATGAGTGTTGTATCATCAGGAAGATCACCTGCACCAATCTGAGAAATAAATTCAGAAATAAGGCCTATTATATGATACGAGCCAATCAAAAGGTCGATTATTAGGCACGTCATTATAAATAAAGAAGTTGATTGCAAGGGCTGATTTCCTCTACCATCCAAATTATACAAGCAAGAACTCTGGTCTATGCTAAGAAAGTCATAGCAATGAAGGTGATTTTCTCCCAACCATATTTCTCTATTCAATACTGATAATCTTCTTGAACACTCCTTAACTAAAAAAATACATAAGAGTTGAAGCTAACAGCAGGGCACATACATCTGCTCTGAGCTCAACATACAAACAGATAATTGTAAGACAAACTCTCCCTTTCCCAACATACTGTAAATTGAAATAGATACGAAGAGGTATATTTCATGATAAACTCCGGATATAAAGCAGAGGGCCAGTAAATACCAGGCAAAGAGGCTTGTCGATCTGAATATTGGATGTGCGATGAACCCCTCCAGCTGCAATCAATATAGTGTCCCCAGGCCTGCAAATTATTAAGCAGAAGAAATTCATAAGCAGATTCGTTTCTTGAAATTGCACATAAGCATATCAAGCTACACTGACCTTGCAGCGGAGACAGCTGTTTCAATATTGGGGAAAACTCCAGGTTCCGACAAATCTTTGAGAGACCTATCAACTCGTAACCAAAGTCGAGGGTGGCATGCCAAGAAACGCCATCTGCGGCAAACGAGGGCGGTGTTATACCGATCTGCAATCTCAACAAAAACTCATGACAGAATACTAACATAATTCAATTGTTTGCACATCTACAATAATTACATAAAGACAAACAATGTCGAAGAGAATCCTACTCACACTCAAAAATCACATAATTACCTTGATGAGTTCCTATACAAAATTAAGAAACTTTTGAGAACTTCCATTTATTGACTAGAAACTTATCATGGAAAATGAATTTATGTACGTGAATTCAACAAGAACTTCAAACTTGAACACGGAAGTAACGGTTTCAGATTTTCTACCGTAATTGAAATTGATATTAACAATTAGGTTATCAAAATTCAATTAAATTTAAGAGTGTAATAAAAACTTAACAGTCAGTCAGTAAACAAAAGCACAAATCTTTAACAATTATACCGAAGCTAACTCAATAACTTTCATCAATCCATCTAAAATAAACAAAAGGCACAGATTTTCCCACAGTAACACGAAAAAATCAAAATTTCTCTACAATACCTCCAAAAAAAAAACCCAACACCGAGCAATGTAAAATATTCAGATAAACAATCGACTCGAGAAACCAGTAATTTAGCCGAAAGTAGTGGGCACAATATTCCATACCTGGAATGGGGCAGAGGTAGCTGAAAATTAGCATGATACAGCCATCATCAAGATCATTTATATGACAATTGTAAGAATTCTTGCAACGCTTTGGAAATTTCTTGAGTTCCGGCTGCTCTGCTGCCTCCATCGCCAAAAATTCTAAATTTTTAGGGATTTTTAGGGGTGAAGCACAATTGCGTTCTTCATTAGCCAGTGCGTGGTGGAAATTTTAATAAATTAATTTAATTAGAATTAAAAAAAATTATGAATTGGGCTGCCACGTAAGATGCGGAACCGACATAATATCTTCACGGTCAGATTCAGAGCCCCGGCTTCGACCGGCCTGCAAAATATGTTTGACGGGCCGGTTTTTGTTCTTAAATTGGTTCATACTAAAATGGGTGATCCACGTATATTTTTATTTTTTTCAAGTTGATGATATTTATAAAATTATTATTGAAATTAATTTCTAATTTTAAATTCAAGGATATGAGATATGATGATATTATAAAATTATTATTGGAGATAGTTTGAAGTATTTTTTACGATTTTTTAATTTTAGTTAAGAAACAATAAATTCTAGCCATAAACATAAAAGAAAAAGAAAAACTTAAATAGTAACAATTTTTTTGCGTTTTTGATTTAAAATACACTTAATCCTCTTCCAACCCTTACTCGCTCTTTCATCTTTCTGAAAAATTTCAAAAAGTATACGTCGAAAAACCAAGCTGAGAGAGAGGGAGAGAGAAAAGAGAAATCACACTGGCAAAAGATTGAGTTTGGTAGACGAGTTGAGATATGGGAGAGAAAATAACAATTATAACTATTTAATAATTAAATTAATGAGTTAAAGCCAGCTTAGTAATGATATTTTAGTCCATAATGTAAAAATTAGCTATAATTTATTTTTTTTGTCTTGATAGATATAATTTAATGTCAACTATCTTAAGATTTGGATACGCACCTCATTTGGTTGACAATGAAGATATGATAGCGAGGTTTAGGAAGGGTCTACAATTTGATATCAAAAAAAGATATCGAGGAAGGGTCTACAAATTCATATAAAAAAATATATAGAGGAAGTACAAATTCATAATATCAAAAAGATATCGACATCTTATATAATAACCAACTTTGGGGATTTAGTAAAACGTGGCAAGCAATTAGAATTGATTCTTGGAAATCTTATGGAAAGGATTTGTTATCACCGCAATGAAGGAAAATGTAATTTCCAACACCAAAAAAAAAAAGCGAAAGTTTGAAAATGAAAATGTGAGTGGAGTTGAACCGATTACTAATTTGATGGAGTTGAAAACGAAAGTTTGAAAATGAAAATGAAGAAAAAAAAAGAAAAAAAAAGAAGAGAAAGTTTGAAAATGAAAATGGTAGTGGAGGTGAACCGATTAATTACTAATTTGATGGAGCTAGCACTAGAAATAAAGTCGCTATGTTCGAAGTGTGAAATACTTATAGTAACGCTACGATGGGCATATTTAATGTGCCAACGGATAACGTAACAATACAATAAATAAAAAAATTAATTAAAATATATACCCTAAATATTAAATCTTATAGGAAAAAACTAAACTATACTAAATTTTTTTTAACCCTAAATGAAAAAAAATTTATAGAAAATTTATTTACGTATCATTGCCACATTATCGTGAATCGTGAATAAAGGAGCGTTTGTATATAAACTTAATAATGAAAAATATCTTCTAGCTAGCATTATGAACAAGTTTTTATTGCGATGAAAAATGACTACTACATTGTCAATTTGTCATAACTATTGGTCAAAAACCGAAAACATGGAATTTTGAGGGGGAGAAAAAAGCAGAAAAGAAAAATCAAGATCATTGGTCAACTCGTTGCTCATAAGATCATAAATAATCTTCGTCCCAAATTATTTATTTCCATGAGAAATGATATGCTACTCACTTTGTGGTGGACACCTTCGCTGTTTCTTCGATTCGACATTATTTTGTTCGATTTTTTCGATTGTTTTATATTCTAGTACTTTAGAAATAAATTTAGAAATTATAAAACCTAAAAAATAAAGCTCGATTTATTATTTATTATTTTAAACTTCAAAAAATAAGTAATAAAATAAATCGAGCTTTTATTCTTATTTATTTTTAAAATTTTATAATTTCTAAATTAATTTCTAACGTACTAGAATATTAAACAATTGAAAAAACTGAACAAAATAATGTCAAATCGAAGAAACGGCGAAGGTGCCTACGAAGGTACCCACCACAAGGTGAGTAGCATATCTTTTCTCTTATTTCCATTATGTTTATAACGTTGTTATAGAAACAAAAATCATTATAATATGTTGAACTATAATTAATAAATACATAAATGTTCCCCGACTCGCCGTGAGCATGCTTAATGTGTCAATGACTGATATGACAGTGTCACATCAATAATTTTTCGGTTTATTTTTTTTAAGTAGGGTTTATTTTCTTTTGGTAGGGGTTATTTTTATAAAGTATACAAGTTATTTTTTTCCTAAACTATAATGCCGCCACCTCAGTCGTAGGCACATTAAATATGCCCACAGTGGCCGATGGTAGGGGAGCATTACTCTTAATAAATATATCTAAAATTAAAATTTTAATATGTTAAACCATAATTATTATTTTATTTTATATTTATCAACCTTTATCTTAACAAATAATTAGAGTAATAAATCCCTAACGAATAATTATAAAATCAAACTACTACTACATCATATTTACACGTCATGTGTCTGTTTTCATCCACAAAACTTGGAGTAATGCTCCCATGCCCATCATAGGCATACTTAATATGCTCACGAATGACGTGACAATATAAACCCTACAAAAAAAACTAAACTCTACAAAAAAAAAACTCAACCATAAATGGAAATAATTAGCGACGTGACATTGTCACATAAACGGTGAGTACGTTAAGTGTGCCCACCATGGATAGAGGATCGTTTATGCAAAACTTATGTCATCTTCTTTCAACCAACGAAACTTGAAATATACCTGATTAATTAGGAAAGTAAGTTGACTCCTCCAATGTATACAGTTACACTGGTTCTATAAATAGAAACAAAAAACAGACACTTATATCAATCGGAAAAAAATGGAGATAAAGGGGCTCTCTCTTGCACTTATCTTTCTCACTCTTTTCCAGTTTCCGATTTCGTATGCTCAAACCAAAGGGAAAGTGGTAACTGTTTTAAGTATCGATGGAGGTGGCGTCAGAGGCATCATTCCGGCCACAATTCTTGGCTACCTCGAATCCAAACTCCAGGTACAACATATCATGCAAATATATGTCTTTTCCACTAATTGAATTAACATGAACATAAATGGGAAAATATCACTTATTGTCCCAACGTTTGCACATTTTCACAATTATGTCCCAATGTATACATATTTTCAAATTAATACCTAACGTTTCAGAAAAATCACAATTATGTCTCCTTTCTCACTTTCCGGCGATTAATGTCTACGTGGCTCGCCGGAATGCCAAGTAAGCTATACACGTGGATATTAAATTAAAAAAATAGGAGGAAAAAAAAAGATATCATCAATCATTTCCTTAACACTAAGGTTTGGATTCTTCTTCAACTTCGGCAAAAAAATATTTAGCTAACCATCTAGCATTTGCTTGTCTATTCTCGCTTGCAAAAAGACAATTATGAGGCTCTTTGAGTGTCCTCATATTGATCTTGCTTGCATAAAGTAGACTCACCACGATTGATCTTGCTTGCATAAAGTTTCCATGGGCATCCATTTCTACAAATTGCTTGTAGTTTACCACCCGCATCCATTTCAATAATTTGAGTTTCAATTACTTGGAATCTTCTTTATAGTTGTGCGATTTCAGCGAGCCGCCACTTTAGTTTGGTAGGGTTTAGAATTGTGGAGTGACAATATTTAGGAGCGCAAGTTTAAATCGGAATTTGGAACGACAAATATTTTTTTTAATTTAATATCCACGTGTATAACTCGTGTGGCATTCCGGCGAGCCACATAGACAGTAATTGCCGGAAAGTGAGAAGCGGGACGTAATTGTAATTTTTCTGAAACGTTAGGTATTAATTTGAGAATATGTATACGTTGGGACATAATTGTGAAAAATGTACAAACGTAGGGACAATAAGTGATATTTTCCCAACATAAATATAGTACGTACTATTTCATATATTAATGATTTCAATTTAAATTAATTAATTAAAACATGAGCAGGAGTTAGACGGTCCGCATGCAAGAATAGCGGATTATTTTGATGTAATTGCCGGAACGAGCACAGGGGGTCTGATCAGTATTATGCTGACCGCACCGGGCGCCGCTAATCGCCCTTTGTATACTGCTAGGAATATCACAACCTTCTATTTGGAGCACACCCCCAAAATCTTCCCGGATAGCTCGTATGAACTACTTCCTCCGTCTCGTTTTTCTTGACGTGTTTATTTTATTTTATTTTATTTTATTTTTATTTTTTTAATAATATATGTCAGCGTAAAATAATAGAAATGTGTCAAGAAAAATGGGATGGAAGGAGTACTAGAGTTTTTCATTTTCATTTTCAATTCTTTAAAATAAGTATATTAATTATTGTTGGTCTTAATTAGCCGGAAGAATTTTGTGGCGAGGAAGAATTTTGTGGCGAGGATTGCGAACTTGTTTGACGGGCCAAAGTACGACGGGAAGTACCTAAAATCGTTGGTTAAGGGGATTTTAGGTAATCTCACACTAAGCCAGACTTTAACAAATGTGGTTATTCCCACCTTCGATCTCAAACGCTTTCAGCCCGTTATCTTCACCACCAAAGATGTAATTACCTAATTAAATTTTTTAAGTAATTAATACTCCCTTCATTTCACCGGGAATGACCCATTTGTTTTTGGAAGTTCTGGCACGTTTTTGAAGTGTGGAAAAACGTGTTAGAACTTCCAAAAATAAATAGGTCATTTCCGGTAAAATGGAGGGAGTACTATATTACTAGGTTATCTCTATGTTAATTAATTGTCTGAATTAAAAATTGGAACAGGCAAAATCGAGAATTTCGAGAAATGCTTTGTTATCAGATATCTGCCTCGGCACCTCCGCTGCTCCCACATATCTCCCACCTCACTATTTTGAGACCAAAGATGCCAGACAAACACACACCTTCGATCTTGTTGACGGAGGGGTGGCAGCAAATAATCCTGTGAGTCATGTTTAGTTTTTTTTGGTAATATAGTCACATCAGCTGTTTAGCGACGTTTTATATCATTGGGAATCCGTCGGTATAATATTATACTGACGGAAACGAAACCTTAGCGATGAAAATTTCGTCGATAAATAACATCGATTTTGTTGCGACACATACACACATGGGCAGACCCAAGAAGGGATATTGGGGTGCATGGGCACCCTCCATTTTTTTTTTTTTTATAACTATAATTTTGATAAAATTTTGAAAAAATTACACTATAGCTCCCTCGACTTTGTCCCGACTCCCCTCGACATTTTTTTCTGGGTCCACCCCTGCATACACACACACACATATATATATATATATATATTTTGAGATTGAAATTATAACTGGATGAGCTCGCGCATGCAGACCCTAACGGCCATAACGCACATTTCGAAAGAGATACTGATGGGAAGATTCGAACTAGAAGACATGCAAGCGATGGACAGTAGCAGAATTGCGGTGCTGTCACTGGGCGCAGGCGTAGCCCCGCTCGAGGAGAAGTACAACGCTAAAGACGCCGCCAAATGGGGTTTACTCGGCTGGGTTTACAACAACGGCGCTTCGCCTCTGCTCGACATCTTCGGCGATGCAAGCTCGGATATGGTGGATTTTCATGTCTCCGCCATTTTCCAATCTCGTCGCGACGAACAAAACTATTTACGGATTCAGGAGGACAGGCTGGTTGGGGACGCAGCCTCCCTCGATGTTGCAAGCGTCAAGAATTTGCAAACGCTAGTACAGGTTGGGCAGAGTCTGTTGAAGAAGCCGGTTTCGAGAGTGAATTTGGACACCGGCCGGCCCGAACCGGTTCAAGGAGAGGGCAATAATGAACAAGCTTTGGCCCGGTTCGCCAAGTTGCTCTCTGATGAGAAGAAGTTTCGGCAATCGAATTAGGTAGCATGTGCCATGCATATGTCTCCTCATTTTCATCAATAATTGAATTTATTTCAGGATTATAAGAGAGAGCAAAAGAAATGATATGCTACTTTCTCAATGATAGGCACTTCCGTAGACATCTTCCTCATTTCTTCGATTTAGTATTATTATTTTTTTTAATTTTTATTATTGTTTTACATTCTACTTGTATTGTATCCATCGTGTAATTGCGTCGACTAGCTAGCAATTTATTTGTGTTTGAGTGAACAGTACAATTTATATATGACCAAAGATCTCGAGTCTTCTGATTCAGATAATACTTGATAATGAATTTTTCAAAAACGACATATGCCAAAAAAAATAAAATAATAATAATAATAAACACATAAATTCAAAATAATTGACCTCAAGTCTGTTAAACAACGCGTATCGCACGAGAGAATATATAATTAGCATGTGTAATAATTCCACTGAATTCTATTCAACAATATATTAAATTCATGCAAGGAAATGGAGAGAGAGAGAGAGAGACTTATTCCTTCTCCAAGATATGTGGCTGAGGGCCATGAATTTCCAATGAAGGTCGACAGTCCACTCCGTCCAAGACTTGCGTTTGTACCCGGCACAATAATTTTCCGAGTTTGAACTCGTCTCCGATTTTTGTTTTTCTTCGAAATTGGTATTATTAATATAGTTGTGATTACTTTCCAAAATATATTTTTCGAATTCTTTCTCATGTGAATTATTGTAGTCCATCAACTTTGTAAATTGGTTGTCTCTTTTGGTCGTCGATGTGCTTTCTCGCTCATCACGAACTGCCAAAGGCTTCCCACCCAATATCGCCATTGACATACAAAGAAAAGCTCCTTGCTCCAATGCCCTCACGGTTGCTGCATCATCGTCCTCATTTGACATAACTTTATAAAAATTACTCCGTATAATTAGTAATATTGTGCATTTTTAGGGTTAGGGATCGAATTGATATCACATAAAATTATTGATGAATACTACTTCCTCTGTTTCAAGATTGTTGACACGTTTTTTTTCCTTTCTTTTTAGCACACATTTCCACGCTTCTCGATGATGGATTTTAAAATAAATTTTTGAAGTATCTTTTCTTTTACGAGATACTACGTGTGTCGTAGTATCCCGTAAATAAAAAAATACTTTAAAATCCATTATCGAGAAGCGTGGAAATGTATGCCAAAAGAAAGGAAAAGAAACGTGTCAACAATCTTGAAACAGAGGAAGTATTATTTTAGAATATTAATTAAGGTTTCTAAGAGAATAAGTGTAATGCTTACGTACAAATCACAAGCAACTTCACAAAAAAAAGCTCTGTAAACTAATATCAAAAGGATATTGATAGCTCATGCGATAACCAATTTTGGTGACTGAGTAAAGCGTGATGAGCAAATAGAATTGGCCCTTAGAGTTGAGGCACTGCCGCAAAAAAAAAAAAAAGGACTTGTGATCACCACAATCAAGGAAAAATGAAATTTCCAACCAAAAAAAAAAATTGAAAGTGAAAAATGATATATAGTGGAATTAGACCGAGTGCTAGAGTTGATGACGTAGCACTAATATAATGCACTATGAATAAAGTTGCTATGCCCGAATCGTGAGAAACTTCACAATAGATAATGTCTTCTAAGAATGAGAATATATTTTTATTACCACGAGAAAAGACATTACTACATTGTCCTACTTTCACACATTATCACCGTATGAAAACCGAAAACATGGAATTTTGAGGAAAACAAGCATAAAAGAAAAATCAAGAAAAATTAACTACCCACCCATCTAGAAATGACATATATAGGTCAATTCGCGGATGATATTCTCTGTCCCAAATTAACTCGGTGTCCCAAAATTTAATTTCTATAAGTTTTATATTGTATTTTATAAAAATAAAAAAAATAATAAAAAAATTACTATACCATACTAAATCATAAGTAAAAAATTGAAATTAAAAAATATATACCCTAATTTTGAATTTATCAAACCTAACATAACTAATAAAAGTGAAATTAAATGCTAAAAAATAATTATATACCCTGATTAGATCGGCGAACCCTTGAAAATAATTATAAAATTAAACTAAATCATTATAATACAAATTTATTGAAAAAAAATATACTCCGCATAAAACTAATAAAAATCACGATTTGTGACACGATTGTGACACCAAATTGGGAACAGAGGATCCCAAGTCATCAATTCGTCTCTCATAATAAGATCATAAATAGTCTCCTTCCCAAATAATTTATTTCATTGTTTATTATGTCTGTTATGAAAATAAAAATCATTATAATATGTTGAGCCATAATTAATGTTTATTAATTGAAATTGAAATTTTAATACGTTAAACCATAATTAATATCTAATTTTAAATATATTAACCTTTATCTTCCCAAATAAAACATTATTTACGTGCTAAAATAACCATAAATCATAATTAGATTAATAAATCACTAATTAATAACTAGGTATAAAATCAAACCATACATCATATTTACATTGAAATTGAGGCAACGACTTATACTTTTTTAGCATAATACTAGTCAACGTCAATGCATCTTATTTCAACCACGAAACTTGTGTCATCTTCTCACAACCAAACGAAACTTGAAATATCTCTAATTAATTAGAAAAGTAAGCTAGCCGACTCCTCCATAAGTATACAGTTACAGTGGTTCTATAAATAGAAACAAAAAAACAGATACTTATCTATATATCGGAATAAAAATGGCGATAAGGGCGCTCTCTCTTGCACTTATCTTCCTCACTCTTATCCAGTTTCCGATTTCGTATGCTCAAACCAAAGGCAAAGTGGTGACTGTTTTAAGCATCGACGGAGGCGGCGTCAGAGGCATCATTCCGGGCACAGTTCTTGGCCACCTCGAATCCAAACTCCAGGTAAATATCAAAATATATATATATATGTATGTCTTTTTCATCTATTAATTAATTATTCCAATTCCAAATTGATTAATTAAAAAAAATATGAGCAGGAGCTAGACGGTCCGAATGCAAGAATTGCAGATTATTTTGATGTAATTGCCGGAACGAGCACAGGTGGTCTGATCACTAGTATGCTGACCGCACCGGGGGCCGACAATCGCCCATTGTATACTGCTAGGAACATCACAACCTTCTATTTGGAGCATTGCCCCAAAATCTTCCCCGACAGCGCGTATGAACTACTCTCTCTGTTCCGTTTTTCTGGATGCGTTTTTCATTTTTGTTTTCAACTATTTAAAATAATTATTAATTAATTATTGTTGGTACTCTTAATTAGCCGGAAGAATTTTGGGGCGAGGATTGCCAACGTGTTTGGCGGGCCAAAGTACGACGGGAAGTACCTAAAATCGTTGGTTGAGGGGCTTTTAGGTAATCTCACACTAAGCCAGACCTTAACGAATGTGGTTATTCCCACCTTCGATCTCAAACGCCTTCAGCCCGTTATCTTCACCACCAAAGATGTAATTAATAAATTAACCAAGCTTTTTGAGTAATTAATACTGCATTACTAGCTTATCTTTATGTTAATTACTAATTGTCTGAATTAAAAATTGGAACAGGCAAAATCAAGAATATCCAGAAATGCTCTGTTATCGGATGTCTGCCTCGGCACCTCCGCTGCTCCCACGTATCTCCCACCTCACTATTTTGAGACGAAAGACGCCGGACAAACACACACCTTCGATCTTGTCGATGGAGGGGTCGCGGCAAATAATCCTGTGAGTCGCGTTTAGTTTTTAAGGTATATATATGTTTATTCACGATATTGTCACATCAGTCGTGAGCGATAATAGCGTTAAATTCCTCTTATTCAGACTCTGATGGCCATAACGCACATTTCGAAAGAGATATTGATGGGAAGATTCGAACTAGAAGACATGCAAGCGATGGACAGCAGCAGAATTGCGGTGCTGTCACTGGGCGCCGGCGTAGCCCCGCTCGAGGAGAAGTACAACGCTAAAGACGCCGCCAAATGGGGTTTACTCGGCTGGGTTTACAACAACGGCGCTTCGCCTCTGCTCGACATCTTCGGCGATGCAAGCTCGGATATGGTGGATTTTCATGTCTCCGCCATTTTCCAATCTCGTCGCAACGAACAAAACTATTTGCGGATTCAGGAGGATAGATTGGCTGGGGACGCAGCCTCCCTCGATGTTGCAAGTGTGAACAATATGCAAACGCTAGTAGAGATTGGGCAGAGTCTGCTGAAGAAACCGGTTTCGAGAGTGAATTTGGATACCGGCCGGCCCGAACCGGTTCAAGGAGAGGGGAATAATGAAGAAGCTTTGGCTCGGTTCGCCAAGTTGCTTTCTGATGAGAAGAAGTTTCGGCAATCGAATTAGGTCTCCTCATTTTCGTGAATAATTGAATTGGTCGCTCGTCATATATATATATATAGAGATGATATGCTACTTCGTTAACGGTGGACATCTTTCTCGTTTTTTCAATTTGATATTATCTTTTTAAAATTATTATTACTTATTTTATATTCTACTTGTATTGTATCCATCATAATTGCGTCGACTAGCTAGCAATTTCTTTTTGTTTGAGTGAACAGTACAATTTATATATGACCTCGAGTCTTCTGATTCAGATAATACTTGATAATGAATTTTTCAAAAACGACGTATGCAAAAAAAATAAAATAATAAAATAATAATAATAATAATAAAATAACACCGAAATTAAAGATAATTGACCTCAAGTCTGTTAAACAACGTGTATCGCACGAGAGAATATATAATTAGCATGTACAATTCCACTGAATTCTATTCAACAATATATTAAATTCATGCAAGCAAATGTAGAGAGAGAGAGAGACTTGTACTCCGCGTTACTTCCTTATCCAAGATATGTGGCTGCAGCCATGAATTACCCATGAAGGTCGACAGTCCACTCCGTCCAAGCCTTGCGTTTGTACCCGTCACGATAGTTTTCCGAGTTTGAACTCGTCTCCGATTTTTGTTTTTCTTCGAAATCGGTGTTATTAATGGGATAGGATCGATCATCTATCCCCAATATAGTGTCCCAATATTTAATTTCTATTATTTCCATATTATTTTTTATAAAAATAAAAATACTATAATATAGTAAATCAGAATAGGCATTTATAAGAAAAAAATTGTTTTTTTTTGACATTATATACTTTAGTTTTGAATTTATCAACTTAAATATACTAATAAAAGTGAAATTAAATGGTAAAAAATAATTATAAACACTAATAAGGATGGGTGAACCCTTAAAAATAATCATAAAATAAAATAAAATTATTATAAAATAAATTATTTTTAAAAAAATATAAAACTAGTAGAATTTGTATTTTGAGACACGATTGAGAACCCGGAATGAGGTCGGAGGATCCCATGCCGTTATTAATATAGTTGCGATTACTTTCCAAAATATATTTTTCGAATTCTTTCTCATGTGAATTATTGCAGTCCATCAACTTTGTAAATGGTTCCGTCTCTTTTGGTCGACGTGCTTTCTCCCTCATCACCAACTGCCAAAGGCTTCCCTGTATCGCCCTTGACTAAGGCTTTCTTATATACAACGACAGACTCCTTAATCCAATGCCCTCACGGTTGCCGCATCATCATCCTCATTTGGCATAACTTCATCTGAATAATACCCCTATGTCCCTTATAATTTGTTACATTTGGGTTGGGCACAAATACTAATGAATAAACGGATATGTGGCTATAATCAATTTTAAGAATGAAGAGTTAATTGTAGCTAAGTATTATTTACCATTTTAGGAAATATAACTAATAAATGGGACGGACAGAAATAGCAAACGTAACTAATGAAAGGGGACGGAGGGAATATTACGTATAAGTTAGTATCATATAATTAATTTTATTGTGCATTTTTAGGGTTAGGGAATTGGATTCAAATCATCTATTGTCTGACATCCTCTATTGTACCGCTAGATAATTGTCACGTGTCTACAATATTTCTAAAACCAGCAATAATTAAAAAACTTCATAATGAAAAACGAGTGGGTTTGGTAATATTGTGAACACGTAGCAATCATCTAACAATATAATAGAAGATGTCACATCGTTAGGCAATAGATGATGCAAATCCTAGGGAATTGATTTCACATAAAATTCTTAATTTATTAATTAATGTTTATAAGAGAATATGCAAGTTTTGTGAATCAATGCTTACAAATCACAAGCAACTTCATTTAGTAGCATCCTCAATAAGCTGGACCACCCCCAATGAGTCTGGTGAATTTATATTCACCGTTACAAGATCAAATTCAACCCTTTTCTCTCGATAAACTTGATGAGGCCGTCGATGCAAGCTTCACTGAAGTAACTGTAACAAAAAAAATTGTTACTAGAAGATAAAAAAAAGATCTATGAACTAATATCAACAGATAAAAAAAAGATCTATGAACTAATATCAACATAAGAATTTTCAAGGCACATGCTTCGGTAGCTTCCTCGAGCTACCATTTCTGGTATTTCAAGCTCGAATGGTATTTCGATTTTTATTTATTTTGTAGATTTAATGAAGCCTATATTAATGTCTATGATACTGGAATATAAAATAATCGAACAAAATAAAACAAAATCGAAAAAAACGGCGAAGGTGCCCACAAAAGTGCACATTATAAGGTGAGTAGCATATCATTTCTCGTCAACGTCAATGCACTTATTTCAACCCCGAAACTTGTGTCATCTTCTCACAACCAAACGAAACTTGAAATATCTCTAATTAATTAGGAAGGTAAGCTAGCCGACTCCTCCATAAGTATACAGTTACAGTTGGTTCTATAAATAGAAATAAAAACACAGACACTTATCTATCGGGAAAAAAAAATGGAGATAGGGGGGCTCTGTCTAGCACTTATCTTCCTCACTCTTATCCAGTTTCCGATTTCATTTGCTCAAACCAAAGGCAAAGTGGTGACTATTTTAAGCATCGACGGTGGCGGCGTCAGAGGCATCATTCCGGGCACAATTCTTGGCCACCTCGAATCCAAACTCCACGTAAATATCAAAATATATATATATGTCTTTTTCATATATTAATTAATTATTCCAATTCTAAATTAATTAAAAAAACCATGAGCAGGAGTTAGACGGTCCGAATGCAAGAATAGCGGATTATTTTGATGTAATTGCCGGAACGAGCACAGGTGGTCTGATCACTAGTATGCTGACCGCACCGGGGGCCGACAATCGCCCTTTGTATACTGCCAGGAATATCACAACCTTCTATTTGGAGCATTCCCCCAAAATCTTTCCGGACAGCACGTATGAACTACTCTCTCTGTCCCGTTTTTCTCGACTCGTTTTTCATTTTCATGTTCAACTCTTTACAATAAGTATTAATTATTGTTGGTCTTAATTAGCCGGAAGAATTTTGTGGCGAGGATTACCAACTTGTTCGGCGGGCCTAAGTACGACGGGAAGTACCTAAAATCGTTGGTTGAGGGGCTTTTAGGTAATCTCACGCTAAGCCAGACCTTAACAAATGTGGTTATTCCTTCCTTCGATCTCAAACGCCTTCAGCCCGTTATCTTCACCACCAAAGATGTAATTAATTAATCAAGCTTTGAGTAATTAATAGTACTATATTACTATAGCTTATCTGAATTAAAAACTGTAACAGGGAAAATCAAGAATTTCCAGAAATGCTCTGTTATCGGATGTCTGCCTCGGCACCTCCGCTGCTCCCACGTATCTCCCACCTCACTATTTTGAGACGAAAGACGCCGGACAAGCAAACACCTTCGATCTTGTCGATGGAGGGGTCGCGGCAAATAATCCTGTGAGTCGCGTTTAGTTTTTAAGGTATATATATATGTTTATTCACGATATTGTCGCATCAGTCGTGAGCGATAATAGCGTTAAATTCCTCTTATTCAGACTCTAATGGCCATAACGCACATTTCGAAAGAGATACTGATGGGAAGGTTCGAATTAGAAGACATGCAAGCGATGGACAGCAGCAGGATTGCGGTGCTGTCGCTGGGCACCGGCGTAGCCCCGCTCGAGGAGAAGTACAACGCTAAAGACGCCGCCAAATGGGGTTTACTCGGCTGGGTTTACAACAACGGCGCCTCGCCTCTGCTCGACATCTTCGGCGATGCAAGCTCGGATATGGTGGACATTCACGTCTCCGCCATTTTCCAATCTCGTCGCAACGAACAAAACTATTTGCGGATTCAGGAGGATAGATTGGCCGGGGACGCGGCCTCGCTCGACGTTGCAAGCGTGAAAAATTTGCAAACGCTGGTACAGATTGGGCAGTCTCTGCTGAAGAAACCGGTTTCGAGAATGAATTTGGACACCGGCCGGCCCGAACCGGTTCGAGGAGAGGGCAATAATGAAGAAGCTTTGGCTCGGTTCGCCAAGTTGCTCTCTGATGAGAAGAAGTTTCGGCAATCGAGTTAATTAGGTAGCATGTCTACTCATTTTCATCAATAATTGAATTGATCGCTGGATTTTATATACTATTTTAATAAATAAGAATCAACGTACTCTAGCTACTTGTATCTGATAATGAATTTTTCAAAAACGACATCCCTAATTTCTCAAATAATTTGGTAGTACCGACATAAGCCAAGTTTTGGCTCGATCCTTTAAAATGTAGGGGAAACACCTCACCTCGTCCAAACCTCGTAAAGAATCCTCAAAAATACTTTTATTTGAGAAATATCTAAGTTATACGTATATATTTTTAAAATAAAAATAACAAACAAATAGGAAATTAATTATTTTTGCTACTCCGTATTAAAAACTTTGTAAATTATAATACCATAGTTGATAAAAATAAATTACATAAATTAAAACAAAATGTCTCAACAACATCCATATATAATAAATATATACACATACATACATATATAATTATATTTGACCTGGCCAGACTAGTCTAGCTAGAATATAGTGGTTAAGACCTTAATTAATTATTCTACTACTAGCTAGAATTAATTAGTGCTGCACAATGTTCACGTACGCATATATATACCATTCTCCAAGTTAGAGAGAGAAACTAAACTAGTATATATACTCATTCAGCCATCCTTCCTCATCTCAGTTCCTCCATTCTCAGAAAACCACTGATTATTATTTGCATCAGCCACAGCAGCAGACACCTATAAATATATATATGACAAAAGCCTAGTAATTAAACAACATATATATAATATGTTATCCAACGACGACTATATAATTTATTTCATCGTTAAATGTAAGAAGGAGAATAACCTGGTTACGTTCCTCTCCTTCAAATATGAATGCTTCCCATTCTGCATCAAAATCTATCTCTAGCTGTTGCTGAAAATCGGGCAAGTCGCGAACCTTGTCGGAATCCACGATCGGAAGTAATTCGAGAGGATCCTTGGTGATATTAATGTTATGTAAGAAATTAGGGTTAGGAGCAAGACTGTGATGATAATCACGATGCAGGAATAGTTCATCCAATCCCATGTTGTCTGCAGCAAAGGGGTAGAAGCCATGATCGGGTTGTGTCGGTGGATTAATGGTGAAGTCTTGATGATGGTTCATGGTTTCTTGAAATTCTTGAATTGTAGTTTGCCCAAAAGGCATTAATCCGAATCTCATTTTTTTTGCCCTCGGAGGGTTGTTGGTAATTATTTTTTTTGGTTTTTTCTCTCTATAATTACCTACTTTTGATTTTCTCTCGTTTGGAGGCAGCCATTTATAGTTGCGGCATTTCTGTACAGAGAGGAAAAAAATAAAAAAATAAAATTAATTAGCACCTCAATTAATTGACTAATGGTTCCTTGTTATAACTTGACCATCTCTCAACAATATACTCACTCCGTCCCAAAGATAACGTCCTGTTTTTTTTTTACAATAATTTCAAGCTTTTTCGTCCCATAAACTTAGGCACGAAAATTAAGGAAATGTGTAATCTTTTTCCAATTATGAACAATATAAGTATAATATTATTCATAATTGGAAAAAAATTAGACATTCTCATAATTCTATTACTCAAATAAATGGGACGAAAAAGCTTGAAATTATTATAAAAAAAAAACAGGACGTTATATTTGGGATGGAGGGAGTATATAGTTAGAGAATCTTAATTAATTGGTTTCAGATTTTCTGTCCCACAATTTTTACGTACCCCGCTTTAAATTCACTAATTTTTTTTTAATTTTTTTTGACTCCTGATTAAATATATAATTCTAATATAATACCTAGCTTCTAATAAAATTTGTTACAAACATTGAAGCTTAATAAATTATATACACCCTCAAAATGAAATAGTCAACCGTATTAATGTTACAGTTGGGTTTCAAAATATACCTGAAGATGACTTGCCACTTGCATTCTTGTAAGACCCGGTACATTCATTATTTCAAGTATATCCTTTGGGTAGCATCCTGTTTAATTAATTTTATTAAAAAAAAAAATAAAAAAAAATAATAATACACATAAATTCAAAATAATTGACCTCAATTCTGTTAAAATAAGAGAGAGAGAGAGAGAGACTTACTTCCTTCTCCAAGATATGTGGCTGCAGCCATGAATTTCCGATGAAGGTCGACAGTCCACTCCGTCCAAGCCTTGCGTTTGTACCCGACCCGATCATTTTCCGAGTTTGAACTCGTCTCCGATTTTTGTTTTTCTTCGAAATTGGTATTATTAATATAGTTGTGATTACTTTCCAAAATATATTTTTCGAATTCTTTCTCATGTGAATCATTGTAGTCCATCAACTTTGTAAATGGTTCTGTCTCTTTAGGTCGACGTGCTTTCTCGCTCATCACGAACTGCCAAAGGCTTCCTACTATCGCCATCGACAAAGGCTTTCTTGTGCAAAGAAAGGCTCCTTGCTCCAATGCCCTCACGGTTGCTGCATCATCGTCCTCATTTGACATGACTTCATAAAAATAATAATATTGTAAGTTAGTATCGTATAATTAATTTTATCATGCATTTTTAGGGTTAGGGAATTGATATCACATAAAATTCTTTAATGTTTATGAGAGAATATGTAAGTGTTGTGAATCAATGCTTACAAATCACAAGCAACTTCATTTTAGTAGCATCCTCAATAAGCTGGACCACCCCCAATGATTCTGGTGAATTTATATTCACTATTACAACATCAAATTCAACCTTTCCTCTCGATAAAATTGATGAGGCCGTCGATGCAAGCTTCACTGAAGTAACTGTAACAAATATTATTAGAAGATTAAAAAAAGAGAGAAGTAAGTAATGGATTAATAATTAAGTGCCAAAAAAATATAGATTTAAAAAAAAATGTCAAGTCAAGTATGCAATTAATGTCATAATATTAATTATCATGTAATTTAGATGATTGAGAGAGCCATAATATCATGAAATTATCATGAAACTATGAATCATAAGTGTAGGTATATTCGCACATATGCGACACATAATTTATTTTCAGTCTACGTCGATAGGGAAAATGGCACCAAATAAAGATTCAAATAAAAAAAAAATTGTACTCATCATCATAACAACATATATTTATAGAATAAAAGCATATGAATAATTAAGTTTCAATTTGGGCTTCTCAAAATATATATATATATATATATATATATATAGATCTAAGATTCATCATGAAGATGAAGGTAGCAAGAGTAATGCAAACATTTTTTTTTTAAAGTTTTGTATGTGTACATATATACGATGCATCTCTAGTCTAACTTAATCTAGCTAATTGATATTCTTGTGCAAAAAAAAAAAAAAAGTTTTTATAATTTATACCTTTATAAGAGAAATAATTCAACAAGTTGGTGATATTATCATGATCTCTACTTTCATGCTCCACCAGAAGCACATGAATATTACGACTTCTTATGTTAGAAGAAGCAACTAAATTGCTATCATTGATATTCATCATGTTAATTCAGAATATTCAAGACTTTTGTAAATTAAAAAAGATAAACAAGAAGAACAAAATTCCCAAAAAAATTGGAAGAAAGAGAAGAACGAGAGGGAGAGAGAGAAATCAATGGGAAGAGCAAACAAAGGATTCTTGTCAGTCAATAAGAATATATTGTGGCAGTTATACAGAAAATGGTTATATATATAGAATTTCTTCATCTAATATAATATTTTAAAATAAAAAAAATATAAAAAAAAACTTCTTTACTATTTTCAACCTTTCGGACAAAGAATTCTTGGTTAAAGTTGATGACGTTTGCATTGGCTTGTAAGAAATGAAGTGGTGCTCATAAATATTTAGTTAGCAATTTAATTAGTCAAATATTAGTCGGTGCATTTTCAGTGAGTATATCGCCACGCATCATTATACAACACTTATTTTGCGCTACTTCAAATTAATGCTGGTCTTACACATTGAATGAGGCCTCAAGAAAAAAATTGTAAGGTGTGTGAAAAGGTAAAAGCTTTTGAAATGAAATGAAAAGAGATAAAAGCACAGTAATATTTTATTTTACTTTTTAAAAAATGTTTAATATAGTCAACGTACGCTGGATTTAAGTGTACTTTGCTAGTTCTTACAAGAAGCAAAGGTATATTACCTAGAAATACGGCTATTTAATTTACGTTGCATGTTTTCATCCTTTCATCGAAAAAAGAAAAAAAACAAGAAGGTTGAAAAGTTACATGTTTTAATTTGTTCATACGTCTTTGTATATTTTATTTTTGTCAGTTACAACTACCTTTTAACCGCACTATATATTTACCTCCTAAATTTTCTTAGTTTCAAAGATAATAATAGCAGTAATAACAAAATAATTAATTAGTGTTCGATATTGTCTATATGCAAAAACTATAAACGTATATATCACAATAATCCATGTTAATATGTTTATTCTGATGATTCCGAAGGTCAAAACATTCAATTGTTAATTTTTTTTCTTTCCTATGTCCTATTTTCTGATTTCCTCACAATACAGATTCATTATTCTACAAATTATAGGAGAATTGTGACACAATACAAAAAAATGAGCAAGAGATGATGAAAGGATAATTAACCTACAAAAAGAATGTGGTTTATTTTTGGGGCAAAAGCAGCTGCATATAGATGAAGGAATTTTCTACTACATGGAGTATATATTAATATCAGTCATGCATAAATAAATAAAAAATCTCAGCATAAACATTAGCTTGTACAGGGTTAAACAAAATTGAATATCAGAAATTAAAGACAAATCTATGGCAGATAATAATATAATTGAAATTAAGTCTTTTTATAAGTACCAAGCATGTGTATGTAACACGCATTTATTGACTGCTCTGTGCATATATATGTATAGCACAGGTAACACACATGATAATGACCAAACATAAATAACTATATATATGCATACCGTATACATATATTTGTTTAAGATAAGATAAAAGTTAATTTTTCTTCAAATATTATATATATTGAAGCATCTCAACGCAGATCAGCCGATTACTCCTGCTCCTTCTTCACCACGACGACGACTCGACTCTTCCCATCATCATCTCTACCATTCGACGTATTTTCACATTTCTCAACTTTTACATTCTTCACCTGTCAAATATACACAGAATGAGTTAGGAACTTATTTATCAATTAAGTTTCAATACAATTAATTAATCACGTGGGGGATCGAAACAAATAATAACAATAATAATAACTTACGACATTGTCAGCCACTGGGAATTTCATGAAAATTTTGGATGGTGCAATTGTCCACATTTGGAAAGTGATGAAGGTAGTACTGACTCTGAGTATTGATTTGGATTGGAATTAGGCATGAGAGCAAATCGGGTTGAATTGGCGATACACAGTCCTCTCTTTGCAGTAAGCACTTGTTTTGGGTTTTCTCATACTAGGAGCTATCCATGTTCCGCTACGACATTTCTGTAATATATATAGGGAAATATTTCAACAACTCATTTCTAGCTACATATTTAACATCTTATATACACCATCAATATACATATATATAGAAACGCTTCACTCTAGACCCTGACTGATATGCTAACGGCTGATGTGGATGGCAATGCCGCATAAATATTTTTAAAGTAGAATTTAGATCTTTTTTATAAGTTTTAGTTTTTAGGCCAATTATATATTTATGATATCTTGTTTAATATGTGACATTTTGACAGTTGGTCGTCGGCATATTTATTTCTTATTATCTATAGTTTTTACTATAAAAGTGTATATTATTACAAACTTTTTGGTATACATATACTATCATTCAATAGTTATTTTAAAATCTAAGAATAATTTTGTACTTTAATATAGGTCAAATGATTTTCATGATCTAATAATAATGATAAAATATATTTATGTATAGCTTTCATGTGGGTTGCAAATATCATTTAGCTAGTTTTAATGGCCATGCATGGGTTCCTTTAACCAACCGGTCGTCCAAGTAACTTACTTGTGCATTTCATTAACTAATTTTAGAATCTAAACTATTGAGAGAAAATTAATTAGCACATATGTATTGAGCAATAAAATAGTACTATAAGTTAAAAATTCTCAAATGTACATTAAAATTTTAATCGGCCTGATAAACAATAAAAATTCAAACATTTTCACTATATATTTCATTTTTATAGAGCACGAGTAAAATCAAAGGGGCCAAGATGGATGAGACGGAGAGTAAAACAAACCTGAAGATGGCTTGCCACTTGCATTCTGGTAAGGCCAGGCACATTCATCATCTCAAGGATATCTCTCGGATAACATCCTGCATTCACTTCCAATCAATGAAATGTTAATTAAATATATATATATATATACTTCTCTAATAGTACTTTCTACTTCCTGTCTCATAGATATTGACCCCTTTCATTATTTTATACCTCACATATTAAGAAGAAAGGGCTCAATATCTCTGAGCCGGAGGAAGCACTATATAATTAAGAAATTCATAAAATAGATATACATACTTCCTGGTCCAAGCGATGTAACCGCAGCCATAAACTTATCATGAAGCGGTTGAGTCCATTCTGTCCAAACCTTTGTTCTTAAGCGACCACCTATCTCTTCATCATGGTCTGAGCTGCTGTCCACGACGTCTTCACATTTATTTATTTTTGTGTTGTTTGGGTAATTTCTTCTGAATAATTACCAACTATAGCATTTGATGAGTTATGTAATGATCATTTCCATTATTATTATAACCATCATCATCATCAACTCTCTCCCTCTATAGCTACTACTACTGCGGCTTTGGGTTTTACTTTTCTCCCAGTACATCACAAGTTGCCAAAAATACCTTACCGTTTCCATTGTAATGGGCTTTTTGATGCATAGTAATGCTCCATCTTCCAATGCCCTCTTTGTCAACATAACATCCTCTTCCTCCAACATCACTTTCGTTCGGTACGTGCAAATTCAAACAAATTAAGATGAAATTTTTTTTTTTTAAGATTTATTAAAATCAATAATATAGCCTTGTTTTGAGAAACTTAGTTTCCATTTTTAAGTCCCTAGCTAAAATATTCAATTTAGCGATTCATCTATTTTACCCTTATAAAATTAGACGTTAATGTGCCCACAATTAATGCGACATTAATGTTGCCACGCGTTCAGGATTTTATATATAATTTAAAAATTAAATTGTAAAAAACAAAAATCTAAACCCTAGATTATCCCATCAATGTGGCACAACACATAAACACAACACAACACGTAATGCTGGACACATTAATTGTGCACATGGTATAAAACGAACTTGCAGATTTTCATTATAGTATAATGTCGCTACTTATTTTAATTTTTAAAGATATTCTCCAGTTTAGTAGTAATATAAACTGTATAGGGTTTAATTTTCTATATATATATATATATGTGAAAATTAAATTAATTTTACATATTTGATGTAGGATTAAAATCTTTTCTGTATAAAAAATCATTCAACTTATCTGTTTATAATTAATTAATTGCCAGAAAACCTAAATGCTTACAGATGACAGGGAGATCTATTCGAACCGCTTCCTGGAGAAGATTGTAACCACAAGTATCTGGGGAGTGAATGTTTGCCAACAGAAGACCAATGTTGCCTTCCCTTTTGACAGCATAGCTAAACCAGTGGAGGCATATTTCACTGTTGTTACTGTGACAAAATAAATATTTAAGATTAATTATAGAAAAATTAAAGTTAACAATTGAAGAACAAAAAAAGTCATAATTATTTTGTGTAAAATATGGGTTACCTTTGAGAAAGAAGTGCTCCAACATGTTTATAAATGATGCATGAACATTAGTCTCATGGTCAACAAGCAACACATGAATACTCCTTCTCATCTTCTCCATTTTCTGCAACATTGAAGCTGCAGCAACTTCTGAAGCCCTATGTCTAGCCTCCATATATGGTTTATGTAAATTGAAGCACAATTAAATTTACTTATAAATAATATTGGAAGGATATTGAGATTGACTAATGCAATGATAAACTGCTATACTTGCAAACTATATAATATATGAGGCCAATATATATAGTGTTGTTCATTTGAAGTCACATGATTGCATTTCTTTCATAAATTTACTTTCTTAAGAAAAATTTCAATTTGTAACCCTTATTACGAAATCTGATTATAAAGTGACATTGGATTATATCGCGGTCGCGTGTGAAACGGATTAACCGGCACATTCCATTTAGAACATAGAAATAAAATTAAAAAAAGTTATTTTTTAGAATAAATGCCTAAAGTTAAATATTGGCTATCAATTTGTGATTTATGAAATATTAAAACAATATTGAAAAACGCGTTGAGTAGTTAAGACACATTAACATAATATTGTTCTATTTTCAATATATTCCATTAATGCAAATACTCTCTTAGTTTACCACTACAAGCATTCTATTGGGCACAATGAAAGATGTTTCTCATTAATCATGATGTGTAGAAAAATTATGAATAAAGATAACTGGATATTTGCACAAAAAATTGAATAATTCAACAGATTAGTACTAAATCAATGCCAAAAAAATTATCAAGGAACCAGCCAAGTCAGGTAGCACTTATTCTAACAGCTAATATTGGTCAAGTCGAGTGATTCGAAAATACCATCTGATATTATTTCAAAATTCAAATTTATTTTTAAAAAAATGGTTAATCACAGAAAAGGAAAAGGAGAACTCACCTAAAAAGGGAAGCATGGAAGACAAGAGTTCAATTTTACCATATAAGAACCCAGTGCCTGTAGTCCCACACATCTGAAGCATGGTTAATTCTTCAATTCAAACACTGACTCATAAGAATCAAGAGCTTAGAGGTATAGATACGGACTTAAGTTCCTATGAAGATAGCAAGGACATCACCTTATCTGAAGAAGCAACCAGAAAATCAGCATCAAGATCCTTACATCAACCACCATACGAGGAACACTTTGACATGCATCTACAAGCACTTTGGCTCCAACTTGTGCTTATCCATGTCTACAAGAATCAAGCAACATTAGCTAACATGAAACATGTAAGCCTTATGGTGACAATGCATATTTTAGAATCAAAGTTGAGAAGAATATTGATATAGTCGTTACCTTGCAGTTTTGTGCACCTTCACACTTACTTACATGGACAATATACTTTGACAATCAGGTGCTGCTTTGAATCTTTCGGAATCTACATGTTGATAGAGTTAGTATATGCGGATAAGATGGTGTGCGACTCAAAAATTTGATGGACTGCTCTGCAAAAAAAGCTCCAAGTTGCTGACAAATACCACATACGGAGTACCATATACAGAAAAATAAGCAACATTATTGGTATTGGACATGAAAAATGTTACTATCAAGTAATGACTAATGAGTAATGAATGGATATGCATACCAACAACAACTCCTCATAAACTGCAAAATGTTGGTGATACCCTTGGTCCTCCAACTCCAAGTATTTATTAAAGTTTGATATCTTTTCCTTAGTAAGAAAGTCAGGCTGCAAACATCAAATTTGTGTCATTATCAATTCTGGCAAATGAATTAGAAAGGGAAGACTAATGCTCTCACCAATTGTGCATCAAACTACCTACATCTTCATGAAACCCCTCAAGAACATCCAAAAGCAAATGTCCACTGTCCCCATTCTTATTATGGTCAGATTCAGTTATGCTGCTAAAGTCTTCAGTTCTGATTCTATGAATCATTGGCTGAAACAGAAAATAAGTTAACAAATTTGTACAAATAAGGCTTTTAGAACAATAAGACTACAACCATAAACAAGTGGAGGAGGAAGTGCCAAAATTGCACTCTGGTAAGTAACCTTTCAAGAATGGTTTAATTTCCACCAAAACAAAAAACACTGCTCCCAAAATAGCTACACCATGCTTGAAAAAATAATACGAGGCGGAATGAATACACACGCACACACTGGAAATATGGAACATAACAGTGTTTCTGCGATCTTTCAGTTATATCGACCTGTTGACCGAGAATAGTAGCAATCCCAGTTGGATGAGCATTTTCCACATTGAAAGAACAAAGTGCTGCTCTCTTCACGCTTCTAGAAGGTTTTGGGCCTTAGACTCGGACACTTGGTACTGAGCTCAATCAATCATATAGATAATAATTTGCTAGCTCTACCTGCAATTGATAAAAGAAACTTAGTAATTGGTTATTTTTATTTTAGGAAGCATTGAGAAACTCTCATAGGTCTCCAAAATCAGATCAATGAAGAACAGGTGAAAGTCAAATTATCTATAGCCTCAACCAATGTAATAAGTAAACTGGCATGATGTGAAGTATGGCTCCATTTGGTTGAGCACTTAATCATATGTTTGATGGCAAAAATGATACATAAAAGATTTCAAGCTTTTACCTCATATTCGTGAATAATTTGCATCCTAATGTTCGAAAAAGAATCGATTGCTGCCCATCCCAATGACCTCAATTCTATCACATTGAAAAGTAATTTACATTGACAAATCAGGCAAAGAGAGTTCCAGCCACACCATGGCTGAAGATCACCGTAGCAGCATGTCATTCGGGTTGCTCTCATTGTACAAACATATAACATGAATCAACCAGCACCACTTACCTTTAGATGTACTTCAGAATCAGAATTTGTTGGTCGAAGCTCGACTAGCCCTACAACAACAAACATAAGGAAATCAATAAACATAAGCTTCAAGATGACAGTAGCACAATAAAAAAAATGCACTATGCTCAAGGTATGATGTGGCTTCAAATTATTAAAAGACGATAAAACTATAACCTTGACCATCCAGTTCTAACCATAACCGACAAAGGTATCAATGAACGACTTCAAACCTCCCGGTAAAATGATGAGCAGGAGACAAGTGAGCAAAAACAATATTCATCATTCTCTACAACAAACATAAGATTCATCAAAAAACATTGGCTTCAATGTGATGGTAGGAAGCACAAGGAATTTTGTTTAGTATTGATTAATAAAGAACTCATGAAGAAAATGATAAGCAAGAGACGGTAGTGAGCAAAGCTTATATTGGGAGAAGTTTGAAAAACAGGTGCTGATATCTCAAGGGGAAATACTCCAAGCATTGAGGCCTAAATATAAGCCAAATCAAAAGCAACCTTGATTCAAATAGCAACTGAAGCAAAAGTAAAGAAGGAACCAGCAATCCAAACCCAAGTGATTCATTTGAAGACCCTTCCAGCATTTGAAGCACAGGTACTACGCCACACCAAAGTAGATCACAAAAACGACAAACAGTTGGGGGAAAGAAACAGAAGTAAACTGCAAGATACAATCAGAAGAATATGAGAGCACCATACTTGAGGGATACGAGCTCCTGAAATCCCTTCCCGCCTCATGATTTCCTGCATCCACATCCCCAACACGACATTAGCATAGTTTCAACAAAGAACAAACTCAACTAATACTCCAAATCAACAAAACAGATGATTACAAAGAAAAGGCCAGCATAATTGCATTGAAACAGATGATTAAACCTCAGTGGAATACTGAACTTGGAATTTATGATGATGCAATCAAGCAAAAAGAATGTGGTGAAAAGGGAAAGAGGGGCATCACAGTCAATGCCCAAAAGACCTGAAAACAAGTCAGAAAATCACATGCAAATAGCAAAAGATTGAAAACTTTTATATAATGGTCATTGCAAAAGATTGAGAGTTACACCAACAATCCTACACCTCAGAGGTCCTCTTGTAGGCAGCAAGAGTACCATAAGTACAGTCCCTTCTGTATGAAACACAAACTGATGGATATGAGCTCCAGACAAAGCACGATTTTGCTCCGATTGTTTGATCCATTTTCCAACAATACATGTCGACAAGAATCAAAATTAGCAGACATGAGTCAAACGATTTATGATGACAATGCAGATTTTAAAAGTGAAGTTGAAGAGAATAGTCATTTTGCCTCTACCTTACAGATTTTTTTAATTAAAAAGGTACAGAATTAAAAAGGACCCCAGATAAAGATAAACAAATAGTGTTACTAATTTTGTTTGCAATCACAATACCAACCTATGACCATAAACACTGACAACGTTTTGTTTTGGGAAAATAATGTTAAAACAAAATCCTTTTTTATAGTTTTTTGATCAAGAAGAGGAGGTAAAATTTGCGAGACAACAGGTATAAATATATATATATATATATATATATATAAGGATGCGCTATGGTGAAAACTAATTATTACGTGAAAACTGCAACTCATCATAAAACGTTGCATTTTATGTAAAAAAGTGTTGCATTTTTATATATAAAATGTTGCATTCTCATGATGATGCATTATATGTATAAAAATAATATAAAATAATATATTTTATTATGCAACATTTTATGCACAAAAATGCATCATTTTATGTATAAAATGCATGAGTTGCAGTTTTCACGTAATAATTATATATATATATATATACAAAAATATAATAAATAAAAAGAAATATACTCCGTATAAGCATATATATATGTATCTAATACACAGATTAATGAAGTATATATAGAGGATTCCTTGTCTCATGAAATCACCATCCAGACAAATCCATAAATATATAAAACATAATACTGAGATTAGATTAAGAAAATACATAAAACCGATTAAAAAGAAAAAAGTGATCTTTCAAGAAAGATATATAAAGAAGAATATATATATGTATCTAATACACAGATTAATGAAGTATGTATAAATGAATCCTTGTCTCATGAAATCACCATCCAGACGAATCCATAAATACATAAAACATAATACTGTGATTAAATTTAAGGAGATACATAAGACCAATTTTTCTCTTTTTGATGTAACCACCACCGATTACAAAAAGGTATATAAAGATAAAAAAAAATGATCATATAGGGAAAAATACAATAAAATTAATCCTCTTTTTGAAGAATTTGCTTTCTTATAGTACTATTAAACAGTAAAAAATAAATACTACTACTAAAATAGAGGATTATGTAGAGAGGAAAATAAACTATAAAAAACAACAAAGAAATATACACAGAACAGAAGAAAGGATACGAAAAAAAGGGATTTATTTTTTCACCAAGTTCCATTTAGAAAAAACCATGAAGTAGATATGGCATCATCCTTCAGTAAATAGATATAGGAGGCGAATAAAGTTTTTTTATTTTTTGATCAAAAAAGGGAGGAAATTTAGCACACTTCGATTTCGAAACCATGACTCATAATGAAGTTTGAGCTGCGAAGACATTAAATGATAGTACATTTTTTATACAAGAATAGCGATTTCATTTTGAAATTCAGTTAATACTAGTGAAAGCCACACTTGGAATCTTAAATTCAGTTTATACCTGACCAAACACTTAATTTTGGAAATTATAACAAAAACATCATAAGACACAAACACACTAGCAGAGAAAGTGAACCCATCAGCCACCATTACATTTTTTCAGTGTCCAGGTTCACTTGCATTTATTCAATGAAGTGCTCAGAAGTTTCCTTAAAATCATAAAATTCATAGCAACAGAACATGTTAACACTAACAGTATGTTGTTATAACAAACTTTCAGTACACATCTTTCTTACCAAAGAAAAAACTGCAATGCATGTATCCATTGGTTGCAGATGCTTGCAAAATGTTACCTAAAGAATATGCTCCACAGAAAAAGAAATTCTGCCACATGCACTAAGCTATAAGCATTATGAACAAAAACATTATCAGAACATAACAATCAGAAAATAAAAAGAGAATGATAGTCTTACCTAAAGATGCCAATATCGTGATCAGATGATAACTACTCATCAGAATTAATCTTATACTTAATGCCAGTGTATAAGGTACCGAATTTTTTTTATTGCAAAGGAACCCAGATAAAGATAAATAGTAGGACTAATTTTGTTTGCAAACATAATAGCAACCTATGACCATAAACTGACAACGTCATGCTTTTGAGAAAATAATGTTAAAAGAAAATTCTTTTTTATAGTTTTTTTTTTTTATCAAGAAGAGGTGGTGAATTGTGCAAGACAACCAGTACAAAATAAATATATATAAAATATAATAAATAAAAAGAAATATATAAAGCAGAACATATATATAGATAGGATATGTATCATAATACACAGATTAAGGAAGTATATATAGAGGAGTCTTTGTCTCATGAAATCATCACCATCCAGAACGAATCCACTAAATATATAAAACATAAGACTGAGATTAGATTAAAAAAAAATATACACATACGATCCTTTCTCTCTTTTTGATGAAACCACCACCGTTTCCGAAAGAGAAAAAAGTGATCTTTAAAAGAAAATATTAAATTATAAAGGAAATGAAACTACCTCCTGCACCTCGGGCACCTTATTTATACGTTTGCTTGTTTTTTTTAATTATTTTTTCTATATTCTAGATCTAAATAATTACATCAAATCGAAAATCATGTTCAATTTTTTTATTTTTTTTTTAACTTCATAAAATGAGTAATAAAATAAATCGAGCTTCGATTTTTATGTATTTTTGATTTTATGATTTGTAAATTAATTTCTAAGATACTAGAATATATAATAAAAATAAAAAAAAAAAAAGCAATGCAAACGTGATAAAACGACGAGGTGCCCACGAAGGTGTCCACCGGGAGGTGAGTAGCATATCATTTCTATATATATATATATTATATATATATTATGTATCTAATGCACAGATTGATGAAATATAGATATAATGGAATCCTTGTCTCATGAAATCACCATCCAGACGAATCCATTAATATAAACATAATGCAGTGATCAGATTTTAGGAAATGCGTACATAAGACCGATTTTTCTCTTTTTGATGTAACCACCACTGATTCCAAAAACGAATTCAAAGAGAAAAAACATGATCATATAGGGAAAAATACAATAAAACTAATCCTCTTTTTGAAGAATTCATTTTCTTATAGTATTAAACAGTAAGAAAATAAACACTAGTACTAATATAGAGGATTTTGTCGACAAAGAAATATACACAGAACACAAGAGTCAAGAAAGATACAAGAAAAAAAACCCCTATTTTCACGAAGTTCCATTCAGAAAAAGAACAAGAAATAAACATGGCATCCATACTTGAGTAAATAGATAGATATAGGAGGAGAAGAAAGTTTTTCAATTTTTTGATCACGAAAGGGAGGAAATTTAGCACACTTCGATTTAGAAATCACAAAGAAGAGCGAATAGATATAGGAGGCGATCGCGAAGAAAGTTATTTGATTACGAAAGAAATTAAGCGACCACTTACACGATTCCGACTTCAGTAAACCACAGAATGTGTTCCCCAAGCCATCCCGAGCGTCTTCGTTTTAACATCGAGGCTGTTATGATTTCGAAGGGTTCGAAGTGATCGAACTCGAACTGCGCTTCGATTTCGAACCCTGAGAGAAATTTGGAGAGAAGGAAATTTGGAGGGGGGAGAGGAGGGGAGTATATGTACTAAAGAGTAGGCGGCAAACAAAGAGGCGGTCGACGTGTAATAAGTACTAAGGAAATTCACAGTTGTCAGGTGATTAACTTTTATTAAGACCGTTAATGTCGTAGTTAAGACTCGCATGGTAACTTAATTAAGGAAGTGTTAGCGTACTGTACACGCGGTAAGTTCAACGGCCCTTTTATTTTACTTCAGGTAAGTTTTTCGTAAATTTTAATTATGGGTTTTTTTTTTTTTTTTTAATTGCCAAATCGAACTAGGACTTCCTTCCTTTTCTTTTCTTTTTTAATTACAAGTCTAGGCCTTTTAATCAAGTTTAGTTATGGCTATGCAGATTGCACATTACAGAATACAGATTATTTAAAAAAGCTGGAACTGCTAATGTGTCTGCGACTCTGCAATAATTGAAGATTATTTTATTGGGCCAAAATGGGTAAGAGAACGAAAATATGGCCCAATTTAATATGGGCCTCTATATCGACTAATCCATGCAACGCTAACGAGGTCGATGTTAAACATTATTTTTTTTATTTTTTATTTTTATATATTGATTGACATGACTATCATTTCCCTTTCTTCTTTCTTTAGGCGATTTTCAATTGATGATCAATTACATGAATTAGGTGCATTGAGTTTTTTTTTGGTGGTATATGTTGAATTTTATTTAGACTATCTGAAAATTGAAGATAGCCGAGTCATTATAAAATAACCACGAAAAATAAAAATAAAAACCACACAATTCCAACCACCGGAATGATTATCTTTTAATATTAATATTTTAATTATCTTTCGTTATTCATATTATACATATTAATATTTATTTTATAGTATTTTGGTTCTTATTGAATAATTAGTGGGTATTATCCAGCATATTTGGATTGTAAAGTCACTTTTTAGTCGAATTTGAGACGGATATGATTATTGAAATTTGAAGAGTTCGAATTTGATAAATACTTAACGAATAAGAAAAAACATTCATTCCTGGAAGCTTTAAACTTTTTGCATGGAAAAAACATATGTGGATGATTTGAGATTTCACTTGGTGCAAATTGTAGTTGAAGTAGTGGCCACGTGTACCACGTGACACGTCATTCCATTCCATTATTGAAATAAGATAAAATAAACGAGTTTTCCTTTAGCAAACATTACCAGGAACCAAGCTAAAGAAAAAGAACACTGTACGCTCATCTGAATGGGAAGACATTTAAACATAAAATTAGTCGAACAAAGCTTTCAGACATATATGAACTGATGGAGAAAAAAAAAAAACTTTGTTTGACCAAAGAAAGAAGCACTAATGTTATAAAATTTGGCGCATCGCAGGGGTTTTCCATTTGCCTTACTTATTGCCAGTGTTCTAAAAGAAGGGCGACTTGGCCGCCTAGAAGGCGTCTAGGCGCTAGAAGGTGTCGGGCCGTCCCGATTAATGGCAAGACGGTTTTCTCTAGGCGGCGGTAAATTAATCGGCATCTAGGCAGTGCCTAGGTGGTCCTAGACATGTCTAGGCAGTCCTAGAAGGGTTTAGACGGACTAGTCGGGGCTTGAAGGGCTGGAGATTAACTTATGGATATTATGTTTAAATATATGAAAAATTTGACGCAGACTTTGATTTTATACTAATCCGCCTAGGCCGTTTAGGCACCGCCTAGACTCCCGCCTAGGCCACCTAGACGCTAATCGCTCCTCCACCGCCCTACTAGCGTCTAACGACTTTTAGAACACTGCTTATTGCCCACTTCATATTACACGCACACACCCACGTGTGTATGTGTGTGTATGAGTTGACTTGGTCTTTCCTCCCAAATGGGATTAATTAATTCTAATATTGCAATTAGTTTTGACAAACAACAATTAATCACTTTCACCACTCGTCCATAAATTTGAACTGATTATGACATTAATGATGCTTCTTCACAACCATACTCATCACTACCTTCCATTCCAACTCTCTCTCTCTCTCTAGAAATTGCAAAGCGAAGAAGAAGAAGAAGAAGACAGTCAGGTTAATACAAGAGTCGAGTTGAAACCAAGTCTAAGTCTCTCTCTCTCTCTCTACTTGGTCATCTTACTTCATTGACCTGTTACAAGACTTGCTCATCCCATCTTTTGTGAGAAAACATTCCAAATTCTAAGCAAACAGGAGAAGAAATAGAAATGGAGGAATTCGACTCAAGATCATCATCATCAATACAAACAGAGGCAGTAGCAGAGTTCACAATCTTCATCGACAAACTCAACCCGATCCTAAGCGAGATGAAGAACAGCGTCGACATAACGGAGCTACCGGCTTTGGAGAAGGCGATCGCCTCCTTAGAAAGCGACTACAAGCGCGCAAGAGCATCCATGGAATCCCAAAACATCCACTCATCGCCAGCTAAGCACATAGAGTGCCTCGTGCAGAATCTCGGGCGATCGTTGGGCCTCACGCTCTTCGCCAGCCATGAGGCGCCGTTGTCCAACAAGGCGAAGATCGAGGCGCTCTGCAAGGAGATGATGAACGTTAGGTTCGACTCGAGCGAGGAGGATGAAGTGGAGACGGAGACGGAGACGGACTTCGAAACAGAGGAGGAAACAGAGGAGATTGTGGAGGCGGAGGAGGAGGAGGAGAGTAGAGTTTTGACAGTTGATGATGCCATTTTGCAGATCAAGTATGGTGGAGAAGAAGGTTTCAAGAATTCCCTTTTGGTTTTGGATGGATTCATTAAAGATGGTATGGTTTCGGAAGAACGGTTCATGGAAGAAGAAGATGTGGTGAGGATCCTATGCAGTAGACTGAGCTCGTGTAAAGGGAATGAGAGAATACTCATTATTCGAATAATGAGGTATCTTGCTCAAAAGAAGGAAGAGCTCAAGGTACTTTCAAAGAATGCAAGTATGATTATTGCTTCGTTTATAGTTAATATTTGATGTGAGCTACATTTGGACAAAGTGTGCAGGAGAAGATGAAGGATGTGGAGTTGTTGTCGGCATTAGTGAAGTCGTTAGCACGAGACGAGGAGGAGCGGAGGGCGGCCGTGGGGCTTCTCCTCAGCCTCTGTGATGATGCAGGAGTTAGAAAAAGAATTGGGAGGATACAAGGTTGTATAGTGATGTTGGTAGCAATCTCAAATTCAGAAGATGAAGAGGCTTCAAATGATGCAAGAATGCTCTTAAATTTTATGTCTAGGTAATACCCAATATGCCCTCCATATGGCTGAAGCTGGTTACTTCAAGCCCTTGATCAAATATTTGAAACAAGGTACTTCACTTTTTCTTTATCATTTTTCTAGAAATGATTGTGGAAAAAAGGGTTGAAAAGTTTTCTTGAATATTATCAGGTTCAGAAATGAGTAAAGTACTAATGGCAACTGCACTATCAAGATTAGAACTAACTGATCAGAACAAGGCTTCCCTAGGAGAAGAAGGGGCGATCGAGCCACTGGTGAGCATGTTCAAGACGGGTAATCTAGAGGCGAAGCTCTCCGCCTTAAACGCTCTGCAGAGTCTATCAAACTCGAAGGAGAACATCCAGCGTTTGATAGACTCAGGAATAGTAGCTGCATTGTTGCAGCTACTATTCTCCGTTACATCGGTGTTGATGACTCTAAGAGAGCCGGCATCAGCAATTCTAGCAAAAGTAGCACAGTCAGAAAGCATCCTTGTTAAGCATGACATAGCTCAGCAGATGCTCTCTCTCCTCAACCTCTCGAGCCCCGTCATCCAAAACCATCTCTTGGAAGCCTTGAGCAACATAATCTCGCATCCGACTGCATCCAAGGTTAGGAGGAAGATGAAGGAGAATGGCGCGATTCAGATGCTGCTACCCTTGGTTACAGAGAGAGAAGATGCAAAGATAAGGAAAGGTGCACTTGAGATAGTCTATGCCTTGTCTAGAGATATACGAGGAGAGCTCACGGAGCACATCGATTACTCACATGCTCATACGATTGCAAACATAGTTTCGACTACAAATTCAGACTGTGAAAAGGCGGCCGCATAGGAATCCTTGCAAATTTGCCGGTGGATGATAGGAAAATCACAGATATACTCAAACATGCCAACTTACTCCCTTTGCTGGCTTCGAGCACGAGCTCAACACCTCCAACATCGTCACCGCCTACTAAAATGTGGCTAGACGAGAGTATTGCAGGTTTGCTGGTCCATTTCACGAATCAAAGCGACAAAAGGCTGCAGCAATATGCAGTAGACAACGGCACCATCCCTCTTCTTCTCAAGCTGCTTGCTAGTAACTCAGAGACTGCTAAATCTAAGGCTGCGTTGAGCCTAGCTCAACTATCACAAAACACACTAAACTTGAGCAAATCAAGAAAGTTGAAGTGGTTTTGCATGCCTCCTTCGGTGGATTCCTTCTGCGAAGTTCACAACGGGTACTGCACTTCGAAAAGCACCTTCTGTTTAGTGAAGGCTGGGGCTATCACACCATTAGTGCAAATTCTTGAAGGTAGAGAAAGAGGTGCAGATGAGGCTGTGCTGAGCTGCCTTTCAACTCTCTTGCAAGATGAAATTTGGGAGAGTGGATGCAATCATCTAGTGAAGAAATCGGGGATTCATTCGATCATCAAAGTATTATCATGTGGGAGCTTCAAGGCTCAAGAGAAGGCCATTTGGATATTGGAAAGAGTTTTTCGGGTTGAATGCCATAGAGAAGAGTATGGCGAATCTGCCGAAGGTCGTGCTTATTGATCTCGCGCAAAATGGCGATCCTATGCTTGCATCGGCTGCTGCGAAGGTGTTGGCACAGCTTGAGCTATTGCAAGCTCAGTCTACTTACTTCTGAGGCTATACATGCATTTTTTTTTTTTCAAGTTACTTGCAAAGTTGTTAAGAGTTTTGTCTTCATTTTTCAAGTTGGAAGAAGTGGAAGATGATGGAAAAAAGGGTTTGTATCGTTTAGTGTTCGTATTTACATTCACCTATCCGTTGTAGAGAATCAATTTTTTAAGCCTTTTCCTTCTGAAACATTTGCTGTTAATATTTGACCTATTATTAATTTCTACACTAACTTCTAATGCTACTCTTTCAAACTTCTACATTTGTACATCTTCCATACATGTTGGCCGCGCGAAGAAAAGTGTTAATTAAATTACATATTATAATAATAAATAAATAAAAGTTGTATACAGCAAAGAATAAGAATAAATAATTGTTCAAGTAATTTTCCTTCTCTGCAGTCGATCAAAATTCAAAGCAACTAATTCAACTTTATAAACAAGCCAACTACATATCAAAATAGTTTGTGTTACACCAAAACCCGAGTACAAAAGTAAAGTATAATGATTTGCTCTAATCAGTCAGTATCAATACAAGTATCGTACAAACCTAGATTCTGAAGTAGTCGTTAGCATAATATGCCGCTCGTGTACCATTTCTGTGGTTTTCAGATGGCACTCTCTCAGCTCCGAATGAATTCGGAGTCTATACCTTTGCATCATTCTGAGGTTACACGACCTTCATCCTCTTTCGGAGAAACATCTACGATTGCAGAATCATTTGGCTTACCATCACCATTCACTGATGAGACGTGCATTTCTACATCCTTGTCATCACCATCTGCTGAGGCTTGCATTTCTACATCCTTGTCATCGACACCTGCTGAGGCTTGCATTTCGACATCCCCGGTACCATTAGATGTCTCCCCATCTACTATGCCATTTTCTGCAGAATTATCATCCTCCACAGAGATTGGTCCAGGATAAGATGAATTCAAATGATAGCTCGTAACCCTTGACTGGTGCAATCGAGAAGCAGAAAAAAATAAAAATAAAAAAATAATGAGTTAGTTTCTCAACTTTGAAATTTCAACTGATACTTGTACTGTGACCAGCTATAGATTAACCATGCTGAAAAATAGGGCCGTCAAGCATGAAAACAGCACATAATTCTATTCAGTTGGAATCAGTTCTATAAGTGCCTAGTAAAAACAAGAGAGCACATTGCAGCATCGTGATCATTATAACTTAAATGGATCTGCATAAATGCAGCCTTCCCCCACGACCTTCTTAACTGAAGAGGAAGAAATAGTCACCGTGTTATATCTCAATAAATATATCACTGGGACTTTCAGGAAAAGAATTAAGTCACTGAGACCCTACATGGAACACTCCTAATTTATTATGCACAATGCAGGTACACAAGAGTAACAAGTTAGGTCCAAAACTATTAGAAATTCCAAACATTAGTAGTATAGCATCTAAAGAGCAAAAAATAAAACCAATTGTGCAAATAAAAAATAATTAACCAAAGGCTGTCGATACGAAAAATGGAAAAGAAACAAATAAGACAGAGGATAGCAGTCTAACTGAGTATGAGAATACCTGATAAACCTCGTGCATCCTGTAATTTACTAAATCAGCCATCTCATCAGGTCCACTAATAAGTTGGATAGGTCCTGTCTCTTCAACATGACGATCTGTAAATGCTGTAAACTCTTGTAAATTCAGAGCAAGATGATCAGGCCTCTGAAGCAGAAGCTGAAATGTAGGTTGAAGCTCATAGCATTGTTCGAAAATAGAACGCCGGCAGAAAACATAAAGTCCCAATCTTGCACGAGACATTGCTACTATCAATCTTCTTACATCACGTAGGTGACCCACAAAACGAGTACGTACAAGAGATAGTAAGACAAAATCATTCTGCTGCCCTTGAAACTTGTCAACAGTTGTTACCTACAATTAGAATAATGAGATCGAGTAAGTGAACATGCGACATATAACATGAGCGGGACTATGAAACAAATAAAATTGCAAGAAGTGCAGATATGAATCATTAGAGAATTCTGGGAAAACTAAAATATCCCAAGAAACTTCTCTGATGAGGAAAGACTCTTGGAGACTAGCATGCTATAATCAACTCCATCTCTTTCCTACATGTCTTCTAGGACAGGCCTTAATTCAAATACAAATGAAATGAATTGTTCCACTCTATTGTTTAACAAACATTTTATCAGATCAGAAGTATGCAGAGGCCAGTACTGAGAACTCCTAGAATTTGACAATTTCTACTTAGAAGTTGAAGCCTGAAAGTATAACCAGAAGAAGCTAACCCAGCTGCCGCAGGTCAGTAATTGAAGTGATGAGAACCATAATGCATAACAGACATTATACCAGGATCACATCCAGAAAGACATTATTATCAATTTACCAGCATATTCTGCATTATAACAGCATAGAGGGAAGTGCAACAGGTAGAAACTACACAAGTTACCTTGTGGGGTGGACCAATGAAGTCATATGGGACACATCTACGGCTAATCACGTCACGAATTAAGAGTTTCTGACCATTGTATGTTGTCAGTATGGATATCTTGTGTGCTGGATACCCAAGCAAACGCATGTATATGTAGACACTAACGAGATACTCAGCCTCTCCTTCATTTTGATAGAACCAGGGAGAAGGAGCAGACTCACCTCTCCCATGGTAATCGGGAACGTCCACCAACTGATAGTCAAAGGAGAATCCCGCATTTGCCCTTCGGAAGATATCATTCTCTCTAACAGATGGAAGATCTCCAAGATCTTTATATCTCCAATTGTAAAGTTGAGCTAAACTAGGTCGAGCTCTTCCCTGGGCGTTGAGCTCAATATATGGAATTCCCAGACGGATAAATCTAGTGAAAAGACTTTGATCCATATGGCTGTACTTCTGAAAAGCCATATTTTTCACAACAGGAGGCAGCTGGTGATGGTCACCAATCAATATACAACGTTTAAGCCGAGCATAACCATCTTCCTGCCTTTGGAGCAACATTGGGATAAAAGTTTCTATTTCCAGAATTTGTGCACTTTCTTCCATCAACAAGTTATCATATTTAAAGCCTAAATTCAAAAAATCTTTCCTTTTAAGAGCTGCATGGGTGCAAGTCATAGCTACTATCTTTGCTTGCTTAATCATAAGATAATTCGATCTATCAACTGTCGACTTTAGCAACTCAAATGCCCGACACTCTTCAAGCTCCTGAAACATAGTTTTCAAGTGACGGAAACAACCCTTAGCTGCACGCATGTCTTTCTCAAAGGACTGGCCCGAGAAAATTGGATTTGGAGTGTCAGTGAAGAACTCCTTAAAAGGAAAACGGTCCTGAATAAATGTTGGTTTATCTTTGTTCTCAGCACAGGCAGACAGAAATACCTCCCAGCGTGAGTAAACATGAAGCAACCAGAAATAACCAGCAGTTTCACAAGTATAAGCTACATCCTCTGGCAGTTGTAGAGATCTCGCCAGGCTGCTCCACTTCACTTAGGAGTTCCAACCTTCGAACAAGCATGGCATTTACACGGCCTTGACGGCTGAAATCAAGGTCAGTAGCCAACTCTTGCTCGCCTTGACCAAGTCGAAGTAGGTATCGAGCCGGCACATCCCTCTGAAGTCATCAACACAATTTGAAATTAGTACGGCATGGCATATACAAGAAGATACGATTATGTAGTTGGAGCTTAAAATTGCTAAGGAACATGAACACCTTATTGAAGAATCTAATACCTCCATTATCTTTTCAAAAAGATCATTCAAAGCCTGATTTGAATGAGTAATTATCAAAGTCCTCTGAGAAGGACAATTGTGGTATAAAACATTCAAAATCTGCACAGCTGTATCTGTCTTTCCAGTACCAGGGGGACCGACCACCATAGTTAAACCAGGCTGGATGCCTGAGATGATAGCTCCAACCTGCATGACGACACAGGAAAAGAAGCAATTGAAAATCCAAAAAACTGCAAATTTGTACCAAAAATATCTTCAACTCAGAAACACACCCAAAAGATAAAGAAAAGAAAAAGGATAAGAGTGCAAAAAGAGTCTCTTATCTTATGAGATTTTACAATAATATGCAAATGCTTAGGAAAATATACTAAAACTTGAAGTATAATTTATCAACGTCACTAAAACCAGGAGACAGAGAAAATTGAAACTGAGAAAGATTTTCATACTTCAGATAAATTAATTACAAATTTTTACATACAATCTGTAAGGAGGATCCGTATATCTCAGACATAAGAACTGCACAAGGACTTTTTCTAACTATGGCGGGATGGAATGCATCCTCTCTAGATTGATTCCACATATAATCGTTAACAAACAAGCAGCAGAATAATTCCTAACTCATATAAAACCAGAATAAAAGACATAAAGACTGTGCATCATAAATCACGAAACAGACATGAAACAGGATGAACAGTACGCATAAAATTACAAAAAATGTTATTGCCATTTATTTGGGTATAGTGAAATTATCAGTTCATTTAAATATGAATAAAAATCCTTATAAATTTTATGCTTGTCTAGAAAATTTGAAGTCCAGAGCAATCACAACTGATTTGATAGTTTTCAAAGTCTTTTACATTAAGGCCCACTTACAACTAAGCTGAATTTTAAATATAGACACTAGAACTAAATCATCAGACAAAACATCAAGTAGTTAATAAAATTAATCAACCAACATCAAGAGAATATATATAAATTTCAAGGACCTGAGTAGGAGTAAATCTGACAGAGTTCTGCTTTGGTTGATCCTGGGGATATGGTCCTGGATCAGGAGCAACATAAGACTCAACTAAAAGCTCCAGTTTATCCGAATGATCATCTTCCATAGCATTGGAATTGTTTGTAGATCTTATAGATATCTCATTGCCAGGCAGAAAATGTACCCTGCCCTCAGGATTTGAGGGCATCTTAATACGAAATGGAGGACATGGGTCACAGTTATCAGTGCCATCTGAGTTTACAAAATGAACCTGCACAAGTATACAAAGAAAATGAGAGGTAGTAAGATACAATTTTAGGACAAGTACGATAATACAGTGGTATAGAAAATCATGTAAAATTAATAAAAACCTGATAGTTTGGAAAGCTCTCTTTGACATGAGCAGCATCAAGGAACGTGTCTTTGAAATCAACCTTTTCGAGGAGATTTGTCATATTGATCCATTGTGCTGCAGCAGGATCACCATAACCCAAAAATATGTCATGTAACCAATCAGGAACAATACATGTCTCATTCATCAGATCCCTTATCGATTCCAATATTGCTTTGAAGTTGTTCTCCTTTGGTTTCCGCCTCATCAATATGTTGAATGTGCTATAGACATCATCTGCACCTTTCTCCGCAATGTTAGAAACATCCATATGATACTGAGCTGTATCTAGCGCCACAGTAACAGTCCTCAATTCTCCTTTGGGAGGCTTCCACTCATCACGCTTGATTCTCCCCGTGAAATCATTCATCAAAGTTCCCTCCTCATCACGTATTTCAATAATCTCGCATCCGCGGACATATTGAAGACCAAGTTTCTGTGGAACAGTTGCCTTTTCTGCTTCTTCATCACTCAGTGGCTCAAAAGAACGCGAATGGAGAGTAAAAAAAGGACATCATGCTCTTTAAGGGAATTCCATTCAGATCTGATTTGAGCTTTATAGCTCGAAACGCTAAAGGTAACTTCAGCCGTCACCACGGATGGCTTTACTTCTCCAATTTTCGGCTGCTTCACATCAGCAATCCTAAATTCTTTAATTGGTACAGCCATTCTTGACCAACCACGAAAAGCAGTTTCTCCTTCATTATTGGTATATGCGAGAAGATGTGGCACAGCTTCTTGAATATCCTCTCGAATTTCATAAGTTGATTCAAGGCGGAAGAGGTTGAAATTTCTAAGAAGGTAATCATGAAGTGTTAAAAACTGTAAGTTAAGCTTTGGAAGTGCCAAACACCCTTCGCCAGAGTAGTTGATACTTGGTACAAGACTTTCATCCCACATTATTTGTTCATTGGGGTATAGTGGAAGAGCATTAATTGCTTCTTTCTGTGACTGTTGTTTCTCAAAGAATGAAACCATAACTTCTATAAGGAAGTCAACTCTTTCAGACCACGGATCATCCTTCGATACCAATTTGAGCTGCAGTTTCATTGGACAGAAATTTTATAAAATGGAAGGATGAATTAAAAGCCCTAACTGTCTGCATCTTACTGACTTGCACATAACATGATATTCACTTTACATGTCCTAGAATAAATGATCCAGACAGTTCCAATTGAATACTAGAACTGGCAAATCTCACTGATTAGTCATTTATTTTTGTTCACAAGATTACATATACCTTTGAAGCAAAACATGCAAACAAATAACTCATCATCACTGCATAACTAGGCATTTGTGATGCTTGCACACCAAAGTTAATTGCACAATCACAATCTACATTTTAGCTCAAAAGGTTATTATATCATGAAGTTTAAATTAAATTTATATACTGTGTTACTTAGTAACGTATTGCATAAATTAATCATATCACCATTTCCTTGTCTATGTATTCCTCAGGAACATGTATAGCTACCATACTAACCTTCGAACATACTAAATCCTTCAACTCCTCCGCAGAAAGTACAGAAAGTTTTTTGGCCAAGTCAGCACGCTTGTTGATTGCACCAATGTTAGCCAATGCAAGTTCTCGCAACTACAAAGGGACAATAGCAGGGCATAAGATAATAAAAGCAAATATAAAGTGTTCCACTTGATGTGAATGGCAAATGTACGAACTCTATCGATACTGGCATACTGCTGCATACCTTCGGAATCTTTTTAAATGCAAAAAGCTGAAAAGCCTGGAGGCGCCTATAATGAGCTTGCAGCACCTCATCATCAGTCATTTGTCTACCCTTAGAATCATCAATCTCAAAACCTTCATAAAACTGTAGTAAGTCAACCAATTGTCCAAAAAGCTTCCCTTTCTCATGCCTATACAGAGAACTTAAGTGACACTTCGCAACAACAGCAACATCAGCAACAAGAGGCCGAACTAACCTGCATCAAAAAATTACGAAAGACCATGAGTATTGCTAAACAATATCCAAATAAACTAACTTCCTGGAAATCACTCAAAAGGAACCAGAAGTTAGTTATAAACAGAGGTGGATAACTAAATCCCAACAGCAACTGATGGACAACATGCATCTCCCTTGGACAATAGTACTAACTGAGTAAAGCTCTAGGGTGAACAAGAAAGACAAACTAAAGTAAAACGATATTAGTGAAAATACGGGTGGATTATTTTTCAGCCTAGCATACGTAGATAAGGACAAAAAACCAAAATATGCCTGAGTTGTTTTCAGACAAAGTACATTCTCAAATGGACATAACAAAAGATGAAACCCAGTGAGATCTTTGTTATAATGGAAAAAAAGGGGGGAACTTAAATGGAGCATATAGCTATTGATAATCATACCTCCTAGTAGGTAGTTGGCTCAAGAGATCAATCAGAAATTCCATAAACCTTTCACAATAAAGGATACAGGCATCATTCACAAAGTCAGAACCATGAGTAACAAGATCATTATCCTCGTTGGATTCTGAAGAGAAAACCTCGGAATCAAGCACCTAGTAGCATAGAAGACAGAAGAACATTGCATCCTCAGGATTGGAATAATGAAAACAAGATAATAAAATATATGAATTTGCTGATTCATACCTCTAGAAACTCCTCAATGAGATTTCTTAAAAAGTTTGCTTCCAACATGGTTGTGGGATCAAAAGTTTCCCCTTGTTTAGTTGCAGTCCTTGCTTGCTTTACAATTTTTCTCCATTTACTTATCAGCTTTTCATTAAGAGAGAGTTCCATCTGTGGCCCATGAGGACAACAATAACCAAGGACATTAGAACACAACAAAACAAAAGCTGAAAAGCTTTTCACCAAGTAAAAGGGTACAAGTGTGCAACCTGAAAACGGCCATATGATAGGCTATGCCAACACTCCATACTGGCCAATCTCATAATCCTGTCACGCACTATCTCATCCTCCAAGCTCTATAAAAGTAAACAGAAAGCCAACAATCATATCGAAGCTAGAATCAGGTAAAGGCCAGGATCTAAGACATATTGCTGGCAAAGAGAGGCAAGTATAGAATTCCCACATATTGTTGTTGGAGATAAACTTGTAATTTGAGTCCTCTACCTAAGGGGCTGGGGCCAGCTTAAAAGTACAGGCCATGTGCTCTAATAATCTAGTCCCTTCTTCCCAGTGTCATGAGAGAAGGACGGTCTGATCTCGTATAACAAGTTGAGAGGTTCAAAAGTGATTTAAAAGCTTAAAGCTCCTACATTAGAAAGTCCTTCCAACTAACTTTCTAGCTTGTGCCTCTGTAAGGCAGTCCTTCTAGTTAGAGTCCACATAAATCGTCCAGACATATAGGTACGAGATGTGATAATAGATACCAAAAAAAAGATAAATTAAATGACATAACGAGTAGGAAACTAATGATAATATGAGCAATTAGTAAATATTAATAGCAAAACAAATAAAGATAGTAGATAAAAAAATGTTGAATCCTATAAACAAACAAAAGTAAAATTCATCCAAAAGTTCAAAAAGTAAAATCAACAGCATATCATTCACGTACTTTGTAAGAGAACAGCCGAAAAAGGGATTCAAAGCTAGATTTGCTAAATCAGAAGCATGGCTCATTACAGGGTTGGTCATTAGAAAAACAAGCTCCAATGCAGTTTAACATTAATTATCTGACAAAAGGTATGGCAACGAAATACAATACATAGAATTAGTTGGGACTTCATTTTAGAAGATATCAGGAAGTCTGACAACATAACTGAAGCAGGAAAAACACACACACACACAAGTATGAAGTACTCGCATAATGAACAAGTACCTGAAAGGCATTGATCATGAAGAGTAGATAATTTGTCTTTTCTGAAATAGTCAGACTTCTTCCCTGCAAGTAAGCAGGATTGAGCTTATTGTTCTCCTTAATTGTAGAAATATATATGGGAGTCATGCATGAGAATTTAAATAAATTTGCCTTTAAAAGATGCACTAAGGACAACTTAACGACTTCAATACAAATGAAATGAAAGCAAAATAAATCAAGAAAATTGAGGACTAGTCAGGCAAAAGAAACAAGAAACGAGAACAACCAACAACATGCTTCACCGTAATTCTCACTAAAGAATTAAAGATATACTTTGATCCTGAACAAAGTATATAACAAATGTTTATAACATTATTGCCTAATGATAGATAGAACATTTTTCAGATACTCAAAGATACCGCGTACACAATTGCAGGATGTTATATAAGACAACAACCACAGAAAAAATAGTCATCTAACTATGTTTACAAGATCTAACCATCGAAACCCACCCATAAGCTTTACATTTGAAGCCAATTGAGATTGTCATAACAGTATAAGAAAACATAAATTTACAACACAGTTTTTGATACAATTCAAGTGAGAACCAAATGCAAGTACATTGAAGAAATTGTAGAGAAAAAGTTTCAGGGTAATTGACCTGAGTTTCAATAAAGATAGCAAGAAAAAGAATTAAGAAGGTACAAATGAAAAAGTACCTCCTTTAGGCGAAGCACCCTCTCAAGAAATGATTTAAACATATCCTTCCTGTCATAAAAGCATATCCACGCAGCCACGTTCTCCCTAAACTGCAATTTCAGAATCATGTATTCCTAAGATTCGCTCTGTTTACACATAAGCAAATAAAGAGCAGAACAACCACCAATCTACTGCATTTCTAGCACCAATTCTTTTTCACTTCAAAAAGGAATTGATGAATAATAATACATGCAGAAAAAAATTTCCCTTATGAAATACTTCTGCTAATCAAATGTAAGGAATTAGGAAATAAAAATATAAGAAACTGTAAAGTACCTTCTCATTAACCATGAGTATCATTGACATCACGTGCTCAAACGAAGCAGTCTCTGGACTAAAGTTAGGCAATAAGTAATTTTCTAAGTATTGGCTCACTTCCAGTATCATTACCCTCTGCAGTGGCACTGGCTTTCTCCCCCCTATGTTCAGCAAGAATGTGAGATGATAATCAGAATTCAACATTAAATAAACCTGACTTTATGTGCTTGAGCTGATCCACATGGATAGTCTCACATTTGTATACAGCAACCCAAATTTACAATCCAGCTCCAATTATATGGCATTATTAGTAATATATGGAACTCACAATGCCCGAAAACTAGATTTCCAGGAGAGAGCTTGCCTAACCCAAAGCCAGTGAAATCTGAGAGTACAGAGTAAAGCAACAACTCTCTTCCCTACGAATACCAAGCATTCCCTATTCAATACATCTATAAAGTATCATGAAGACCCATTTATTTATCTTTCGAACATTATTTACACTAAAGGCAACAAACGAGCTACACCAAATGTGCAAGCTCGGCTACAATCAAGCACGAGTATTTGTCATCTGAGATAGAGTATGTCAAAAGTAAGCAGGGATAAGCCCGAAACATAAAACTATGCTAAAATCAAGCATCCCTGATCCCTTAACCCATTAACAACTAACAAAGAAGTAAGGTAGTAGTAGAAAAGCGTCGCCAAATACCTTTCACAGTCAACTCGGTGTCGTAAATTTTTTTGACAAGGTCCGGGCTGAAGGGCTTCGTTGAGCCCGAATCCGCGGTTTTCATCCAATTTTCGGCTGCAATTCTCGTGAGACGGTCTCTCTGAATCTCGCTTAGGGTAATATTGCTTGGCGCATTGGATAGTGGTCTGGACTCAGCCGACTTCTCCGGCACAGGGGGAGCCTCCGCGGCAATCGGGTACTCAGCAACCCGGGACCGCCGGAAATCGAAGGGTCCGGTTCCCCTCACGCCCACCATTGGCTTGATTACACGCTGAGAGGGGGGTTCTCACGAGTGGAGAATCGAATTAGGGCTTTTCTGTGTTACTGGGTTTTATCACAAACCTCTACTAAACAAAAACCGGAGAGAAGAAGTAGAGTAGAGAAGTGTGTTATCAGACTTCACTTCTCCGTCATAATTAATTTCGAGCGCCCTAATTTTTAGACAATAAAATATAAAATTAATATTTTAATACTATTGTTTTTTGTTTTTTTATAATTAAAATATTAAATAAAATATCGGTACCTTTAAACGAGCCCGGGGGGTTTAGGGTTTAAACCTCTACAGCCGTTTAACCTCTTCACCCTCTCCTTCAGTCTTTCTTCGATTTTAATTACTCATTGCAATGGCGAGGAAGCGAAAGCACAGCGAAACCAAAGCGGGGGAAATCGAGAAGAAAGAGGAAGTCGCGTCGGAACGGCCGGCGAGAACGCTTTTCGGATTTAAAACCAGTCCTGAAGAAGAAAAAGAAAAGGAGAATGATAATTCTCCCTTTTTCCGGAATAAAGAGAAAGTTTTGGTTACTTGTTCTCGCCGCATTAGTTACAGGTTTATTTTCATTATTAGGGCATGTTGAATTAATTACGATCGTCAGTATTATTTTCTTACGTGATTTCCTTCTCTAATGGATTTGTGGAATGGGGAATTTAGGTATCGGCATCTGATGTTGAACTTGGTTGATTTACTGCCTCATTGTAAAAAAGATAACAAGGTTGAATCCAAGGAGAGCAAAGGCACAGCTCTGAATGAGCTAGTTGAGCTCAAGAGCTGCTCGTCTTGCTTGTTTTTTGAGGTATCGACTTTCTACAGCTTATCTTGAAATAGTTATGATTGAAACATCAATTGCAGTTTTAGCTGTAATGCTTGCTCTATGCAGTGTAGGAAAGGAAAAGATTTGTACTTGTGGATGTCCAAGTGCCCCAATGGTCCTTCTGTCAAGTTTTTGGTTAATGCAGGTATGTCAGCTTGTAGTTGTAAATTTGAGATATTCAGTTGTTGTCACGCTAAATGAACATGTCCTCTGCCTTTGAGATGGGTCATAATAATGTTCATTGTGTATGTTTTTTTTCTGAAGTGCACACAATGGAGGAACTGAAACTTACTGGAAATCATCTGAAGGGTTCGCGCCCTATCTTGACTTTTTCATCCAACTTCGATAAAAGTCCTCATTGGCAGCTTTTGAAGGAGATGATTACTCAGGTATGTCTTCCTACAAGGATGCCCTTGTTTTATTCATGTTCAATTTTTGTTGATGTGTGCCAAAAAGATACCTTGGCTGGTATTTTTATATTGTAGTTTAATACTCTAATGCTACATGGAGTTTCTATCTGCTCTTTGAAACAATGTTGTATGCCTTGTTGAGGGATTACGCATGTTATTCTTGTTTGGGGATTTTCATATTCTAGCATAACACTGCTCTGATATGTCATATTTTAAGTATATTGTTTTTCAGTGTCTTGATTGTTTGTTGTTATTGAGTATTTTTACCATCTTTATTATTGAGTTGTGGTTATTAAATTTTGGCTTCTTCTCTTTTGTTATTCAGATATTTGGCACACCAAAGGATCATAGGAAATCTAAACCATATCATGACCATGTATTTGTCTTCTCAATTGCTGATGACCACATATGGTTCCGAAATTACCAGGTTCGTGATGTCGTACAATTAAAGCATTAGATTTCGTAACATCAAAATGTTTAGAATCAAGCAACGATGAGGCTTTTTTAGGATGATGTATTTGAAGAGGCTGGCTGTGATCATAATTAATTCTTTTGCTCTTATAGTTTCGCATGCAGCATACCTCAATTGGCTGTTAGTATTTCTCCTCGAGAACAAATTATCTTATTTTAATTTTTCCGAAGCAGATATCATCTGGCCATACTGGTACAGCACAAAAGTTAGATCGTGGAGACATGGAAAAAATGACATTGGTTGAGGTTTGTCGAGAAACACAAAATGTCTATCCTTTATGTTAACATTAAAAAAAATAGTATTAATATGTTTCTTGTGCAGGTTGGTCCCAGATTCTGCTTAAACCCAATTAAGATATTTAGTGGCAGCTTTGGTGGGCCAACGCTGTATGAGAATCCCTATTATGTTTCACCCAACACGGTTAGTTCTTGTAGTTTTTTCTCATGGTTTTGCCTGTCAGTTTTAAGTTTTGTTTCATTTTCCCTTTCTGTGAGCTGCTAAAGGTGTGATATGGCCTCACATAAATAGTCGGCATCCGAGTCAATGTAAGCATGCTGAGTAAAATTTTATCCTCTGTATAATTTTATCTTGTCTACAACTCTTCATGTCAACAATATTACTCCATGAATGCTCATTCATCAGTTAGCTTGCTGTTTATTTTTATGTTATCAACTATGATAAGAATTGCCCAATTGTTAAATATTTCCACCAGATTCGCTCTATGGAGAAAAGGCAGAAGGCTGGAAAATACGCAAAGAAGGTTAAAGCCAAGACGAGGAAGAAGATGCATGAGCTTAAAAATCCCCTGGAAGTGGATGAGTTTGCTGATATGTGGAAGGAGTGATGAGGGTAACAATGTTAGCACGTTTTTTTATGGGCTTGCTATATTGAAAATGTTCATTGAAATTGCCATGCCAAGCATGTGCTATATCCGTAAGAATGACTCTGCTTTGTGGGTTTTCTAATAGAACAGTAAGAACTATCCATCTTAATTTCGTGCCTCTTGTTAATGCTACAGTCATTGGAAGGACGTTGACCTGGATATTTTGTGAAAGTGTGACGAATATATAAGGTTAAGTTGGAAGAAGAATGAGAAGAGAGATTCTCTTACACTTCAGTATAAGGCTGATTTATCAATTCAACATAGAGAAGGTGCAGTTATTTGGATCGACGAAACTGGAAAGTATTAGAGTAACAAGTCAGATTATGGTCTCTGCTGCAGCATACAGTTTCCAAGCCTATAAGCATTACTGGCTCTTTGGCAATATTAATGTTAGAAAAAGATTGTCTAGTTAAGTAAACATTTCGCTAAAATATTTGAGTATTATGCAATTTTGATTTGTAGTATTCTATTTTGAGATATGAAGTATCTGGATTAAATGCATCGACGAACAAACTTCTGACTGCATCAAACGCTTCTGTGGCGGAATGTTGCGTGAAGGGCCTTACGATGAAAACTTTATAATTATCTTGAAGATCTTTTATCGTGGCATTAGTTACAAGGTGAAATAGCCCAACATTGTTCCTTAAATCTTTTTCTTACCTTTTCTTTTTAACTGGTCTGGCATCTTAACGACGGAAACAAATCCAACCCTACTTACCAGATTAACAACGGGACCACAAGGGCTTGAAAACACGACACAGTTGCTATGCTCGAAAACACGTGATTTCATCTACGGATGAATGCCGATGGGATGATTTCTCAATCACGAAATTAACAGTCCTCATCTCAACGATTCCAGGTAAATTTCAGAAGATCTACTTTTTCTAAGTTATCTCATTCAATAAAACATACATAAGACCGCTGTAGGGTAGCTTCAGCTAACAAAAAACTAAAAGAACAGTAAAATACTAGTCAAACAAACATTAAAACAAATGAAATAAGTATTTTTGTATGAAAGAGGGACTATTTCTTTTCGAATCATAACTGGCTGTTGATTTTTCCTGATAGTCCAATGTTAGGCGCCAATCAAAACTGCAGCGCGACCTGAAAGCTTCACTTGTCGCACCTCTCCATTACATATTCCACTTCATCTTTATACGAGAGACCAATCTACCGCCTGCTCAGGGAAATAAATATCATAAGAATTTTTAAACTACACTATGCATCACATATTAAAATAAAATCCAACTAATCCGTTTCAAAAAATTATTGATGAATACTATCTAAACAAGTCCATTAAAAAAAGGGAAGTGAATATTTGGCAATCATGCATGATTCCACAGTATACTAATTAACTGAAAAATATCAATTGTAAGAAATAATAAATTGTAGCGCAATATATCAAAATAAAATCAATGTATCATTTCTAGACCGTAAGAGCATATCAGGTAGCATATACTGATTTGCAAATTGAGAGAGTTCAACTAACCTGCTACCCTTCTGTGTGGGGATAATCAATCCTCTTTTTTCCAGGCTCTTGAAACGATCTTTAACAAGCGTACAACAGCCCTATTTCCATAAATAAATTACAGATACATACAAAAACAAAATCAGTAAGTAACTAATTTATAAATGTTGTCATTGAGTTAATTGTGCTGGAAAAACAAATTCAAATGGAAGTCATAAAAAACCTTCAACTGCCTAAGTGAACCAGTTTTCTCTTCAGTTAATAGGACTTGGAGTGGAGCAGGCTCAAATCTGAAACAGAGTACACAGAGACAAGATATTAATACTTCAATAGAAGATATGGATGTCATCAGAAACACAAATCGCCCATTATGCCAAAAACAACATTCAGAATGATTCAATTTATATGAATAACTTTATTTCAAATATATGAGATATAAGAGATAACTGATTGATCTATACATTAGAATAATAAGTGAAACAATTCAAGAACATTCAATTTATAATAGTCAGTTGCTTCTTCTAAGTTCTAGCAGAACTTCCAATGCATGAAAGATAAAAGTCTTATAATGCAATATCTAACAACATACTTGTACTTTCCCAATCGAGAGGGACGAGTTTTCAATCTTTCTTGTTTAGCAACCATCCGCCGAAGATGTCTCTTATCTTTCTCATCATCCTCCTTAGCAATTTCTTCCATTATCTTTGGTAAACTGCTTGCAGGAGAGACCAATTCAGTGCATTTTGAGCAAAGAAGATCTTAGTTCGGAAATATATTAGCAGAAATGATCTGTATACCTGTCAATGTCTTTTGAAAGTCCCTTCAATTTTTTCGCTTCTGCTTCAATTTTCAACTGTTCCTTCCGTCTAGCTCTCCGGTTAAACACAACCCGTGTAACTCTTTTTGTTTTTAGAGAGCTGCATAGTATCCATTAACAAGTGATAGACTCATAAGTAACCATTTTACTTTTCCTTGAATTGGCTTGGGTTGGGAGTACGAGAGAGCATAATTTAACAACACAAAAAAAAACTAGTTCGCCAATTATTCTTGCAGAAAAAGCTAACAAATAGTATTATAGATTATTAAATGATAATATAAAAACCAAAGCATTAAAGACTCTGACCCCTTTTCTTCATCCACATCACCGTCATCAGGCTGATTTCCATTTTGTTCATCATCGTCATCAGTTCCCTCATCTGCGTCGAGGAAATATTTCTGTTGCATATAAGAGGGAAGTGCCAAAATTTCATAAGCAAATACATCAAAGCTTATGTATATGGAGGGCAGTATTCATTTGAAGTAACCAGTTCAGGAAGAGCACGTACATATTCTTCATCAATAGCTTCACCAGGAACAACTAGAGGGATCGGCTGAGGCCCCAATTCTTTTTGGTAAATTTTCTGCATTTCATCTGCAACAGCACGAGCTAAAGCATCCTATAAATACCAGAGTATGAGGTTTTACCCATTAATACAAAAAGAGAACAGCGAAATTACAAAACAATATATATATAGTAATTAAAAAAAATGGCACCAACCTGATGGCTCTCAGGATGAGGATTGAATGAACATCCAGGATGTTCAACCTCAACAGCAGGAATAATGGTAGACTTGGGCTTCTGTCATGAATAACTATTGATTAACCCCACAAATGCTAAAAAAAAACTCGTGTTTTATTAAATTATATTGCTAAAATACTACACCAAGAAATTCTAGTACAAAACAGAGACAGCTGAGAAACTAACAGAATATCTAACATGCAACAAATATTACTTTTTTCATAATGCGTTAATTGGGTACACAGCAAACCCCAAAAGTTCACACCAAATAATGCTATACCTTTTTAATTTTGGCATTGCTCTCTCCTGCAAAAGTGAAATAGCAACCTCTATTAGAAATAACAAATGGTGTAAACAACCACAGTTGACAGAAATTGCAACCTTTATGTACATGTTAATGCGCACAGACATAGAAATACAATTACCTTTCTCTCCCCATAAGTCGGTAATTCCAGAATCATGTGCCTTTTCATCCTGAAGTGATTGGATTAAAAATATAAGAATTAGCTTCACGAATTTACTCGCACAATCACTCTTGAAGCAAATTCCACACGGCTAACCTGGTGGTCATCCAGTGCAGTATCATCACCTTCAGCTGTTGGTACAGCCTTACTTTTTTTCTTGGACTTTTTCTTATTCTGTACAGAGGAGGGAATAGCTTTTATAAAAGGGTTCCTCTGCAGCACACTATCACATCGCAGTACTTTTTCTCTATTTTTCTCAATCTTTCGCTTGATAGAAAGATCTGCAAAGAAAATCTCCATTCTGTTACAGTCTAAAAATGATCGTGAATCTCAAAATGACCCGAGACATCCTAGTGACATAATATACTTCTAAACAGTTCGTTAAGCAATCAATGACCAATTAGTCAGATATAAATAGCAAAAGCCACTTCACACAATACAAAATTATATTCACTTGTTTCTGATGGGAAAGCTCGAACTATTAATTGCAAAATCCAATAGCAGACGAGAACCTTTCTACAAGAATTCATAACTTCCTTCGATCATCAATTCCAGGAGTCTTCTTAAGAAACAGTGCATAACTTCATAAAGCTTATAGTTACTACTTATACAAATGTGAAACATTCAAGAGATAACACATGCTCAATCTCAAAAAGGTTCCTTCGAGTTTTTGTGTAACATTTGTACAAGTTAAGCCAAAAAAAAATTATGAATTTGTTAAATACCTCTGGATTTATCAACGAAGAAAAGAGAATCACTGGGTACATCAGCCAAAGAGCCACCAGAAAGAGCGTCTTTAGTGGATTTCTCGAAATAATCCTCAAAATCTTCAGTGCTTATGTTAGCTCTCCATGCTTTCTTTCCTTTCCTCGAACTCTTCGGTCTCTTACCCATCACTTCTCTCTTCTCTCTTCTCTCTTCTCTCTTCTCGCTCTCGCTCTCGCTCCCCTCGTCTGCTTCTTCTTTTCTTTGGTGTCTAGGGTTGCACAAGAGAGAAATCGAGTTTAGTTTCGTCCGTGTCTTAATAATTAGAAAGTGGCAAATACTTGAGTTTGGGCCTCCATAGCCCAGTGCACAGTAGTTTCGGATGTTGGGCCTTCGTTTAATGCGGAAAAAGGGATGGAAATATAAGGGTGTGTTTGGTGAAAAAGATGAACCAAGATGAGAGAGATCATCTTGGTTCATCTCAATGCTGTTTGGTAACTAACTAAAATAAACTGGAGAGCCCGAAATGAATATAAGGTCCGTTGATATTTCACTGTTCCGTCTTGTTTAGTCATCTCACGTTTTTTGTCGGGTGAGTTTAACTCATTGAAACAGTAACACACTTTCTCTCTCTTACAATTTTACCATTTTGTATTTATATGATTTCAAATAATAATAATAATAATAACAACAACAGCAATAATAATAATAATAATAATAATAATAATAATAAAAATAATAACAATAATAGTAATAATTATAATAATACCAAGAATAATAATAATAATAATAATAATAATAATAATACGGAGTAATAAATAAAAAGGGTACTATTTAATCCCAACGATAAAAAGTGAAATCGGTAGGGGTATTTAATAAGGGTAATTTGGTCAATCTAAATTTTAATCTAGAGTTTTGCAATTTGTACCAAACACAATATGATATCATCCGAGTCTGAATTTTTTGCTACCAAATGGAGAGATGAATGATTTATCTTGACACTATTCATATGAGTAATCTTGAGATGAATCATCCTTCCTCATCTTGAGATTATTACCAAACGCAGCCTAAATGTATGATAATATTTTTATAATTATGATTATGAATTTAAAATATAAAATTATGCTTATATATATTTTTGAAAACACTTATATAATTTTTTATAGAACTTTTAAATATAATAAAAATATTACAGTATTATACTATAATACTACGAAGTTAAAATTAAAGCAAAGTGAGTGTTCAAAGGGTTACACTTGACTTAACTATCACATATTCGACGCCTAAAAGACTGAATTTCTGATAATGAAATTTACACCAATTTACAGAGAGTGACTGGAGATGATGATCTTCAGTAGCATACTAATAACCAAAAACTTGAATATCACAACACAAGTTGGATCATTCATTGTCTTCTACATATAGAGAGATTTGAGCTGGAAATTTAACCAATTCCAGACGGAGAAGTTGGAGCCGTGGAATTGCACCCTCACCGATCTTCTACAACCTTCTCTCGTAAATTCCAAGTCGTTAGTGACGCCATACTCGCCTGCTTTCCCCATCAAGAAAAGGCAGCACGACTGAACCTCCTCCGACTCCAGGTTCTGGATCCAGCCGCGCAGGAGAAAATTCACTACCTGAAAACATCATGGCCAATTTGATAGATTTTCATCTTTCATGAATGCAAATGCCAACCTTATAAAAGTAAAGTGATCAAGGAGAATGAACTGAACAGTCACCACTAATCTATCAAGTGCTTGGTAAAGATTCACCACAAGAGAAGTTAATAGTGAATTTTATTTTGATCGTACCTAGACTAGATAACATCAAAGTTCTAATTCATCACGGCCAAGAAACGTAACTTACCTCAGGAACCTCGTCATGGGGGCAGTGACCGGCAGGGGTGATCTCGTAATAAGGAGCATCCGGAACTTTCCGTTTCACCTGCAAACCCCAGACAGGCCTCACCCAGGGGTCGTCCTTCCCGTACACGAGACAAATGGGCGTTTTGTTCATCCGGCACCTATGCTCATAAGCAATAACATATCTCAACTAGGGAAATGAGAATTTGACCACACACATAAACATATATTACTTGACCTTTAAAATGTGTAGAAAATGGCCAAACACTAATTCAACTATCAATTCTATCATTGGAGCAGCTTCCAGCGCCAATAGTGATGGCATGCCAGATTTTTGGCTGAAATACCCACAAGATCTCCAGATTTCACGATTTTGGTGCTGGACGCTTGCTCTAGCGATAGAATTAATAATCAAAGGTCGAGCTCTTTTACGTACATCTCAAATGTCGGAATAGCTCTAAGAAAAGCACGGAAAAAGGGGATAGAAATTGATATTAACCCCTCATATTTTGAACCAACCTATCTAAAGTCTCGTTGAAGGTTAATTGACCCTGAGGAGCAAATATAATCGAAGCAAAAGATGCGGCAGCCGCTGGATGTTGTGTTGTCTCAATGATACGAGAGTACACTTCATCGATCTTGGTTGTATGATCTGAGTAAACTTGCTTTAGTATCACTGTTACACTTCTTGGATCACTTATTTTCTGCCATCTAGAATGAAATGCAGTAAGTATGTATTTTATTAGTAGTTTTTTTATACTTCAGTGTGTAAGAAAAATTATTCATAGAACTTACAGAATTTCAATGAACTTTCGGAGCGGAGAAGGGAGGGGAAATGTTCCTGCCCAGGGAAAGAACCGCGATAATCTTGGAGATCTTTCGCGATTAGGGAGAAATCCCCAAAAAGGAGTTGCATTGAGCAATGTTACACCTTTCACCAATTCAGGGTGGGATGCTGCAAAATACAGAGCCACATATCCTCCAAGAGAATTGCCGACTAGATAAACAGGTTCTTTAATCACCTGCAAGATAGGCGCACTACTTCAACTCTAACAAATTGGTTTGACTGTACAGTTATAAGGTCAAAGAGCTAAGCAAGAGTGATCCGTATTTCAATCAAGATACACCAGATTGCATAAGAAAGAAAGATGTATAATGATGTCGGGTTGATGGGGGCAAACAAGAAAATAGAAGAAACATTCTTCCTAATAGACTTTTGGATCGACTCCCATAAGTAGCCTGCATCATAATAGCATGCATGTAAGACGATATGGAGTAACATCCACTTTAATTTCTACAAAATTATCTAGTGACCTTTCGGGAAAAGATGATACGGAGTAACATCCAGAAAGTCTCAGATACCTCTTCTATGAAATAGCGTACTTGATCCCTCCACAGGTCAACTGAAAAGGCAAGTTCTTTGGCCCAAGTCTTGCTTTCATCTCCAAATCCCCAAACATTTGTTTCTCCATCAAACGAGCCCTTTTCTCCGTTTTGAGATTGCAAAGTTGGATCTTCAACAGGTAATGACATGCCTTGACCCAGAAAATCTAAAGCCCAAGCTCTATAATCACGGCCAAGATCTTTAAGTTGTTTTTCATAATGAAAGGACCCCACACCAAATCCAGGAAGAAAAAGAACCGGTGGCGAATCAGTATTTTCAGATCCTGACACGTCATAGTGAACAGTTAATTTTGGCTTCCATTCCGAGAAACAACTGCTAATGGAAGCTACATTATCGCCATTTTCTTCATTTGGCAAACCAGGAATTGAGACCTTCGGAATTGAATGAGCACTATCAGTTACACTGCTCCCACCTTCTTCACCATCAAGTAAGTAAGAGTTACAAGTTTCACTTATCACACCACTTGAACCCACATTTTCATACTTGCCATGCGAGAAAACTCTCCCTAAACTTCGACACCGATCAAGTCTTTTCAACCTTAGACTATCTATGCTAGGATATTTTGAAGATGCAGGCCCTGATTCGACTAAAAAATAAAACAGCCTCTTCCCCTTCAATTTGGGAAGCATGGATCTCCGGAAACTCAAGGGTTTTGCCCCTCTAAAGTCTACAATATAACAGTAGCGAGAGGCGTGGCAAGAAATGATCTCCATCATCCGGAGCCACTATCTGAAAGGATCAGCAAATGAGAAATAATTACGATTTACAGCAACAAATTCAAGTTGATTAAGCAAGTGAGAAAGATCAAGCTCTACTTCTAGGCATGATGAAATTATCTCAGATATTCATTAATTCTCTTCTGTCGTTCTTAAAATCAGCAATGTCAATCTGCTCCTTCCCTTTCCAAGTATAAAACGAGGAATAAAATCCGCTTGATGAGCTGCTGGCATACTTGAGGAAAAACAGTGGTTCTTGAAAAGCATTTTTTGGTCCAAATACATAAATCGAATTCAACTGTAACGTATTCATCTAATTCTTTCCACAATCTCCTCATAAAATTAGAGAAATTGAACTAAATATGATAACATAATTGGTTCTAGGGTGGAGGTGGTCATGACATAACCTCAAGAATTTCGAGCATCCGCATACTGTATAAAATGAAATGATGTCCACATATTTTGCAATTCCTCAGACAATATCGAAACAGAGAAAAACAGTTTGGTTCTGCACTAATCATCTAAAGCAAATCACTTGAAAAATAAAATAAGGACAAATAGTTTCAAGACCGAATCTTTACCTCTAAGTAGAAAGCCCAGATTCCATAAGAACTTCCAAGAATCCAGGAGAAGTAAAACGGCTACTTTCGAGTATGAATAAGAGGATATTCGACGATAATCAATTAACAGAGAAATCAAGCGTACACGTGCGGTTGCTTCGAGGTATGGCTTTCTTTAGAAACCATGAAATATTATAAATTACTCTACTGTCAATTCATAAATTATCTTCCTTCTCTTACTTCATTTTTGTTTTCGCGTGAAAGAAACGTTGGGAGAGCAGAGTGATTCTTGAATGAATATGTGAACCGCTTTGCTCGAGGGACCACCGTCGTGAGAGAATAACCGAACCTCTGTTCTTTTTTTCACGAAAAAATTATTTTTATTCTAGACAAGATAACCTTTTTTTTTTCCTTTTTTTTCTTTACTTGAGGAAATTTTTACTTTCTCAAATCAATGATTTGAATGATCATAATTATTTTTTTAAGAAAATCTAGACAAGTTCGCATTACAAAAATATTTAATTGTAAAGGTTTGAAAGTGGTGTCAAACTAAGAAAATGAGTCGATGAATTTTCTCTTCTTTTTTGGCAAACAAAACCTTGTTTAATTTATTTTTGAAAAAAATCCAGAAAAAAACTCAATATAGAATATAGAATTAGTATGACACGTTGAATAAGAAAACATAAATGAAAATCTTTTGTGCTAAGTACTTTTGGTGCAACGTTAAAAGGTGAAATAGACACCTTATTGCAACTTTCCCTTCTAAATGTAAATGTATATTTGCTTTTCTGTTATGCACAGTCGAAAATCTAATCCAAGAATGCAACTTTTCTCCTCTACTACTCAACCACCCAAGGCTGATTCACAATAGGAAGAATGCATATATATAGAATGAGACAGGCTACAATGGTAGTAAAGACATTTTCTTTATAATGTTATTCCAATAAAATCCAGATACACAATCAAACAGAGACAAGATATATTTCTCCTTACAACAACAACAACAAAAAAAAAATGAAGAAATCCAATCAAATGCCATCTACAATCTACAACATGGAGAAGCTAAAGAAACTTACAAATCCGAGCTTTGCTCGGTTTTCAGTCTGCACGAACGATCTAAGGTTTGTTCTTGTGTTTGCAGCTATTTAAAAGGCGAGTTTGAACCTCATGAACATGACTTGATCAAGAAATCTCATCACGCCTTCCTTAAATGAATCTAAAACCATACGTAGTTTACTGATTTCCCATCATGGAAGGCATGGGATCTTTATCATTGCCAAGAATCATTGACCGAATACTACTTTTGCCTACAAACATGCCACTTTCAAACCTAAAACTCGACACCCTTTTCTTAGATTCATCATCATCCTCGACGAGAAATTTAGACTCGCCTCTAGGGCCAGACATCAATTCCATCAAATTGCTCCGAACCCCCAAGTCCGAGTGCACTCTCCGTGGGCGTGACAATGGCGTTCCAATTATGGCATCACCATTCTCGGCACCCTTGGAACTCAGATGAGCATTTCTTGATTGCACTTGCACCGGCTTACCAATGGTATCCACCATCAAACAAGGATTAGCAATACCATTCCAAGAATGGAGTGGGACTAATCTACTCAACTCACTCAAACATTCAACCACCTCCTTCATCGATGGCCTCCTCTCCCGACAAGATCTCACGCATTTGGCAGCCACCACAGCCAACGCAGAGGCGTTTTTAGGAGGTATAATCCTAGGATCATATATAGACATCAGTTTCCCTTTCCTAATCAATGGAATAGCCCAGTCCACAATCGAAGGAGGCGAATACGCGACATCTATAGCCTTCCTCCCACTAATAATTTCAAGAAGCAATATTCCAAAACTAAAGACATCAGTTTTTGTGCTCAGATTATCAGGGGTGACATAGCCAGGATCCAAGTACCCCATTGTCCCTGCAGGAGGAGTTGACCTCAACCTACTATCATCTACACACCTCAAAGCTAACCCAAAATCCCCTAATCTTGCATTGAAGTTCCCATCAATCAACACATTCGCAGATTTAATATCCCTATGAATAACTGGTGGACTCAAAGAATGCAGTATATCAATAGCTTTCGCAATCTGCAAAGCAAGTTTTATCCTCCTCCCCCAATTGGGAGGCCGTAAATTGGAATGCAAAACATCATAAAGGGTACCGTTGCTCATGAACTCCACCACCAAGAGGCGATCTCGAGAGTCGTTCTTCGTGAACCCAACAAGATTGACCAACCTCGGGCTCTGCAGCTTCGACAAGATGTCGATTTCGTTCTCGAATTCCGATGGGTTTTCGGAAATCGGCTTCCGATGAGCAACTCTGGAGGGCCTTTTAATGGCGACGAGGCGGCCGCCGCGAAGGACGCCTTTGTAGACGAGGCCATGGCTGCCCCTGCCCAGCAGCTTCGCCTCCGAGAAGTTGTTGGTGGCTAATTCGAGATCTTTGTAGTTGAATTCTTCGATTTTGATGGGCTTCTCCTTGTGGTAACGGAATTTGGTGGAGGGGGAGGATGATGTGGAGGCGCGGGAGTCGGCGATTGAGATTGATGATTCTGCTTTACATGAGAGGTAACCCATCACGATTGCAACTGCTTTCTTGAATTGCTGTGAGTTAAGGTTGCATACAGGCTTTCGTGGTGGAATGGAAGAGGTGGGTCGGTGGTGTGGAACTGTAGATTGCAACTCAAGGACGCAGCGAAGATTAGAAGATCAAGAGAGAGAGATTTGTTGAGTTGACTGCAATTTATTACGGATTTTTCGATTGATAATGATTTGGATTATGAAAAATGGTGCTAAAGATTTGAATATAAATGCTCATGTGAAGAATTGACAATGGCAACTCGATATTTAACTGAATTTTATTTATTGTGTAGTACACCACTAAACAGTTGGTAATTAATTAAAGTTTGTAAAGGAGAAACAATAAAGTTGGTAGTATTTAACTTCAGTTGTGTTAATATGTATAGTTTGATTTATATAAAACGTTTCTCATGTCAGAATAAATATAAATCCGAACTATTGATTAAAATAAATATAATTGGATAGATATTTAGATATAATTTGTATACATTAAAATATTTTTCGCATTTCTCACTCTATTAGTAATTTAACTTCAATCTGAAGGGATAAAATCCAAACTTGGAAGATGGAAAAGTTGACTGGGAAAACTAGTTTGTTGATTCAATCAAAGTAACTGAGTTTCAAAGGAATTAATAATTTTCAACACTAGAATGAGTTCAGAATAGAACAGGGTAATTTGTAGTATATGTTTTGTAGCAAGTGTAATGATAATATCTTAAGAAAACATTTTACTGTATTAAACTTGAAAACAACTGCTGGATACAGATTTTTTTTTTTTTTTTAAGAAAATAACTTTTTCAGCTTTTCAATTTTTATTGCGAGCACTAGTGCACTACTCATCTTTTATTATTTGAATTGTTAAAAATTTTAATGCGTTGGGATCCATGATTTGAATGAAAAAGGAAAGAGTTGGAATTTTCTTCATCGAGACTACTTTTTCAGCAACGTTTGGCCGTCTTTCCCGCAGTTCCGACCGCTGTCCGTTGAAATTTTTCCGACAAATTGTCATCGCAATCTCCATGATTAGCGACATTATTCACTTTAGCTGTTTAGGGGAAATTAATAGGATTCTCTCACCTTATTATCGTAGAAATAGACTGGCATTTTATTTTATTTTTATTTATTTATTTTTTGAAACAATTAAATAGGAAAATTTAACATAAACTGAATAAATTGAACCCCTCAGCATTATATATATGCAACAACCTTCCCATTTATCTATATTCTTACAAGTAAAATAATTAACTATAACATCAGGTGCAGCCATTTACCTCTGATGAGAAGTAAGAACTGAGTTTTCCCTTTTAGAGTCAGAATTAATTATTTTTATTTTTTTGAAGTTTGTTAGTGTAGATATACTCACAGTTTATGATTTATGCAGGATCCAAGTGCCAATTGATTTCCAAATGACTGCAATCGATGAAATCCTTGAGTCGATTTAGAGCTGAATATCTGTGTTGTAATAGCAAGTGTTGAGAACTCTCTGCTTGCTCCTGATTCTTGCCACTTCTTTTGCGCGGCAATTTTCTTGAGATGCTTTTCCACTTCGATTCAAATTGATATGCTGCAATGTGTCGAAAAGACCGTGTCACTAGACAATACGGGATGAGAAGCCATAAACTCATGGCTAACAGGCTAACAACTCAAATAGAAACTGGTGAAGCAAATCTAGTAAAGCAGGACTATTTTATTTCTCTTGAAAGGGAAAAAATTGGAAATGATTCACTTAGTGACTATTCATAAAACACACAGCATCTCTTGATGTATAAGGAATTTTTGTCGACTAATAGAAAGTGGGAACCGCGAGCTTACAATTTCATTGAAAGTAGAAACACAAACACAAGAAAAAGCACACTCAATAACAACAATAACACAGAGCTAAAAGAATCGCCTGAAGTGCTTGACATGCTAGCGTTCTTGCATACAAAAATGAGTCCATCATTGTCTACTGCATAGAAAAGTGGCAGCCTAGAAAATGGCATGGCTCCGTATTTATATCTCTTATCCATGGTTCTCCAGAGCAAACTTACATGGCTGACTGTAAATTTAAACCATCATGGTTGAGGATATGGACACTACTAATTGCAACATACAGACTTGCTATAGTATAGACAGCAAAAGTGGCCTTTTACAAAAACTTGAAAATCTAAATAAGTCGGGAAGTTTAATCACCAGCAGTTCGTATATACTTTCCACTTTTTTTCTTTTTTCTAGGGAACAGCATTATAATTCAACATAATTGTAAAATCAGACAGAAAAGCAAGACCGTGAGGAAGATGATAGAGCACTTGTTAAAACACTTTATCCCTCATATACACATTTACACTAAACTTCAACGAAGAGCTGCTTGAACACATGAGTGGATAGAAATGAAACAGTACATATAGAATATCCATTGCACTAGTAAAATGAGAAATAACACTGCATATTTGTGCTCATATAGTATGATTCCACCATAAAAGGATAACAAATTTGCAGCACCAAGACTGCAGATATTATTGAATGACCTTTCAAGAACTCTTAAATTGGTGTAGTTACCTTTACTTTTATCCATAAATCCCTGTATAAGGCAAGCACAAGTCCATGGCCTTCCTGCAGTGGATGCCTTTGCACCGCCTACTAGCTCGCCATTGTGTTGTTTCAAGCTACAAAACCGAAAAAAAACTAAGTGAAAGGAGCAACATCGAACTACACATACCCAAAAGAACCAACAAGTATACTTCAGCTGATAAAACAGCCCTTTGTGCTGTTTCAGCTGGAACTCTTCTCAGGCAAGAATACTTCAACAATACAAGACGAGAAATTACTTCAAAAACAATAAAGATTCAATCCCAATAAGAAGAAGAAAAGTATACAACATTGGTGCTTTTGTAAACATTTATTGTCTTAAATAGACTACACTCACATAGTGAGAATTTGCCCATGAAAAGGGCAGAAACCGCAGGCAACGAAATTCTAATCAAATCGCCAACATAATTCTTAATCAAAAATAGAAAGGAGAATGTATTACCGGCGAGATAAATTATTTGTGACGCCAACATAAGTCTTGATTGGGGGATTGGTGGAGAGGATTAGATAAACAGCCCACAGATTCGGATTCTCAGGTGAAGGCGTTGAAGCTGACGATGACGAGGGTTTGTTCGAACACTGGACTTGGGGCAAAATATTTGATGGGATTTGGGAAGAATTTGGAGGTTTGGAAATGGGAAAAATAGAATTTGAATGGGGTTTCAGTGATTTGAACGTTCTTGACAACGGCGTCGCCATGATCGGAATTGGTTGTTTCCTAAGCCGAAACGAAGACGAAGCTGGGACATCTGACCGTTAATGGTGTTTATTATTTTTACATTTTTTTAAATGTATTGTAATTCAAAACAACCAATTTCTCAAGCTATTGAACAAGTCGTTGAATTGGATACACGATTTTCAGCTAAACCAAAGCGCCTTTTAAAAGTTTAATTCCTACTCTCCGCTTCATAGTAACTAGATTTACACCCGCGCTTTGCGCGGCGCATTGCAATTATATATATTCATTGTCAAAATTGCAATATATATATATATATATATATATTAATTAGTGTGTCCCCTTTTTATTGGGTGTTATCTCGTCGTATGTTTATATGTAAAAAGAAAATTAAGTTAAAGTATTTTCTATTCTCAAAGAGTTATATCTCCTACAGCAAATGAGAGACAATATCATATACTCACTCCGATCTTTTCAAGTTTAATTATTTCTTGTTGACAATTCTAACATGTTTTTCCACGTTTTTTGATGATGGGTATTAAAATAGATTTTTGAAGAATTTTTTCTTTTACGGGATACTCTGACAGTCGCAGTATCCCGTAGAAGAAAAAATTATTCAAAATCCATTTTAATACTCATCATCAAGAAGCGTGAAAAAACGTGCCAGAATTGTCAAAAATAAATGTCTCATCTTGAAAAGACCAAGGGAGTACATCACTCAAAGGTGTTGAGGTTAATAAAAAATCCGATTAAAAGTAGACCTCCATATATATCCGTGCTTTGATTGTGTGAGATCCAAATAAAAGACATCAATGGTTGATTAAAAGACATGTCATCAAGAAATAGATATCATATCTGCATACAGCATAGTATGCAAAAAATTGAAATCAACACAAACAAAAATAAAGCAATGACAGCTAGGGAATCATATTTAAAAAAATTACTTTGATAAATTTATAGCAACTATACTGTTGTCGCAACATTAAATAGTTGAGTCCTCTCAATAAAAAAACAAATAAAGAGGAAAAAGATGAAACGACTATTAGGCAATGTGTTAAAAAAAAGTAGTAAAACATGGGCGGTGGTGCTCTTGGAAACTGAAAAGACTAACAATATTTACTGAGATGGAGTAATTATTATGAATAATGCCTTAGAATTTGGGCGGGCTTTTTGGAGAAGCTACGCAAGTTACATGCATTTTGGGCGGGCTAAACAACATTTAGGAAGAAAAAAGCATGCAAAGTGATTTTGCTTTAATATATATAGATTCCAAATTCTTAGAAATTATTCATCGAGCTATAGCTTAATGAAACAAACTAGCAAATCATTCTCATGAAATAAACTACAGTTCTTTGCTTGTAAATACACGAACTTTGGTATTAGATTGATTTTAAACTTTTACCTGACGATATATAAATTTTGGGTATGAGTTTGATTTATAATACAAATTTAAATTTTAACATGACATTACACAAGCTTAACATAAATTTAATTTTTGACACGACAATAAATTCCAACAAATATCTAAGTTTACATGGAATTCTTTATTGCACGTGACATTTTTATCTACTGTGCCGTATTTGTGTTTTATTTAAAATAAAAATGGCACCGTTTTGCAGATAAGATGATCTGTAAATTTATATAATTTTGATGAAATGGGGATTTTTCATAGTATATATATTCATATTAAAAATCAATCTGATTGTCAAAATTTGTGTATTATCATGCTAAAATTCAAATTCGTGTTAAAAGACTCATACCAAAGTTCGTGTATTTACAGACAAATAAAAATTCTTTAGTAAATATTACATACACTGCACTGGACAACAGTTGTATTCAATTTCTTACAATCAACTGTCACAATGCTAATATAATACTAACACAAATTTGATAAGTTATATCATCACTCTGTGTTACAAAAGAGAAGTTCTAACTAAAGTCTCATGATTGACTACTTCCCTATCTAGAGATGAAATAGCATTTTAGAAAAGAGAAACTACATGGACTAATCAGAAAAAAAAAAAAAAAAAAAAGATAAAAAAAAAAAAGCTCAGTGAATCTCCTTAATCAGAGGCTTACCTCCTCTTTCTGTTTTCTCCCCCGTCCTTGGAGCACTTCTTCTGCTCTGCGCATACTCCATGGCAGAAGCTTTTTCCGTGTTCAGAATAGCTGCCAACGAAGTCCATGCTTCAGAAGGCTGCTCGTTCACCCAACACATGATAAAGTATATTTTCCTCTCAGCAGATTTGAACTTGCCCTTCAGGTCTGCCCTTTTCGCCTTGAGCAATTTCTCTGACTTGAGCTCTCTCTCTCCAGTCTGTATCAGCCTCTGCATATCACATAGTAAGCAGATTAAAGCATTACGTCCAAGATCAAGTAGATTGATCACATCCTCTATAATCCTCAGCCCGAATTGTAAACCCCCCATGTGCTTGTATGCAGGAGAGCATGTCTTCTCCAAGCAATGAGATAATACTTCTGATACAGTTTCCTGGCAGCTTGCTTTGATCCAAAACAGAAGATATATTTAGAATCACCGTAGCTGATTCCAAGGGATCAGCTTTCCAGTCTCCATTGTAGAGGCGAAGGGTGAAGCAATAAGAATATGTGATATCAGTAAGGTGGATAGCTAATAGAGGCGAAGGCTCAGATGCAGTTAGTTTACTAATTGGTGGGAGAGGAGTCTCGGGTCCTAGTGGGATTTCTTGCAATTCATCATCATTATCGCATTCCTCTTTCATGACTGGCTGAACTAATTGTGTTCCATTTGAACTAAGTGATACGTACTTGGCAGAAGGTCTCGACCACCATGGATCCCATGGTTCAATCAATTTACTGAGCTCTCCTGAGGCAATAGCCCTCTCGAAATATTTTCTTTCTTCAAGAGAGAGATCATTTAAAGTTACCATATCACCTGTGATAATAATTACAACATTTTTTTTAAGAAAAAACAGGCATTAGTATCACTTCAACTTGTATCTTTGCTGGGAAACCTATAGTTTATACATACCGGAAAGAATCTTCTGAATAGTCTCTTCTGACATGGACGAACTCGACTCTGATACAAAACAAAATTTAGGAAACAATTAGAGAAATCATCAAATCATCAGGTGTGCAGGCTAACTACTGTTGAAGATCGTCTACACTAAGAAGTAAGAGCGCAGGACCGGTGCACATGCACTAGAGGATCATAATGATGGAAAAAATCATTTAGATTGATCGGTTCAACATCTTTAATCGCCAAACAAAAGATATTCATTAATGATCTTGATTTAAACTAAATACAAGTGCAAACATGAACCACTTAACCGGTTATGGAAATAGAATTAATGGTGATTTGTAGATCATAAAATGCAATCTCACAAAAAAATTATCCATGAAACTTATGCAGAAAGATAAACAAAACCACAATTATAATTTTATCATGTACGCACTCAAGATCTGCTATCATAACCCTCTTAACAATTAGCACTCCAAATGCAGCAAATTTACTTTCAAGAAAAAAAAAAAAAAAAAAAAAAAAGGAAACTTTAGGGAGGCAAACTAGTGCAAGAGATGATGAAGTGTGGGATCAACATACCATCTTCATCGAAGCCATCTGTCTCCTCTTCCTCATGAAATCGCTTAAGTATGTCCAACATTTTAGATTTACTATCCTCGTCAGGCTGCGTTTGCTGCATTTCTCCCATTACGTTCTCCCTCATAAAAGATTCAGTACAGCGTAGACTATGAGACTGAAGAATACAACATTCAAACACTGTTAACGAAAAAATCAGGGAAGAACATAAGAAGGCATTTGAAGAACCACATAGAATCTATACATAAAGTGGCAGAATCCAAATAAATCAAACATATAATTCCAATCATGAATCCTAAAGAATAAGTAGTAGTACCTTGTAACAAGGCAGAGAACAATAACGAATGTTGCATCGAGGACATGTATACTGGGAAAACTGCTTTTCACATCTGCAGAAATACGCATCAACCATGGTAAAGCTAAAATTAAATTTATCACAAGGTGGCAAATTATACACAAACTCTTCCTTGGCATTCATTTTCAATACAAGTGATGCATTTGTATACTTAAATAACATATTTAAACACTGCACAGTTCTACAGCAAGAGCCCATCCACCATGCTTGACCAAAAATTAAACCTAAAAATCTGTTAAAGAATGGTAACAGTTGATAACATAATCCAATCCTAAAACGCCGAGGAGAATAATAACAAAATTCTAAAACAGAAAATAAGAAGTAAACTCACACGCGGCAAATTGTGCGGGAGTTGGAGTTGAAATTCGAAGGTCTAGAAGATGCCTCTGAGGTTATCACAGCGTCCGACGACATCTCAAATTCTGGATAAATGCTCCGAAATTCTACGTATATGTCAAGGTATGGCGATTCCCGATTCCGGTGCTGCGGCTGCGGCGGCGGCGACGGCTGGAGAAATACAGCAGAGCAGAGGTTTCGAATGAATTATTAATTTATTATGGGTTTCGGCCAAGAACTTAGAAACCCCGGTAATGGCAATTCTTTTTTTCTTTTTTTTTTGGATAAATTATAATTAGTGGAAATAATTATAATTATAATTGGTGATAAAAGCCCATTAGCTTTTACATTGGATCTAGTAGGATATACTGTAAATCTGTAATACTACATACATTGGGCTCTGTAATACATACATTGGGCCTAAACTTTACTGGCCTATGATATGGAGTCAAAATAATTCAAAATGTATTGTTCCAAAATAATCTCATTTGGTCCCACTTTAGACATATAAACCATTTGTTTTGAATTGGAAAGAAAAATACCAAATTTATCTCTTTTTTTTTAGAATAAATTTATCACTTTTACAAGTTAGGCACCGGTTATAAATTTTGGTTAACTATGTTTCGATAGGATCAGAGCATATGAAGACCATCAATACAAAAGCAATTGTGCAGCGACTATATGAAGAGTTCTATATACGGATATGTTTATTTAATATTTTCTGAACCTAAATATAGATAGTTATGAGTATACAAGCACTCATAAACCACGATTCACAAATGACGATTAATAAAATTGGGAATGTAAGAATTCAACAGTAGTAATTGATTGCTCTTACTAGAAAATCGACAAACTGAAAATTTTCAAGTATATACATGTGATCATTTACTGCATATATAATATTATATATGCAACTATATGAAGTTTATTATATACTCCACAATAATTAAGTTATTGTATTTAATATTACCATAAATTTATCTATAATTATACGTATATGTATAAAACTTTTAATTATTTGGTTTTGGTTTGACATTGATACATTACCATATTAATTGATACATTTAATTAATTACTATTAAAAATTTAATTTTAAAAAATGTTATATGAAAGTTACTAATTAAAGATTATAAAAATTACTACTATAAAAGGCACCTGTAGCTGTTATTATTATATAGATGTTCTTTTCTTTTCATCTCATTCCTCGCCTCACTCAAGAACACTTTCCATAGCAAAGTCGCAAAAAACGAAACGCATCAAAGAAAAGAAAAATATTTCTTTTATTCAATATATATATTCATGTATAAGAATTTCTTTTATTACATGTGACAAAAAAAAGCGGATGGTGGAACATTACAAGTAGGCTACTCAAAGTAAATGTGCATATATATATGTATCTATAATCAAATTCTCAATCCTATCATTTTCCTCAATGCTATCTAAAGATGTGTACAACTATAGAAGTTGATGGTAAAATAGGAAATTTCTTCAACTTATCTCAAGTTTTGCCTTGTCTTCATCATTCTTTTGAGCGTCGACAACCAAAAATTGCATTCATCCCAATCACTCGTTGTCAGAAGTACCTGCATATATCATGAAGTTGTTATCATATACTCCATCAGTCCCGTTTGATATGACATGTTTCTTGTGTGTAAAATAATAAAGACGTGTCATCTTAAACTGGACGGAGGGAGTACTTACATATAGCATCGTATATATATGTAGAAGAATGAAAACTGTGGAGATTCACGGTTTACCTGGATTTGGAGGGCAGTGCCAAAATCACCTTTGTCCAGTGCCTGGCATAGTTGTACAAGCTTCTCTGCAGCATTTTTCGATATGTCTCCGCTATTTAATTTTGCAAACAAGGCACCTAACTTCCTCGAGTTGTCCTCTATCTCTCGTTTCTTTGCTGGATTTGCTCGCGGCCCTCCCAATGCCTCGGTTGTCTCATTATAAAGTCTTGTTAAAGTAGTAATAACAGGCTTCTGTGATGCTGTTGCAGATTCAAGAAAGTGAAGCATGTATGAATGAACACACAAGTAAGAAACTTATGAAGTGAGCTAGAGAGAGATTTTACCAGGCACATTTGATGTATCAACAGTTTGTACAGTTGGTGGCGGAGGAGCAGGAGCAACCGGTGGTTGTGCAGGAGCAGGGTGGGTAGGACTTGTAGGCTGTGACGAATTCATGCCACGCACCCCTGGATTGACTGGCATGAAAGCTCTAGATTGTGGGGTCAGAGCCAAGACCTGAGACATTGTTTGAGCCGGATTCGGTCTAACTTGAGGTGTATTAGCTCCGTATGGAACACCAGGAGGTCCCGGTTGATAACAAGCGTTGGCAGTCCCCTAAGCGAGGTAAGGCAAAAATCAGAATGTTTGGTTAAATTTATTAGATGTAGTAGTAATAATATATATAGTGGAGTAGCATACTGGATACAACTGAGAAGCCAGAGTTGGCTGCTGCTGATATTGCTCCAAGTTCTTCAGCAAAGGAGGGTTAGAGGGAACGAACTTCATAGGTGGAGGCTGAGTATTCACCGGAGGAGGAAAGTGCCCCTGTAAGAATGAATTAATTAGCTTTGCAACAAAAGGCAATACTTGTCTAAACCAACATTTAAAATCAACATATAAATCCTAATCACCACTGGAGCAGGAATAGGGGGAGACGGGACGAATCTGCAAGCTGGACCATCATTTTGTTGTGGAACTGGATTATATGTAGGGGGTGCATTGTAGTCTCTACTGTAGGGAAAAGCAGAAGACTGCTGATAAACTTCAGCATAGGGATTGCTCGGAACACTTGGTTGCGCCTGAGGCGGTCCTACATGCTGAAGGGGAGAAAACAACAGCATAATGTAGATAGTTATTAATTAATCATCATAAAATCTAGATCCTGAGAATCAAGAATACATACCGGATAATAAGTTTGAGACGTTTGCGTAACACCATAACTTGATTTATCAGCACTATAGGCAGGTGCAGTCTGTAACTGAGTTTTATCATCACTCCCAGTATTCTGAATCTCTGTGTCTGCAGAATACATGTAGATTGTCTGAATTCGAACAAAGCTATGTTTCTATAACCGAAAAGAGTGATTAATGTATATATTTCAGTAGATGAAGCAAAAATAACAAATGTGAAGTCTAACTAGTATTCTTTCAGGAAACCATGCAATGCATATAAAGGAATAATATCATGCCTTTCAGGAGGGAGAGCAAATAGAAAGATCTTTATCCATTGCTTGCAGAAGACGAAATCATTTATGCTCGACTAATATATTCATTTTTTTTTTTCACATATGATGAAGAATGTACGCACCTGGCTTAATAGCAAGAGCTATGCGATCACGTAAGACAATGAGTTCAGTAGATAATTCTTCGGTACCCAAAAGATTCAAGTACTCCATTGCGATAGTTAGGAGTCCCAGGCTTGCTAAAATTTCAGCATATTTCTCAACTAGCTTGTGTAATGAAGAACTGAACCACTTCAGTCCAGTAGCCAAAGCAAAGACAATGGTTTTCTCCATTAAATCCTTACAAGTAGAAAAAATGCGCGAAAGTTGTTCAGTCCAACATATAAAATCTTTTACTTTTTTTCCCTCCCTAAATCCATCAATACAAGCTTACCTGAAGACGATCAATGTATGTTTTACCAACGTGCTGTTGTGTAAGGTTCTTTGACCACATTTCAACCGCATTATCAATGTTCCCTGCACATACATAACACAGTGTTGCTGCAGCCGTATCACCAGCTGCAATGAGTCTAGCAGCTAGAGTGTCGCATAACAGAGTCCACTCGTCCGTCTGTGCAAACTGAATGATACGAATGTACAAACCATTGTTAATACAAAAATACCACCTCAGCAATATGATTTAAAGTCGAGTGAAATCCATTCATTCTGCTAGTAGCTTCATAGGTGCCTAGTGAGAAATAGATGCATTTTAAGGGAAAGAAAGACTTACAGTACAGAATAGTGCAAGGGTTTCCTTCCAAGACTTCAATGGCCTTCTTTTGCTATGCTCATGAGGTCATTATTTACCATGGCAGAAACAACCTGAGGCATAGCAGATGATCACAAACAGCCATAACAGAAAACATGAAGAAACCTCTATAAAGTTTTCAAAGGTAACCACCTTTAGGTATGGAGAGCGACTGGACTTAAGGTACTGATCACGCGTATGCTCCCACAAGGTGGGACCACCGACATGAGCAATGACCAAAGCATCAGCCAATCTGTTTGCAGAAATGCACTGTGCAACTGCTTTCTTGTAGTCCCCGACCACCAAAGCACATTGCACCGCGTCGTCAAATGAAGGATCATAACTCTCCTCTTGCCCATTCATATCTTGTTGGTAGTCTCCGGTGACGAATTCATCGTTAGAGGTTGACACAGGGGTGTCCACCTTGGGACTAGGAAGATTGTTGAAGAAATCTTCCCCACTGTCAGCTGTATATAAGGATGATTCTTTATTTCCATCTTCTTTATTTGCCACGCTGTCATCAGTAGAAAGATTATTCACTTGCTCAGAGGCTTCATTATTTGCTGATTTGGTTTCTTCGACTGGAAGAGTGAAACCAAGATGGGAAAGAAGCTTCGACCTGGCTGTACCATCCTCAGTGAACATAACCTTCATGAAGCCCCATGTTTCCATCTCCTCGTCAGACCTAAGGAGAATATAATGGGTTTAGACATATTGATATGAGCTTATATCATACCCCATCAATGAAAAGACATACTCGGATTCTTGAGATTTCCGTTCACACAGAAGTTTCAACGATGATCGATCCCCATCTTTTATTGCAGCTTCAAATTCCGAAGATCGACTTAACAAATCTTTTTCTGCAACTAACTTCTGCACATACGCCTGGATAAAGGGCTAAAGGTCACACACACATGTAATATATGCAAGAAAAATCAGAAATGAAATCTCATTCTTGGTACCTCTGAAGATTCATTGCAGTAAAATGACACAAGTTTGCCTCCAAAGCCAAATGATACTCCGCCACGATGGTTGTACCACTTTGGGGCCCTCCGCGGTGCTGAGAACACGTGAATATATAAGAACAACCTAAAACTCCTCAAAGATACATTTCTCAGTGAAAGAAACATGATACCTGAACCAAAGACACCCTCTCCAAGACCATATCGACCACAACCCTGAGTTTCAAAATGTTCAGAACATAAAACATATGCAGTGGTGATGCATTATGAGATAAATCTAATAAAGATTAATACAAAAGATATCTATTCCAGCTTCCACATAATACAAAGCCAAGAACTTCAAATAGAAATTCCACTTTATAACTGTGTGCCTTTCTGTCCATTAAGTGCATCATTCAAACGATGTCATAATGGAAGGGCAGACAAAGTACAGAAGTAAGCGAGTTAAATTTGATAGGAAATGACCTCAATGTTATAAATGCCTATGTTCCCTTCAAAGGAGGATGCTGATATAAGTCCAGGAATCTTAGAATACCAGTGTACATCAAAATTCCAGTTGGTTCCAGCTGGTAATTCACCCACAATCTACACAAGAAATGACATTGAATAACTATATCGCGTGTGGCAATATGTGAGCCCAAAGAAAGAACAACGAACTAAAGAAGCCAAAACATTAGAAAGGTTATATAACAAACTCGAGTGGTAATGTTCACCTCTCCAGACACAGTATCCCAGCAAATAGTACGGTTATCTTTGGCACAGGTAAGCAAATAAGAGCTGTCAAGCGGGCACCATGACATTGCAATCACACCTAGTTGACAAGAAAATGATTATATGGATGTACAAGTGCCATAATATAGAAAGAAAAGTGAATCAAAAGGGTGGTGTTCATCAAAATTAATATCACTGATTCGGCTGTCTTCTTGTAAAAGCTACAAAAATTATTTCTAGAGGAGTGGAAGACATGTTTGATACTTTCACCCCAAGTCCCCAAGTATGTACCTTTCGTGTGCCCGACAAACTCTTTTAGAGGAGCCACTATATGTCGCATATCCCACAGCTGAATATGAGCAATTGTAGATTATATAATGATATATGGAGTACTATATTTTAAAACATATTGTAACAAGATGCTAAACTAAGGACAGATGCATACTTACCCTGAGAGTAGGTGAACTATCTTCATCTGAAGCAACAACGAGTTGGGTGGTATTGTCAGGGTGCCAACGCAAAACAGAACACCTTCGTCTAGTTGAATCGGAGAAACTACAGAGTGGGCATATTAAGGACCAGAACACGAAAAAAAAATAATCAGTCAATGGTTGAAATATGAATATTTAAACTTGAAATTGTCCAGGAAATATGATACCTTATAACTGACTTTTGCCTCTTCAGATCCCATACCACTAAAACCGCAAATATGTCCGTTATTCCAATGGAAAAATGAAGGATATCAGAGGCAAAACATATTCCTACTTACCAGTTGTTCCATTATATGAAGTGGAGGCTAGTATGTTTTGCACCTTATTGTTCCAGGACAAAAATGAAATTTCACCTTGTTCCGCCGATCCACTACCCTGTGAAACAGTTTAGTAAGTCTGAGTTTCCTCGGGGGCGAGACCCAAAAAATGGACCAATATTAGGCACATTAAACAGAATTCTCAGGAGTACACACTCATTAGGCACACCAGATTTTAGCAACATGGACAAAAGTTTGTGTATGGAAATGTACAGAAGAGGATGTTGAAAGTGAAATTGAACCCACCTTGAGTGGTGGGAAAAGACTTGGTTCTGATGGTTTAGATACATCCCATATACATATATCTCCCTCTTCAGCCCCAGAAGCAAGAAGATTTGGAGAATGAGGATTGAACTCCAATCCTCGAACCTAAGCAGTAAATGAGAAAGATCATAAACCCAACATAATCATAGAAAAAAAATATTAAAAACAGAAAATGAGTAGACAGTTCACAACCAAAATGAAAGAAGAACACTAACGTACCGCTCCTTTGTGTTTTGATAGATTCCCAGCCAAAGCATTCTCATTTGTGTCAATACCCTTTTTATATTTACTGGAATCGGAAACAAAAAAAAAAGCATCATATTAACTAAATCTATGTACAAAATCTGGATTTCCTTATTTAAAAAAAATAATTAAGGTCAGTGTTATAAAGCATGCGCACTGAAATAAATAGTAAATAATTTTAAAAAAAATGACCTGATCAGAGGCTTGGGATTCCAAAGCGCGATGTTTCCGTCGACGAGGCCACCGGCGATGAGGCCAAATGAGAATTCGTCGGAATTGGGCGGGCCTTTCCCCCATGAAAGCCGATCGAATTTCTCGGAACTGGGCGCGGAGCCTGCCAAGACCATCTGCCGATCGTCCGACAAAAAATCGAGCTCGAAAATATCCAGATTGGCGGAGGAACTGAATTGCAGATCCACCGCGCCCGCCATTGTCCCCGCCGCCACGTACGCGCCGTCCGGCGAGAACGCCGACGACGCTGATCTGTTCGCGGTCTTTATACACCATTCCATGCAGAACGTACAAATCAATCAAGCAATCAATCTGTATATATAAATATCTACGTACTTGACGTAGAATTTTCACGAATTATGCAAGTGTATGCCTCTCTCTCTCTCCCCTTTCTCTCTCTATCGCTTGTGGAACTTCGATTTTCAGATGAGAGTGAAGGAGGGAGGAGGGGAGTGTAAAGCTCCGATGCGAGGTAGGTTTTGTCATTAAACCAATTAAACCATCCCACGTCATAAGAACTTCGTTGTTATAAATCAAGTTAACCGAAAACATTCGTTTTTTTTCAATCACTGTATATCTTTAACGTTATCTTTTAGCATTCGATTAATTTTTTTTAGTTAAATTAAGGTTTATAAACATAAAATTAGGGTATAAAGATATTCAAAATATAGATTTTAATTATAAACATTAATTATGTTTCAATTCATTACATTATGATAGAGTAATTTTTATTTTTATAAGAAGTATTACTATTAGCGAAGTAAGTAATTGGGCGGATGAGATCCCAATTTTGATGTCCAATATGGTGTATTTCACTATTTCAATTACTATATTTTTCATAAAAATAAATATTATCATAATTTAGTTTTATAATTAAAAATTGAATCTTTTTTAAAACTTATGTACTCTCGTTATGAAATTATCAATCTTATTTTAACTAATACAATTAAATTTAAATGATAAAAAATAATTATAAACTGAGACAGAAAGTTTCTGAACCGAGAATGTTATCCAATTTCTAAAATGGATGAGGAATGACAGAGTACGTAATTGTATGGAGAAAGCATGGCATATATGATGATGGTCTCTATATTCGCTGCTTAGATGGAAAATTGTGATAATGGTCCAAAATAGTCACTTAAGTTAAGAAAAAATAAATATTAGTCACTAACTTAATAATATATAAATTTTAGCCACTTTCAATGTAAACGGACAAATATACCCTTAATAAAAAAAACAGTACTAAAACTTGATGTTAGCCGCCAACTCTCTCCCCCAATCTCTCTCTCTCTTCTTCGCCATTTTCTTCCTCCCCTTAACTTCTATCTCTGCAAATTTTTGTACAACTTTCTACACAACTCGCCCCACTTCTCCTTCCTTCTCCATGTCTACTTCTTCTTCTTCGTCTTCTCTCTCTCTCTCTCTCTCTCTCTCTCTCTCTCTCTCTTCTATGTTCAAATTCTTCATCTTGTTTGCTCACCGTCAATGGAGTTATCGCTGGAATCTTTAGGTCGCCGCCAATGGAGTTCTCTCCAGATTTGCGATTCTTCTCTCATGGCTTGTAGGAGCCCGACCAGTCTCGAATGAACTCGCACGTAAAGCTAGCTAATGGTTCGATTCCGATTCCTAGCAGAAATCTAGGAATCGGAATCGAACCGAAAATAATATTCAGGTACCGGGAATTGAACTTGAAATATTCAGTTCGGTTCCGGGTAACCGAAAAGAACCGAAAATATATAAAACAATTGAATGATCTCAATTTCCAAACGTAATTGAAGTGAAAATGACAAATTATACTTCACCTAAAGTAACCAATAATTATTAATAAAATTTTACATACTTAATTTTACTATAAAATTTTAAAATTAAAATTATTAATAAATAATACTATTATATTACATTTAAATATTTAAAATTTTATATACTTAATTTTTATTTCGGTTCTTCGGGCGGAACTAATCGGTTCTCGGTTAGAACCGATACCCGAAAAATACAAAATTCAGGAACCAGAACCGAGCCAAACACCGAAATATATGGTTTCGGGTACCCGGAACCGAATCGGTTCCGGTTCGGTTCCGGGTTAATCGGAAAACCGTTACCCGTTTAGTCAGCCCTACTCGCACGGCTCGAACGAGCATGGAGCGCTCGAACGAACGCATACTGCTCGAACGAGCCCCATGGTAACACGCTCGAACGGCTCGAATGTACTCGCACTGATCGAACAAGTCCGATCCCATCGAAGAAGATCCATTCGAGCCCGGGGAGCTCGAACGAGCCACACGATAACAGACTCGATTGAACGGTTGGAGACCTAGATCTATTCGAGCCATCTGCAACCACGACAGTGAGGGGTGTGGGCAAAGGCTCTGCATTGGCAACGGACGCAGGCGAGGGATATGGGTGTCAACGGTAGCAGGTTGTCTTCTCTTGACCGCGTCTCAAACATCGGTGAGGAGACGCGACCATCAAGCCACGCATGAGGGAGGAGGCGCGACAGCGAGGGTGGCTCCAACCTCTGCCGAGGGCGGCGGCGGATGGCGGTCAGCACATGGCGAAGAAGGCTGCTATCGTGCATCCATGGTTGAAGGAGGTTTTTTTTTTATTTTCATTACTAGTTGTAATAAAATAAAATTGAAAATTAAATCATTAAGGGCAATTTTGTCTCAATGCAATAAAAGTGGCTAGAATTTATATATTTTTAAGTTAGTGGCTAGTATTTATCTTTTCTTATCTTAAATGGCTATTTGAGATGCCGTCCCTTGAAAATTCGTCATTGATTTGCAAGTTTGTTTAAATTGTAATGACTTTGAAACTGTCATGGGATCCTCTATTGTCTATTGGTGTGGCATCATCTATGACATTCATAGATGGACGACACATGACAAATCCTAAGGGTTTAGATTTTTCAAAGGTTATGGTATATATTTTCTTTATATAAATTTTAAATCATCAATCATTGATTATGCCACGTGTCATTCGTCTACGAATGCAATAAACGATACCACACCAATAAGCCATAGAGGATTCGATCCGTTTGAAACTTGAGAGTTTGATCTAATTCGGTTACCCTTTCCCTATCAACATATTATTAAACCTATAAGAAATAATACGTCAACAGTTTAATTGCCTACAATAAATTAACCGTCCCTAGCCACCAAATTCATCAAATTGTAAATGTCAAGAAAATAAGTAATTTTACTATTCTTACTCCTAATCATTACATAAAAAATTAATAAAGTAAAAAATATGTAATGATGATGGTTTGGAATAAAATATTTATTTGCGGACAACAAATTTGGCTAGTCGAGACACTTATTCGGGATAGATGGAGTATTATAATTGGAACAGTGGATCCCATCCGATGATTTACCCGATGGCCTTCTTTAGCTATATTAAAACCCCTGACGCAATTCAGGCTGGAGTGAGAGCTTCGTAACTCTTCCTTAAAGTAGAGTTTTCTTTAGCAGAAAGTTCCATCTCTCCCCATAGGGCAATTAGCACAATTTTTCAGTACAAGGCAAGATCGCTTACACATATACAAAATGTTAGCTCCTCATTGGCTCTACTCCACACATCATCTCCTCCCTTCCCCTCCGACCAATCCATATACATACATATACATACACACAGATCATGCATCACTATTTTCATATATGAAGCAAAATCACAAACCATCAACCACATAATTAATTTAAGATGCAGGGAGGAACATCAGGCCATGTATCGTTAGGGTTTGCATTCTTGATTATAGGAACATGGCATCTCTTCAACTCCATCAAACTCCACTCTCTCCACCCTAAAACCTTCACCTCCCTCCCATGGTTCCCACTCCAAAGATTCAAATACTTGGAGCCCATCACCATAATCTCAGTCACAACCATCTTCATATCCATGGAGCTCTTCATCGGCCGCCATCCCACCGCCTCCGACGGCTCCATCCCGGCCAAGAACCTCCGCCACTTGGAGCACTCCATCATCGCCCTCTCCTTCTCCCTCTACGCCTCCTTCGCCATCATCCTCGACAAGATCTCCCCACCCGCGCATCAAGGCCTCCTCTTCTTCCTCCAAGCGGTGGCTTTCGCGCAACAGCTCCTCATCCTCCACCTCCACTCCACCGACCACGCGGGGATCGAGGGGCAGTACCATTACCTGCTGCAGATGGTGACGTTAGTGACTCTGATCTCGACTGTTCTGATGATGGGATACCCCGACAGTTTCTTGATCTCGTTTGTGAGGGGCTTCAGCGTGTGCTTTGAGGGAGTCTGGCTTGTTGTGATGGGGATCATGCTGTGGACGCCGGAGCTGCTGCCGAAAGGGTGCTTCGTGAAGTCGGAGGTAGGGCAAGACGTTGTCGTCTGCCACGGCGATCGAGCTCTGGATCGTGGTAAGGGTTTGGTGAACGTTGAGTTTGGGTTGTACTTGATAGGTTTGACGGCGGTTGCGATGGTGTTTTACTTGGTTGTGATCATGTTGTACCCTCAAGAAAAGGTGGAGTATCGCTCCTTGACTAGGTTTGATGAGGAACATGATGTTGGAACTCAATTAAATTACATGATATTTCCATGCCATGATCGATCAATGAGAAATTAGAGAAACAAATTGAAATAATAATGAGAGAGAAAATTACTTGTGGAACAATGTACATAGATATGCGTATGTGGTAGTAGGTCATGTGATGTTTCAGATTAATTATTTAGTAGATATGAAATGATATTGCCATGTATCAATTTTCGTTTGTGTTCGATTTAGTGGTAGTATACATTCTTTACGAGTGGGAAATCACAAGGAACGAGAGGAAGGAGGAGACAATAGGCTAATTTGTTCTTAATTAAATTCCTTGATTCCTTAATTCTTCTAGTTCTAGTTGTGAGATTTTAATCACCATAAATCTACTTCATAATGAATCAATTTAATGTTTCTTTAGACAAAAGAGTTTTGGCTTGGCGTGGACTCCAACGCATAATAATCAGTTAGTTGCATACAAAAATTACTTACCAAGTTATCTGAACGTGTGTAGGTACGCTTACGGTACATGTTTTAATAACACAACAATATAAACTACTTTGTCTTGTCGGGCAAAGAAAAAAAATATTGAAAAAATAGGAGAAAAATGAATACGCAAAGTAGCTTGCAACAAACAAGAAAAATACATGAAGATGAGACCTAGGGTCCACGACCTACTCGCCGAACGACTTATTAATAAGAGAAGCATTAGAGGACAAAATCCAACTCCAAAGCTTTCCATTTAAAGCCTTCCATTTATCTCCTCAAGAATCTCTCCTATTCCAGGGACAAATATCACCTTGTTTCTCCAATTTTACCATCTCTGTTTTTTTTTTTTTTTAATCAATTTTAATTTGTAAAAAGATAGAAAAATATTTATATGCTTACATATCACTTTTCAATAAATTAAAAATAAAATAAACTAAGGACCATTTAGAGCCTATTTTATGCATATTTTATCCTATATCTACTTTGAAAACACACAACCTATATCAGGTTCCCTCTTATTGCAAGTATTGTGACTTTTCTATTGCCTTTAATACTATACCTCCATCCCATTACATTCTTATATTCACTATTGCGGCAGTTTTCCACGAAACCTAGTACGGTCGTTTTAAAATATATTTTTGACGTCTTCATTTTTCACGTGATTACTCTGCACTCACAGTATCCCGTGAAAAATGAATACGTCAAAATTATATTTTAAAACTCGTACTAGGTTTCGGTGGAAAAATGTGCAAAAGTAAAGGACTAATGTAAGGGATGGAGGTAGTACATAGATTAAGGACATGTGACAAATTCTAAGGGTTTAGAAAATTTCAAATATTAGGGTATATATTTGTTTATATCACGTAATATAATTAAACAAAACTTCATAAATTAAATCATACTCTCACTGATTATAACAACTTGACTACTAGCTAGAAATGAAAGGTGACGATGGACATATTGTGTTAATTAAGGGAAGCCTTTAGAGCTCACCGGCAAACATATCCTCCTCCTCATTGTGTAGGTCGATGGGCGGATTATGCTTGTCGGAAGGAAGCTTAATCCGCCCAATCGAACGCTGCGGCACCAGCTTCAGGTTCTCACAGTTGCAGATTTCAATCATGAATCCATCCGGATCTTTGAAAAACAGTTGGTCGATTTTGGCGCCATCTCCTTCCCCCACGCTTCTCTTCATGTATTTTATCTTCATCTCCTCCAGCTTCCTCACCATCGCCTCCATATCCTCGCACTAATTAAAACCAATTCTATTCATTAATTACCAAATAACTAAATTAATAATTATTAAAGTATATGTACCTGAAAGGAAATATGATTATCCATGGGGTCCAAACGCTCCTTATCTCTGGGGAGCTTCTCCTCATCCTTGCACTGCACCAGGTGAATGCCGACGCCGTAGTTGAAGAGCCACGCGCCGTCGAAGTCGAAGGACTCCGGCCTCTTTATCAACACGAACCCTAGTACCTTTGTGTAGAACTCCATCGACTCCTTCACCGATCTACAAACCCTAGAAACGTGGTTCAGCGCCATCAGAGGGGTATCTTGGTCTTTCTCTTGTGCGTTCTGGTTCTGCATCTTGCCCTTTTCCTTAATTGGAGTAACCCTAGCTAGCTTAGGGGCTGAATATAAGGGCGGCGGCGAGAGGTGACGCGTGGCGGCGTTGAAACTCGTAGTGGGTGTGAGGGTGCGGCACCGTTTAGCACATGCATGGGATGTGCCCACCTGGCTGCATTTTGAGAGGTTGCTTTTAAAAACTAGGATAGAGAATATAGAATATAGATATAGACATACAAGTAGGAGCATGATGGACTATAGAAAGGGTAAATTATGTTTTGACCACATAGCGAAACGCAAGTCAGTTAGTAAAAATTCGAGAGTTTGAGTCATCAAGGAAATGAGAAATCATTACTAATTTTCCTTTTTAATAAAAAAATAAAATAAGAATACGTATGGTCCTTTTTCTTTGGATTATGCTTATCAATTCAACCTATGGTCTCAATTTTGGGTTTATGTATACTTTATAGCTTAAAAGGAAAAATTTACAAAAAGTATTAAATAGTATTGAACTTTGAAGATTCAGATTATTTATTATATTTGATGATATATATATATATATATATTTTATTATACAATATCGTCATGTGTTTAAAATATTTTAAAATATAAATTGTAATATTTGTAAAATTTAGGTTATACCGGAAATTGAGATCATAAATTGTAATTTACCCATGTCGAAATAATCTCGACTATAATATTGGCGAATTTAATTTTAAACTTTATAGCAAAACTAACGTATATTGGCAGTTTGGCACGTTATTAGTTAGAATGATTTTATTTATTTATTTTGGAAAAAATGCAATTAAAATCACTAACTTTGTCTAACAAACTATGAAAACCGTTAACTTTTTTAAAAAAAATTATAAATCGTTAACTTTCTAAGTTGATCAATTTTCCCGTAAATTAGAATTCTGGCGACCGAAAGCTGACTTGGCCCTGTTTCGTGGCAAACGTATGTTCCACGTTGCATTTCATTTAAATGAAAAAGCCATATAATCTAAAACGACTTCGTTTTAGGTGACGGCGATGTAAATCTTAGTTCCAATGAAGAAGAGGAGGCACGAGATGAGCATGAAGAGAGTGGGGATGGCGAGGCCGATCGGCCAGCTGACATCGGACTGGACGTAGACGACGAGCGTCACCGACACCATCTGCGCGAAGGTGAGTGTGAAGAAGTACCAGTTGAAGAAGCTGTCGATCCCTCTCTTCCCCGACTCCGTCTTCGGATTGAATTGGTCAGCGCCGAACGCCAGGATGCACGGCCGGATCGCGCTGGTGCCGACGATCATCAGACCAAACCCGACAGCAGCACCACCATCAGCAACGGCGTCGGCCCCGTGCAATGGGCGGCCTCCACTGCGCAGTGGGGTGGGTGCAGCCTCCTCACCGCCGCCGTCATCATCGTATCACCAGCAATCCCTAATTTTAAAAAAAATATAAAAATTGAAATTGAATTTGGGAGAATCGATATGGGGGAAAATTGAGAGTGAATTGAAGAGGAGAAGTAGTTGATTGTACGAGGAAGGAGGCGACAGAGCCGAAGGAGAAGAATGAGAGAAGTCAGAGAGAATTCGATGTTATGTTAGGGTTCTACAATTTCTACAAGTTTTTCGCCCAAATGAATAAGGTTCTAGATCCACAATTATTTTATAAGAAACGACTTCGTTTTTACAAGTCAAGACGGTGTCGTTTTGCTCGCCGGACGGGAAAACACAGCTCAGATTCCCGGCTGCACATCATAGTCACGTCAGTTTCGATTTGGGAAAAATCTCATTTACGGGGAAATTGATCAACGTAGAAAGTTAACGATTTATGAAAAAATTTTTAAGTTAACGATTTTCATAATTTGTCAGATAAAGTTAGCGATTTTAATTGCATTTTTTCCATTTATTTTTGAATAATCTCCAGTTTTTATCTTTTGAAATTTGTCCATTTAATTTTTTTAAACAGAATTGCCTCGCATAAACAGCAAATTACAACTGTCAGGCGTCAACGTTCACAAGAATCTGAACTCCAACAAATGGTACATTACGCTTCCAACGCTTGTACCTTCCTTTCTTTCTCACCCACACCACCACTATCTAGAAACTTCAGACAAGACAAACGTAGACTTCACTTGGTACTCTCTCTCACTCTCTCAACTGCAAAAGCCCACGACCCACCAACAACCCCAACCGCCGCCGCCTCTCCGCCGCAATGTTTAGGGACGTATCGGCGTGCAGCACCTACAACTACAGCGACGCCCTATACTGGGAAGCCCGTTACATTCAAGAAGTGGATTGCGGCTCCTTCGATTGGTACCAGCGCTATTCTGCTCTCCGTCCCTTTATACGGAAGTATATCTCGCCCAATTCTCGCGTGCTCATGGTTGGTTGTGGAAATGCCGGTAAAATTGATTTCTTTTTCTCCAATTTCTGAATTTGGTTAAGGAACTGTTTCTGGCTTCGGCTTAATCTAATTAGTGAATTGGTTTTTGTGATTAGCTGTATTTTGCGGGGAAAGATGTGATTTTCAGCTGGTAGAACTGCGTCTTTGTGTTGCCGGATTCATGTGAGATAATTCTCCATGAACTGCTCCGTAACATTAATTCGAGCATTTTATGAATTATATAATTTAGAGAGGTGCAAGAAAGAATTTTCCGAATAGTTAGTGTAATTATCTCCGGCGGGTTCGGGTTGAAACTTGAAATGAGCAATTTTGGCTGCTATTGATTTTGATGTTATTTATTTATATCTTTTTCTGGGGAAGTAGTTTGCACTTTTCTTCATTTTTATTATGGATTGTATGCGCGCGCGCGTGTGTGTGTGTGTGTGAGAGAGAGAGAGAGAGAGAGAGAGTGGAACTGAGGCTTGTGCTTTATAGCATCTCTAAATAGATGAGTTCAATTTGCTTGCTAGTCATCTCTGAGGACATGGTTAAAGATGGGTTCGAGGATATAATGAACGTCGACATATCTTCTGTGGCTATTGAGATGATGAAAAAGAAGTATGAGAATGTACCTCAGCTAAAGTGTATCCTTACTAATTATAATTTTTAATTTCTTAATCGTTCAATGGTCAACAGGTTCTTGTATACTCTTTTTGTGAGGGAATATAGTTCTTTTGTTTGTTTGTGCTGCTAAATTGTAAAAGAAATGCTCATTCCGTTGTTCCACATCGTCCATGCTTAGGTTTCATTTTTTTTCTAGTTAGTACACATGCGCAAAGAAAATATGTTTCTTGATGTCCTTAAGAAAAGTTCTTCAGACATGCAAATGGATGTTAAGGACATGAGTTTTTTCCCTGATGATTCGTTTGAGAGTGTCATTGATAAAGGTAAGTAGATGCCATCTTCCAATTTGCTATTCGGATTTCAGAGTTTGTTGTTTTGTTCATGTGCTGCAATTTAATCTTAATATTTTGCCTTATATTTTGCTTGACCTGCTGACCTGCATAATAGGGACTCTTGATTCATTGATGGTGAGTTAGATATACATCTTTCTTTCTTTTCGTCATCTTTGTTGTTAACGGGCTGACAACTTTTTCCATTTCTCTGTTTCATTAGTGTGGTACTGATGCTCCATTAAGTGCTTCTCAAATGTTGGGTGAAGTTAGCAGGTTTTCGGATTTCTCTTTTCGTAAAGCTTATCATTAGTTTTTAATTGGGAGAATACTATATTTTGTCACAATGTTGGAATTGGGAAATACTTTCAATCATCTTGTGCTTCTTAATTTTTGGCAAATTGGTATTCAACTTCGACATTTTCTCAACAATGTCAGGCGACCCAAACTGCAGTATCAGAAAATCCATGTGGCACATTAGGTCTGAATGTCTGATATGGAAATACATGTGTGGATTTCCAATGCAGGAATTTGGGCCTCGTGACATTGTTGAAATAGGGTTGTAATCTTGTGTACCAATTTGTCAACAATTATAACAAGGTCAACACTCCGACGAAATATAGTATTTTCCCTATTAAATTCCACCTCTTTTTATTTTTGGTTGGTTTCAGTTTATGTTGCCTATCATACTTTTTATGTTGCTTAGCATGTTTTCTTTTTTTCCTGGTTGCAGGCTTCTTAGACCTGGAGGAGTTTATATGTTGGTAATTATGCTAAATACACTATATGTTGTCATCTTCTTAGTATCAAGTTGTCACTCCTAGTATAATTTCCTACTCTGGCAATTTTCAGATAACGTATGGTGATCCTACTGTGCGGATGCCCCTTATAAACCGGACAGTTTACAATTGGAAAATTGAATTGTATATCATACGTAAGTGTACTGTATATGAATTCCTTAAGGCATCCCATATTGTAGATATATTTTATTTTGAAGCCATGGGATATAGATATTGGTATTTAACTGTTAGTAGATATAGGTTGAATAATGACGTGGTACTATATTGTGTTTGCTTCTGATGATGTTGATACTAGAGTGTAATTGCCATAGGGTACAGCATATTTAGGTCTTTATCCAAGTATACCTTAAAGCGAGCCGGGGTTCCTAAATCCTACCTGTATTTTACCTTCTTAAGACAGTCTCAACCTACTTCAAGCTCTGGGGCAAAAAAAAAAGGCGGTCCTTTTCTCATCAAGTATATTATTGCACGGTCCGTAATGTTTGAAACACTAGACCTTGGTAAATGATTGCTCATCCTTCATAATTATGGAAAATATATATGCACCTTTAGAGCTTCTTAAATACAGTGGTCGTCATTCCTGAAAGTTTAAGGAATCAAAACCCAACATAAAGTTGGTTGATTTCTTACTTGACGTGTGGAGTTAAACTCACAAATCATTACAGTCGAACAGCAATACCTTCTGTTCCCTTTTGACTTGTTTAGCCTTTTCCTCCTCATTCTCTTCTCTAGCAATGCTGCCACAATGATGCATGCAGCATGTTAATAAAATATGCTAGTAATCAGAATTTGCTTGAAATCGAGATTTTGAGGTCTGGTAATTTTGCAGCTAAACCTGGATTTCAGAGGCCTGCCGGAGCCACTCCAAGGTCACATCTGGAGCCTGTTCCTCTCACGGAAAAAGGACTCCTTCCTGAAGATTATGTGCTGGAAGATCCAGATTCTCATTTCATTTATGTTTGTAAAAAGCTGGACGTAACAACCGATCTCTCCCACAAATCTGCTAATTCCTTGGCTGATGACACAATGCAGAGGTAATACGTAAAGCACGGTTTGAAGGTTTGTTCTTTTTATTTTTTGTTGTTCTTTCTTCTTTTTTAAAAAAACTTGTGACCTATGCATTTTATGGCAGTTAGCTCCTGTTAACCTTAGTACTTTACCGAAGAATGAGAAAGAGGAAGAGGCGCCATGGTTGTTACTCGGAAAAATTAAAATACTAGTATAAGATTTCAGTATACGAAGTTTGTGTTTTATTCTAACTGGTGGTGAATAGGGGACATGCATGGTTTGTTAACTCTCCATATTACTCAGTCATATACTATCATTGTTACATGCTTCTTTGAAAATAATCTCTCCTCCTCTCTTTTTCTATGTTTAAACATATAAAATTAATGAGACTTTATGAATAGAGTTGTCAAACTGCTCGGGCCGGGAGCCCAGCCCGAGCCCATCAGACCAAATATAATCTAGATTTTTCGTCTAAGAATTTTTGGTGTGTGAAACATGGAAAATAACTGGTTATTGATAAACTGACAAATATTAATTAATTTCTAAGAATATGGCAACTTACCTGAAACTTCAACTTTAAAAAAAAAATCTGAAAACTTGACTACACTTAACTGGGCGTGTAGAATAAGTTGCCTGGGATAGAAATGGATTTATAAAAAACTAAAATTCTATTTTGAATGTTCACCCTGGTGAGGACAACGGATAAGGGAACACATTTTCTTCTTAGCGCAACATTAGTAATTACTACTTCGTACTATATTAAAAAGAGTATTAGTGCTGATAATCTAATCACAATGGGGCAAAACTGTCATTCGGCCCTAAATTCTATCCATTGACCTTGAGTCAACTGCAAACATTTATAGACTGCACAATTCTTTTGGATGGAAACGCAATAATTGATTAATTGGAATTATTTATGTAGAATATGATGCCCAAAATTGTAGCGAGATACATATCATTTTGGATTAAAATAATATACACCGTATCTCAGTAGATATTATCACATAAATTTATATTTGGATTAATTTCTATATCTAAATAAATACTATAGTTTTACAATTATCCTCAAGAGATTGACAAATAAGGAAAGAAAAATTTGAATTAAGCACAAATTTGGTAAAAAAGCCAAATCCGAAAACCACCCAAAAAAGTGGTGTGCAATTTACGAAAATAGAGTCTTCCTCCTGCGCAGGGGTTTTCTCTTACTAGACTTCTCGAAGAGAAATTGCCAAATCTAGGCAGATTTCGACGATTTCCTCCTCTATGTGTACAACTGTACAAAGCAATTCTTTCTTGTATATAAATAAATATGAATACAAAAACCTGAAAAGTGGAAAGTGGGACCCGCGTGGATGGCCAATAAAAGCAAAGTCCGAGCTTAATGTGGCAAGAAGAGGAGAGAGAAGGGAGTCATGCAGTGGATACAAGAGTAGAGCATGCAAAAGCTTGCCGTTTCAATGCCATTTGTGGGAATTATAAATACAAACCTCTCCCCCTCTCCAACGCCTCTCTGTCTTCCTCTTCTCTCTCCTCTCCTTATTTGGAAACCCTTTCTTCCCCCTCCCTCTCTCTCTCTCTCGCTTCTCCCATTTTTCTTTCCTCCCCTTTTCTCACAGCAAGAGTTGCGGGTTCTTGGTGGGTTTTGCAAGATATTAAATGGGTCGGGGCAAGATTGAGATTAAGAAGATCGAGAATGTTAATAGTAGGCAGGTTACGTTCTCGAAGAGGAGAGCGGGTTTGTTCAAGAAGGCTAATGAACTGGCGGTTTTGTGTGAGGCCGAAGTTGCTGTTATTATTTTTTCGAATACTGGGAAACTCTTTGAATTTGCTAATTCAAGGTCTGCATCTGCATGCGCCACTTTTGATTTTCTGTTTCAAGATTGGATTTTGGGGTTCTGTTTTGCTCTGTTTCTGGGATTTGTTTGTGTGGTTGCATGTTTGATTTGACTTTTTTCTATTATTTTAATTTTGAACTCGGTGCATTCTGGTATTAGATTTGAATGAGTCTTGATTTTGTGGTTGTGGAGTTTGCATGCCTCCTTGATTGATTTGGTTTTTGTTTTGGGGGTGATTCAAGATCTATTGTTTTTTCTTCCTTTTCCCTTCATTTATGTTTATTAAATTCTTCACCAGTTATTGCTCTAATTTTAGTCAGTTTTCAATCGGTCTGAGTTAAATTTATGTGAAAAACCTTTTACCGAATGCTGCACTTGTATTTTAATTTTTTAATTCATGTGCTTAAGTCTCTGCTCCAATTCTCAGTTGAAACTTGAAACCATGTGCTTAAGTCTATGCTTGCAAATTGCAATGGTCAATAATGGCCAAGTTTCTTGTTTATTTGTTTTTCCCAAAATTAAAGGATTATGGAGGAGCATGATGTGGTTTATTATGGTTTGCATTTTGTAAAAGTGAAGTTATCAGAAGTTGAAATATGTAAAAGGCAATGCTACGATGAAACATTGCATATAGATAGATTGCAAGTATTTCCTGTTTTATTTGCTGCTTAATTTTGGTTCAAGAAGCTGTTAACCTTGTTGATTTTGTCTTTAAACCATTTTTTGGGGTGGAGTTGGTGTGTTACTAAATTCCTAGTGTTTTATTATGAACTAATAGAAAGGGAACTACTAACTTTGAATTTTGTGAGGAATGCTACTAATATAATCTACTCCCAATATAAAAGTGATAGGAAAAGCAAAGTAATTCTCAATGGTAGTCAAATACTAGTACTCAAAAGTTGATAGTAACTGAGTGTTCTTGTTGACCTGGGCAAGTCAACCTGAAAATGAGAAGACTTTTCTCAAGTTTTAGTCTAAACTTTTTCTTCCCAGATAGTGTTTCTTGTTATTCGCTTTATGTGTATATATTTGTTATGTTTTATATTCCTGTTAAATCATGATTTGCTGAACATGTTCACCCATCTTATCTATCATAGTGTTAATTACTGCTACTTAGCAACAATAATTTATAGGCAATTTTTTTTTTTAGTAGGTCTTTTTGTGTACAAAAGTATTGTCCGCTTCCGAACTATTTGATCGATACGTTCCTCCAAGACATGTTGTTTACTCCCTTTTGGCTATCTGATATTATTTGACATACAAAACTTTAGTGTGGTTCTATTTTAACCCTGCACAACATAAAAGAACAAGAACGTCTTTTGTGGCAAAAGTAAGGATTATTCGTTCAATCTAAACAGGGTATTAGAGTATCTTGACTGTGTTAATGTCTACATTTTGTTTCTACAAAAATATGTACCTTGGGTACTAATCTCTGTTAAGGGTAATGCTGCTATACAACCTAAATGTTGTATGTGCTAATAGCAATTGTATGTATAACTTGGAGTTCAGTGCGTATCCTTCTTCGATTGTTGTTGTTCTCTAGTTGATGTGGGGTAATTGTTGAATGATAATGGATATAAAGAGTGCTTGATTGATTGATCATGTATGATTTTTCTTCAGCAACGTTAAGAGTTGGTAACATCCATTTGGTCTTGCCGAAGGTCATTGAAACCAATTGAAATGTATTTGCTTATTTTGCACAGCATGAAGAAAATTCTTTCGAGATACAAGAAATGTGTGGAAACTGCGAAGGTTCCTGCAGGGGAAATTGAGCCCGAGGTCTGCTTCTTCACATTACAAGATTCTTGAATTTTTTTGGCTCATAGTAATTTATGTTAATTGTGTTATACACTTTATTGTTTATTTGTCTCGAAACTGTTTTAGTTGTATTTTTATTTATTTTTTAATTTGAAGGAGTCTGTACTCTTACCTCACTGCATGAACTCTTTAAATTTGTTTGCAACTTGTTAGAGTCACTTTTTAGTTTGATTAGTTAGCATTAACTCTTTTTTCTGCTTTTGTTTTTGTTTAACTACCAAAAGAAATTGTGTTCTGAGTTCTTTTTTGTTCTTTTTATGATTTAACCAGAGGCCACCGCAACCCAAGGAGGCGGACGTCCTTAAAGCAGAGATAGAAAAGCTTAAACTAAAGCAGCTGTATGATTTCGTTTACTATATTTTACCATTTTTTTACTATACCTATTATGTCTTCTTGATGGTTGGATGTTTAGGCGACTGCTGGGGAAAGATTTAACGGGCATGAGCTCGCAAGAATTGCATTTACTTGAACGACAACTAAGTGAAGGGCTGATTTGCATAAAGGAGAGGAAGGTTTATCATTCAAACACACAAACAAGTTATCTACTGAATGATCGTTAGATCTAATTCTACATATTTATTACTTCTCCTGATATATTGTTGGTTGCAGGAGCAGTTATTATTGCAAGAACTGGCACAGTGTAGAATGCTGGTAAAGAAATTGTTATATTTATTTAGCTATTACAGCAATGCAGATGTTTTAGCTATTAACAAGCACTAATCTGTTGTGTTATCCATTTGCAGGAACAGAGGGCTGTGCTGGAAAATGAGACCTTACGAAGACAGGTGCGTGAACTTCTCGTTTTTTGCTATTATTAATAGTTGTTTCTTTCTTCGCTTTTTCATGATGACTCGTTCTTAAAAATGAATATGATGGATGACATGAAATATAGGTTGAAGAACTTCGAGGTTTTGTCCCACCAACGAGTTCTCCAACCCCACTACTTTGTATCGAATACCATTCATCAGTGAAAAAGAAGGAAGATTCTGGAAGTCCCGAAACAGCATGCAATGGCGGGCTTGCTGATGAAGATTCAGACACCTGCCCTGCAGTTGGGGTATTGTACTCTCGTCAAATTTCTGTCCTCGCTAAACGCAGTGTCCACTTCTTTGTGAAACAATGAGTAGATGAAATCTTGGTTTTTAGTTAATTGTTTGTACTTGCAATTTGTGCTGTGAGTGCAGGCTCCCGTATGGGAATAGCCGGAAGCGAAAGACACCTGATAATGGTGAAACTCAATCGAGCACCTCAGATACTCAGTTTGCTCCACCGGGCCCCCACTGATCCTCTAAGTCCCTCCTCCGCTCCAACAAGAGACGAATTAAGAGTTTGTCGAGGCTTACTCTATCTTTCTTTCCCTTTTCACCCTGTATATTAGTATCTTAGTCACTCAGAATATGGGACGATTTTCTATTTCGATTCATATATCTGTTTTTTCACTTTCCCCATAGCATGTGAACTTATAGTAGCTAAGGAGACTGTTTGAGTTCGAGTTGTATGCTCTCTCCGTCGTATGTGTGATGAGTATACGCAACGAAAGACGAGATGCAGTGTTACATGCACCATTGTTTCGATTGGTTTTCCACCATTAGTTTCTTTTACCTGTGGCCTAGTTGGTATGAAAATGAGATTATGCAGATTGGTTTTTCACCATTAATTCCCCTTTACCTGGCCTAACTGTTATGAATATGAGATTATTTAGATTGTTTTCCACCATTAATTAACTCCTCTAAGCAGCCAATTTTTATGAACATGGTTGAGTTTTGTAAAAGCTTATAGTGGTTTAGATTTTTGAAATTTCAGCCCACCCTTGCCCACAAGGAACAGCACCTACAATACAGGTTCAAGAAATACAATTGCAACTATAATATATTAGTAATGTTATTTTTCTCCTTAAAAAAAAAAAATCTTGTTCCCAACAATTTGAGTAGTTATTATTATTATTATTAAATGATGTAGTAGTTATTTATAATAGTCATAAATTAATATCGTAACAATGAATAAGTTGAAGACGCAAGTTGTTCATGGAAACGGCTAAAAGATGATGTAGTTTAGTTTGGTGCTTTCTGTTTAAAGAAACTGAAGATACCCTATTGCGAAACCAACAACTTGAAAGGCAACACAATATCCATTTGTTACCCATACATATTCTTGTTATTCCTTAATTTATTCTATTTATTTATATGTTTGCTGTGCCACTTTTTCAATAGGTAAAAAGCCAAGGAAGGGACCATCCCTCCATTTGCAATTGCATGTATCATCATTCCATCATTTGATTTCATGGTGTCCATCTCTATCATCTACTTATATTCTCTCATTTAATTTCATTAGATTAGATTGGTCCCTTTCCAATTCCAAATCATTTTACTAGAGAAGTCACTCTCTTGCAAGTTGTTTCCAATTTCAAATTTTGTTTCTTTTTACATTTCATATGTTGATCCAATGTACGTTTATGCAGATATTTATGACTTTGTGTGGACTAAACCGCGTAACGGCACCTATTTTAGTAAATCTTCAAAACAAATTACTACCTCCATCCCATTACATTAGTCACATTCACTATTGCGGCACGTTTTTCCACCGAAACCTAGTACGGGTTTTAAAATATAATTTTGACGTATTCATTTTTTCACGGGATACTATGATAGTATCCCGTGAAAAAATGAATACGTCAAAATTATATTTTAAAACCCGTACTAGGTTTCGGTGGAAATACGTGCAAAAAGGTAAATGTGACTAATGTAATGAGATGGAGGTAGTATTTTTCTAATTTTTTATTTTTATTTTATTTTTTACAGTTCGAGTTTATCCTTAAATCGCGCTGGATTGATATTCGGCTCCAAACTATTTAGGCACGTCAAAATATTTATTTATTTTTCTTTTAACATCCTTAATGAAAATCTAAATAATTGTTTAGTAAATATATATTGTATTATGAATGTCGTCCTAGAATTAGGGAAACTTCCGAGAAGTCGCGTTTAATAATTTTCTGATTTTATTATGACTGGAAGAATGATACCGTTCTGGAGTTGTATGATTTGGGTAGGTACGGTAAAAATACAATATGCCAATATAATTCATGTACCAATATTCGTATACCACATGCTACCCTTGACTTATCACTCAAAAAAATAAAGGAAACAAAACTGAATAAAAGAAAAATAAAGAGTATAATCTCGTAAATTATATTTATATATCTAATTAATTTATTCATTTGCTGAATAAGCGATAATTATACAGAAATCCCATTACAATTTGAGAGAAAAAAAAATCAGAAATTCCATTAATATTAATAAGCCATTATCCTTATTAAGTTCCAAGAGTAACATGGCAGGCTATAATGTGTGACATGTGAGTGCAAGTCCAATCACTCAAAAACATGAAAAAAATCACTAATTGATCCGTCATGTTATACCATGTTCCTCTTAAAACAAAATTAATATTCTTGAAATACAAATAAATAAATAAAATTAAAAAATTTAAACAAAAAAAAAAAAAAAAAACCCATAAACAGAATGACCATTTGGCCCCTGCGTCGAGTGATCTGGCAGTTGCCGAGCAAATATAATAATACTAATATAATAATATCATCAAGTTGGGAGGTGCAATCATCCAATCTCCACAAATTTCCATGTTTGTTTAGACTTCTATCACATGTAAACAAAGTATTTAAATAAATCCAATCTTTAGAAATCTATTTAAATCCAATTCCCAAACCTCAATTCTCAACTAAAAAAAAAAAAAAATGTTTTGGAAAACATCCCTCTTTCTCCTCTCCATTGTATTTCTTTCATCATGTTTTACGCAAAGAACCAGCGCAAAGAAGCAAATCGAAGCTCTTTCACGTCTATACAAAGAGAAGTTGAGTGATAATACAATCGACAAAAGGCATTTCGATGCAAGCCTTCATTCCCACAGAGTCAGAATTCACTCACAGAAAGGGATGAGAGAGAATGACCGGATTGATAAACTCCCCGGCCAGCCCCCCGTCCGGTTCAACCAGTACGGTGGTTATGTCACCGTGAACCGGACCGCCGGTCGAGCATTCTTCTATTACTTCGCCGAGGCTCAACGCTCCAATCACAAGTCATTGCCTCTTCTTCTCTGGCTCAATGGAGGTATCTATCACTTCCTTTCTTCTTCTTTTTTTATTTTCTATAATATTTTCTGATTGAATGAACAAAAATCGGCTTGAATTTCGGAGTTTGATTTTGGCTTGTTTCGCTACAAAAGTTTTTGACATGAAATGGAGTAGTTATTTCTTTACAAGATTCCAAATCGGTTTATTGTTCTTTTTGAAAAAGTTTTTGTTCCGTTTTTTCGATAATTTTTAATGATATTTTGCTAGTTATTTTATTACATAGGGAACCCCCATTGGTTGACCCTTATCCCTGGCCAGTTTTCACCAAAATGCCTTTTTTTTCTCCTAACTTTTTATGGCACATTTCCTTCTAGAAAAAAGAGCAACACGTTTGAAAATAATACTCCGTATTAATTTAACTTTTAACTATTTCATTGGCCCTTCTCAATTTTTCTTGATCTAGTAGCTGTCACACAATAATATATGCTTGGAATTATCCCACAGAATTGTCTCAATTTTGGTGCAATAATACATATACAGCCATTCAAATCCAGGATACTCTTTTTTTGACTAATTAATTAATTAATACTAAATTAATTAATTGATTCTTTATTTTTGAACAGGGCCTGGTTGCTCATCTCTTGCCTATGGAGCAATGCAAGAACTGGGGCCATTCCGTGTCTCCAGCGATGGGAAAACACTGTACAAGAATCCATTTTCATGGAATCATGGTATATAATAATTATACTCCAATCATAAAATATATAATTCTCATTTTATTTCTTAAAAAATTAATTAATTAACACCATAGTAAGTATTTTGTTGATTGTACATGAAGCTGCAAATTTGTTGTTTTTGGAGTCACCTGCCGGGGTTGGATTTTCGTACTCGAATACGACGTCGGATATGAAGAGCGGAGGAGATGCAAGGACAGCCATTGATAACTATGCATTCTTGGTGAATTGGTTGGAGAGATTTCCAGAGTATAAAGGCAGAGATTTTTACATTTCTGGGGAGAGTTATGCTGGACATTATGTGCCTCAGTTGGCACACACTATTCTCTATCATAACAAGAAAGCTGGCAAAACTATTATCAATCTCAAAGGAATTATTGTAAGTCTATTATTATTATTATTATTATTATTATTATTTGCTTAGATTTCACTTTTGGATGAACATGGGGAAATTATTTGATTTGGATTACAAGTATGATGTCATCATTATACTATCCACTTCATCCATCATGTTTAGGGCCAAATATCAATTATTCTTATGGACCCTAGTTTCTTACTATATTTCTATTTCTTTAAATTGACTTCAAATGATATTTAGGGTTAATTCTATTTTATGGTCTGGTCAGTGGCGTAGCTAAAAATTTATGAACCGAGGGGTTAAAATACAAGATTAAATTATAATTTAAAGTCATTTTTAAAGTACATGATTAACACTATTTATATACTAAAAAAAATATTTGATGATTATGCTGCTGATGTGGCGGTGTTATGTATGTTTTCAGTTTTAGCTAGGGTATATATTTACGTAAATTTTTTAATTAATAGTATGTGTCATTGTCACGTAGGTCGGGAACGCGGTGATCAACGACGAGACGGATACGAAAGGGATGTACGAGTACTTCGGAAGTCATGCTCTGGTATCGGATGAAATCACAAATCGAGTAATGAAATACTGCGATTTCTCCCCCAACGCCACCACTCAACCAGATGAATGCAACATAGCTGCTCAAGAAGTTGATAAGAACGTTAACTTCATCGATATATATAACATTTACGCTCCCCTTTGCTGGGATGCTAATCTCACAAAAATTCCCAGGAAGGCTTCGGTAAGAAATTACAGTAATTAATTTAATCTTTATACTTGACTGTTGCATCAAATCATTTTTATTATATATAGTTAAAATTAATTAATGTGAGATGTTTGAATGCAGGTGTGGCATATGGATCCGTGCAGTGATGCTTACGTGTCAGCATATATGAATAGGCCTGAGGTTCAAAAGGCACTTCATGCCAATGTTACGAAGATGCCCTACGATTGGACAGCTTGCAGGTTAATACTCCTTTCGGCTCATGATTACTGACCTATTTTTTTTCGGCAAGTATTTTCATGATTTTTTTTATGGGTTTTAAAATGATTTTTGTAAGTATTTTTTTTACAGGATAGTTAAGTACTAGTAGTATCCCGTAAAAGAAAAAATACATCAAAAAATTATTTTAAAACCCATCAACAAAAATTGTAAAAATACATGCCAAAAAAAAAGGTGTCGCATATTGTTATTTAACCCCTCCGTCTCATCAAATTCGTCATGTTTTATTTATCAAATTTGATTTAATAAGTACTATGGTTATTTATCAAAGTTCTTTTTTCATTTTTCATAAGTTTATAATTATGATCAAAATTTCAGCCCATTTTGTTGCTTCTTTTGAGACAAGCTAAAATAGGCCCATAAGAATGATTCCTTAACTTCATGTAAATCTAGTTTTAGCCTATATATAAAAAGGGCCCACAAATTAATGTAAATCTCTCTCTCTTTTTTGTTTTTTTACTTTCAATTTTTTAAAGCTTAAATAAATTTATGATAAAAAAGGTTCTGAGTTTATGTGAGGTTAGATTATGGTGAAACTAATATTGTTTGAACATGATAGTGATGTCATCAAAAAATGGGAAGATAGCGCAGCGACCGTTCTTCCTCTTCTTCAAGAATTCATGGCCAATGGCCTTCGAGTTTGGGTATTTAGGTAAGTTCTAGTACTATACTCTCTCTTGGATATCTCATTTCTTTTAGTTATATATATATATATGTATATATATATATGTATATATATATGATCCCAATAAATAAGTTTAATATATATATATATATATATATATATATATATATTTGGGTTAAAAGAAGCATATTTTATGTAATGCAGTGGGGACACAGATGGAAGGGTACCAGTTACTTCAACCAAGAAATCCATCAACGAGATGAAACTTCATATTCAAACTCAATGGCACCCTTGGTACCTTAGTGGAGAGGTATGTTTTTTTCACCTCTAAATTACTTTTTCTTTTCAATAAAATGACACACAATATAAATTTTATTAATCTACACCGGATTAAAAATATATATATATATTTTTTTTAAATTTACAAAAAAAAAGAAGAAAATACTAATTGTTTGTTGAATATATATACAGGTTGGTGGGTATACACAAGTGTATAAAGGGAACCTAACATTCGCCACAGTTAGAGGGGCTGGACATCAAGTACCTAGTTTCCAACCTGCTCGAGCCCTTTCTCTTATTATGCATTTTCTTGATGGGACTGACCTCCCTAATTCCTCAAGAAGTTAACTCTTTTTAATTTAATAATTATTCTTCCACTCATTATTAGTAATTATAAGTATTTTTTGCACAGGCTGAACCCAAATCAATATTAATTTCAGCAATAATTTTTCATATTTAAAAAAGTTTATTCTTAACTACAAGTTTTATCTTTGTTCTGTAAACAAATGGGAGAAATTCTTCCAATGAGAATTGAGGGAATTTGATTGTGTAATCACAACCTAGGGATGGATGGGCCACTTACCATAAACCCAAGTAAGCACTGAAGCCCATTGATTTTTAGGAATAAAACTGAAAAAATAATTGTTTTATTGCAACGTTATAAACATTGGAGGCCCATAGAAAATATAAAAAGAAAAAAGCATGTACGTTTCAAATCTCATGTGAAATTACTATTCATGTGTCCAATTTAATACTCCATGTTTTTAGAAGAGTGTATAAAGTTAAAGGAATGAGGGGTCCACTAGAGTTTAATGTTTTCTGATTGATTCAATTTTTTCTTTTTTATAAAAACAGGACTACTGAAATGGGACGACTAATGTAGTATACAAAACTAGTGAACTCGGACTAATGTAGTATACAAAACTAGTGAACTCGGCCCAATATAATATACAAGACTAGTGAACTAGGACGGAGGGAGCAGTACATAAATAAATTGCCCATTTATAATTATTTTCAACAAAATATGTTAACCCCACAAGGGCCCACAACACATAACTGGATTGGGCTGGCGCCCATTTTAATGGAGGCGGAGGATTCTTATTCTCTCATTCTTCTTCCATTGTTTTTTTTTCTTTTTCTTTTTTTATCTCCCATTATAGAGCGCAAAGTGTGGATTCGTTACCAAGCAGTTTCTGGAATTCATTGCCTTTTTTCTTTTCCTTCAACAAAAGTTGGAGGTTTGAAAAGGATAAAAAAGTTAAAAGATGCCTTTTTCTTTTCCTTCAACAAAAGTTAGAAGTTTGAAAAGGATAAAAAAAGTTAAAAGAAAAAGGAATACGTTGAAAATCGGCCAATTATTTTATGATCAAAGACACCTTCTTCTTTTCTTTTTTTTTAATTTTAATAATTGTCAAAAAAAAACAAACAAATTATCTGTTATATAATGATTGTTGATTATAATTTCATTACTAAAAATGAGACAACGAAGCGCAGCTCAGTTGGTGAGACGCTTCCCCTCCAACCAAGAGGTCGGGGGTTCGAGTCACTTCGGATGTGTATGTTGTGGTTCGAGTTACCTCGGGTGCATGTGTGGGTGTGTATTTTGTGTTTACCTGATAAAAAATAATAATAATAATAATAAGTTTAAAATCAGTCTTTTTAATTATATATTTTTAAATTATTAATATCATTGGTGCAATAAGAAATGTCATACTACAAATTTGAGACATTTTGATCATTTACAACTCCACTATTCTTTAAAAAAATATTCACCTTATATAGCATGATAACATTAACATATATATACGTCTCCTCCATTATTGCTAGCTTGAACCAATTCTCAACTCCAAACACAAAAATGGAACAAAAAACATCCTTAATTCTTCTATGCATATCTTTTCTTTTGTGGCATGTCAACGCTAAGACGCAAAGAGAAGTCATTTCCTCTATATTCAAATTTGGGAAGATGAAGAACACAATTGAGAGAAGCCATTTCAATAATTTGAATGAAGCACAAGTTTATCCAGAAGAAGAAGGGGCTAAAGAGAGGGATCGGATAAAGAGATTGCCCGGACAGCCTCGTGTCGAATTCGAGCAGTACGGTGGATACATCACCGTGGATCGGGCTGCCGGAAGAGCTTTCTACTACTACTTTGTTGAAGCCCACAACTCATCATTGCCTCTTCTTCTTTGGCTCAATGGAGGTGATGTTATATAGGCTTCTTGTTTTTCTACTTAAAAACTTAATTATGAATGATTAAGCAGGGGCGGACGAAGAAAAAAAAATAATTAATGTACGGTTTTTCTTGCTATTTCGTTTGGTAATGAGGGCTTTTACACCGTTATTCTCACGTACTAATAATAAATATTTTTTTAAGCATAAAAATGTCCGACCGTTCATTTGGTAGCAGGGCCAGGTTGTTCTTCTCTCGGCTATGGAGCGATGGAAGAACTGGGGCCCTTCCGCATTCACAGCGATGGCAAAACTCTCTACAACAACCCATTCTCATGGAATCATGGTCTATTTTCCCTCCAAATTAAAACTATATCTTTTTTTTTTTTTTTTTTTGTGAACCGAAAAAACGGAAGGTTTCGATCCTGGGAGCTGTGGGTTATGGGCCCACCACGCTTCCGCTGCGCCACTCTGATCAACTAATTGTTTATTATTTTGTTGGGTGTGAATGTTTATGGATGGCTCAGCTGCGAATGTGCTGTTTGTGGAGTCACCGGCGGGGGTGGGGTTCTCGTATTCGAACACGTCGGCCGATTTGGAGGCGAATGGAGACATAAGTACTGCCATTGATAATCATGCCTTCTTAGTGAACTGGTTGGAAAGATTTCCAGAGTACAAGGAAAGGGATTTCTACATTTCGGGAGAGAGTTATGGTGGCTTTTACCTACCCCATTTGGCACACACCATTCTCTATCACAACCGGAATTCCAACACCACCACAATCAATCTCAAAGGCGTCATTGTAAGTCCCTCCCTCCCCCCCCCTTTCAATTTCAATTTAATGATAAATTGTTGAAGTAGTGATGCAGAGAGAAAGTGATCAGAAGAGTGGATGTGGATGTTGATGTTGATGCAGATCGGAAATGGGTTGATAAACACGGAGACAGACGTAAGAGGGATGTACGAATTCTATGGAAGCCATGCTATAGTCTCTGATGAAATCACAGATCAAGTAATGAAATACTGCAATTTCTCGCCCGAAGCCACCTCCGTCGACGACGACGCAGATGAATATTGCAGACAAGCTTATACACAAGCCCTTGAATTAGTTGGGCTCATCGACGAATATAACATCTATGCTCCCAACTGCTCCAACGGTAGCCTCACACAGTATCCCAACAAGGCTTCGGTAAGTAACAATTTACTAAGGGTGTGTTTGATAGATATAATAAAGGCATATATATAGGATTAGTTATCCGGCCTTATATAGATGTTTGTAGATGGACTAACAGTCTTGTGTGCCCGAGATATAGCTGAAGTCCGGTACTATTTCCCTGTTCGCTTCTGATAATTAAACTGCCGCTTACCCTCAGATAATTTGCCTCTCTCAAACAGTAGTGATAGGATGTGGCCCAGAAGAAATAGAAGTGAAGCTCAATATCAAGCCCAAGAGAAATTAGGGTTAGGGTTATGTAGATCCTCTATAAATAGAGGAAATAAACCTTGTAAAGGGAGGACGGAAAGTATTCGAATAAAATTCATACTCTTGCTCCGTGGACGTAGATCTCACAAAAGATCGAACCACGTAATTTTCTGGTGTTCTTTTACATTCTCTCTACGCTATTTAATTTCCCCAAGAAAATCAAGATCCAACACTGGCGCCGTCTGTGGGAAACGATCAATTTGTGTTTCAGATTGAAAATTTTCTTTGGGGGAATCTAGGCGCAGAGAATGATTCAAAAACCAAAAAAAAAAAAGAGAGGAAAATTCCGTGCTTGAAGGCGCAGAGCAGAGAGGGAAAGGATTGGGCGACGGCGAAGGCGAAGAACAAATTCACAGCCACGGTGATGCTCTGCCCCGCCGATCGGATCTCGAGAGGGAAGATCTCGCTCGGCATCATCCATCCCAGTTGTCCCCCACGACCACCCCAACGCCGCCACGAACAGGCAAATCGCCGCCACGATTATCTGTTCGTTTTAATGGAGGAAAAAGGCAATGAGCAAAACCCGCCGCCACAATCTGTCGACCGCACCCGCAGCAGCACCTCTCCCACGAGGAAGGCACCGCCGCCACTCCATCGCAGCCCCCGCAGCCCCCACGAAGAGCAGCCGAGCTACCAACGCCAAGCTGCGCCTCCTCACCAGCACGGTGACGAGCTGCACCAGCAGCAGCTACCGAAAGAGGCCACCTCGGCGTCCACGTCGAAGCATGAGCAGGTCGGCTGCACCACCTCCGTCGGGCCCCTTACCGAGCTGTGCCTCCGCCACGAAGGCGACGACGCCGTACCTGCACCAGCAACGGGCCGAGCCGCAGCTGCAGCACCTCCGAGCTCCTCTGTCTAGCTGCATCATGCCGATGTCATCGCCGCAGCACTGCCGAGCATCGAGCCAACATCGCAGCAGCACCGCCGAGCTCCCCGACGAGCTGCGAGCCGACGTCCCCGAAGCACCACCGAGCTCCTCCGTCGAGCTCCCCCGACGAGCTGCGAGCCGACGTCCCTGCAGCACCACCGAACTCCTCCGTCGAGCTCTCCCGACGTCGCCGCAGCACCTCCAAGCTGCACCCGATGAGCTGCAGCACTTCCCCGAGCTGCCGACGTCGCACCTGCAGTAGCAGCAGGCCGAGCTGCAGCAGCGCCATGCCGATGTCGTTGCGGCACCTTCGAGCGTGCCCCGACGTCGAGCTCGTCCCTGCCGACTCCAACGAGGAGCAGCCGAGCTGCAGCTCTCCGCCAAGCTACCATCGCGACGAGCTGCCGATGCCGCACTTCCAAGCCGAGCTGCCGACGTCGCACCTACAGCAGCAGCAGGCCGAGCTACTGCAGCGCCATGCCGACGTCGCCGCAGCACCTCCGAGCATGCCCCGACGTCGAGCTCGTCCCTGCCGACTCCATCGAATAAGTGCTGAGCTGAACTCGACGAGCTGCAGCCAAGCGCCCCCGAGCCGAGGACGAGCTGCACTCTAAGGCCGATGACAAGTTGCAGCCAAGGTGAAGCACCTCCGAACAGAGCTCTTCGAACCGAGCTGTCACGATGAAGGGCAGCCAAGCTGTCACGATGAAGGGCAGCCGAGCTGCACCGATGCCGAGCTCATGCTTCGGTCGACTCCTTCAAATAAGTGCCGAGCTGCACTCGACGAGCTGCAGCCAAGGTAAATTCTTAACTCTAATTTCTTTTATTAATTCTTTTATATATATTTATATATATTTATTTATATATATATATATATATATTAACTAAAGCCAATCCTCGTTTCGTACGAGGAAGTGCTCTCAAAAGCCAATCCTCATTTCATACGAGGAAGTGCTCTTAAAAGCCAATCCTTGTCTCACGACGAGGAAGAGCTACCTAAAATTTAAATGCGCGTAGGGAGACCACTCCTATCGATAAATTCGACAAACAATATAACACCCTAATCTAAATGGAGTGTTATCAATAAATATTTTCATGGAAAATTATGAAAAAATTTAAAATAAATATTTTAGTACTAAATTGAATAATGAGAGTTGTGAGAAAAACTGAACAAACTATGAAACATGTTTTTAATTCAAAATAATCAATCCACAAGCTCCATATGCTTAAACCAAAATTAGTCAAGTAGAATTTCTTAAACACCAAGTCTTAATGCTCGAAGTAAACATTTTATTTAATGCGGAAATAAAGTTCATGATAAAATATTTGGACTGGTCATTCGATCTCCACACGCTTCCAAGCTCAAATACCTGAAATGTTAAATTTGGGGATAAGTATACGAAAATACTTAGTGTGGGAAAAATTATGCAGAGATTGCCCAATTTAATAAAATAGACACACGTATGAATATTAAAGTCACCAAATATAGTGAGAGCAAAGTCAATAGGACAACTTTAATTCAACGGTCCTGCTCAACACTTAATGTCAAATAAACAGTGAGAGCAAAGTCAATAGGACAACTTTAATTCAACGGTCCTGCTCAACACTTAAGGTCAAATAAACACACGACAAGTCACATAATATTAAAGGGGACACAATCAAATCAATGTGCATAAATTAAATAAATCCCACACCTTAATCTTGAGCTTTAGAAATGAAACGAGCAACTTAAAATATAAGTTTAACGTCTTAGTCGCACCACGCCTAAAAATTTATAAATTTATAATTATAAACATAATTATGAGGAATAGTTAAAACTAGAAATGAATGTTCTGAACATGAAAAATAAACTAATTTATATGCACATGCAGATATATGTATACACGTATATGTAATTCTAACTATACAGAAATTTTGAAAAGAAAAATATTTGATTAATCTCTTTGAAAACTACAACCGAGATATGATGCCTGTAATTAAATAAATAAAACTAATTAAAATCCAGAAAGAGAAAAAAAAATAAAAAAATAAAAAAAAATACTGAAACATATCTTCCAACTAAAGCTTGCGTAAACCATTTCTTTAACTTCCAAAAATAATAATAATTGTGAATACTTAAAAACCGAGCAATAATAATAATAATAATAATAATAATAAAAAATAATAATAATAATAATAATAATAATCTCGCTTTTGAAATATTTAAATTCTCTAATCTGTATATATATATATATATATATATACGCATATGTATAATACTACAGATTGTTTTCTATCTTAAATCCCTCAATTAGAATTACAAAATAAAGAAATAAATAGCACTCCAACAGTTGAAAAGGTTAATCAAATTTGATTTGTCTTCTATTAGATAAATACGAAAATGAAAAGGGAATGCAATGCATACATAAATTTTAATGATGAAACACACACTGACACATGCATATGCATATTTATTAACTTGTATATGTAATATTCAAAATAAAAGAAGACGTGCATAAATTTTCCAAACAAAGTAAATCAGTAAAATAATTATAAAATAACAATTACCTCGAAGTGGAAAACAAAAAAAAATCTTTGAAACACTCTTCAACTAGATCCTAATCAAGAACATAAAATTAAGTTCGTAATTAAAGAATTGAAAACTCATATGTTTTGATTTGAAAAGCAGAATAAAATTAAAAGATTTAGAAGTTGACCTTAACACCAAGGCTGAAGTTTCTCTCCCGGAAATGGTTTTCGGAAACTGACTTTATAAACATAAACTATAGAGATAGCTAGGTTCAAAGTATTTTAGGAATAGATTTATTGCAGAATTTAGAAAACGTTTAGAAAATAAATAATCAACTGAAATTAGGGAATGATTTTATGATATCTTCCATAGTAAAATATTTGACTAAAATCTTTGTTATCTTTTTAAAACACAATTATACGAAATCACTCAAATTCCCAGCATATATTTAGGGATTTCAAAACTACACTATTTTATTTTAGTTAAAGGAATATAAATAATGCATAAAAGAAAATAATTGACGGAAACTCTATTTTTCTATAACACTATTGATGCATACATGCATAAAATGTTGGTGTAAAATAAATAAATTAAAATAATTAATACATATCCAAACATACATGGAGAAAAATCCGATTAGATATTTATATGTGCATAAATTTTTCACCACATTGTAGTACTAATAAAACATATAGCTAGGGCACGACTTTGACTATAATATAACTCGAGCACTGATATATATATATATAATAAAACATTTAAATAATTTAAATAGATTTTAAATTATTTTAAATAATAAAATTTAAAGATAAAAATAAAAATAAAAATAAAAAAATAAAAAAAAACGGGTTGTTACAACCCTACCCACTAAAAGAAAATTTCGTCCTCGAAATTGTACTTACTTGGTTCTAGGTTTGGGTAACGAGCTAAGATCTCTCCTTCGTCTTCCCAAGTCGCCTCATCAGGCCCATGTCTAGTCCATTGAACTTTAATGAGTGGTATTTCACGCCCCCTAAGAACGTGAACTTTTCGATCCAGTATGACACTTGGAGCTTCCTCATAAGTTAAATCCTTGTTAATTTGAAGATCATCATGACGCACCACATGGCTGGAATCGTGTAGATACTTGCGTAGCATCGACACATGGAATACATCATGCACACTTGACAACTCCGGAGTCAATGCTAGTCGATAAGCCACATCTCCTATGCGTTCCAAAATTTCAAAAGGTCCAATGAATCGAGGCCTCAGCTTCCCTTTCTTTCCAAATCTTAGTACCCCTTTCATCGGTGCTACCTTAAGAAATACTTTATCACCAACCTCGAAGTGCAACTCCTTCCTCCTTCGGTCTGCATAAGTTTTTTGTCGATCTTGAGCTACCTTGATTCTTTCCCTTATCTTTTCAATGACCCCAACAGTTTCCTCAACGATTTCTGGACCCAACAATTTCCTTTCACCAACCTCATCCCAATACAAAGGCGATCTACACTTTCTTCCATATAACGCTTCATAAGGTGCCATTCCGAGCGTCGTTTGAAAGCTATTGTTATACGCAAACTCAACTAAAGGTAAGTGCGTCTCCCAATTGCCTCCAATATCAACTACACAAGTCCGTAGCATGTCTTCCAAAATCTGGATAGTTCTCTCGGATTGTCCATCTGTCTGGGGATGATAAGCAGTTGAAAATTTTAGCTTGGTTCCCATAGCCACATGTAGACTCTTCCAAAACATTGAAGTAAACCTAGGATCTCGATCTGATACAATTGACACGGGCACTCCATGTAATCTAACAATCTCTTGAACATACAACCGTGCAAACTGATCCATTGAGTAAGTCATTTTCACTGGGAGAAAGTGTGATGACTTAGTGAGTCGATCGACGATAACCCAAATAGCATCATGACCACGAACAGTCCTAGGAAGCCTAACCACGAAGTCCATTGTGATATGCTCCCACTTCCACTCTGGAATATCCAATGGATTTAACAATCCCGACGGTCGTTGATGTTCAGCTTTCACTTGCTGACATGTCATGCACCTAGCAACATACTCTGCTATTGTTCTCTTCATTCCCCTCCACCAAAATGTCTTACGTAGATCTTGATACATCTTGTTACCCCCTGGATGAGCAGTATACAGGGTGCAATGTGCTTCACCTAGTATTTCTCGTATCAAGTCTTTATCTTTAGGTACACATATTCTTCCATCGAACAAGAGTGTCCCATCATTTGCTAGGGTAAAATTCCCTTGATCGCCATTCGTTCCATGACTCTTCATCTTTTGCAAGAAATTATTAGACTTCTGAGCTTTTCTAATTCGATCTCGAAGAGTAGGTTGAAGGATCAACGAGCAGAGGATAGCCTGTTTGGCATTTGGAGTTATCACTTCCAGACTCAATTTCTCAAATTCTCTAATCAAGACATCTTGTTGAGTCACCATGACGGTGAGCTTTCCTTCACTCTTTCTACTAAGAGCGTCGGCTACTACGTTAGCTTTTCCGGGGTGGTAAAGTATGGTGCAATCGTAGTCCTTCACTAACTCCAACCATCTTCTTTGCCGCATATTAAGCTCCTTCTGGGTGAAGAAATACTTCAAACTTTTGTGGTCTGTAAAGATCTCGCACTTACTCCCATATAAGTAGTGCCTCCATATCTTGAGTGCATGAACCACTGCTGCCAACTCCAAATCATGTGTTGGATAGTTATGTTCGTGCGTCTTTAATTGCCTAGAAGCATAAGCAATCACATTTCCTTTCTGCATTAGAACACATCCCAAACCTTGCTTAGAAGCATCGGTGTAAATGACAAAATTATCCGAACCGTCAGGAATGGTCAGTACAGGTGCCGACGTTAGCCTCTGCTTCAGCTCTTGAAAGCTGTGCTCACATTTTTCAGTCCATTTAAATGCCTCCCCTTTCCTCGTCAGCTGAGTCATTGGTCCAGCTATCTTTGAAAACCCTTCAATAAATCTTCGATAGTAACCTGCCAGTCCAAGAAAACTTCTCACTTCACTCGCGCTACTAGGTGTTTTCCAATTACTCACAGCTTCCACTTTAGTCGGATCTACTTCAATTCCTTGAGCAGTCACCACATGACCAAGAAAAACCACGCGATCAATCCAAAATTCACACTTCTTGAACTTTGCAAATAATTTCTCTTTCCTCAAAGTTTCCAAGACAATCTTGAGATGGTTACCATGTTGCTCTTCATCCTTTGAATAAACCAATATATCATCAATAAAAACTATCACAAATTTATCTAAATAAGGATGGAAGACTCGATTCATCAAGTCCATAAACACGGCTGGGGCATTGGTCAAACCGAACGGCATTACTATAAACTCATAGTGACCATATCTTGTTCGGAAAGCCGTCTTTGGTACATCACTTTCTCGTATCTTCAATTGATGATAACCTGACCTCAAGTCAATCTTTGAGAAAACTCATGCTCCTTTCAATTGATCGAAAAGGTCCTCTATCCTAGGCAAGGGATATTTATTTTTAATTGTGAGTTGGTTCAGCTCTCGATAGTCTATGCACATCCGCATTGACCCATCTTTCTTCTTTACAAATAAGACCGGTGCTCCCCAAGGTGACACACTCGGTCGAATATATCCTTGATCCAGCAGTTCTTGTATTTGCACCTTCATTTCTTGTAATTCTTTTGGTGCCATTCGATATGGAGCTTTCGATACAGGAGCTGCACCAGGTATCAAATCAATTGTGAATTCTACTTGTCGACTTGGAGGCAAGCCTGGCAACTCTTCGGGAAACACATCTGGATACTCGCACACAATTGGTACCCTATCAATTTTAGATCCTTCATCTTCTTCTACTCCGACCATGTTGACAAGATAACCTTGGCATTGCTCTTTCTTCAGCATCTTCATAGCTTTCATGGCAGATATTACAATAGGGAGCCGTCCCACCCTTGCTCCATAGAACGTGAACCTTTCTCCATTTGGCACCTCGAATGTTACTTCTCTTTCTCTACACTTGATCACTGCGTAGTGTTGACTCAACCAGTCCATCCCAAGTATGATGTCAAAATCATGCATCTCTATACAGTACAAATCAGCTCCTAATTCTCTACCGCCAAAATTCAACTTAAGGTTTCGAACAACTCTGTCAGTGCTTATGTTATCTCATGAAGGAATACTTATGTTCAGGGCTAAGTTCTCTACCACAGAATCAATCTTCTTTAGGTGACATAACTTAGTCGATATAAATGAGTGCGATGCTCCAGAATCAAACAAAACCACTACAGGTAATCCAAGTATAGTTAACATACCCGTCATAGTGTCACTATCTTTGGCGGCATCTTCTTGTGTCAGAGCGAAAAAACGAGCATTTCCCTTCTTCTCAGGTGCTCCATTTCCTTTGTTGTTTGGTCCCTTGTCTCCTCTCTTTGGGCAACTGTAGAAGGTATGCCCTTTCTCACGACAGTAGAAGCAAGCTCCCATTCCAAACAAACATTCTCCATTGTGTCGCTTCTCACATTTGGGGCAAAGAGGCTTTATTCCTGAAGTTCCAGAACCATCAACGTTTCCAAATCTTCCTCTCTTGTTTTGGAAGTTCTCCTTATCTTGATCTCTATTATCCACTGTCCTCTTTGATGGATTGCTTGTTGGTTTTGGTGGAGCTTCGATGCCCAAAGCCAATTCCACCTCTTCAGCACGTTTGACTAACTCCCCAAAATCGCCTATCACATGAGCTGCTAGTATCCCCTTTATGTCAGTTCTCAAACCCTTCCTGAACCTTGAAATCATCCTCTCTTCAGTGTCCACCAAGTGTGGTGCATATCCAGACAAACGATGGAACTTCCTTTCATACTCTTCTATGGTTGACTTCCCTTGGGTGAGTGCATAGAATTCTGTCTCCTTCCTCTCGAGAAATGCACTAGAACAGTACTTATCCATGACAACCTTCCGAAATGTCTTCCATGTCAATAAGGGGATATCATCTTCGCTCAGAGTGCGGTAAAAGCTCTTCCACCAACGACTAGCATCTTCAGTAAATTGAAAAATGGCACAGGAAACCTTTTGCTTGTCACTACAATCAATATGAGTGAACAAATTGTCCAACTCTTCCAACCATTCTTCTGCCACCTCGGGTCCTTCTCTTCCATTGAATCGTGGAGGATTGTAGCGGCGAAATTGTTCCACCACTTCGCTTGTGGCTTTCACCCTAGTAGTAGAATTGGTATTTGGTGGTTGTCGTCCCTCCAAGTGAGATTCAGTTTGCTCCCTCACAAATCCTCGTATTGCATTCAGAAACTCGCCCATCAGATTCCCTCCATTATTTGTTTCGTTGCCATTTCGATTCGTCTCGAAATTTTCGGCGTTATGGGATCGAGTACGCGTCATGCTTCTACATAAAAAAAAAAAAAAAAAAAAAAAAAAAAAAAAAACTAATGATTACTAACTTAGTCAAATCTTAAGGAAACACATGGTTTTGATGAAAGACGAGTGATGGATAACATTACTAATTAACTAATAAGCGAAACCTAACCTCATAAATAAAAACAAAAATAATAAATTAAAAATAAATTCAATATCCATAAAACATAACAAAAAATTAACATCAAATCCAAACCCAAAACGAAAAACTGAATAATAAATAAGTCTCATGCTCCACTAAAACTTTATTCATGAAGATAAAAATCCTCTCTTCAGCCAAGCCTAAAGTGATTTTCCTAAGGATCCATCTCAGGGTCTTCTTCCTCTTCCTCATCACCTTCCCTTTCCATATTTTGCGATTCGTCTTCAACCTCTTCCTCAATTACGTGAACGCCATGATTGAGGTCTCCAAATCCTTGGATTACACGTTTGATAAACGGTTCAAGTTCGAGCCGCTTCAGCCTAGAGAAAGGGTACTTTTGGGACATTTCCTCATAATATGATTCCACCATGCCTCGAGCATTCCACGGGAAAGCCGCCACCACCTTAGCGCATGCCTCAGTTTGTCCCCATGTGCAACGAGGACAGTCAAACTCCAACCACAATTCCCACATCAACTCCAAATTGTCCGTTAAGCTCCTTTCGGTCTTCCACTCGTAATTCCAAAATGGGTTGTCAAGTGAATCCGTGTGAAATTCGTTAGCTGCCATCGCCTTACAGAACATAGAAAGGAAGGAGATAAGAGGGCTTCTATGTTTAACTAAATCCGGAGTCTAAATCTAAGCAAAACTATTTCTTCCCCTAATATACAAAATGTAAGGATTATATGACTCAACAAAAACTCAAAAAAAAAATATATATATCTTTACCTCAGAATTAGAAGGCGTGGTGATCGAATGACTCATGCATATGACTTCTAATTTTCATGCTAAAATTATTTTGAGACAAGTCTACAGAAACGTAGACCTGCTCTGATACCATGCTATAACACCCTAATCTAAATGGAGTGTTATCAATAAATATTTTCATGGAAAATTATGAAAAAATTTAAAATAAATATTTTAGTACTAAATTGAATAATGAGAGTTGTGAGAAAAACTGAACAAACTATGAAACATGTTTTTAATTCAAAATAATCAATCCACAAGCTCCATATGCTTAAACCAAAATTAGTCAAGTAGAATTTCTTAAACACCAAGTCTTAATGCTCGAAGTAAACATTTTATTTAATGCGGAAATAAAGTTCATGATAAAATATTTGGACTGGTCATTCGATCTCCACACGCTTCCAAGCTCAAATACCTGAAATGTTAAATTTGGGGATAAGTATACGAAAATACTTAGTGTGGGAAAAATTATGCAGAGATTGCCCAATTTAATAAAATAGACACACGTATGAATATTAAAGTCACCAAATATAGTGAGAGCAAAGTCAATAGGACAACTTTAATTCAACGGTCCTGCTCAACACTTAATGTCAAATAAACAGTGAGAGCAAAGTCAATAGGACAACTTTAATTCAACGGTCCTGCTCAACACTTAAGGTCAAATAAACACACGACAAGTCACATAATATTAAAGGGGACACAATCAAATCAATGTGCATAAATTAAATAAATCCCACACCTTAATCTTGAGCTTTAGAAATGAAACGAGCAACTTAAAATATAAGTTTAACGTCTTAGTCGCACCACGCCTAAAAATTTATAAATTTATAATTATAAACATAATTATGAGGAATAGTTAAAACTAGAAATGAATGTTCTGAACATGAAAAATAAACTAATTTATATGCACATGCAGATATATGTATACACGTATATGTAATTCTAACTATACAGAAATTTTGAAAAGAAAAATATTTGATTAATCTCTTTGAAAACTACAACCGAGATATGATGCCTGTAATTAAATAAATAAAACTAATTAAAATCCAGAAAGAGAAAAAAAAAATAAAAAAAATAAAAAAAAATACTGAAACATATCTTCCAACTAAAGCTTGCGTAAACCATTTCTTTAACTTCCAAAAATAATAATAATTGTGAATACTTAAAAACCGAGCAATAATAATAATAATAATAATAATAATAAAAAATAATAATAATAATAATCTCGCTTTTGAAATATTTAAATTCTCTAATCTGTATATATATATATATATATATATACGCATATGTATAATACTACAGATTGTTTTCTATCTTAAATCCCTCAATTAGAATTACAAAATAAAGAAATAAATAGCACTCCAACAGTTGAAAAGGTTAATCAAATTTGATTTGTCTTCTATTAGATAAATACGAAAATGAAAAGGGAATGCAATGCATACATAAATTTTAATGATGAAACACACACTGACACATGCATATGCATATTTATTAACTTGTATATGTAATATTCAAAATAAAAGAAGACGTGCATAAATTTTCCAAACAAAGTAAATCAGTAAAATAATTATAAAATAACAATTACCTCGAAGTGGAAAACAAAAAAAAATCTTTGAAACACTCTTCAACTAGATCCTAATCAAGAACATAAAATTAAGTTCGTAATTAAAGAATTGAAAACTCATATGTTTTGATTTGAAAAGCAGAATAAAATTAAAAGATTTAGAAGTTGACCTTAACACCAAGGCTGAAGTTTCTCTCCCGGAAATGGTTTTCGGAAACTGACTTTATAAACATAAACTATAGAGATAGCTAGGTTCAAAGTATTTTAGGAATAGATTTATTGCAGAATTTAGAAAACGTTTAGAAAATAAATAATCAACTGAAATTAGGGAATGATTTTATGATATCTTCCATAGTAAAATATTTGACTAAAATCTTTGTTATCTTTTTAAAACACAATTATACGAAATCACTCAAATTCCCAGCATATATTTAGGGATTTCAAAACTACACTATTTTATTTTAGTTAAAGGAATATAAATAATGCATAAAAGAAAATAATTGACGGAAACTCTATTTTTCTATAACACTATTGATGCATACATGCATAAAATGTTGGTGTAAAATAAATAAATTAAAATAATTAATACATATCCAAACATACATGGAGAAAAATCCGATTAGATATTTATATGTGCATAAATTTTTCACCACATTGTAGTACTAATAAAACATATAGCTAGGGCACGACTTTGACTATAATATAACTCGAGCACTGATATATATATATATAATAAAACATTTAAATAATTTAAATAGATTTTAAATTATTTTAAATAATAAAATTTAAAGATAAAAATAAAAATAAAAATAAAAAAATAAAAAAAAACGGGCTGTTACAAACAAGGAACTCGAAAGCTGAAACCTCGTCTTTGGATGAGGTGGCCAATCAAAAGCCGAAACCTCCTCTTTAGATGAGGTGGCTAATCGAAAGCCGAAACCTCCTCTTTAGATGAGGTGGCTAATCGAAAGCCGAAACCTCATCTTTAGATGAGGTGGCCAATCGAAAGCCGAAACCTCCTCTTTAGATGTGGTGGCTAATCGAAAGCCGAAACCTCATCTTTAGATGAGGTGGCTAATCGAAAGCCGAGACCTCGTCTTTTAGATGAGGTGGCTATTTGAAAGCCGAAACCTCGTCTTTAGATGAAGTGGCTACTCGAAAAGCCAAAACTTTATCTTTAGACGACGTGGCTACTTGAAAGCCTAAACTTTGTCTTTTGACGAAGTGGCTACTCGAAAGCCAAAACTTCGTCTCTAGACGAGGTGGCTACTCGAAAGCCAAAACTTCATCTTTAGACGAATTGGCTACTCGAAAGTCAAAACTTCGTCTTTAGATGAGGTGGCTACTCGAAAGCCAAAACTTCTTCTTTAGACGAAGTGGCTACGAAAGCCGAAACTTCATCTTTAGATGAGGTGGCTACTCGAAAGCTAAAACTTCTTCTTTAGATGAAGTGGCTAATCGAAAACCAAAACTCCGTCTTACGACGGAGTAGAGCTATTCAAAAGCCTAAACTCGTCTAAGACGAGTATAAGCTAGCATTTCGACTTTGTAGAAATCCTAATTTCGACGGGGCAATGCAATTTTATTACGACATCATCCTAGCGAGGCGGTACGCTTTTCGACTTCGTCGAAATTCCAATTTTGACGGGGCAATGCAATTCAAGCTCGACCTCAAATCACACCCTCACTTCTATGTCTTTTTGGGGAGGGATGTGATAGGATGTGGTCCAGAAGAAATAGAAGTGAAGCCCAATATCAAGCCCAAGAGAAATTAGGGTTATGGTTATGTAGATTCTCTATAAATAGAGGAAATAAACCTTGTAAAGGGAGGACGGAAAGTATTCGAATAAAATTCATACTCTTGCTCCGTGGACGTAGATCTCACAAAAGATCGAACCACGTAATTTTCTGGTGTTCTTTTACATTCTCTCTACGCTATTTAATTTCCCCAAAAAAATCAAGATCCAACAAGTAGCACATATTATTTCAAGAAGGTTCCGATTTGCCCTTCTTAAATTTCAATGCAAAATCAGAATTTAATCTTGAATTTTATCATGGTACCAAACACTTATTTAACTTATTTTACTTTTTAATCTTACATATCAAACACTAATATAGATAACTTATCTCACTTTTTATTCATACTAATAATCTCATGTTTACTAATCCTATCATATCCTAACTTCCTAACTAAACACATCCTAAGGGTCGAAAATAATGATGTCAAATCATAAAAATAACATACAAAAATGGAAAATGTGCTTACTTAGCAAAAACGAGTGACTATACCCAAAAGTTATTATATTAAAAGAATATTTTGAGCTCTACCTAAAAAGTTGTGAATGTAGCGCTATCACATAAGCTATGAGCATATACAGTAGTGGGCATTGGAGTGGTGCTAAACATCAAAAGATAAAATAGTCTCGTACTCAAATTAAAGATCAAAAGTGTATATTTACACAATAAATTAAGTGTTTTACCTACATACTTGGTGCACTGCACTTAAGTGTTCGATAGAATTTACTTGTTGCAGGTGGTGCATGCTGATCCTTGTAGAGATAATTATGTGGAAGCATATTTGAATAGGCATGAAGTTCAGAGGGCCATCCATGCCAATCTCACCAACATCCCTTATCCCTGGCGACATTGCAGGTTCTAATTCTTCTCATTTCGTTATTAATTCACTAACTAAATTAACTTCACTTCTCAAATCCGATCATTACTTCTCGTCAAGATTCAAGGTCAATTTATGATTTGTATTCTCTACCTCCTATTTCTATTTCTCACATAAAGAAGATTATGTTCAATCATAATATTCCATTATTTATCTAATGTTTGTCTCGTCGATTTCTTATTTTCATGGTGCATTTGATTATGTTCAATCTAATATTCCATTTGATTCATGGTGCATTTGTCTCATCTAATGTTTAATAATATACTCTCACTGCCCCGCCAAAATAATCTTGTTGCTTTATTTTATACCTCGCATATATTTAATAAATTAAACAAGGTCATTTCGGTAGGACGGAAAGAGTAAAATATATACTCCCTAAATTAAACAAAACAATTTCGGTAGGACAGAATGAATATAATATAATACTCCCGCTATCTCATTGATAAAGGTCTACTTAACCACCTTTTTGTGAGACAAAAATATGGTCAACTAGCCCTTTATCAATGATGGAGGGAGTAGTAATATTGACGATATAGCCATTTTTTTTAATATATACTCCTTCCGTCTCGCTATCTTTGACACTTTTTTTTTTTTGGGCCGTCTCACTATGTTTGACACCTTTCCTTTTTGAGAAATAATTAACACTCCCTTATTACACTTAACTTTCTATAATTAAATCTCACTATCCACTCACTTTTCACTTTTCAGCACATATCCTAATATAATTTAAATTTTAAAACTTTAAATTGTCATAACTTGATCGTTTGTTCTCGGATTTTTATAATTTTTATACTAAATTAAAGGTCTCGATACGATCTTTCATTTAAGATCAAACATGAATATATTTTTATGCATCTATGATGCTCTTGTTTTAAAATATGTAAAAATACATAAACAACACCATATCCCTACACACATTACACTTTACACACTAATCACTTCCGTCTTAATTCCAGTGCCGAAAAGAAAAGTGTCAAACATAACGAGACGGAGGGAGTATAATTTTTTTTCTATAGACTGCTTATTTATACCAAAATATAACTTGACTCGAGTAACATTTCCTTTTCTTTTCTTTTCTTTTCTTTTTTTCTTTTTAATTTTCGACATGTATTATCAGTTCTATATATATGAGTTGGGAATATATTTCTCCCACTGTACTCCCCCTCCTCAAAGAGCTTATGGCCCAAGGGCTCAGACTCTGGTTGTACAGGTAATCAAACACTTACTCGTGATTTATTAATTAGTTGCTAAAGTTTATTGTTTATAAATAGGCAAACTACTCTTTAATTGTAAAATCATTAAATTTTCAGAGTTGCATTTTAATTTAAATAAAATATCGATTAAATGTTCAAACTGTCAAAATATTTTTATAATTGCATTACAAATTGATTTTTCGATGATGGAAATCTAGAACTAGATATTTTTAAATAAATAAGTCAAATATATTTCGTTACAATCAAGTAAATAATTCCAGTAATACTAGAAATGAACACACAACCATATTTTACATAGAATCATTATTCTAAATTAGTGAACGCTTTTTGGTATATGGAATGCAGTGGGGATGTAGATGCAAATGTACCGGTTACCTCAACTAAAAATTCAATCAAGGAATTGAAACTTCCCATCAAGACTCCTTGGCGCGCTTGGTACCTTGGTGATGAGGTAACAATACAAGTGCATCTAATTGTTATGTACTCTCTCCGTTCACTTTTGTTTGGGCTCGTGTCTTTTTAATATAAAAGTTGATATGTGTCGTTATAAGTGAAGAATGAGACCCGCTTTGTAAGTAAAAAATGAGTGATTTTATAAGAAAATGCTATTGACATTATCATCATTTAGGATGAAATTAATTTTCTTCTGATGCAAAATAGTAACTTGCAATATAATGTAGGTCGGTGGATATACACAAGTTTACAAAGGAGACCTAACATTTGCAACAGTAAGAGGGGCAGGACATGAAGTGCCTAGTTACCAACCTGCTCGAGCCCTTTCCATCATCAAGTCTTTTATTGCTGGGGCGGAACTCCCTAATTCCCATTAATTATTCAAAATTTTCTTACTTTTTGATAATGCTAGGAATAATTTTTGTTTTTGTGCCAAATCCAAGAACCCTTTTTCTCATTTGACTTGATCGATTGTGGATGTAAAATGCTTGTAGTCGATTACAAATGGATGGATTTAGTCGATTGACGACTATCAGACTTGTAAAAATAAATGATAAAAGAAAAACTCCATTCGAGCTAAGAAGAAGAAAAGCAGACCTGGTTTTTCTAATTTTTTTTTTCCGTACAAATCATGAAGGAATTGTCCCTATTAATAGTCAAAGGATAACCTAAAAGCTGATGTGGAAGAAACATAATAACTAAACATAAAATAAATGCGACTTCTAACTAAAATAAAAACACACTAAGTTTTCCTTCTTCCTTTCTTGCATGCATGCGAGCTCACATCAGTTTTACACTCCCCCTCAAGATGGGAATGCAAACTTTGGAGACCCATCTTGAACACAAGGCGAGAGAAAACTGTCGGTGGAAGTGCTTTGGTAAGTATATCAGCTATCTGCAGCTCACTTTGGACATGGAGTGGTTTAATGAGGCCATCAACATACCGATCTCTTATAGTGTGGCAATCAATTTCGATATGCTTCGTGCGCTCATGAAAGGCAGGGTTAGATGTAATGTAAATAGCTGCCTTGTTGTCACAGAATAAAGGCACTGCTTTGCTCCTCACTATCCCAAAATCTCGAAGTAACATATTTATCCATACCACTTCACAAGTAGCTAAGGCCATGGACCTGTATTCTGCTTCTGCGGACGATCTGGAGACCGTTTTCTGCTTCTTGGATCTCCACGAAATGATTGAGCTTCCCAAGAATAAGCAATGTCCAGTTATTGATCGACGTGTATCCGAACAAGTCGCCCAGTCTGCATCTGCAAAAATACTTGGCTCTAAGGTGGATGAAGATGAGTAAAATAAACCAAGTCCTGCACTTCCTTTAAGATAACGCAGCAATCTGTGCGTTGCAGCAAGGTGATGGGAGCAAGGCTTAGATAGGAATTGGCTGAGCTTGTTTACAGCAAAACTAATGTCTGGCCTTGTGTAACACAAATACAATAGTCTGCCTATTAGTCTTCTGTAAATGGAAGCATCAGATAATAAGTCCTTATCACAGTTCTTCAAATGGTTGGTAGGATCCATAGGTGTTGTGTGAGGTTTGCAACCAGTCATTCCAGTATCATGTAGCAGGTCTAAGATATACTTACGTTGACACACTGAGATACCTTTATCTGTTTTGGTGATTTCAAGTCCAAGGAAGTAGTTAGGCTGACCAAGATCCTTGAATTTGAAATGCTTTCCAAGATGATGCTTGAAATCTTCCACTGCTTGAGGATCACTGCATGCTATTAATATATCATCAACATAAATGATGATGCCAAGATACACTCCATTTTCATGTCTAAAGAAGTATGAGTGATCTGCTGTAGATTTCTTTAAGCCAAACTGGATTAAAACAGAAGAAAATTTAAGGAACCATTGCCTAGATGCCTGTTTTAATCCATATAGAGACTTGTTCAACTTACATACCATTCCAGAATGCTCCCCCTCAGTGGCAAAACCAGGTGGAAGGTCCATGTAAATGTCTTCAGAAAGATCTCCATATAAAAATGCATTATTAATATCAAGGTGGGAAAGGGAATAACCTTTAACTGAGGCTATAGCAAGCATGAGCTTAACGGACACCAATTTTGCCACTGGAGAGAATGTATCTAGATAATCAACTCCAGCTTGTTGTGTAAATCCCTTAGCAACCAATCGTGCTTTATATCTGGCAACTGAACCATCAATGTTGAACTTGATTCTATAAATCCATTTGCAGCCAATAGGAGATTTACCATGAGGTAGAGGAACTACAGACCAAGTATTTGTTGCTTGTAGAGCATCCAGTTCTTGTTTCATGGCAGCTTGCCATTCTGTGTACTTGGAAGCTTGTGCATAAGTGTGAGGTTCAGGGACTGTGATGATAGATGCAGCAAAGGAGGCAACAGTGGGTGGAAGGTTGTTATAGGTTAAATAATGATGAAGGGGATATTGGCATGAGGTTTGCACAGAACCACAAATGTAATCATTTAAAGAGGAAGGAGGCTTAAGGATTCGGCCTCTGGAAGAAGTGAGAGGTGGAGAAGTGATAGGTGCAGGTGGAGGTTGAGGAGAAAAAGGTGTAGAAACTGAAGAAGCAGGTGGCGGTGGAGGGATGAGGGGTGGTGATGAAAGTGGAGAAACAGGAAGAGAAGAGAGAGTGGAGGAAGGGCAGTGAGGTAGATATAAAGGGAAGACAGTAGAGTGAGGAAGAGATTTGAATGGGAAAACCTCTTCATGAAAAACTACATTTCTACTGACAAAGACTTTGTTGGTGGCTAAATCCAAGAGTTTGTAACCTTTGTAGCCAGGAGGATAACCTATGAAAGCACATTTAATGGCTCGAGGAGAAAATTTTGACCTGTCTCTATGAAGTGTAGAGGCAAAGCACAAACATCCAAAGGTTCTTAGATGTGTGTAGGAGGGTTTTCTTTGAAACAAGATTTCAAAAGGTGTGAGTGTAGGAGGGAGAACAGTGGAAGGAATTCTATTAATGATGTATGATGCTGTTAGTACACAATCACTCCAATAACCAAGTGGAATAGCAGATTGGAAGAAAAGGCTTCGAGCTACGTTAAGTAGATGTTGATGTTTTCTTTCAACTCGAGCATTTTGTTGAGGGGATTCAACACAAGAGTGTTGGATGGTAATTCCATATTTGCTGAACAAGAGAGGGTGATGAAACTCGGTCCCATTGTCACACCTCAAGGTTTTGACTGATTTTTGGAATTGGGTGTGAACTTGAGATAGAAATTGGTGAAGAATAGAACCTACATCTGTCTTGGAAGAGAGAAGGTAGGTCCAAACAAATCTAGAATGGTCATCAACTATGGTGAGAAAATACTTGTGACCACTAACACTGATAGGAGTAAAGGGACCCCATACATCACAGTGTATGAGATCAAAGACAACATCAGCATAACTAAGAGAAGCATGATAAGGTTGGTGTTTTTGTTTAGCCAAAGGACAAATATCACATATATTATGAGAAAGAGTTTTAAGAGACAAAGTGGAAGACAACATTTTCAGTTTGTCAGAGCCAAGATGGCCTAATCTAGAATGTCAAGTATCTGAAGAAATTACAGAATTGATACTAGAAGAGCTATTATAGACAAGAGCAGTCTCTAGGACATAGAGATTTCCATATCTTCTACCCATCCCAATCTTCATTCCCGTTGAAACATCCTGAATAACACAACCAGTGTGAGAAAAGGAAACTGAACAAGAAGTAGAGGAGGTAAGAGCACTAATAGACAATAGATTGTAGGTAAAATCAGGAACAAAGAAAACAGAATGAAGGGTAAGAGTGGGAGTAAGAGTGATGGAACCAGTGGAGTGGATGGGGACCCTCTGTGAGTTAGGAAGAGTTAGAAAAGCATTATGTAAAGGAACTAGTGAAGTGAAAAAGGTAGGAGAGCAGCAAACATGGTGAGTAGCACCAGTGTCAATAAGCCAAATGGAATTAGATGATTGAATGTTAGCTATGAGTGGATTAAGAGAAAACATACCACTAAAGTTGGGGAAATCAGATGAGCCTGTAGAGCTATGACTGGGAGCACTATCAGATTGAAGAGCTTGAGTTTGCATTTGACTTTGCAAGTATGAGATAAGTTGATGACACTGTTCTGGGGAGAGAATTGGAGGAGTGGATGTAGAGGAGGGAGGTAGAGTAGGAGTTTGCACTATCATACTATCACCAACAGACTGATTCACATTATGCACAGACCTCCCAATACCAGAATTAGCATCAGAATTATTACCACGGCCTCTGCCTTTAGGAAATCCTGGGGGAAAACCATGGAGAAGAAAACATTTGTCCACTGTGTGATTTGTTTTGTGGCAGTGGGTGCAGAACAGTTTGTCCCGTGTGCGATTGCCAAAGTTTTGAGTTGCGTTAGTCAAGATAGCAGGAGATTCACTGAGAGGTGAAACCGGTGGAGCTGCAAGGAGGCCATGACCAATGTCACGTTGCCTTTCTTCTTGAAGAACCAAAGAGAAGATTTTAGAGAAGGAAGGGAAAGGATCCAGACTAAGAAATTGTGAACGAAGATGAGAGTAGGAATCATTTAATCCCATGAGGAAGTGCATGGCAAAGTCAGATTGTTGAAAATCACGCCACTCTTGTGCACTGTTGCATCGACACCCAGCACATCTACACCATTCCTTAGGCTGGGAATCAATGAGTTCATCCCAAATAATGCGAAGATTGGTGTAATAAGCATTTATATCAGAAGCTCCTTGTTGAAGACCAAATAGTTGTTGTTTTAATTCATAAATGCGAGCCTTGTTACCTTGAGAGAATCGATCATGGAGGTCAGACCAGATCTGAGCAGCAGACTCCAAATACATGAGACTAGATTTGATTTGAGGTATAGTTGAGTTTCTGAGCCAAGAGACAACCATGCCGTTGCATCGCTCCCAAAAAGGAAGGAGAGGATCGGCGAGATCGGAAGGTTTCTGCACAGATCCAGTGATGAAACCCAATTTGTTTTTCGCGAGGAGGGCCGTCTTCATAGAACGACTCCAATTGATGTAGTTAGCTCCATTTAGAAGTTCAGTAACAAGGACAGCTCCGGGATTATCACTAGGGTGGAGATATAAAGGATGAGACGAATCATCGGGCAAGAAAAATGATACTTCGCCGCCGCCGGGAGCAGGACCACCACCGCCGCGACCACCGCGGCCACCACCACCAACCATAGAGGAAAAAATATAAAAATGTAGCGGAAAGAAACAGGATACGAGATCTGAGCTACTCAGAGGGCTCTTGATACCATATCAGACTTGTAAAAATAAATGATAAAAGAAAAACTCCATTCGAGCTAAGAAGAAGAAAAGCAGATCTGGTTTTTCTAATTTTTTTTTTCCCGTACAAATCATGAAGGAATTGTCCCTATTAATAGTCAAAGGATAACCTAAAAGCTGATGTGGAAGAAACATAATAACTAAACATAAAATAAATGCGACTTCTAACTAAAATAAAAACACACTAAGTTTTCCTTCTTCCTTTCTTGCATGCATGCGAGCTCACATCAGTTTTACAACGACATACAAAGATTGATGTTTGATATAGTTTATTTTATAATAATAATAATAGGTGACATGAATGAATGTTTTATAATCACTCCATCCTGTTTATGAGACACATTTTTTTGGCGCTTAATTTAAGGAGAGATTTATTAAGGTGACTAATGAATTAATTAATCATTTTTAATTAAAAAAATTTATGATTGGTGGGTGTTGGACCACATAAAGTCATTTTTTTTTAATTAATGCTTGATTAGGGTCTTGTTATTGACAAGTTAGACAAAAAAAAAGAAGTAATTGTGTCAATATATGCGGAACATGGGGAATACTATGTATTACTCCCTCCGGCTCAAAGTGACCCTTTTCGTTTCGGTACGTCATTTATATGCTTCTCGATGATGAGTTTTAAAATAAATTTTTAAAATATTTTTTTTAAAAGGCGTGATCTATTAAAATGCTTATTGGGCCAGAAAAAGCCTCTATTTCGGGTCACTTCATAACAAGGCCTCTCATACGACTATCCTAGGCCCATTAGCAATATTTTTCGGAAGTTAAATTTCATAGAAAGATAAAAAATAAAAAAATAAATGGGATATATCTCATACTTTTTTTTTTTTTTTTTTTTTTTATCGGACAAAGTTAGTAAGTTAGCGGTTAGTAGGTACATCTCCTAGAATCTCAGAATTACTTCTCCTAGAATTCGTTCCCTCCAGGGATCGAACCCGGGACCTCCTGCTTTGCAAGCAAGTCCCGTGGCCAGTTATATCTCATACTTATTTAATGTGGGATAAATACTACATTACATATTAGCGCTAGATTTCACTAATTTTTCAATAATATCACAACGTTTTGAATTTGACACATTACAATTTTCTTGCAATAATATCCCAATCCAAAGCTTGTGTTTGCATCGAACATCCACATAAATTCATCATTTTAAATGTTCGCAAATTGGACTCTACCTATAAAATTATTCGACTTACTAGTAGAGTGACCTTTCACTAATTGTATGCTGCAGTCGAAGCAATAATAGATTACGTCAACTTAACGTAAATTGATTTCTATGTGCACATTAAACGAATGGGTACTATGTGCTCAATTTTTCATTTAAGATCATTAAAACTTATTAACAAATCTATATGTCTTGTATGATTTTATAGCTACATGAAAATTATATAGATACAATGGGCCATACTTTGTGCCGAATTATACGTTGATTCTAGCTTTAAAATATTTACTTGCAAGTTGCAATTAGCCTTAAAAAAAGGAAAAAGAAAAGAAAAATGAAAAGGAAAGGAAAGGAAAGCATCTATTATTAGCATTAGTAGATTGAAGAAGAAGCCTAGCTAGTATAGTAGTAGCATTTTTCATAGAGGCTAACAAATTGCTCTCAAATAGTGACTATATAAATAGATGTAAAATTTTCTACTAACCAATCTCATTTGAAACTTTTCTTAAAATAAAATGAGACAGAAAATAGCACTAGTTCTTTTGTTCACTTTTCTCCCATCATGTTTCAGTTTCACCACAGCCCATAAAAAAGGAAAGAAACAAAGTGAAGTGCTGTACAATTTTTACATGAGTAAGAAGGAGCATACAAATGTAGATAAAAGGCATTTTGATGAAGAATTAGATGTCCATCCACAAGAAGGGATGAGAGAGAATGATAGGATAGAAAAATTGTCTGGCCAGCCACCGGTCCGGTTCAACCAGTATGGTGGCTATGTCACCGTGAACCGAACCACCGGTCGAGCTTTCTACTATTACTTTGTAGAAGCCCACAACTCTAGCAAGTCATTGCCTCTTCTTCTTTGGCTCAATGGAGGTATTGCTTCTTCCTTTTTTCTTTTTATAATTTTTTTTAATAATTGAACATGAAATTAAAAAAACGTGTCATATACATTTTGAGCAGGACCAGGGTGTTCTTCTATTGGTTATGGAGCAATGGAGGAACTAGGGCCATTCCGCGTAGGCAGAGATGGCAAAACACTCATCCAAAATCACTTTTCCTGGAACCATGGTCTATATATTACTAACATTTATCGAAATTTGTAATTTTTCGTATGTTATAATCATAACATCAATTTTCCAATAACAACATTCTAAACAACGAGATTTTTGTTGATCGTGATTAGTGGCGAATGTGTTGTTCCTGGAGTCGCCAGCAGGGGTCGGGTTCTCGTATTCCAATACGTCGTTGGATTTGTCGAGGAACGGAGATAGAAGAACGGCCAAGGACAACTATGTCTTCTTAGTAAACTGGTTGGAGAGATTTCCGGAGTATAAAAATAGGGATTTCTATATTTCTGGAGAGAGTTATGCTGGCCATTATGTACCCCAATTGGCACACGTAATTCGCTATCACAATCACAGATCAAAAAGGACTATTATCAATCTCAAAGGGATTATTGTAAGTTCCTCTAATTTTCTTTTTTAATTTTTTTATTTAACTAATTAACGACAAGTAAAGCTCAAATCCCTTTAGATGACTTAACACGTCATGTTGATATGATAAAATTATGCAAATACAGAACATATCTCTTACCCATTCATTATAGTAAATATTAACGTGCTCATAGTTAATGTGACAATATCATATTAATGGTTGACACGATCGATAGAAGATTGATCATCTATGCAAATATATGGAAAAATAGATGTGTACGGGTTAATCTTTGAAAAATTTAATAAAGTGGCGGGTTAAAGAAAAGCTAGAGACATTTAGGTCAAATATGATATAATATGTAGGTCGGCTAGTAAGATAGTTGTCACATTTCCTATAGTGGGTCTAAATTCTATTAAGCACGAGTGTCATAAAGAGAAATAAAGGCCTAAAAGAACTACTAAAATAAATGAAATGGGATAAAATTAAAGTCTATGTTGATATTCATTAATTTTGAGGGAAATATGATCTTAGATCGTACGCCGTTTTGACTATTTTGTTTGTTAGTTAATATTCCGATATGAGAATATTTGACGAGAAAAGTTGATAGTTTGTAATTTTAGAAAAAAAAGTTCATAATTTGGAGAAAGTTTATGAAATTAATTATACTAGTATTAATAATTATGCAGATCGGAAATCCTACCATAAACGATGAGACAGACGAAAAAGGGATGTACGAGTATTATGAAAGTCATGGTCTAATTTCAAAAGAGACGTTGAATCGAGTTTTGAGACATTGTGATTTCACAAGCAATAGTAGTAGTAGCGGGATGTCAACACAATGCCTCCTAGGCATTCTTGAATCTCAACGAGCCATTGCTGCTCTCGACGTTTATAATATTTATGCTCCAACTTGCTCCAACTCCCACAATACTTCCCCAACAAATGAGGTAATTAATTCAACCTCTCTTCTTCTTCTTCTTCTTTACAAAAATAAATTATATTTAAATTAGATTATTTATTTATTTTGTGTGTTTCTTTTTTTTATGCAGTCAATGAATATTGACCCTTGCATTGACCACTATGTGCATACATACCTCAACAACCCTGAGGCTCAAGAGGCCCTTCATGCCAACATCACCAAAATTCCTTATGACTGGCAGGGATGCAGGTCCTTATTTTTGCCTTTTTATGTATTATTATTGTTTTAATATTTCTATTTTTTTTTAATAAAATAAAAATGAAATAGAATCATGCTTATGCTTAATTTTCTTTCTTCGCCATAGCCTCGAATGATATAGTATGTTATTTTAAGGGTACTTCTCTCTTTGTAAAATTATTGCAGCAAAGTTATCAGGTGGCGAGACAGCTCCTCAACTGTTATTCCTCTTCTTAAAGACTTCATCACAAGTGGTCTTCGAGTTTGGATTTATAGGTAATTCATCACATTATTTTTTTTCCATTATTTTTGTCTTATTAAAGATGTCACCACAATTTTTAAAAAAAAAACATTTATCGAAAAAGAAATGATATGTGAATTAAGAAATTAAGTTGTGGTGGGGTGGCAGTGGAGATGTAGATGGAAGAATACCAGTTACTTCAACAAAGCTTTCCATTAAACTCATGAAACTCAATCATACCACTTCATGGCTCCCTTGGTACCTTGATGATGAGGTAACTCACTCTAACCAATCAGATTATGTTAGCCCTTTTTCTTTTCATTTATGATAAAAAAAAAAAAAAACAATTATATTGTGTTTGAAATGAGTAATTGGTTGTTATTGAATATTAATGGCAGATCGGTGGGTATAGGCAAGTATACGAAGGAAACTTTACGTTTGCAACGGTGAGAGGGGCAGGGCATCAAGTGCCGAGCTATCAACCCGCTCGAGCCCTTCTTCTTATCAAACATTTTCTTAACGGGAAAGACCTCCCTACTTCTACAAACTCAACTCTTTTTTGAATTTCATTTTTATACTTGATCGGCCATTCTTTATTACTAAATATGAAAGATTCTGGGAATAGAATGATAAGTAGTAGGAGTATTTAACTTCTTAAGTTTGTGAACTTCAAATTAGTAGAATTTTGATGATGAGGTGCACCTTCATGAGTAAGAGGTTTCTCTCCAATCAATAAATTGGGTGTTTGAATTTTTTTGAATGTGTGTATATGTGTTGTATTAAAAGAAAGAGATAATTGTCCATATGTACAAGATTCTTCGTTAAACTCTAGTTCGACTCGCTACTTTTTAAATCAATAAACTTAAATATACATTCTTTCAATTTGATTTGAAGTTGCACACCAAAATATTTTGAGAGAAAAATTAAAAAGATAATATGATAAATTAAAATTGACATGATATCAAAATAACATCATTGAAACATACTCTAAATTAAATTAAATATTAAAAAAAAGGGTTAGAGGTTTAGGTAATTTTAGTCCAAGAAAGAAAAAGAGAAAAAAAAAAAGAAAAAGAAAAAGAAAAAGAAAAAAAAGGAAATCCCGCAATTGCAATGGGCTTTTTAAAGTTGGTTGTTTAAACTCTAGGGCCCAATCAGTAGACTGAATTCTCATGGACCTTATGTCATCCGCCGACCTCCGCCCGCCGGCGTCGGGGAAGCGTCGGCGGCGTGCCGCTCCAACCACCATTGACGCTCTCGGAGACGATGCTCTCTGTTTGATTTTCGCTCTTCTCGACCTCGTCCACCTAATTCGCTGCTCCGCTGTCTGCAAACCATGGTAACTCTCTCTCTCCCTCTTGCTCTGACTATCGTTATTATTGGGGGTTTTTTCATAGTATTTTGTCGATTTTGGCGCGGTAAGATTATTCAGAACGTTTGATTCGAATGAAGAAACTGATAATCAGATTACGTATCGTGGGCATGGATCAGTAAATAGCTAGCTGAAGCATTTCGTTTCTTTCATGCTACTTGAAATGTATGTTGTGCCGTAACATGCTTGCATCTTTTTTGCTTTATTTGATGGTTGAAGGAGGACAGTGATTAATAAACTGAAGCTGCGGCAAATACAGTATCACAGGCAACGGCAGACTGATTCTCCTAGTGTTTCTGATTTGTCTAATTATTCAGACAAATTGATAAACTTATTGATGGAACAGTTAGCCATAGATCGACAAAGATCGTCTTTACAAGAAGGTCCTGCTAATATTTTCCAGTTGAAAGCTCACTCGGTAGGGTAAATTGTTATCCTTTATACTCTATTCATACCGGCTTAGCAATTTTTAAGATGATTTGAAACTTCAAATCAACTTCCATTGAGTTTAGCAACTTAAGTAGCAATAAGTTGAATGTTGAATTTTTCATTTCTTCAATCATATGCTACTTAAATCTATTTGGGGAATTTGGCGTGTGATCCAGGAAGAACTAAACTCACTTATTTTCGTGGAAAGAGGTTATCAACATTACACCTTAATCGTGGATGAATTCCTTCATGGATTGAAGTTTTGAATATCATTTCTCTTATAGTTGGATCTCCTTTTCTTGTCTAAGGAAGCCCTTTTCCTTTTCCAAAGATCATGTTAATTATCTATCGAAATAATTTTCATGGTTATATATCCTTCCAAGGTCCATCGATTATTGTTGGACACCTTTCCTCAACCAGCTATAGGATTTGTGATTGTTTTAAGGCAAATTATTCGGTCAAGTTACAATGTCAACTATTCATTTTTTAGCTCCTTCATTTCAGATTTAAAATTCTTCTAGATTTCATTTGTTCTCTTTAAGTATCAAATTGTAGTCAACGGATAACTATCTTTAGCGTGATTTTTTCTTAGGTTTAACAAATGCAGAATGAAAATGGGATTGATTCTCACCGGAGCTGGGGATAAGGTACGAAACATTCTTCTTTCTTATACAGCTTAAATATCAAGAATGTCGTCTTCTGTATTTCTTTGAGATCCACATAGTTGGTTAATAGCATTCTACTTTCTCATACAACTAAGATAATAAGAATTTCGCCTTCTGTCTTTTTATGAGCTCCCCATATTGGTTTCTTAAGAATATGTGCAGTAGGCGTCTGGTAGCTCATCCAATTCATTTCCTTCTTTTTAACTATTTTTCTTAGAAAGATAACTAGATGTAAGGATGGGTAAGAGAAACAGCTAAAGGAAGTATGTTGGCAATGAGAAACTGGCTGGAATCTATTTTATTAAAGGAAGAATGTTTCATAGGTGATGGTATTTCTCAAAAATAGTCTTTGCTACGTGAACAGGCATGATATCCATTCTTCACGTTTTTCGACTGTTATATGTAGGTGATGCGTCTTTGGTCTGCAGAGAGCTGTAAAAGGTTGGATGAATATCACCTTCCTGATAGAGCACCGCTAATTGATTTTGACTTTGATGAGGGGAAGGTAATAGATTTCATTTTCTGTAGTCTATTTACACTCTGAAGTCTAAACATTGTTTGAATATGAACATTGGTTTAATATAAAGTTTGGGCTTTATTTTTTTCCTATCCTATAGGTTGTTGGTCTTGTGGGAACACGAATATGCATATGGAGGCGTATTGGTACTAGAGATCTGTTTTCCTCACGTGATGGCTTGTTTACCAGGGGATCGTGTATGTGGTGAGTGATATTTCATTCTTTGTAACATGTATTCCTTAAAGTCTAAGAAATTTGTAACTTCAAGAAAATCAGTTATTCTAAAACTGAAGTCTATTCATTAGTTTACAGCGGTTTTTTTTATTAGGAATTATTCAGGACCACTATTACAAATTATTTTCAAACTGTACACTAGACCATCACACTTTTCTTCAGCAAGCATTTTCTTTATTTCTTTTCTTTGAAATAGTTACTTAAGTGAGTACTTCTTTAATTTACAACGGTATACTGATTAAAAAATATTTCCGGACTATTATTAAGAATCATTTCCAAACTGTATACTACACCATCACACTTTTCTTCAGCAAGCATTTTCTTTATTTTCTTTAGAATCCTAGTGAGATCTTATCAATGTAAAGAGAGGCAGTGTGTGAGTGTGACTAGATGATCCACTATTATCACTGCTAATATGCTTTGCATATAATGTCTAGTAACAAATGTCTCCGTATTCTGTGTACTATCATAAACTTGTCCAAAATGAGGGACAATTCTGCAAGTTTGTTTCTAATGTTTCTGTTGAGATGGTCCCTTATATTTCCTTAACTGGAATGTTGTCGAAAGTGCTAATATGATATTCTTTCTATCCAGTTATGTAGATCCACAGGCAGTGGTTGGTTGTGAAGATGGGAAAGTGCGTGTCTTTGACATGTATAGCAGAAAGATTTCACAAATAATCAAGTATGTCCGTTGCTTTTTTCAGCATTAACTCATTCTGTGTCCATAGTTGGTCCCTTTCATTGGTCTCCATATGGCTTACACCTTGCAACCTCCATTTCTTGCCATTATTGGAAATTTTGGTCAAGCACTGTTGCTGTTTTCTTAAGTCGTTGAAGCACTTCTGTACAATGGATAGAAGCATTGGTTCATATAGTTTTTCAAACTTTGTTTGAGGAATATCTCCAAAGTTACATTCCCTTTATCCTCTTACTGTTGCAGGATGCATCCTGGGGCAGTGTCAAGTTTATGTTTTAGCGACGAGCAACTGATTGTCAGTGGCTCTTCTCTTGGTAGTATCTCAATATCTGATCTATCATCAGATCAGAGGGTGGTTACATTGGACACAACGGGTTCTGCAAGCATAAAGACTTTGTGTTTGAACCCAAGCTCATTTTCACTGTTTGCTGGATCAAGTACGGGCTATGCATCTTGTTGGGACTTAAGAACTTCGAGAAGACGATGGGAAACACGGGTGAGTCCAAACGTGCTCTACTCTATGCATCATCTACGGAATGATGCATCAACATTGGTTGTTGGTGGAATAGACGGTGTGTTGAGAATAGTGGATCAGGGAAATGGCCATGTATTGTCGAGATGCATCATGGAGAATAGCTCCATATCTCGTTCAATTGAGAAAAAGAAAGGAATAAGACTTGAAGAAGACGTCCGCGTTGATCTCTTGCCAACTCGTCCTCCTATAACATGCTTGGCTGTCGGAATGCAGAAAGTTGTCACTGCACAGAGTGACAAATGCCTAAGAGTTTGGAAGTTCGGTAATATTTGACATTTTATTACCGGTTGTTTTCGTGTAATATTTCCTTAAGTAGGATTTTTCTTCCATGTATTTGTTTGTATTTGAAAACGAAAAATATATATATATAGTTTGAGAGAGTGACCAAAATAACCATTTTAATAAGTGAAAAGATTAAAATAGCCACTAATAAGTAAAAGGTATTATTATAGCCTCTTTTTGCATTTCCTACCAAATATAACCTTTCATTTATTTATTCCCTAAATAATAAAATAGAAATCATTATAAGCGGTGGTTACGGGAATCAGTTTCTTCAACATCGGAAAACATGAAATCTCAGTCCAACTATTCTCAAACAACAACGTAGGGTTGGCGGGGCGACGGCTGATTACTCATCAACGGAGCAAGGTCGAGCCTTTCCTTGTTGTTCGTCGTGAAAATTATGATCCTTTAGTCCCCAATGCTCGACCACAGCCCACCTATGAAGTTCAGCAATTAATCAAGATAGAGTTTTGGCAATATTGACGGTATTTGACGTGTGAGTAGATTCAATGTTTCTCTCTTCTTCCGATTTCAACTGAGTTCTCCAATTTTCCGGCTGCATCTCTGCACGCACGCATACGTATATTGTCAATATGATGATTTCAAAAGCATATCATATTTCTAAGTGGTCGTCTTAGTTTGCGTGTAGTCGTGTACGTGTGTGAGTGTAACTGGTCGTGTGTGTGAGTTCGTGATAGTGTCACTCTCATTATCTCAGTTGTGCAATGAAATAAATTTTAGTGTTCTTTATTTCAATTTTTTCCTCCATTGAAACGAAAGAATAAGCTTTTTTGTATATTGATATGGTCTATATTCATGAAACATGTCGTGAGTTTTTTTGCCTAAAATCGTCGTCGTCGGAGAAGCCAAACATCTGCGTATGGTGTGAGTTTTTGCTGCTTGTTTGTTGTTCCTGAATAAAACGATCACGTACACAATAATTTACAACTGCATGAATTCACGAAGTCACACGAATGCACACAACATGATCACACACGACAATGTTATTTCTGATTATGCAATTCACAACGATGAAGAAACCAAAAAATCTGCATACGGTGTGAATATGAGAGCATAAGAAAGAGGAACATACATAGTGATGTAATATCTTTTTTTTCTTTTTCAGGGTGTATGCATGCAGTTTCCATCAGTATAATTGAAAACTGAAGGCATCGATTGTGAAATTTTGCGGTATGTTTTGTGTTTTCAGATAGTATTTTTAAATTAATCACGACGACGACAATACACGACTAGTCACAACTGCACACAAACACGAACAAGCACGACCATATACAAACACGAGTAGACATAAACATATACATTCCACGTACGATTGATATGAAAGCCTTATACGTTGATCGATTTTTTTTTTTTTTTTTTTTTTTTTTGTGGTTTTGCAGATGAATACAAGATCCGTGATTGTTTATTTCGGTGGAAGTTGGGTGAATCAAAATTATGTTGGTGGTGATTCAAGATTTGCACTTGTTCCTCAGAATTTTTTTAATTTTGAGGGTTTGGTGCATGAACTGGATAATATTATAAGTGCTGATAGGAGTAGATTTCGATATGTGATCAGTTCACTTATCGAAACAGCTGATGGTGGGAAGTTAAGAATGCACATCGAGAATGATTTGGAGTTGAGTTATGTGGTAGGGAGTTTTGAAGTGCCTAAGTTTTTTATAACTTTAGAACCAAAATCATTGGACACTCCAATTATGCCAAATAATTTCATGTCATTGCTAAATGAGCAAAGTGCCATACCACGTGTCTCGTTGCCTAACTTCCCTCCGTACGAGCAGGATAACCACCAAGCAAGTGAGTTTGGAAACCGTGAATGTAATGATGAAGGCATAAGTTCAGGGTCTGATGTTGATGTGAATGATGACGATGAGAGGGACAGCTTAGATAATGACATCCAGGATATTCTTGAGGTGCCTCCCTTATGTGCTTCTTCTACTGGGATTTCCGCAGATGTTACTAACGAGACGGTGAACAAGAGTTGTCGACAATGGGTAATACCTGGAGCAGAGTATCACGCATCACTACCTATTGACGATGATTCATTTGATTTCCAACATTACTCTGCCGAAACCCTATCAGTTGATTCTGTATTCACAGAGAAAGAAACATTGTTAACAGTTCTTGGGTTGTATCACCTAGAGAATCGGTTTGAGTTCTTTGTTGAGCGATCTTCCAAAACCCGATTTGCAGCTGTATGCAAATTATCAGATGCTTGCCCCTTTGAACTCCGTGCAAACTCGAATCGTTCTATCTGGAGGATTACGAAATGGGAGCCTAAGCACACTTGTCATATGGATTTTACGACTCATGGTCCGAGAACAGTATCAGCTAAGATCATTGGAGCTTACTTTGCTCCCAGATTACTTACAGATGGTGTGGTTTTGAGAGCTACTGAAATGGCGGCTGAATTGAAGCGCTCATTTGGTGTAGAAGTTGATTATAAGCTTGCCCTTAATGGGCGTAATCAGGCGATAAAGATGATTTATGGAGATCCACTGAAGTCTTTTGGAGTACTACCATCTTACTTGCAAATGATCAACTTCACAAACCCAGGCTCCAAAGTTGTACTACAAACAGATAGCGATGATCGTTTTGAATTTCTGTTTATGGCCTTATCTGCATCTATTTCTGGATTCCTATCATCTTGCAGGCCTGTCATCGTTGTTGATGGTACGCACTTGAAGGGAAAATATAATGGTGTCATGTTTGTTGCTGCTACCAAAGATGGGAATGAACAAATCTTTCCATTAGCTGTCGGTGTCGGAGATAAAGAGAAGGATGATGCTTGGATTTGGTTTTTTCAGCAACTGAGAAGAACTTTTGGTTGTCCTAATGATTTGTTAATTGTCTCTGACCAGCATGTTAGCATCAAGAATGCAGTAGCAGCTGTATACCCTGGTGTGGCCCATGGTATTTGTGTGTACCATCTACAAAAGAATCTTTCTCGTTATAGCAAAGATGTAATAGCATTGTTTCAGCGTGCTGCTTATTGTTATAGAGTTAGTGATTTTGAGAAGCACATGAAGGCTTTACAAGATGGTAATGAACATGCAGCTCATCGTAAGCTATTAGAAGTTGATCCTGTGAAATGGGTGAAAAGTAAGTGTACTGTGAGGCGATACAAGTTTGAAACTTCTAATTGTGCAGAATCGATTAATAACCAGCTTCGTTGGACGAGGAGATTACCTGTTTGTACGATGTTGGAGTGTATTCGTACTATGATTGGACGTTGGATTATTGAGCGGCGATCAGAAGCCGATGTCAGAAGTCATGAGCTGACAGGTAAACATTCGCGATAACTCTCACACTAACACGAACACGATCAGTGACACACTTGCACAACTGAGATAATGAGAGTGACACTATCACGAACTCACACACACGACCAGTTACACGCATGACCAGTCACACACGTACACGACTACACACAAACTAAGACTACCACTTAGAAATATGATATGCTTTTGAAATCATCATGTTGACAATGTACGTATTCGTGCTTGCAGAATATGCAGCGAAAAAATTGGAGAACTCAGTTGAAATTGGACGCACAATGGTGGTGGAACCTATTAGTATTTCTAAGTTCAAAGTTGTCTCTGGGAAGCATACTTTTGTTGTGGATTTGGGTGCAAAAACATGCTCATGTCGTGAATTTGAACTCGACCTTATTCCTTGCCCCCATGCAGCTGCAGCCATATCGTGAGTGTTACTTACTAATAATACATATTGATTAAAGTTTGAAAATATTAGCATCTGAAAGCATTGATTTCCATTTCTTGTATTGTTTCAGTAAATCAAAAGAATCTTATATGTCTTATGTTTCAAGTTACTACACCATGGTAACTTATCGTAAGACATATGCTGGAGAGGTTTATCCCATCCCACACCCCGATGAGTGGGAAGTCCCAGATGAAATTAAGAGGAGTGTGGTTCTGTTTCCTGCCCAACCAAAACAAGCTGGAAGGCCTCGTGTGAAAAGAATGCAAAGTGGATTTGGGACTACTACTAAAGCCTCATCTAAAATATGCTCAAGATGCAATAAATCAGGTCACAATCGTGCAACATGCTCAGCAAACATTCCTATTGTGCAAGAAGATGAAGTCGTTCCAAAGCCACGTAAAAAGAAGAGTTGTACCGTTTGTCGCGCAACAAACCATAATAAGAGAAGATGCCCCCTTGCTCAGCCTGAAGAAACTGAAGTTGATTAACTATCGTTTGCTTTATTTTTGTGATTTTATGGAGTAAACAAATTTCCTTAAAGAATTTTTGAACAATTGTTCCTAGATTTATAAGAAGCATTAGTATGGATTTCTTTGATGTTTGTTAATCATATATTTCGTAACCAATTCGTATTAGATCCACTGAAAGAGTAAGTGACCATCTAGAACTATGGAATTAATTAATGAGAGTGGCGGAACAGCTTTCTTTTGGTTGCATGTATTATTTAAGTCGGGACTTTCGTCGAACAGCTTGCCTACAAGCTGAAGTTCGCTGAGCCATTTCATCATACACTTGGTGGACGTCTCTGAACATGTACTCGCAATTTTTAGTGAAGTATGCACAAAATAAATATAATAAACCGGACACGACCACACACAAACACGAACGTACAAAACTATTCACCACCACGATCGTACACACGAACCGGGAATACACATTAACACACACACACGATCCCGAAAAACAAAAAACACAGAATAGACTATGTACAAATGACGACAATCCACGACCAAACAAGCATTTGTTGTTTTACAAATGCAACTCGTGCGTTAAATACAATGAACAAAATACACAATACTAAAAAAAAATAATGCTACATATTAAATTATAAAATATCTAAAACAAAGAATTCGATTGCAGTCTCGCAAGACATGAAATTATCCATAGTTCAAACGAATATCCGAAAATGAAATACTTTCATATGAAATAGTACAAATGTGATCCTCAAAGAAAAAAAAATACTAATCATCAATAGTGAGGGTATCTTCATCGGTACTGAAATAGTAAATGGTGTGGCCCACATGCGTTCGGTACTTCTTCACATCTTTCTGCTCAAATGGTTCCATTACACCAGAAAACAAGGATTCTGCATGTTTCAAGGCAAAAACACCGCAACTAATAGAATCTGTTTGCTTGTAGACATTCTCCTTATTTGGAAAAAGAATCCTTCATTGCACAAGATTGGGCACCACATCAGTTCGTGCATCGTAGAAACCACTGTAACGAAGAACTTGGGGGAAAATGCGAGCAAAAGGTACAAAACAGTTGACCTTATCCTGATAATCATCATCATCAAAATCATGTTGGAGTGAATCATATATAGTGATACATGCCTCTACAAGGTTAACATTAACTGTAACCCAATGGCAAGGCAAATTCACGACTATGATGACCTGTGAAAAAATTATTAGCATAACTTAAATGAACATCCCGAGAATGTACCTTATTCATAGAAATCAATTATTACTAAGTGACATGTTAATGTACCTTGTTGCAGTTATACCACGGCCTCATTTTTCCCCATCTTGGCGATGCTCCAGTTACAAACTGTGCCAAATAATCCATATCCTTACAGGATATGTGTTCTTCAGAATTTGGATCACATTGTGACAAATCTTGGTCATCATGGTAGTTCTTCCACACTTGAAATATTGTTGTCTACAATTATAAAAAAAATACAATATAGTAAAAATCATTCCAAAGCCACGAGCATATACGAATTGAGTACTTAACGAGCAAAAAAAATAATGCAATTCACGAGCATATACGAATTGAGTACTTAACGAGCAAATAAAATAATGCAATTCACGAGCATATACGGATTGAATAGTTAACAAGCAAATGAAATAATAAAATTCATGAGCATATACGAATTGAATAGTTAGCGAGCAAATAAAATAATAAAATTCATGAGCATATACGAATTGAATAGTTAGCGAGCAAATGACATAATAAAAAACACGAGCAGATATGAATTGAATAGTTAACGCGCGAATGAAATAAACACTATCACGAGCAAATACAAATTGAATAGTTAACGAGCAAATAAAATGATAAATAGCACGAGCATAAAAGAATTGAATGGTTAACGAGCAAATAAAATAATAAAATTCACGACCAGATACGAATGTCGATGTCACAACCACACTAGACAATCATTGACACAATGAAAAACAAAAACGATGAATAACCAGAAACAAGAATGAAGAGAATTAAAAATTTGGTACCATGAACGATGTAGATGTAATGGCTGCCTTGGGGTCCCATTTATTCACTTTAGCAAATTCAGGTCTTGTGTAAAGAACTGCAAGGTAAGCATCAATGTGGTGGTTCTCTAGCAGTATTTTCATATTATTAATCTCCTTAAAGAATGATGCACCCACAACGTAGCCTATGCCAACATTCCGCCTGGATATGATAGTATTTAATTTGTAAGTTTAACATATGTTTTCAATACACACAAACATATATACATATAGTAAGAAAATAGATTAGACTTTACTTAGACTTCGATCTCACGAATTTGGTGTAATCTGTCCCACGCTGATCAAAGGGTTTGAATGGACTGACCGGGCGTATATACTTTGCTTTCCTAATAACTTCAGTGAAGGTCAACTTTGTTGGGTATTCATCATCCCTCAAATTCGGGTTATGTCTGACATCGGACAGAACAGGTGTGGAACTGTATTGCGGTGTTGGGCCCCACTTTTCTCGGAAGGCATCAGGAGACAAATCTCGATCACGAACGTAAGGAGGCTCGACTGCATCGCCATTAGAGGTTCGATCCTGCTTACATAAAAGGAAAAATGGATACGCGTAACAACAATGATTATAAAATAAAAATTTAAATATATATAAAATGTTGTTTACCTTCTCGTTTGCATTGCTAGGGCTACCTTGGGCACGCACATAGTCCATGTACCCAGGCAAGTTTTCCATGATTTCCCTCATCGCTCGGGTGGCAGTATAGTCCCCGATTTCTTCAAGAATTCCCCTGTCATTGCTCAACATATTGTATGTCTTTCTCGCTATATCGTCTATCAATGTCTCTCTCTGAGACCAAGCAAAGCTGAAAATCGGGTCCTGAGGGCCATCAGTTGTGTGACTTGCATTTAGAAACCCTCTTTCATGTGTTTCGGATGCTTGCACATTTCTGCTGTCATTACCCAAATGGTGAGACTGGATAGAGTGATAGTGTTCAGCCTGAATTATATCTGCTTCGCTTGATTGATGAGAGCTAGTGCCCTGTGATCCAGCCATGCCACTCGGGCGATCAACGTTTAAATTAAGTTCAAACATTGTACCATCTGGCTCAACAGATAGCCAATATTTGCTTTGTGCTTCCTCTTCACTTGGAATCAACGTGGGGAACAACTATATTTGCAAAAGGGAACAAAAATGACACTTATGCATGAGAAATCAACGAATCACGTTGAAAATAAAACAAAAAAATTAATCAAAAACACACACAATCACACACACACAAACACATGATCACACACACACACACATATATACGACCACACATAGTAGAATTCATTCACGATTACGACCAATCTCACATACATGAGCTGTCACACGCATTCACAATTACTCATACAAGACAAAGTAATAAATTTTATAATAAAATACCTGTGTGAAGTCTGAGATGAATTTCGGATAGCTCTTATTATACTTGAATCTCAAGATTCGAGGCATCATATCCTTAGCCATAGGGTTGATAATACCACATTTTTTCCCCCATTGTGGAATAGCACAATAGATCCAAGCCTACATAATTTAAAATTTTAAAAGAAAAAAAAAGTACTGAAAAATAATATGAATTAGAAAAAACCACTTACCATAAAGGCGTAAGTGTTGAAAAGAAGTAGAATAGGGGATTTTCGTTTATTGCTCAATAATTAAACAGAATACAATACATGTTCTTATATACTGTATGCATCTATGTAAATAAGGAAAAATCCTATTCTAGGATAATATCAATGAAATCCTCCATTTCCTTCCATGCTGCTCAATCACCGATTCTCCTTGATTCCTGCTTAATCAAGGATCCATTCCAACACTCCCCCTCAAGTTGAGTATTGGGATCTCCAATACTTAACTTGCTCAATACTTCTCGAAATCCCTTGACACTCACAGCTTTCGTCAAGATATCAGCGAGTTGATCTTCCGACCTGACAAAAGGAAGTTCAACTATCTTTTCCTCAATTTTCTCTTTGATGAAATGCCTATCGATTTCAACATGCTTGGTTCGATCATGTTGAACTGGATTCTCCGAGATGCTAATGGCAGCCTTATTGTCGCAAAACAATTGACAAGTCTTTGTTGCGAAGAGGCACAACTCCGTCATAAGTTTCCTTAGCCAAAGTATCTCGGTGAGTCCGTTCTTTATCCCTCGGAATTCCGCTTCAGCGCTTGACAAAGCCACAACTTTCTGCTTTTTACTTCTCCATGTAACGAGATTCCCTCCTACAAATGTGAAGTATCCAGCAGTTGACCTCATGTCATTTGGATTCCCAGCCCAATCAGCATCAGTGAAGCCACAAATATCCAAATGTCCATGGTTCATGAACAACAGCCCGTGTTCTACTGTCCCCTTCAGATATCGAACGATCCTTAATGCTGCTTTCCAGTGGTCTTTTTGAGGCGAGTGCATGAATTGACTAACTATCCCCACAGCATAAGCTATATCTGGCCTAGTATGTGAAAGGTAGATGAGTCTTCCTACTAGCCTTTGATATCTTCCTCGGTCTGCCATTTCAGCTCCTTCGACTTCTCGTAACTTGTGGTTTGGGATCATGGGAGTACTTGCAGGTTTGCATTCCAACATCCCAACTTCTGTAAGTATGTCGAGAATGTATTTCCTCTGACTGATGAAAATGCCCCTTTTTGACCTCAGCACTTCAATTCCCAAGAAATATTTCAAAGGACCCAAGTCCTTCATTAAGAATTCACTGAACAAGTTCTCTCTTAGGCTGTCTATCTCTTCTACGTCGTCTCCGGTGATAATCATATCGTCGACGTATATGATGAGACATGTGATTTTCTCCCCCTTTCTTTTCAGAAATAGAGTATGATCTGAATTACTCTGTTTGTACCCGTACTTCTTCATTGCCACGGTGAATCTCCCAAACCATGCTCTCGGAGATTGCTTCAACCCGTACAAGGTCTTCTTGAGCTGACATACCTCTCCATCTACAAAGTCAGATGTGTATCCCGGTGGAGGACACATGAATACTGGTTTTTGCAACTCTCCATGAAGGAAGGCATTCGTCACATCGAACTGGTGAAGAGTCCAATCCTTATTAGCTGCAATCGAGAACAGAACTCTCAGAGTGTTGATTTTTGCCACAGGTGAGAAGGTCTCGTCGTAGTCTATCCCATACGTCTGTGTGTACCCTTTGGCAACCAATCTCGCCTTATATCTGTCAATCGAACCATCGGGCCTCCACTTGATCGTAAAAACCCATCTGCACCCAACGGGTTTTACTCCCTTTGGTAACTCGCTTTTGACCCAAGTGTTGTTCCTTTCCAGAGCTTCCATTTCCGTTTTCATTGCTTCCCTCCAGTGTTCTGATTCCATCGCCTCTTCTACGTTTCTAGGAACCTCATCTTCCTTGTAGAGAGCCGCTTCAAACGATCTCGCCGTCTCACTCAGATTCCTTGTAGCTAGGCTCGCTACTCCATACTTACTCCGAGAACTGATTCTTTCTGGAGAATACCGTTTAGGAGGAATTCCTCTTGTGCTACGAGGTGGGAGAATATATCTCCCGGTGTCACCATCAATCGTATTGTCTTCTTCTGAATCTGCAGTGTTAGTTGGGATAAAATCCTCATCCTCACTTGGTTCAGAAGTTACCTCAGATATCGGAGTTGGAGATTCAATGGACGAGTACATTGGGAGCTCCGGTGGTGAGGTATGCTCGGCGGTAGTGACTGCTGGTGTCTCCTGTTGGTCCACAAATGATTGGTTCGGTTCGTACACAAGCCAACTAAGGTCCCTATCACTCTCCCCCTGACCACTAGGCTGGTTTGTGTAGAAGAATTTAGTTTCAAGAAAATCACAGTTCATGGTAGTGATAATCTTTTTAGTGGTCGGATCAAAACACCTATAGCCCTTTTGATTAACCCCATAACCTACAAAGACACATTTCCTCGCACAAGGTTCTAGCTTACTTCTCTCATGTTTAGGTATGTGAACGTAAGCTGTACAGCCAGAAACTTTGGGACTAAGGCTAAGGGGTGCAGGTATTTTGGTTTGTTTAGACAGGATATCAAGAGGGGTTTTTTTGTTTAGAATTTTTGTAGGGAGACGATTGATCAAGAACACAGATGTTGCTACTGCTTCAGGCCATAAAAACAAAGGTAACCGAGAGTCAATCATAAGAGCACGAGTTATTTCTAGTATGATCCTATTTTTTCGTTCGGCTACCCCATTTTGCTCAGGTGTATAGGCGCAAGAAGTTTGGTGTATTAGACCGTGTGTAGCAAAGAAATTCAACATCGAAGAATTGACAAACTCCCTCCCATTATCAGATCGAAGTGTTTGAATAGTGGTGTGGAATTGTGTTTTTATCATGTTAAAAAACAGGACAAATTTTTCAAACACTTCATGCTTGGTTTTTAAAAAATAAATCCATGTCACCCTAGTGCAATCATCAATAAAGGACACAAAATACCTAATACCGTTCCCACCAATAACAGTAGCAGGTCCCCAAACATCAGCATGTACCAAAGAAAACATAGATTTAACACGAGTATTGGAAAGTTTGAAAGAATGTCTATGATGTTTTGCTAACACACATGTCTCACAAAAAGGTCTCTAGGAATAGGAACATTGGGAAATAAAAGTTTGAAATAACCGATAGACGGGTGCCCTAAACGCTGGTACCATAACCGAACTTCATCCGTTGTAGACCGGTGAGTTAGCATCGCACTACCATGTTGAGCTGCCCTATCCACATAATAGAGCCCGTGGTCCTCAGTGCCACGCCCAATGATCCTCCTCGTCCTGATATCCTGTAGCACACAAAAATTGGAGAACATTAGCAGTTTACAGTTCAATTCTCGTGTCACGTGGCTCACAGACATCAATCTTTGAGACAAGGCGGGAATAAGTAAGCAATTTGATAGACGGAGATTCGGCGATATCTCAATAGTGCCCGTCCCTGTAACAGTGAGCAATTCCCCGTTTGCTGTTTTGATGAACCTTTTAGTAATTTTTGAAAAACTACTAAAATCTTGTGGATCCGGTGTCATTGTATCTGTGGCTCCACAGTCAAAAATCCATCCCTTTTTATGCAACCCAATCATATTTTGCATATGAAAGGCAGCGGAAATACTATTGCATGATACAAAATGGGCATTTAAAAAGGGATCTAAAGTATTAGGGTTAGGGTTATCTCCCCCAACCCGTCTGTTACCTCCGCCGTTCATCCCTGTGTTGGCGCTGATAAAATTGGCGGCTCCCTCACCTCCGTTGCTTCCGCCGTTGCCCCCACTGCCACCCTCTCGCTCCTGCTTCATCTCTCCGCCGTGTGCGATATTCGCCGATCCACCACCCTTTTTAGCCTTCTCTCCCCACCACTCCGGAAACCCCTTCAGGAGGAAGCAGGTCTCTCTGGTATGCTTCTGCTTCCCACAGTGAGAGCACCTGAGTCGGCTCTGAGGTAACCGTTTCACTTGGCATTATGTGACGCCTGGTTGCTTCTCGTTTTACGATCCCGTACGCCGTTTCCACTGTCGGAAGTGGATCCTCTTTCAAAATGTCTCGCCTGATGCTTTCGTAGTTCGGATTTAATCCGGCTAAGAACTTGAACAACCGCCTCTGATTTGTGTACTCTCTGAACTCCTCCACCCCCTTGTCGCAGCACTTGACTGGTTGCTTCTGGCACCGGTCGATGTTAATCCATATCCCATGGATTTTCCTGTAGTAATTTTCGAGATCCAAATCTCCTTGTTTGATGCTGCTTGCTCTTTCCTCCAGGTCATAGACGGCATACGGGTCAGCCTTGCTCTCATACGTGATAGCAAGATTATCCCAAATTGCTTTCGCCGATTGGTGGTGTGCGAAGTCGGCAATGATATCGTCTTCGATATTGTCGACGATCCAAGAGAACACCACCAAGTCGGTTTCTTCCCACTGCTGGTAGCCCTTATCACTCTCTGTGAGTGGCTTATCCCGGATATGTGAGACGACACCTCTGCTGCCGATCGCGATCTTCATCAGCCTCGACCACAATGGATAATTTTTTCCATTGAGTTTGAAGGCTAACGATACATTCTTGCTGGTTTTGAGTTTCTGTGTTTCCACCTCTCCACCAATTTTATTTTCTGGGGTTTCTGACATCTTTCTCTCCTTTTTTTTTTAGGGGCTTGGATTTGAAAGGTAACGAAGGGTAAGATCAGAGTGATCTTGGTTTAGAGGCTGAGAAGGGTATGAAGGGCGATGATGAAAATTTTCTGAGCCTGGATCTTTGGCTCTGATGCCATGTTGAAAAGAAGTAGAATAGGGGATTTTCGTTTATTGCTCAATAATTAAACAGAATACAATACATGTTCTTATATACTATATGCATCTATGTAAATAAGGAAAAATCCTATTCTAGGATAATATCAATGAAATCCTCCATTTCCTTCCATGCTGCTCAATCACCGATTCTCCTTGATTCATGCTTAATCAAGGATCCATTCCAACAGTAAGAAAAACCATTAAGGTGATATTCTTCCCTATCTGTGTATGCAGGTTCTTCCTTCACACCATCCAAGTACTTAAGAAGCATCTGGAAAGAAGCACTACCCCATGGAAATTTATTCCATAACTTCGGGTATTCAACCAAAACCCATATCCAATGAGGAACATTTGTCTTCTTCAAATTTTGCCCAAATAGAAAGCTGTAAACAAATATAATGTTCGCAGCCTTGACATAGTCATCTGCATTATCGCCTAAAGTTTGCTTATTCGTACCAAGGAATCTGTCTACCAACTTCTGCACTTTCACCTTCTGACTATTAAACACCCTATGCCACATATAAGAATCTTTAATTTCATATTCTTCATTAGGATCAAATTTTGATTTCCCAAATCTTAATCCAGTAACCAATGCATACTCAAACTTAGAAAACCTAAGTCTAGTATCTTTCACAAAGTATGAAATCTCCGTCTCATCAACACTATCCACATTGTTAAATTTCATCTCTCGACTAATAACATAATGCATTAATTGTGGACATTGACATATTTTTCTAGGAAGCCTCAACATTGAACGAAAGAGACCTTTAGTGAATTTTTTTAAAGTGTCCGCCCCAAACGCCATCAATCTCTCTTCTATCTGATTTATGATCTTTTCATTACAATATACTTGGATATTGAACTTTAACCCTTGCATTTTCGGTCTCCTATATTCCCAAGCAAGCTGTTGAACAAGAAAAAAATAAAGATAATGAATGAGAACATTTCAAATAATTAGGTGCGTAAATAAAGATAATGAATTTACCTCTGAATTTCCTGCACCGGTGGCAGTGGTGTTCGTTTTCTGTCCGGCAACACAGTCCCCGTCCTCTTCGTCGGAAAGTCCTTCAGAATACTGCTCGTCTTCCTCCATAATATCATCTAGGGACCTTGAGCAGCCTGGCAGTTTCATACGCCGGGAATATGTTCGGATGCTCATATGGGATTATGTTTGGTCAACTACGTAAAATCCATCACTCCTTAAATACTTCTAGTAAATAGAATCCTATTCGAAGTAGAATCCTAGAGTCACCACTCCAAGAAGAATCGTAGAATCCTAGAGTTGGGTAACTTGCTTTCATCACTTCCGTAACCTGCGCTTCTGCAATGTGATTTGTTTTATTTTATTATTTAGGCAATAAATAAATAAAAGGATATATTTGGTAGGAAATGGAAAAAGAGGCTATAATAATACCTTTTACTTATTAGTGGCTATTTTAATCCTTTCACTTATTAGAATGACTATTTTGGGGTATTAACACTATATAGTTTTCCCGTGCTTTAATAAGAAATGAATTCTGCCCATGTTGATTTCTTTTCAGTGCTCAATGATTCTTTTCTTTGTTAAACACAGAAGGAAAGATGAGAAATTTATTAGATTCTGATAGAATGAATACTTTCTAATCTCCGATGCATTCCACTTTTTTTTTTTTTTGGCCAAGTTGTAACCTTGTTAATAAAACTTTTACACACAAGTTTGAGGAATATTAAGGAAACTACCATAAATATATTACAAAGATTAAATTTTATAAAAAATCATGACATTGTTACGGTGAACATATTAAATGTACGTGTCGTGGACAACAGAGCGTTTTACGAAACGTTTCAGTCCGATTTGACACGTTACTTGAATATATATGAGGTATGCGTCAAATTAAGTGGAACGGAGGGAATATTAATTAAATACAATCTCCAAACATTATGAAATAAAGGATCATTTTTTATTTTTCTGTGAAAAAGAATGAAGTCTATATAGCACCGAAGGAAAAAAAAAGAAAATAATATCGGAACTCTTTTTTCTTACTCTTTTATTTATATATTTATATTTATGTCTTTTTTAACCTTGAAGAACGACCATGCCAGTTATATTTAGAATTTTCTCAATTTCTAGTGAAATTTCCAAAATACATACGAGCCTCAATAAGCGTTGGTCCAATTTTTCTTCGCCACTTCCCCAAATCAAGACCTTGCCCTAACTTGGTGCCTCCGCGAAACCCTAACAATGGTGTGCATCCGGAAAGCGACCGTCGACGATCTGCTGGCGATGCAGGCGTGCAATCTGTTCTGCCTGCCGGAGAATTATCAGATGAAGTACTACTTCTACCACATCCTTTCATGGCCGCAGCTCCTCTATGTCGCCGAGGATTACAACGGCAAGATTGTCGGCTATGTTCTCGCCAAGATGGAGGAGGAAACCACCGAGTGCCACGGCCACATCACCTCCCTCGCTGTCCTCAGAACTCACCGCAAACTCGGCCTCGCCACCAAACTCATGACTGCTGCTCAGAACGCCATGGAACAGGTATTCTTCATTTTAATTGCTTCTTGGTCAAATTACGCCGTTTAAATGTCGATTTACTGTGTACTTTCAAATCAGTAGATTTTAGCAAGGATTTCTTATCGAGCCGATTTTTTGTCGAGACTGCAGTCTTTTTTTCTGGTGGTTTTCGCTCACACGAACTTTGTTATTTGATGATTAGAGTATTGATAACAGCAATCGTCTTTAGCCTGAATAGGTTTTTTTTAGTTACTTGATAATTACTCGATTATTCCTCGACCACCTTGTGATGCTTCATTGCGTATATGGTTTCTTCATTCTTGAGTCGTGATGATTCGTTCCAACTTTGCGAAAATCTTGGTTTTATTTGCAAATTTACACCCTTTTTGCGCATCTTTTTGTGTGCTGTCACGTGTATGACAAACTATGGGGTTAGTTCATAATTCTTATAATGTTAAAACATTATGTACTCTTATCCTAAAGTAAAACCATCAAGCATTAAATTTAATCTTATATAAATTAGGATGTCTTTTGCGGAGTTGATGATACAATTTGCTGCTCAATCAGCAAGCGAATCTTCATTGTTTTTGCTTCTTTTTATTTACATATTATGTTGTTTGTTTGCATGACTCACTAGTCACTTCCATGAACAATACAAGTTTTTAGCATTAGACACATCTGCTTCTTGAAGGTCTTTTCATTTGTTTCCCCCAATGGTATTTTTTCTGAATTCAGATTCTTGCTCTTCTTGTCATGGACGCTTTGTATCTATCTTTTCACAAGCCAGCATCTTTCTTGGGTCGACAGATTTTGTTTGAAACATATGTATGTTTTAGTGTTTTACACTTTCGTCTGCATCACACGCCCCGTATCATATCTTTCATTTGACCAAACATATGAAGTAGTGTTCATCTTTTGTTAATATCTTGCAAGAGCTAGTAATATTCATTTATAATGCAGTAAAATGGTATAAACCTGCAAGGCCACATACTCAAAAGATTTTTATTTTTTTATTTTTATATTTTTTTTGGGAGAGAACATACTCAAAAGATTTTTGGTTTTTAGGCAAGTTGTAGATTTTGCAAGTCTGGAAAGGATTGACAAAATTATTTTTGTTTCTTTGTTGGATTTTACTCGCATGTATAGAAGAGATCCTATAAATTGTAAATCGGGAGACTGATTGTTGTTCCTGAATGGGCTACTGTGTTGCTTTAGGTTTTTAAGAACAAACATGGCAACTTGGAATGGATCTGGTATGTTAATTATTTTATCTGTTTCATTAGGTGATTTATCAAGCATCTTTTATCCATGAACAGGTGTATGGGGCAGAGTATGTTTCACTGCATGTTAGAAAAAGTAACAGGGCTGCTTTCAACTTGTACACTGAAACATTGGGATACAAGATTCATGATGTGGAGGCCAAATATTATGCTGATGGAGAAGATGCTTATGATATGAGGAAACAATTGAAGGGTAGGAAGCTCCACCACCAACACCAACACCATCACCATCACCACCACGGTGGCGGGTGTTGTTCTTCAGATTCAAAGTCAGACGAGAAGCCTGTATCAGCAGGAAGCAAAGCAGAGTGATCAACATTAATAGTGGTGAGAATTTTGTTATATTGCCTATTCAGTTGGAGCATAATATCAGCACATATTGCTTGTGTGCTTAATATGGGTCTATTTTGGTAGCTTGGCTGTATGGAAAAAATACTCGAGGTGAATTGGTGAGGGTTATGGAAAATACAGTATGCTGAACATCTGTTTTTGTATTCACAGCTGAAGAATTGTGTTTGTTAGGCTTTTTTCTTGGTGGCAGTCATTCATTTGGAGTTTATTCTGGTATTGTTTGGATTCATTCGTGCTGCTCCTGTATTTTTAGTGTTTTAGGTATATGCAAACGTTTTCGAAGTTCTCTTGGTTCGCCCCCTCATTTTGTTTGTGAGGGTTTTCTAAAACCTCTTTCCATTATTATTATTATTATTATTTTCCTTAGTACAAAACATTCACACATCCAAAGCGATTCGAACACAGATTAATTGATCGATTGGAAGGAAAGCATTTTACCACTACACTATAGTCCGCTAATGAATTTTGAACTTCATAAAACAGGTTTGTTAATAGAACTATGCTCATCAATTAGGATATTTTCTTGAAGAACTTTCTATTAAATTTTCAGGCAGCGTCCAAGTAGGTCCCGACTCCAAATTATTTTAAGACGAGGATTTTCCAAATCAAAATTAAGATGAATATTATTTTTATAAGCTCGTAAATTACTTATTTCATGTTCTAAGTTCTTGTTAAATTAATGACAAAATCACATAATTCCACTAACATCTAAAAAAGGTAGGCTAATTATCTGATGCTACACTGCCCCAACCAACTCCCTCATAACAAAATTCACGTTTCCAACAAAATTAGTTTGTGAATACACTAATCCATTTCTCTTCAGGCATGCTAAATTTCCAATAAAGACGTATACACTGTAAAAACACAAAACAAAAAAACTAGGTAGGTCAACCACTAGAAACAGGATAGTATACCTAAACAGTTTTCTTACACTGAAGTTTCAAAATTGATCGTCTACAGCGAAAAATTCTCACAATTCCTGCAACGGGCAAACTACTTCTTGGCACCATCTGCTGGTGCTTTGACAATACTCAAATGTCCACCATCTTTATTAGCAACTGTCATAGCTTTCATCTCATTGCAATGGTTTATAAACTTGCTCACCTCCTGAAACACACCCGGAAAGGGAACATCAATAGAAACTTCCATATATGTATGAAGAACAATATTGCCGTAAATTTGGTTTTCGGAAACTGAGAGTTAAGACGTACCATCACTAAGCTACAGAGATATGTTATCTCATTTTGTTAATAAAAGTAGCCTAGATTGGTGAGACCACCTAGTTAAGTTAAGTGTGTCAGTAATCTATCCTGTTTATTCCTAACACAACCGTCTACAATCCTTTCCTTGTCTGCCTTCTCCCCCTTCTAAAGTTTAGACTGGATACTCTTTTTCCTTACGGATGGTCTTTTTAAATTTTTAAATACTCCGTAGTATCCAACTCAGAACATCGAAGAATCACACCAACTTCCAATCTTTCTAGTGCCGCATCTTAATTGCTGGATGTAAGTATGAATATAATTTATTTAGGAGGCATTTTACTTTGGTTATTAAGATAGATTATTAAAACACGTGATTGGGAATTTGAAGGATTAGATGATCAAACAAGTGCAAAAGTAATCAATCCATCAAAATAAACGGTAGACTAGACTTAATTATTTTATCTATTTTATCGTGTCACTCGAAGTAAACACCCCTTTAAACAAAAACTCAGACGAAGACATGCATGCTCTTGTTCCATAACTGCCAACAACTATTCAGTAAACCGCATCAAGGCCGTTCCGGGTTTTAAACAATACATTCAACTGAGAGAATAAGCCTGTCTGGGCTGATAAAGCACAAACTTTCGTTTCGTGACCTTTGTGTTCAACCGAGCAAATTTTGTTATCTACCTTTGGATGTGATGTATCAGAAAGAATATTGTGTGTGTGTGAATGCACATATTGGGAAAGAAACAATCTCAAGAAACAACAACCATGACTCAAATTTCCCTAACACAGCTAAGTCAGCAACTCTACACTTCGCACAGCAGAACCAACCAATTCTGTAGACCTACCAAGTCCAAGCATTATGAAAAATAAATTTTCTTCAGAAACAATAGATACCAAAATCAAACATATTGATGGCAATAGGCAAAACAACTTCACTACAGCCATAAAAGCATTAGAAATTGATAACCTAATAAAACCCATATAGACACTACACACTTCATCAAAACCTGAATCCAATCAAAAGGCTAGCTACCACACCAGAAAGAGAGTAGGATTGACCATTAATCATACAAAAACTGAAAAAACTTCCATTAAGAAAAGGAAAACATACCCTATCGGCATCCATCTCTTTGGTGATCTTTGATGGTTTCGCCACTTTCTTCCCTTCACAATTGCCGATAACAAGTCAGAATCAACTAAACACGACATAAATTCAAACAATTTTGTGCTCTGTGGTGTGGTGTGAGTTACCCTTTCGCGTATGGGCAATTTTGCCGTGTCGATTGAGAGGAATTGATTTCTTTTTCTGCTGACCCTTGAACAAATTTCCCTTCTGCGTCATTTTCTTACTTTCCCTTCTTCCCTTTCCCTCTTCTGCGATTCTAGGGTTGTTGTATAAGTAGTCTTCTTTTCAGCTCTAGGGTTTTTCTGCAAATAAATTGAGGCGAGTGGAACAGAGTAGAGCAGAGGGCCAGAGGCAATGAACTGAGCGAACCGGTTCGGAACCGGATGTTCAAGCGAACCGGCTGACGTCATTAAATTTTCTCGAGTAAAAAAATTTGGCTTTTCATCCTTCAAAGGCATAATAATAATAATTATTATTATTATTATTTTTTTTGCTTTTATGGTGATTTAAAACATTTATTTCTTAATTAATGAAGGATTAGAGTATCCATTATTGATTATCCAAAAATAATTAAATAAATAAAAAATAGCTTTGAAATGGATAGGCTGTATAAAAATGGCATTACCCATTCCCCACCAATAGAACTATGGCGTCCGTAGCTCCATCATCCGCCCTCACGGCCTCTCCAGCTCACCGCCGAGACCTCAATTCCTCCCCCACCGCTGCTTCTCTCTCATTCAAACCGCCGGCCTTCTATACTTCTACTCAAACTTTCTCTCTCTATCCTTTGGCGCTCCAATGCAGCAGGGCCTCGGACAGGAATGGCGGTTCATCGAAATCACTCCTGGTTGCCGCATTGACCGCCGTGGCGGAGTTAGCGGAAGACGCTTCGGAACTGCTGCTAGGAGATGACGGCGGTGGCACGGCGGCTGCCACGAAGCCCAAGAAAGGCAAGGCTGCGTTGCCATTGAAGAGAGACAGAGTATGTCCAGTAAAGATCTTTTCTTTTCGTTGCAATTTCAAATTTGTTACATTAGTCGTGATTTTTCTGCTTTCTTCTCGAGTTGCAGACAAGGTCGAAGAGATTTTTGGAAATTCAAAATTTGAGGGAAAACAAACAGGAGTATGACCTCAAGAATGCAATATCACTGGTGAAGCAAACAGCAAGTACGAAGTTTGTTGAAACAATTGAAGCCCATTTCCGTCTCAACATTGATCCCAAGTATAATGATCAACAGCTGAGGGCAACTGTAAGCTTTTCCTTGCCATCTGGCTATCTAAAAGAAAGGTTTCAAACTACTATTGTTATCTTGTAAGTGCTGTAATGAAATGACATGTATAGGTAAATTTGCCTAAAGGGACTGGTCAGACAGTTAAAGTTGCGGTCCTTACTCAAGGTACTTCAATACATTTCTCCTGTTCCACTTAGATGCTTGTCATTTATGTGCCAAATAAAACATACTTTATGCAATGAAAAGGTTGTTGTTTTCCGAGCAACGAGTAAGCGATTCTGAAATATTCTTCTACCTCTTAAACAGATGAATAGCTGTAATTCATTTCTGTTCTTGAATTCTGAGTAAATAGTTCTACATTTCCATCATTCCATGACTGATACTGTAAAACTTTAAATGAAAATTTGTAACTGTAAAAAGTTTGGTTATATTCTTTTGAGAACTCTTAGGACTAGCTGAATGGGAAAGTTTGGTTATGTCCTTTTGAGAACTCTTGGGACTAGCTGAATGGGAAAAGACAAGGCATTCGCTTGAGGTCAACAAAATAAACCAAACTTTCCTCATAAATTGGTATAATATCTAGAGGGAACAAAAATCAGGTTTTCACTATGTCCAAAATAATCTGGATATTGTGTATGTCTGACCCCGGTATAAAGAGTGGACTCTTCGGAGAACACAGGAAAATCTGTTTATTAATGCAGGTATGTCAAGTTTCAGCTCTCTGTCATGAGATTAGTAATGTCTGCTGAAAATCTAAGTGTTTGTAATTTGTAATCCTTTTCTTTCTGCTCGGATTTTCTGAGACACCTTTTACGATCTCCTTAGCTTCATTGTTCTACAGTTGATTTTCTTCTGTAGGTGAGAAGTTTGATGAAGCGAAAAATGCTGGAGCTGATATAGTTGGTGGAGAGGACTTGATAGCTCAGATAAAAGGAGGATTTATGGATTTTGACAAATTGATTGCAACACCAGACATGATGCCTAAGGTGTGGATCTACTGGTTTGCTTATCTTATTCCTACAATCTACATTAACTGCTCTCTTGGCACTTTTTCTCTAGTGTTCAATGATTAATCTATGATTGCAATCTAATTTAAACGTCTACGAACAAGGTTTACTATTGGAAAACAACTATGAAACCTTAGGAAATTTGTCCCCTTTTAAGAGCTTTTACCTTCAGAATCTCTTGTTTACTTCCATCAGGTTGCAAGTTTAGGAAAAATTCTAGGACCTCGAGGACTTATGCCGAATCCAAAGGCTGGTACAGTGACTACAAACATACCTCAGGTACACCATGAACTATTGTTAATTATCCTCTCTTTCTTTCTTTCTTTCTTTCACGGTGGCATGAAATTTCATTTCATTGTTTTGTAAAAGATTTTGAGTAACATTGGATAAATGCTGAATGCAGGCCATAGAGGAATTCAAGAAAGGGAAAGTTGAGTTTCGAGCTGATAAAACTGGGATTGTCCATCTACGTTTCGGGAAGGCAAGTTTCTCAGAGGAAGATCTTATTGCAAACTTCTTTGCTGCCGTGGTATGATGATTGTATACACCTCTTTCATACATGTTACTGCATTCATACTCGAGCTCAGCTTTTGAAAATCTGTATATTCGGTGCAGAAATCAGTTGAAACAAACAAGCCATCAGGGGCAAAAGGAGTGTACTGGAAAAGTGCCCATATATGCTCATCAATGGGGCCTTCCGTTCGGTTAAACATCAAGGACATGCTTGACTACAAGCTTACTTGAATCGTCGATGTACTTTTGAAGTCTCTTTTTGGGATAGAATGAGTTGTTCGTTGCTTGGTATGTAGTCATAGAATAGAAACATAGGCGCTTGATTTGTAGCTCAAGTCCCCGAAACACGCACCAATTACCGGAAATGTAAAAACTACATACCTTGTAGAGATTTGTAGTGCAAGTGAAATTCAGTTCTCCATATGGCTCTATTTAAGGCCACAGTTATTTTGTTTGAAAGTGACACTGTTCTTCAATGAAACATCTTATTAGTAAGTAATTACTCACACAGTGTAAAATGGCTAAGCTCTTTCCTTAAAAAACCATACCTATACAACTACAGGCTAATGCTAAGAAAGGAAAATGGCCCACTTCGAAACTCGCTTAAAGTCAGCATTGTCGAAGCTATACCTCCACCAGATGCACAGAATCAGAATGATAATAACTTAGCTTCATTGCAGAAACTAATTCATCAAGCATCACATAAATCGAATCCGAGCAAGGATGTGAGTTATCAGCAACAACAAAACTATGAGCTGCACCATTGATGCTAATCCAACTACAACCGGGAGTTTTTCTCAACCCTCTTTTTCTCATCACTTGCCTAACTTCTGCCACAACATCCCACCTCTTTGAAGACGCGTATAAATTAGAAAGTGAGATGTAATTCGAGGAATTGTCCGGTTCCATCATGATGAGAGACTTATAGGCCAATTCTTGCATTTCGGAATTTCCATGGAGTGCAGAAGCACTTAAAAGAGCACCCCAAATGCTAGGACTTGGTTCAATATTCATGCTTTTAATGAATTCGTGGGCTTTATTTAGCTCCCCCGATTTACCAAACATATCAACGATACAAGCACACATTTCGACTGTAGGTTTGATCCCGTAATTTGCCACAACAGAATCATATATTCTTACTCCATCGCCTATCAGTCCTGACTTAGAGCAAGCAGAAAGAACTCCAACAACTACTGTTGTGTCTGGCTTGATTCCACTTTGAAGCATTTTATCAAACATAATGACCGCGTTCTGACCTTGGCCGTGTAAACCATATCCACAGATAATCGAACTCCAAGAAATCGCATCCTTACGGATGCATTCATGTTCAAATACTCGAGCAGCGTAACTCAAACTCCCACATTTGGAGTACATATCGATCAAAGCATTACTAAGGGAGAGATCATGATTCAACTCCCTTCGAACTGCAAAACCATGGATTTGCTTCCCTCCCATCAAACCAGCAATAGAACTACAAGCGGGCAAAATAGCAACAAGCGAAACCTTGTTCGGCCCTTCACCATTTCTACACTGCATTTCACGAAAAAGAAACAACGCATCATCGAATCTCCCACAATGTGCATAGCCATTGATCATTGCAGTCCAAGCATAGACATTCTTCCACTCCATTCTATCAAAAACCCTTCTTCCCACTTCGGATTTACCGTTCTTTGAGTACATATCAATCAAACAGCATCCAAGATGAACATCAGAACTCAAATCCAACCCATTTCTAACTATGTAACAATGCAGTTCCCTTCCTTGACCCCCTTTCTCTCTTGAATCATCACCCCCACCACACAAAGAAAGGAGCGTGGAGACTGTGAACGCGTCGAATTTCAAGCCTTCACTTTGCATTCCTCTCACAATATCCCACAGTCCCAATCTACAGAAAGAGCTATTCAAACTACTTACATCTACCTTCGTGTATCCCGAAATCAATGCATTCCACGAAGACACATTCCTCAGCGGCATTTCTTCGAACACCTTTAAGGAATCACTAAAGTATCCACATTTCCGATACATGGACATCAAAGAGTTCCCAGCCACAGTATCTAAAACTAATCCGTTCTTCAAACCCCTCCCATGAACCATCCTCCCAACCAAAACCTCCCCAAAATCCCCCAAAATTTTAAACATGACAGAAAAGGTAAAATCGTCCACCACCCCAAAATCGGAACCGACGCACATTTTCCTGAAAATATCCAAACTTTCTTGAAACAGCTGATTTTTCCCATACCCACTAAGCAGAGTGTTGCACACGTGCGTGTTCTTGCACAAGAGGGAGTCGAAAACCAGTTGCCCTTCGAATGGGCGTCTGAACAGACAGTACGAGAAGATGAGTTTCTGCGCGACTAGAGAATGCTGCGTGAGGCCCAATCGCTGAGCTCTGGCGTGAGATTGGGAGGCGAGTTCATGCGATTGGGCTTCCACCGAGTGCTCTAGCAGTTTGAAAAGAGAGACTGATGGATCAATTTCAGCCGCGATTGTATGAAAGAGTGATCTCCACTGTGCCGTTCTGAAGCAGCCTCTCAGCGGTGGGATTACACAGAGACTGATCATGTGAATTTTAGCTCGATGTCTCCATTGCTGCTGCGTATGATTTGTTGAAAATGTTCTCTTCTTTAATAATATAATAATAATAATAAATAAGTCTACACAGTTACACAACAAGCGTTTGTAGTCCAACGGTTAGGATAATTGCCTTCCAAGCAATAGACCCGGGTTCGACTCCCGGCAAACGCATTTTTATTTTCTTTTTTGATTTCTTTTTATCATTACTCTTTTTTCGCTCCTTTCCAAACTAGGAGTAGAGTATCTAAAGAAAGGTAAAACCTTCACAACATATAAAAATATATACACATATTATCTGTGTTTGTAACGCAATACAACTTTTGTAGAGATGAGTATGCTAGCTAGTTGTCTTCAGATTTATTATGCAGATTGTGAAGGATGTACAGGGAAGCTGAAGACAGGAATATACATACGGAGTAGGCTAGTAAGTCGAGACCCGTTGTTATAGTGACCATCTTACTCCTTTCGAACATCTTTACCAGAAGGATCATCACTATCACGTGTCCCACTTTCGTCTTCAGCTCGTTCAGCGAGCTGATCTTCATCCACTTTGGCCTCTCCTGCAGTCGACATAGCAACGAGCTAAGTATCAAGTATAGTACTCCCTCCGTCCTTCATTTAGTGACCTTATTTTTTCAGCATGTGTGACACGTATTTCCCGTAAAAAAAAGAATACTTCAAAAATTCATTTTAAAACTCATCAACAATAAGCGTGGAAATACGTGCCACACATGCTGAAAAAATAAGGTCACTAAATGGAGGACGGAGGGAGTAATAAGATTTGCTTCCTTTTTTTCTTCTTCTTTTTTTTACTGCGTTTGGTTCACGAAAGAGAAAATTCGACAACATGAGCATAATTAGTCACCTTCAAAGCAAACATGCCAAACAAGGAAGATCCCTTGAGTGCACGGTCGTTAACTGCAGGGACGTTAGGTGGCACGTTTGAAATGAATAGTCCATATAATCCCATCCCGAATATTAGCATTACTGTCCCAGCAAGATACACATCTGGAATAAAGAGAAGTTACTTTGAAAATAGTATAAACGAAAAGCATGTATTGTTTCCATAAACATGGCTTAAAATATAAGGATTCGTTTTGGACGTAGAAGCAAAATATGGCTTAAAGATTGGCGTATGATCTTGCAGCAAGAGAAAGGAAACAAGGTCGAAGACCAACTACTGTTCACAGAAAATGCAAAGATTCGAAACTCACCAATGGCTTCAACTAATCGTAGAACCATTTGGCCAGAGTGGACACCTTTAACACAGCTCGTCCAGTATACTTTGTATGCATCAACTATGTAGACGCATCCCTGAAAAGGCAACCTCATTCATTCTCAACGCACATACAGCTTTGTAAACTTATACAAGGGATTGATAAATGCAGAGACTCATCCGAATGAGAGAGATTTTTTATCATACTAAAACTTAAGTTTGACAATTTGAATTGAAGGTATGACTAGCTACAAGTGAGGGCATGTAAATGAACCGTGCTATTTAAGTCTACATTATCTCTTTTCCATATGAATCGTAGGAATTTTTCAATATCCTGGCATGGATCGAACACACTCAGTAGCAAGAACAATAATGACATTCAGGAAAGAACTCTCAAATTAGATAGAGACAAGAAGCTATAAACTAGGATGTAAAAAAAGAACATATTACTCATCTGATTCAATGGTTTACCATAAATAAGAAGCGAATAATGCGTAACTGATTTTGAGCAATGTTTTGCATTTGATTCTATATCACGTCATATATTCAACTAAACGAGTTTAACCCAGGTAAATTATAAGGCAAGCATCAATTCTTGTGTTTGCTCAAATAACTTCAATAACTAGTAAAATAAAGTAGAACTATTCATATTCATCGAGGAGGAGATCACTGCTCTTCCGTCTGAGTTGATAAAGAGTGTAAAGATAGAGAAATTACATTGAGAAAGCAGAGGACCGAGCCAGCTAATGAACCCGCAACTGCTAGAAGTGCCAAAAACCGGAAATCAAATATGACCTGCATAAAGTAAAAAGATATTCAACACACTAAAGATAATTGAATTTTCTTACTTCAAACTCACCTGTCACTGTTCTTCAATATTATAACGAAAGAAACTGAGAGATATATCTAATGACATAGCTATGTAGTATTCTTTAAACATTATGTTATAGGATTTTATTGCCGATAAGTTTAAACACTTCTTAGTATCAACCTCGGTTACAGGAAATCTATTTAGAGTAGAGTTGCATATCAGAGATTATAGTATTTATTCAGGATGATAATCAATCGATAAACTAACTCGGAATAATCAAATTTTATGATATTATGAACTTTCAAAACATTAACCAACAATACATATAAATATCACTTTTAAATTATTGACTTGATTTGATGAAATTCAGCTCATCTTCCCCTATTGGATACATGGAAATTTTATGCATGATATTATCTGGGCTAAATTACTGAATTAATAACCAAGAAATTTGAATAAATTGATCACCAAAAAATCTACCATAAAAATCAAATAACCATCTGGGTTTAACCTGTGTAATCTCCATTCTGCACAAGAACACTACTCAACATTTAAAGGACAATCCCACACACACATACACATATCATTCTATAAATCCAGCTCTGACAAAGAGATGATTATCAAACATCAAAGTTACTAAAATTGATTCTACCATTGTGCCCTAAAATTCAACACCCCGATCGTCTCTTCTAAGACAGAGAAATCCGATAGCGAAATCACATACCCTCTCAATATTGGATTCAGTTGATTGCACAAATCGCACGACCGTGCTCCCATTCGGATTTGCCGGCGCATAACTGTATGGAAACTCCGGCGGCTCAACCAAGGGACCATTCGGAGATGACCCTTTTGCCGAAACTCCAAAATTTTCAGTTTTTACGGTCGATTGAGATTCATGAGAAGCCCCAGCTGAAGAAGAAGAAGAAGAAGTTGCAGAAATTGAGATCGAGTATTTTCTGGGACTTTTCCGGGTACAGTATGGATCGGATATGAATAGCGAAAGAGCGCTGGCTGAAACTGAAGATGAGAGCGCCGCCATTGATTGAAATGAAGAAAACACGTTCTAGATTTTTTCTTTTCTTTTTCGCACTCGTGGACTGTATGTGTTTAGGAAAAGTGACTATGCACTTCGCAATCAGTTTCATGGCGGGTAGCGTGACTGAAACCAACGGTTAGCTTTCTTTGTAATTTCAATTAACTTATTTTCAAGATAAATTGTAATGATCGCATTATATATCTTTGAAAACTATTCCCTCAGTCCCAAATCAATCAATCTCATTTGTATTTTTTTTGTAATAAATATAAGTAGATCAATATTTACTTTTAATTAATTCATTAAGAAATACTTGATTTTTAGTATATTATATATCTTTATTTTCTGTTTTTATTTCATTTATTTATGTATTAATTGATTTCAATTTTTTTAATTAAATAAATTCATTAAGAAATTTATTTTAGAAAATCTAAATTAAAAAAAAGCACATTTAAGTTTATGGCCCATTTTAAATGTTCTGCATAATTATGGGCTATCAGCATTATTTGGGCCATCAGTAAGAGATAAGGGTTTCTTAATTCTTTCTTAATCAAGAGTCATTAAAAAAAAAAAAAAAAAAAGACGATACCGACCTTCACTAATCATCAAAACATCTCTTTTAGCAACAGGCCCGGCCCTGAGAGTAGGCAAAGGGGGCAAGGGCCCATCAAAAAATGGGGCCCAATTTTTTTTATAAGTAGTAATATATTAGTATATATATAATATATATATATATATATATATTTCAGTCTAAATACTCCGTAATTTATTGTTAATGGTCCTCCGTCACTCATTCCAAAAGGCCCACAATTACAAATCAACTTAATTTTATAAAAAATATTTACACGTCATGTTCTCATGTTCTGCAGATTGTGTATTTATTTCGTATTCTATTTCTTTGTATCTATTTGGGACTTAATTTTATTTATTTTATATCTATTTTGTATAATTGTATTGTACAATTTGTAGCTCATAACTAAATGAGATACACTCCCATCCCATCAGCCTGTGATGATATCTGATATCCCAAAATGGTGTAACAATGATGTTCCAAAAATATAATTTCTACTAGTTTTATATTGTTTTAAAAAAAATAAAAAATACTATAATTTAGTAAATCATAATATACATTTATAAGAAAAAAATGAATTTTTTAAAATTATATACTTTAATTTTGAATTTATCAACTATAATATACTAATAAAGGTGAAATTAAATGCTAAAAAATAAATATAAACCCTAATGGCATGGGTGAACCCTTAAAAATAATCATAAAATTAAACTAAAACATTATAAAATAAATTTATTGAAGAAAATGAACAAAATTAATAGAAATTAAATTTTGGGACACCACTGAGATACCATTTTGGGGATAGAGGATCTCAATTCCATCAGCCTGGACTAATGGTGCGGTATGCCTTCGTCACTCCATATAACCTGGACCTAAAATTGTGGGACTGTTAGGTTTTGGGTTACAATTGATTGGATCGCATTTTGCGGTGAACCGCAAATAATTCTTTGTCTAACTAAATATTGTAAATTTTTTCTCGAATTTGTTAAATATTTTTTTATATAAGGAGGGCCCATATATTTGATTTTGCCTAGGGCCCCGAGATTGTCAGGGCCGGTCCTGTTTAGCAATATCCCAATTCCCCCTAAATATATATATATATATCAATTCAAAAAAAATTGAAGAAAATTTATCTTTCTTTTATAAGTGTATTTTCGTCGGCCTTTAAATTTTCAGACATGCACGTCGTTGTCTTTTTCTTTTTGCAGAACGTTTGTATCAATTGTAAAAGTCGGATATGATATGGAAAATGTATCTATTAATAAATGACGCTTTGGATTTAGATTAATTAATGACATAAAAAAATAAAATAAAAATAAAAATACAATAGACTTAAATGTGTTTTGCCTTTAAAGAATGTAGATAGAAAGTACAACATGACATCACATATTTAAAAATATCCAGTGTTGATGACTTGGATGGTTCCGACATGAATAAAATGCGTCAACTTCGTGGAGTAGAAAAAAAGTAGAACGCCGCCCAAAAATAAAAAGGTAGAAAGGGCGGTGATGACACTAGTGGGACCCACAGTATATAACATCATAAATCAAAATGAAAGAGCAAAGAGGGCAACCATAGCTCTACAGCTCAGTGCAGCTCTGGCTGGAATCAATTTGGATTGAAGGCGCCAAAACCTCATTTTTAAAGATTCTTCTGCCTATATATATCTACAGAAACAGAGTGTCTTCTTTATGAACAATTTCACCTGGGTGATCCAATCTAAGGTATGTGTATTTTCCTCTTTCCATTCATTTTTTCCAGCTTCAACTTGTGTATTTTGGTGAAATCACTGAAATGCTTGGTGGTGTTGTGATAAAACTTTGTGTGTAAGGGAATGGCACAGCCCCGCGCATTGACGCGTTTAGAGCGGCAGGGTATGGCGTTTTCCGGTCAGTGCGGCGTGTGTGAACCGTTTAGCTGAGCAAGGGCTCGACGGCGCTAGGGTAGGCAAGCGAGTGTGTGTTTTGAGTGAGGGTGTGTGCGTTCGTTTGGGGACCGTATAGGATCCTATCAGAATCGGCGACGGCCGTACTGTGCATCGCTTCGATTTGCCGCTGGTGCGGCTGCCGGGGTAGGAATTTAACAAATAGAAGACAGACGGAGTTCGACTGTTTGAAAGCTAGGTTTGACTTGATTTCAAATTACGATTCAGCGTCAATTCGACGCCGGATTTTGGAATTCGGTGAGGGTTTTGATCACCCGAACCGTGTGGTATCCCGTATCCGGCCGTGGTGCCATCTCGGACATCCGACTGCCGGAGGCGGCGGGATTGAAGCAAGGTGGTGCCGCGGCGGAGCTAGGTTTCCGTTGCGTCAAGGTTTGAAATTCCGACGTCGAATCGACGCTGGAACGGGAAGGTGACTTGAGGGGTTTTGTATATTGGAGGCGGAGAAGTCTGGCCGTGGTCTCAGACGTGGAGACAGAGGGACGAGGGTGCCTTTTAGAATATAATACTCCTAATATTGTTATTAACTTTTGTTATGAAATCTAAATAAATACATATTGGCCCTTGAACTCTTTCATGATTTCATATTAGCCCCTTTCTCTATAGAAAGTATAATTTTCTCATAATAAAATCATCATGAATTTATTATGTTTATGTATATGATACTTGGGTTTATAGTTCCATGTACTGTTTCCTCACTGATTTTTCTATTATTTTCAGATCGTGGAGAATGGCTACAGGCACTGCAAACGTTGAGTCACCACAGTCTCTCCCTTTAAGGTTGTTGATAAGTTTTTTGTATTCATATTTAACTTTGAATACATTGAAAGTGATTCATTGTTATAGTTAAGAGTGTGGGTTTATTTCTCATATATTCATGACATATAAGTTATATCTGTTGCAAATATGTTTCGTTTACTTCTGTACAATTTATCATCAGTTGTCGACTGTGGTCCATATAGATATTATTTAAAGAACTCTAAATCATTTGCGAGGCGGTGATATAGGCATGGCCTTGATTCTATCGTTTCTTATCTGTGGATATATGTCTCCTTTATTGATTTCTTGTTGCTTCCTCGGCATTGTTGGCTGATAGTTTGTTCAGTTTCTCCGTAGCTGAGATTTGAAGGCTTAGTTAGTGAAATGACCTAGTATTGTCATTCTAGTGTATACATGTGCATTGCTCTCACTACAATGTGCGGATTATTATCGCTGTTTTTGTCGGAAGGCATTATTATTAACTAACAGAATGTGTTTTCCTAAATGTTGCATTTGTTGTTTCATGCATACAGAGTAATGGATATCTCACCATTTTCTTCATAACCTTTGTTTTTCTATATGAGATTGAGATGATGGCATTCTTAGCAAGTGTAAAACAGAGCCTCATTCAAAGATGTATAAGTTCTGCTCAGGAAAAGATATAATATTAGCTTGTGAAATTATATAGAGATGGTGCGGGGGAATCAAATTTGTAAGGTTCATTGTTTTGAATTAGATGCATGAGGAAATCACACACTATCTTCAAGAGATTGTTTGCTGCTTTTATAGATATTGGAATTTGATTCGATTGTATGTATGAATATAATTTCAGATTGTTAGGAAAAGTTGCTCTGGTGACCGGCGGCGCTAGCGGCATCGGAGAGAGCATTGCGCTTATGTTCCTAAAACATGGTGCAAAAGTTTGCATAGCTGACCTTCAAGACGATCAAGGTCACCGCCTCATCGAAACCCTCGGCAGCACCTCCAACATCGCCTTCTCCCACTGCAATGTCACGGTCGAAGACGACGTCAGGCGTGCAGTCGACTTCACCATCGAAAAGTTTGGCACCCTCGACATAATGGTGAACAACGCCGGCATCTCGGGCCCACCCTGTCCCGACATCCGCAAATTCGAGCTCTCGGCGTTCGAGAAGGTCTTCGACGTGAACGTGAAGGGCGTCTTCATAGGAATGAAGCACGCCGCTCGGGTAATGATTCCGGCCAAGAGAGGGTCGATCATTTCTATCTGTAGTGTGGCGAGCGCCGTCGGCGGCATTGGTCCCCATGCTTACACAGGGTCGAAGCACGCGGTGTCGGGTCTCACGAAGAGTGTGGCAGCGGAGCTGGGGAAGCACGGGATTCGGGTGAACTGCGTGTCGCCGTACGCGGTGGCAACGAGTTTGGCGCTGGCGCACTTGCCCGAGGAGGAGAGGACGGAGGACGCGTGGGTCGGTTTTCGTAAATTTGTGGCTAGTAATGCGAACTTGCAGGGTGTGGAGCTGACGGCGGAGGATGTGGCGAATGCGGTGGTTTTCTTGGCTAGTGATGAGGCGAGGTACGTTAGTGGTACGAATCTCATGGTGGATGGGGGATTCACTTCAACGAACCATGCCCTTCAAGTGTTTAGATGCCCCTCAAGTGTTTAGATGAAGTTGATTTATGTACTTGGTACATGTTGTGTGGGAGGTGGTTCTAGTCACGTGCGATGCACGGAATTCGGTTTATTTTATTTTATTTTTGAAAATGGAATTCGGTTTATGAATTAATGAAGTTTCTATTTAAATTTTGTGGAGTTCTTTTTTTAATTGTGATGAAATTAATATACGCATTTAAATTTAAATAAATAAATGACGCATACTAAAGATGAACATCTAATCTGTTCACATACCTAAGTATTACCTCTTTCAATATCCGATATATTCAAGAAGTGTATCAAATTAAAAGAGAGACAGAGAAGTTCCAATCAACCTTAGGAGGTAACAATACATGTAGTAATTCACTAGACTAAATAAACCGTTTCCAAAAGGTTTCTTGAATGCACACAACTGAAGCTCATAAATTTGATGCCAATATCACATAACTACTAGCAACAATTCACCCAATTATCATTCATTATTCGATCAAATTGCGACAAAATTCACAACCGAGATCAAGTATCGTACAACGCAATCCACTTAAGAAGAAGAAGAAGAAGAAGATATCGAAAAATTAAAACAAGCGACTCTCATCTCTCTCTCTCTCCTCTTCCACAGCAAACTCAAAATACAACCCGGAATTGCGGCGCGTCGGAGCCACTCGCGGGCAGAATCTCCCACCGGCAGGGCTCGAGTTCGTCGGAGACAGGGCAGTAGCCGGCCAGCGTCACTTTATCCGCGGAGGCGGCCACCGAACCGAACTCGAAAACCGAGATATCGGTGATGGGCGGGCGGACCTCCACCGCGCCGTTCATGCCGGGCGCCTCCACGGGCTCCGGCTTGGGGGCCGGGGCGGGTTGGTCCTTTTTAGGGGTGGCGGTGGTGGTGCCTCGGCTGAACCAAGAGAGGATTCCCATGGTTTATCGCTCGCAGTAGGGTTTTGCGTTATCTGAATTGAATTGAATTGGAATTGAATTTTGGCAGGGGAGAGTTTTAATTGGAGTGATGGGTTTGTTTGTATTTTTATTCTTATGGCCCAAGATTGAAAAGTTATGAATACAAAAGCCCATCGAAATTCAATAAAATTGAAAATTATCAACTACTCAACGACAAGAGAGAAAATAAAAATTAAAAAAAAAAGAAAGAAGAAAAAGTAAAAAAGAGAAGAAAACTCGCGTTTTTTGTTTCAGACAAAACGGTAAAACCCTTCTCCCAAAACCCCAAATTTCCTTTCCAACCGCCGCTCTCCTCCTTTCTCAGCGGCAGGCCACCTTACTCCTTCATCTCTTCCGCCGTGGTTGTTTTCCATTGGTAATGGGGATTTTTGAGCCGTTCCGAGCAATTGGATACATAACCACTCACGTTCCCTTCTCCGTACAGCGTCTTGGCACCGAAACTTTCGTCACCGTTAGCGTCGGCAAGGCTTTTCAAGTCTACAACGTATGCAGTTTTATTTTATCGCTCTTTACCAATTCAATCTTTCTATGAAGACTCTCACATTTACTTTCCTCTTCTCGCAGTGTGGGAAGCTCAGTTTAGTACTCGTTGGTAAGCTTTCCCACGTTTACTTTCAGGATATGTTTCCACCACATTTCATATTTGGCCTCGAATTTGAAATTTTGAAATAAATATTCTCAGTTCTGAAGTAGAGGTATCTCAGTTATGAAGTAAAATAGCAGTTGTTTCTGTTGCTTTCTTCCTAGAATTTATTTTATTTTCCCTGGTTAACGGTGATTGCATTAGAATTATCTCCTATACTCAAGTAGTATAAGCTTTTGCATAGTCTGGTTGCTTTTACTATCCAGTTCAAAGTCTTCTTTTTTTATGTTTAACGGCTAAATTATCATTTTATGCGGAAAATGCAGGACCACAATTGCCGAAGAAAATACGAGCTTTGGCTTCATATCGGGACTATACATTTGCTGCCTATGGATGTAATATTGCTGTTTTCAAACGTGCTCATCAGGTATTAGCTGATAAACTAATGTTTTGGGGAGGTGTAGAATTCTTTTGTATGGTTGAACTTCTTAGTTTCTTTTGGAGATCTTCCTTCAGAATATGCTACTAATTTTGGAGAAATGAATATCAAATAGGTGTTTATTTCAATAATCTTTAGTTTGAAATGGAGATATCAGATATGGCTAGTTCTATGCATACATAGTTAGTGGATCATGATCAACAGAATAGATAGATCATATTTTTATGTGATTTCCTGTATTTATAACCACTTAGGCTCTCATTCATTGATGAGAATCATCTTTATTTGCAGTATCTTCTAATACTTTGGACCCACTGTAATATGGTTGCTGAGTATATTTTCTAGATTGGTCAATGATATGTTATCCTCCTAAATGTTTGATTTTTCTTAACATAAACTGAATCAATTTTCTACTGAACATTTAATAGGTTGCTACTTGGGAAAGCCATAGTGCTAAGATTAATCATTTGCTAGTTTTTGGTGATCATGTCTTAAGCCTTGACATTAAAGGTGATATGTTCATCTGGGCTTTTAAAGGCATAACGGAGAATAGCTCTTCGGTTGGTCATATTTCACTTGGAAAGAAGTTCACTCCAAGCTGTATAATGCACCCGGATACTTATTTGAACAAGGTAAAATATTTTTATCAATAACATGGCACTGGTGACATATAATCAGCGACACCTGTTGTCACCAGTTATAGTTTCTTCTGAAACTTTTTCTCACTAAAAGCATTGCAAACAGGTAATTGTTGGAAGTCAGGAAGGTTCTTTGCAACTATGGAACATTAGCACAAAGAAAAAACTTTACGAGTTCAAAGGGTGGGGTTCAGCCATATCCTGTTGTGTTTCGTCCCCTGCACTGGATGTTGTTGCTGTTGCCTGTTCTGATGGAAAGATTCATGTCCACAACATACGATATGATGAAGATGTTGTTACTTTTGCTCATTCTACTAGAGGTTCAGTGACTGCTCTATCTTTCAGCACTGATGGTCAGCCACTTTTAGCATCTGGTGGTTCGTCTGGTGTCATAAGCATATGGAATCTTGAAAAGAGGAGACTCCATTGTGTTATTAAAGATGCCCACGATTGCTCAGTAGTTTCTCTCCACTTCTTTGCAAATGAGCCTGTATTGATGAGTTCGTCAGCTGACAACTCTATAAAAATGTGGATTTTTGATACTAGCGATGGGGACCCTCGTCTTCTACGTTTTAGAAGTGGGCATAGTGCACCTCCAAAGTGCATCAGATTCTATTCTAATGGACGGCACATCCTTTCTGCTGGGCAGGATCGAGCTTTTCGCCTCTTCTCTGTCATCCAGGATCAACAGAGCAGGGAACTTTCTCAACGCCATGTATCCAAAAGAGCAAAAAAACTCAAGCTGAAGGAAACTGAAATAAAACTTAAGCCTGTAATTGCATTCGATGTTGCTGAAATTAGGGAACGTGATTGGTGCAATGTGGTTACATGTCATATGGATACTGCTCAAGCATATGTATGGAGGCTTCAAAATTTTGTCATTGGCGAGCACATCCTCTCACCATGCCCACAAAATCCAACACCCATCAAGGCCTGTGCCATCAGTGCATGTGGCAATTTTGCAGTGGTGGGGACCGCTGGAGGTTGGATTGAGCGATTTAATCTGCAATCTGGAATTAGTCGAGGCAGTTATGTTGATATGTCAGAAGGAAAAACCCGCGCCCACAATAGCGAAGTGGCTGGTGTTGCTTGTGATTCAACCAATACTGTCATGGTGAGTGCTGGTTTGAATGGTGATGTTAAAGTTTGGAACTTTAAAGGACGTGACCTGAAGTCCAGGTGGGAAATAGGTTGTCCGGTTGTCAAGATTGTGTACCACCGTTACAATGGTCTTCTGGCTATTGTGGCGGATGACTTAGTAATCCGCTTATATGATGTTGTTGCATTGAGAATGGTTCGTAAATTTGAAGGTCATACGGACCGTATAACTGATGTGTGCTTTAGTGAGGATGGGAAATGGCTTTTGAGCTCTAGTATGGATGGGACTCTCAGGATTTGGGATGTGATTCTAGCTAGACAGATAGATGCTATACACGTTGATGTGTGTGTAACAGCATTATCTCTATCTCCAAATATGGATGTCTTAGCTACAACACATGTTGATCAGAATGGGGTTTACTTGTGGGTGAATCAAGCAATGTTTTCGGCCCCTAGTAAATCTGGATTTTATGGGAGTGGGAAAGAAATTGTGAGTGTCAATTTACCATCCATCTCGACTGGGAATTCATCAGATCCAAATTCCATGGAGACTGATAATGCAAGTCCTCAAGAAGTACAAGGTGCTCCTCAGTTTTCCCCAATCGAACATCAACAAATACCTGATCTTGTCACACTCTCGATGTTGCCTAAGAGTCAGTGGCAAAGCTTGATCAATTTAGATGTCATAAAAGCTAGGAACAAACCGATTGAGCCACCAAAGAAACCTGAAAAGGCCCCTTTTTTCCTGCCATCAATTCCGTCTTTGTCTGGAGAGATTGTGTTTAAACCCAGAGAATCTGCTGAAGGTGATGAGGATATGAAAGCTGGTGAAACGGAGAACGCAAAGACAAAGGCTGAGGTTCCAACATCTCAGTTCTTGCAGTTCCTTCAACGTGCGGCAGAGGAACATGATTGTAAGTTCTCTTCAAACCATACTTTTTGTGTAGAATTTTATATTATTTTCACTTTAATGTAGAATATCTGAATGACACTTATATGTGCTTGAATCTCTGCAGTTGCAGCATTTACGGAATATATCAAAGGTCTATCTTCTTCGACTTTGGATATGGAACTTAGGATGCTTCAGATTTTAGATGGCGATGATGACGACCAAGAGGCCAGCAACAGACCAGAAATCCATTTCATTGGACTTCTGCTAGATTACTTTATAGAGGAAATTTCATGCAGAAATAATTTTGAGTTTATACAGGCTATGATCCGGTTATTCTTAAAGGTAAGATACCATCCTTTCTGCTTTCTAATTATGAATATCATAAAGTGCCACCGAAGCATTGGTTTACTGTGGATTGTTCCTGAGTTTATTACCTGTATTGTTGGATTTTGATCTAACACTAGTTTTTGGTTATTTGTTTAGATCCATGGTGAAAGCGTACGCCGCCAGCCTATTATACAAGAGAAAGCAAAGAAGCTTCTGCAAATTCAGTCTGCAGTATGGCAAAAAATAGATAAGTTGTTTCAAAGCACGAGGTGTATGGTTACATTTCTCAGCAACTCACAATTTTGAGCAGAATTTATTATTTTACTGTATTTTGATAAACAATTTTGTTTGAAATCTTTTAAAATTTTGTATGAATTATAGTCTCAGACATTATGAATCAGCTGTTGTGACATTAGACCTATCGAGATTGAACCACAAGATTTCCCAATGATGGTAAAGCATTATGGCATTGGAAATCAATGTTTTGTAACTGGTCTATTCTCTGACATTGAGTTGTATAATGAAAATTCAAGTTTTGGTGAGTTATTTCAGACCTGCTCATCGTTATTTTTGTAATATCTCTCGCACAATTTAAAAAGAAAAAAAAAACAAAAAAAATAAAAACAAAAAACAAACTGCTTACATTTTTACCCGAGGTGATACGTATATACATAGCTCTGTAGATAAATTAACATCATATCTACATTATTTTCTGCTAATTTAGGAATTGCATTAGTTACATCATCCAATTCAGCACATCTTAGTAAATTGCTAGCCTCCACTTCTTCTCTTTGTCGTCTTCGTCTTCTTTGCAACAAAAAACTTGGCGATAACCGAATCCAGAAAATCGAAGTACTTCTCACTCCAAGGCTTCTTAACCGCCAGCACAAGGCTAGGAACAATAATCCCAACTGCAAATCCCAAGCCAACACTGAGATAAAACCATCCATCAATGAATCCACTCTTGCTATTATAGTCCACATTATTTCCATTTTGTTCATCACCACCTTCGCCACTGCACTTCACTGCAATCGGATCTCCACAGAGGCCCGAGTTTCCCTCGTACGCATCAGCATTAAAAGTCAGCATCTGACCTCCAGTAGGGATCTTACCAGATAGATTGTTCTTTGACAAGTTGAGGTATCCTAGCGAAGACAACGACTCCATGGTACGAGGAATGGCACCTGAGAGCTCATTACTCGAGAGATCGAGGGATGCCAGCTGCCGTAATCTTGAAATGCTTTCGGGTATCTGACCTGTGATGTGGTTTCTCGACAAGTTCAAGATCATCAGGCCCGTTAAGTTGGTTAGCTCGACAGGTATATCTCCGGACAGATTGTTTCTAGAAAGGTCTATTGCAGTGACAAGGGACAGAGTCTTGGAGTACTGCTGCAACTGGTTTTTAGTATTCACAATCAAGTTCTCTTCATAGTACACACCTCTGTATTTCCCATATAGGAGATATTCGTTCGTCATTTTCTCCTGTGCCATGGCCTTCAGGTTTCCGAAGCTCGTTGGAATTCTGCCCGTGAACGCGTTATCAGCAAGATCAAGAACCTGGAGTAAGCTCAAGTTTGTCTAGCTCCAAGAGTATTTCCCCGAAGAATCTGTTCGATTTGAGGTTCAAGATTCTGAGACTGGTGAAACCTTCACCTAGCCATGGTGGAAGTGCGCTTTGCAACGCGTTGTTTCCGAGATCTAGAGTCTCTAAGTTGGACAAATTCTTCATAGACGAAGGCAGTTTTCCTGAGATGAAGTTGTTGTTTATGTGCAGTGAATGCAGAAACTTCAGCTCACCTATGGAGTTTGGGATTTCACCAGATAATTTGTTATCTCCCAAGTCCAACACTTTCAAATAGGAGCACTTACCTATGCTTGAAGGTATGCTTCCTCTTAAATTGTTTCTAGAAAGATCTATCACAGAAAGAAGAGACATGTTGCCAATGTTGTCTGGGATTTGTCCTGTGAGTTTATTTCCAGAAAGAGAAAGAAAGATCAAATCTGGCATAGCATCACTAATATTCTGAGGAATCGAGCCATGGAATTGATTATTTGAGAGATCGAGCAACTCGATAGGAACACTGGGGAGAGGAATGAACCCTTCAAACAAGTTGTAGCTAAGATCAATATCAGCATACGGAGTAACCTCAAAGGATCTCGGCAGTTCTCCTTGTAAACGGTTGAACGAGACGTTAAGCAACGAAAGATTGAAGGAGAGATCCCAAAACCAGAAAGGAAAAGAATCTGAGATGCTAGCATTTGAAATATCAAGAAACCTGATCTCTTTCTGGGATCTGAGCCAGCGAGGAAACGAGTGGCCTAATTGACACGACCCCATGTTAAGATTACGGATTTGAAACGGTGGAAGCCAGTTAGAACTTACATTCAAGACGAAGGAGTTCGAAGCCAGACTCAAAATCTTCAACTTTCTTAGCTCAGAGAAATGCAACTCAGATAATTCGCCTATCAGATTATTCGAAGAAAGATGAAGAACAACCAACTCTGATAGCTGTCCTATGCTATGTGGAAGAGTTCCATTCAATCTGTTCCCAGCTAATCCCAGATCAGTCAGATTTTGAAGTGAACCTAAAGAAGCAGGTAACGGGCCTTCGAACAAGTTGTAATCAAACGACAACTCCTTAAGATTCTTCACTTGTCCTAACCAATCTGGCAATTTTCCAGTTAGTTGGTTGTTGCTCAATCGTAAACTTTCCAAATTAGGCAAAGCATCACCGTTTTGACAGCTCCTAGTTCCCTCAAGAAACTCCGGCAAACTTCCTCTCATTTCATTGCCCGATAAATCCAAGTTCACCAGCTTACAAAGCGAGCCAATAGTGCTTGGTATTCCACCTTCGACATAGTTATCAAACAAGTTGAAGGTAGTGAGAGAAGTCAAGTTTCCAATACTAGAAGGGAGCTTGCCATGTACTTTGTTAGAAGCTAAACTGAGGAATTCTATGCTCTGCCATCCCTCTTTGAGCAAAGACCGGACACTAACGCTTAGATTACCGTCGTTCAAACCAAGATTCAAGAATCGAAGATTTGGTAGTTGGCTAAAACCAAGAGGGACCCTTCCTCTAAGCATACAATTACTCAGGTCAACATAAACAAGGCTACTGATGTTAACTAGCCAATCAGGAAACACAGAGCTGAAGCTGTTAAAACTAAGGTCTATCACCTCAAGTGAAGTTAGATTCACACTACTACTTAAGTATGAAATCGAACCAGACAATCCACACGATGAAAGATGCAGCTCTTTCAAAAGAGGAAGCCTGTTCAATATTTCCAACCAGTTTGAACTCACCAAAGAAAGGTCTACACCATTCATGCCAAGATGCTCCAAAGAAGCGAGACTTGCCATCCATCGAAAATCACCAACGAGCAAACCACGAAATCCGGAGCTGGAAACATCAAGAAACTGCAGACTGGACAAGTTTCCAAGAGTTGGAGGGATGTTGCCACTGAATCCAGCATTGGACAGATTGAGATACTGCAAATTCTTGAAAAAACCGAAGAATTCAGGAACCGGGATCCCTTCAAACGCGTTGGAACTCAAGTCTAAGTGCTTCAAGGACGCGATCTGCAAGAGGGAAGGCCTGATCTCTCCACTCAAGTTGAAGGATTCAACAAAAGGGCTGTGAAGACGGATGGCCGTGACAGAGCCGGTGATGTTATCGCACTCGATTCCTCTCCATCGACAGCAGCTCGTGCCTCGCCACGATGAAAGCGTGTTTGCAGGATCGTTGAGGCCGTTCTTGAAGTCTAGAAGTGCTATTCGATCAGTCGAAAGGCAGTTGACACTATCTGTTTGGCCATTGCAGAGTAGTTTAGCTGTGATTGAGCTGAGAATGGCAAGAACAAGAGCAGTAACGAAGAGAGATCTCTCCATTTTAATCTATAATATATATAATGAAGTTCTACTTTCAGTGTATACAACACACAAAGATGTTACTTATGTGTGTGATTAATTATCTTCTCTTTTTCTTGGTGATTTGCAAGGAAAGTTCTTGTGAAGATTGCAGACTGCAGCGTCGTTATTTATTACTAGTATATTTATTTTCGGAATTGATGAATTCCACTATATAAAATATGAAACAGAGTTGAAAAATTAAGGATGATTGGACACGTTTTCACGCTATTGTCTCCGGGGGAATAATTTAATTCAATTCAGTGGCGTAATGTTGTCTAAAGGTAGAAGAATTAAGGATTGGTACGTTGACTTCGATCGAATGTTGACTCAGTTCGTAAACGAAAACGACCCATTAAGGAATAAACATCTTAAACCATAGACATGCAATTCTTCATCAAGAATAGGTTTTTTTTTTCCTTCTAATTAGATAGTAGATCATATGAAAACTAATTATTGCGTGAAACCTGCAACCCATCATAAACTGTTACATTTTATGCATAAAATAATGCATTTTGTGCATAAAATGTTACATAATAAAATATATTATTTTATATTATTTTTATGCATATAATGTATCATCATGAGAATTTGCATAATAAAATATATTATTTTATTTTATTTTATATTATTTTTATGCATATAATGCATCATCATGAGAATGCAATATTTTATGATAAAAATGCAACACTTTTGTGCATAAAATGCAACATTTTATGATGGGTTGCAGGTTTCACGTAATAATTAGTTTTCACCATAACTCATCCCTATATATATATATATATATATATATATATTGAACCATAACAAATCATTCTTTAATTAATTAAAAAGAATACCTAGAAAGAAAAAATTGGAACGAAAAATTTAACCATACTTAGATGCAATTTCACTTTGTCAGCGCATAATAAGTACTACTCCCACATCGTAATGATCAACATGCATGGCAACAATAATTAGTAAACTATTTATTTATACTTTTAACAAATTAATGAAATGCTTTCTTACGTCTTCTTCCGTTTTATCGAAGGGGCTTTATTTTTTTATTTTATACCTCACATATATTTAAAAAACATGACATTTTCGATGAAATGAAAGGTGTGCTATATAATTATTTTCTTTTCTCTCATTTTCCCATGATAATTTTTAATCAAATACAACTCGATCTAATTTTGATGTCAAGTCCAACTCCAAAAATTTGTCTCATACGTCTCTCTCTCTCTCTATAGTTTGTTATAAGGACCAGCTTACCTAATCCAATTCCGCGCATCCCCTAACACAAATTACACAATACTGGGCCAATTAATTACAATACAAAGAGCCCCACCCAACTTAAATTACTAAAACCAATAAATAAATCAAATTAATGGCGACAAGAGCATGAAATTAACTAACAAGAGTTGTTCATGTTCATTGTTCAGTATATATATAAACACAGATCGAGATTCATCAAATCCATAATAATATACTGTAATACTCAAAATTGAATCAAATACTCCGTACTAGTATAATGGAGAGGCTGAAATCGATATTCATCACAATTTCCTTAATGCTCATGATTATCAACGTAGATGTGGACATGGCGGCGGCGGCGCCGGCGACGCTCCATTTCTACATCCAAGACATAAAAACCGGTCCAAACGTCAGCGGCTACACCGTCGCCACAGCCTCCGTCACTCCCCAGTCTCCGACCAACTTCGGCCGACTCAACATCTTCTACAAAAAGATGACTGTGGGGCCGGAGCTCGACTCGGCTGAAGTCGGCTATACGCAGGGGATCGCGGCCTTCGCCGACAAGCAAATTCTGGCAATTTCGCATGTCTCCAACTTTGTCTTCACGTCGCCCGGCGAGTACAACGGAAGCACGATCGCCATCGTCGGACGGAGCCCGCTCGAAGATAAGGAGTGTGAGCTGGCGGTGGGAGGTAAGGAGTGTGAGCTGGCGGTGGTCGGCGGCACCGGCGCTTTCCGGTATGCCCGTGGATATGTTATCACCACCACTTATATGAACATGGAGAATCGTACGGTAATGGAGTATTGGATTCATCTCATTTAATTTACGACACTTATTGTATTTTCCTATATATATTCTCAATCGCTACTCCAATAATCACTAATGTATCCCTAGTGACCTCAAATTAATAAAGGCAACATATACTTTAATTAAGTTGTTATAAATATCAAAGTTTAAAATGAAAGAAGTTCACTAGAAATTAATGTAGACTTGAGTTGGTGATTGCAAAATTAATTATGTGTTTAAATGTATGCTATTAAACTCGTGGCATATAATTATTTATATATTATTGTAGCGGTTGTAATAAATATCCAAAGGACCAATAAATGTTAAAATTATTTGTCGCATATAAAAATTGTATAGTAAATCGTAATCAAGATTCACTACAAAAATTTCTCGGTTTAACGACGGAATTGTTGAATAACGACGGATACCGTCCGTCTTTGTTTACAGCGTCGCTAAATGGGTAACGACGAAAATCGATTCCCTCGTTAAATTTAACGACGGAAAGACCATCACAGGAAAGTCTTCCGGCGCCGGTTGCCAGAGCTTGGATCCGTCACTAATCCGTCGTTAACCCGCCGTTAATGTTGGTATATGTTCTACTGTCCGGATTTCATTTTCTTTTTCTAATTACGACACTTAAAGAAATTATTTTCTATTCCAAAAATCAACAAATGATGTTGCAAGAAATGTTTCCAACAAATATCATATTATATTTGTTGTCTTAAATTAAAATACACCTCAAGTATGTTAACAAAGTAATTACAGTGGTAAATCATGGAGGAGACAAAAATGTTGTAATAAAAAAAAATTAAAAAAACAGATAAGTTTTTCCAGCAGCAGGGGAAATATCTTGTCTCTCACATGTTATCTTTGGAGTATTCTTATCTGGAGGAAAAACAACAAACATATTAATATTGCTTTCCAAGGAACAATAACAAAGAGGAAATAACTGAAACATGTTATCATTTTGTTACCTTTCAGCTTGTTTGAGATTAGATTTGCTCAAATTCAAGGAGATTCTATAACAGCAGCACATAAACAACAAAAATATTGTACCTTTAGAGAAACTTCATGAAGAACTTGAACAGCTCGTCTTCAAGTCCAACCGTAGTAAACTCTCATATTCAAAAAAAGAAGAGCTTAAAATCAATGACCAAAGAGCAGGAATAAAAATAGAACTATAGGCTAAATTAGGCTGAGATCATGGGCATAACAAGAACATAGATCAAAAGCAGGAAAATTCTAGGTAAAGAGAGTTTTGAAGTTCATGTTAAGTGTATTCTATTTCTATCTACAACTTCAAAGTTCCATTAGAATGCTTAACTTTATATTGGTGGAGAATCACTTGTGTACGGAAAGCAACATGGAAGGAAATACATCTGCTGAAAATCATCATTCATCTCATAATCCAGCAAAACTACTATTAACCTTTACCAGAACTACTATATGGAGATTCATTTGATGCCATGTACTATATTTGAGATAACTAATTAGATCCGTGCATGCTCCTAACAATACCAACCCTCCAAAAAGTTCAAAACCATAAATATCATTACAAGGGAGTATCAAAGAGAGAATGGTCATTTTTTAAAGTCATTTTGTGAGCATACCTCCATCATTGGGTGTATTTCTTTTTCCATCTAAACTTTGAGCTTTATATTCTCAACTACGAAGATGACCTGAATAAAATCTTTTATCTACAATGAAGAAGAGATTGATCAATGTTAAAGTTTGCAAACAATTATTGTGTAGAAAAATTAATAGAAAGCAAAGTTGCTCACCTCATCAAATTTCTGAATTAACAAAATCTTCTTTTGGGGCTTCTTTTCCTTATTTATAGTTGAATACCATAATTTTCATTCATACATCATCGCAAGTTCAACACTGACAACAATTCGATAACAATTGAAGAATATTAGGAAAAAAAAAAACAGAAAATCAGAGTACTTTGGATTGTATGTAGGAGAGATATATAGTTTTACAAAATACTTCATGATGCTTCAAGAAAACCTTTATCAGAACTACTTCTCTTGTAATTTACCAAAACTAAGAAAACCTACATTTCAATTCCAACCAAACAAGATAACTATCTCTCAAATTCCAAATACTGTAAATAAAAAAATAAAAACAAAAACAAAAAGAAACAGGCAAAAATGTAGAGGCATGACCTATATCAGCACAATAAACTTAAATCATTACTGCAAATACCTTAAACTTAAATCAAACAAGTAATATCTTATTTTTTTCTTTTTCGGATTGTTGTCTTCATTATATAGCTAACCAAGTAGAGAGAGTGCTGAGAGTTGAAAGAACTAACTAGAGAGAAGGAGATGGACATAGAAGAAATAATGACGAGTATCCACCGCCGGCGCCCGTGTCAAATCGAACCTCTGAAGCATGACAAGGAGCTAAAAAATTTCAAGAGCCAAAATCCTAAAACCACCCCAGAAGATTGAGAGAAATTGTTGAACAGTCAAGAGATTTAGAGAAAAATTGTCGATTCCAGCCGTCAAAAATTAAGAAACCGTAGAACAATTACATCCTGAGATAGAGAGAGAGAGAGAGACAAAGAGCTTACCTGTGATTCAGCCGCGGACCGAGAGGAAGCAACAACGAACGGACTCCTCCGAGCTTTGGTCAGAGTCAGCCTCTGAAGCAAAATGCCGAGATTCAGAGAGGGACGGAGATTTGCAGAGAGAAATGAAGAGAGGACCGGAGAGAGAGAGCTAACCATCGGAGAGGGACGCGCTGCAGACGACGGTGGAGGAAATTTAGGGCTTGACACGGTGAGAAAAGGGGGAAATAAAGTATGAACGGCAAATAAAGAAGGTTAAATTTAAAAAAATAATAATAATTCCATCGTTAATCCCTCACTAACCCGTCGTTAATCAACAACGGAATATTGTCCGTCGTAAATTCCGTCGTCTTCCGGCCAGTTTTTTTGTAGTGATTATTTGATCGATTACCGTTAATTTTGCCTATGATAATCAAATTCACGGCTAAACATAAAAATTAAACTATTAAAGATAGAGAAAACCTAATCTTGACATGGCATGCTAAGAGTTGTACTTTGGTGTTCATGATTATACAAAAAAATATATATATAAGTACTGTCGAATGTCAATGATATAAGCCGTTAGAAAAAGTAATGGAAAAAAAATCTATTTTATCGCGAGTTGTTATAAATATTAAAGTACAAAATGAAAGTTCACTAGAAAGGTAGACTTTCAAAAATGAAATTTGTTATTCTCTCTATTTCCTCTCATTTGGCTCGTTTCATTATTTTATATCACTTATATATATAACAAACGAGCCAAACGAAAATAAACGGAGGGAGTAGTATATTGTTTTAGTATTCAAGAAATTCAAATACTCTTTGGGACACACTTGGGTCAGTCATGGCTCACCGTAAGGACGACGGCTAAAAGATTGACACTTTTATTCTTAAAATCATTATGTTAAAGATTGACACTTTTACTCATATAAATTAGCAATTTTCTGCATAAAAATTGACACTTTGACCCGGCCACACTATATGGCCGGCCTCACCCAAGTTTTTGCCATACTCTTTTAGATTTGAGATTGGTCTCCACTAGTAAATTAGTATTACTCCGTCCATGATTTTTGGACCCAAAAGTTTCGACATGTAATTTAATGTGTTTTGATGATGTATTAATAATTTAAACTGTTAAAGTAGAATAATTGTGAGCCCACATAATATTTTAATTGTATTAAAATGTTAAAGTGTAAGTGTTAAATTATATTGTGGGGCCTACTAACAAAAAAGAAAAGGGTTTACAGATAATGGACGTCTCGATATAGTAATGACAAAAACTTGGGTGAGGTCGGCCACATAGTGTGGTCAGGTCAAAGTGTCAATCTTTATATAGAAAAGTACTAATCTATACGAATAAAAGTGTCAATCTTTAACATAATTACTTTACGAATAAAATGTCAATTTTTAGAAGTGTCAATCTTTATACAGAAAAAGTGTTAATCTACACGAATAAAAGTGTCAGTGTTTTAGCCGGCCGTACAGTGCCTCTGGCTGACCCAAGTGTGTCTCTATAGTAATAGGGTCTAAAGATCGGTGGACGGAAGGAGTATAAAACTGATGGATCAAAGTAAAGATGGATTAAGAAATTCAACTTACCGCACATTAATATTAATGTAGGATATATATTAATTAATGTCCTTTGTTTGAATTTTTTTTGTTTGTGACGATGGGCTATTTAGGGCTAAAATGGGCTGGATTATTTTTGTTTCATTATTGGGCTCAGCTTACCATTTTATCGGTCCAATAAGCTCTTGCATATCGATTTTTTATTTTTAAAAATAAATAAACTTACCAGAGTAGTAGTAGTAGTAGTAGTAGAACTTACTGCGTACGGCGTTTATTTCCTTAATTAAGTACTGAACGTAATAATATCCGTTTCAACTCTTAAACGGTCTTAAAAAAGTGACAATTGGATTTTTTTTTATTAAAAAAAAGTGACAACTGGAAACGTCGACCGCCTCTCTTGCCGCCTCGTATAAATACCCCTCCTCTCCTTCCCCCCTCCAAATTTCGATTTCTTTCGTAATACCCACTGTCTTTGCAAATCGAAAGCGAAACCCTTCCTTCTTCCTTCCGGTAATCTAACTAGCGCCGGTGGAAAAAAGGAGACGAAATCCGATCAGAAAACGCTCGGGATGGCTTGGGGGAGGACATTATCGTCCTTCGTCTCGCTCCGCCTTCCCTTCCGCAATTTGCAATTCTCCAACATTGGAAGGGTTTGTACAACCTGTCTTCAGCGACTTCTTCGTTTTGGATTGCAGTATTTGTGAATGTCTGTTATCTGAAACATATACGAGAGCATATACTGATCGGAAACTGCACGAGCAGTTTAATGCCGCTGCACGAGCACTTTAATCAATCAATGCATAAACCATAGACATGCAATTCTTCATCAAGAATGGCTTCTTTTTTTTATATATAAATATTGAACTATCATTCTTTAATAGAAAAAATGCAATTAAATACACCAACTTTCTCTGACATCCCGTTTTAATCACCAACTTTCAATTTTTTCTGATAATTCACCAACTTTCTTCCGCGTTCAATTTTAACGTCATTTTCAATTTCCCCCAAATCGAACATTATGTGGCGCTTACGTGGCAGCCGACATCGTGACTCATTCATCTTCGACCGGCGACTAAATGGCGTCGTCTAGAAATATACAGAACGACGTCATTTTGTTCCACCACTCCTTTAATTCACGTAAAATCGTCACTCTCTCTCTCATTTTAGGGTTTACGCTTGTGAAGACAAAATCCCAAAATCAGTAGGGAAAATCTCCATTCTTTCGATAATTCTCGATCGATGAACGCCTCAGATGCGTCCCGTCTTCTAGCATTAATTCTCGAGCGATTATGTTAGATATTCCAGAAATTGAGTAAGTTTTACCTTACAAATCGATAACATATCGCGAGAACAAAACTATGACGTTTGTTCAGCTTCATAAACGACGTCGTTTTATCACCGTGTAGTAAATAATTTAATTAACATTGTCACGTATAATGTCTCGTTATTTTCTATTGCCACGTAATAGCTAGAATATGTGATCGGTGTTAAAATTAAACGCGGAAGAAAGTTGGTGAATTATCAGAAAAAAAATTGAAAATTAATGATTAAAATGAAATGCAAACGGAAGTTGGTGCATTTAATTTCATTTTTTTCCTTCTTTAATTAAAAAGAATACCTAAAAAGAAAAATTGGAGCGAAAAAATTAATCACACTTGATGCAATTTCACTTTTCAAAGTCGGCGAAATACATAATACTATACTCCCACATCGTAATAATCAACATGCATGGCAACAATAATTAGTAAACTATTTATTTATACTTTTAAAATAGATAGTTTAGTTTTTTTTTTTTAATTGAGTATTATGAGTATCGTAGTACCCTATAAAAATAAACATTTGTCCAAAAATTTATTTTAAAATTCATCATTACAAAGCTAAAAAATTAGATAAAAGAATCGACATGGTTTATAAATAGTGGACGGAAGGAATACTACATAATTAATGAACGCAATCACTAGATCATGTCACCACGTTTATCTTATATATGAGGTTTAAATTTTCATATGAATTAATTAACATTAATTTTGATGTCAAGTCCAACTCCAAGAATTTGTCTCATACGTCTCTCTCTCTCTCTAGTTTGTATAAGGACCAGCTTACCAAATCCAACTGCATCCACTAACACAAATTACACAATACAAAGAAGCCCCACCCAACTTAAATTACTAAAACCAATAAATTAAATTAATGGCGACAAAAGCATGCACTTAAGAAAGGGAAAATTAACTAACAAGAGTTGTTCATGTTCAGTATATATATATAAACACAGAGATTCATCAAATCCATAATAATATACTGTAATACTCAAAATTAAATCAATTACTACTATAATGGGGAGGCTGAAATCGATATTCATCACAGTTTCCTTAATGCTCATGATTATCAACGTAAATGCGGGAGAAAAAAACATGGCGGCGGCGCCGGCGCCGGCGACGCTCCATTTCTACATCCAATACATAAAAACCGGTCCAAACGCCACCGCCTACACCGTGGCCACCGCCTCCGTCACGCCCCAGTCTCCGACCAACTTCGGCCGACTCAACGTCTTCGACGAAAAGATGACTGCGGGGCCGGAGCTCGACTCGGCTGAAGTCGGCTATATGCAGGGGATCGCGGCCTATGCCGACAAGCAAGTTCTGGCAATTTCGCATGTCTCCAACTTTTTCTTCACGTCGCCCGGCGAGTACAACGGAAGCACGATCGCCGTCGTTGGACGGAACGCGCTCGGAGATAAAGAGCGTGAGCTGGCGGTGGTCGGCGGCACCGGCGCTTTCCGGTATGCCCGTGGATATGCTATCACCACCACTTATATGAATATGGAGAATCGCATGGTAACGGAGTATTGGATCCATCTCATTTAATTTACTACTCTTATTGTAGTATTTTCCTATATTCAAAATACTACTCCACTATTCAATAATGTATCTCCAGTGACCTCAAATTAAAAAAGGCAAGATATACTTTAATTAATTTGTTATAAATATCAAAGTATAAAATGAAAGAAATTCACTAGAAATTAATGTAGACTTCTGTTATATTGTTAGTGAATTGGTGATTGCAAAATTGATGATGTGTTTAAATGTATTCAAAATAAAACTATTAAACTCGTGGCATATAATTATTTATATATTATTGTAGCGGTTGTAAATACCCAAAGGACCAATAAATGTTAAAATTACTTTTTTGCGTATGGAAATTGTATAGTAAATCGTAATCAAGATTATTTGATCGATTACCGTTAATTTTGCCTATAATAATCAGATTCGCGAGTAAACATTAAATCAAGCTATTAATGGTTCGTTTGGTAGCCAAGAAAATGCTAGATAAGTATGTTTATCTCGGTTTATACAGTGTTTGGTATCCGAAAAATATAATCTCACCGGCCCGTTAAATTGTTTGGGCCCGGACTAAATTCACTGTTACACTTGCATATACTATCCCGCCTCTACCCCGTCATAAGTCATGATAAGTATTGTTCAATTTTAATTATCAATTTTTTATTTTCAATTTTAATTATCAATTTTTTATTTTCAATGTTAATTATCAATTTTTATTTTTAATTTTAATTATCAATTTTTTATTTTCAATTTTGTTATTTTTATTTGCAAACTACAAAAAATATATATATTGTTTTTTTAACTATTCTACCAAATACCCAATCCAAAATATCTATGCTTGTATTAAACAAACAATATATTTATTATATCAACTTATCATACTTTTTTTATCTCAACTTATCACATATTTTTTTATCTGTCATTTTCTCGATATTGCTACCGAACGGGCTCTAAAAATAAAGAAACCTAATCTTGTTCTTGGCATGGGCCGCATGGCCTACTAAGAGTTGTACTTTAGTGTTTATATAAAAACTAAATATAAAAAAGTACTGTCGAATGTCAATGACAAAAGCCGTAAGAAAAAGTAAAGGAAAAAAACTCCTAGTTCTAATTGGTATTGTTTAGATATGAGATTGGTCCACTAGTGAATTAGTATTATAAAACTGATGGGTTAAAGTAAAGAATATAAAAAAGTACTGTCGAATGTCAATGACAAAAGCCGTAAGAAAAAGTAAAGGAAAAAAACTCCTAGTTCTAATTGGTATTGTTTAGATATGAGATTGGTCCACTAGTGAATTAGTATTATAAAACTGATGGGTTAAAGTAAAGATGGATTGAGAAATTAATATTAATCTAGGATATATTTTAATTAATGTCCTTTGTTTGAATTTTTTTTGTTTGTGATGATGGGCTATTTAGGGCTAAAATGGGCTGGATTATTTTTGTTTCACTATTGGGCTCAGCTTACCATTTTATCGGTCCAATAAGCTCTTGCATATCGATTTTTTATTTTAAAAAAATAATCGTATTCTTTGAAGTGACCACTTTCTTTTAGGCATGATTTTTAAGAAAATATAATTTTATGTGTATTATTGTGGTGTCCACCACTTTAATGAATATAAAATAAAAGTTATTTTATGTTATATTTGGAAAATGACCACTTCAGAATAATACGTCTCAAAAAGAAGATGTGGACGTTTATTTCCTTAATAATTTCCGTTTCAACTCTTAAACGGTCTTAATAAATTGACAACTAGAAACGTCGACTGCCTCTCTTGCCGCCTAGTATAAATACCCCTCCTCTCCTCTCCTCTCCTCTCCTCTCCTCTCCCCTCCCCTCCCCCTCCAAATTTTGATTTCTTTCGTAAATTCCCACTGTCTTCCGCAAATCGAAACCAAAACCGAAACCCTTCCTTCGTAATCATACCAGCGCCGATGGAGAAAAGGAGACGAAATCCGCTCAGAAAACGCTCGGGATGGCTTGGGGTGGACATTCTCGTCCTTCGTCTCGCTCCGCCTTCCCTTCCGCAATTTGCAATTCTTCGACATTGGACAACCTTTCTTCTGCGACTTCATCTTTTTGGATTGCAGTATTTGTGAATGAATTTCGGTTCTCTGAAACACGTACGAGAGCATTTACTGATCGGAACCGCTGCTTCAAGCTATTCCTCCTACTCAGGTTTATTCTGACAATTTTTACTTTTTTGCCTCTCTTTTTCACTTCGAAGATGCATTGTTTGTACAACTTGTCATCTTTCTGTTTCTGGTCTCTCTCTTTGTGGTTTTACTGAAGTCGGAATCATCGTGTAAGCGTGCCAATTTTCCTCGCTTAATTTCTTTCGTAATCAATAAACTTTCTTCGCAATCGCCTCCTATATCTATTCTCGCTTTTTTTTTTTTTTTCTTTTTCTTTTTTTTTTTTTTTCTTTTTTTTTTTTTGTGGTTTCGAACTGTGCTAAATTTCTTCCCTTTTGTGATCAAAATATTTAAAAACTTTATTCTCCTCCTATATCTATTTACTGAAGGATGATGCCATGCCTATTTCTTTTTTTTTTTTCCTTTTTCTAAATGGAACTTCGTGAAAAAAGGGTTTTTTGTTTTTTATATCCTTCTTTAGTCTTCTGTTCTTCTTTGCTGTTTTTTTATAGTTTATTTTCCTCTTTAGAATCCTCTATATTAGTAGTAGTATTTATTTTTTACTGTTTAATACTATAAAAAAGCGAATTCTTCAAAGATAAAAACTTGGGTGAGGTCGGCCACATAGTGTGGCCGGGTCAAAATGTCAATCTTTATACAGAAAAGTGCTAATCTATACGAATAAAAGTATTAATCTTTAACATAATTATTTTACGAATAAAATGCCAAGTTTTAAAAGTGTCAATCTTTATACAGAAAAATGTTAATCTACACGAATAAAAGTGTCAGTGTTTTAGCCGGCCGCACGGTGCCTCTGGTTGACCCAAGTGTGTCCCATCTTCAAAAAGAGGATTAATTTTATTGTATTTTTCCCTATATGATCATTTTTTTCGCTTTAAATTTCTTTTTGGAAACGGTGATGGTTACATCAAAAAGAGAAAAATCCGTCTTATATAGTTTTTATTTCTGTGCAAGTCCTAATCACTGTATTATGTTTTATATATTTATGGATTCGTCTAGATGGTGATTTCATGAGACAAGATTCGGAGCAATCAACTACGGGCGGGTCGGAATTCATTTCAGAAGTGACGGAAAACTCAAACACGTCTCTAGAGGTAAATTTTGTGCGGATTTATGGATTTATTCTAGATTTATGCGATTTTTTGATATTGCATGTGGGAATTGTTTGTTTTGTGGTAGATTTTCTAATAATTGTTAGAATTTGTGTTTTATTTGTACGATTTTGTGAAAATTCTTCTGTAGATGAGCACATTTACTAGCAAATTTTTAGATATAATGCCACATTTTTCAGATTTTGGACATTTATAGGGTTTCTGGTACTCCATTTTAAGATTTCTTCACTTTTATTTTTAGTGTGCGAATTTTTTGTTTTGTTTTTCCCGTTTTAATTAGGTTTTCTAAATTCTAAATGAAATTGTATAAAATCGTGGAGGATCTATTCTCACTAGTTCCAGTAGTTCCAATATCTTATAGTTAATGTATGCGGTTTTGTGCCAATTATTCGCTTATTTTCTGGATTTCGTATACAAATTAAAGCTGAATTATTCGATATAGTGTGCGATTTTTTTTGTTTGATTTCTACGTTTTTTGGTTTTCTGACTGATTTAATTGACAACTTGAACTAGTGGAACTATTTTATTGTGGAACTATTTTATTGTGTAGTTACAATAATGCTAGATGTGCAACCAAATAGGTTGTGGATGTTTGCCATTATCTTCGGCCGTTCGTCTCATCTGTATATGCTGTTAAAATGTATTGTAATTCTGAATGTTTCATTATAAAGGTTGATTTGGATTATCGGAGGGAGAAATTGATTGACGTCAAACATAAGGTCCAACTTGATTATGTTATGTAACTTGATTTTTGCCACTTTATGATTCAATTTTTGTTTGATTTATTCTACTGTTCTTAGAACTACGGCACTTTATTTCTCTGTTCTATGCTCAGCTCCATTTCAGCGTCTATTTGGGAACTAAAAGATGAATTAATTTCCTTGTGCTTTGTTTACCGATGTTTCATCCAATGTGTCTTCTTGAAACTAAGAAGACTTTTTCCTTTTTTTTTTTTAATTTTTATATGAATTTATTTGTGTTTAATCTGGTCAAGTGCGATTTGCTATAAAGTAAAGTGTAAATTGCTTGGGTATTGTGCTTTACTTATCTGGTGTTTAGTTTAATATCTAGTTGTTTCTTTTTAATCAGCAAATCGCACTTGGTCAGATTAAACATAAAAAATTGAGCACATTGAGCACACTGAGTTCTTCTCAGTCTCAAGAAGACACAGTAGATGAAACATGGGTAAAAAAAAGCACAAGGAAATTAATCCAATCTTTTAGTTCCCAAATAGATGCTAAAATGGAGCTAAGCATAGAATAGAGAAATAAAGTACCGTAGTTCTGAGAACAGTAGAATAAATCAAACAAAATTTGAATCATAAAGTGGCAAAAATCAAGTTACATAACATAATCAAGTTGGACCTTATGTTTGACGTCAATCAATTTCTCCCTCCGATAATCCCAGTCAACCTTTACGATGAAACATTCATAATTTTAATACATTTTAACAACATATACAGATGAGACGAATGGCCAAAGATGATGGCAAATATCCACAACCCATTTGGTTGCACATCTAGAATTATTGGAACTACACAATAAAATAGTTCCACTAGTTCAAGTTTGTCAATTAAATCAGCCAAAAAGCGTAGAAATCAAACAAAAAAAATTCGCACACTATATCGAATAGTTCAGCTTTGATTCGTATACAAAATCCAGAAAACAAGTGAATAATTGACACAAAACCGCATACATCCACTATAAGATATTGGAACTAGTTTGTGAGAATAGATCCTCCATGATTTTTATAATTTCATTTAAAATTTAGAAAACCTAATTAAAACGGAAAAACCAAACACAAAATTCTCATACTAAAAATAAAAGTGAAGAAATCCAAAAATGGAGTACCAGAAACCCTATAAATATCCAAAATCTGAAGAATGTGGCATTATATCTAAGAATTCGCTAGTAAATGTGCTCATTTACAGAAAATTTTTCACAAAATCATACGAATAAAGCACAAATTCTAACAATTATTAGAAAATCTACCACAAAACAAACAATTCCCACAAATCAACCACTCCATAAAACATGCAGTATCAAAAAGTCACATAAATCTAGAATAAATCCATAAATACGCACAAAATTTATCTCTAGAGACGCGTTTGGATTTTCTGTCACTTCTTAAATGGATTCCGACCCGCCCGTAGTTGATTGCTCCGTATCAGAAGCGGGCTGTTCTTCGGAAGCATATATATACTTCATAAATATCTGTGTATTAGATACACTATAAAAAAAGGATTTTGTTACAACATTATTTTCTCAAAAGCATAACGTTGTCACAGTTTATGGCCATAGGTTGGATTGTGTTTGCAAACAAAATTAGTACCACAGTACTATTTATTTATCTTTATCTGGGTTCCTTTTTAATAAAAAAATTTCGTATCTGGAGTATAAGATTAATTCTGACGAGCAGTTATCATCTGATCATAATATTGGCATCTTTAGGTAAGATTATCATTCTCTTTTTGTTTATGTTTTCCTGATTCTTATGTGTTGACAATGTTTTGTTCATAATGCAAAATAATGCTCTAAATGGAATAGGAATAATCTTTGTGAACGAACATCCAACGTTTATAACAGCTGTGATTCTACTGCTGTGTTTTTAACTGGAACAACTTCAGTTTTAGAAAGATCTATTGCAGGAAAGATGTTCGAGTTCTAGTAAGTAGACAATAGACATACATTCACAAGATTTTCATACATCTCTTTTTTCTCCATAATAGGAGTACAGACCAATCTTATGTGCAAATGCCAACTCTATCAACATATAGATTCCAAAATATCCAGAATGAAGCAGCATTGGATGCATAAAACTACCAGCAAAATGACTATTCTCTTCAACTTTCCTTTTAAAATATGCATTGTCAACATAAAACTTGTATGTTTCATGTCTGCTAATTTTGATTCTTGTAGACATGGATTGTTGGAAAATGGATCAAACAATCGAAGCAAAATCATGCTTGTCTGGAGCTCACATCCATCAGCTTGTATTTCATACAGAAGAGACTGTACTTATGGCACTCTTGCAGCCTACAATAGGACCTCTGAGGTGAAGGATCTTTTGATGTAAGTCTCAATCTTTTGCAATGACCAATTTGCAAATGAAGAACAGACTTAATCTTTTGCAATGTAAAATAGAGTGAGCTTTTGCAACTCAAGACTGGTAGGGTGATGTATGAAGAGCCATCTTGTAGTCTAGAAAGTTTCCTGTGAAGAGAAAGGCCTTGAACAGCGTAATTCTTCAGAGTAATTGGATCACACAATCAGAGCAAAATCATGTGCCACCTAGAGCTTGTTTTTATCAGTTAGGGAATGCACTTATCATACTCTTGCAGCCTAGACTTACAACGGCCTAAGATTGTGCATGGTAAGTTTCAAAACATCAAATCAAATCTTTTGCAATGACCTGATATACAAAAGGAGAACCCTAGAGAAGATTGACATGAGATTACTGAATTTTTTGCTTTGGTTGCATGCACTATTCATCGGACATAGGAATTGTACCATCCAGGTGAACGCTCTGGGACCAACTCTGAGTCTTTGATTCTTCTGATTCTTCAACTTCCTCCAGTGATGGGTGACGTAGGAAGAAGAGGAAATTGACAAAGAAAGCTAAACCCAAACATGGGAAAAGGGGACGGCTGGGGGGAGGAAGGAGAGCTCATAGCGGTAGAAGATCTAGGAGAAGTTTTAGAAGGTCTGTCTATGTTTCGTGATTTGTTGTCTGCTTAGTAGATGCTGCTTGTGTATCCGTATCATTTTTCATACTTGTCAAGCAAGTCTTTGTCTATCTCTATGTGCTATTTACTCGGGAAGATATGTTAGTTTCTTGCTTAGGTGTTATATGTTAGGGTAAAAGAAGCCAAATAATTGTGTTACCTGTGTGGACATTTAAAGAATTTAATGAATGAATGTTATCACAGCCTTGATAATTTGGGTTGTCATTTAGTCCTGCAAACTTGTCTTCCAAAATCTGTATTGCGGAATAAGTTCTCCTTTGCTTAAATATATTGTGATACGGACAGAAAAAGAAGCAATATTAGCAGAACCCGCAGTTCTGACGAGGAAAATGCACGTATGGCCAAGGCTTGTGGAATAATCATCTACTGTTGTTGCTTGCATATCAGGGCTTGAAGTGAATAAAAATCAAAAAATGCATGGGTGATCCCGATGCTGATTCTTGACAATCTGGTTCTGAAGGAAGAGCAGAACTTCTGTAATAGTTTTGAAGTGAATAAAAGTGTCACATTGTTTGCTCAAAGATGATCGTGTGAAATTCTTGAGAAGCATAAGTCCTGAAGTTGGCAGAGTCTCACGTGGTGATGTAACCATATTGCCGACCCTCGTGGTGAATATCGAGGTATTTCCAATGTATAATATTTATTTCTCTTTGAAACTGCAGATGTAGAAACAAATGACTGCTTGGATAACAATGGTGGCTGCTGGCAAGACAAGGCTACTAGTGTTACCGCCTGCAAGGCGCTTGGCCATAGTTTGCTGATTTTTACTGTGGTTACTGATTTTCTGACATCTATATAATGCAAATATAGGATACATGTAGAGGAAGAGTGTGAATGCCCAGCAGTGATGGTGTGCAGCTGAAGGGAGATGTCAATAGCTTATGTGTTGGTACGTCAACCAAAAGCAGCTGTTTATTTATAATCTGCATTTTACATTGGTTGAGATTATTGATAATTTAACTTGCACTCTTCTTCATTGATCTGATTTTGGGGAGCTATGGGAGTTTCTAAAGGCATCCTAAAGTTAGAAAAAAATCGATCACTATGTTTCTTTAGTCAGTTGCAGGTAGAGCTAGCGAATTATCTGTATGATCGATTGAGGTCAATACCGAGTATCCAATTCTACAGCCCGGGACCTTCTAGAAGTGTGACGAGTGCAGCACTCTGCTCTTTCAATGTGGAAGATGCTCATCCAACTGATATTGCTTCTATTCTTGATCAACAGGTAGATATACTGAAAACATTGCAGAAAAACACTGTTATGTTCTGTATTTCCAATGTGTGTGCGCGTATATTCATTCCACCTCGTATATCTCTTTACAAGCATGGCGTAGCTGTTTTGGGAGCAGGGTTTTTTTGTTTTCGCGGAAATTAAACCACATCTTGAAAGTTTGGCACTTTCTTCACGAGTTTATGGTTTTACCGTTTTACTGTTATTGTAACCCTTGTTTGTACAAAGTTGTTAACTTAATTTCCGTTTCAGCCAAGGATTCTTAGAATCAGTACTAAAGACTTTATTTAGTACAAATTTGTTAACTTAACTTTGGAAGACAACTTTTATTCAGATCCTGTTCAGGTTGCCTTAGTGGCTTTCGAGATAAATTACTAGTTTTGGAGGAATGGGTGGTTAACCTTGTTCACAATTTCTTCCCTAAATCGAAAATATCGAGGTGAATGGCTTTTTTTTCTTTTGGAGTTTAAGTGAAAAAGAGAAGAGCCCCTTTGTGAACATTGAAGAAGAAACAGATGGAAGATGACAAGTCTTATTCACATAATTCATGTGAGCATCTTGAGTCCCAGAAAAATCCTTTCACGAATTCACTGTCCAGGTTCTACTTTTCTCCTTAATCTTCCTTATGGAGTGTATGTAAGGCCTTTTTGTTTGCTTGCTGGAATCATGATTTTGTGAATTTCCTAAAGTTCTGATTTTGATGGTTTGGAGCAGACTACAAAAGTGCTGGTGTCAAGCTGAGTATCTATGAAGGGAAAGTCTTGCTTGTTGATACATTTTTTCCAATCACCATCAGAAAAAAAAATTGAACTTCTTATATTATTCTGTCATTTTTTTTCTCTTTTTTGTGGTTGTGAAATAAGATAATAGGTCGGCCTAAATAATTATAGATGAAAAATAAAGACACTCACTTGAAATAATAATAATAATAATAATAATAAATATTTTCTGTCTGAATTACTGGGATGACTGATGAGAAGCAGCTCCTGACAAATTATGTTCCTTCTGAACTTTTAATTTAATTATAAATGAAGATTTATTTAATAATATTAGATTGTTATCTGTCAAGACTCCAGTGCTGTGAATTAATTATCTCAGTCAAAATTACTGCTGGCCTAATTATGTGGCATCGAATTACATGGAAGTAAGAGGCCAATAATAAAACAAGAGCCCCACCTAATAGGATAATTCGATGCGGAAAAGGTTTTCACTGAAAATTTGTCTCACATCTTCCATGAGATAAAACTACTAATAAATGGCGCAAAAGCTTATAATAAGACAAAAGCATGAAAGAAAGGAAAACAAGAGTTCAGTATAAACCGAATTAAAATACATATATATAGGAATTATATGTTAGTCAACCCTTATGAGCTATGAAGCACGGAGATGAAAAAGAAGTACAGGGACGATACGATACGGAGACGTGAATACGCATTTTTCCAAAAATGAAGAATACGATTCGTCAAAAATATGTTTTGTATTTTTTATTTAATATATATTTATATATATTAAATATTCATAATTCATGAAGAAAATAAGCAAATACTATCATAGTAAACTTATACAAATATGAAATATATACAAAAATGAAAAAACAATCCACCCATCGCCCATGCCATTAATAACTCGCAAATCGCAATTAATGTAAAGCTGTATGGCTGTAAATTTGAAACAATTAATGCCAACCCAATACCCATAGTAATTACTAATTAATACCTGGCTACCTAATACCCACTATTAGATCGAGCTAACAATAAATCGACAAACCTAAGCAGTGGCGGGTATTCAGGCGGTGGCGAACCAAGACGCGGCGATTTCACCTTCGAACAATGAGGTATGTTGCAGTCGCAGAGACAGGTTTGTTTTCAATTTGTGATTGCGGCCGAAATTTCATTAAAATATTATTAGGGCTGAATGTATTTTAGTCTGGTCAACGTATTTTTTTTGGTCAAAACGTATTATTTAAAATAAAAAAAAACATCCCTACAGAATGGCGTCCGCAGGGACGTATTCTGGGCGTATTCCAGCGTCCCCGTCCCCGTCCCCGTCCCCGACACGTCCCCGGAACGGAAACGAAGACCTCAGGGGCGTCCCCGTGCTTCAGAGCTTATGAGCATGCACCATTTACTTTTTGGTGATTTTATCATATTTTTTTTCCCTTATAAATGTAAAGTACTATTAATAGCATCATTAAATTAATAATAAATTATATAAAAGTCAGACCTCGATTTGTTCATTTTACTTATTTATTTGAAATTCAAAGCATAACCTAATTAATTGGACAGCCACACATGCTTAAAGCATAAATAAATAGTGATGCTATTGCTAAGAGCACCTCATCACCTTAAGCTTGAAATGGCAGAGAAGGTGGTCTGTGTCACTGGAGCCTCCGGTTTCATTGCTTCTTGGCTCGTTAAACTCTTGCTCCGCCGTGGTTACACCGTCAGGGCCACTGTTCGCAACCTCAGTACGTACTCTCTCTCTCTCTCCCTCTCTAGATCTGCAATTTTTGTGAGAAATATATTCAATGTTTTAAATTTAGTGTGTCCAGTGCCAAGATTTTTGTGATGTATTTGTACGTTAATTTGGTTAGGTGATCCAAGTAAGGTAGAGCACTTGAAGGCACTTGAAGGAGCTGAAGAAAGACTTCATTTATTTGAAGCCAATTTAATGGAAGAAGGATCATTTGATTCTGCGATTTATGGTTGTGATGGTGTTTTTCACACAGCATCTCCTGTTATACTCAATCATGTCAACGACCCTCAGGTCCATATAACTTCTATCCATTTTTAATTAGATTTTCGAATAATATCGAGTTTAATAGAAGGGGTTATAATTTGATTTATCTAAAATTTAAACTCGCTTACGGTCCTATGTTTTTATTCATCGAGTTTAATTAATTTACCTAGTTTCTATAATTGCAGGTGGAACTTATAGAACCTGCAGTGAGAGGAACGTTGAATGTTCTTCGTTCGTGTACGAAGGCACAATCCGTAAAGCGAGTGGTACTAACATCTTCTATGGCCACAGTTATGAGTAAGAGATTCACCCAAACCACTGACATTTTAATTGACGAAACCTGGTTTTCTGATCCACTCTTTGGCCAGGAAACTCAGGTAAATTGCTACTTAATTTTTTTCAATTGCTTTAATTTAATTATAATAATTGTTGCTGTTCTATATAGGTTGCATGTCACGTGCATGTTTATTTTTATGTTCGCACTCACGTGCATTGCAATTATACCTCTAAGTTAGAGTACATTTATTTCAAGCTAGCTAGTGAATTTTTATTTGGTGAAAAATAAATGTAATATATTAGTATTTCATAAATCAGCAATGGTATGCTGTTTCCAAAACAATGGCCGAGGAAGCAGCGACAAACTTTGCAAAAGAAAATAGCATTGATTTGGTAGTGATGAACCCTGGACTAGTTATTGGCCCTTTTCTACAGCCAACTCTCAATGAAACTTCGGAATGTTTTTGTAGCTTAATTTCACAAGGTAAAAAATACTAGTGATTTTTAGTCTCTCAGCTAGAGAAATGAATAATTAGTGAATTAAATTGATTAAACTGTAGGGAAGAGTACTAATGCAATGCCAGGTGGAATTTTCGTATATGTTGACGTAAGAGACGTTGGTAATGCGCATATCCTAGCTTTTGAGGATTCATCAGCAAATGGGAGATATTGTCTTGTTGCAGAAGTATTGTCTTCCTCACAAGTTTTGGATTTCTTGCGCAAACTCTATCCTCGTGTCAACTTTCCCCTCAGGTCTCTCTCTCTCTCTCTCTCTCGATCAAATCGATAATTTATAATAAGCTCATGAAAAATTCTAAATAGGGCCGGCCCTTGGCCTTGTTTTTGAACCCATATATTTAATATAAGCCTCTTTTAAGATAAAATAAAACTGATTCATCAAATAAAACAGGTCCAAATATATTGAGTTTATGGCCTTTTGGTTCAAATTTCACTCCTGACTTTTATTTTGGAGGCCAATAATAGTCATTTCATAATAAGCTAACTACAACTTATAGAAAAATATCTTCATACGAATGTACTGTGACTTTTCTTCTTGAATTAGGTAAGATAGTATTATTTTTCTATTGGAGAATCGAACTCGGTTTTATTTTTTTAAAATTTATTTTAATGATTGTTAGGAACAAGATATAACTTAATATTGTAATTTTTTTATATACGAAGGGCCTGTATTTTCAATTTCGCCTAGGGACCCAAAAATGTCAGGACCTGATCTTCATGATCATGCGAAGCCTAACCCTAGGGTTAATAATTGAAGCAAATTAGTATATTATCAAGATTGGTGTTTCTGTTTTTTAATCTCTAAGGTCGAAATAAAAATCGATTTTTCTTGTAAATCACAGCTAAAACTGAACCATATACTATAATAACCCAACAGAGTTTGTATTGCGGTTCGGTTTTTCGGTTTTTACTTGCTCGCCCATGCACGTTATAATACATTACCTTTGCATGTGTATTGATTGTAGTCATGAGGAGAACGAAGGTGCAGCGCCACCCTTTCAAGTGAGCCATGAGAAGGCAAAATCATTGGGTGTGAATGATTTTATCCCAGTTGAGCAGAGTGTGAAGGACACCATTGAAAGTCTCCAAGAGAAAAACTTCTTAACTCTCGCAATGTGAAAATTAGAGATATGTTTATTTAATAATTAAATCGTCATTATATTTGCTCGTAATAGTACATTTTAGTGGCAAATAAAAAGAAGTTATCATTTTAAGACCCTTTTTCTTGACAGTAATATGTTTGTACCAGTATCATCAAAACAAAAATGTTATTTTGTTAAACTTTGTTGTCCTTAGTTATAAGATAATGCCTCCGCGCTAATCTTGTTCATAACAAAGAGAAAAATATATAGAGCAATTATTTGGCTAAAAAATATCAAGAATAAAAAATAGAGAAAGATGAATGGAAGGAAAATTAGAAATGAGAAAGTGATGGCTTCTTACTATGGTTACTATCGATCTATTGATAAGGTTAGTGACTATTTTAGATTTTAGCCATTTCTCAAAATAATTATAGAGAAGGAGGCGAGAGACAAGGAAGGGTGGAAGGTGGTGAGCCGCCGCAAGCAAAGAGCGAGTGCTGCTACGGAGAAGGAGAAATGCTTAACCTTTTTCTTCAGAAATTTCCCTGAAAATTGTACGGTGGAGAGACTATGGAGAAAGTTCGAGGAAGTAGGGAAGGTGGTGGACCTTTTCATCCCAGTGAAAAGGGACAAAAGAGAAAACAGATTTGGTTTTGTAAGATTTGCGACACAGTCGGGTAACGAGGGGCTGCTGGAAAAGGTAAACAACCTCTGGGTTGACTCTCATGTTATAAGAGCCTTTGTTCTGAGGTTTCAGCGTCCAAAGGAGGTCTCTGGACCTAGGAAAGCTAGGGAGGAGGCAGGGGCGGGGGCGGGCGAGATGGTAGAATAATGGAATTGGCAGATGGGAGGAAGAGAGATGGCGCTTCCTTTGTGGAGGTGATGAAAGGAAGTGAAAGGGGACACAAGGACGGACAGGAGCAAAGGAAGGCGAGAGATCCCATGGTTGAGTTCCAGTGCGAGGCAGACGAAGGAAAATGGCTGCAAGGTGCCTACACGGGAAGATTGAAAGAAGTTTTCACGTGGGAGGACCACGGGGATGAATTACAAGAAGAGTGCTCAGACAAATTGAGAGTGACGTATATGGGGAATAAGTTGGTGTTAATACAAAGCGTGACAGATGAAAGCACAGAAGAAGTCATCAGAGGCTTCTGGTTGGAGTGGCGTAGACCATGGAAGAGCAAAGATGTTAATCAAAGTCGCATGGTTTGGACGAGATGGACAGGCGTTCCCCTCCACGCATGGTCTAGTAGGTTCTTCAATCATGTGAGTTCTATGTTGGGGCGGGCGTGTGGTGAGCATGCATGATATGATATCACTGAAGAACTATATTTTGATATCCACTGGGCTCCAGCAAATTGATAGGGTGATGGAATGCAGAATCGATGGTGAAGTTTTTAAAATAAAAATTGAAGAAATCCGCTGCTTGGATAAAGTGCCTGACTTCCAGCATCGGTGGGTGTCGGGATCTGAATCGGAACCAGAGTCTACAGAGAAGTTTGACCACGAGAGCCTGGATTCCATTGAAGCCTTTCTCGGAGTTACGTCGGCGCCGGAAATGGAGGCAGAAGAATCGGTACAGGGGGCAACGGTTGCCTCGTACTCTCCCACGCTTAATGAAAGGGCGCTTTGACTTTCGAGAAGGCGGCTGGTATCAATAATATTCAAATTTGTCGAGTAATTATGATAGAGGGTTTCTAGAAGGGCCCACCCTTAATGGGCCTGATGAGGAGAAGAGTGTAGGTGAGCCGGGGCCCTCTAATCTTGATAAAAACTTGGGGCCCAGTTGTGAGACGAAGGGATACTTGGGTGGGTCGGGGGAGGAAAATAATTATTGTGGGCCTGGGGACAGTGAGATGGTTGAGAGGCATGATAATGACCTCTTCCAATTTTGACAAAGGAAGGGCCCATGCCCATGCCTTGAATCTGTATTCTTCGAGCTTTGATATTTGCGGAGGTAGCAGCGCCGTAAACAGTCAAGACAACTCTTGTGAAGAGGCGAAGGAGATGGGTAGGGAACGAGGGCGAAAAGGAAAGGATAAGGAAAATAAAGGGAGAAAATGTAAGGAGTGGGAGGATTTTATTGGTGAGATGGCATCGGGGGAGGAGATGAGAGGGGTAGCAGGGAAAGAGAAGAGAATGGGGCGAAGGAATAAGGGAGGAAAGGAAGCACAGAGTGTAATAGCGACCGGGAAAAAATGTTGGGAGATGGGTAAAAACCTAGGTTTGGTAGCACGAGAGGGGAAAGAGAAGGTGGTCAGGTATTTAGTGGGACAGAGGGCAAAGGAGTCCAGACTGGGGGTAGGGGCATCAAGTAAATAATGAAGATCGGTTCTTTAAATATTAGGGGACTTGGGAGTTTAATCAAGAAGGAAGAAGTGTTCTCTTTCTACATTAATAACGGCCTTGACATCTGCTGTATTCAGGAAACCAAGATTGAGGATTTTTCGGTCAGGGAAGGAAGGAAAATTTGGAAATCTGAAGACATTAAGTGGTGTGCGGAGGGTTCCGTTGGTCGTTCAGGAGGGATCTTGACATTTTGGGATGAGAGCAAATTTTGTTGCGTGAGCCATTGGTGCGCAAGAGGGGCGGTGGTGGTGAATGGTTTCTGGATATCGACAGGGGATGAATATTGCATAATAAATATATACGCACCTTGCAATTCGGAAGAGAAAATCCTCTTGTGGGATCGGCTTTCGTTAGTGGTGGAACAGGCGGCAGGGGTAAGCGTGTGTATCATTGGAGATTTTAACTCCATACTGCACAAGGAGGAAAGGGTGGGAGTTGGAAGGCATGATTATTCGAGAGATAGGGAGGCCTTCAAAGACTTTGTCGATAGGAATAGGTTACTGGACGTGGCGCTTCAAGGAAGAAGGTTTACCTGTTATCGAAGCAACGACTCATGTAAAAGTAGAATCGACCGCGCTCTTATTAACGATAAGTGGGTGGAGAAGTGGAAGGGTGCTAGTCTTAGAGGGCTTCCAAGGTCAATCTCGGACCACTGTGCAGTTATCCTCTACTCAAAAAACACTGATTGGGGTCCCAAGCCGTTTAGGTTTATCAATGCATGGACGTCTCATCCAGAATTCAAGGAGGTGGTTGCAAACTCGTGGAATGAATGAGGTATATCAGGATGGGGAAGTTACATATTCAAAGAAAAACTTAAGAGGCTGAAAGAAGCTCTTAGAGTGTAACACAAAGATTATTTCGGACACATGGACCACAAAATCCAAGAGCTGAGGGATGAAATCCGGGTTCTGGACTCGCGAGATGATGTAACTGGTCTTACAGAAGATGAGGTGGCCAAGAGAAATGAAGTCTCTGCAAATTTGATCCGGAATCTTATTAATAGAAAGAGTCTTCTTACTCAAAAAGCAAAGCTGACGTGGTTAAAGGAGGGAGACAACAATAGTAAAACCTTTCATAGGGCTATCAATTACAGAAGGAAGCGAAATGGGATCAGTGGGCTGGAAGTGGAGGGAGAGTGGATCGAGGAGCCGTGCCGGGTTAAAGAAGTTGTGAAGAATCATTTTCGCAATCAATTCATGAAGAAAGACTCTGCTTTTGTGGATCTTCCCTCTGATTTTGCTAAGTCTAAACTGGATAGTGGAGATGGAGAGGCTCTCACGAGATCTTTCGATGAAGAGGAAATAAGACTCGCGGTGTTGGAATGTGATAGCTCGAAAAGCCCTGGCCCGGATGGCTTCAACATGGGATTCTACAAGGAATGTTAGGATATCATCAAAGAAGATATACTTAAGGTCTTCGACGAGTTCCACACCAACGGAAGGCTGGTGCGTGGGTGCAATTCATCGTATATTGTGCTAGTCCCAAAGAATGAAGGAGCGTGTAGTTTGAGTCACCTGCGTCCGATCTCTTTAATAGGGAGCCTCTACAAAATCATCGCCAAGGTTCTCGCGCAGAGAATGAAGATAGTTATGGGGAGAATCATTGGAAGTACTCAATCTGCCTTCATCAAAGACAGACTTATACTGGATGGTAGTTCTGAATGAGGCTGTTGAGGAAGCGAGAATTTTGAAGAAACAGAGAATTTTCTTCAAAGCAGACTTCGCGAAAGCTTATGACTCGGTAGATTGGAATTATTTACAGGAGATGCTGATTCTGATGAACTTCCCTAGGAAGTGGGTGGGCTGGATTCGTGAGTGTATCGTTACTGCCTCGGCGAATGTACTCGTGAACGCCCGTCCGGTGAGTTTGCGTTAGAACGCGACATTAGACAGGGAGACCCTCTTTCTCCTTTCTTCTTTCTGATTGCGGCTGAAGGTCTCAACTTATTGATGGAGAGGGCGGTTAAAGGAGGATGGTTGAGGGCTGCGGAGATTGGGCGAAACAAAGTCGAGGTTTCCCACGTACAGTACGCGGACGACACTATGTTCATTACAGATGGAGGTAAGGAGAATGTGGAAGTTATTAGTTGGGTGCTAAAAAATTTTGAGATTATTTCAGGGCTCTCTGTTAATCTTGACAAAAGCACCATTTTCGGAGTTAACTTTAGCAGGGAAGAGATGATTGAGTTGGCTGATACTATGGGATATAGGAGAGGGGAGCTCCCAATCCCCTATTTGGGTTTGAAGGTGGGGGGAAAGATACGAGGGGCGGAGGGGTTGGAGGGAGGTGGTTGAGAAGGTAAAAAACAAACTAAGTAAATGGGACACGACTTCCTTGTCAATGGGCGGAAGAATCACTTTGATTAAATCAGCCTTATCAGCAATGCCGGTGTATGGTATGTCCTTCTGGCCCATGCCGAAGAAGGTGGCGGAGGATCTTAGAGCAAGGATTTGCACCTTTCTTTGGGGTGGGAGGGAAGGAACAAAAAGAATGGCTTGGATCAAGTGGGAGGACTTATGTAGATCAAAGAAGGAAGGAGGTTTGGGGTTAGAAATTTTCAATCCTTCAATAAAGCTCTCTTGTGCAAGTGGGTGTGGCGATTTATGAAGGATAAGAACACCTTGTGGAGACGGGTCGTCACCTCGAGGCATGGGGAACCCGAGTGGGCTCGACGTGGAATTGTGGCCGTGGATGAAGGAAGAAGGAAAGTGATAAGGATTGAGTCCTTATCAAACGACGATGAACGAGATGTTCACGCCGGGAAGAACAGAAGGCAGACGCGAGATCGAGCTCGTCGTTCACGCCAAGAAACTTGGGCAGAAAGTAAAGGAAAACTAAGAAGTAAAAGACGATAAATTAAAATAGGTTTATTTCATTGATTCATTGGTTGATTATATTCTCCTAATAACACTCTATTTATAATACTAAAACCCTAAACAACTCCGTATCAACTCCCCCACGGTTGAAATCCACCTTGTCCTCAAGGTGGGTACCACGTTGCAACGAACAACTCATACCGCGGCGAAGTAACACACCGTGAAACTGGTGGTGAAATATCCCCTCCCGGATCAAAGACCAACATATTCGTCTCACCAATCGCACCAGCTCCATCAAAAATAACAGTGTCATCCTTTGATAATGTCACCTTTTTGCATGAGCCAAGCATTTCATATGTGAAATTCCCAAGGTCTATTCCAAGGTCATTGGTTACGACCTCGCCTCCTATCAGGGTTGCCAAGTCCTTTAAGAAGGCCTTTCTGTTATCTCCCAATCCAGGAGCCTTAAGAGCACAAACCGTTAGTCCAACTCGACAGTATATTGAACTCGGAATAATCAGGGTAGCCGATTCACATTTTTGGTTTTTGGGGTTGGTAACAAAGTATGGCGATATGTAACCTCTGTCAAGCTTCATTCCTTCAACCACTTCGAACTCATTCTCCAGTGTCGTTCCATCCGCAATAGTGATAACTCCATCTTTGCCTACTTTTTCCATGGCCTTGGCTATAAGATCACCGATTTCTCGTTCTCCATTGGCTGAGATTGGACCAACCTGAGCTATCTCTTCGGGTGCGCTAATCATTTGTGCTCTGCTCTTTAATTTTGCTACTACTGCATCAACTGCCCTGCTGATCCCACACTCGGCAGAAACCACACTCTGCGCATGGTCGGAGGCGTGAGGCGGCTGTGACCACTGGAAGGGATCTGCCGCAGGCGGAGGCGCGTGCTGAGGCGGCGGCGGTGGATCTGGCGGCCCAGAAGTCGAAGCCGGCGACGGATGGAAGTGCGGCGGTGGTGGTGAGTCCCACGAAAAACAACGCGCAGGGGCGTCCCACGACGATGGTGGCGCATCCCACGATGATGGTTGCGGCATCGTGAACGTGCAGTTGGTGGAAGGCGGGTGGACGATGGCCGCGTCCGGTGAGAATCGTGGAATTGGTAGGTCCCACGATGTAGTAGGGCGGTTGGCGGCGCTGAGCCCAACCGGAGCGGCTGCGGGAAGCGGCTGTGCGAAGCGGGGAGCAGGGTTTTCCCACGACGATCGCGCAGACGGCAAGTCTGGAATCCCGCGAGAAGCCGGGTGATCCCACGATGTCGCTGAGTGGTGCTGGGGCTGTGGCGGCTAGGCGGCCCATCGTCGCTCCGATGCGTCGAGGCGTGCTTCCAGACGCTGCAACATGGTAAGAACATTGTCCAAGGAGGCTGGTGCTGCAGTGGAATAGGGGACCGCGGCCACATCCATCGGCATGGTCAGCTGCTGCGGAATCTCCAGTGTAGAGGGAGGTGCATTCAGCAACGCCATCAAACGTGCATCTTGGATATTAGGGTTTTGGGAATGTTGGGGGGTTTGGAAAGTAGTATGGTGCTGTGAAGTAGGCGTCGGAGGGAAATTGGAGTAGGGGGTGTAGACTGGGTGATGGCTCCATGTGGAAATCATGGTTCAACAATTAATTCGGAGATTGGTGGAGAAGAGAAAGAAGAAGGGTGAATCTTGCGCCGGAGACGGCGGCGGGAGATTTCACTCTCAATGAAAGCACCAATTGATAAGAGATGGCTTCTCCTATCAAAGAAACAACGATAAATCGGTAGTCGCAGGATCGAGCCTGTCGATCAAACCAAATTGTGCTGGAATAAAAGCTAACCCTTCTAGGGTTGAGAAGAAGAACAAAAAACGTGCAGAAGGAAAATAAAGAAGATAAATATGATTTGATTAATTCTTGTTATTCTATGAGGCTCCTAATAACCTCTATTTATATTGCTAAAAACCCTAAACAAATATGGTAAAGATAGACTATAATCTAAACAATAGGAATAAAAGATAATTGCTAATATTAGAGATATATTCGTATCAACTCCCCCACGGTTGAAATCCACCTTGTCCTCAAGGTGGGTACCAAGTTGCAACAATCCACGCACACCGCGGCGAAGTAACACACCGTGAAACCCGTGGTAAGATAGTCCCTCCCGGATCAAACACACACTGCTTGCCACAAACCAATGGATTTTTTAGATTAGCACAAGCTCGCCTTGCTCGTACCACTGTTGCGAAACGCAAGAATGCAAAGCCTTTATTCTTCATTGCGTGATAATTCACCATTATTCTGACTACAGTAACATCACCAACTTCACTACAAACTATCCGAAGATCAGCCTCAGTAGCCACAGAAAAATAACTAGGATGTATGAATAGACTTTTGGGCGATTTCTCTGGCGGCAGAATTGGGGCGTATGAGTCTCCAGCTACTTCATCTTCCTCCCCGTCATTATCAACATCATCACCTAAATCCTCACTTCCACTTTTATCGTCAAAGTGTTCTGTAACTCCTCCAACCTTTTCACGCAAAGTTTCCACTTTTCCATTATCTCTATCCAGATTGAATTGATTCTCGATGGCTGGCGGATTCTTCTCGAAATTCCCTACTTGTCGCCCGAGGAACGATAGCAGGGGCTGGGCTTGAAGGTCATTTTGCTGCCAAATCTGCTGAACATGGTCAGAAACGTGGGGCTGCGGCGGTGTCGGTGGCGACTGCCACGAGGAGGGCATACCATACGACGGATCGGGCTCCGCCCAAGGCGGTGGCTGCGCCATGGACCATCGATGCTCGTAGGCTTCCAAGCGAGCCTCTAGTCGATGCATCATTGAGAGAATCGCGTCCATAGATACCGACGGCGGCGAGGGATAAGGCTTCGTCCTCTGAGGCTCCGGATGCGGCGGCGAAAAAGGATTGGAGAAGGGGATGGCAGGCGGTGGATCCGGCAGTCCCGAAGTCCAAGGCGACTGCTGCAGCTGCGGCTGCGACGGCGTCGGAGGGCTGGACGAGTAGCACCACTCGGGAGTGGCGTAGCCCTGTTCCGGCAGCGGATAATGATAGCCTGATGGCTGCTGGAAACGCAACAGCGGCTGCTGCTGATTGGATTGGTTGTTCGGCGACGGCGCATGGGGATGAACCGGCGGCGGCAGATGAGGGTGAAAACCGTGAGGTCCACTGCAGCGGTCTTCGCAGAAGCGGGAAGGGGAGTACTCAAGGCTTCTCAATCGCTCCACGCACTCCCACTCAGCCATGTACGTGCGAGGCATCTGTGTGTCCGCGCTAAGCCGAGACGACGGATGGTCCCATGAGGTCGGAGGGGGTCGAACAGCGGGGCTCGGCTGACGATACTCCTGGTGGTTGCGCGTGAAATCAGGGGGTACCGAGTGTGGTGCAGGCGCGTATGATGAGTAGGGTTGTGGTTGGCCGTACGAATTGATTTCTCGATAGGAATACATGGCGAGGAATCGGTGAGAGTGGAGAAAGAAGAAGGGTGAATCTTGCGCCGGAGATGGCGGCGGGAGATTTCACTCTCAATGAAAGCACCAATTGATAAGGATTGAGTCCTTATCAAACGACGATGAACGAGATGTTCACGCCGGGAAGAACAGAAGGCAGACGCGAGATCGAGCTCGTCGTTCACGCCAAGAAACTTGGGCAGAAAGTAAAGGAAAACTAAGAAGTAAAAGACGATAAATTAAAATAGGTTTATTTCATTGATTCATTGGTTGATTATATTCTCCTAATAACACTCTATTTATAATACTAAAACCCTAAACAACTCCGTATCAGAAAGTGGGGTGGTGGAAATGTGTATTGGCGGTGGTGGAAGGAGATCAAGGCCGCTGGTTTTGGGAAAATGTGTATAGGAAATTGGGGAATGGAAAGAATACGGATTTTTGGGAGGGAGCATGGTCGGGGGCAAGGACGGTTAAATCCTTATTCCCCCGTCTTTTTTACTTGAGTGTAAAGAGGGATGCTGCAGTTAGCGAAATGGGAATGTGGATTGACGGGAGGTGGAAGTGGGAGGTGGTGTGGAGAAGAGAAGTTCGTGAGCGCGAGAGGGCTGGGGTCGAAGAACTCTACCATTTCCTCCAGAATTTTACTCTAACAGAAGAAGGGGAGGATCGATGGGAATGGCGAGGGACGAAGGAGGAAAAGATGTTGGTGAAGAAAACTTATACAGAAATTGAGAAGCAACGCAGCAATCCGTCCACTGCAGGCAATCAATTGCAGCCCTTTAATCTTATTTGGAAAGCTTCTGCACCTCATAAGACACAAGTTATGGCGTGGCGGCTTGTGTGGGATCGTCTTCCTACGTTAAGTAATCTTGGCAAGAGATTGGAGATTCCTATGGCGGAAAGAAGTTGCACCTGCTGTAGGGGTATTGAAGAATCCAGCCACCATTTGTTTCTTGAATGTCCGGACGTGATGAAGCTGTGGGATAATATGGTGGCTTGGTGTGGCTGCAGCTGGGTGCGTCCTAGAACGATTGTCGATCATTTCATTTGCTTTGCTAATCTTCTCGGTGGAGGTAAAATGAGAAGGAAACTTGCTGCTTTGTGGATAAGTGTGGTGTGTGGGTTTTGTGGAAATGGAGGAATTCGGTTAGATTCGAGCAAAAAGATTGGGATTTTCGAAGAATTGGAGACGAAATCAAATGTCGCTTTTGGAGCTGGTGTATGGTTCGGGGGGAGGCGAGCCTGAATGTAAGCTTTGAGACGTGGACTAGGGGAAAACTTTGTGAAATATGGTGTAACATGTAATCTCTTCGTTTCTGGTACGACTTGTACCTGTGTCATTCATAATACTCCATTTTCATATAAAAAAAAAAAGATTTTAGCCAAGAGTTTTTGAATTGTTTTTGTTACATTTAAAGAAAATAGAACTAAAAGACGTGGAGAACTTATACTACTATTACTACTATATATAGAAATCGAAGGATGAGGTTGGGTCCCACCAATCTTAGATGTGGTGCAGAAATGGTGCTGGGTGGGATGGTATTCATATATTGCTACCAATTAATTAAATTAAAGAGAATTATAGTTTAAGAAATGGCCGGTAAAGTGGTGTGTGTCACCGGAGCTTCCGGTTACATAGCTTCTTGGCTCGTTAAAGTATTGCTCCGCCGTGGTTATACTGTCAACGCCACCGTCCGTAACCTCAGTTAGTCTCTCTCTCTCTCCACTTTTCTTTTTGTCTTGCTTGAAGTGCACTCTTAGATTCAAACATTTAGATTCTTTATCTCGACTATTGTACCAACCGTATAGTATAGCAAAATTATTATCAGTTTTTTTAATACTATGATTTTATTTCGTTTTAGTTACGCTATTTAATAGGGTTCGCCAATTCAAATTGAGGTTTATTATTTATTTTTAGCATTTTGATTTTATTTTTATTAGTTAACAATGAAATTAAATTCTAATAAAATAATTATAAATCATATTTAGATTAATAAATGTTTGTTAATTAAAGTATAATAATTTCAAGTCATACTATATCGAAATTGAAGGAAAGTTTCCAAATTAATTAGTTAAACTTGGAAATATGGGTTAGTTAATTCCTGAAATTAATTAAATATAGGTGATCCAAGTAAGGTAGAGCACTTGAAGGCTTTTGAAGGAGCTGAGGAAAGACTGCAATTGTTTGAAGCCAATTTAATGGAAGAAGGATCATTTGATTCTGCGATTAAGGGTTGTGATGGTGTTTTCCACACAGCATCTCCTGTTTTACTCGATCATGTCAACGACCCTCAGGTCCATATATATTTCTATATATCCATATTTAAGAAAGAAGAATTTTCTCATTAATTAATATATATATATATATATATATATATATATGTATATATATTATTATGCATGCAGGTGGAACTTATACAACCTGCAGTGAATGGAACACTGAATGTTCTTCGTTCATGTGCAAAAGTAGAGTCTGTGAAAAGGGTAGTGTTAACATCTTCTGTGGCCACTGTTCTACTAAGGAGAAACACCCCAACTGCCGACACCGTCGCCGACGAATCATGATTTTCCGATCCCCTCTTAGCTGAGGAAAATCAGGTTATATAATTACTACTACTTTGCTAATTACTACTCCATTAGTCTAATTATATATGGTTTTCCAATCGCACACACAGGGTTTTATTAGTCTAATGATGGTTTATAATTTTTTTTAGCATTTGATTTCTTTTTATTATCCAAACAAATTCTATAGTTATAAATAAAACGTTTTATTAATTTCTTTCAAAAATATTGGCGGAGGAAGCCGCAAAAAGATTTGCAGAAGAAAATGGGATTGATATGGTAATCATCAATCCTTCCTTGGTGACTGGTCCTCTTCTACAACCTACTCTCAATGAAACTTCCCACTGTTTCCTCACCTTAATTTCACAAGGTAATTTTACATATTTAATTAAATGTTGGTTTCTTTGAAAAAGAAGTACTAAAATTTGAAAGAATGGTCTATAATTATTGAACTTGCAGGTAAGTATACTAATGCGACGCCGGGTGGAATGTTCGTATATGTTGATGTTAGAGACGTTGTGGATGCACATATATTTGCTTTCGAAAATTCATCGGCCAACGGTAGATATTGTCTTGTCTCCCAAGTTGTACACTGCTCCGAAGTTTTGGATATCTTGCGCCAACAATATCCTGGTGCGAATTTTCCCACGTAAGTCTCTCTCTCGACAGTAAATGTGGTTAGTTTCGATTCAGATCATCTATTGCATCTTCTATTATAATGACGGGTAACACATAGTATATGTCATTGGGCATCAATTTCATTCCACTTGAGCAGAGTGTGAAAGACACCACCGATAGCCTCATTCACAAAAAATTCTTTAATTTGACAACTACCTGACATTTATAAGTATACTGTAATTCTATGTGGTTGGCCCCACGGATGTCTCGAACCCGATATCTTCTTTATCACGGATGTCTCAAATATTAATCGCACTACTATTGGATTAATGATGGAACATTATAAGAATTAAATCAATGGAACATTTATTTACATAATTAACCAAAAAAAAAAGGGGGGGCGACGAGCTATCACGCTATCACGATCGGGTTTTCTCTTCCATATATGTCAAATTTAGTGTTTCAATCTCGTATTTTATCCAAACGTACGTATGTTACTCATAAGAGAGCCTCTGGAAGTCGAAGCTCCGGAGACGAAGGAGGTGTGTTGGGAAATCAAAAACAGCTCCAGGTTGTGCCAATGTGAGGGCTAACAATGGTTGGAGTAGAAAAGATTGATTTTCTTTTTCTCTTGCCTTCTCAGCCCTCATCTCTTCAAGTAAATCCTTACTAGTATCAATACCTAAAATGATCATAAATGAGATATGCTTAATTCATTCTAATACACAATCCATATTTTTTTCTGTAAGTTTTTAAATTATTAATCACCTGATAAGTATCCACCATGCACGTAGCCATTGAATTTTTCGCTTGTATGTTCGCCTGTGAAATATAACCTTCCAACCGGTGCCTATATAATAAACAAAAAATATTTGATGAATAAAAAATGATCACCTATATTATTAACCAAATTAGAAAAAAAAAAAAAAAAAAAAAAAATCAGCACGATTGACATCCCTATTGTAGCTAAGAATCGACCTTGACATGTTGTACGAGGTCATGATCGACATGAACCGGATAGAAGCTGTAGCTACCGCGTTGAAACCGATCGTTCCACCACCGAGGCACGAGTATGTCACTTGCTTCTGGAATGTCATGCCCAAACATATCTCTTAGCACTTCCATTGCTTCCCTCTTAGTCTCTTCATCAGATTGTGCTTCGATTCGCTTTGCTTCTTCGTTCGTTAATGTCACAACGAGGATGTTCGATCCCGGGTAAGCCTTCTCCATGCTCTATAATACCATTGCCAAATACCAACTTGAGTCACTTATAAAGTACAACCATACGTGACAAATAGCTACATTTTCCCAATACTACTACTACTAAAATTTATCTAGTCGAACTTTATACGAACCTGCCAAAACGTATAATAGCCTCGTCTCTCGTGGGCGTAGCTGAAGAACTCTTTATCTGAATCACAAGGCCAAAATCTATGTGGGAACTTAAGGAAGACCTTTGTGTAGACCATAATGTCAATATTTGAGATGGCCTCTGTTTTCCACCTCTGTCACATTATTTATACATAAAAGTTAGGCATTTAAACACAAATAAATAGTAGCCTAGTAAGAAGTTTGACCTTATAAGAAGCTTGACCTTATAACTTTCTAGATATTAGGTACTTTGGCATGATTAGATTTATTAATTATTACCATTGCTTTTATACCAACTAAATGCCACAAGATGAAGGAGACTGACCGGCAATGGTGGTGAGAAGGAGATTAAGTTGCTCTGAAGAACACCGATGCTGACTGATAAAATCGCGTAGTTCGCCTCGTAAACACACCCATCTTCTGTTTTCACTACTACGCCATTTCTTGATTGCTGCAATTCTCTAACTACCTGCATCAAAATCACCATTTTCTTAGTAATATTTATAGGTTTACTGACATGAATATTAATATGTTTGTGAAATTTTGATTAGTAACAAAAGTTATTTGATTAATTACCTTGTTGAGTTGCAATCTAGTGTCCACGATTTTGCCATCTGAGGTAGAAAGAAAGGTCTCAGCCATTTCATACAGCAAATGCTCATACCCTCCTTTATCAGCAACTAGAAATTCACTCTCCCCAAAATCCACGTAAGTTGGTATTGGCTCAACCTCTGTACAAAGTAAAAACCAACAGTCAAACTCATCAGTTTTCACTTGAGTGGTAAAAATAAAATGATAGTGGCAAGAGAAAATTACCAGCCATTTCAAAGTCATGCAGCATGAAATCGATTGCGAGATCAATTGGCCTCTTTGGAGATCTGCATAAATACAATCAAGAACTCATCAGAAATTAATGAATAACAAAATAAATTTAATATTTTTGAAAAAAAAAAAAAAAAGGCATTACGGTGGCGTTTCATCAGGTTCTTGATCCCTCAGCGCCGACTCCACCGCCTTGTCGTAGGCCTCCGCCGCTACTCCGGCCGGAAATATATTTCCACTGCATCATTATCAACACACAAAAAATAATAATAAATTAATAAAAAGAAAAGCGAAAATAAAGAGAAAAGGAAAGGAGAGGAATTGAAGTACTTGTTGTCGTATATATTGAAGCGGGCATTGGAATAATCAGAAAAGCAAGTCCGAAGGTTGGATTGTTGGGCCATTTCCCAGACCGGGTTGATCTGGTCGCCGCCGACGCCGGCGATCCAACCGGCGCCGAGCTCCACCGTGACTCCGGCGAAATCATCCTTCCTCATTCTGCCGCCTATTCTGTCAGCCGCCTCCACTATCACAAAGTCCTCCACCCCATTCTCCGCCAGCACCTTCGCCGCCGTTATTCCTATATATACACATTAATTAATTTATAATGTAAGACTACTTATCCATGCTAATGAGATGATGATGAGAGAGAATGTAAGTACCGGAAATACCGGCGCCAACAATGAGAACGGAGCATCTTGTTCGTGAGGGGTTCTCCATGAGAGAGAGAGAGAGAGAGAGAGAGTTTTGTTTGAGTAAACTTTGAATGTGATGTGTCAGTGTGAGGGAAGAGAATGTTTTTGGTTATGCGTTGGTTGTGAAGGAGAAACAACGTGGAATCGGTTTATATACTTGTTCCTTTGCCTTTCTTTGTCGCTTTCTTCTCTCTTTCTTTCTTCCATTTCCCTCTATAACTAATAATATCCATGTGGAATGATGACACACCAACCTTCTACCATATACTATCTCTGGAAACAAAAAAAAAAGTTATTTACATATATTCTTTATAATTTCATAACAATAAAAATTCTCACAAAAATGCTATATGGATCCTTATAGTTTATTGCATTTGCATTTTTCGTTTTGTGTCTTCTATTACATTGTTAGATGACGTTCTGTGTTAAAAATATTTCCAAAATCAGCAATAAGCAACGAATTTTATAAATAAAAATTTTCTATTTCATTCTCAACTAGTCAACCCATACTTTATTCCAAAACTAATCAAGCTATCTTCATCGGTAAAAGCTACAAAAATACAACTTTTCAACATTAATATTTTGATGTATGGAGATTGCCGCATATTAAACGTCGATTTCCAGCTTTCTAAGTAAACTTTTCGTTCCCCAACCCAACCTCAACCCTTGTCTTCAATAGTGACACATTTATAATAGCCGATTGGTATTCAATTTGGGACGCGATTGGGACATCAATTGGGACGGAGGATCCTAATTCATAATAGCCGGTTGGTACTCGATTTTGGTATGGATGTGTAGTAACTTTTTTTTTTTAATTTTTTATCAGCAATGCGAAGTAGTAATAATTAATTCAACGTGGAGCAGTGGGTCCCAAAGGCCACGTCGTCCTAAATGACGCGTTCATCCAGCAAGCAATAAACACGTGCACATAATGTACCTGAGCACGTGCCTATTTTATTACAAGCAATTAATTCATTGAGCCATGTTTGTTTTAAGTTTGGAGTAAAAAGTCCCAATCAAAAGTTGGATTAGGCGATGAATTAAGAATTCCATTCACTAATAAAAACTCTCAACTATAAACTATTAATCATTTCCATGTGGAATTTAATACTAAGAAAAAAGAGTAGTAGTTATCTTGAAGAAAAATGAAGATTTGTTCAAAGTATTCCTCGATATACTATTCTCTCCATCCCTTCTATCTTGATGAAAACATGTCAATGATTATGTGAGGGGAATTCTTGAAATTAATGAATAGGGAGTAGGTAACTGTTTGTAGTGACTCATTCTGTTCAATTCCATTCACAACTTTTTCTTTTTGAGGAGATATTCCATTCACACAACTTACAACTTAGATACCTTTCACATGTGTTCTTTGAGTTATTTCTAGGCTTGCAGCAAATCAACATCACACCAACAATCATTCCTCTGTGTGTGTGTGTGTGAAATCATGGAGTTGATTGCGGCGTCCAACTAAAATCTATCTATATAGGAATGATATGTTAGTCACTTTCCGTGGAGCTAAAGTCACTTCCGAGCAATATAAGCAACAGATAATCAGAATTCTGAGTAAGATCGTACACATGTTCGGCTATACGTCAAAATTTTGATTCACGGTTCCTCAAGAAATCATCGATAGGTCACATTAATCAACTTGCTAGCTAAACAGGATGAAAGATTTTAAATCAATGGAGCAAAAGCCTAGAAGAAGAAGGAATTTACAATGTACCTGAATTATTTTTACCAAGAATCATACGATTCTCCAAATCCTGAGCAGTATCGATCATTCCTTGTGAACGACACGCCTGTATTATTGTACTGAATGTTATATTATCAGGTTTGCAACCGTTCGACTCCATTGCATCGAATACCTCCATCATGCTTTCTATATCACCAGCCTTTCCGTAGGCATGGATGATGCAGTTGAAGAAAGTCGTATCCAGTACCACATCCGAATTCACCACTTGCTTTATAATCGAACCAATTTTCCCCAAAAGCCCTGCTTTACTGTATGCACTGACTAGAGAACTGTATGTGATCGGATTAGGCTTCATCCCCTGATGCTTCATCTTCAGAAAAACTTCATCCATCATCTCAATATTTCCGGCCTTCCCAAATGTCTCGATTATTATATTATAGGTAACTACCGTAGGAGAAAAGAATCTCTTCTTCATAAACTCTAAAACGGTTGCCATCTTCTGGTATAGACCAGAACTACCATACGACTTAATCAGGATGTTATACGTTACTACGTCAGGCTTCAATCCCATCTGCTGAAATTCATCAAACCACTTCTCCATTTCCTCAATCCTTCCACATCTACCGTAAGCTCCAATGACGGAGTTGAAAGTAAAAATATCGGGAAGACAATCTCCACTGTGAAGCATGTTAGCTAACGAGTCCTCCATCAGTTCAAAACGCTTAGCTTTCCCAAAACCATCAATAAGGATGTTATAAGTCACGACAGTGCATTCAATCCCCGAATCCACCATGTCCTTCAGAATAAGCTCAATCAAATCAAAACGACGGAGCTTAATGCAGCTTTTGATGATAATAGAGTAAGTGAAAGCATCCGGTTTGCAATCAAGTACAGACTTCATATCATCAATAACACGAAACGCCTTTTCTAATAGGCCGTTGGAGGCATAGGCACCCATGAGGGCAGTGTACACATCAATGGTAGGCTTTAGGCCATCGGAAAGCATCATCTCGAAAAGCAAGGTAGCCTGATTCGGCTGCTTGCATTTGCCAAGCATCACTAACAGCTTTGTATATGTCTGGCACCTCGCCTCGTACCATTGCTGCCTACGAAGAAGATCGAATATCTACAAACGGGAGTAACAATCGAAAGATTAGATCATTAAACAAGTTCAAGATTAACATATGGGATTAGCCTATACTATATTATCAATCTATTCTAATTACTACCACACAAGAAACACCCCTTTAGTGAAAGAACAAGGCAGCAACATGGATAACTACAGTATATGTCACCAAATTCACACACAAAAACTGTTTCTTTGAAAAGTGGAAGCTACATATAAACAAGGAGAAGATACAAACAGTGACAAATGAAACCTCTCCTTCAGCCAATAATCCAAATCAAATGTACAGTAGCAAAACAAAGAAAATAACCCTAACATCACTAGTGACAGCACCTACTTCTCAAGAAACTCATCTCGGCCTCAACCCATGAGAAAGGAAAAAAGAAATTTATAATTTCGAAAGTTTTAATCATTCCACAAAGTTCTAATAAAAGAAGGAAATCGATGCGAAATGGGGTGGAGGAAGAAACCTTAAGGGCAGACTCCCATTGATTTTGTCTAATTGCGTCGTTTAGAGCTTCCAATACAGACTTGGGCCAAAGATTGTTGTACTTGGAAGAGTTGGCTTTCCTCTCGATGGATTTAACGGCGGATTCCTTTCTCAAGACTCGCGACAGTTCTTTCTTCGAAAGCTTGCGAATTTGGAGGCTCTGCGGCGGACTACTAATGTCGGAATCCGAGCCTTTCTTAGAGTGTGAATTTACTCGGAAGCAGGAGAGACGGACTTTGCCTGAATTTAGGAGGCGGAGCTCCATCGCCGCCGGTTAAGATTTTTGATTTTTGATTTTTTTTTTTGAAGTAAGATTTTTGATTTTTGATGAGGAATTATTGCATAAACTTTGTTTTCCTTTTTTTATCTACTTACTGTGTGATTTTTTTTTTATCTTTGTAGTATTTTTTTAATCTTTGTTTGCTATCTTGGCCGAATTTCTCATTACTCCGTTCATTTGCGGCCATTCATTAAAATAAAATAAAAATGGTAACTCAACTCAAGTTAAATTAGCATAATACACTAAATCAAATGCTATTTATATAAATTAAAACTCGTGTCAGTAAAATATTGCACGTTTATCATTAATTGAAGAAATATTATTTTGATATAACTAACTCCCTCAGTTCTTAATTAATTGTCTCAAACCACCAACAAACAACCAATATTACCTTCTTTAACCAATGTCTTACACCAATTGAACTAATCTATCGGATAGTATTCTCTGACCCAAATTCAGCATCTCAATTGTGTCTTAAAATTTAATTTTTATTAGTTTTATAGTATACCCTAATTTTGAATTTTCCAACTCCAATATAACTAATAAGACTGAAATTAAATGCTAGAAAATAATTATAAACCCTAATTGGATGGGTGATCCATTGAAAATAATTATTACATTAAAATAAATCATTATAAAATAAATTTATTAAAAAAATACATAAAACTAATATAAATCACGATTTGGGACATAGAGTTAGGGAGAGAGGATCCCAAATTCTAATCTATGTCATTATCATAAACTTTTATCAAGTCCTCCTATTTTAAGTGATATATACATTTAGGGTTCGTCAAACCCAATATTCAATCCAGATTTTAAATGAATTTGGTAGACTTTTTATAATCTATGAATTTTGCTAATTCCATAGATTGTTTTAATTTTATGTTGAATTTAAAAGATTTTATTGGATTGATTTATCTATATTTTGATAGACTTTAAAAATCCATAGATTTAAAAAAACAAATAAGTTATGAATAAAATAAAACAACCCTAAAAAACATATGACCTAAACCCACCAACCCCGTCACCCCCTCACGTCACTTTTCCCCTTCTTTTTCCTCTGTTACCCGTACACCCCCCTCCCCAATTTCCTGCAACCACCACTCTTTGCGTCCACATCGGCTCTCCGGCAACTCTTCCTCCTGTATATGCCTCCGCCTCCGTCGTCGTTCCACCTGCCACCACCGACATCCTTCCCTTCTCTTCCTCCTCTTCTCCCGACCTTTGCCTTTCTTCTCCCGAAACTACGTCGTATTAGTTGTGATCGTGTTCTTGCATACCTGAGTTGGTGGTGGAAGAAGCCATTGTTGTTTCTTGGGGAGTAGTCTGTGGTGTGGAGATTAATGGAACAATAGCAGTGTAGTACAGATGCAGCGACATCAATAAAATATGTGTTGATTGTGTTGTTATAAAATGATTAATCTGTTGAGATTAATATTTTTTATGTTCGTATTTCATTGTTTAGTTGTGGAGTAAATTGGGAAGGAAAGAAGCAGATTAATGGAGAAGACCCTTGCGAAACGATATTTTCTTAGACTTAGAAAATCTGTGGTGAAAGGGTGAGATTTCTATAAGGATTTTATCTTTGTATTATGCACTCAAAATCCTTTAAAATCATTGACATATTAAAATCCTTTAAAATCTTATGAATTTTCAATATCATTATATTTCAATGGTTATTTAAAAGTCATAATTGAATACCAATAGATTTTTTAAAGATTTTTAAAAATCTGAATTGAATAGCTATAGACTTTTAAAATACAAAAAAATCTTTTAAAATCCAAGTTGAATACACCCCCTAAGTGTTAAAGAAACATTTACAAACTCTAGTTAAAAAAATAAAATCAAATACTAAAAGATATTTATAAACTCTAACTAGATTGATTTACCCTACTAAATAATTATATACTTCATCTGTCTCAGAGATATTGACCCCTTTTATTATTTTATACCTCACATATTAATAAGAAATGACTCAATATCTCTGAGCCGGAGTAAGTATAATTTAAAGCTGAATCATAAAATTGAAAAAGATGTAGAAAAAGAAATTGTAAAAAAAAATAAAATTGAATTTTAAAACACCATTAAGATACCGGATGATCTGATCCCTATGCCCAAGTAGTTGAATTATATTTCCCATATACAATAAAACGAATTATTCGATCTCGAAAGAAAAGAAAAGGAAAGCCATTAATTAATCATTTCTTGGATCTAGAAACCCTCCTAATCAGAACCATCAAACAAAGAAGGCGATAGAGCACGAAGAATCCGATCATAACATAGACATTAACCCATCGCTGCCCTTCATGCAGCCCTCTCTTCTCCATCAACTCTCCGCCGTTGATCATGCACGTCCCGCTCTTCTCATCGTACCAGATCAAGCACCTCGACACCAGGCATGAGTACTCGTTGATCAGCAGCGCGTCCAGCGCGTACTTGTACATGGAGAGGTAATGCATCACCACCCACATCTTCGGCAGCCTGTCTCTCGATATGAAGTAGCCGGAGAAGAGGAAGAATCCGGCCAGGAGCAGCGTCAGCAGCGATGTCCCGGCGATGTAGTTCGGCGCCACGGCGCTCAGGAAGAGCACGAACGAGTTCGCCATTAAAACAATCACCCATATCACCAGCACGAAGTAGGCGAACGCCTGCCACGTGGCGCAGAGGCCCACCAGGAAGTAGACGGAGACGGAGTAGACGACGGCGATGGCGAGGAGGTAAGGGAGGAAGACGAGGGTGTTGGCCATTAGGTAGGAGGAGAGGCGGTAGACGCCGCTGGAGGTTTCTCGGAGGAGGATGGGCCTCTCGTTGATGAAGATGGGGAGAGTCTCGGTGGTGGAGGAGAGGAGGAAGGTGAGGGTGAAGGCGAAGAGCCCTAATCTCTTCTCGATTCCCGACTTGTCGAAGCCGATGTTGATGTAGATCGTACCCAGAACCAGCCCTACGCCTAATGCCTGCAAGGTGTTTGTTACAAGTAATTGCTTCGTTCTGTAGATTATTTTCCAGAATCGGAAGTACAGGGTGATTATTTCGTGGATTCTTGAGCTTCTGTATCTGATCGTCTCCGACGGCGGCGACGGAGGAGGTGGGAGGAGGAGGATGAGGGGAGGAGATGGGTTCAGGTTGCTGGAGCTGGCTTAGTATTTCCATGGCGTACTCGAGCGGGTTGAGCTGCGGAGGGACTGTTAATCCATTGGAGAGAAGGAAATCTTCGAGGGAAGATAGGGTTCCGTGGTGGACGACGCTCCCTTTAGCGAGGAGGAGGATTTTGTCGATGGTGGAGAGGATCTTGTAGCTGGGTTGATGGATCGACAGCACCACCGTGCGGCGGCGCGTCTCGCTCACGGATCTCAGAGTTTGCATTATGCTGAGGGCTGATCCGCTGTCGAGGCCGGAGGTGGGCTCGTCGAGGAGGAGGACCGCCGGGTCGTGGAGGAGGCTCAGCCCGATCGAGACGCGGCGGCGCTCCCCGCCGGAGAGTCCGTGTGCCAGCCTGACCTCCGCCAAGTGCTTGAGGCGGAGGTCGTCCAGTAGGGCGGCGACGATGGCGGCGACGTCGGCGGTCTTGGGGTTGAGGAGGCTAGCGGAGAAGGCAAAGGTCTCGGCGACGGTGAGGAGAGGGAGGCATGCATCGTGCTGGGGGACGTAAGCGGAGAGTTTCCGGTAGGCGGAGGGGTTGAGGGGGGCGGAGTTGAGGAGGAGGGCGCCGCTGGTGGCCGCGGTTCTTGCGGCTAAGATGTCGAGGAGGGTGGATTTTCCAGCGCCGCTGGGGCCGACGATGGCGAGGATTTCGGAAGGGTGGGCGGTGAGGGAGACGTTGTTGAGGATGTAAGAGGGCGGGGTTGAGTTGCAGGGCTTGAAGAGGAAGGCGGTGGTGGTGGACTTGGCGTAGGAGATTGAAGAGGCAGTGAGCGTGTAGGTTCTGTTACGCAGTGGTTGCTCCGGCGGGGGTGACGGTGGTTCCATTGAGGAGCGGAGCGAGGGTGGTGGAGTGAAGGTGGCAGTGAAAGGAGGGGCTGCTGCTGCTGCTACTCATATTGAGTACAGTGTAGGAGTAAGAAAGGAACAAAGATCAAATTGGTGCGAGTCCGTGATTACTTGTCCTCTTCTGAGTAATTTAGTTACATTATTATTCTTTTTCTTTTTATATATGGAGAATGAGGGGGTAAAAAGCAGACGAATTCCTTGGTAAAGAAATGAAATAGGCAGTTCACATGTGAGAGTGAGAAATGGAAATGAACCCGTGAACCAATAAGCACCTATTTTTTTATATATTTTTTCAATTCTTATAGAAAACGACAACATGATTTCTGAAAACATTCAGCCACTATGTCTGTGTAATGGGACAATGGTCCTACAAAATTATACTCCAACTCCTATAATTTATATTATAAATAACAGCAATTATCCATTCCAACTCCTATAATATGTCAAAATAAAATACACCGATTCATATAATATAACACGGGGAGAGAGGTCCGTGATATGTACATGTGGAAGTTTGGGTGGATGAACTCCTCATTATATTGATCGTGGGATCTAATAATAATATTCCCTCCGACTCAAGATTCATGGCACCTTTCTTTTCTTCTTTTCGACACGTATTTTCACGCTTCTCGATGATGGGTTTAAAAATAAATTTTTAAATTATTTTTTCGTTTACGGGATACTATGAATGTCGTAGTATCCCATAAAAGAAACAATGCTTCAAAAAATTATTTTAAAACTCATCATCGAGAAGCGTGAAATGTGTGCCGAAAAGAAGGAAAAGAAATGTGTCACAAATCTTGAGCCGGAGGGAGTAATAATAATAACTCAACGTCGTACGGAGAAATTTGTACTCCCATCGTCTCACTTAAACAAGCTTGTTTCTTTTTTGTACGAAATTTTATGAGAGTTTAGTTAGAAATAAAGTGTAGTGTTTAATACTTCATCCGTCCCCTAATAAAAGTCTCCTCCCATCTAATGAGTGGAGACTTTTATTAGGGGACGGAGGGAGTATATTTTAAAACAAATTTCATTATTTTAAAAATGAAGAATCATAGATGCATGAAAACATTTCGATGTATGATCTTAAATGAAAGATCATATTAATGCTTTTAATTTGGTATAAAAATCATAAAATATATTTTTTATAATATTCAGTAATTCAAAATATAAATAATAATCTTAATCACATCTTCTTCTCAATTATCAAATTCACTTTAACAACTAAATACTCTCTCCTTAATTCTCGTGCCGAAAATAAACGACTCAACTTAAAAAGGACAGAGGAAGTAATATTTATCGTAAAAATAAAAAAATATTTTAATAAATAAATTTATACTATATAGCTACAAAAAGAAATTTATGGATATTATATACCTTGATTTCGACTTATCATCCGTAATTTAATTAATAAAATTGAAATTAAAATCTAAAAAATAATTATAGATTCTAAATGGGTTAGTAAGTAAACTCTAGTCAATAATTAGAAAGTTAAACTAAAATATAATATATTGAAATTGAAGAAGAAAAAATGCATCGATTTGGATCCAGCCTCAAACTAGTGTGCCTAAAAATAAAATAAAAATAAAAAAAAATTGATTGCATTTGTTTGAAGATTTAACCCACACACATAATAATAATAATAATAATAATAATAATAATAATAATAATAATAATAATAATAATAATAATAATAATAATAATAATCGACTTCTATGAGCCGATGGTTGAATGAGTGAGACTGTGAGAGAGTTGGGTGGGTCTTGAGATCTTCCATCACAAGTTCATTTCTACTGGTAATAGTATACTTCATCCGTCCCATACCAGTTGAAGCGTTTTTCTTTTTGAGACGTTCCACATCAATTGACATATTTTTTTTATTGGGAAATAATTAGAATTTAAATGGTACAATTAGTAATTCTTTATAACACTTAACATTACCTAACTAAATTTCATCATCCACCAACCTCTCAGCATTCATCCTAATATAATTTGATTCTAAAAGTTTAAATTATCATAAATTGCTCGTTCATTCTCCGTTTTTTATGATTATTATACCAAATTAAAGGTTTTGTTACATTAGAGCATCCCCAATGGGGAGCCCAAAAAGTGGGCTCTCTCCCACTTCTCCGGCGGAGAGAGCCCACTCCCGAAACGAGCCTCATTGGTCGGGCTCTCTCCGATTTTTTTCTTTTTTTTTTAATTTAAAATTTTAATTTTAATGTTTATTTTTTATTTCAATTTGTATTTTGATTTAATTGTGTCAATTTCGATATTTATTTTTATTTCTCATTTTATTTATTTATACAAATCAATTTAAGAAGTTAAATATTTTATTTATTGAAATTAAAATAAAACATTACATCAAAATTAAAAATACAAGATACAAAGATTAATTACGACTGCTACGAGTCCATAATTCTTCAATCAAATCACTCATGAGTTGTCCGTGACGGCGGGTGTCGTGGAGAGGTGCAGTGTGCTCCACGTATTGCTCGAAAGAGGGTGGCACGCCTCGATCTATATCTTCATTCATCGGGTCATTACTGCCCGAAGCCTCGTCTTCAAGGGGATGCCAATTCGACGCCGTCGCCCTTCGATGATCATACTATGCAAGATGATGCAAGCATACATAACATCTTGCATCATCACGGTAGTAGAGTCGTGAAGGACTAGAGATAATGCCCCAACTGCTTTTGCAGAACACCGAACACTCTTTCAACGTCTTTGCGAGCCGACTCCTGCTTTGCCTTGAAAAGCTCCATTTGCAGGTCGCTTGCGGTTGATGGGCTTGAAACAAAAATGGGCCACTTCGGGTAGATGTCGTCAGCGAGGTAGTAGCCCATGTTGTGATTACGACCGGTGGCCGTGAATTGAGTGGGGGGCGCTATCCCATTCACAATGTCGCTGAAGACATCGGATTGGTTGAGGACGTTGATGTCGTTGTTGGAGCCCGCTACTCCGAAAAATGCATGCCAAATCCAGAGATCGAACGAGGCAACTGCCTCAAGGATGATCGAGGGGTAACCCTTATCTCCAAGCGTGTATTGGCCCTTCCACACCACCGGGCACTGCGTCCACTTCAAGTGCATGCAATCGATGCTTCCTAGCATACCTGGGAATCCGTGGCACCCATTGTGCATACGCATCAATCTGTCACAATCTTCGATGGTAGGTCGCCTCAAGTAATTGCCACGAAAAATTGAAACAATTGACTTACATAATCGTTTCATCGTCTCTATGCTGATGGACTCCCCCATACGAAGATACTTGTCCACGTGGTCCGCCGGACATCCTTGTCTGATTTGCCTGATTGTCGATGTGCACTTCTGAATGGTGGTGAGACCTCCTCGCTCAGTTGTATCGGGTCGTTGTTGGAAATACGGGTCACGATTTTTCAGAGCTTGAACGATTCGCAAGAACAAACCCTTCGACATGCAAAAACGTCGGCGAAAGATGGCGTCGTTGTAAGTGGGGTGGTCGGCAAAATAATCCTTGAACAGTTAGACTGCACCGGATTCACGATCTCTCTCAATGTGTTGCTTCATTGAAAATCGTCGGCGAGGCTTCGGTTGTGGTTGGGCCTGCTTCTTCCTTTTTTGTGCTGCTGCGACTTGTTTACAATATTCAAACCCCTCTTGTTTCAACATCATCGGAAGAGCTCGAAGAGGTTGACGATGAATCCATATTTTTTGGTGAAATTTTAGTGAGATAGAAGGAGAAATTGGATGAATCTTAGTGAATTTTGGGAGTGAATTTGTAAATGGGGGGTGTGGGTATTTATAGGGGGAAAAAAAATGGCCGTTGGAGCAAACGGCTCATTTCATTTAAATTTATTTATTTATTATTTTTTATTTTTTCCCACAAAAAATCAATTTTTAAGAAATTAAAATAAAATTAATTACCCCGGCTGACGTCATAATGATGTCAGACCTGGGCTCGCTCTCATTTCTCTACTGCGCAGCCCGCCAACCGAGCCCAACTCCTGCAGCGGTGGCGGGGCTCGCTCGGGGCTTGCTCCACGGCGGAGACGAGCAGCGAGCCCGCCCCGCTGCGGATGCTCTTACATCCCTAAACACAATACACTAAACATTCATAACACTCCCTCCTTAATTCTCGTATAAAAAGTAAATGCGTCCAGGGGCGTACGCAAGTGAGGCCAAGGGAGGACAATTGACCCCCCTTGCATTTTGACATTAATTACCTATTATACTCTAATTATTATAGTTATACTTAAATATATTTAAATACATATATAAAAAATTAGAATGATAGAATACAAATGATAATTTGGTATTCTATATTAAAATGATATATCTAATTGCGTTCTTGGTAAAATTATTAGCCCACTTAAACTAATATAAATGTATTGAAGTGTGTATTAAAGTGAAGTCGGGTTCCTTTTAAAGTACAAAAGTGTAAATTTAAATGATTTTTTAAGTGAAATCAACGTTCTACAATTGAAGTGTCCTTTTTCATGGACGTAAAAAAAGACAATTGGATGAGTTTATTGTGGACGGAAGTTGTATAATTTTTGTCCCTCCTTATTCAAAATTCTGCGTCCGCCACTGAATGCGTCAATTAGTGTGAGATGGAGAGAGTATTATCTTTCTCGGATTTTATCTTGAGAGAGAGGGATGTGTGATAACCGAATTCGTTACTTATGTTATTGATCATTCCAAATATTAAAGAACATATTATTGACACACATGTTGATAAAAATGTTCGCGAATATGTGTTTAAACGGACTATACGAAATTTTATGATATTTTTATATATAATCAATTAATAATAGAGATAATTATAGATGAATTACGTAAGTAATTAATACTACTCGAAATCGTAAACACATTAATAATTTTGTTCTTAAAATTATGGCGATGAATCGAGAAATTATTCTGAATAGTACGTTACGACATGACTGTTGCACCAAAAAAAACATTAATACAGCTCTAGTTAAAAGCTTAAGTTACGAATAATAAATGACGAAAACTAGTACTCCCTCCGTCCCGCTTGATATGGCTTGTTTCGTGAGAGCGAAACAAGCCATATCGAGCGGGACGGAGGGAGTAATTCGCCAAAATGGGAGGGTATAATAGTAATTTCACAGAACTAAGAAAATATTCCACGCGTAGATTCTTGCGGAAACCTGACGCGGCTGTTGGCACGCATTCTCTGAAAGTTTAAGCACATTCTGCTATCGAAGCTGAAGACTTCTTGATATTTTAGGAGAGCCCTTATATTTTGATTTATTTCTAATTTTCGCCACATTCCTTCTTCTTTTTTTTTTCATTTTCTTTTGACTAATTCCTTCTCCTTTAATTCTTGACCTAAAAAAAAGAATGCAATGCCCTTGACATAAGTGCTTGATTACGGAATAAGGGAATTATTGCAAATTGCATAAACTATTCGTGGAATCGAATATCATGATGTGTGAACTATAATATTACAAGAACTAAATATTTATAATTTTTTTTCAACAGATAGATATATTCTACGATTATATTAATGACAAAATGAAACCCGAATACTCCACTTGATTATGATAAAAACTTGGGTGAGGCCACATAGTGTGGCCGGGTCAAAGTGTCAATCTTTATACAGAAAAGTGTTAATCTATACTAATAAAAGTGTCAATCTTTAACATAATTATTTTACGAATAAAATGTCAATTTTTAAAAGTGTCAATCTTTATACAGAAAAATGTTAATTTACACGAATAAAAGTGTCAGTGTTTTAGCCGTCCGCACGGTACCTCTGGATGACCCAAATGTGTCCCTTGATTATATAATTCGAATAATATTAAATAATAAATAATAAAACCTCATAATAAAAGACAATTTCTTTCAAGCCAATAAAATAAATTGAAGAATTTAAATCAAGTATATACAAAGTCTACGGTGACATTAGACCTCTTAAATGAATTAGCTATAAATTTGACAAAGTTATCTTTAAAATAAATCTATACTCTTTCTTTCATTCCAAGTAAGATCTTGCTTATGAATAATAAACGGAAATAAATATAATTATCACGTAATCGTATATGGTGAGTTTTAAGATTTTGAATACAAAATACCCACCAACTTATAAAGAAAAATTATAAAAATACTAGTACCAACCAAAAACTAACGTGTCACGTTTCTTCATAAAGTTGGCACTAAACCTAAACAAAATCATCGTAATAAAATCGAAAATGAAAATAGCATAAACTAAAAGGGTATGTTTGCAAATTCTCAATTCTCGGTTGTGAGAGGAAAGGGCAAAGAAAGATCTCAGCAAACCCACTATATAAACCTCAATTCCTTCCCCAACTTCTCTCAATTTTTCATTTCTTCAATTTCATGGGTTGGGATGTGTTTTGATTTCAAATAATCACCGAATCTTTTCCGCAGATCTTTCCTTTTTCTTTCTCCTCCAACCTTCCTTGCTGAAATTTTTAGAGAGAAAGAGAGAGAAAATTTAGGGCAAATATCTTGAGAGAATCGATAGATATGGCGAAGTACTTGGAGCTGTTGGACGCCGGCGTGAGAATGGCGTGCAGATTTCACTCTCACTGCCCCCACACCGCTCGGATGTACTACCACCCTCCCGCCGCCCACGAGGATTCCGGCCACCACCACCACCAGCACGACGGCGGCGCCGCCTCCGCCAGAGATGCGGCGGCTGGGATGGGGCGGTTTGAGTCCAAAAGTGGCGCTCGGATTGAAACTACTGATTTCATTCTTTACACCATTGCTTAAATGAAAAGCAATTTAGCATAGTTTTTTAACTTGGAAATTTGTTGGGATCTTTGATTATTGTAATTTTTATTTCTTGATTAGTGGAATCTGAAATGTTTTGAAGGTCTTTCGATTAATTTCGAGATTTTTTTTATTGTTTTTGTGGGCTAGTCTTATTCGTTCGTGCAATTTTATGAACGATATATTTTCTTGAATTTGCTCAAATTAATGGGAAAAATTATGATAATTAATATGGAAATCAATTCTCCATAACAAATCCAGTCACTCGATCATGGTTGATTTATTCATTTCTGTGTTATTTATTCATTGAATTTATTATACTCGTATATGTACCTAAAAACCTTAATAAATTACTTTTCATAATCACAGACAACCTGGAGGAATCTGCGTATGAAAGAGATGGATATTGATGTTGCTTGCTGAATTAATCAACAAAAAAAAAAAAAAAAAAACGAATTTAACATTATTTCTTGACTTTTTCTATATTTATATATTTTAAAAAATACCAAATTAAAGGAATCTTATTTGAATTGCTGTTGCATTATGCTTAATTACAATAATTCGAAATTATTCTAATTGAATTAGTTCATCTAACCGAACGATTTTTTTTCCCCCAGAAAATAAGGCCTTTTCCAAATGTAAACTTGAAGTTAAATAATTCTTTTTCATTATTGATGGGCATGGGCCAGTCTCTTGCTGAACTAGTCAAAAGAATTGCTGAATTAGTCAAAGAAAAAAATGAAATATTGGAAAAGTCAGTATTAAAAATTTTAAAACTTGTTCAAATAAATAAATAAAAAGTCAAATATTTGCGAGTGGTTATTGCCTAATCGCATTAATTGTTGAATAAAAATGAATTTTAAGTGAGTTAGTATTTATAAAAAATGACCTTTGAAGAAAATTAGAAGCTAATTAATTTGTTGATGGGCGGAGTCTCGCTGAGTGACAGCTAACCATGATTTACTTAGTTGAATATTTTTCTCATTAAATCTATTACGATTAAAACTTATATGTAAAAGTCGCCTTATTAACCCTCCTTGCCATAACTACGATTTCCACCACACTATGGGCTTGTTTGATAGAGGAGATTAAGCCAGATATCTCTCCCTAACCGAGTGTTTGGTAGCCATTATACCTTATCATGGAGACCCATGTTAATCACGTGACCCGGTACTAATACACTGTAGCTCTTTAGGGAATATATCGGGCCTCCATGGTCCGATTAGCTACTCGCCATTGAACAGTAAACGTGAAATCTCCCAAATTACCTTCCATCTATTTTTCAATTTCAGATAAATCGAACACTTCTTTTTTTACAGGAGAAGAATTGACGCAGAAGCTAGCAACCTCATTGTGATTTTTCCGGGTTCCACAATCTCTTTTCTCTTTCCGATTAGAACGTGATACATCATCAGTTTTCTTTTGATTTTTGATAAGTTTCTCAGCAATTTTGAAGCTCCTACCGATCTTACGAGTTTAGATCTAGAATTTTTCTTTGTTTAAATTCAATTATTCTTGATTTTCAAACCCTATTTCCGATTATAAAGTAAGAAAGCCGATTTTGTTTCGATTTTGACAAATATCTCAGTGAATTTGAAGCTCCAACCGATCGATTTACGAGTTGAGATCTAGTTTTTTATTTTATAACTTAAATTTATATATTTTTTATTTTGAAAATACTCCCATGTTTCAGCTAGAGTAAATGGAAGCGGCGTCGTTCAGTTTCTGAGCTTCAATTCTTGGATAAATTTGGATTTGCTACAAGCCGTCGTATTTCTCATATGAGTAAGTTATTTTTTTTAATTTTCCTATCTCTGAGATGGACTGCATTTGATGAATTCTGGTAAAAAAGATGAATATTAGATTTGAATGTAGTACCTAGGTATGTGTTCTGAAATGAATGGTTTATTTGTTGTAGCCTGCGTATTGTTAGATATGCCGCAGAATGGAAATGAAGAGGAATCTCTCTTCTTTTTCATTGAGGAGATTATGCGCAAGTCCTTACTTGATTTATTTCTTATAATTGAGCTACTACTTGATACCCCAGAAAGTAGGAAAAGAAAGCGTTCCTCAGTGTTGCAATCATTTTCCATGATTGATAGAATTCCTCATCAGATTAGGCATTTGAATAGGATTGTAGGACTTACTAATGTTGATTGCGTTGCAAACCTGCGAAAGGATCGCAATACATTTGGAAAATTGTGTTCATTGTTAAGAGAACGTGGTGGGTTAAGAGATGGGAAATATGTTAGCATTGAAGAGCAAGTAGCCATGTTCTTGGGAGTTTTAGCACGCCATAAAAAAAAAAACAGGATTACTGGCATTCACATATACACCCACAAATTATGAACTTTACAAATATTATATTTCACATATAGCAGCAACAAGCATTCATAGCCATGTTATAATTGTACATTAAAATCAAAAAAATTGTTGGATTTTCCAGAGAAAGGGTTTTAGGAGCAAATGAGACAGGGTAAACGGTGAAATTTTAATCTATCTGATGGTAGAGTTCGATAGAACTTACTTGTTTGGTTGCCATTTGCCATTTCAGAGGAGGAAGAGCTCTGAACGCCGACTATTTCCTCGAAGCTATTCCCGCGCTTCTTTCGTCCAGCGCCTCTCCGAAAACCTAGATGCAATTTGTGAATTCGCTTTTCTCTTTGCCGCCAACTAATGGAGTGGAGGATAGAATGCGTAATAATTTAATTTTGACAAGGATATATTTGTAATTTACTATTTTTAACAACCTCCCAATATTAGTTACCAAACACATAAAGTGAAATATCTTGATTTCAAATCTTGTATACCAAACGACCACATAGAATTTTAATCTTGAAGAATCCTGATGTGATATATTGATTCTAATCTTATCATACCTAATCTCATCACCCCTATCAAACATGGCCTATATGTGAGTTAGAAAGTCCAACCTCTTTCTTTGAGGGGCGTTTTCTATGGAGGAAAATGAGGAAATGAGAGAAAAGGAAAATATTCCTCATCTTTTCCACATTTTCCCATATTCTGTATGAATGATAATTTTTCTCGGGCATGAGGGAAAAAAAATTTCGGGCAGCCCTTTTTCGTCCTTTTCACACCAAATTGGGATAATATTTTTATCCTCACTTTGAGTAAAAATATTTTCCCTCATTTTTCATATTAGAGAACATGTGATAAACCAAGTAGGAGACTACATTTTAGGATTATATTTTCCATCTTTTCATTTCCCTCATTTTCCTTATCATAGAATACCCATTTAAAGAGAAGACACCCTAAAAATAAATAAAAGAGAAGAAGGAAAAGAAAATGAGAGAATCCAGGAAGCCCAAATGAAAAAGGCATACCAAGGTTGAAAGTCGGTGCTTCCATTTCAAAGTTAATCAGTAGTTGGCCCCATGCTTTTGAATAAAAGGTGATGGCTTCATTTCATGTTTAGAGCTCCACTCCCACTTGGACCATAGTACTCCCTCTGTCCACATTTTTAAGATACAAATTTTTGGCATATAGTTTAATATATTGGGATGATATATTAATAAATTAATATATTAAAATATTAAAGTAGAATAATTATAGATTTCTTTAAAAATTTTGTGAGTGTTAAAGTGTAAAGTGTTAAAGTTATAGGGCACATTACTAAAAAATGAAAATGTCTAAAGATGGTGAACATTTCAATATAATATTCGTGTCTAAAGATTATGAACGAAAAATATATGTCACACTAGGCAGTTGCACCGACTCGTGATAAACTTGTTTCAAGTTCTTCAGGATTTAAAGTCTTAGACATTGGCTTCATTGAAAGAAGAGCCAATAATTTTTGTATGGTCGGATCTGATTTACAAAAATATTATGTATAATATATTTTTTAAAACTAACGAGTCTTTCTCAATATTAAATACCATATTTGAAGAAATGAACTAAAAAAAATATACAAAAAGAAAAATAAATATGAGGAGACTAAGTATAATAAATGGGTGAAAAAAATTAGAAAAATAAAAATTAATACTTTACTATATATATATATATATATATAGGGAAGGGTTCGTGTGTAAATAAATCATGGCGTGAGAAAATGAGAATAATGCTTAAATATAACAAATTAATGCTTAAATCTATATATAGTTATGTTTAATATATAATTGTGCTTTTTAATATACAAATTGATGTTGAAATATAATTATGCTTATTGTACCTTGCAATCATGCTTAAATCAATATCAACCATAGATCTAACTAAGATCAATGGTCCAGATCTGTTCCTATTTCTCACACCAGAACTTATTTATATATGATCCATCATCTATATATATATATATATATATATATACTCGGGCGGTCGCCGAGGCTAGTCCAGTACGTAGCTCGTGTACTTATAAACAGATTTTAAAACACGTATATAAAATCAGAATTTGGCGTATTTTAGGGCAATTTTCAACAATTCCGGTAAGTTTTGCAAATAACAAAAAATCACAATAAAAAAAATTGAAAGTAGTGATAAAACAAAAACACATAATAATTTAGGTATAATTAATTAATTAACCAAAAAAAATTCTATAACACTACGTCCTCCTTCAAGCAAAACTAATTAGGGAAAATTAGGCTAGAATTTTAGCCTAATTTCTAAATCAAAATACTCATAATTGGGCCTGCGAGAAATTTCAATAATAAATGAATAAATCGTCCAACAAAGAATTTTCCCATCTAAGACCAGAAAATCTGCCAACTGCAAGATCGTCTTCAATTAGCGTACGGCCCTCTCCATGCGCGTCCATATCCATTATTTCTCTGAGCGTTTGTGAATGTAAGTTATGAGTTTTGCTGGGAATTTTATACACTATATCGAGGAAAAAAGAATTTTCCTTGTAATTAACGATAAAATGTATTCGAAATAAAAGTTTTAACTTGATGTAGTTGAAAACTGAATGCCTATGTTGTTGAAAAATAATTGGGACGGAATTTCATGATCATGTGAGGAGTTTGTAATTAGCTGCTGAGATTTTGTATTACTTAGTGTTCAATACTTATCTGATGCTTGTCCTTTTGTTTTGATGGTGCCTGCCTTTCTGCAGAGGGTTAATATTAAGATTTTCTTCCGCCTAAGATCATATTTTGGGAGAATGGCTGATGATGATGATTTCACCTTTTGTCCTGTAAGTTTTGATTGTTCTAGAACAATTTTCGCAGTTTAGTCCCGAAATTTGTGGCTGCACTTGTTAGTCGAGTTTTTACCTAAATTTGTTTCTGAGAATTTGAGGATTGGATGTTATTAGGCTGGGCCACCTTTAGATGATGTTGCAGCTCTGAAAGCTGCTGATGGTGTTAGTCAGATTCATATAGATGATGGCAATGGGAATGCTACTGATAGGAGCCACGAGAAGAATAGAGATAGTATATGGAAACTGAATGCTTCCTCACAGAAGCAGGAAACTGTTGGCTCCCTTTCCTTTAATGTGATCGATGCATCATCATCTGGTGGGGCAGCAGCCCAAAGGCCAAAAAAATCGATACAAGAGGATGCTGGAAGTTCGGCCAAGGCTTCAGTGCAACTGAAAGCTGCTTCGAAGAAGCCTGCAACGCGTGCAAAGGTTCCTTTTGAGAAGGGATATAGTCAGATGGACTGGCTTAAGCTTACCAGAACACACCCTGACCTGGCAGGTTGGTTGCCATTGTATCGATATTTGATTGAGTGTTAAGTGTTCAATGAAATTCCTTTTTAAGCCAAAGAAAAAATATTTGATTATTTTTAGTGCGACCTTTTCACTCTGGTGAAGTCTCGTTTAATCACTAGAGACCAAATTTATGATGTTAACATATTCACTCTGAGCCATACAGCTGATGTGCCTTCCACCACGCCACCCGTGGGCCAAGCATACTCAACTCTTACTATCATATATGCTCATGATATCACCAAATAATGTGCCATTTTGAAATGAGCTTGTTTGCAGTGCTGCGGTTTGCTACATTTTAGCATGATATTGTGAATTGCCAGGCACATGCAGTAATGTCATTTCTACTTCATTGGTTTCGGCAATGAGTTCCTCTGTGTTGATTTTGTCTTTGTCTCAGGATTGAAGGGACAATCAAATAAGAGACTCATTTCACTAAATGAAGTTAAACAAAATCAGTCTGAAGGCTCCATGTGGACTGTTCTAAAAGGTCGCGTCTACAATATTGCACCATATATGAAGTTCCATCCTGGAGGTAGTCATCAAGTTCTTAACTCGATTTTGTCAGAATTGGAGATTTTATATGCTTTCTATTACCTTATTATTCATGATTGATTTCTTGCTTTGACGTTTTCTAATAATTCTAGAGGTTTGCTGACTATTTTACTCCAAAAAAAAGTGTAACCCTCTCAAGTTATTGCATTATAATTTTAAATTATTCTGATTTTAGAATATAGATCTATTATGTAAAAGTTCATCATGTTATTTCCTTGATTCTCATTGTGGCCTCATAATTGGTCTTGCCTCTAAAAAAAGGCATGCTAATTACCATTTGTTATTGTGGTACTGGAGCTTCATATAGATCTATATAGAACTTCTGCTATCTTGTTCCCATCACCTAGATGCATATCAACATTATCTTGTTCTCATTTATATATTGTTGTGCTAGTGTCTCTAAACACGTATAGGTTGCTTCTAAATCTCCTCCCTCTCATTTATTTATGCATTCAGTGCAAGTAGAATTATCTCAGTCACAATGTGTCTTTTGAGTTGTTCTTAATATGTTGGAACTCATATCAATTAATCTATCTATCCCTAATCAAGTGTTAGTATGATTCATTTCAACCTTGTGCGATCTTCCGCCCGTGCTTTAGCCTGAGGAGCTATAGTGCCCTTGTGCATTATTAGGAAAGTGGAGCTCCGCTTTCTTGTGGGAAAGCCTAAGCCTCTGATTTGAGTCTTAGTGGTTTGATTTCATATAGATCTGCTTGTAATGATGGTTTTGGATTTAATTTTGTTTGTTTTCACATCCGCTCACTAATTATCTTATCTTTAAGTATCGTTTGATTTGTCTGGCTCAAACTTTCTAAGTGATATAGTTCTACTATGTTGCAGAATCATTGTATTAATAAATTACTCAACGTGATTCTATCCAGTTCATTATGAATTAAACTTCCCATTAATTTTCTGCTGCTAGGTGTGGATATCTTGATGAAGGCTGTTGGAAAAGATTGCACATCTTTATTCAGTATCCTCTTGTCAAATATGCTCAGTTATACTGTTACTTAAGCAATTCTAATATGATATGGACTGGTGATATTTGTTATCCTGATGCTTTATTCAGATAAATACCATGCTTGGGTCAATGCAGAGTTTTTATTGGAGAAATGTCTCGTTGGTATATTAGATGAAGGCAAATGAAGACACTCAAATTTTCACAAAAAGAAGTTTCAGTTCTCTGTAACCATTTTGAGCTCACCATTTATCTTCAGCCTGGAAGTTTTAGAAGACAGTTCCAGGACATTGGATTTGTCATATGTTATTAAAACTTAAAGGCAGATTATTGATATGAAACCTAAATTTCAGGAACTGACAAGTTATGTATTTCATTAAGTTTCAATGTAGCAATAGGATAATGCTAGGCTACATGTGAAAATTTCTATAAGTGGAAAGAAAAATGAAATAAGGAGGAAAATATATCAGTCCCTGCAAAGCTTTGGTCAAGATGTAGAATAAGATCTTGACTGTGATTTCTTTCATCCTTATATCGTTGTGCTCTGCCTATTTCCTTACCTACATTCTAAGATCAGCCAGGGTGATTTGTATTCATATGGAATTGTTCTGTACTCTAACAATATCCTGATAATGATTATATGGGATTTGTATTTAGTCGATTATTTTTAAAATTACGTGTGATGTTTACTCTATTGGCTTTCTGTTGTGGTTAGAAGGTTAAACTCGTAAACACAGGCCGCCTAGAATATCGATCCTGTTGGGAGTTCAACTTGTTAGGGACCCTTCTATCAGTCTAGTAGATGATACACATTAGTCTATTAGTAGTTGTTATTTAGGTAATAACGATCCTATGTAACTTGTATGTAATTAGTAATTAACAAATTCATGCAGAGATTATTGAAAATCTAATACTTCATCAAATCACAGTTTGCAATGATGTGCCTTGTTGCAGGCTGAATTGCAACTGCTAGAACTCTATTACATATAATAGCTTGAATATGCAGATTAATTAAATCCTGGCAGCAGGGAAAACGTGGACTTCATCAAGAACAGGACCACAGAGAGTTCCAGAATCGGTGATTCTGGTATGGTAGAAGGAGCTGAGGAAAGTTAGCCTTGTCCTGTTCGATTCTGCTGTGAACTGGAAACTGTAAGTCGAGAACTGCCCTTTTCCTTCTGATCTAAAAGAAGCTTTCATTGCCTCTTCAGCAGCATAAGCTTCAACCATCATGGATCCGTGGCAGCCATTCTTGGCATCTCCAATGACGAATGAGAGGGTGTAGGTTTTGTTTGGGATTGTTCTAATGATTTGGGCGACGGCACTCTCTCTTCCTGCAACTAGTTCTACTGCAGATTTCCCATATGGGACACCGAAATGATCTGAATCTATGAATTTTACAGCTTTTAGTGACTCGATGATCCAGCCTGGGAGGGGGGAGGTGAAGTCTTCCTGTTTTGGAGGGAGGAGGACGCCATGAGAAGCGTTGATCAAGATATGTGGACCCTCCTCAAAACCATTGTTCTTCACCAGGTTTACTGTTAGAAAGGTCACAGATGAACGAGGTAATTATTTGATTCAAAATAGCGTAATACAGATAAAAGTATCAGATTTAGACCTAAAAATTGTATGAACACCCATATTTCAACATTCTTTACTCAATTTAGCAATGGATAAACTCAATCTAGTCAATGAGGAGAGGTTGATGATAATATAGGTCTGGCACTTCATATTAGGTAGTGTTTCGTATTCTATTTGTGTACACTGGTGGTGTCGTTTTAAATGTGGTGCGTCTAGATATGTCGATCAGGCCAGGCTATTGGATTCGGGTTAGAAATTTATGACCCTAACCCTCTTTTTTTCCGGATTGTTCGGGCCAACTAATAGATTTAGGTCTGGATTGACATACCTAGTGGAGTATCTTCTTGATATCATGAAAAACAAGGAAACGTCGTATGTAATAAAAGATCTCATGTACCTATAGTCGCCCTCGGGTGGTAAAGCTCCTTGATGGCAACAGCATCAAGAAGAGGGCCACATGCAGGGTCTTCCTGCGCCGCAGGATTGTGGAAAGTGATATTAACAGCATTTGAGTAAGCTGTAAATCCCCATGCGTAGGAGTCACCCCCATTGCTGCTGTAGATCATCTGCAACGGGAGGTCCCCCATCTGGCGCCCAACCAACACCCTGAGCACCTCGTCCTGTGCGCAAGTTCTCGACGCGCTGAACGTGAGTGCGTAGAGAGAGCCGTTCTTGAGCGGGACTACCTGGGAGATGGAGGCCTCGGCGCCAAGGCGGACGGCGTGGATGCCGTGGGCCACGGCATAGTACACCCCTCCGGGCTGGGGCCCGCCAGAGACGTACTCGACCGAGCCGTTGATTTCCCATCTGGGGAGTGCGTATCTGCCTTGGAGCATTGTTTTCCTCATGTCTTTGGGATTTGGTGCTTCTTCGAAGTTCCCGTTGGGGAGGAGTCCTGAGGAAATGTTGCATACAAGCAATAGTAAGATTAGCATTAAATTGTGAATTAGAATGTTTAATCAACCAGTAGTGATACCTTCCAAGGGAGGCGCAGATGGTGCAATGGCAGAAACAGCATAGACAAAGTAAAGACAGAGCAGAAAAGACACCTTCATAGCCATTTTTGTGTGTGTTTGAGAGAGAGAGAGAGAGAGAGAGAGAGAGAGAGAGGAGAGATGTTCTAGTTGAAGGTAATGAGGATTAGGGCATCCATGCAGGGCTGTATTTATACACCATAATATGTACGTGTTTGTGTGTGTCCGTGTATGAGAGAGAGAGAGAGAAAAGAAGAAGAAGTGCAGGTGGATAACTCCCTTTGTCTGTTTCACTGTTTGTCCTAAGTTTCTTTATCTTGATATTAGGACATAAGCTTTCTCCTTAATCAATGAAATTCTATTCGTGTTATTATGCATGCGTCCATCAAATTTTTAATACTCCCTCCATTTCGCTTAACTTGGCTCATTTGAATAGTGGCTTTTCTGGCACGGTTTTCCACGCTTCTTGATGATGGGTTTTAAAATGGATTTTTGAAGAATTATTTTTTTTACGGGATACTACGACTGTCGTAGTATCCCGTAAAAAAAATAATTCTTCAAAAATCCATTTTAAAACCCATCATCAAGAAGCGTGGAAAATCGTGCCAGCACAAGCCAAAAAGTTTTGAGCCAAGTTAAGCGAAATGGAGGGAGTACTATTTTTTTCTTTCCTTTTTAATGAATTCCAATACACGGGTAATGTTCCCCTTTTATCCTTCAATTTTGAACACACTTTATCTTTTCCTCTTGGGTGAGAATCGAGCTACACCATTCTTGGATTTCTATTACGTCGATTTTTAGTAGATTTTCACACGGAGAATTAACATTGAAATTTATTAATTTTCCATCATTAAAACAACTTAAAGTAAGTTTGGCGTTCTAAATTAGGATAATAGTTGGACACAAAAAGAAAATGACATGAAAACCTTGTGATCATTATTAGATCTTTGAGTAATGCTCCAATGCTCACCGTAAGCACGCTTAATGTGCTCACGGATGATATGACATTGGTATGAGTAAGGAAATTAATAAAAAAATTACTAAAATTAATTAATCTCTACTTTAAAACACTAAACCCTACTTAAAATAACTAAACCCTAAAGGAAAAGATTGCAGACATGACATTATCACATTACCGGTTAGTGTGCCCAAGTAGGCATTGGAGCGTTTCTGTTAGATCTTTTAGGGCATACAAAAAAAAAAAAAAAAAAAAAAAAAACTCTCTGTGATATTAATATAACTCTCGTAATAATTTGATTTAATTTAATTATGTAAAGATATATCTAGCAATAATGTTCCTTCCCAACCAAATTATGGTCCTAATAGCAGAATTAATAGCACGCTCAATGCATAGACCAGGTTTATCCTAATTTTAATTTATTTTTGTTCCACCAGAAAAAAGGGGGGGGGGGGGGGGGGGGGGGAAGAAAAAAAAGGGAAACTTAAACTAATCTCTAGTACAATTACTCTCACTATGTGGTGGGTGTACAACAACACCATAATTTGTGTTTGTAGCTTTTCAGTGTGCAAGTGCAGTGCAAGTGCAAGTGCAATAAATTAATTTGAGTTAAGAGACACCTCCTTAATTCACCAATATTAAGTGTGTCATCTTATGTTGCCCACAAATGTGCGACAATTTTATATGTGATGTCGCTTTGAATTAATGGCTTATGCTACTATTAGGAATTGACACGTTACTAATGTAACTAAAATAGGTAACTATAAATTGTGTGTATTTTAAAGTGGTACACATGTAATGCATATATAAAATTTGTGCGTATTTTGTAGTGGAACCTATATAAAACATTAAAAAAAAAATGGTAGATTTTAAACGGTAGAATTGTGCTCATGCAATTTAAAGATTCCTTGCTACGATTGTTTACATATATCGATCATCTATTTTATAGAATTATTAAAAACAAAAGACAAAAAAAAAAAAAAAAAAAAAAAAAACTAGAGAATTGAAAGCTATATTCTATAATTCATTCATCAATGAATTTATTTTTATTGTGAATGCCTTATATAACTAAATTTTCAATTATGCAGCCGTAGAAGTAAAACCTATGCCCTGGCCCGAAAATGATGAACTGGGCCGTCCTAGAGGGCTCTATAAATAAAAAACGGAAACGGCCTATCGGGCCGATCGGGCTTCGGGCAAAATCAGCCCGCTCATATATTTCCATTCTTCTTCTTTTCCGCTTTTCTCAGCAAACTCTCTTTTCCGCTTTTCTCAATAAACTCAGAATTCGTTCCCTATCTAGCATCGCCGCCACCAGCCAGTCACCGGAATTCACCCTCGTCGAGGCGCTGCCACCGACAAGTTCTTCCCGTCTGATTATATCGACAAACTCGACCATTCTTGAACACGTAACCATACGCCTTTTTCTCTCTGTGTGTGTTCGCCTATAACTTTTCGTCCTTATTTAATTGATGTGTTAGAATCTCTTTCTCTCTGTGTGTGCGCTCTATAACTTTTCGTGCGTTTTCCATTGATGTGTTGAATTCTTACTTTAATTATATGATGTAAGAAGTTATATATGATAGTATAATTATAATACGAAGTTATCCAAGTCATTATTTATTTGTAATCCTTCGGTTAATTTCGTGGGGATTGAAATGAAAGCACATGAGATATTTTTTCCTGTGTGTCTTGTTGCGCTGATTATCCCAGTCATTATTTATTTTTGATTTTATCTTTTTTTAATGTGCTTGGGTATTTCTTCAGTAATGGCGAGGAAGAAAGCAAAGAAGATAATGGAGAGTGATAGTGATATGGGATTGGATGAAGACATGAACGCTGGAATTATGCATGTTAGAGCCCCTTTGTTTGTCTGAATATCAATGGATTTTTTTTTTCCCTCTCTACTTATTCTGAATATGCTATCATGTTTTACTCCTAGATGGACAGTGGTGACGATGGTGAAGATGATTTTCATAGTAAGGATCAAGATGACCAGATTGAAGATGATAGTGAGGAGGTAGATGAAGATGGGGATGGAGAAGAGGATGAGGAGGAAGGCTCTGAAGAGGACAGCGAGGGAGGAGAACAAAGTGATGAAAATGTTGAAAAAGGTGAGGAGCTAGAGGAGCTGGAGAAAGAATATAAACAACTTCAAAACCAGGAGCAGTAAGTAATTGCACTGTATTATTCGATGCTCTTCATATTACTTTCTCCTTTAAGGATTTAGGATTAAACTATCGTGGCGTTTTAGGTTGCATGACTTCTACTTTGTTGGCTTCTATGATTTGTGTGCTTCCGCAATAAGCTGTTGAAAATTTGATGGTGAAACATATAGTTATATGATTAAGTCTGCCTTTAGAATTTGTACATCTAAATTCGGAAATCTTTTAAATTTCTAGGAAGATAAGTAAACAATCGGATCTTAAAAGCTGGTTCTCAAGTTATAATGTGCTGATAGTTCTAAATAAATAAACTTGTCTGCTTAGCACATAGAAGCAGCAATGCAAATAAAAGTTTTGCTTCACACCTGTGAAGTGTTCAACTTTAATACTATTTGTCTCCTTATTCACTTCTGCTATATCGCCTCTGCATGACTGGTTACAGTATTTAAAATTATTAATAAACCTCAATGTCAGAATGGCATCTGTGTGTAGGGCTGTAAGAATGATTTCATGGTAAAGGTATAGTATGTTGCTAACAAATTCCAATAAGGAGTTTCTCTATCATGTCTTCTATGTCCTAGCTCTTCTAGACCACTTCAGAGGGATTTCTGTCACTTGCTAATTTACTCAATATCATGAATCCAGAGACATTTGGAGGAATCTAAAGAGTCATAAGGATGAGGACATTCAAAAAGGTCAAGCTGTGAAAAATCAAAGGGTATGATATTCATATTACTGGCATTGAATTACATCTAGTCACTGGTTAATCCAATCTCCAATTCTGAATTTGCTCACAGTTATCTGATTGTAAGATTGTTATAATGATTTCCAACAGATCACTTATTTTTCTTTAGTCGTAGGTCTACTGACAAGTTTATTTCCAAAAGAATAAGGATACTTTTCTTTCTGCTTAAAATATTACTGGTCTTTTCATATCTTTCTCTGCCTTCTAGAAACTAGCAAGACGATAAATGCCTCTGCTAATGTATGTCTGCCTTTCTATTACTTTCGCTGCTCCCTTGGCTGGGATTCTATTATAGTTTGTGGTCATCAGTTGTCTCCTCCCCATGATAGGCTCTCTGGGACAAGACGCTTGAGTTCAGATTCTTGCTGCAGAAACCATTTTCGAGCTGTAATAGACTTCCAGAGGTTCTGAACCATTTTTTCAAAATTATTTAACAGAAACTGCATAGCTTGCACTAAAACATTATTCTTACGAAGAACTTGTCTGCAGGAGCAAGTTAAGTCCTTATATTGCAACGCTGATAATGAAGTCAGTGAAGCATATTCAGATGTGATTGCTTCATCAAAGAAGACGTTGGATTCTATATTAGAGTTGCAGCAGGTGCACTTGTTGTAGGAGCATGTATCTCCTTTTAATTACTTAGTCAATTGTTTTTTGTTTTTTTATCTACTAAAGTTGTATTCCTGTGCTTAACTGAAGTTACTTTTGTAGGCTCTGATAGCAAACAATCCATCAATCACCCGATTTCAAGAAGGTATGCATGTTGCGTTACGAGTCTTTCATCTTTGTAGAGTCCGTTATTACTTATTTCAATTATTCAATATGTGAATTTTGTGTTATGCGTGTGGTTATATATTTTTTACTATATAGCTTCTTCGGCAAGAGATTCCAAGCAATTAGATGCCCCGGGCAATTCAAATGGGAATTCGGATGAAGAATGGTTGCAGATATCCCAAATACAATCAAGGTATTTCTATCATGTAGCCGTTTTTAGTTCCTAAAATTGGAAGTGCTATGGCATAGTATCTCAAATTCATCTTCCGTGACATTTGCTTGATTATTTTTGTAGCAGTAGCAGTTGGCGTGCGTGTGAATTGTGTGGACTTTTTGTTCTTTTTTTTCTTTTTTCTTTTGCGTGTGTTGGTGGTGCTGGTTGGGGGGGGGGGACTGCTTCACTTGTTGTAATAGTCAGTGTCCAATGAAATGATGTCATGCATAGTTAGCTTCTTTAGGTCTAGTAGCTGATCTCAAAGCTGAGTAGATATTACTTATCTTAGTTTGAATACTCATAATTTTTCATATGAAAGCACTTAAACATCTATGTTTATATCTGCGTAATTTCCCATCTAAAACGTGCTCACTATTTCTAATGGAGTGAAAGTCACCTCGAGGCATGTTGAGACAATTCACGGGGACCCTATGTCTATCCTCATCCATGCATTGCACGAGTGTTACTTTAGTATCATCATGTATTGGAAAATTTAGTATCGTGTTCTTGGCTTTCCTGGGATCGCAATAATTTTTGTACGGATGTAAACTAGATCAACTATTCGATGTTGCAGAATGAATTCTTTTAGAAACAAGTCAATTGACAAATGGCATAGGAAGACCCAGGTTACAACGGGTGCTGCTGCCATTAAAGACAAATTGCATGCCTTTAATCAGGTTTCTAATCAGTCCTCTGACATTTTCTAACTGCATGAGATCTGCAAGTATCTGCTACTGACCTTTCACTCTCCTTTAGAGTATAAGTGAGCAAGTGGCTGCTTACATGAGGGATCCAAGTAAAATGATTAAGGGGATGCAGCAGAATAGATCAGCTGTTGCTCTATTTGGAAATGTAGGTTTGAAGTCGATTCTCACATTAATTTGGTATTTGGATCAATACTTTGGCCTATCGATTATTGTGTATATGTTACTCTAATAGCTTGCCTTTTGTTTATTGAATGTGTCTTGGCCATCTGCAGGTTCTATCCTATGCAGAGAATGCTAAGCAAGAGGTATTTAATTTAATTTAATTTTGTCTGGTTACAAGCAGGGTTTGATTCTGAAATATTTAATTTAATTTACCAGGAGACTCGCACAAATGGTGATCCCAAACTTCTGGATGACTCAGAATTTTACCAGCAACTATTGAAAGAGTTCTTTGAGACAGTTGATCCATCATCATCTGGTAAAACTTTTAGAGCTCAGCCTATCAATTTATGTGCTAAAATACATTGTAAAGGAATCTCATCACATGCTACATCACTTAATAATCATTTTCTAAATCTTTTGTCGAAATCGTTCTTGTAAAACATGTGATAATTGTTTAACAAGCATACCCATACCCCTGTATATGAACATGGATTATAGACTTTGACCATATGCCCAAATATGTTCACAGAAGTGGCTTTCTATGCTCTTAAAAGATTGCAAACAAAGAAAAGAAAGATTGTTGACCGCCGTGCTTCAAAGAGTCGCAAGATCCGGTAAGTTTAGCTTTTTGGTAGGAAAATATGTTAATAGTTTTTTGAAATCATGCCAAGTGCTGGATTGACTCTTGAAATGATTGTGCAGGTACAATGTTCATGAAAAGATTGTCAATTTTATGGCCCCTCGACGTGCTGAAATTCCTCCTACCGCCTCGAGATTATTCGAAAACTTGTTTGGCCTTAAAACTCAGAAATCTGCCGCAGGAGGAGAATAACAGCCTGAAAATGGCCTCTTGTGTGTTTTTTTTATTCTTTTCCCTTTTTTGAGAAAAGCCTTTTTATGTTATGAACTTATAATCAACATCATGTTAACTAGTGTGCTCACCGCTGTTGCTCTAGAGCATCAATTTTGTTTCAGTGGACTTTCAAATTAATGTATTTAAAATTCTTTGGTGTTTATGAAAATGTCTAAAACAAGCAGGTGTTATATTTTGATTTAAAATAGAAGGTTATAAATATGCTATCGCAACTATGAACTATCTATGGAAACAAATCATAAAATCACACCCAAAAAATGTAAACAAAATTAAAGATACAAGACACCTACAACCAGTTTACCAATGTGGAGTAAATTTCTCAGAATCATTTCTACAATATGTTTCTTTTTTGTCTCAATTAGTATAAACACCAAATAATCACACCACAATCCCCATCACCTAACAGCTTCAGGAGCCGAGTTGCAGTACGGCGTGTGCAAACACACGAGCTTCGTACACGTTAAACACACACTAGCAAACACGACTCCGACAAGAACCCCGAAAATACTCTTCCGTTTATCCAACTTCACCGCTCTTCTCACCGTGCTCCAAAAGCACGGAAAAAGCCCTCCACAAGCAAATACCAAAACATGGTCCAATCCACTGTAGTCGATCCCAGCAAGAATCGCTCCAATGGCAGATAATGGCCCCACGAACCCGATGGCAGCAGCAGATAAAAGCGACGCATGCCAGCTATCGGTAGCTCCGAAGATGCAGCTCGCAACAGCTGCACCTCGAGGGAATCCGTGGAGGGACACGGAAGAACCATGTGTCTCCCAAGACCATAAGCTTTAGGTGCAGCTACACCTAAAGCAAGCCCTTCGGCAAGAGCATGAAGGGCCACAGCTGCACAAGATAGGACTGACTGAAGTGTGAGTGCGCTTATGGGAAAGGCGGCGACGGAAGATAATGTGTGGGCTGAAGTCTTTTTCTGGAGTCGTGAATTCGTGAGAAGGGATATGGGTACATGGACGAATACAAATCCGAGTCCAAGAAGAAAGAGGAGGGGGAGAACCCCCATTTTGGAAGAGAGAAGTAGTTGAAGGGGTCGCCAGGCGCCGAGAATGAAGGCGATGCCGGAGGCCGTGCCGGTAAGAAACGCGTGCTGGAGACGGAAAGCAAGAGCGAATGCAACAAGGGCCATGCCGCCAAGTAAAGGGCCTAGACCGAATAATAGAGAGACGAAGAAGCCAGAAGCATCCTCTTGACTGCAAAAAAAATGGAATGATGTTGGTAACATGAAGACAGATGATGCAAAATTTTGTTCTTCGCCATTAGCCCGGAAGAGAAAGATGAAGGGAATGAAAGAAAAGAACATTGCATTATTATCATAGAATCTAACACAAATTTCAGCAAAATTTTAGCCAGCAGAAAGAGGTCTGACCTGTAGTTGTGGCTGAAATGCTCAAATAAAGCACCTAGTGCTTCCATAAATGCCACAGAAAGAGTAGCTGCGCATGCAACTTGAGATGGGGAAGACTCCTGCAAATAAGGGAATAGTTAGAAGCAATACAGGTAGGAGAGTTTCTCATGAGGGAACAACCTCAACGACTCAGTCCTTTTCATATAACATCCACAAGTAACAGCCATCAGATAATATTAGATCATGTTTGAAGAATAATATTTCAGTATGGTAAAATAATGAGAATTCAACAGAGACATGTTGAAAGAAGAACATTTTCTATTTTCTTTACTTAATAGTATGATTCAGTTTTAAGTACCACACTCATACAAATCAAAAGGAGATTCTATGTTTAGAGAATCCAATTACGTTATATGGAAGGGCTTAATCAGGAAGACATGTAAATTACTTCAACTTCAAATTCACAACCACATGCCTAGCTTCGGATGCCACACATGACTCATAGTAAATGGAAAAAGGAAATAATGAGGGCAGCAATACTGGCAAAAAGAGAGCTCTTGCTTAATTAGCCTCAACCTCAAGTAAGCATGTCGTGTTACCTTGAAACCATCAGGAAGGACCTCAGCCATAACCATCCAAATCATACAACCAGCAGCAAATCCAGTAGCAAATGGCAAGAACTTGTTGAATGCATCGGCACATATAAATGAAGGAACTGCTACAAGAGGCTGCATTAACAAACTGCATAAGATACTAATTTCCAATTTAAAATACAAAGATTATAAAAACCTCACCACCCATATCTAGTTTTCCACAATCAGAACTAAATTACCTGTGGTAGTGACGTAATCACACTCCATATCATGGCCTTCTGTGGAGAAACTCCTCTCGATGCAAGGACCATACTAACAGCCAGGCCCTCAGGTATATTGTGTACAGCAATAGCCAAAGTCACTAATATCCCTTGAGATAAACCTTTAGAGCCAGCAAAGGAAACTCCAACACCAGATCCCTCTCCAAAAGAATGAAGAGTCATGATTCCAACTACAAGAATGACTTTAGTAGCATCTGCTCCCTTTATGTCCAGCATGCTCATTTCACCATATTGCTCAAGAAACTGAATAAAGAAAAAAGTACGTACACAACATAAAATATTAGCAGTCAATGAGAGGACTTGGCAATCCCAAAGTACAAATTAAGACAGGAAATTTAGTACGCTTCTCCTAGAATGAACAAAAATAAATAAAAATAAAAATAATAATTAGAAACTACTATCAATTAATTTTCGTGCATTACAGCTGCTTGGTACTCGGTAAGATTTCAGGTGTAACAGCTACATGCTAAGCCGATTGTGCTTAAAGTCGAAAAGGGAGTACGACAATAATATAATTTGTTACATAGATAGAAAATGCCTAGTAGATGAAATGATGTCTAGTACGGTTGGGTCTGCTTCATAAAAAGGATATAAAACAGGCGACTTTAGCATTAACCTCATCACAGAATAAGATGAAATCCATACACACTCCCATTGGTATGGATGCCATAGCTGATAGCACAAACAAGCAGAAACAAAAATTTATCAAAAAGCTTAAGGAGGTATAGAAACAGTACAGCTAAGAATGAGCTAAATTATCATGATCATAAGTAAGAGGCATTACACAACAACAAATTCACATCAACATGGGAAATATATTTATTATGGTGAAAGAGATTCACCTTTTTGCAAAGCAAGATGAAAACACCACCAGCCAAAATTCCGAACACAACCCAACCTCCACTTCCATGGCCCTGCCCTTCCTGTATGAGATCAAAGCTTGCAGCAAGCATTACTCCTGCTGCCATACCATTGCAAATTCCAGCCCATTGAGAATCAAGCTCCATAAAAAAGAATGGGAGAGATCCCAAACCAGTAGCTGCAGCCATTGCCAAAGTGAAAATGGCAACTGTCCACACTGAGACTCTACTATTTCCATCCTGCCACCCACCCATTTCATCTCCGATATGCTCAGTACCAGATCCATCTATCACACCACCTTCTGCATTCCTCCGTGGAGCAGTTATTACTCTCTGTAAATTCTGTTCTACTTGTTCAGCTGTTATACCATGACTAAATATGACAACAAAGAGAACTGCCAAAAGAAGCTGGTGCACCCTTAAACCCATCTTTTTTGTACTTCAAATCACTTGATCATCATATACACATATAACAGCTGGTGTCGGTCGTTCCTCTACCAAGCCAAATGAGCAGGACTCAAATAATATTCCAGCCTGATGGCACTTTCAATTAGTTATAGCTTAGTGATATCAACTTATTACTCTCCCAAGCATGGGTGTTGATTTAGGCAACGCTATCCCTGATGCTGCTAAAAAACAAAAGATTGAACAATGTAACAATCTTCATAAACAAGGATCAAGAAGACATAAAAGATGTAATAATAATTACTCAAAAGCAAGATAAATGTGACAATATACGCAGCATGGAAAGCTTGGGCATACACCCTCTTAGTTTCCTATTGTACTGAAGTCACAATGGGGGGCATCTTGAACAACAAAAATTGCACCAAGAGTAAACAGTGGAGAAAAGTAATCTATCTGAAGTTGAATCAGGAGAGAAAGCCAAAGAGAGGGAAGTTAATCCTCACGTAGTTTGAAGCATTTATAACCAGCTCCCTTATCATCTCAGTCAAGTCCAACATTCAGAACCAAATCCCTTTTAAATCCGAAATATCGGTTTGGATAACAACATAAACAAAAGATAGGCCAATTTTGATCTCTTAACAATTTCAAAAGTAGCAACTTTTCTCTGTGAGCACTACAAACATTGACTAGAAACAATATTTCAGTCTCAGTGTGATCAAGAATCAAGAATCATGAGACCCCAAATCCATATGCAAATTCAGAAAAGTAAAACAATGAAAATTGAACCAGCCTCCCATCTAGACCGAAAAAAAAAAACCCGGCAGAAGATGTTAACAAGACAAAAGAATTCCTGATTCAATCATCACGGAAACGTAAGCGGAAAACAACCCAAAAACATATAATCATCTTGAAATGCCAAAACCCCACCAAAATCACATGGGAAGGAACAAAAATCTTGAAATTCTGGTATTTTTTTATGATGTTATATCGGAAAACAAGAATTGGCAACAATTTTGAGGCGTTGTCAAAATATAAAGGGGAAAAGAGTGAAGAAAGAAAGGAACTCGACTCACCTATCGACAACTTCCTCCTCCTTTTCCAATTTCGATCCGAACAACCGATGAATGGATGATGATGATGATGGAAAATATATGGGTAATGCACTTGAAGATGAATCCAAAATTCAAGCACTATCTCACCACCACCATCATAATTGTAATTCACAAACTGATTCTTGTTTATGAAAGCCAAAACCGGGGACCGTCCATAGTTTATTAGTCTGTACGTTTAATCTTTAACCTAATTAATTAATGGGATTTTCCCACTTTAAAGAGAGAAGATTTCGGGGGTTTTTGTTTCTTCTTCCTTTTGCAGATTTTGTGATAAAAATGTTGACTTTATTGTAGAAAAGAAGAAGAAAAAAAATGGTGGGGAAAATTTTGTTCTTTAGGGTTTTTTCATTATAGACACAGTCTAAATTAGTGACAACCTCTTGTTCGGGAAAATCCAATTTGTGGTAATATATATACTAGCTAATAATTTGTTTTATCATACTATTCATTATTTTTTCTATAAAAAAATACTTCTTCAATCCCCTAATAAGTAAAATACATATATGAATCATAATACATCAAGGAAGAGGACATATTAATTTCTTTACCTCTCAAATGATGCATTTTTTTTCAATAAATGTTGATGTATATGATTTAATTTAATTTTAGACATACACTTTGACAACTCGAAATACTTATTCGACCACATATATACTAATTCGTTTTATCTTGATAATTTTTGCATAAAAAATTATGTGGCCTCTTCTACAAGCTATTGTCATTCCTAATCATATAAGTGTGTTGTGTTTGCCGGATCAATAATAATAATAATAATAATAATATAGAGTCGATCAAAGCTATACAAGTTCCTAAACTTCCCTACTTACTTTTGAATAGGGCTGTCTATACGGTTCGGTTCCGGGAACCGAACCGAAAATTTCGGTTAACCGAACCGAAAATAGGTGGAATTTAGGAACCGGGACGGGACCCAAAGTTTAATTCGGGTACCCCGGAACCGGACCAAAGTTATTCGGTTCGGTTCCGGTTACCCGAAAAGGAACTGATTTTTTTTTTTTTTTTTTTTTTTAAATTGTTGTGATTTATAGACCACCATCACACGCATAAATTATACATAGCTCAATTTAATTTGTTGGATGATACATCAAAATTAAGAAACAACTTTTTTATATTAAAATAAAGAATCAAGTAACCAACAAAATATGTACAAACAAAATAAAAACGTAGAGAAGAGATCATTCATCTAAACTACAACTTTGCAAGTAGCTTCAAAGAAGTGAGTGAACATTCTAAAAATCATGATTTGTACTATAGAGTCGATAAAGGATCACGGTCCTAAATTCCCTACTTTGAAGGTAGTTTTTATTCAGTAGAGTCAACGGTTGAATTGGCTTATCTTCAACGAAGCTTTAATATGGTACCTAACATTTCAATTTGGTGGTCACTTCTTACTTCACAAGCTTGTGGTTTATTTATTTATTCATTAGAACATTGACTGCACGAGACAATTGGAAATTCAACTAAATACTCTTTTTTTTTTCATTACTTCAGCCAAGTATTTGAAAGCGTTTTGGTCTTTTTATACCCTTTTTTACAAGACTTGTTCATTATATTACAACCTGTGACAGTTCTACTCAAATATACAAATATAATAAGGTGGTAGAGGTGTGTTTGACTTTATAATATTAGCAAGTTATTATTAATGAGCATTTTATTATTCCATACAAGAAATTAAGCTAACGAGTAAGAAGAATAAATCAAAGTATATCTTTCTTAAAAATATACAAGAGGCAAAAAAATATATACCTATCTAGTACTAAGATTTACAATTTATACCTACAACTTAACAAACACCTAAAAGATACCTAAACTTTCAAATACTTCCTAAAAATTCCCTTACTTTTATTTTAACTCTTTTCACTCCTCTCTCTCTCACCCCACACACACAGACACACACACTAACACACACACCGACACACACACATAATTACTCTCTTCCCTCCTCTTTTTTGTTTTCATTTCTTCTTTTCCTTTTCTCTCTTCTTTTCTCTTTTTCCTTTTTCGTTTTCTTCTGTTTTTTTTTGTTGTTTTTCTTTCTATTTTCTATTTTCGTTTCTTTTTCATTTTTTTTTTTTGTTTTTTCATAGTTTCATTATTCGTTTTGGTTCTTTTTTTCAGTTTCAGAGATATATTTTTTTAAAAAAATCTAAAAAAAATTACTGTAAGTGATACAAAAATAATTTGATAAGAATTTGTCAATTTCTTACTTTCTTCAACTCGTTTAGTTAGAATTTGACAATTTCTTATATTGTATCAATTCACTTGTTAAAGAAATTTGTATGTGTGTCCCATAATTTGGTAATAATTCTCAAGTTGTTTGGAATGAAATTTGTATGTGTGATCGTAAATTTATAGTTGGTAAGAATGCTATTCTACCTCTAATTTTGGTTAGAAATTTCAATTTCTTACCAAATTTCTACAGTACCTATAGAGTTCAATTTATTACCTTCACCAACTCGTTTCGTTAGAATTTGACAATTTTTTATATTTCTTACCATTCTTACTATATTTTTTATTTTGTATGTGTGATCATAAATTTGTATGTGTAGTCATAACTTGGTAAGAAATTACAATTTCTTGCATATTATTTGGTATGAATTTGAATTTTCTTGCCCTCCTTAATGTTTATTCGTATTTATTCAATGCGTATCATGTTTATTAATTTGTATGCGTAGCTACAACTTAGTAAGAAATTTTCATTTCTCACCTATAATTTAGTGCGAATTCGTATTTTCTTACCATTCTCACTGTATTTTTATTAATTTGTATACGTGATCGTAAATTTGTATGTAAGATGGTAAGCCAATTCAATTTATTACCTATTATTTGGTATAAATTCGTATTTTCTTACAATTCTTACTGTGTTTTAATTAATTTGTATGTGTGACTATAAATTTGTATATGAGTTAGTAAGCAAATTCAAATTCTTATCTATTACATAGTGCGAATTTGTTAAAATTATTACCAAACAATTGGTAAGAATTTATCAATTTCTTAAGAACTTGACAATTTCCTATACTCTACAAATTCATTTGGTAAGAGTTTGACATATTCACTTAGTAAGAATTTGTCAAATTCCTAGCATTTTTTTAATCGTTTGGTAAGAATATTCACAATGAGAAAATAGGAAGCAAAATGCAATGAACAATTAAAAAATACAAAAAAATTAATAATGAAGTCTCTGCAACCAAACATCATCTTCCACCATTAGATACCAATTCACACACACAAATTAGAAAGTGATGCCCAAGACTTCTTTGAAAAGAAACCCTCACCATATATTCACATAATCTCATAAAAAGAAACATATTTATAATTTTATTTCAAGAATCAAGTTTGAAGAACCATACGAAGGTGATGAAATTCAGCAAATTTCAAGAACAAAGACCACAAGAATCCTCAAAAGAATTGAAAACAAAATATCACTACCATAAGAGAAAATTAGTTACATTTTATCATTTGAAGATGTGAAATTCTCAATTTTCTGCCATTGCTAGGCTTGGGAAGACCAAACGTCGCCGGCGAGAAGCAAATGACAGCTACGTACTACGCCCTTCAAAGTCGTCGCCTCCACGCTGGAGCTATTCAGCTTCATCTTCTTCCCCCTGTTTGGCTCCTTGCTAACGCCGCCATGTAGCCACCGCGCCGCCGCCGTTGTGAGAGAAGCACAGATGATGAAATGGGAGAGAGAGAGAGAGAGAGAGAGAGAATCAAATTCTCAAAAATGAAATGCAAAATACGAGAGAAGAGAAAGGGGAGGTGGGGGTTTACATGTGAATGTGGGAGGAGAGGAGAGAGAAGATAAGGGTAATTTGGGAATAAATTTGAAAGTTTAGGTAGAATTTGCTTTTTCTTAAGTTGTAGGCAAAAATCAATAAACTTAGTGTTGAATAAGTATTTGACTATATTTTTCTTAAAATATAAAGTATCTGGTCTATTTTCAACTTTAAAAAGTATCATTCCGGTCCATAGAAGTTGAACCATTTACTTTTTGCACGAGAATTAAGGTGGAAGTATTAATGATATAAAGTGTATTGTGTTTAGAGATGTAATGTGATTTATATATCTAGGTATATTTTAAAACTAGAGCATCATAAATGCATAAAAACATATTTATGTCTAATCTTCAATGAAAGATCGTATTAACACTTTTAATTTGGTATAAAAATTATAAAAATCGAAGAACAAATGAAAAAGTTATGATAATTTAAACTTTTAGAATTTAAATTATATTAGAATACGTGCTGAGAGATAGGTGTATGATGAAATTTGATTAGAGAATGTTAAGTATAATAAGAAATTGCTAATTCTTTCCAAAAAGGGAAATGAGTCAGTAGGTATGAGACGTTCCAAAAAGGAAAATAAGTCAACTTCTATGGACCGGAGTGGTAGTACATAAAAGAGCTAATATACTCTGTACTTGGTTTCAAAAACAAAACAAAAAAACTAATATGTTGCAAAGCAATTGCATAAACCCTTCCCCTTCATCCAATAGGTTAAGGGTTCGAGTCACACTAAGAAGGAAATAGAAAACCATTATTGATCATCTTTAAAAAATAATAATAATAAATAAAATAAAATAAAAATCCTTCTTTTCAGGAGAGTATGATATAACCACCCAGAACTCTAATAACACAGAATTCTCTGCATAAACCTCAAACACAAGAACAAAGAAGCTTCATTGCCTTTTTTGGATTGCATTTCTGCTTCAATGTCTGGAGCCAACACCAGCATAACAACAATGAAACAAAACTAAAACTACGAAATATAAAGTCGAGGGATGCTGAAAAACAAATGGGCCGTACAAATAAATGTAAGAAATTGCTGGTTAGAATTTACCTGTAGCATCTAAGATTTACCTGAAGGCAGAAATTGTTTTTCTAGTTAATATGTAAGACATTGCTGGTTCAAAAGGGATTTGCCGACTTATCGCGTGGCCAAATGAAATTCAAGAATCAAGAGGCAATTCGGAATCGTATGTACAGATGAATATTATCAAGGAATTGACAAGAAGTTATGAAAGCAAACAACTATATACTCCTTCATCAAGGCGTGAACAGTGAAACTCATGGTCATGACACTAAGAAGAGCTCAACTCTACACACCTTCATCACTCATGTATGTGTGTGCCTGTGTGTAAATAATCATATCTGCCAGTCAATTTCTGATAGGGAAATGTTAATTAAGTTTACAGCACCACCAGCAGGGTGGTGTTGGAATCATGAAATGTCAATTCAGAAAACAAAGTATAGTAAGGATGATAAACATAAGAATCTTAGCTTTTTCGGACTCTTACCAGTTCCTAAGCTCCAACGAATTCTATCAACAGGTGATGTATTGCGCTTTTCATAGCGAAAATTAAGTGCCGCCAACTTTATGTGGAAGGCCAAGCAGATCTGAATTAGTAAGCTGCAATGTTTGACAGGCTGGCATATGGAGTTAACATGTCATATAGAGAAACTTTCTGGACTTGTCGCTGCAACCTTGAGATTTAAACAACTTTTCTCAAGAACTGCGCCATATTATTGAAAACGGAAGGTAGGCTCTTAAAAATAGAAATAGTCGCATAGGCATATTAGAGATGCATTAGGAAGGACTCGTATACTGTGAGTAAAAAGAATAACAATTGCATATGAGGTTGAAAACAGAATAGATATGCCCATGCTTTTGCCCAACCGGAATTTCAAATGATAGGCAACAGCACGCAGCCACGCACGCTCCAGAGGACCAGAACACATTCTAAGTTATCTCCTCACATATATATCAGTCATTTTCAACTACCACTATGTGCCTTCCAGAACAACATGAAAGGTTATTTGAAGCCTCAGTTCCTCAAATTTGAGAACACAGTATCTGATTTTAGTATCCGAACAATCAAAGTTAACACTCACCAATGAACTGGCAGATTCAATCTCCTTACTTTAAAGTGGAATGAAGTTTTTATCTTTTTCATATTCTGAATTTTACTACTGTAACAAGGTCTATCATTATATATCCATAGCCATACATGACCTATAGGTCTCAGTTGGAGAATCCGGTGCATGATAGAAAGGACAGAAGCAGAACAAAAATTCTTGGACCTCCCAGAAAAATAACAATAATATAACATATCACCGCCAATACGAAGAAAGACAAGAAGACACATAAAAGAAGCAAGAAACTTCCCCTAGTTAACGATCCCCTTGCTCTTATGAGAACAAAGCATGTATTATTAGATCATTGTGATAATATCTCATAAGTCAGAACACCCAATGAAGCTCGCATGCACAAAAGTTGCTAATAGAGACGACAACAATGAAAACGCATGGTAGGAAACACCTATGTCTAATTGGGGATAACCAGTCAACACAAAAGCTAAAACAGTATGCATTTTCGATAACCATCATCTATATATATTATTTGCAAGAGAAGCAGACAACATGTATGCCTGCTGCGCCTTATGACACTACTATCGTATCCAATGCCTAAAACATTCAAATCAACTTTGGCTACCAAATATTTCAGCCGCCAAATAATTGTTGAGGAAAAAATGCTATAAGGCATAAACCTACATCAGTAGAGGAGATTCAGAAATAAAGAAATAGTTAGAAGCCAGCTACGTACATTAAGTGATAGTATCATCTTATATGTAGCAGAACTAAGAATTCCATCCAAGTATCCAAAGTAAGTATAAAGGAGGATAGAGTTGCACAACTTCACAACAATCTTGAGCAAAAATCAGTCAAAACTTAGTAGCAAATTTTAGAAACACAATACATGCCGCTGAAAGCAGCAGTGAAAACAGAGAATCAACAATGGGAGAAAAAGGCAGAGAAACTATTCGAGAGAGAGAAAGCACAGAGATAGAGATCAGAGACCAAAGCTTGAACATTAGACATTTTCCAGCAGAAGAAGAACAAAATGACGACTGAAAATGAAAGCACAGCAGAATTGAGCTCCACAAATATTACTACACACTACTATGTTGGAAGAAATCATAAGTCTACACTATACATAATACCATAAGAAGAGAGAGAGAGAGTCTACACTACACATAAAAAACATGGTGGTTTACGAGGGATGTGATCAACCGCGCATAATCACCCAGGCGTCGATGACGTCTCCGTCTTGAATATGACAATTCTCTGGGGTTTGATCTTCACGAATGGTACGGCCGTCGAAAACAAAGCGAACGCTGCCATAAACAAGGTGGAGGCGATCATAGAAGTCTTGAAACACCCTGCGCAGCGGCACACTCTTCTCCGTCTCAAAGCTCAGTTTCTTCTGAAGATTCGTAAAATGAATTTGAAAAGTCAGCATTCCCCTTTCTTTCTTCACCGCTTTCTCCGTCTCAAAGCTCAGTTTCCCAAACCCCTCAATCTGAATTTGAATCCGCCTCTTCACTCCCCTTTCTTCCTTCACCCCTTTATCCATCTCAAACTTCACTTTCCGACTCCCTATTTCGCTCTCCTCAATCTCAATCTCAATCTCAATCGCTCCCTTTCTTCCTTCGCCGCCGCTGCCATAGATATTTCACTCTCTTCTCTCTCCCCGTTAATTTGGCTTCGCCCTAGGAAGAACCAATTAGTACAAAACTTTTCCCGCCTAAAATCTGCCTATTATTATTAGTACTACAAAACTTTTCACAATTTTAAATTTTTGTATTTGTCAAAAATTTGTATATTATTATTTGCAGCTTTATTCTTGGAAAGTGCAAATACTTTATCCATTCTAATTCTCAATATACTTTAGTTTTAGACCCACAATTTAATTTTTAAAATTTGAATTTTAAGGTCTACGAGTCCATTTCCACCAATGCTTAATATAAATTGTTTTCAACTGTTCACAACTTCATTACAAGTTTTATATCCTGTTAACTTCAACAGAAGTTAATTACCAATATCTAAGCAATATCATTCAATTTTTACAAATTATCATCTATTTATCTGAATTTATGAATTGTGATCATTTTTGTTCGGTAATTGTAATAGTGTGTTTTTGCATCATTAGCTTAAAATGAGAGCACTGCAAACAATAATGCTAAAGTTGGTCATATTTAATTTTTTATGTGCAGGATTATGTTGGAAAAACTTCTTCTTAGATGGATCCTTGCCAACATCCATCCGAAGTTTCTCCTTCAAGAATAAATCAAAACGAACTCAACAAATCAATCAAGCATACGTAGAATTGGATTTGTAGTATAAGCTTTTTTTATTTTTTTTTTATTTTAAGTACAACACTACACATACATCCTTGAGATGACTCGAAGTTCTGACCTTAAACATATAAAACTTTTAACATATTTTTCTATCTTATAAATTAAATCATCTTATTACTATTTCTTTGATCTCTTAGAGTGTCTATAGTAATAATAAATAAAATATTAAAATATTTTTTCTAATTTTGACAACGAAGCGCAGCTCAGTTGGTAAGACATTTCTCTTCCAACTCAAGAGGTCGGGGTTCGAGTTGTTCAGTATATTACAACCTGGGACAGTTCTACTCAAATATAATAAGGAATAATGCTCCAATGCCCACCGTGGACATGCTTAATGTGCCCACGGATGATATGACATTGGAATATATAAGGAAGTTAATAAAAACTGTACCAAAAATAATTAAACTCTACTATAAAAAACTAAACCTTAACATAAAAAAACTAAACCCTAAAAAAAAAATTGCAGACGTGGCACTGCTACATCACCGGTGGACACATTAAGTGTGTCCACCGTGGGTAGAGGAGCATTTCTAATATAACAAGGCGTTAGAATTGTGACTTTTTTTAAGTTCTTGTCAAACAATAGTAAGTTATTAGTATTAATAAAAATGCATTTTATTATTTCATACAACTAATTAAGTTAACGAGTAAGAAGAATAAATCAAAGTATATATTTCTAAAAATATAAAGTACGCATAATACTGCACCTGCCTATTTTCCCAAAAAAAAAAAAAAAAAACAACAGAGGTAATATACTTTTAACACAAGTGATATTGCATAGCAATTGCATAAACCCTTCTTTCAGGAGTACGATATCACCACCCAAACTCTAAGAGCATCTCCAGCGCGGGGTTCTCCGGCGGCTCGCGGCGACTTGCGAGTCGATGCTGCGGGTCGCTCGGTGCGCTGGCGAGTCCGTTGAGGCTCGCGCCCAGCTCGCATCCCCGACCCCGGCTCGCGCTCCCCATTTCTGCTGTGCTGACATCATTATGACGTCAACCAGCACAATTTTTCTAATTTTTTTTTAAATCGAATATTTTGGCCGAAAAAAAAATATAAAAAAAAAATAAAAATTATATCCGTTGCTATGCAACGGCTAGCTCCCCCCACTACAACAAAATAGGCCTTTAAAGGCAATAAAAGATGCCTTAATAAACGCCCTATAACAACATTTGGGCTATCTCCACGGCCATCTTTAATGTCGCCAGCTGAGGTGTAGTAATAGCCCTTTTAGATATTAGGACATTTAATTGTGTCATTTCATATCACTATTGATTACGTGGAATTCAACTGTTATGACATTTTTAAATGCCTCTTATTATAATTTATCATTTTTTTAATTCGCTGGCAATTGTTATTTGATGGCACTTTTTGTGTATTTAAATTTTACTTTTATATATTTAAATTTGCATTTTTAACTTATGTATTCAATAACTTTCGGTGTCAATTTCTTTTTTAATATATAATAAGAAAGCAAATAACAATAGATATTCAATGAACAACGAAATTGTTGATCTATTTCTTTCAAATATGATGAGAATTCTAATTACATAATAATCAAAGTGATCAAGTAGAAACATATAGAAAATCTATAAAATCTTATCAGATGTCTAAACTACTATATATCTGATAAGATAACTAAAATACAATACTATAAGTCTATAACTATCATGCCAGCAAAAGAACTAAAGAGTTCTTCGAAAGCTTCACCTTCTTTGATGCCCAGTTTCAAAGAATTGCTTTTATTGTAGATAAACCAGCTAGCTTGTCTGCAGAAAGTCATACATACACAACCAAAAAAGCTCAGACCTACAAGGAGGAATACAATTCATCAGATAATGATGAATAAAAATAATGTAGAGAAGTAATTTCACAAAGTAGTTGGAAAGCACTTCTAAGTTAGCAAACATCTATGAACTATACATGCACCGAGGGAAAAATGTCATACCTTGCAGAACTCTGCAACTTGATGCTTCATTAATTGGACAAGAAACTTTTGACAATTAGATGGTGCTTCTTTCTAGAAGTTTTGGATTCTTCAAGGATTCTTCTGGGAGAACAACTCTATGAGAACAAATCTATGAAAAGTTATCATTGATGTAAAAATACAACAAAAAGCACAAGAATAACTAGCAAGAAAATGTACAGTTATAAACCTTATAAGTATCTTTTACCTTTGCAATGTGTATCAAAAATATCGTACAGTACGCTTTCTTCAGAGAACTTCATCCATATTATTTGAATCAGAGGTTGCACATCCTAGTTGTCAGTTCATATTTGAAATTCAAAAACTGAATGAAAAAGTAATTTATCATGATCCATTATGCTAAGAACGAAACACGAGAACATAGAACAAGTATATGATCAACCATCTATTGTCCACTCGTGACAGATCACTCATTTAGTGATTGATTTACGAAACTGTAACTTATCTCATAATAGTGGATCTTCTATGTCATTTCCCTTAGCAATGCTTCATTAGTGGTATAATTTATCCGAGCTCCCAGTACCAAATGATATTGTTCAATACTGGTGTTCATAATAAGTAAAGAGTGAAATATTATCCATTGGAGAAAACAGAGCCCCACACTAAAAGCAATATACAATAGTATAAAGAAGCATATATTCTCACATTTCCAAGTTTAACACCCTTATTTTTTTTCCGAAAACTCTTCAAGAGCAGACTGAAACCAGATAAACTTCAATTATCATATCATACAATAACAAATACTATATCTGAATATCTATAATCGCCAAATTTGTAATATGTGTTCGCACAACTAAAGACAATTGTAAGTCACATCCGGAAATAAAAGAACTACTCACTCAGCAAAAGATTGACTATAAAAACTCTTAACTTCCTCCATATAACATATACAATTTCAAAGCACGAGTTCAAATAGGAGAAAGAAATGAAAGAACAGTCCTGTACTCCAGATTAAATTGATAAACTTATTATCGATATTGCATCAGACGAGGTCATTTACACTAGAAAATCCAATGATATATGTAAACACTAACAAAAACAAATCAAATTAATTTTACAACATTCAACAAAAACGTTCCGAAACCAATATATCAATTACCTTTTCTCGGCTAGCCATCGATAAATCGGACGGTTCTCACTTGTCCATGTAATCTAATTCAACATGCTCAGAACAACATGTAACACTCTGAAAACCCCAAAAGAAACCTCAGTGAATTTAACAATTATACAAATTCAGATTTCCATATCGATAATACTCACCCAATTGAAGGCTCATATGGAGTTTTGGAGAAACCGTGCCGATGGGTATGGTTCTGACGGTAGGGGATGCAACTGTGCGGTGGCCGTCGATGAATCAAGTTTTTAGGAGAACTGAGGAGAGAACACGAGAAACTATTGATTTAGTTTCTAGAGGAGTTATTAACTTATTATTATTTGTTTAATTAATTGGTGAGAAGAGAAATAATTTGAATGGTGACTAAAATGCCAAATACTGTGGTGGGAAAATTACCGCCACTGGAAGAGTTTTTCTTTAATTAATTATAAAAAAATAAACTTTAGTCGATTGGTTAAGACATCTAATGATGTCACAATTGCTATGTTTTTACCGCATGACTTATCATGTCGTTAGAGTATTAATCAATTACGTGTTCACTTATCTTTTTAGATAAACAATTATGCATTAATTAATTCCAAAATAATTTGATGTCACAATAGATGTACTATCTCGACATTCGTGTTTTGGTGTTGTAAAAGTTGTGTGGTAATAGGGCTTTTTGTTGTAATTCCTCCCTATATATACATACCCCCACAAATCATTTTCCACACCTGAAAATTCATCTACACTTCTTCAAAATCTCACATTTCTCTATAAAATCAAATAAGTTTTTCATTTCTCAACCAAAGCCGTAGATGGATAACGAGTCGTTTCTCGAAATGTTGCGCTCCCAAGGCCTCGGTAGTTTCCCCTCGCAGCCCAACGATACCCCAGGCGACGATGATCCTCCGCCCTCGCCGCCGCGGCCTACCAACCTCGGATTTGCAGCCTACGCGAGTCCTTCTGCCAAGGGAGTGATGGGTTTTTCTCCTGCCGTGCCGGTTATCAAGACGTCTCCCCACCCGTATTCGATCAATTCAGAACTCCGCCGTTGAGGGGAAGTCAAGGTGCGACGCAAGATCTGAAAGGGCTAAATCTATCGAGCTCGTTCGAGTCAGTTTCGAACGTTCGTCCGGCGGCCAAGAAGAAAGCAAGCGCATCGACGGCTGCTGCCCCAAATCCGGAGTCAACCGAGCAGGCGAAGGCTGTACCGTACAGTCCGGAAGAGTCGGCTCATCTCATCAAGGTGTGGTTTAGCATTTTCGAAGACCCCGGAGTTGGCGATCGACAGAAGGAGCATATTTTCTGGGGCAAGGTCGTAGAAAAGTACAACGCTACGATTTATGCTATCGGCTACAAGCCCATAAACAAGTCGATGCTGAAGGGGCATTATCAGCGGATGTTGCCGAAATTCAACAAATTCCATGGCTACTACACTCAAGCTGTGAGGGAGTGGAAGAACGAAGATTGAAGAAGACTCAAACGACGTCTTCAACAAAGCATGTGAGATGTATCAAGGTGAGACGAAACAAGCTTTCCAATATGGGAAGGCCTATCAAGAGCTGCTGAGATTGCCCAAGTATTCTCTTTTGTTGGTAATAAAAAGCAAAAGGGCATAGACGGGTCGTCCAACTCCAGCAATCCCGACACAAAAGCTGTGGAAGAGGATGACTATTTTCCGGAACACCCCCGCCCGATGGGGAACAAAAAAGCAGTCGCCCAAAGAAAAAATAAAATAATAGGCAAACAAGCTGATGAGCCGATTAATTTGGAGGACGTTCTGGAGGGAGCCGAACATGAGTTTTGGCAATCAAGTGCCGAAGTTAATCAGACGTACTTATCGATTGCAAAGAAGAAAGAGGACATCTTGGAGAAGAAGAAGCAAACCTATACGGGCAAGCTCATGATTACATACAACAAGTTGCTCGCCACTGATACCTCACAAATGTCACCGGAGGAGTTGGAGCAGCATTTTTTTATGAGGACTCGCTTGTGGAGCATGATCGAAAAATAAACTTGTTTTATTGTATTTTTATTATTTTTTAATTGGTGTATTTCGTTTGAATTTAATAAAAAAAATTCTAAAAATTTCGTTTCTTTTTTAATTAAAAATTAAATTAATTAAACAAATAAAATCAAACGAAAAACGAAACAAAAAACGAATTAAAAAAACATATCGAAAATCGTAAATAAAATGAATTAAAAATAAGAGAGAGTCAAGGGGAGGAGCTTGCGGCTGGAGATGAAATTTGGGAAGAGCCCCTCCCCACCGGAATAGTGCCGCAAGCCCCTTAAACGGGCTTACGACTGGAGATGCTCTAACAACATATAATTTTCTGCAAAAACCTCAAACACAAGAACAAAAGTAGCTTCATTGCCTTTTTTTAGATTGCACTCCTGCTTCAGTGTCTGGAGATAACACCAGACATAACAACAACAGTGAAACAAAACTAAACCTACGAAATATAAAGTCGAGGGATGCTGAAAAACAAATGGGCCGTACAGCCAGAATGTAAGACATTGCTGGTTAGAATTTACTTGTAGCATCTAAAAGATTTATCTGAAGGCAGAATTTGTTTTTCAAGTCAAAATGCAAGACATTGCTGGTTCAAAAGGGATTTATCGACTTATCGTGTAACCAAGTGGAAATTCAAGAATCAAGAGGCAATTCGGAATCATATCTACAGAAGAATATTATTACAACTATATATCTTACAAGGTGTGAACAGTGAAAATCATGGTCATGATACTAAGAAGAGCTAACTCTACACACCTTCATCACTCATCTATGTGTGCCTGTGTGTAAATAATCATATCTGCCGGTCAATTTCTGATAGGAAAATGTTAATTAATTAAATTACAGCACCACCAGCAGGGTGGTGTTGGAATCATGAAATTTCAATTCATAAACCAAGTATAATAAGGGATATAAACATAAGAATCTTAGCTTTTTCGGACTCTTGCCAGTTTCTAAGCTCCATTGGTTCCTACCAACAGGTGATGCATTGCGCTTTTCATAGTCAAAATTAAGTGCCACCAACTTTATGTGGAAGGCCAAACAGGCTGGTATGTCGAGTTAACATGTCATATAGAGAAACTTTCTGGACTCGTCACTGCAATCTTGAGATTTAAACAACTTTTCTCAAGAACTGAGCCTTATTATTGAAAACGGAAGGTAGGCTCTTAAAAACAGTAGAAGTAGTCACACAGGCATATAAGTGATGTATTAGGAAGGACTCATATACTGTGAAAGAGTAAAAAGAATACTGATTGCATATGAGGTTTAAAACAGAATACAGTTGATCAAAATGTAATCCAACATATTCGTCAAAATAATACTGGAAGCAACTAGATATGCCCATGCTTTGCACAACAGGAATTTCAAATGATAGGCAACAGCACGCACGCTCCAGAACACATTCTAAGTTCTCTCCTCACATATATCAGTCATTTTCAACTAACACTATGTGCCTTCCAGAACAGCATGAAAGGTTATTTGAAGCCTCAGTTCTTCAAATTTGCGAACACAGTATCTGATTTTAGTATCCGAACAATCAAAGTTAGCACTCACCAATGAACTGGCAGATTCAGTCTCCTTACTTTAAAGTGGAATGAAGCTTTTATCTTCTTCATATTCTGAATCTTACAACTCTAACAAGGTCTATCGTTATATATCCATAGCCATACATGATCTAAAAGTTTCAGGTAGAGTATCTGGTGCATGGTAGAAAGGACAGAAGCAGAACAATAATTCTTGGACCTCCCAGAAAAATAACAATAATCTAACATATCAGATATCACCGCCAGTACAATTCATTTGACAAAGTTCAAAACCAAAAATCAACTTGTATTTTCCAGAAAGACATGCAGACGGATAAATGAAGCAAGAAACTTCCCCTAGTTAGAGTCTGCAATGTTAAGGAACCTCTTGTTCATACAAAATGAAAACAAAGCATACATTCTTAGATCATTGTGATAATATCTCATAACTCCCAATGCGTAAAAACCAATTAGCATGCATCAAACTCTTCCTTCTGGAAAGACAGCTTGCATGCACAAAAGTTGCTAATAAAGAGGACGACGATGAAAACGCATGATAGGAAACCTATGTCTGATTGGGCATAACCAGTAAACATAAAAGCTAAAACAGTAAGCATTTTCAATAATCATCATACGTGTATGTGTATATTATTTGCAAGAGAAACAAACAACGTGTAAGCCTGCGCCTTATGACACCACTATCTTAATCCAATGCCTAAAACATTCAAATCAACTTGGCTACCAAATATTTCAGCTGCCAAATAATTGTTGAGGTAAAAATAATAAACCTACATTAGTAGTGGAGATTCAGAAATTGTGAAATAGTTGAAAGCCACCTACGTATATTAAGTGATAGTTTTCGAAAAATCTCTCATCAAGCATAGGCAGATATAAAATGAGGAAGTAAATTCCACCGAACAAGCAAAGCAACGACAACATCTCGAAAATTCAATTCATTTAGGCAAGAAGAGTAAATATAACTGAGTACATTATCTACATTGTGATACACAAGTAAGAAACTCGATACACAAAATTATTAAACAATACGGCAAGGACAGCATCATCACATCCAGAAAAAGAAAAAAAAAAATTCAAAACTCTAATCAGTCAATAAACTCAAACTCATCTTCCCTCAAATGCGCAAGAAACTTCGCCGGCTTACCGTCGCGGCCCATGACCTCTTCCGTCACGAACTCCACCTTGTACGGCAGATTCGCCGAGATCCTCTTCCCCTTATAAACTCCGACGTACTGCTTCAACAAACCAACCTTCCCCGTGAGATCCACTTCGGGCACCTTGGGCACATGGTACACCTTCAAAGGCACCTTGACCCGAACTTTCGACCCGAGTATCGACTCCGCCTTCTTCACCTCCTCATCATTGATGCTATCCTGGTCGAGGGTCATGGAATTGTGGATTGCAGCTGAACTGCAAGAACCCGAAGACGAGGGGCAGCTGTCGCCGATCGAAATGGGGTTTACCGGAGCGAAAGATTGCTTCTTGTGGACCCAGGAACGCATCCTATTGAAACCCACATCGGAATTCGAGATCTTGGAATTGGGGACGTTGAGAATCGAAGAGAAGAAGGCCGTGGAGGCGGCCATTATTTTATCGTAGATGAAAATTGAAGAAGAATTGAGGGGATTAAAAAAGGAAGTGAATAGAAGAAGATTTGATGATGGTGGGTGGGTTTGTGGTGAGATTTTATACGTTTATCTGAGAATTAAAAGGAGGAATTATATCCAATTCATATGGCTGTGGCTGAGGCTGAGGAAGGGGGATTTGATTTTGGGCGAAAGATATTTGCGTCATTGCGTGTGGTGATTTGGTGTTTGACACGTGACTTCATTGGAGCAGTTAAAAACTACTCCATGACTTGAGTCCAAGTTTTGGGACCATTTTTTCTTTTGATTTTATCCACAAATCAAATGTTTATGCACATAATATTACTATAGGCAATTGTGTTAGTTAGTCTATATATGGATGGTGGAGGTTGATAATTAGGGATATCACTCTACTTTTAAGTTTTAATCTTGGTTAAAATGTTTCAATCCGAATGTATGGATTGCTCGAATCGAATAGTTTGGCAGTCTAATAGAACTTACTCGAGATAAGATGGTTAGTCTTTATAGATTTCCATCAAGTATAAAAGTAATTGTTTGATATGAATTGGTATAAGAAAAAAAAAAAAAAAAAAGAGAAGAAAGGAGAAACAAACTTTTTTAGTTTGAAAAATGAGTCAGCCTCATTGTCCTGAACATAGTGGCTCGATCATCTAATAAGATTGGCCTGAAACCGAATGAGGTTGTTGTTCGACATCCCTAACCTGATAACAATGATCTTCATATACATACAACTACATTTTGTGGTTAACTCCATTTTAGTAAAAAAAAAATGTATTAAAATTGACATGAGAGTTTAGCAGCTATGTATTATTTTTTGTAAACTTTGAGATGGTTCAGACTTTAAATTAAAATAAAATCATATTGTAGCTCAGGACATATTCATCAGAGGTCTATAGTTTGGAATGAGGAACAGTTCGTGTGTTAATAAATCTTGACATGTTAAAATGTTAAAAATGCTTAAAGGTATACAAAACTATGCTTAAATGTGCATAAAATTATGCTTATCATATAATTGTGCTTTTAAATGTACCAATTCATGCTTAAATGAAATCATGCTTATTGTACCTTGAAACTATGCTTAAATCAATGAAAGTCATAGATTTGATTAAGATCAATAGTTCAGATTCATTCCTATTTAACACACCGAAATTTATTAACATATGAACCAAACTCGTTTGGAATGTATCCCCAATTTTTTTCCCCAATTAAAATATCACAATGCACCTCAATAAAATTTTAATGCACTTCAATTAAAATATCCAATTCCCAAAAAAAAAGAAAGAATAAGAAAAAGCGAAATATTGTCGCTTCGGTTCGCTTTGATAAAAGAGACGGATTGAATTACCCAAAAAAAGATCAGTATTTGTATACTCCTTTTTATATTTTCGATTAATTATTATTTTGTCATATCAATAGATCCGATTCTAAAATCAAAGCTTCGTCGACGCTTTCAATTCCGATATTGAATTGATCTTTGCCGATGAACAATGGCGGCCATGGCATTAATGGATCTTCTACGAAGGAATCCCAACTTTGGAAGGCAGACGTTTAATTCGAGAGGGTTATTCGCGGGAAATGCAGCGGGCTCCTCCGCCGCGGCGTACGCCTTTGGCCTTCCTTTCGCCTTCGGGGCTTTACTCGGGTAAGTACGTTGATCATGTACATTTTCCTGCATTACTTGTATTTTTTAGTAGAATTGGCTTAAAATCCAGATTATTGAATGCTTGATTTTGATTAGTTGTAGTTGATAATGGATCAACTGGACTCGGCCAAAGTGCGATTTTGATGCCTAAGTCGGCAGAATACCATGTAGCTTCACCGCCCTTTCATAATTGTTTTGATGAAATTTGCAAAACCGAACCACATTGCATTTATGTTCGAAACTAGTGACTGATGAGAGTCTGAGTAAGTTTAGGGTAATCATTTGAAGTTTAGAAATTTGGAAGGTAGCTTAATTGAGTCTGAAATCACAGCATGAATAAGGCCTTTGAGACCTTTTGTGGGAATTATTCTTTACCTTTTCAGTGTTGGCATTATCAAATCGTTCTTAGTTTTGTGAATTTAAGTTCTCTCGAGCTGGGCCGTGCTAGTCTGTCAATGTGTTGTGTTAGTATGTTTGCCAGTAAAGATAATGGAGAGTGAAATCACTGAAGTGAACTTGTGGTTAAAACAAAATGAATGAAAGAGGTTGGCATCAACCAAATATAAAATGTAGTTTTGAGCTGAGGACTAAGATGAACTGTTTATTCATAATTTTAATCTACTTTCATATGCAACTTATGTACTAAAAAGCTTCTAAACTTTTCTACAGAAGCTTAAATCTAAACTTATTAAGCCTGCATATGTAACCAATTTGTGTGCATCAGTAAATCCTTTGCACTATCTGTAGGTTGTTTGTCATTCACTGGATTTTTTTGCTGAGGGAGTCTAGATATATCTTATCTTACGATATGAAATGCCTATGCTTGATTATATGCTTGTCGAATTCCAATCCAAATTATCCTGGGAATTTCTTCTGCTGTATGGAACTGATACATTTGCAATATGAGAATGGTTACTGAACTACGACAAACTTCCGAATATCTTAGCTGATTTACTTTTATTCATTTCTTGATGGATTTCAGCAATGGAGTGACACAATATGCTTATTGTGATGCCGGTGCCACATTAGCCAACGACTACCTTTCTACTATTCGCAATGCATCTGGAAAAATCTTCCAAAATGATGCACTGACATACAGTACTAAGCAGTACGATATTCAGATGAAGCCACTATTCTCAGCTTTTCATTGGAAAACTCTCGCACTAACATCACTGAGGTCGTTTTCAATATTCTATCTCCCTCTTCTAGAGCCCCACTTGCGCATGGAAGAGGAGGAGGATGATTTTCTAGACGATGATGTAGATGAGAATAAGATGGACTTGATTGTTCCTTTCAAAAAATCAGTTAGACAAATCATTCTTGAGGTCAGAATTTATTTTCCTTCCAAAAAAAGTTGGATATATTCTTGATATGTCCTTACATTTGGTCTTTGCTAAAATGTTTGTTAGTAATGGTAGAATATACTGGCTGCTGTGTGATATGAACTTTATCTGACCTACTTGCATGATTTGCATTAGCGTAATCACATTTTCCCAAAAGCATCACAAAGAACAAAATTAGAGATGCCAAACAGTTGGACCATGCTGGGCCCGTTGGACCATGAGAAGCACTAGGGTTAGACCGAGAATCAGCTAGTCCGTCTTTGTAAGGAGCAGCCCACCTAATATGTGGTCTTTTTTGGGCTGCCTGCGGACCTAGGCCTACAAGTTCATAATCCAGAGCTCCCAAAGAGCAAGTGGATCAAGGCTGGCTGCTTCTAAGTATCTATTATAGACTATAGACAATTAAAATTAGGTGCATAAAACTTAAATGAACACCTGCAGTTGTTAAGAAACTAGCTATTTTGTTCTTAAATTGGCTTGCTTAGATTTTGGTTTCAGTTAGAAGTTCTCTTTACTATTTGTTTATAGGACCGAGTTAATCTCATGCTACTGTCAATGTGCACAGACAACAATAGTTACGACTAGACGTGTCCTTGAAAGAGTTGCAGTTTATTATTGTTCACAACGCATGGCTTGGAAATTTCTTAAAGGTACTTTCAGTTTTTTCTGGTATTAACCTAAAGTTTTCATGTTCTGCTGCCCTGATTCTATATAATCTCTTGTAGATATTCCCAAATCTGCCGTTCGGAAGGCTGGAAGAAGAATGCCGACTATTACGTACATATTTTGTGTCAGCAGAAGTACTTTTAGAGGTCATATACGCTTTATCCAAGCTTTCTTTCATTGTTTGAGTTATACATAATATGTTGTTAATTCTAATCAACCACCATCTTTTTTCTTGTCTTTCCTTCATTATTGTCCATAGGGAATTTGCTTGGAGTTTTAGCTTCATGGATTGTCCACGTTGGCATTGATGTATATCAGTTCCTTTCTTCTGTTTCTAAAGCCAAAAAAGGCATAGATACAGCTGACACTAAAAAGCACGTAAGAATTCTTCGACGAAAGGTTTCTGGTGCGACTGTGGGGTGTTGTAGCTCACTCGTTTTTGCTTCAGTGGGGGCCGGAATAGGGGCGGCTTTAACTCGTCCTTCAGTAGGACAATGGATTGGTAAGAGTTATTTTCCCCTTTTTGATGTCTGCTGCCTTTCACATGATATTTTTTCTTTCTTTTTTTGAGAGATATTCCACATTATAGATTTGAATTTCTGCATAAATGAATCACCTATTTTACTCTATACTCTGTGTAGGAAGTGGAATAGGAGATGTGGCAGGACCTATTATCATCGCCTTTTGTTTTGAAAGAGCTCGCGGCGATCATCTCTAAGGCCGATGCCTCGTCGGCCGTCGCCACTAATTAAATTATATCGTCTTCAGACTTCAAAGATCATACATGCGTGAAGGAGCTTCTCATGATGAAGGAGAAAAAGCAATGAACCATGGTTTGATAGCCACACAAAAGGAGTTATAGATTTTGAAGGGGTCTAAAGAAATAAGATTGGACCCCAAGCAGCTAAACCATTTTTTATGAATAATGCCTTTCAAATGGCTTCCTATTGGATGATGTAGAAATTCTAGATGATTATTGTGATATTATTATATATTTTTTTAATTCTTTTTAAATTTTATTTTTGAGAGAAAAAAAAAATTATTATTATCCAGAGCCGTGGACAGATGGATCTTATAGATCTAGTCATCTAAACTTTTATCATATTTCTTTGACTTCTGGCCTGGATTAAATTTAAGAAAAAGAAAAATTTGATTTGGATTTGAACCTAACAAGATGTGCGGACTAGATCTAACCCATTATCATCCTAACGTTGTGCGTTCAACTTTAATTTTTTTCACTATTTCTTTGAGCAAATAAAAATGGAAAAATATACGGATCAATTTTGATTTTTGTGGCATTGGAATTATAGACAAAAACAAGTTATGAAAAATTCAAAGCAATTGAATAATGAGGCAAATGTTAAAATAACGACCACGGGAATACTCACGTGATATCGTCTATTGCATTTGTGGATGGAGGACACGTGCCAAATCTAGGGTTTAGAAATTTCAAATGTTAGAGTATATATTTTCCTTATATAAATCTTAAATCCTCAATCATTGATTACGCCACGTGTCCTTCATCCACGAATGTAATAGACGATGTCACGTGGATAAGCAATAGAGGATCTGATCCGAAAATTACCGTCCTTTTCTAAAATCACAATCTCACGAACATGAACTCATGAATTTCTCAATCAAAGATGAACAATTCACGAATTTACGAATCCATCTCGTGAATTCTTGAACAATACTCCCCCAGACTCAGTAATACTGAGGTGTTTTTTGAATATATGTGAGAGATAAAATAATGAAACGCCTCAGTATTATTAATTTAATGAAAAATTAACTAATTTCATGTAACTTAATTAACTAATCTTTGGGGCCTGGCTACAATAGAATTAGGTTTAGACCTAGATAGTGAGATGTTACAAGTTCGACTTGTTTTTATTTTCTTTGAAACCCAAAAAAAAAAAAAAAGAAGAAAAAAAAAAAAAAAAAAAAAGAAAAGAAAAAGAAAGAGCATATAAAGAACAATTGCGGAATGGGCCTCATTATTCAAAACCCTAGATTCAAAATTTATGTGCAGCGATGACAAGTTGATAACCAAGCCCAAACCCGCTGCCCCCAACATTTCACCAACCTCGTCTCCTTCTCTTTCTTTCTCTGTCTCTCTCCTCTCCATATTTTCTTTTTCCAATTTCTCATTATTTTTTTCCAATCAATCTAATGAATTAAACTTAAATTTTTTTCTCCATAACACCGGATGCTTAAACACTCAAAATAAATAAAATTTCCCCCCATTTTTCCTCGTATAATTATGGCCTTTCATGTTGCTTGCCCAATTACCTGGTAACCCCTGCTCTAATCTCGTCACTGACTTCAATTATTTGCGGTGCACACACATACATACACTTGTATCTTTGTATATTTCTGTATCTCTACCTCCCATTTCGTTTTTCTCCGCAGAGACGCACTCGGGCGTGTTTTTGCGCGGAATTAAATGGTGTGGGTTTTGAAATCTGAACGAAATCTCGAATCTTTCGTCTTATTGCAGCCGGAAAATATGTTTCTGTGCGTTGGGATTTGCTGGGCCGCTCCGGAGCGACAAGGGCAAGGAAGACTTTCTGCAGGATGTTGCTAGGGTTGAGCAATTCTTGAAGGATCCGTGGTTGATCAAGGCCAGGGAGAATGCGACAATTCAGGTTAAAGTCCCAAAAATTTCTGTTTCTCCCGCCCCGCCACCTCCGCCGCCCCAATTACCGGCGGATGTGCCGGCGGCTGTTAGTGGTGGAGGTGAAGAGGCGTCGGCGCAGGTGAAGAGGGCTGCGCTACAGAAACAAGCTGCTGCTGCCTCATTGGTGGCTGAGGATTATGTCAGAAGGTTCGAGTCTGGTGATTTGGAGGTGAATAATTTGTTTTTTTTTGGACTTCTATATATTATAGTAATTTGGTTTTTGGTTGTAGATTGTAGGATCCGTAAAGGTTGGATTTTTTTTTTTTAAATCTGCTTAGGGTTTGATGAAGTTAATATGTATGCCAATTTTGTATTTCTCATGTGCTAAAGATGCGTTCATCTATATAGAGAGAATTGGAGACCGTGCTATTGAATTCTATTGATTGCTAAGTGCTGTTTTTGTAACTAAAAGTCGTTTCGGAAAATCCACTGCCCCAAATTAAATAAAGGAAAAAAGATAGACAACAGAGGGGATAGAAAGAAACGGTACAATGTAGGATTTCTGCCTAGTTTTTGGTTTTTTGTTAGTAGAACACATCATGCTTATAGGTAGGAACTCTACTAATTGGTCTACCATTTTGCTGAGCTCCCAAATTTAAAAATGCTGTGTTTTATTCGAAGAGCTGAATATAGATGACAAGTACTTGATTTGCGATACCATCATTTGTCCTGTTAAGACAGCTGTTTCTAATATATCCTGGAATTACGATTTTGCTATCCTATCTTTATCAGTTACTTTATTGCCAAAGTCGTGTTCCACGTGTTGTACTAATATAATATCACATGCCTAATGCCTTGATTAGTAGTTTAGTACGCAAACACTTTTTTTGTGCTCTGTAAAATTGATGTTATCTGTGATCTTGGTCTCATCATGTGCATCCCATTTGTGGCTGGATAAATTTTGGCGCATTTTCTGCAAGACCGCACATGTTTATTTTGCTGAGTTTCTGTAACAATTGCTGTTTTAATTTCTCGTCATATGGCAATGTTTTGTGAACTTTCATGGAAATTAAAGCTGGAAGCTTTGCTGGAGAAGAACCTCTTTTTTGGCCTGTTATGCGATGCTGTCAACCACTTTGATTGTTGTTAAAAGACCTTTTTACAGGATAAAAACCTTTTTCTAAGCAATCGTTTAATTCGTACATTTTGGTAATTATTGACTATTTCAAACCGCATCTGGCTTAGATACCATGATTTTGTGAAAAGAGCATCCTACATGGTTTGTTGGATTAAATAAGGACTAGGCTATACTTGTTAGTTATTGCTTTAAGTGGATAAGGCAAGTGATTCCTCGCTCCATGTATGCTAAGGCAGAAAGTTCATTTCTTATTTTTTTTGATGATGTTTAGATATTCATCGTTCTTATGCAGCTATGTTTATGCAGACTAAATTAAAAATCTGTAAGTCAACTAGTTTAGAACTGTTTAAAAGGAGTCAATGATAATATTCGCTGGTTTTATGTTCTGTCAATGACCCCACTGAAGATGATATAAAATAGAGAATTGCTAAAAGTATTAGTTCTTCGGAGCCTGGACTGAGGCATTCTTTCATGCCTGGTGCCTGGTGTCACAACTGCTTTCGATTATATGTGGTCATTTATTTGTGGTTTCTTGCCTTTTGTTTATTAGGTAACACCTTCTGCCATGCTGTATTATTTTCATAGGCATTAATGTTGAGTATAACGTTCAGGTTCTGCAGTAATCATCTACATAACTCAAACACTGGTTTACTGTACATGTCTCTTGAGTCTTGATTATATTTATGCTATATTGAACATTTATGAACATCTACCTGTTAAGCTAAGTCATCCGGAGGCCCTTATAAATTAATTCCTGTAGCAGGATTCTACTAGGGATACTGCTGGAGAAGAACAAGGTCTGTCAACTGTCAAAGTGATGTGTCGGATATGCTTTTCTGGTGAAAATGATGGAAGTGAAAGGGCACGGAAGATGCTATCTTGCAACACCTGTGGCAAGAAGTATCACAGAAGCTGTCTTAAATCTTGGTCCCAAAACAGAGGTAGATTCTAGATCTGCATTGAAGAAGTTAATTACGCCTTTTGCTTTTCCCTAATTTTTAAATTTTTCACAAAATGTTTAAATACAGATCTTTTTCACTGGAGTTCTTGGAGTTGTCCCTCTTGCCGTACATGCGAGGTTGATATCTTATTCCTTATACTTATGGTGGATTTTGTCGATGCATGGTTATTTTTTGCTTTACTTTGGGGTTGCATTTAATTTTTTTAATTAGAATGTTGATAATGATGGTTTTAAGTAGAGTATGATATTCGCTATCATGGGAGATTGTTATTTTATATGGGGAATTAATAACCATCGAAAAGTTTTACTTTTGAAGAACATCTCTCTGCCCAAATTGAGTGTTGATAATTGCTGATTCCAAAAGATGGGAAGACGGATTATTCATAGATGGGTTTTTATGAGTTAATTGTTTAAGACATGAGTGTTATGGCTGATACACAAGAAACATAGTCACTTGTTAGGGTGATGCACTTTATAGAAGCCCTTTCATTTTCAATTAAATAGTTATTCGCTTCAAATCTTTTATACTATTTCTTTACTCGGTCTTATTGATATCAGAGAGGATGCTTTCTTTTCTGCATTTTACATTGTAATGAGCTTCGCTGAGCAACATATTTTTTTTTCCCTGGGGTGGTAAATAATTTTCTAAACTTTGACCTTGATATGCTTGTTTTCTTTTGTCTTTTTTAATTGCTTAGGTCTGTCGGAGAACTGGAGATCCAAATAAGTTCATGTTCTGTAAAAGGTGTGATGGTGCATACCATTGTTACTGTCAGCAGCCTCCACACAAGGTGCGCTAGAAATTTTCAAATCCTTAAAAAATTATCATCTCCCTTGAAAATAATAATAGAAAATCATCGGTCTCCAATCAGCTTATGCATTTTAATTTGAAACAAGCAGAATGTTAGCCATGGGCCTTATTTGTGTCCCAAGCATACCAAATGTCATAGCTGTGCCTCTACAGTGCCTGGAAATGGCTTAAGTGTAAGGTTAGTATTGTTTATCTCAATTTGGAGTATTCATCTCAGATAGCGATATTCTTTACTTTTTTCCATTTTCAAACTAACTGCATCAGCTGCTTGGTGTTGAGTTAATGCCTTTCCTTTTTCTTTGCCTGGATCCTATCTCTGTCGGCAAGATTGTATTTATGATATATTATGTGCTGTTATGCATGTCGAAAAGCTGCATTTTTTAAGCATCTCTATTTCTGCCTTCTTCTTTTGAAGTGGAACATTCTTAAATAGATTGACGTATTAATTTAGCTCTTTTCTGGTCTAAAGAATAGCTGTTTCTTTTGAACTGGAAACAGTTAAAGATTGATAAAATGGCTTTCGATCCTAAAGAATTTATTTGTGGCACGCCTCTGATTTTGTCACTTGTATGCTTTACAATACTCCAAGTCCAATTGAGATCTAGATTCATGATAAAGTTCCTAGGAAAATTAAGCTGTACATGCTATCTAAAGTGATTATGACATGGTTGGCTGCTACTACTGCATGGATTTGTTCTTTGATTGTATTGACTAAACTCAAAAGCACAATTTCTACAAACATGTTGGAGACCCCTCCCAAGTCCCAACGAATCCAGAAAAAAAGAAGATAAACTAAAGAAAAGCAGAACACAATAAGGACTAAAGGGAATAGAAAGAAATCATAAAAAAAAATCTTTCCATTGCCTTCAATTTGATCTGTCCATGACTTTAAAATTGAAATTCTGTAGGTGGCTTTTGGGCTATACTTGTTGTGATGCTTGCGGAAGATTGTTTGGCAAAGGAAATTATTGCCCAGTCTGTCTGAAGGTACTACTTAGTTGTGCCTATGGCACTTTTACCTAGTCCTCCCCACTTATGGCAAAAGACTCGGAAATTACTTTTTCCTAAGCAGCAAATTTTGATTGCTTAATATTTTACTTAAAACTGCAGGTCTATAGAGACTCCGAATCAACTCCTATGGTATGCTGCGATATCTGTCAACGTTGGGTGCATTGTCCTTGTGATGGAATCAGGTCTTGCTCTTTTTCCTCAATTTATGTTCTCTTTTGAGTAATAATACCTTATGCCATTTCAGTTATATGATTGGATGAATTGATAAATGTAATGATAGTTTGAACTGAGGATGTGAATAACATATGAGGGGACTAGGAATTTGCTCTGTAATTTTGTAATTTTCCCAACTTGTGAAGAAGCTATATTCCAATATCTTTTCTTTTTCTTTCTAATTTGTATCTTCATTACCAGACTTTACCACTTCTGATTTTCTTGGGGACCTCTTTGACTGTATTTTGACTTTATTTTTATTGACATCAAAATTAACTCTTCAGTGAGGCCAAATACATGCAATTTCAAGTAGATGGAAATCTCCAGTATGTTTGCACCACATGCCGTGGAGAATGCCCAAAGGTGATTTTTCATGGATGATGATTTAATGCTATATCTGCATGTAAATGATGCTCTTTCTGTTTCTAATTTAATTGTTTGGCCTCAACTTCTTCTCCTCTTACCAGGTTACAAATCTTGAGGAGGCTGTTCAGGAGCTCTGGAAGCGAAGAGATGAGGCCGATAAGGATTTGATAGCAAGCTTGAGAGCAGCTGCTGGTTTGCCAACTCAAGAAGAAATTTTTGACATTTCGCCTTTTTCTGAAGATGAGGAGAGTGCACCTGTATCGGTAAAGAATGAATTTGGCCGTTCCTTGAAGTTTTCACTCAAAGGGCTAGGTAATAACTCACCAAGAAAGAGCAAAGAGTCTGGGAAAAAATCTTCTAGTAAGAAGAATGGCAAGAAAAAGGGGAATGAAATATCTTTGATCAGTGGAGCTGATGCTCACCAGAGGGTAGATGGTTGTACTGGTAATAATAAGAATGATGAAGTGCAATTTTCTAACGAACCTGGCACTGCTTCCTCTCCTGTTGCTCAAAATTTGATGGAAGACAATGAAGCAGAAGCCTCAAAACACAAATATATTGATGAGGTTTCTGCAACCAATGTAACAAAGGCATCTAGAACAATCAGAATAAAGAGTAATAAATCTCACAGCTTGATGAATAGGGAGGAAATTGGGAGTAATAGTGGTGTGCCCAAGACTGCACAGGGGCCAAAGCTTGTTATACATTTGGGTAGCCGAAATAAAAATACTACTCCTCCGAGATCTGAAGCCTCAGGCTTAAAGACAAGGCAAGACAAAGCTTCATCAAAAGGTATGCTTTTTGCTACTTTTGTTTTTAACGGCATGTTTGAGTTAGATGTAAGCCATTGGGTTAGATGGCTGGATATGTTTGGTCTGTTATGGTGTAGAATTCTCAAATGCATTAGGAGAGAAGAATTGATTATTTTATGCATGTTGCTTACTTAGGAAAAAAAAAATGACCTTGGTGAAAAGTCTGAAATTTAATCCTAAATTTATATTTTCCCATGATTAAATAATGTTCTCTATGTTTAATCTATAGGAACTGAAGATACAGGCCAACTTCAACATCAAGAGTATGAATCTAAATCTGGGGAGAAAAAAGGTATTGCTGTCTAAGAAGAGCAAATCCCGTTTTCTGTCGTGCATCTTCATTTTTGCATCATGATTTGTGCCTCTTTGTCTAGTTAAAGAACACTTGTCTTCTTTATTGCAGGGCACAAAAGAGACCGCTCTGATAGAGTAAAAGGTTTCAAGTTGCAAGGAAAAGAAGGCCCCTTGGTAAAGCTCAAGAATGCTTCTAATTCCGAATTCTCTAACATTAGCTCAAAACATACAGATGGCGGATTAAGTGACGGCCATGAATCGGTTTCTCCTAGGAATAAATACTCAGTACTCGGTAAAAGAAGTGCCGAAGACAGTGCATCCCGAAGGAGTAAACACACTTCCATTGGGGATGTGTCTGTTTCTGGTGATGTGATTGATGATAGTAGTAGCTTACCTTCTGTTTCACAGGCTCCGACAAAAGAACGGAAGGCCTTTTTGAAGTTCAAAATTCCCAAGAATTCTAATAATGGAAACAGTAATTTGAGCATCGGAAAGCTGGATTCTTTACCTCCTCCTCCTGGGAAGGATGAGATAACATATACGAGGGGTCAGAGGTCGAAACGGAGAAGACCTGCAGTAGGTGATGAAGATTCCTCACAGACGCGTGAAGATAGCACCATAAAGGACTTCACAGATGCCAATTGGGTACTGCAGAAATTGGGAAAAGGTGCTGCTGGGAAAAGAGTCGAAGTTCATCAGCCCTCTAGCAACTCCTGGTAAGTTTCACAAAGATACAATCTAAATTTCTCCATCTTCAAGCAATTCACTAATTGCAAATGCCCTTAATAAATTGCAACGTATCTTTATCCAAAATCTTTACTTTAGCAAATATGAAGTTGGTTTATACATGCTGAGTTTCTGTGTTTCTTCTTTTGCAGGCATAAGGGCACAGTAGTGGAAGTTTTTGAGGGAACATCAGTTGTTTCAATCGCTCTTGATGATGGAAAGTCCAAGACTTTCGAGCTTGGGAAACAGGGGATTCGTTTCATTTCTCAGAAGCAAAAACATTGAGTTACATCTTCTATTTTGTTTATGTGACATTCTTGAAAAATGGTGAAATGGGTTTGGCTGAATGTCTTCTCTTTTCACCAATTCCATTTGCCCCGAGGCTTCGAGAAGGCAGCTGCAGAGAAATGGGGTTGGCTGAAACTCTTACTCTTCTCTTTTCCTCCTCATTTGTTAACCAGATTCTACTCGAAAGAGTCGTGGATGCGACTCTATTGTGAATTTGGTATCATCTTCAAATTCAGTTTAGATGTCTTAGGTCGATTACTTGTTTCTGTAAGTTCCCTGTCTGTAATGTTTTTGCTGTAAATGCTTAGAAGCTGTTTTTGTATCTATAGATTTGCTCCCCTCCTTGAGAGCTGCTGATAGTTGTGATGTCATCATTTGGGGCAGGAATGTAATGTACCTTTGTATCTCATCCTATATTTATTTCACATCTTGATTTAATTGAATATCTTAATTTCTTTTAAATTTGGTCTGTCTACAAATCTTGGGAATTGGATCGTACATGTAATATGCTTTGCTTTTCTGATTAAAACAAGAGAACATTACAGTATCATTTACAGCAGGGAAATGCATCATCATATCCAAGAAAGAATATCGAAATGCAATAAGAATCAAATATATTTGTATCTCACAATGTAACCTCGGAGTAACAAAATGCATTCTAACTGCAAACAAGAAAACTATACTGGTGGAGGTGGCAGATCCAACAAGAGCCAAAACCCGACGCAGTCATCGGAATCCAAATCATCTTGAATTGCAAGAAAGTGCAAGCCTCCACTGGCCTTCTTTGCTTCTTCCCAAGCTTCAGCTTCACTGCTAGTAACTGCTGTTTTCTTGTATGTTGCATAAACATAGCGAGTTGCGATCCCAACTGACAAAATTATAGAAGCTCGACTCGTGTCAACTTCAACTGAGCACACTTCTAACCCGTTCATCCATGCTGTAAACCAATGCAATTTCATTTAGGATCACTACACTCAAAACTTTTTAGTTTTAAGTATATGGTACAGACTACAGACCTGCTAGTGGTTTAGCTCGAGAAGTTGCAACTGCAAGTCCGGGAATTAATGTTTCGTCATCAACTTCCATCCCCAAAAGATCCAAATCTAAGGTAGCACCAAAGGCAAATCTTGTCTTCAAGGACGACGCCTCTTCTTGGACAGCTGCGCCAAACATAGCAAATCTAAGTTCGCCATTTTTACAATAGTAGTTGAGCTAAATCAGCTTAGTTGCTGCAATTATCAGTGGGAAGAAGTAGTAAAATATTTAAAAGGATAGAATTTACAGACATGCAACCTATGTGAGTAAGTACCTGAGAAAGGCAACTGCACAAATGCCCATTTTTCTCCATACAAATTTTCAGGAAGTTCATTAGGGAAAGGATTATCAAGTGGAAGAATTGGCTTTGATCCCTTTTGGAAACCAGGATGCCGAGTGTACACGGTTTCATAACGTTCTTCGAGCCAAAGAACCAGAGACAAACACTGAACACAAGGATACCAACACTAAATCAATTACAACACCAAATCAGAGTCCAAATTTGTAAAAAAGCATTTGCAACTAGTATGCATTGCAAGTGATCAACACAATGTAGTTCAAGTGATCACCATTAACCATCATCATGTGTTTGTATGTTAATGAATTCAAACTTATTGTAGCTCTCAATATAAATCCAGTTAACATCATAATACTAAATGAAGAACATGAGGAGGAGTTCATCCCAAAAAGTAAAAACTAAAAAGGGTACGTAGCAAAGGGGAACAACCTCCTCATTCTTGTTCACTCCAAAACAGCTAAAATTTAGAGCCTACATTCGTAAAAAGCTCGAAAGCAACACATACTGCGAAATCCTAGCAACCTTTGCCTTGCCTAAAGTGAACTGCAGAGGGCTGGCTAGAAATGCAGATGACTTGAAGAAAACAAAGAGTTCATGGTGTAACTCACACGTTTACTCGGAATAGGTTTTATACCAAGCTCATTGCAAGCTCTTGTAATAATAGTCTGCATCTGTGACCTGCATAACCACATTCAAGAATCATCAATACTCAACTTCCACACATCAATACACGCTGAACTAGAAATAAAAAAACACACAAAAACAAGACAACAAAAAAAGGCACGGCTCAAAATCAAGAAATACACTCAACTAAACACTCACCTAAAAAACCGTATTTTCTCAGGCAAAGGCAGGCCCAATTCATCACAAATGGTAACGATTGCATTCTTAAGAGTCACACTATTGATAACATTATTAGGAAAATATTTGGTATACTGCAGCGCGAGCGAGACATCACAAACAACAAGCTCCCATGTTTTTTTCCCCCTAATATCAAGAATCGGCCTAGAGCAGAAATCCACCTCCCACTCTCTAATGCTCTCCGGATCCGTTTCCGGGTCGAGATAACTCAGTTCCGAGGTGGGGTCGTCATCTTCTTCCTCGTCGATGCCGCCATTAATGGAGCTTCCAGTTTCAGGCTGCAATGGTGCGGAAGATACTGAACTTTCAGAGACTGAAAAACAAGTCGGAAAATTGGGGTTTCTCCTGAGATTTTTAATGTGGGGTGGATAATTTTGCTTTTTGGAGAGTGGGATTTTGCTGAGGGAGGTGAGGTTGGTAATAGGGTTCTTGATTCTTGTGGAGTTGAAGCTTAGACTAGCCATTGATGATGAAGTTTGCGAGGGGATAAGAGAGAAGAGAGGAAAAATGGTGGGGAGTTTTGAAGGGTTGTTAAATTAGTTATCCACCACAAGATTCCCTTCCAAATACCACTATTAAATTAAACTGGTTTTTTTTTTTTTACTTTAAATTCATAAATATATGGGTAATAATTAAACTAAATTCTTACAATCAAAATATAATGAGATCACATACTATTAAAATTTACTTTATGATATGATTAAATCATACTAGTATGTAGTAACAATTGATGCATTATTAATAAACTAAAACATTATGTTTTCCAAAAAAATAAAAATTCACATATTATCAATTTAATTTAGTTCATACTATATGTACAAACACGTACATAATTCTTGTGGGTTGGGCCGAACGACCCTTTTGAAATGGGCCCTCATTGGGCAATTTTAGGTTCAAGGCCAGACTCGGCCCAGGCTCGAGGCAGGCTTATATTACACTAAGCCCATGTTTGGTTCAAGTTTTTTTAGATATAGAAAGAAAATTAAGTAATTGATTCCATTACATTTTGTTTGGTTTGAGTAATAGGTTATTCATTTCTCTTACTTGAGGGTAACTCAATCCATTACATTGTTACCCCTCAAGAAGGAGGGGAGACAAGGAGAAAGGAATCCCCTCACAAGTGACTCTCTTTCTACTATTGAACCAAACACTCAATAAAAGTAACTAATATTATTACAATTCCCTTACTTGATTTGATTACATTCTCTTTCCGTTACCCAACTTGAACCAAACGAGCACTAAATGAGTTTTAAGTGGGTTTAATTTTAGCAAAAGCCCAGACTAAGCCCGGCCGGCTTCATTCATATGCCTAGGCTAGGCTAGGCTAGTCCTAAGAATTGGTGGGCCAATGCAGTCCCTGACCGGCTCGGCCCAGTTGACAAAACAAATTCATTAGGGGTTAAATATAACAAAATGCACAAAATTTAGGTTCATTTTTATTTATAACACAATTTTTCAAAAGTTTGGAAAAATATATCAATTTTGATATTTGTTTAATTTTGACACAAATTTGATTTTTATCCAAATTGATTTTGATTTGAAGCATACGTAGTAATGTAAATTCTACCCGACGATACAAATCTATAAATTAAACAGCGTCGTTTAAAATGTATCCATAAATAATGTCGTGAATTGTCTTAAATACATAGGTTAACTTAAACTAATTTGGAGGAAAATCAAATTTGTGTCAAAATTGAAAAAATATTAAAGTTTGCGTATTTTTCCCAACTTTGAAAGATTGTATTAAAAATAAAAATGAGTCTAAAGTTCGTGTATTTTGTTGTATTTAACCCATTTATAAGGTTCTAATAAAACGAAAAGATAACTTTCGTTGTATAGCAAAACGAACCAATACTTGTTAGGTATCAAATTCTTCCTCTCTCACAAAGAGGGTGGTGCTACACGTGGCATCGCGAATAACAAGTGTGAATGTAGCTATCACAGTCTCAAATTTAAGTAGGGCTTGACATTCTGTGCATGAAAAACGAGATAACATTTTTTACAAAAAAACTAAATAAAGGCAAGAAAAAAGGCTTTCTTTGAATTGAATGAATCTTGATGCTTCCTTAAATAAACTGCTTCATCAACAGAAATTAAGTGCTAATTTCAGGTAAGAAACACACACTCGTAAGCTTCAAACCAGCTCTATACATGATTATTTACTTGCAGTTCTTTGATTATTGAAGATTCTTGCTTTTCTCTTTTCTTGAAATTCCCTTTTTCTCTTCAAAAATATCAATGAATAGCTGTCTGATCTTGCCTTTTATGCTCCAATTTTTGTCTTTAGGCGCTGATTTTTTATGTGGGCTTTGCTTTAACTTTAAAGTTCTTTTTTTTTTTTAATTTTTAAATATTACATTTTTTACCTATTGATTGTGGGTGAAAAACTCTCCGATGACTGATATTAATTAGCAAAGTTTTGATTGATATGGCTTACTTTATGTTTATAGGTTATGAAATCTTGGTATTGGTAGTGGAAGTATGGGGACTTTATGCTTCAAGGAAAAGCTAAGATTCTGCTTCCTTTCTTGATTTTACTATGGTTTACTTTTCATAAATTAATGACATTTGTTAGTGGAAATTATGGTTGATTGGGTGATTGGAAAGTTTCTTGATTGATGAATTACCTTCAATTCTGAGTTTATTATATATTGGAAGTGGGGATAGAACAATCTTGCTTTTATTACAAGAGCAAGCACCAGGATTCCATTCATCTTTCTTGAGGGATTCAAGAAACTATGGATGATGGAGAAATTGAGATCTCAGACCATCTACTTCGTCCAAATTCGGATTCTTCTTGTAATTTTCAAGCATCACTACCATCGGATTCTGTTCTTGATGATATCTTGAGAAATCCACAAACTTGCACTCACACTCACACTTGCAATCCTCCTGGCCCTGATGCTGCACATACTCACACATGTTACCACACCCACACACATCTCGTCCCGTCCGAAGACAATGGTAACGAAAGGAGCCCGATTTCTAGACCTCGGAGGTCTTCGGGGAATAGAGAAGCTGTGAGGAAGTATAGGGAGAAGAAGAAGGCTCATGCAGCTTACTTGGAGGAGGAAGTTAAGAAATTGAGACACATGAACCAGGTTTTGATGGGGAAGTTGCAGAAGCAATCCGTTCTTGAAGCAGAAATTTCAAGGCTTAGAGCCCTTTTGCTTGGGCTAAGAGGGAAAATAGATGATGAGTTGAGGGAATTCCCCTTTCGAAAAGAGTGCAATTCGATGAATACTAGTGTGAATAGCTTAGGCAATTGCCAGCCTCCAACTATTAGTTGTGAAGCTAACATCAATATTGAGAGTGGCAAGAAATTGTTGCAATCCTCACATCAATAATCTTGTATATAGATAGAGACTAGAGCACAGTTTATGCTTGATCGATGTGTTTTCACGAATGCCATGTTAGTTTACAGATGTGCAGCTTGCTTATAGAAATACAATTTGACCCCATATACATAGAACCTTTGTGTGAAAGAAATCATGTTTGATGTTTCAAGTATTTGTTTTGCACCAGAGAGATGGATCATTTCTGTTTATGAGTTTTTGCATTTCTATGTATGGCATTTGCATTGTAATCTTTACGTTAACGTGTTCCATTTGGGGGTGCCCTAGTGGTAGAGTAGTGTGTACTGTTAATGTCAAAGATTTCAAGTTCGAAGATCGAGCACTAGTATGGTTTACTCCGACTATTAAAGATGAGCAGGGTTTGCCCAATATACGGTTGCTGGTTACCCTCGTCATTGCTAGTGTCGGCAATTCGGATCCTTTATTACGTTTGGTGTGGCAATTCAAAATATTTCTAAAATCAGTACTAATTAAAAAAAATTCATATGTCATGATTTATTGATGCAATATGATATGTCACCTTGAAAATTGAATTTTTTTTCTGGGGCAAGATTGTTAGATAGGTAATACTTTGGTTGTCTTATTGTAACTATTGATGGTTCGGAATATTAACTTTAGGTAGTTAATAGTTTGAATTTTGAACTATAATTTTCCTAAATCGAAGGATTTGTGTGCATGAATTTCTATCTCTTACCGCGACTCTTAATGGGTCATGACGTCTCTTTCTTTTCTCTCAAAGCCCATAAATGTTTATTCTAGCCGTTTATCATCTAAGCCCATAAGAGATTCCCTTAATTCTCGTTACAAAATCTGCCCTAGAAAATTTTCTAGTGTCCAAACTATAAATAATTTAGGTCGTCAATATATTTAAAATACTTTTCTTTAGAGGAAGATACAATTTTTACTTATAATGTAATTTAGTATTGATTTAGAACAAATAAAGGGAACCCAATTTTTATAATATGTTTACTTTGAGTGATTGGAACTTGTGCAATTGTTTCAGGAATTAATAGATAAAATACGAAATATCTAAAATACTTTTATTTTATTCTTGAAAAACAATATATAAGGGCATAAAAGTCTTTATACATAAACGGTAAAAATATGGCACAATTCTCTTAGTTATAAAATTATACAATATAATTGTATATGAAAAGAGTTTACCTGAACTATTATACAGTCTGACCATATTTTTTTTATGCATAAAATAAACGAGATACTCCCTCCGTCTTAGTAGAGTATGCGGATTTTTTTTCCAGCAGGGGATTTTAATAAATGGTATGTGAGTGGTATTAGTGGAAAGATAGACTCATATTAATGTGAGTGGATTAGTGTGTAAAAATGAAATGTGCATACTCTATTGAGATGGACTGTAAAGTAAATAATGCATATTCTGGTGAGACGAAGGAAGTATAAAATACTAAATAAACTTTAAATATTTTCTTATACTTTTTGTTGGGAACCCTGTTTAGTTTAGTTTTGATGATGTTATTAGAAACCACACTTAGTTATAGGACTTAATTATAGGTTTGATAGGAACAGACTGATCTCCATGTAAAGATCAAGGTTGGTAGTGCAACCTTGTACCTAGTTAGATCAATATGTCAACCTGCTCGTGTAACCTGCATAGTCCAACCTGCATAGGCCAACCTGCGGATGCCAACCTGCATGCTGAGGAACCTGTATGCTGAGCAACCTGCATATTGGCGAACCTGCATGCTGAGGCCAACCTGCATGCTGAGGAACCTGCATGCTGAGCACCTGCATATTGGCGAACCTGCATGCTGAGGAACCTGCATGCTGAGCAACCTGCATGCTGAGGAACCTGCTTAGGCCAACCTCCTGAGTGCAACCTGCATGTTGTGCAACCTGCATGTTGTGGAACCTGCATGTTGTGGAACCTGCATAGGCCAACCTTCTGAGGAACCTGCTGAAGCCAATATGCTTAGTCAAGCTGCTGTGAGTCAAGCTGCTGTGAGTCAACAGCTTCTCAAGATGAAGATTCTAATACAAAGATCAAGCTTGAAGACCACAGAAAACAAAGACAGCTTGAGGTACAAAAGGTCGACCTTCCCCGTCTGACCTAAGCTGTGCCTTGCCAACCTTGATGGTTCAAGCTGTATAGAAAACCTCAACGGCTAGAAGTCCAGTCAGCAGTACGGTTCTGACACCTCTGCAACTCCAACGGCTCTAATTCAAATTGGAGTCATATAAATACTTCAAGCCATCCCAGAATCGATAGGCGGGAAAGAAGGGAAAATAGACGGGGAAGAGAGAAAAATAGAGAGAGGAAACCAGAGCTTCAAAGCTAAATCTATCCAGAAATCTTTACGCTTCAAAGCCAAACTCAACACTCGAATCCAAGCCATTTCCTAAGTGTTGAGACCTTCAAGATTTCTGAGTCTGGAACCTCACAGAACACTCTTCACAAGCTTACTACACATTCGTTCAAGTAAAGAAGAATCTGTTAGTTTAGCTGCAAGGTTGTATGTATGTTTGTATGAAAGGTTGTAAGGGTCACGACCCATAACTCGTGCTCGGCCTAAGTCTAAAGATTGACGAAGGTTGAGGCTGGTACTCAGCCAGTATAAATAAGAGAGAAGTAAGGAATTTCAGATACGACGGTATCTAACGTGGATGTAGGGACGTTTCCCGAACCACGCTAAATCGACTGTCTCGATCTCTCTCTCTCTATCTTTTATTTACAGTCGACCTTACAATGTTCAACTAACTTCATTACATTGCACTTCATTGATATAATCAACCTGCACAAAGCAAGAATTTTCTAAGAGATAGCCAACTTGTCCACCAAACTTCCGCACACAGTTCGGTTTAGCAAGCTCACCAGTTTACTGACTGAGCTGGATAAACCGAGCTGCACTGATAAGCTGAGCTGACAACTCAGTAAGATCGACTTTGTTTTTAAAGTCAAAACTGTTGGCGAATTGGTGTATTCTCCCCCCCCCATACACCAATATCTATTTATCGGGACCTACACTTTTCTTTCTTTTACATCATTTATCACTTGAATGTTTATAAGAATTTTTCTAGAGTAATATTTTTTGGATGACTAAATACAATATGATTTAATTTACTACTTAAACAATAATAAACAATAAAACATCTCATATTAAGACAATGAAGCGCAACTCAATTAGTAAGACGCTTCCCTTCCGATTTAAGAGGTCGGGGGTTAGAGTCATCCCGAATGCGTATATGTGTGAGTGTGTTGTGTTTGACTGTTTAAAAAAAAAATACATCTCATATTAAATAAAAAGAGAAAGCTCAATTATTTAAGTCTGAATATATATAATAAGTGGGATCAAGATGAGAGTTAGTGGAAGACTGTCAGAATAATAATCTCACATACTACTACACTCACTCACTCACTCAGACAGCTTTCATCATGCCCCACTTTATCAATATACAAATATACTACCTTCATCCTATTATATAAAGTTTATTTCCGTTTTAGTCCGTCCCATTATATTAGAGCTCTTTCCTAAAATAATAAAAAATACTTAGCTATAATTAACTATTTCTCCTTAGAATTAATTATAGCTATATATCCTCTCATTCATTGATTTCTGTGCAAGTCAAATTAACTCTAATATGATGGGAAAGAGGTAGTATTATGTTACATTACAATATTACATGCATTTCTTTTCCATAATCTTTTTGAATTTCACCACCAGCCCACATTAAAAAAGAAAAAACAAAAAAATTCACCACCAGCCCACATTAAAAAAAAAAAAAAAGGTGAAATAGTGGAAGAAAGAGGGCTCATGAAAATTTAAGTTGACAGCAATGAAAATGAATTAAATGGTCCTTCCTGTGCCATCTGCTGTTGCTGTCAAACTGCAGCTCAAAATTCTGCAGGGCTGGCAGCTGCATAGAAAGAAGGCGCTGCTTTGGCTTTTGTAGTAACTTCCATCGCTAACAAACTTATGTTGAGACCTCATAGAAAGAGGAAATGAAAATAAATAAATACCAAAATTCTAGAGAGAGAAAGAGAGAGTTGATAGATATGGGCTTCCTCTTTGATTGAGAGATCTTTAACTGGTAAGCAGAATTCTTGATTCCTTTGAAGCTCTCAGCAATCTTGTTGCTGTGTTTGGAGTAAAACCTGAGAGGGGAAAAGAGAAAAAAGATTCCATCTTTTCTTATGTTATGTTTTTCTTGAAAGTTGAAATCGCGCGTGTGATTGTAAATCTTTTTATTGTGCTCTGCACATATCCATCTTTCTTTATAGAGAAATTCAACCACCATGTATTTTTTTTTCCTTGGGGCGTAGGGAACTTTCAACGATCTTTTCCTTTTCTTCTCTTTTAGCTTCTCCTCACGAGAAATACTACTTTTTTTAACACTTTTTTTATTCATATTTTTCTTTTCTTCTTCTGGGATTTCTGCAGGAGCAAGAGAAACAAATGAAGTGAAGTGCTGCTTCTACTCTATTAAAGCTGGGTAGGTGTGGCCGTGGAGACAAGAAAAAGGAGAGAGAGAGAGAGAGAGAGAGTGAGAGAGAGAGAAGGGTCTCTTTTTTCTTGAAAGAAAATTCCTTTTTTGCTGTTTTCTAACATTCGCTTTTGTGCACTCTTTACTCAAAAGAAAAAAAAGGAGCACCAAAATTAGTGATAAAACAAGAGGGGGTAGTAGGTTTGAAGAGTGGAGTGGAATCTTTACTACCCACCCCTCCAATTCAGAGACATGGATGCATATGAAGCAACAAAGATTGTTTTCCAAAGGATCCAAAATTTGGACCCTCAAAATGCTTCTAAAATCATGGGATTTCTTCTAATTCAAGATCATGGTGAGAAGGAGATGATCCGTTTAGCCTTTGGGCCTGAATCTTTGGTTCAATCTGTGATTATCCAAGCCAAGAAAGAGCTTAATTTAGCTTCATCAACTCCTTCAACACCATCTTCTCCCTCACCTTTCAGCAACCCACTTTCTCTCTCTAGGCAGAATTCTTGCTCCTCGGCTTCTTCAAGAATGGTTGGTGGCTTAAATCTTCCTTCTCCGCTTAGTATTGCTAATCACTCTTCCACTGCGCCTTCTTCTTGGACAAACTCCAGCAATTTTTCGGATTTTCAGACGACTGACGACTTGATCAGTCCTAGTACTTACAACGGGAGCTCGCCGTCGACTATGAATTCTGCAGCTCCGCCCTTTTATGGAGGCGGTGAAGTTGACTTGATTGATGAACTGCAGCTTCAAGATCAACTCTCTTTCCTCAACGATGGCTCTCCACCTCTGGGGCCAAAAAGCTCCGATTTCTTCTACCAAGATTTGGCTTCGAGCCCCACCGGCAGCGGCGACCCTTTGCTCTTCCCTTCTTACTCGTGGGGCGCCGCCGCCTCTCACCGCCGGAGCTGCTCCGTGAGTGATATCTGCTTGGGTGGTAGTGATGATTTGAGCGGAGGGTTTGGGTGGAAGCCCTGCTTGTTCTACGCTAGAGGCTTCTGCAAGAACGGCACCAGCTGCCGCTTCCTCCACGGAGAGGGCGGCGCCGCCGCCGCCGCAGACGGCGGCGGATCACCGAACAAGTTCGATATGATGGAGCAGTGCCACGAGCTGTTGAGATCGAAGTCAGCACAGCAGCAGCGGCTTCCGACCGCCGATTCAAACCTCAATTTCCCTTACTCTCCACTCCCCGCTAACAAATGCTTGAATTTCCTTTTTCAACAGCAGCAGCAGCTCCCACCTGACAGCCCCAGGTTTGAACTTTTATAGTAGTAAAAAAATTCAAGATTTTTTTTTTTTTTTTTTAAATGTTTATCAATACTCGGATTTCTGCAAATTCAGATCTTTGATGATGGGTGATGGAATGCACAAATTCGGTCGAGGCCGCCTTGAAAGGGGCGATTTTGGGATGAATGGCTTGAATCCTGGCTCGAGGCAGATTTACTTGACTTTCCCTGCTGATAGTACCTTCAAGGAAGAGGATGTATCCAATTATTTTAGGTGCATTTTCTTTAATCTTCTCTCTCTAGATGAATTTCGATTAGTCAGTCCTTTACTTCGCTTGAGCTGATTGTTTGAGGTTAATTGCAGTAATTTTGGGCCAGTTCAAGATGTGAGAATCCCATACCAACAGAAGAGGATGTTCGGTTTCGTCACTTTCGACTTCCCGGACACCGTGAAGCTCATCCTTGCCAAGGGCAATCCTCATTTCGTGTGCGATGCTCGTGTGCTAGTTAAGCCCTACAAAGAGAAGGGCAAAATCCCAGACAAGCATAGGTTGTTGTTATGACTATATATATCTCCATTTTTTTTTTTCCTTCCAAGAGTATTCGAGATCGTGTCTCATAAGACGTGGTTCGACACATTATGTGCAGGAAACAGCAGATGGAGAGAGGGGAATTCGTGGGGCTAGAGTCGAGAGATCCTTATGATCTCCAACTCGGTAAGAGATAGGCGCATTGAAACGAATGTTTCTTACTCTTAGCACACTTTGGGACTTGGTTATGATGCATTCGTCTCTATTATAGGTGCTAGGATGTTCTATAGCCCTCAAGACATGTTGTGGAGGAGAAAATTGGAGGAGCAAGCTGATCTTCAGCAAGCACTCGAGCTACAGAATCGCAGGCTTATGGGCCTTCAGCTTCTCGATGTTAAGAGGAACAGCCACCACCGTACTCTCTCGACTGGTGCTGCCATTTCATCGCCCACGAGTTTCTCTCCGACTTTCTTCAGCCAGAATGTCGTTCCCAGCAACCGCAGCAGCCCAGAAGTTAGAGAAGGTCATCATCTTTTTTATCTCTTTACATTGTACGTATTATGTTCGAGTACTTAAAATTCTTCGTGTTGAGATTGCAGAAAATGGCGTGATTGGGACGACAGCTAATCATGATGCTCGTCCGGCTACAAATTCAATCGCAAAAGAGGAAGACGAGGCGAGCAATGGCAACAGCAGCCCCCCTAAAGAAAGTGTTTTTCAACAAGGGTATATATTCTCTTGATCATCTCTTTATTTAGAAATGAAATGTTCCGTATATATTCATTATCTGTTGTCTTCAATGTAGTTTGGAGCATAACCTTCCGGATAGTCCCTTCGCTTCCCCGAAGGCAGCCGGAGACTCCATCACCGCCTTCTCCGACTTATCGGAAAAGGGCAGTGCAATATCTACTAACAATAATTTGATCACCGGCCCATCATTATTTCCTACCTCTTGTTACTTCCAAGTTCCTAGGTATCACTTCCATTTCTGCTTATGTCTAAATATCATTGTTTGCTCCATAATTAATCGAAAGCAGCATTAATTACGACTCGTCTCGTACTATCGATGTAGGTTTGCCTCCGGTCACGAGACCATCGGAATGTAGGTCTAGATCCCTTGTCGGCCTTCCTAACCACCCTTAATGAAAGGTAAACTGGTCTATTCACATTCCATCTTAAGCTAATTAGCCCATCTTTGTTTTTGCAGAATCTTTTACTATATTAGTACACTTTGTTTCTATAATTGAAGTAGTTGCATTCTCATTTATTAAGGTTAGTTGTGTGCGTTTTTTCCGATAAGGCCGAAGATCGACACCACCTCCGCCTCACTTCCGCCTTCGATTAGAAGCTCATCCGTCCGCCATTAATGTCTCTCACCAGAAGCAGGATTAGTGTTCAATACTACCAATACTAGTACTTACTACCATACAAGTTGCATTCATAAAAAAAGGCAGTAAAGAAGAGTGGGTCAGCCATCCATTTTCTCTCTCCATTGTTGTTGTACTGTTAATCACCTTTCAGGCTTTCAGATCTGTAGTTGAAATTTGTTGGACCACAGCCACAGGTTTAAAGAAGAAGAAGAAAATAGTGAATAGTAAAAAAAAAAAAATCCCAAAGAATATTAGTCATCAGGGGCTGTAATTTTCTTTCCTTGCTCATCATTGATGGCTTTCCCAATTATAAGAGTAATTTTATTAGGTAACAAAGTAAAGAAAAAAAGGGCAGTAGTGCCTTGTGATATCATTGTAATATTGTACTAATACCATGTATATTATGAGGTAAAGAAAAGAAATGAAGATCTCAATTTAGGAGAATTCTCTTCTTCCTCCTCACCTTCTCTTTTTACTATTAATTTTATTTATGTATATATGTGCATGTGAAATTAAGAGGAATTTGTACTCCTCCATTTCGCTTAACTTGGCTCAAAACTTTTTGGCTTGTGCTGGCACGCTTTTCCACGCTTCTTGATGATGGGTTTTAAAATAGATTTTTGAAGAATTATTTTTTTTACGGGATACTACGACAGTCGTAGTATCCCGTAAAAAAAATAATTCTTCAAAAATCTATTTTAAAACCCATCATCAAGAAGCGTGGAAAAGCGTGCCAGAAAAGCCACTATTCAAATGAGCCAAGTTAAGCGAAATGGAGGGAGTATATTATTTTTGGTGTTATTATAGGATAGAGATATAATGTGTACACATGCATGTACGATGTATAATCAAATGTAATAAATTGATTTTAATTATCATTGCTCATGTTAATGTTGGACATTTATTAGATAGTCCGTAGTAGTTACATATCTTCGTCTTTAGTAAATGGTCAAACAAAAATTGTCGCATTAAATTAAATCGCGTAGGGGTAAATTAGTCATTTTTAATTTTAAAAAATGTGTTATTTTTGTATGTAACACAGACATAGATTAATGTGTCTGATTGGTGTCTCTTTCTAAGTTTGATTGAAGACTGCAGGCATGATTTATTCCTATTATTTTTATTAAAAAAACAGAAAAAATAAAAAGAAATCGTATGAATTTGTCAGGTAGCACCGTAACAGCAGCTGTTTATTGTATTTAATATTTTTAGAGAGAGAGAGGGGAGAGGGAAGGGGGGTGTGTGGGGTCAGCCTCTTTTTGGGTGGGAGCGGAGGGGAAAGGGTCACAACAAGCACATGGGGGCTGACAATGCATGGTGTACCCAGTTATTAATCTACTGTTTGATAGGGTACGTGGGTCCATACCACCAAAGCACATGTGATTGCTCCCCATTTTGATTTCTTTATTTTCTATGTTTCCAATCTAATACTACAATTTTTTTATATATCGTTATCGGGTACATATTTCCCAACTATATCCATCCTCCGTTTTTTTTTTTTTTTTTCACTGCCTCGTACTTGTACTCGTGTTGTTGCTGCTTAATAAGTTGGCACCCAACGACCACGTTCTTCTTTGCCCATACTTCAACGGTTAATTGCAAAAATTATCCCGACCTGACCATTATAATTGGACTTTTTTTTTTATTTTAAAACGTAAATTTTATATTTTTTTGATTTATTTTATACGTATTATAGATAAAGTTCAAAATTCACTTTAACATTCATTCATTACGAAAATATTATAGCTTGTGGCCATCATTCGTATATTATATTTTTATTCCCATTCGTAAATCATTCAGAAAAGGTAAAGTATACAATATGGATCTACATCATTAGCTCGACTTAAAGATTAAGTGATTTACATCTACACTAATTTTAGTCACTTATCACTTTATCAAATAGTAATAACAAAGATTGTTAGTTCTAAAAGAGATACTCCCTACATCTCAAAGACGGCGCCTTGTTTCTTTTGATAATAATTTTATGCTCTATTCGTCCCATAAAATTGGGTACGGGAATTAAGGGAATTTATAATTTTTTCTCATTTATGAATAATATTATACTTATACTATTTATAATTGAGAAAAAATTACACATTCTCTTAGTTCTCGTACCCAAATTTATGGGACGAAGAAAACATAAAATTATTGTCAAAAGAAACATGATGTTATCTTTGAGACAGAGGGAGTAATAAAGATTGTTTCGCTTCATATAGATAGTACAAGAAGCACAGTTCTTTTGGGGGATAGCTAATACTCCGTATTTCATTGAACAAGAAAGTAATCAAGGAAAATGCAATAGATGATTTAAATGATTTTAATTAATGAATATAACACTTAATTAGATGAGAAGTTCCACATACATACTAGATATACAATGTAGCGAGGATCATCAAATGTATAAATTCTTAAGATTTTACTTATTAGGGTTCATTTTTATGAGTTTTGATAGATCGAATTAGAAGAGCAAAAGGGGAGAGAGAGAGAGAGCTCTCTAAAATTTCTTGTTTTCTTTGACTTTGTATCACGTTTGTAAGATTATACTAGAAAATGTAATACCATACACATAGACAATGAGTCATTTCCGATTCATTAATGTTATTATACTATTACTCTATCCTTGTTCAAGTTTTGGATGGATGAATATTATTCTCAATTAATTTGAGCATCTAAATACTTTAGGGTAGTGTGAGTATTCTATTTAAAGAATGTGGTATTATTCCAAGTTAGAGAAGAGACAGAAAATAAATTAAGGTATATATTTCTCAATGTTTTGATCCAATCTTGACTTGAATTAATAATTACACAAGTTACGTACTCCACATGTTACTTGATCCAAATGATGTGTAGCTTTCGTTATAATTTATAAACAATGTATCGACATTCGGTTTTTTAATAGATATTTTGGTCGAAGACTATGACAAGGGAAAAGGAAAGATAAAAAGATATATAATTGCCCCTAATAGAAATGTTCATCTACCCACGGTGGGCACACTTAATGTGTCCATCGGTGTTGTGGCAGTGGCACGTCTGCAATTTTTTCTTTTAGGGTTTAGTTTTTTATGTTAGGATTTAGTTTTTTATAGTAGGGTTTAATTATTTTTAGTAGGGTTTTTATTAATTTCTTATATATTCTAATGTCACGTCATCCGTGGGCACATTAAGCATGCCCACGGTGGGCATTGGAACATTACTCTTGCCCCTAAGTACACCATCCTTTACGAAATTAAACAAAATATAATCAAAAGATTGTGTACTTATATTCAGATTTTAAAACTTATAAGTAAAATTAGAATTTTATATTTTAAGGCAATTATCCAAAATATTAAAGGCATGTGTTAAGAAAAGTTTCAACATATATTTCGATGTGCCATAAAATGAATATTATGATAAAATTTAGGTTTCACCTTATATATATACGGTACATGAAGTGATTAAATGATTTGAGTACGGAATATTTGGGTTGATTCTTTTCCAAAGTGCATAATGCTTTCTCTCCAATGATATGAGGTGAATAGTGATTGAAGGAAAGGAGAGGTAAGAAGGTAGACAGAACGGGCCAGCATGGATGCGATGGGCCCACATGGATCTTCTAATTGTTAAGGCTTTGAAATTTGCAGTCCTGGGATTTTATTATTTGGTTGGATTTTGTACTTTATTTTTAATACTATTATTTTTTCACCATTAATTTAGGGTAATTCTATACACAACCCCTATTTTACTCCTCACAGCCACCTTTATTTTTATAATAATAAAATAATTATATATGTACCGATATGCCCTTACAGCCCCCCAAATCTCTTATGCTCTTCCTCAACAATATTGCTGGCGGCTCCAACTAAATTTATTTCTTTTCTACGGCGACCACAATTCCTCAAAATCGAACCCACCGTTTTGACGATTAACTCTTCCATCAATGACGCCACCTCCTTGCATTGTAATTCCATCATTTTTGTAAAACACCAGCCACTTTCGTTTGCTTTTTTCCGACGACGAATTCAGCTCCTCCGCTGGCATCAAACTTCCTTCAATCTACACACACACAAACACAAAAACAATTTTCATTAGATGCTAAATAGTAGTATATAAGGTTTGCAGTTAATGAATTACCTAAAGTGAGGCTTTGCAAGACGCGTTCCAAGCCGATTTGAATGGCTCGGTGTCGCCAGCCGCGCCGTCTCCCACGGCTCCGTATGATAAGACGCTGAAAATCAAAGGTGGCGGCTAAGGTACTGATGCTGAGATTCGAGATAGGTTGCGATTATGCAACGGCGGCAATGAGCGGGAAGAGTAAATGAGGATAAAGTGGCTGCGAAAAGCAAGACAAGATGTGTATAAACAAGGGAAGCCATCGTTGTCGAACGAGGTGGGAGGAATTTAGAAGAGTTGATTTTCTTTATATTATGCAGATAGCCATTGATAGTAAGAGGCGACGATCAAGCTTTGTTTTTTTTTTTTCCTCTCAATCTTCCACTGAAATAGACAATTTTAGATTCATTTTTCATTGCTATTCAGATGAGTATTTTCTGAGAAGACTTGCGATGAGCACATGCGTCGTTGGAGCTGTTGGTGTCACACTATTGAAAAAACAAAAAAGAGGGGCTGCAGATGGATTGGGAGGCTATGAGGGTATAAGAGTACATTTACTAATAAATTAATTATTATAATAATTAAGGGGGCTATGAGGAGTAAAATGGAGGTTGCGTATAGAATTACCCTTAATTTAGCAACATTGGGCTCTCAAACCATTTTTAGTGGGATGTGATTTGGCCCATTCTATGCCACTTTTCATTATAGATTTTTTTGATGGCATTCCAACAAAAGATATTTGAGTGATATTAATTTAAATAATTTAATACATATATGTCGTGAGAGCTTGAGGTGAAATATCAAATATTACATGTGCACATAATTTACCTGAGGACCTAAGTTGTCAAAGTGATTGGACCGATCCGAGCCTAGGCTCGGTTTATGAGGCCCCACCTGGTCTAGACTTGCTGCGGTAGCAAGTTGGTCTTGGACCGGGTTTTCCTTCCAAATAGGGATGGTAATGGGCCGGATCTGGGCCGGATCTTGTTTGGTCTAGATCCAGATCCGGAATTTTAACCCGAGGTCCAAATCCGGCCCAGATCCATCGGGTCTAAAAAATATCTTAGAAAAAAAAAATAAAAAAAAAAAAACCATAATGAATTGATTTGCACCAAAATAAATAATTTTTCACACACCACCTATCAAGAATTTTCCACACCAATAATCCACTTGCCAATAAAAAGTGTCATTCACTTAAACATATTAAAAAAAAATATGAAACGTATCCATATTTTAGGCATCGACCTTTCAAATTAAAAATAGATTTATTAGGGTTTGAGATTTAATTAGAATAACTAAGTAGATATAGATATTTATTAGTAGAATATTATAAAATAATATATATAATAAATTATCCGGGTTCTTAGGCCGGATCTGGATCTCAAAAATAAAATTTCAAATTCAGATCCAGAAATTAAGAGTGAAGTCCGGATCCGGCCCGGATCCATCGGGTCTAAAATTTCAACACTCCAGATCCTAAAAAATGGATATGGACTCCCGGATCTGGACCGGGTCCAAGATCCACTTCCATCCCTACTTCCAAATAAAACATGGCTTGTTTGACCACATGTTTTGAGGACCCGAGCCGGGCCATTCCTTGGTGAAATTATAATTGAAGTCCATAGCAATCCATAGCAATCGATTTCAGCTAATTACAATTATAATTATTAGACTTAGATTCTAAGCACAATCGATAAGCACACATCTCCATGACTCCAACAAATTAGAATATATATCTTGAAGTTACAATTCTTTTCCTAAAAAGATTCTACAACCACTTATTCATACTCTACAAATTAAAAGTTCATACAAATTATCTTTGTACATGCTTCGATAATTTGCAGAATTTTTCCATCGCTGTCTCTCTCGCAGGTGTGTTGCTTGAGTATTTTTTTTTCGATTGGTGTTAATTGGTAGAGTTTGAATTTATGTGTATGCTCGGTTAATTACGCTTCTTTTGGTTTGTATGCTTTTCTTTTCACATCGTATTTGATTTGTCAACTATATAAACGGTAAGTCATGGTTATAAATATAATGATGCATGGAATTAAAACAGTTATAAGGTAGAGGCAGTAGTCTCGCTCAATTTACCCGCCTATTCACAAGGGGAAGAAAACACTAGTTTGAATCTGTCAACTACCTCCAATCCCAATCCCAACACAAACACAATATTTTCGTTTTGTGGAAATTATAGTTAGAGTTATTTCTTCAACTCTAATTTATTTGAATTGATCATTCACACTACTTGTGCAGCTCTTATGGATGATTATTTGAAGAAGAATTTCGACGTAGAAGCCAAGAGGCCATCGGAAGAAACTCTGCGGCGATGGCGCTCGGCCGTCTGGCTCGTCAAGAACCCTCGCCGCCGCTTCCGTATGGTTGCCGATCTCGCCAAGCGCGCCGAGGCCGAGCGCAAACGCCGCAAGATCCAGGTCTCTCTCTATAACTAGACACATATGGAAGCGTAAATTGTTATTTCAACGATTATCTGCTCGAAATCTAGATCGATTATACGATATTATATTCTTCCATAATTATATTATATGTATAGTCAAGAGAAAATTAGCACAAGTTAGTAGGTGTTGAGCCTATAGTATGAAATGCCATGCAATTTGTCTTTGGGAAATCTAGAATAAGGGTTGGTTTTCTTTGAAAATTTTGAAGGCAATTTCATGAAAATTGCATGGCTCTACTTTTCAGCTACTAATAGTCAAACGCGTTAATCATATATAGTGATCTTAATTTGTTTCTAATGTAGGAATTAAATTCATTTAATTTATGCTTTAACACAATAATTCTACCATGAAAATCCGTGAACGCTTAAATTATAGCGGAAGCACTAACTTGCCATAGTCGAATATCAATGATGATTTTTTGTTCTTCTAATCTTCCAGAAATACGACCTCAGTATCTGTATGTTTTCTTTGATGGGTAGAAGAAAACTAAATCCGTGAAAATTATATATGACCACAATTATTAGACTTAATCTAACATCTAAACATATACTTAATCCGTGAGAAACTTTGTAGCTCCATATTTCTTATGATCGATGCAGGTTAACTAGCCGTTTAATTTGTTGCTAATTCCTCTTCTTTTTTTCCCTTTCTATTTTTCTTTTCAGAGAAGATTCGAATATCTTATTAAAATCCAATCCTTCGTCTTTTTTTTTTTTTTTTTTTGTCTTTTCTTTCCAGGAGAAGATTCGAATAGCTCTGTACGTGCAAAAGGCGGCACTATATTTCATCGACGGTAAAAAATCCTTCGCTACACTTAACTTCATCTCCTTCCTCACAACTCATCAACATCCCTAATTAAATTTCCGCAGCCGTTGATCGCACCGACAAGCTGAAAATCCCCGACGAGGTGAAGCAAGCCGGGTTCAACATTTCCCCCGACGAACTCTCCTCCCTCGTCCGCTCCCACGACCTCAAGCGCCTCGAATCCCACGGCGGCATCGACGGAATCTCCGCCAAACTCTCCGTCTCCCTCGACGACGGCCTCTCCCCCTCCGACATCCCCATCCGCCGCAAATTCTTCGGCGAGAACAGATTCATTGAGAAGCCCCCCCGCCCCCTCTGGATGTTCGTCTGGGACGCCATGCAAGACCTCACCCTCATCATGCTCATGGTCTGCGCCGTCATCTCCGTCGGCGTCGGCATCGCCACCGAAGGCTGGCCCAAAGGCATGTACGACGGCATCGGCATCATCCTCTGCATCATCCTCGTCGTCGTCGTCACCGCCGCCAGCGACTACAAGCAGTCGCTGCAGTTCAGAGACCTCGATAAGGAAAAGAGGAACGTCTCCGTCCAAGTCTGCAGAGACGGGAACAGGAAGAAAGTCTCCATCTACGAACTCGTCGTCGGCGACGTCGTCAACCTCTCGATCGGCGACCAAGTTCCGGCCGACGGGCTGTTCATCTCCGGCTACAGCCTCTACATCGACGAGTCGAGTCTTTCGGGAGAGAGCGAGCCGGTGCACATAGAAAAAGGGAGGCCTTTCCTTTTATCGGGGACGAAGGTTCAAGAAGGTACTGGAAAGATGCTCGTCACCTCCGTGGGGATGAAGACTGAGTGGGGGAGATTGATGGTCACTCTCAGCGAAGGCGGCGACGACGAGACGCCATTGCAGGTGAAGCTCAACGGCGTCGCTACTGTCATAGGGAAGATAGGGCTGGTCTTCGCCGTCCTCACCTTCGTGGTGCTCACTGCACGTTATCTGACTGTGAAAGCCATTAACGGCGAGTTTGCAAACTGGTCGATGAGAGACGTCGTTAGCCTCTTGAATTTCTTCGCCGTCGCAGTTACTATACTCGTCGTCGCCGTTCCCGAAGGTCTGCCGTTGGCGGTGACTCTGAGCTTGGCGTTTGCTATGAAGAAGTTGATGAACGATCGAGCCCTCATTAGGCATCTCTCCGCGTGTGAAACCATGGGTTCCGCCACCTGCATTTGTACGGACAAAACTGGGACTTTAACTACGAATCATATGGTGGTGACGAAGATCTTGATCTGTGGGGAAGAGAAGAAGGTGGACAGCAAAAAAACAGAGAATTTGATAAGTTCCGATCAGAATGTGGTGAAGAAGGCCTTGATCGATGCTCTGTTTCTGAACACAGCAGGCGATGTGGTGACCAACAAAGACGGGAAGGTCGAGATCTTAGGCTCGCCGACGGAGACAGCATTGCTTGAATTCGGGCTGTTATTCGACAAGGACTTTAAAGGAAGAAGGCAGCAATCCAAGATTGTGAAAGTCGAGCCGTTTAACTCCGTGAAGAAGAAGATGTCGGTGCTCGTGGAGACTTCCGGTGGAGGGCTAAGAGCGTTCATCAAGGGGCGTCGGAGATTATATTCGGAATGTGTGATAAAATAGTAGGGAAGGATGGGCAGTCAGTTCAGATCTCAGAAGAACAGAGGAAGAACATTAACAATGTGATCAATAGTTTTGCATGTGAAGCTCTTAGAACACTCTGTATGGCCTTTAAGGATGTGGGGAATGAGAATGAGGCTATACCTGAAGAGGGGTATACGCTTATTGCGTTGGTAGGGATAAAGGATCCTCTGCGGGAGGGTGTGAAGAAGCGGTGGAGACTTGCTTGGGAGCAGGGATTTTAGTGAGGATGGTGACAGGGGATAATATTAATACTGCAAAGGCCATTGCTAGAGAATGTGGGATCTTGACTAGTGATGGCATAGCTATAGAAGGCGCTGATCTTCGCGATAAAACTGCAGAGGAAATGAAGGATATACTGCCTAAACTGCAGGTTATGGCGAGATCTTTGCCTTTGGACAAGCATAAATTAGTGTCCATGCTGAGAAAGGAGTACCAGGAAGTGGTTGCGGTGACTGGGGACGGGACGAACGATGCTCCGGCTCTTCACGAAGCGGATATTGGCCTGGCTATGGGCATAGCTGGAACCGAGGTCCGTCTATCTATCGATCTATCTATATAAACGTAGAATTAATTGAGAATATATATGTGTGTATGTAGGTGGCAAAAGAAAGTGCAGATGTGGTGATAATGGATGACAATTTCACAACCATATTGAACGTTGCGAAGTGGGGCCGGTCAGTGTACATCAACATTCAGAAGTTCGTCCAGTTCCAACTCACTGTCAACATCGTCGCACTCATGACCAACTTCATCTGCGCCTGCGTCGCAGGTTAACATATATAACTCACATACTTAGAATTTAGATAAATTATACCAAAAAATGAAATGGAAAAAAAAAAGAAGTTATGAATATATGAATTGAAATAGGATCTGCGCCGCTGACGGCGGTGGAGCTGCTTTGGGTGAACATGATAATGGACACGCTGGGGGCGCTAGCCTTAGCAACGGAACCGCCGCACGACGGGCTGATGAAGCAGCAGCCAGTGGGAAGGAATGCCAACATCATCACTAAGGTTATGTGGAGGAACATCATTGGTCAGAGTATTTTCCAGCTCATCGTGCTCGGACTCCTCCAGTTTCAAGGGAAGCGCCTCCTCAACCTCAACGACGACGCCACCCTCAAATCCCTGATCTTCAACACCTTCGTTTTCTGCCAGGTACCTATACATAGCACTTTCATTTAGGGCTTGCTTGGTATGATGGAATGGAATGAGGTGGAATGGAATGGAAGTAGAATTCATGTAGAAATTTGTCCATCATTTCTACCTTCATTCCATTCCATCATACCAAGCACCACCTTAATGTTAATTAGTTAGTACTCCCTCCGTCCTGCTGCCTTTACAGTCTCAAATGCAGTCAATTATCCATATATCAACGGGATGAGACGGGATGGAGGGAGTACTGCCTAATTTAACAGTTTTGAAACTGAAATATATGCGATCAGGTTTTCAATGAGATAAACAGTCGGGACATGGAGCAAATAAACGTGTTCCGAGGAATATTGAGCAGCTGGATATTCATAATGATAATGGTGTCGACGGTGAGTTTCCAAGTGGTGATGGTGGAGTTCCTGTGCAAATTTGCGGGGACGGTTCCGCTGAGCGGGGAGCTGTGGGCGGTGAGCGTTTTGGTGGGAGCGTTAGGGTTAGTGGTGGGAGCGGTGTTGAAATGTATTCCAGTTCCGGACATTGAGATCAGCAAGCATCACGATGGCTATGAGCCGTTGCCGTCTGGACCGGACCTTGCTTGATGCCTTGATCGACTTCATGGATATAAAAATTTCATGCATTTTGTTTGGGAAAATGTATATATATTTTTCATCTGCTGTTTGGTGGTAATAATGTTGGGAATTATTAAGAACTGAAGGACATGTTTTTGCGAATAATCGACATATATATTTGATGTTTTAATTGTTGATGGTTGATGACTGAGTTATACGCATTATCGAGGACAAGTATTTGGTTTTTAATTAAAAAAAATTGTCTCCTTAAAGGTTAGAGCGGGTTTTCTTAAAATGTCTTTTAAAAATGAATATTGAATATAGATGGATGGTTTAGGTGGATTTTAATTCTTATATTTTATTTTTATATTTAATACAGCATTAGTTAAAATGATGTTGTTTTGATCGGAAAAGGGTGATTGTTTTGATGCTCCATCAATTTTAATTTGATATATCAACTTTAATTTTTCCAGCAAATTAATTTGGAGTGCAAAATCAGATCAAATCGAAAGGCTTGTATATTTAAAATTTTAAAACTTATGCATAAAACCATAACTTTTACTTACTATGTAGAGGCAAATTCAAAAAAAAAAAGATTGTTTAGTATGTTTTGTGTGATTTTTATAGTTTGGTGTGAGTTTGTTTTTGTATGTTTTGTTCATTTTTATGTGTTTATTTCGTTTGTTTTAGTCAAAGTTGGTTCGTGATGAGTTTTGTAAGAGAATAGAGAAAATGAGCACAAGAATGAAGAAATGAGCAAAAAGTGTAACGCCCCGATCCCGAAGGATTATGACGTCACCAAACACGAAAGAAAATGGGAAAAGAAAAAAAAGAAAAAGGAAATAGACGGAGAACAAAAATTTTGACTAAGGACGAATTAAATCATTCAATTGAATAAGAATCTTGGGGCATTTCGTTGAAAAGTCAACAATCCATGTTTACAAGGGCACCAATCAACCACGAGAACAAAATATGAGATAGTTGACTAGTCAAAAGCTCAAAGTAACACGTAAGCAATAACGATCCGCCAATAAATGTGGAATTTACAAGTCAACAAATCAAAAGATCGCATATGGCAACAACGACAAGTTCAACAACAAGTAATAGTTCAAGAATTAGAAGTTGAATCTCTCTAGTGAGTCAAAGAAGCATGAAGTCCAATTGATAATTCGAATGAGTTTAAATGGATTTCATCAACAATGGACAATCAAGAGCAAGAAACATAGTCAGAAGTTCAAGCTGCGAATGTTTACATGTCACGTCAAATAACAAACTACGATATTGTTTTCAAGTTCAAAAGGCTAAGCGGAAGCATACAAGTTCATAAGAATTAACCATAATATACATTGACTCAACAAAACAACAAAAAGAGTCAATGTTCACAATTAAGTCCATTGGTCCACGTCGCTCGTCCGCCTTTATTCTTTACCTGAAAACATTTTAAAAATATTTTGGGCTGAGTGTTTGAACACTCAGTGGTAGTTCGTAACATGCTTCGTCCATCATAAAATAAAACATTTATCTTTTAAAGCATAATTGGCCAAACATAATATTCATCATAAGCTCATAATTTATAGTGGAGACCGACCTATGTGATCACATACTAAGCATATCATATTTCATATTCGGAATTCCTCATATTGGTCAAGTCCAAATCCACAATGAGCTATTGAATATACATAAAATTATTTGCGTAAAAAGGACGAAAACAATTTAAAACGTATTTATTTTAAGTTTAGTAAGAAAAACCCACCTCAAAAGCAAAGCTTATTTGTTACGCATATAACGGAAATCCTAAGCTTGAGGTTCTCGTACTGGGCCTACAAAAATAAGTCTACTCTTAGTATCGTTGAAATAGTCTAAAACTTATAATTAATTAATATAGCTATGATACAAGTAAAATCCTAAAATTTGGGCTCAATCGGACATCAATTAGGGCTTAACGGATCAAAAATGCGAATTGGGCCTAAAAGGGCTAATGGGCCTAAGCCCAAATTGAATTTTTGAATTGAAACTGAAATTAGACCAAAACCATTCGTCAAAATTAGAAATTGAATGCGCCATTGCGCTCGGAATAATTTTTCGAGTGAAAAAGGTATGAACTGATTTTTCAGGGGTGGGCCCCACATTTTCGAAAATTCACAAACTGACCCCTGCTCTCTGTCTAATTCTCAAAGAGCCACCCACAAACTATCAGAAACTAAACTTTTGCCCCAAAACTATTGAAAAAGTTGCTGAATGGTCCAAAGTTCGAGTTTGGCCGGGAAACTCGCCGTCAGCGAGCCGCCGTTGCCGGCGAACACTCGCCGGAGCTTCCTGACTCTACATCGGACTTAGGTCAGCCGGAAAGTGGCCGGAAAACACCAAACCCAGCAACACACACACTAAAACGCGTATATACACACACATGCAGAAATTCAAATCTCAAACTCACTCAAAACTCAACCAAATCGGACGAATAAATACTCTATTTCAAGTATTTCGAGCCAAGGAACAAGAATATGAAGTTAGTTTTTGAAAAGGAGTGCTGCAACGGCACCAACGAAAACTTAGGGTTTTTTCGAAACTTTATGCTCGTATACGGGGCTCAAAACGACTTCAAAGCTTAAAACAAATTCCAGATTTGAAATCCTCATATCGAGAGCTTCAATTTCATGTATGGGTTCGACCTATTCGGACACCGGGAAAAGTCGCCGGCGAGCGGCGGTCCGGCGGCGGCGCCGCCGTGACGTTTCCGATTCCGGCCTCATCTCGACACGATTTTTACAGATCTGTACTCCCCTCGTGACGAGGATCATCGTGATATAAAAATTTCTAAAATCCGACCACTTGAAATTTTTCCGGCGACGGCGTGGTAGCGGCTCATGGCGGCGGCGCCTACCGGCCACCGGCCAACCGTCGGCGCTACAGTAGCCGGATAGAGGGAGAGTTAGAGAGATTTGAGAGAATTCTATTACCTAGAGAGAGAGTGTGCGATGTGAGAAGTGATAAAAATGGTAAGTATTGGGTATATATATACCCTAATTTGTTCATCAAGAATTTATTTTGAAACATTATTGGTTCATAAAATATTTAAATGATGTCCGATTTTAACGAGCTTTATATCTACGGATTCGTCTCGACGAGCCCTATCATTTGGTCGTACTATTGGGTCCATATCGAACATATTTTTCGACGATACTATTCAATTACTCATAATGGGCTCATAAGCCCCTGAAATATTGGGCTTCATGCATGAGGCTTAAGAACACATTTTTGCTAATCCCCTTCTTAATGGGCTAGGTCCAACATTTCTATTTCGGGGTGTTACAAAAAGTGAAGATGAAGTTTGGATGAAATAAATGAATAATGTCGAAGAGGAGTTCGATATGAACGCATAGGAAAAAACGGGGGTCAATTTCGAGTTCGGACGAGGGAGATACGTCCGAAATAAAAATGTTGCGCGCAGCGGGCCGAATACTATACCCAGCGGGATGCTGACCGGGCTGACATGATTTTGTACTCCCTCTGTTCTCGATTTACTGACCCTGTTGACTTTTTAGGTGATTTTGGAGCTTCGTGATGATGGATATTAATTTGAATTTTTTGAGGGTGTTGTAGTATCGTATAAAAAAAACTAAACTCCAAAAATTCGATTTTAAATCCATCATCACAAAGCTTTAAAATTATTTTAAAAGTCAACATGGTCAGTAAATCAAGGACGAAGGGAGTAATACACTTATCCTCTCTTATTTTAGACCTTTAAAACTCTAGATTAGTTTAAATTAGCTTTTAGATATTTCTTTGAAGATTATAGCGTTTGATTCAAGTTTTAATTCAAGATTTAAGTTCTTCGTTCTTTCTTTCATCTTCGATTCGTAAGTTTAATTTGTGCTCTTAGATTAATTTTACTTGCTTCTCTTATTGCTTTGATTAGTTAAGATTAGTTTTCTAGATTAAAATTTAATTGCTTTATATTTATTTGCCTAGGCTTAGATTTATTTGCTTTAATTTACCTTAGATGCATGTTACTGTAAGATTTATTTGCTCTAGCTTAGATTTAATTGCTTTTTTTATTACTTTATTTTCAATTCATGACTAGGTAGATTTATTGCTTTCCTCTTAGTTTAATTCTTTATCCCGAGTGACGGACATGAGTGCTTTCTACTTGCTTTTATTTGTTTTCAAGTTTAGTTTAATTTATTTGCTTTATTTATTTTAAGCCTAGGATTTTGATAAAACTCAAAACCTAAAATTCTTTAATTACTTTCTTAGAGTAGATCTTACTTGCTTTTTTTGTTGCCACATAATTGATTACCCTGTTAAGTTTTTCTTGAGATTCGATATTGAGCTTTACTTGCTTGTTCTACGATAGATCTAGTTATATTGCTAGTACTTTTTAGGTGAAACAATAATGCCATGATAAAATAAAGATAAATTCTTACCACCCAAAAAAAAACTGTAGCCATTATTCGGAAATTACCCCATATTATAGAAGTACTTTATTTTATAATCATAAAATTAAATCAATAATTAAAATTTCAAAATTTGAAAGGAAAATTAAAAATCAATCCCCCATTTTTTTTTTCTTCCGCACCCTCACGCCGTCGTGCCATAGAATCCGCCATCGTCGTGCTAGGCCACCGGACAAAAATAGTGAAAAATAGAGTAATATAGACGAAGGAATAACAGTGTTTTTTCAAAAGTCCGGCTACTTTTTATGCTATTTTCGTTTTTCTTCTCAAAATCAAATGTTGCTTATGCATATTGATATTAATTTTAATAGAATTCGTCCTTTTTTACGCGTCGTAAAAAACTCACAGAAATTTGAAGCCAGTTTTATTATTTTTTGGTAAAACGAAAGAATTATTAGCAATGGATGCTCGGGCGAAGCAGAAAGCAATATTTCGAGCGAAGTTGAACGCGCAAAAACGGGAAAAGCAGCGAATTGATTCTCCGCTTGTAAGGTATTGCTTCCTTGGTTGATTTTAATGCGGATTTTGTTGTGTAGTTTTAATTCTCGGATTATTATTTGATAAGAAAGTGCTGTTCACCAAAGTTGCATCTGTGTTGATTGTGTATTATCTGAAAGTATGATGTACTGCAGATATTTCTAGATTTAGTGGTATGTATTTTATGGAGTTTGTGCCTATTCACCATTGCATTTTGTTCTGGAGCTTGGAAGATTAGGTCAAATTGTGAAATATATTATTTGCGAATATTAGGGAAACAGAATTATGTAATTGGTGTTAGCCTTTTGAGATAAGAATGAAACGATTCAGCGCACGTCGCACTTGATCAGCTAGCGTGCCTCTCCTGTGGTTCTGTGCGCAAAGTAAAGTCAGTTCTGGAACTTCCATGGCTTGTTACGAATTTTCTAATTAAAACTTTTTTTTCAATTACTTTGAACTTTAGATTACAGGATAATTTATACATGTAGTGAATTACGTGTCCAATGATTCTCTTGCCATTTGCAAATGCAGGTATAACGAACATGATCAACCCATATGTAGAGTTTGTGACATGGTCATAAAATCTGAGTCACTTTGGCCTGCACATCAAGCATCTCGCAAACATCACGAGGTAAACTCGTGACTTGAATTCTGTGGAGTTTGATAAGAGGGGGAACTATACCAATCATCAAATCACTTATATGTATAATTAATTGGTGGAAGTATAATCAGTAGGCAAGTGGAACTGATGCTTTTATGTATTTTCATACAGTTACTGTCAGTTTTAAGTTTCCCTCCATTCTTTTTTACTTGTTCAGGCTATTGAAAATTACAAAGCCAGTGCTGCTACACTAAACCAACCCAATAAAGCTACACTTCAGTCTGCTAAGGAGTTACCAAAGCAATCTGAGTCATCTGGAGTATTAAATGCAAAATCTGAACCTTTAGTTGCCTTTCGTAAACCTCAACCATCTACTCTGCCTCCAGATTTTTTCGATGATCGTGAGATTAAGAGACAGAAAAATGGTATGCATCTGTTATCGAGCATTGATGAGTTCTCTTTCAATGTCAAACCATTGATAGAGTAAGTGAAACAGTACACCTGTATGTATTTGGCATCTAGCATTTTTATTCTGATATCTTCTGTTTGGGTGAGAAGATTAAATGAACATTATACTTTTGTTATCCGTAGAATCCATCTTGAGATATTAACCTCGGGGAGGCTTCACATTTTTAACTTTGTATGGATGCATGACCTTTTGCTTACAGGGTATTGGTATATTTGACTATTCTGGCTTCTGGTCATGTTATGATGTACTTTTGCTGGCATTCAAAGCTATCCATGGCTGTCTTAGGTCTTGAGTAATGATTGACTATAAATTATTTGTCTTAGATTCTTAATTGCTCCATTCTACTCCGGTCGCTTTCTAGCTTATCTCAATCAAAGAATCTTTATGCTCGATAAACTGTGCATGACTACGTGCGTTTTCTAGAATGGGAGCCTCAAAAGTTTAAAAACCCTTATTCAGGTGGATACTGATTGCTCCATCAAGCTCCTGTAACTTTATAGATGAATATTTAAGGTCATTTGTTCTTTTCTAGAAAGGGAACCTCAATTTTTTTTAATCCCTGCTTCAGTGGAGGATCCTAAATATGCGAAGAATCAACTTGTTGAAGCTTCTGCCTCACGGGATGGGACTGACAGATCATCTACTGTTGCATCTAAGCAAATGGGAAAACCTGAACTTCAGGCTTCCAAAGATTTTACACAGGTGTCAAAATCAGCCAGTTGTTCTGAATCTAAGCAAGGCAAAGGAGCTCTTCCTCAAGGATTTTTTGATGACAAAGATGCTGAATTACGTGCACGGGGTATAACACCAGTGAAGCCAGACGTTAAGTGAGTTTCGTTTGATTTTTTTTTTTCCCTACATTTGCTACTGTATCTTAGTATTTTCTAGATCTACAATAATTTGCATGATTCGGTTCTAAATTTTTTTGGGGTGTTACTTTACTATCTATGGATTAATTGTGTAAGCATCATCTTTTACGTACATAATAACGCAACAAATTTTGAAATTTGTTGGGAAGAAATGGCAACACAGTTATGGTCTTTACTGAAGCTTGCTTAGAATAATGAGGCACAGATCAAAATCCTAATATGAACCATGAGGTGATGTAAGCTTTACTTCTTTGAGGCTTGAGTGTTGAAAATCACATAATTTGATCTGGAAAAAGTAACTAATTGTTTATCTTGCTGTGAAGCATTATCTCCTTGAGCCTAGTAAACTTAGAAATCTTCATAAAATTCCTGATAAAGGTCTACATTTTCTTACTTGTTTATTACTTGGGATACTTGATAAATATTGTGTTGATTTAGCACTTTCCACCTTAGTTTTCTTTTAATGTTCTTTCATCAGGTGTTATTATTTGTCATTCTGCTCACCAAATTTCTCTGGTACATTATTAGATGAAGAAGCTTCAGTGATAGTTATGTATATATTGGACATCCTTAGAAAGTTTAGAAGCTTCTGCTCAAGATAACTGCTCTAATGTGCTTTTCCCTTAAATTGAATTTGTTGGCTGAAGAGCACCATTTTGCATGTACGTCTATAGATGGATACCGTGCTCCTGTATGTTATGTTCTGTTCACCGTTTGGTTTGATTATCATATTGCTGATCACTGAACTGAGCAGGGATGAATATAAGGAGTTCGAGAAATTGATTAAAGAAGATTTACAGGAGATAGACAATCGCCTGGAGGAAGAAGAGGTCAGCCTCCCCCATAATATATAATGTTATCTTATATTCATAGATAAAATGATTCTCACAAATATTTTGTGCACTGTTGACATATTGTTGTTGTTGATGTTACAGTTCGATGCAGCTGAAATGATTGAAGAGGAGGAGCTTGTTGAACAAAGGTAAATTATTTCATGTGGTAAGATAAGTTTCTTTATCAGAATCCAAGTCTGTTGCCATGTAGCTCTAAGAATGTTAGTCTTCTTCTTGATTCGTAGGAGCTACGTAGAAAGGGTTGACATGTTAAGAAGGAAGAAGCTCGAGCTTAGGGCTTCCAGATCTGCTGCTGCTGCTGCCAAGAATACGAAAGTCACACACAAGGATACAAGCAGTGAAGATTCATCCAGTGATGACGAGGACAACGAGAATATCAAAGTCGATTGGAGAGCTAAGCACCTGTAGTCACATTTCCTCTGTGTTTGCAGGTGATCATCTATTTATATGTGCTTGTGTTGCTAAAACGCTTGCATTCCTCTTTCAGCTTTATTGTGCTCCAACTCGATTTATAAGAATGGAAATTACTTGAGAATGGGTTTCATGCACTGATCACTGAATGCTTGCTTTTTAGTGTCTAGTAACCATTTTTTCTTTCAGTTAGTTAATCCTTCATCAACTTATATTCTGCTGCAGATTGGAGGCTTATGATGAAGTAGCTTTAATGATAAAATTGAGTAAACTAATCTGACTATGCTCTAGTTCTGGTAATTCAAGAGCTACATATTTCGAGATGGAGAGAAATATGTTGTGACTAGCCCGAGTTTTCAGTTTTGTCGATGAATTAGTCGAATCTGTTTCATTCAACTGCTTGAAATTCACAACATATGAGAATTATAAGGATCAAAATGTATCACGAGTGTGGCCTGCGTTTTAAACAACAAGCCATATCGAGTGGGACAGAGGTGTGAACACTATATTTTACATTTTATTTTAACAAAAATGATGGTCGATGGATTCATATGTTCATCATCTAGTTTATCAGATAACCCCCATTCTATGTTGGTTAGATTTGGATAACATTGCCATATTTAAACAAAAATAGAAGAAAATCAGTTATAATATTCAAATTCAAACAAGTTAAAATCATACGACAAACAATGGTCGGACTTAGAGGTGCCCACGGTTCCGGAATTGGAACCGAACCGGTGGTTCCGGTTCCGGTTCCTAGAATTGACGGTTCCGGTTCGGTTCCGGTTCCGTAACTGGATATGAACTGACTTTTTTATTTTTTATTTTTAAATTTTTTTTCGTTCGATTATGATTCAATGCTTCGTTGTTTATTGATCTAATTTTAATTGTAAGACAATTTAAATTATAAAATGTAAAAAAATACTTGAAAGTGAGATTGTTTAATTTTTTTTTATTTATTAATCATAAACCCTTGGATATCACATGTCGATTCCAAGGGCTGAACCTCGTTAAAACATCCGTGAGGAAAAAGAGAACTCGTCTAAGCATTTTAATATACCACTATATTTGTTGAAATCAAAATCGTCGTCGAAATCATCCGTTTCTTCAGAGGCATCGGTGTCGGTTTCTGCTTCGGTGGTATTGATTGGATCATGTTCAAAGACCTCATCCCATTTGTTCTCATTACTAATATCATACTTAATAATTATTATTATGTGTTTAAATTTTATTTATACTTAATATATTTTTTCATAATATTTTTTGTATTTAAAAGCATCTACAATTAATTTTACTTTGATGACAATATGATATCTTTTATGTAAATTGTCATCTTCAATTCTTCATCATCATGTGACATTGTTTATTATTAATTTAAAGATATTTTTTGTATTAGTCTTATTTATTTTAGCTTATTAAATTGTGAATTATAAATTAAATGATAAAACTATTTAACGTTACAAATATAAACATTTCCATATAAAAAAATGTAACACACTAATCAGTAATCAAATGTTACATCAAATATGTACACAAATATAAGTATAATATTGAAATATAAAATAAAATTAGAATTAAAAAAAAACCCGGTTCTTTTCCTTTCCGAACCGGAACTGAACCGCTGGTTCCCGGTTTCAAACTTTTCGAACCTGAACCGTCGGTTCCACCGGTTTCTCAAGTCGGTTTAGAACCGTCGGTTCCGGTTCGGTTCCAAAACCGCCCGATTCCAATTAAAAACTAACGGTTTCGATTCGATTCCGGTTCTGGTAGGCACCTCTAGTCGGACTTTTAGGATTTGGATCGGATAAAGTAAGCATGGGCCGTAGTTTGTGACAGACGCTCCATTGTGGGCCCAGGTGTGGCGGCCACTTTTCTGCCGACCATTATTTTTTTCAAGTAACGCAAATCCGACCGCCCGCATTTTCATCAGTCACAATAATACGCCACTCAACACACACACAACGCAGGAAAAGGAAAAAAAGAAAAAAGAAAAAAAGAAACCCCAAATTTGACCACGCATATACAGTATATATTTCCTAAGGAGGAAATTTTAAGTATTTTTATTTAATTATAATTTCCACATAATATTATAGTTTTGCTGTTGCATATGTCTATATAGTGTATTCCGATAATTAGAAATTAAAACAATAAAACTAATGAAAGAAATTTAAAAAACAGAGCGATGCGTAATGAATGTTTTTTTTTTTTTGGAGATATGTAATGATTGTGTTAGTAATATGTAACGTGTTAGTTTTGATTTATCTGATGATATATATAAAATATTTTATTTCCGTTGATGTCCTATTTCCTATAAGAGAGATTCCAGATTTCCAGGATGTGTTTCACTTTTATGATTTCATCCCATGTTGAGTACTTTGAGCACTTTGTTGCAAATAGTATTTTTCCTATCAGTTTAACTCCCAAAAAAATTATCACGTTCTGATTTTGACGTGTGCGATTTTTTTATGTTTTATTCCTATTATGAAGAAGCAACAGGAATTCTCTATAGTAAATTTAAATGAAATGATATTGTGATATATTTAGTATTGAATAAATTAAAAAAAAAATTGCAATAAAGATCGCCGCCCCCAATTTAACCCGAGTTGTTGCTGCTCCTATTAAAATCTTCCGTTTCGTTGATATTATTAGTTTCAAGAAAATTCAAATCCAAATAAAAGGTTCAAAACAATTACAAACAATTAAGGCAGCAGAATGATATTAGGACGAGAAATAATGCAGCAGACTAGAAAATTACTAATATTCTAGACCTTTTTTTTTCCCTTTCATAAAGTCAAGATTATGACACCAGCAGCATTTTAATACTTTCATATTTTTAGTAGTTAAGAAATGGAAACATGAGTAAAATATATAGATTTGATGCCGTAGTATATTACCAACTCAGAGCAAACTAGCAGCGTTTAACCAATTATCACCTAATTTTATAAAAATAATCTTCCCCATATTACAGCAATATGAATTTATATCAGGATCATTTTCCAAAATATAACTGCCAAAATTTGTGACTGTGTGAATTAAATCGCAACGGTTACACATATTTGAACTATTCCATTAATGGACGTTCCAAAAGAGAAAACAAAAACCATGAAAAATGGGACATAAAAAAGCATGTGATAATTCAAATCAATATATAGTAGTAGTGCTCAATTTCCCTAAAACAAAGTATCTATAAATCTTTACACACAACACAAACATATAATATAAAGGAGCTTTAGCCATGCAAGCAAGCACAGAAAGAACAAAGAATATTATGTAAATGGAGATGGAGGGCCCAATGTTAGGTTAGTGGAGAGTCGGCATCACATACTAATCTCACCCTTATTCTAATGGAATCTCTTTTCTTTAAGCATATGATTTGATATTCAACCAAACCTCCACTTCTCCTTCTCCGCCATAGCCATGGTGCAGAGGAAGCTACCGACAAAACTCACCCTTCAGTCCGATCATGCCAAAGCTCAATGCTTTCAGCACCACCACGACGTTAAAAGCCCCAGAGGAGCAGACTTGAAGGCCAAGAAGATGAAGAAGTCGGGATCCATCAAGCGCCCAAAACACCCGCCGCCGCCGTCGACGTCGACGTCAACGCCGCCGCTCTGTAAAAGTAAAACGACGCCGAATTACATGAAGTCCACGACCAGCTCTGATGCGAGGAAGGAGCAATTGCGGAAATCGGGCGTGAGTTCGTCGTTGGGGAAGCGAGGGGCGAGGGCGCTGACGAAGAACCCTAGCTTCAAACCGGCGAGAGCGGCGGCGGCGGTGAGGAAGTGTAATCCAGTAGTTGTTGCTACGTGCTCTTCCACCTTGAAAGACTGTAAGTTTCCTGCTTTTCTCTCTCTAAATCCGGAGGGCACCTCCGCGGTTAAGGTCTGCCCCTACACGTATTGTTCGCTCAACGGCCATCATCATCCTCCTCTGCCGCCATTGAAGACCTTCATGTCGGCGAAGAGGCGCGCCGTTAAAACGCAGAGGCGAGCTCCGGCTGTTGAAGATGATGATATCAACAAGCGCAGTAGTATTACTCGAGAGGAGAGTAACGATTTCTTCCTCGAAATCTACGCTGCTGGATTAATGGATGAAACAGCGGCAGAAGATCAAGTGGAAAAAAAAATCGATGATGCAAGCTCGGAGCAGAATCAAGAGGTTTTTGCTGAGGAGGAAAGGAAAGAGGAATCATCAGATTCAGCACCGAATATTGTGAATTTCTACGAGCAAGATTCTGATGGTGATGGGTCTGATATGGAGTGGGAGATTGGTTATGGCTCTCCTCTGCAATTCTCGATTATGATTATGGAAGCTCGAATGAGAAACACGTGGAGCCTAATCTTGAAAAAGATGCAGTCAATTTCAAAGAATTCTGCTTTGATGAGGTTTTGATGGATGAAGAGGCTGCTCAAGAATCCTTGGATGAAGATGGCTTCAGCTCTGATGCATTCTCCAGCAGCGATGATGGCGACTCCACTTGCTTGTACGATGGTATACAGAATTCAAGCACTCTTAAAGTTTCCATGGAGGAAGAAGAAGAAGAAGATGATGAGGAGAAGAAGAACATCTTGTTTGAGTACAAGAGCCCAATAACTGATTCTCAGATTAACAATCCAGAAGAGTACGAAGAAGCTTCTTCGTTCGATGATCTAAATCTTCCAGACAATGGAGCAGTAGCAGAGAAAGAAGACACTGCCCTGCTTCGTTTTGCAGGCAGCTCGAAGAAGCCGGTGAAGGACGATGATGATGAACTCAGAGCGTTCAATCCACGAGGACCGAATTTCTTGGCATTAGAAGCTGACCCTGAAGCAGAGAAGGTTGATCTAAGGCATCAAGATTTGGAGGAAAGGAAGAATTCAGAGGAATGGATGGTGGATTATGCATTGAGACAGGTACTCGGCCCTGCTCGAAAGAGGAAAGTTGCAATGCTAGTCGAAGCCTTCGAAAAAGTGACCCCAAGAACCAAATTCAGCCATGCTAAAGCATTTGATCTGCCAAGACAAATGCAGGCCTGCAGCTGATCACAGTTTCGACTTTCGAGTTCAGCCTCAAGCTCATGTAATGGGATAACATGAGGGCATTAGTGTGTTTTGTTTCTGTCTTTTCTTTGTGTTTATATGTTTAAAGCTTGAGCTACGAGTGTGTTGCTTATCAGCTAATGTTTGTCACTTAAATGTATGTTTTCTGGGAATTTTAGATATGCTTTGTTCATGATATGAAATATATGTAGTTATGCCTAAGTATGCACATAACACTCCACATAACATTTCTTAGAGTAAGTGCAGAAAAAGATACACTACAAACATAGATGAACTAGAAATTGTGTAGCAAAACCTTGAACACAACTTTGAGTTTCATAAACAGAATAGACTTCACTAAAAAAGGGGTGGCTCTTTTAAAAAGGAGATGAAGAGCTATAATTTGAAGAAGAAGCTTCATGCTTTTCATTAGTCACGAGGGATGTCAGATTCAAAGGTTGAAAGAGAGACTTTCTCTTTAAGCAATGTGTGTATACATCATGGCTCTAGTGACTAGTATGCATCTACTTTCAGAAATGCAGTTGAGATTTTCTAAGCCAACAAAGATTTATGCTCAATTTTTTCACATTTCAAATGTAAATTTCAAAGGGTTAGTTTGATCTAAATGCCATAAACTATCAACTTTTCTTGATTTTTTTTCTCCCAAGATCGGATTGTGACCAAATTGAGTAATACTAAAAACGACGTCGTTCTAATCATCGACTTAATAGTCAAAACGACGTCATTGACTTTTTCAAAGTACCAATCAAAAATAATTTTTAATGATCAAAATGATGTTATTTTGACATTTATTATGTCACTTTCCTAGATTATGACGTCACATCAGATTCGGTTTGATCAGAATCTAGTTTAGGGAATATTTTTTAAATATTTTTTAATGATTAAAACCACATCGTTTTGACTATTGAGCATGTTATGTCTCTCTTTGTTTTGGAAATTCTTGATTTATTTATATGAAAAATGAGAATTTGTAGGAAATTTATGAATCTAGATGAAATTAGCCCAATTCTAAGTCATCCTTCTCTCTTTGAATTCAAGTACATAATATGTCATTAAAATGATCTGAAAAGAGTCCACTTAATTTTCTTTAATTTACCTAAAAGCCCACTGAGGAGATGGAGTCTTCCATCATGGTGCTAGTGTGGGCATACCTCTTTCTAACTTTATTGCCTTCTCCTCACACTTTATATCATTACTTAGAATCATAACATTGAATAAGCATGTAATAGAAAAACAAACCATGACAAAAAGCTTATTTAAACCCCCCTTACTCTCCTCCCTTCCACCAACAAACTCAATACTATTCCCAAAATAAAAAAAAAAAAAAAAAATGACTCCTTTCCTCTACATCACTCTCTTCACCTTCTCCCTCATCAATCTCTCAACATTTTTCATACCAAGTGATGCAAAATTCTCCGAACAATTCCCCGAAACGCTTACTGCTCACCGTGTTGAGAAGGTCAGCCACCTACACTTCTACTTCCACGATATTGTCAGCGGGAGGAATCCTACTACGATCGTGGTTGCAGGGACGAGGAACAAATTCGGCATGACTACGATCATAGATGATCCCTTGACCGAAGGGCCGGAGCTCGGATCAAAAGTGGTGGGAAGAGCTCAAGGGATGTATAACAATGCTGCTAAAGAAGGCGCGGCTCTGCTTATGGTGATGAGTCTTGTGTTCAAGGAGGGGAAATACAATGGAAGCTCAATCAGCATTCTTGGGAACAATCAGTATCTTGAAGCTGTGAGAGAAATGCCGATTGTTGGAGGCACCGGACTTTTCAGATTTGCTCGTGGCTACGCCTTGGCAAAGACGAAGAAGTTCGTTGTTGGAACTGGAGATGCTGTGGTTGAGTACAATGTCTTTGTAATGCATCATTGATGCAAATGTTATGATATGAGAATTTCAATCCTTTTTAAGATTTCAATCCTTTTTATTTCAAGATTTAATGCCACCTACAACACACAAGACTAAAACCAAAATAATAGGAAAAATTCCATTAATTAAAGAAATACATACATCAAAACATTTCAAGAAGAAGGATTAGAATTTATATGCAGATGATACAACAATGGAGGTCTGCTACCATTCTCAGCGCATTATGTACCAAAAACAAAGTGCAAAAAGTAACATACCGGCCCTCTATACAAATCGAAAAATGGAGAGACTTCATCTTCCTCAACTATACTGTCTAAACCTCCAAGCAGAAACTGAGAAAAGTGGCTGATCTTGCCAGCAGATTATGAAGCAGCCATTTTCCTCTTTAACTTTGTAACCGTCGTAGTTATAGCTCTGCAAGAGTCTCCTCGCCTGCATCATAACGTGATAGCTTAACGACACCGTACCAAATCCGGCTCTCTCAAGCCTAGGAATCCATTTCTCGAGTTTCTCGTGTCTCCTCTTTCTTTCGACACCCTCACACGCTATTATATTCTTGATTTCTTGGCCATAAATCATATTCTCAATCTTTTGACGCTCTACAGACGCTATAGGCGCGGTGGATTCCAAGCAATCGAACAATGCTGCGTAAAAGTTTAATGATTCCATGATCCTATCCATCAGATTGATCCTGTTATGGTTAGATTCTTGCTCCGTTACCACCATGAGCTTCGGTGAAAGAGCCCTTAAGCCCGTTTAGGAAACTCGCCAGTTTAGAGGAGACGGGCGTAGGCGTTATTGGTGAGGACAATGCAGAAGAATCTGGACTGAAGGTGCAAGTACTTGTAGCATCTTTTTCAAGAAAGTAGCTTAGAGTGTGTGGATTCATATGCAAACCCTGCAATGTGCACCATTAGGGCTCTTGCTCGACGAGGGCGACTTCGTCCTAACCATTTCATCGTCGAATGCCAAAAGGGAATGCAGCTGAAGCACAGAGCTTATAGCTACAGCTTCTCCGATCTTGACCCGTAGCCTTTCAACATCAAGATTCTCCAATGTGCTAATCACAGGATTGAACTGAAAAGGGATGTCCAACTTTTCAGCCTCTTCATTCAATCTATGAGCCATCTGTTCCAACACCTCCTTTCGTTCGTGCACACCCGTAATTCTCAAATGAGGCTGCCCTTCAGGCCGAGAGCTCAAAGCGTGCATAAGGCTAATCCATTGTGCAGGCTCGAAAGAATGAAGATCAATAATGTGAACCACCTTCTCTCCCTCCATTGCTTCCAAGATTGCTTGATTCGTGATCACATACGAAAGCTTTAGAAAGGGGCAAAACTCGAAGAACAGCTTCTGAACTAGGAGTTCCTCTGCTGCAAGATTGATCTTGGTTGAGTTGAGAGCCTTATGCAATCCGGGCCAACTCTTTAGCATTCGGTCAGCTAGTGCCTCGATGAAGTAGGCTGCGATTCTCTGCATTGTGTCGCCATTAGGAGAGGCGAGGTGAGCTATGTACTCGAGGCCTATATTAGCATTCTCGACACTTCCAGAAGCAACATGGTTAGCACAAGCAAGAAGAAGTTGGATCAAACATAGGCCTCTCTCCTCAGATTTCATCTCTCTCAACCAAGGGTAGGGGGATCCTAAACCGGGCGAAAGAGACATCATCGAGAACATCTGCAGCGGGGAAGAACTTACAGAGGAAGATCCTTCCTCTGTAACCATTGCTTGTAATAACAGCACCACTTTCCTACAATTTGAATGAAGAGTAAGAATAAAAATCCAATATCATGTCCCTCTGAGATTTCTCACACAGCACTGAAATCAGGACTAATAAGAATCGAAAAAAGTTGCAAAGGTGCAAAGCCCGTGTATTCACCCCTCCTCTACATGTGTTCATCACTCGTTTCGGGACCAACATAATCAAAATGCGTGGGCACATAACATAACAGAGGATCAAGTATCTAAATGGAAATTTTGTTATTTTCATGTACTCTTTCATAATCCAAGCCATTGAGAGTAGAAGGTTACTTTAAAACTCAAATTTAGAGTTATGCACAAAATTTTTATTCTTATTGTAGTGTCACATTGAGAATTCCTTTTCCTTACATATCTGAATAGTTGAAGAAGAAATTCCAATATTTTCTAGTTTTAGGTTAAAAAAACTATTTCTCCATTTAATCCCTCAAGCATTAATTTCTGCAGAATCACCATTCTACTTTGATCAAAACACAGCAAATTGCAAGAACATGGAAATTGAAACACAACAAGAAATCCATGGATGAACACAAGACAGAGCAAGGCAAAATCAAGAAACTCACCAGTCTTGGATGCTCAAATCAACAAGAGAAGAATGCACTATCAAATATCAAAACACTGGGTTTTGGTTTTGAAGACGAAGAAGAAGGCCCAAAATGATGTTTTGGTCGAGAGGCAAATGGAAATAAAGCATTTGTTGCAGTTGTTGTAGTTGTGCTAGACTTTTCTTTCCATGGCTACTTTTAGCTTGCATGTATGACAAATCTAAGGGGTAGATTTTGTCTTGTTTTGGTTTGTTGCCCCTTGGGGGCTTCAGAGCAATGGGGGGTATATATGAAAAATACAAAAAACTTTTGCTATCATGAATATATGAAATGGAATTCTTCCTCCATTAAAATTTGGGATTGTCACCATGCATAATGGATGGGAATAAGGGGGTGGCCAAGATTTTGGTGTTATTCCCCAATACATCACAAATCCAAACAGCTAATGTGTGACCAAAACAAAACAAACACTTTGGGATTGTTTGTTGCCTAGTGCCTCATAGTGGGAGATTGCTATGCTACTTAGAATCCTCAACCAAGATACATCATCTTTTTCTACTAGTTTATTACTATCTCCGTTCACAATCTTCATACATAGTTGACTTTTTAATTGATTTTGCAGTTTTATAACGATGAATTTTAAAATTGATTTTCGGAATTTAGTTTTTTTCATAGGGTATCGTAGTATCCTATAGAAAAAATTAAACTCCGAAAGTCCATTTTAAAATCGTTTGTTATAACATCTCAAATTCAACTAGAAAGTCAACTGTGTCTAAAGATCATGAACGGAGACAGTTTAAAAGAAAAATGAAAAAGAAAAGAGAATAGTTTTGTATGGTTGTGGAAAGTGGAAGACCATCCACTTGTTACTATCTTCTTGCATTTAATTTAAAGACAAAGAGACAAGGCAGTTGTGCTACCTTCCAATTTCATGCTTCCAACCATTTTAACTTTTGCTTTCGAACCTTTGGAATTTTGCCCTTGGACTCCTCTTTTAATTCCATACATTCCCATTCTTTTTATTTTTTATTTTATTTTTACCGATTAAAATAGTGACTTGTGTACTGTTTTTTCAACCTCGTTACCCAAATCTTAATTATGACAAATTTAAGGACAAGAACAAGGACAAGGTCTCAATTAAATCATAGTTAAAAGGACATTTGTTGGTTAGCTTTGTTAGATTATGGAATAAGAAACGTATATTCACGGATATAATGAGGTAGGATATAAATTGTCTTCAGCTGTTCGAGGAATGTGCACTAAGTTCATAGTTAAATAAAATAAAAAAAATACTTCGTAATTAAAAAAAATACGTAGTTGTTTATAATACTACTAGTAATATATACTCCCTCCATTTCATATATATTGACACATTTCTTTTTAGCTTTTCTGGCACGCTTTTCTACGTTTCTCGATGATGGGTTTTAAAATGGATTTTTGAAGAATTCTTTCTTTTACGGGATACTACGATAGTCGTAGTATCCCGTAAAAGAAAGAATTCTTCAAAAATCCATTTTAAAACTCATTATCGAGAAGCATGGAAAAGCGTGCCAGAAAAGCCAAAAAGAAAGGTGTCAATATATATGAAATGGAGGGAGTATCATATAGTAGTATCTAACATTTATAATACTACAGAGAATTTCTATGGACAAATAAATCAGCAATGTACTGAGAATTGAAGCCATAGGGCTTTAAAGGAAAACATATACATGACTTCATCTTCTACACTGAAGTTTTCACATGAATACTTACACTACAGCTGCTGAAGAAAAAAAATTCCTGCATCTCTACAAAACCTTGAATTGAAAAGCCCATACAAATTTCAGCTACCCCAAACTAGTTGGAATATATTTTTGCTAGCAGAGCCACTGATCAAGTTGTTGCTCTGCCTTTTGAGCATTTCCTCTTGTGCACTAACATCGCCCTCCCACACGAGTACAATATGATACTCATATAAAGATCGACAGGAAAAAAATATATATATACGCATGCTGTACTTGCTTTTCAACAAACAACAAAAGTATTAGGCCAACAGAAACTGCAGAGGCATGCTGAAAACCATATTTGATCCTCAAACAATAAACATGTAAAATTCAGCCAATTTAATGTAAAAATCACCATAACGACATTAGTATGCATGAACATTTTCATTCTGAGATGATTCTTTTGAGGTCTTTCTCTTCTTTTTATTCGAATAAATCATTCCTTAATATCTATGTTCCTTAAGATGAAATCGTATTAAAGTTAACAAGAGAACTTACAAGAAGAGAATAGGCACACGCAAGAGACAACAATGTTGGGTACAGATCTAAAACAGCAAGAGCAATTTCCTCCGTTACTTGTGGAACCTGCATTAATGATTAATACGATAGTATCAAACTTCTTTCTAATAATGACGAGATTGATGGAATTGTAACTTGTAGCTGGCTTCAATTGCAAAGTCGAAGAATTACAAAAAATAACCAGAATAGTCGCAATCTTACAAGCAACTAAATTATTGTACAGTTTTCTAGCCTGTGCATTTAGGCTATATGATGTATACCTGCATGAGCTGAATACCAAACACATCACTAACTGTCATTTTATCCAATTCTTCACACCTTTTGATAAATTTATCAAAAGGAGGGCATCCCTCAGCACACTTTTGCTCAGGATCTAGAGATCTGTAGTATTGGTTGATTGATTGAGTAAGATGACCATACTTCTTAAATGTATCAGCTAACCCATTAGTTCGTTGCACATCAAACCCCTCCAAGATCTCAGTTGTGAAGCAACCGCATTAACAAATTTAATAAGTCCTAAAATCACTTTGACCAGAATATGATGCGTATTCACTATAGGCGCGGTGGATTCCAAGCAATCGAACAATGCTGCATAAAAGTTTAATGATTCCATGATCCTATCCATCAGATTGATCCTGTTATGGTTAGATTCTTGCTCCGTTACCACCATGAGCTTCGGTGAAAGACCCTTAAGCCCGTTTAGGAAGCTCGCCATTTTAGAGGAGACAGGCGTAGGCGTTATTGGTGAGGACAATGCAGAAGAATCTGGACTGAAGGTGCAAGTACTTGTAGCATCTTTTTCAAGAAAGTAGCTTAGAGTGTATGGATTCATATGCAAAACCCTCTGCAAATGTGCACCATTAGGGCTCTTGCTCGACGAGGGCGACTTCCTCCTAACCATTTCATCGTCGAATGCCAAAAGGGAATGCAGCTGAAGCACAGAGCTTATAGCTACAGCTTGTCCGATCTTGACTCGTACCCTTTCAACATCAAGATTCTCCAATGCGCTAATCACAGGATTGAACTGAAAAGGGATGTCCAACTTTTCAGCTTCTTCATTCAATCTGTGAGCCATTTGTTCCAACACCTCCTTTCGTTCGTGAACGCCCGTGATTCTCAAATGAGGCGGCCCTTCAGGCCGAGCGCTCAAAGCGCGCATAAGGCTAATCCATTGTGCAGGCTCGAAAGAATGGAGATCAATAATGTGAACCACCTTCTCTCCCTCCATTGCTTCCAAGATTGCTTGATTCGTGATCACATACGAAAGCTTTAGAAAGGGGCAAAACTCGAAGAACAGCTTCTGAACTAGAAGTTCCTCTGCTGCAAGATTGATCTTGGTTGAGTTGAGAGCCTTGTGCAATCCGGGCCAACTCTTGAGCATTCGGTCAGCTAGTGGTCTCTGCATTGTGTCGCCATTAGGAGAGGCGAGATGAGTTATGTACTTGAGGCCTATATTAGCATTCTCCACACTTCCAGAAGCAACATGGTTAGCACAAGCAAGAAGAAGATGGATCAGACATAGGCCTCTCTCCTCAGATTTCATCTCTCTCAAGGCCTATAGCATGGAGCCTATTTTAGCCGCAACTACGAATTTGCAACTTGTGTAATCTAAAAAAACCAATTAATTAATCTTTGTAAAAACCAAATTTAACTGAAATACCATAAATTTTAAACCTGATGTCGCCTTTGCTAAAATACCATTTTTCTAAGAAAACGATACATTAATTCTGGTTTACTTAAAAATAACCGAAGTAACTCTAGCAAACACCAAAATATACGGTAGAAGTAAGGAAATAATACTAGTCAAGAGCAACTGCAGTATGAGGTGGGGCTCAAAATGAAAGCAAACATTAGAAGAGCTCAAACAGTAATGCACAAGATTTGCATCAGAGTCACCAACACAATTTGCAAAAAAGACAAACAAAAAACATCCAACAATGAGCAAGTATTGAACTGGGGACTAGATTATACTGATTGAAGAACCAGAACATAACATCTACTCTGTCGACTTTCTTCTTCTGCCAGAGGGCGATCGATCGAAACCACAACCACTGTGAGTATCACTCTGGAGTAAGAGAGCAAGAACAAGTTGAGTACAAATGGAACCAACATTGCAAGATACAAAGAAAAGTGATTTTTCATTTTTCATTGATAAGATGAGAACAGAACAGAACATTATAGTATATAGGCCCAATAAACATTTGATTTGATTGGGACTAATCAAATGAACAAAAGCAAATCAAATATCATACAAATATTGACAATTCTATGATACCATCTCTAAATCTTCCTTTTTCATATTAAGAACAATCAGAAAAGAGTGCATTCAAGAATAATGAAGCTGAAACTGAAAATTAATTTGGTTTTGCAACAAACAGTTCAACCTACAGCATTAATCAAGTTCTACTCGATCTCCACACTCACCAACTCGATCAATCAATAACCAGAAAAGCAGAAAAATAACCATACTCAAGATTTGAACTTACAGAACACAACAACGACCCAAAACTCACCTCCACCTCAGACTTTAGAGCCAATCCATCTCCTGCAGCTTCAGTGGCAGATACACCTCAGTAAGGTACCGAAGCCCCAACACGCACATCGCCTCACATTCAGCTTTACACTTCGATTCCATCATCAAATTCAGCTCCTTCACCCGCCCCGGATTCTTCTTCACGAAATCCCCCTTCAACAAAGCCTTCACATACTTTATATCCTTCTCCATCATCGGCAGCCTGCAGTACTCCGGTATCTTATACTTATCCAGATCACTAGGCCTAACCCCAAGCCATTTTATATCCATCGATCGGCCGTAAACAGAAAGAATATACACCCCGAACGGATCGCTATCGACCAATGCCAGCATCGGTATCTTCAATTCCACCTTCATTTTCCTCAGGAACAGAAGCGTCGCCACATCTGGTTGCCTTGCTCTCACGATTATGCAGGGGAAGCGGTTGTAGAATTTGTCCCCCACCAATCGTAGGTGGCGTGCTTCTCCACGAGGAGTATGAACAAGGCCTCGCTCTTCATATCCCCAACTTGATCGATGTTCCGAGGGATCCCAACTCCCGTCCCCCTCTTCGTGCAATCGATGGTGTAGCCATCCTCGCTGAAGATCAATTTGCCCACGACCACCCCTATGTCCATGTCGACGTAGGCGGCGGCGTCAAGGTAGAGTTTGGCGGACTTCACGGCGGAGGAGGTGGCGGCGGCGTCGGAATTGTAGGCTTCGAGCGTTTGGATGATGGTGGAGTCCGGTTCGCACTTGGACTTCAACAGACGGGTATCCGGTTTGAACAGGTACTTGAACGGAAGGTGATCCGGTTTCTCCTCGGAATCGTCGGCGGCGCAGATGCGCTTCCCTTGGTCGGCCATTAGAGTATAGAGAGTGAGATTTGGGGGAGAAGGAGAAATTTTTGAAATTATTTACTCATTAACGTATTAATTAATTTGGTATATCCTCAGATTTCATCTCTCTCAAGGCCTATAGCATGGAGCCTATTTTAGCTGCAAATTTTCAAATTGCTCTTCTCTCTTTGTCGATCATGCACCAACAATTCTTAGTTGGAATTAAATGTTAGGAATCTCATCATTGCCTCTATACCTTAGCTCTTGACTTTGGATGAGAGGAAGGGTGAGTGAGTGATAATAACTTAGCTTATAAGTTGTCTTGATGCATGGTGATCATCCCTCTCTTCATCGCCACTTGTCGCTCCGGGGAAGTGCTCTTTCATGAGAGAGCTCAAATAAAGCCTTAAGCCATCACTTTCAACATCTCACTTTCTCTATCTATCTGCAACTCTCTCTCTCTCCGCCCCACAACTCCAGTCCAGATCCCCATCTCCCCAACAGCAGCTTCGCTGCTTTGCCTCGATCAGCCCTTGCTGACTCGCTGCTGCTGTGAGTGCTTCCGCCCGAGCAGTCGAGCAGCCACAGCAACCGCACTCCCTTCGCCGCCGGCAACCATCATTACTTAACCTCACTCTTCCCCGATCCCCTCTGTTCTTCATCCCCGAGCGCAGCAACGAACAATTCCTCGAAGCAAGGCCGTGCCGAAGCAAACAACCGAAGCACCATCATCTTTCTTATCTTTCTTTTTCTCTCGGTAAGAAAGTAAACTTTTCACTCCTTCGATTCTTTTTGGAAGCTTACAAGCTCATCCATGTCTATTTTCTTGGCAAAGCAAAGTTTCCACGTGGCGGATCGAGTCGGAAACCTCATCACCGAAGGAGAGCCGTAGCCATTCTTACTAACCATCTCTTTCTCCTTATCGATCTTCACTTCAAGGTTGGCATCGAAGCCTTCTTCTCACTCATGGACGCATGCATTCCACGTAAACACTTGAAAATGACAAGAATATAAAGAATCTAGGCTTGCATAAAATGGGATTTTGCCTCAATGTGGTTAATGTGCTAGTTTGTTTCCCGATAATCTATATGCTAAATGTGGTAAATAAAATGTTGAGAAGATGTCAAAGTGATAGAACATAGTTAAAACATGATTATGAAGCATGACGTGAGGAATTGTTGCTATAAAAATTTAGAGATGGAATGGTCTTACTTGATGTTGGTGTTATTATGTGGCTCTATGAACTTGTTGGTATTGTTGACTATTAATATGGGAGAAACCGTGAGTGACTATATAAAGAAACTAGAAATGCTAATAACTCAATGATGATGATAATCTTCAGATCAAGGAAGTAGACTAGCTCTAATTTAAGAATATCTAAAGATAGGAAGGAAAAGATAATGAATAATTGAAGTAGTGGCCAACTAAGAATTTGAGAATTAGTGTAAGAACTCTTAAGAACCTTAGAAACTTAGAAGCCTTTATAAAGATTAGCATCCTTAAGACTAAGTCCTTAAATGAAGATAGGAAAGTTAGGCAAGGATTAAAAGATAAGAAATGGTAAAATGAAGAAAAATCAATAAAAACTGAAAATCTGGAAATTCCAGAATCTGTCCAGCCACTCACTCGAATTTTTAAAAATAGTAAACCAACTTAGTTTGCCCTAAAATTTCTTCAGTAATTACTTCTATGTGTCTAGTAGCTTGTGTAAAAATTTCAGCCTCAAAAGATTACTCTAAGTGTCTTTACCGAATTAATTTCTATAGGCTGCCAGAAACCAACTTTTGTGAATCCTTCTAAACAATGAGTTTTAGGAGTAAAACTTTATAACTAATTTCACTCTAGGAATAAACTATGATGCAAATAGGGAGATTATAAGGCCTTAGAAAATCTGGAAGGAATAAAAAGATTATCAAACTCATGATTAGACAATAGGATATTAATAATAAAACTCTACTATAATCAATATTAATATAAGCGCCGAAGGCCGTGAAAATTCGGTTTAAGCGTGTTAAGAATGTCTCTATTTGATTATATAAATGAAGATTGAGAAATGAATTGAGTATGAATTGTGGTTGTGAATAAATGGAAGGATTATATCTATGTTATATATATATATTGAGTGAAATAGGAAATAATGAAAATAACTATATTTATGATTAATGATAAGGAAATGGAAAAAGAAAAGAATAAAGTGCCTAAGCATATACATTATTAACTAATTAACTGCCACCGTCGTCCTAAATCTTAATGCCAAAAAGAATTAATGAAAACAATATGTATGTATGACAACTTGCTCCGGAATTAAAGGTAAAATAATATAATTAATATTTCAGATTTACCCGAGGAATAGTCGAAATAAATGAATGATGAATGTGCGTCGCATGTTATATATCATTAATTAAATTAAATAGTTTGCATGGTTTCTACATGTTGACAAGCAACTAATGTTTGATGATCACTAGTTTGCACCCGCGCATAGCGTGGTAATAATTTGGAATTTATAAAATTTAATTAAAATATTTTTAAAAAAATAGTAAAAAATTAGTAAATTAAATAAAAATATATTTAAATGCGTTATAATTGCAATGAGTGAATGCAATTTAGTGGGCGCAAATTTTATATTGAGATGGTATTGTATTTTTGAATTAGTGATTTTAATATAATGGAAGTGACTTTATATTACGTTTTTAGTTTAGTGAAATGATTCTATATATCTTAATCAGTGTACGTGGGTTTTACTTACTTCTAATGAATAAATAAAATCTTAACTATGTATTCTAGACATTAAAATCAACTATACTCAAAAACAAAAACAATAAAAAATTAACTATACTCCTATATATAAAATTTCATTAAAATTTAATTTTAAATTCATACTTTATATACTTTAGATATATTGATTTTATATTAATTTATTCATTGACTGCATAAATTTTGCATTAACTTTTATCGAATTAAAAAGAAAGTAAATTTCGAATCAGATTTATTTACTAAACCCTCTACAAAAATACTTTATCTTGTTGTAATTAAATTGGCCATATGTGTACCGTTTTGTCAACTTAGACAACATTGAATAATTTTCCATGATGAGTATATATCTATGTTCATCCCATATCATCAAAATTTCAGGTACATGATGTTGGAGGGTGCACAGAAGGTCCAATGGCGCATCAAGTCTTGTTGAGAAATTATTTTTCCGCCTATATATTTTTAAGCACTTCTGCAAAAACTTAGATTCTGGATTCTGGTTTATTTACAAAGTTCATTTGACTTGGTTGGTATAAAATGTTTTGGATCTTCTTTGTCGTGATCCTTGCGACTTCGTTTTTCAGAAGAGTCTCGTGCCACCTGAAGTGTTTGAACCAATTGAATAGTAATTTAATCAAGCAAGTCCACTGACTGAGGAAGAAAACAAAGAGGCTAACTTGCCATACACATACAAAACTACCTTCAACAAATTATGAGCGACCAAGCCTAGTAGTACTACTTTTGTAGGAATAAATCATATCAGGTCATACTTCATTTAATATATACTTAACTGCTACTTAGTGTCACATTTGGAGTACAAGATTTCTGCAAGGGATAAGTTTGAAATGTAGTGAAACTCATTCAGATCCTGTGTTTCATTCTCCCAAATATCCAATTAATGGTAGTTATGAATATAGGAATTCAGGGACTGCGATAATTTATTATTAATAGAAATACAGTAAAACCTCCATAAATTAATACTCGATAAATTAATAAATTTTTTAAGATAATAAAATCTTCTGATCCCAACTTGGGCCTTTGTAAAAAATCATCAAATTCGATAAGATAATAAAATAATAATTTTTCGGAAAATCCTTTATAAATATTAGGTCCCATTAAAACTCTAAATTAATAATTCATAAATATTACTACAATTTCAAATATTATGTTAATTTGCTATTCACACTTGAGAAACATTGGTTGTCCAAGCGGAGACTGCAAAATTGATGGCATCTAAAACATTAATCTTTTCATGATTAGGTAGACACAACTCATAACATTCCGGTAAATTTTTGTGGTTTGAAACACATGACCTTCCGATAGATTTTTGAGTGGATGTGAGATGATCTCTTATACTCACGTAATATTTTACGCATTTTATCATTCATGGATGATTTTGCGATGTCTTTTAGATGAGAAGACATAACGTTCCGGTAGATTTTTGTGGTTTGACTTGCACGATTTTCCGGTAGATTTTTTGGTGCGTATGGGATGGTCTCTTTTATACTCACATAATACTTTATGCATTTGATCATTCATGGATGATTTTGTGATGTCTTTTAGAGGAGAAGACATAGTTGAGTGTTATGATTTATATTATTTCATGAATATGTTTAATTATACATGATATTATACATGGATATATTTAATTAGTTACAAAGAATTGGTTGATGTATGAATATAATCGTTGAAAGATATATGAATTCATTTATTTTTAATACATATGTACTAAAATTTCTCAATTTAAAAAGTCTCTCTTTAAATTAATAAAATATTAATTTATCGATATATTAATATCTCTCTAAATTAATAAAATTTTATTGTCCCAAGGTTATTAATTTATAGAGGTTTTAATCTAATACAATTTTTTGAATAAAGAAAAAAAGAGAGAAAAAAGAAAATAAAAAGAACTCATTCAGAAATTTCGTATGCAATATCCTTACATTTACAAAATTACCCTTCATCACCCTATCATATATATATATAGGAATAGGATAGATATAAATATTTTTAGAGTAAAAATTCCCGCTAATCACACACTTGAGTCTTCACACACTCCTTCAATTCACTTCGAATAACATTTCTCATCGCAATGGCACCGGAGCGACAAAAAGAACCTGGCGTCAGCAGACGAACGAGACATCCATGGCACCGTCGGAGGAGGACCTAAAGAAACAAGGTGATGCGAAATGATGTTAACTAGTGTTCTGTTTTTGGAATTTTGCTTCTGGATTATTATGAAGGTTAAATTAAACTCATCTGCCGCGCGAAATGATATTAGCTAGGTTTTGTTTCTGTGATGTTTTTGGAATTTGGATCTAATAGTATTTCCTAAGTTCTGTATTATTGAGAAGCGAAATGATGTTAACTAGTGTTCTGTATTTGGAATTATTATGAAGGTTAAATTAAGGTACCGATATGTGTGCAAAATGATGTTAGCTAGGGTTTTATTCTGTAATGTTTCTGGAATTTGGATCTAATAGTATTTTCTAATTTCTGTATTACTGTGAAGCAATTTCTTCCAAGTTTGAGACTGTACTAGGAATTATCTCTAAGAGTAAGACTCTCGTAGAAGAGGAGGCAGCTTCACAGTCATCGCAAGTCCTGTTGTTGAACTCTTATGATGTTTCATTTGAAACGTTTCCGTCCTTAGGTATGTGCGTTATTTATATTTATTTAGGTTCTTTGGAGTATTTTTGTTACGAAGAATGCACCTATTCTAATTGCTTTGACTTTTGAAATGTAATATATGCTCATTCATTTTTATGTTTTTTTTTTTTTTTTTTGTTATAGCGAGGACACAAAAAATGCTTTCACTGCCTTTTCATTTGTACACATGACGTTTGAAAGATCATCAACCAAAGTTGTCTTCAAAGAAAACTTGCCAATATCATTGCCTAGGGTCTTGCTAGAAGGACCAAGAGGTAGTTTGTTTGAACAAATGTAAATATATCATTATATATGTTTCATATTTTTAATATTCCCTTTTCACAGGTTCAGAGAAATACCGGGAAACTTTAGTCAAGACACTATCACATCATTACAGTGCTAAGCTTCTCATTGTTGACTTTCCAGAGTCACCTAATATATCTGTGAGAAAGACGATAAATGATGCGTTTAAGGCGAATTAGTGTCACATATTGCTGATATGTGTATGTGTGTGTGTGTTTTAACACATTACCTTTGTTATAGGTGGCGTCACTTGCCTTGTCCAAAAAGGCTTCATTGATATTGCTTCTAAACAATATGGAGAAATCAGTAATTCCTCATAAGGATTCCATCTAACACTTCAAAAAGAAGTTAGAAGATCTCAAAGGAAAGGTGTTCGTGTTGCGTCCCATACCACGTCTCACAGCCGAGTCGAAAATTATGTGATGATCTTTTATTTTATATACTTCATATTTCAACATGTAATATCTCAGTTTTTTTACCTGCCCTGATTGTCTTTCTGATAAAATTTATAGTAGAATTTTAATATTATACTCGGTTTGATGTAATAGTTTTTGTTCAAAAATATAGGTTGTTACCTTATATAAGGATACCCTTGAGCAGTATATATTACCCCATTTATTACAGTGACTTGTAACAACAGCACCACTTTCCTACAATTTGAATCATGAGTAAGAATATAAACCCAATATCATGTACCTAGCCAACAAGTAGTGCAGACTAGATTAAGAATCGAAAAGTTACAAAAGTGCAACACGCTTGTATTTACCCCTCCTCTACATGTGTTCATCACTCGTTTCGGGACCAACATAATCGAAATGCGTGGGCGTAACATAACAGAGGATCAAGTACTCTTCATAATCCAAGCCATTGAGAGTAAAGGGTTATTAATACTCAAATTTAGAGTTATGCACAAAATTTTTAGAGGAATTGTATGTTTTTATCCCTTTAAGTATAAGAAATACTATTTTTGCCCAATTTATAAGAATACACAAATTCTGCCCTTTTCTAATACAAAAGTACTAGTTTGCCCTTTCTTACTTATTTTAAATTTAAAGAATACTTATTTCTTCGTCTCTTCTTATTTTCATCATTCTTCTTCATCTTCTTCCTCTCTCTCTAAACCCTAGAAGCTCCACTCTCTCTCTCTCTCTCTCTCTCTCTAAAAGCCATTGAAGATCCTCACTCCTCATTCTCTCTCTCGACTTCTTATTCTCCGACTCCGCTGGCGGCTTCTTCTTCTCTGACTTCTCTGCAAGTGACGGCGGCAAGAAGTCGACGGCGATGATGGTTGGGCTGCTGCGATCTCACTCTCTCTCTCTCTCTTTTTAGATCAAGGGGTTTTTTACACATATTTGGTTTTTGTAAATAGATCTAGGGTTTTTACTTATTCTTCTTCTTCTTCTTCTTCTTGTTCTTCTTCTTATTCTTCTTTTTTTTCTTTTTCCAGATCTGAATTCGAGCATCCATTGGAGGATGAAGGTAAGGTGTTTGATGATATTCCCAACCGAAAATTTGCAATTTTAGTAGTTAGAAAATTCAAAACTTTTGGTAAGAAAATTGCAATTTCGTGGTAAGAATTTTTAGTTTAGGGTTTCAAATTATTGATAATTGGTTAGAATCTGACATTTATTTTCTTACTATTTATTGTCTGATTTTACTATAATTTTAGGATTTACGAATTGACTGCTTCTTTTTGGTAAGAATCGGCCGAATATTCTTACTATAATTTCAGTAGTTCTTACTATACTTCTAGATTTAGGGTTTGATAGTTTTATTTGTGAATTGTCTGCTTCTTTTTTATAAGAATCAACCGAAGATTCTTACTATATTTTTGTAATTCGTTACTATAATTCTAGAATTAGGGTTTGATGTATTTTTTTTACAAATTCACTACTTCTTTTTGTGAAGTATCGACCGGAGATATTGGTTAGAATCTGATGATATTTTGTTAGAATCTCATATTTTCTTATCGTGTTTTGTTTGTTAATTTATGGTAAGAATTTGACATTTTTCTTACGTTATTTAGGATTTATGAATTGACTGCTTCTTTTTGGTAAGAATTCGACCGAGGATATTGGTTAGAATCTGATGATATTTTGTTAGAATCTCACATTTCTTATCGTGTTTTGTTTGTTAATTTATGGTAAGAATTTGGTATTTTTCTTACATTATTTGATATATTTCTTACGTTATTTAGGATTCACGAATTGACTGTTTCTTTTTGGTAAGAATCGATCTAAGTTTCAAACTGTAATTTTAGTAATTCTTACTATAATTCTAGAATTAGGATTTGATAATTTGTTTATGAATTGACTGCTACTTTGTTTTGTTTGATAAATTGGTAAGAATTTGATATTTTTCTTACGTTATTTTGATAATAAAAGACTGAGTATTTAGGGATTAAAATTGATGATTATTTTCTGTTCTTGGCATGTTTTGTTGCGGTAGTTGCAAATTCTTCTAGTTTTTCAAGTTATATAAGAATTGCTTCATTTCTTATTGTAGGAATTATTCGGCTGACGACGGCTATGAGACGCGAAAGACGAGAATATATCAAATTTTCTTACTATATTTGTAGTATTTTGATAAGTTTTTGTTGTTTCTTGGTAAGAAAATTAGTTTTTCTTATCAACACATGTAATTTATTATTATTTCTGAAACTAATAATAGTGTCTTAATAATTGATTAAGTGGTAAGAAATGTGATATATTTTATTACCAATATGTGTAATTTTCTTATCATTCCCTGTACAAACAATTAAATACATTTCTTCCTTTTTTTTTCAAAAAATTGGAGATTTTGTCAAATTTGTTACCAAAATTATTCGTAAGAAAATCCTAAAATATTATAAAAAATTATAGTAATTCTTATTAATGAAAGATAAAATTTCTTACCAAATGCATTAAAAATTCTTACCAAGTGAATTAACAAAAAAAACTGAAACAAGAGAAAAACGAAAATTGGAAAATAAAAAAAAAAATGATTTTTGGCTCTAGGGGTATTTTTGTCCCAATTTTGAAAATGGGACAAAATTAGTTGGGCTATTTGGCATTTTGTTCTTTTATCCTCTAAGAGGATAAAAGTGTTGTTGCCTCAAATTTTTATTCTTATTATAGTGTCACATTGAGAATTCCTTTTCCTCGCATAACTAAATAGTTGAGGAAGAAATTCCAATATTTTCTAGTTTTAGGTTAAACCAGTTTTTAATTGTTGCTACACATTAAAAAGCTATATCTTCATTTAATCCCTCAAGCATTAATTTCTGCAAAATCACCATTCTACTTTGATCAAAACACAGGAAATTGCAAGAACATGAAAACTGAAACACAACAAGAAATCCAAGGATGAACACAAAACAAAGCAAGGCAAAAAATCAAGAAACTCACCAGTCTTGGATGCAAAAACAGGCAAACTGCTTGAATCAACAAGGAAAAAAAAAATGCACTATCAAATATCAAAAAACTGGGTTTTGAACATGAAGAAGAAGGTCCAAAATGAGGTTTTGTTGAGAGCCAAATAGAATTAAAGCATTTGCTGCAGTTGTTGTGCTAGACTTTTCTTTCCATGGCTGCTCTTAGCTTGCATGTATGACAAATCTAAGGGGTAGATTTTGTCCTGTTTTTTGGTTTGTTGTCCCTTGGGGGCTTCAGAACAATGGGGGAATATATGAGAAATCCAAAAAACTTTTGCCATCATGCATATAGATGAAATGGAATTCTTCCTCCATTAAAAATTAGGGATTGTCACTATGCATAATGGATGGGAATAAGAGGGTGGCCAAGATTTTGGTGTTATTCCCCAATAAACACAAATCCAAACAGCTAATGTGTGACCAAAACAAAACAAACACTTTGGGGTTGTTTGTTGCCTAGTGCCAGTGGCGACTCCAGGATTTATAATTCGGGGGTGCGAGAAATAATTATATAACATTAATAGTACCATTTTACAATAATATCAACGAATATAGTAAAATTACAAATATACCTAATTTATTTTTGGACGATGCTTCATCACTTGAAAGCAATTGGTAACATTTTCATCAGAAACTCGTAGGAAAACACATCTCTCTCAGTAAAATTGACTAAACGATCATTTAAAAATTGATTTTCTATGCTATTTGGCAACTTGCTTTTGACGTAAGTCATTTCGAAAAATACTCTCTCGACACTTGTAGCAACCGGAAGAATCAACACCAACTTGATGAGCAAAAGTACTAGAGAGTAAGTCACATATCTATTTGTTAACATAAATAATATTTTAAAACTTATTCTAATGATTTTAAATTGAATAAATATACATACATATATATAATACTAGTAAAATAAAAAAATTTTGGGGTACAATTGTACCCCCATCGCACCACGCTGGAGTCGCCAGTGCCTAGTGCCTCATAGTGGGAGATTGCTATGCTACTTAGAATCCTCAACCAAGATACACCATCTTCTTTTTTTTTTCCTACTAGTTTATTACTATTTTCATTCGTTCACGATCATCAGACACAGTTGATTTTTTAGTTGATTTTGTGGCGCTTTGTAACGATGGATTTTAAAAATAATTTTCAGAATTTAGTACTTTTTCATATGGTACTTCATAGTATCCTATAGAAAAAAATAAACTCCGAAAGTCCACTTTAAAATTGTTTGTTACAAAACCTTAAAACCGGCTAAAAAGTCAATTATGTCTAAAGATCATAGACGGAGTGAGTATAAAACTGAAAACGAAAAAGAAAGAGAAAAGAGAATAGACTTTTGTATGGTTGTGGAAAGGGGAAGACCATCCAATTGTTACTATCCTCTTGCATTTAAAGACAAAGAGACAAGGCAGTTGTGCTACCTTCCAACTTCATGCTTCTACCCATTTTAACTTTATCTTTTACTTTGGAAGCTTTGGAATTTTGTCCTTGTACTCTTCTTTTAATTCCATACATTCCAATTCCTTTTATTTTTTATTTTTATTTTTACCGATTAAAATAGTGAGTTCTTGTGTATTGTTTTTTCAACCTCGTTACCCAAACCTTAATTATGACAAATTTAAGGACAATGACAAGGACAAGGTTTTAAATAAATCATAGTTAAAAGGATATATGTTGGTTAGCTTTGTTAGATTATGGAATAAGAAGCGTATATTCACGGATATAATGAGGTAGGATATGCGATGTCTTCAGCTGTTCGAGGAATGTGCACTAAGTTCATAGTTAAATAAATAAATAAAAATAAAATACTTCGTAATTTTAAAAAAAAAAAAAAAAACCGTAGTTGTTTATAATACTACTAGTAATATATACTAGTACCCCCGTGAAAAAATGAATACGTCAAAATTATATTTTAAAACTCGTACTAGATTTCGGTGGAAAAGCGTGCCGAACAATCAAAAAGCAAAGATGACTAATGTAATGGGATGGAGGTAGTATCATATAGTAGTATCTAACATTTATAATACTACAGAGAATTTCTATGGACAAATAAATCAGCAATGTACTGAGAATTGAAGCCATAGGGCTTTAAAAGGAAAACATATACATGACTTCATCTTCTACACTGAATTGAAAACCTTGAATTGAAAAGCCCATACAAATTTCAGCTACCCCAAACTAGTTGGAATATATTTTTGCTTGCAGAGCCACTGATTAAGTTGTTGCTCTGCCTTTTGAGCATTTCCTCTTGTGCACTAACATCACCCTCCTACACGAGTATAATACGATACCCAAATAAAGATCGACAGCAAAAATACACGTACTGTACTTGCTTTTCAACAAACTACAAAAGCATTACGCCAACAGAAGCTGCAGAGGCATGATGAACCATGAAAAGTTCAGCCAATTCAATGAATGAATCGCCATAAAGACATTCGTATGCATGAATGTTTTCATTCTGAGATGATTCTTTTCAGGTCTTTCTCTTCTTTTAATTCGAATAAATGATTCCTTAATATCTATGTTCCTTGAGATGAAACAGTGTTAAAGTTAACAAGAGAACTTACAAGAAGAGAATAGGCACACGCAAGAGACAACAATGTTGGGTACAGATCCAAAACAGCAAGAGCAATTTCCTCTGTTACTTGTGGAACCTGCATTAATAATTAATAAGATAGTATCAAACTCTTTCTAATAATAATGAGACAGACAAGAGACAATGTTCGCACTCTATGATCGATGGAATTGTAACTTGTAGCTGGCTTCAACAGCAAAGTCAAGAATTACAAAAAATAACCAGAATAGTCGCAATCTTACAAGCAACTATGTTACTGGGTGTGGTTTTACTACAATTGTTGTATGTCGGCATAATAAGAACGGGAAATGCTTCGCAGAAACAATTAAGTGCCTACATGCTGGGAATATTGTATAATTTTGTAGCCTGTGCATTTTAGGCTATGATGTATACCTGCATGAGCTGAATACCAAACACATCACTAACTGTCATTTTATCCAATTCTTCACACCTTTTGATAAATTTATCAAAAGGAGGGCATCCCTCAACGCACTGTTGCTCAGGATCCAGAGATCTGTAGTATTGGTTGATTGATCGAGTAAGATGACCATACTTCTTAAATGTATCAGCTAACCCGTTAGTTCGTTGCACATCAAAGCCCTCCAAGATCTCAGTTGTGAAGCAACTGCATTAACAAATTTAATAAAATCCTATTTGACCAGAATATGATGCATATTCACTATAAGAGGACCACAAAACTAGGCTAGTAACCCATACAACATGATCGTAATAGGAAATAGAAAATGCTATACAATTCACTCTCTCCCTCCATAGTCATGATGCCTCATCTTGCACCCAAAAAGAATAATACAAAATGTAAAGATATCCATGATAACACATGCTGATATAGAGACATAGAACTAGAGATTACGCTGTACTTCTTACGCTGTTTTGATGCTTTCTGCTGCCTCTGAGGAATTTGGATCACCTTCCACCAGATATATCATCTTCTTAAGCCCACATCGCTTCAAAGATATTAAAATTGTTCAGAAAGGAAAAGTAAGATATTGTAACCAAAGGTAAGATCCCTATAAAGCAGGGGAAGGAGAGAACTTCCAATTATTATTATTATCTACTTAAAAAAAGTAAATTAAAAAATCACAGGTATTTTCATTCATAAAAGTGAAAAGGCAATGAAGAAATATGTATCTGCATGGCAGCACACGGGGGTGGATAAGAAAGACCACGTTGCATTGTTGTGTGAAACGGATATCTAATCATCTAATTAGGGAACAGATACTTCTTTCTGCAAACATTGAACTTGATAAGTTCATCAATTATGACAGTAAGTTGCTCTTTCTAACTTCAAATGTGCTATTTGTAAAATTCAGAAAATAGCTAAATATAGTTTTCCTGAGATTTTTTCCATGGAGAATGTTGGCTCACAGTCTACTAATGCGATGAACACATTTTATGAAGTGTCAAACTGAAAAGAAAAGAGAAACAGTTATGTACTAAGAACCACCATACAACTCAATCAAGAGAACGTAACACATGGGATTTGCAAAGAAAACACTACCACAAGCCGCATTTTCTGATCTCGATATCTATTGTCCCTAATTGAGTGGCGCAAATCATCAATCTTCTTCCTCTCAACAATAAAGTCAAGAACGTATTCATTTCTGAGGTACCTATGACGAGCTATCCATATCCCATCACCCACAGGCAACCTCCTAACCTGTAAACATTTAATAGGTAAGTTCATCTGTTACTAGAACTACGTGCAGATATATCTGCGTTTAGTACAAACTTAACACAGCCTACGAGTGATATGTGAACCACCTTTGAGGTGGCCAGTTGTTGGAGACAAAAAATAATTATAATTTGTGCTAACCTCTATCTGAATTTGAAACTGAGAACATATGTTCTCTATAAGCTTTCTGGAACGTGACCTGTGAACAACATGAGTGAGAGCATGAATAGCTAAATTTTCATGAGTGAAACTGCTGCAATTTCTTTGAGTCATAGTACATTATAGACAATATCACTATTACAGATCTAAGAAAGATATATTGCATGTCATTCTGTAATAGACAACTTTACTAATAATAGTGAGAGTCTTGTCTCCATCTGCAAATCTTTGTTTTACATGTCCTTCAAATATGAGCTAAAACCATAGGCCAAAATCGTTCAGAAGAACTCAGCTTAAGCTACAGCTGTATATTGCTGCATGTAACATTCATGCTTAAAAAGATTAACAGACGTAGGAAAACAAGGTTACAAGAGTTAATGTCAGTATTCACCCTTGCATAGCAAATTGCTCCCGGTTGTCCAATATCAGAATAACTTCATAAACATCCCCAAACTTCTCTCCAAATGCCAAGGGCGGTGTTGCCAAAGAGTTGGGTTTAGTTTCTGATCCTTGGTTGCCAACCCGGCTCGTAACAGATTCTTGAACATTCTGCAGACACATAGTTGAAGGAAAGATTTAAACATCCAAACTATTCTTGCCATAGACGACACAGGTCTTTAGTTTAGTTGAATCAAATCTATTCCAACATTCTCGTTTATGCTTATATGACCACTAAAAATATAGACTACTTACTATGATTTCCAAAAATCAGAAAAACTAGGAAACTTAACTTTCATTCACTATACCACTCTGTTTTTCTGGAATTCCTTGATATGTGTGGCAGTTGTCCATTCTCCTTCTCTCGTTCTAGTTATTGCAATATACAAAGTCATGTGCATAGCATTTGGGTTTAACAAAAATCATGAACTGGGAGGACAGAAAAGTATATTTATAGTGGTAACTGGGTACTTCATGATATTTCAACTCCTCAAGGTTTGAAGAGGAAGAAAAAGTATCCAAAAGGAAAAGGGGATGTCGATCCTACTTCCTAAATACTTCTTTTTTTCTAGTAAACAAAATTGGACGGTCCGATTTACATGATTTTGTAACCCTCCTCACCACCGCAAATAATTATAGCCAGTTTGACTGCCAAAATAACCAACCACAATGGAACTTACATTAGACGAGCACGGTTTAAAAGTACAAGAACTACGTTCAAAATTGTGAAGAAGCGATGGATTTTTATTGCTAGAAGAACCATTTGCATGCCTTTGCATTTCACCAGATGTTGTCCCTTTTCGACCTGCCATCACAGACATACAAGATGAGGAAATGAAGGTAACTTCAGGGTTATCTATCGCCATCTTCTTCTAGGTAGAGAGAGTCCTTACCATCTGTAAGTTGGAAAGCAGACGGAGCTGCATAATGGTCATCTATTCCAAATTTATGAACGGAAGGTGAACCATAAGTCTCATCTTCTCGAACGCGACCATGGACAGCTGGCCCAAGTGATGGAACATCCTTTCCCTAAGATGTTTTTGCAACCCAGAAAAAGTTGTTCACAGAACCCAATATCAAAAAGGAACTTAAGAGTTGAATGAAAGAGCAAACTTAATGAAAGACATAAACTAAAACATGATTGAAGAAAGTCACGTGCCTTGATATTAGGTCCAAGATCAAGGCGTCAACCAAAATAAACAGTAACACTAAATAAGTAGTTCAATCTAATGATGATCCTACTCACTGATGAGTTAATTCTAATAGAGAAGGAAAGACAGCAACATAAGCACTAAAGAGTGTAATCCTATAGCACGTGCAAAAACTATGCAAACTGTGCAACATTACAAAACGCAAAATATACCTTCTCAAGATAATCGGGTGAAACATCTTTAGATATCTTTGCCTTTTTCAAGATTTTGGTTGCCGCTTTTTTAGTTGAAACACCTGTTACACACTCTAAATCTGGCAAGTCTTCTTGCATATCAGTTCCTAATTTGTCTCTTTCGGCCATATCTGAACATCTTTCTAGCCCGTCCAATCTCTTATTTGGACCAACCATTCCAGATCTAGAAAGGCATTCATGTGCTACTTCCTTTCCTTCGTCTGTCAGCATGTACCTACACATATAATCATCAAAAGCCAGCACAATCAACAGCTAGAGCCATATTTGATATGGAGCTGATGGCATAACTCTTGAAGTGGGACTATGCGCACAATGTTCAGTCCATAAGTAATTTGCGTCCAATGAAGTAAAATTAGGCAAGAAGTTTAGCACTGCTTCTGTGTCTCACTCATTATAACATAATATTTTAATTGCTCCAACAGATAATAAATGCAACATAAACTGCTCTTGGGAGTCGATGAACATGGAAACCCCACTTCAATAACATGGACCAGTAGAACTTGTACAATAGTGTAAGGTAATTCTTTACGTAAAACGCCTATAGCAGATCCCACAGTGAAGAAATACAATGCAACGATTAGTTTCAATCCAGTGGAACAAAGAAAAGAACTGAATCCAGGTGAAGTGAACTAGACATGATCTTTGTTTCTAAATATCAAACAGTTCAATAAACCTGATTCATCCAGTTTGTGGTCCAATGCTGGATCAAGAAAACATACTTAGCTGGGCAGCTAGACTTCACAACAAGGCCTCTAGTTATCAGTGTTTTCATACAGCTCCATCCAGTGTACCAATCCCTCGGCGAGCTTCCAAAATGTCCAGCTTTCCCCTTTGCCTTTTCTGGCCTAGGCTCAGGAGAAAGAAAATAAGAGCTTGATCAGTTCTCAATAGCATAGCAAAAATATGAAGGTCATTTCTTTACTTAAGACATACGCAATCGGTACACGTGATAATCCACTTGTTTCAGCAGCATCAATGAGTTCCTTCTTGTGCATAAATTCATTGCCGTTTTCTATTTCCCTAAACCAAATGAAACAAAAGGAATTGTTGTCGTCATGGAAATTTTGATGAAATGGAATATAAATTATATAATACACAAAAATTAGACTCAACCATGTACCTGAAAAGGGTAATCAGCAGTGCATAAGCAACAGAATTCTTTTGTGGCACATACCGCCTTGGTCCCTTCTTTTTATTTCCTGTAGATTAGAAGTAGTTAAGTAATTAGCCAAGCATATAAACATGTGCTTGAATCATTGAAACAATCTGCGTTTATACTAAAAATATTGCCTTTTTCGGTCAACTCGTCATTCTCAGAAGGACAATCCGTCTTAAAAAACCCTTGCATCTGCTTCAGAATCCACTTACCCACTCCCCTGCATCAATTAGCAACTTCAATAACTATCAATAAAATTGGCATCTGGTATCTCTCAAGAATGAACAGAAAATAAAGATAAAGTTTCCTGCAAATGCAAGGGGCTTAAAAAGTCTGATTTCAGCTTTCCTCGATGATGATAACACAAAAAAAAGGCCAAAACTAAACACAGAGACAGTTAATAATTTCTGTGTGCAAGTGTTGACAAATGTAATCCCCTCCTAATGAAGTTTGAAGAGCATAATTCCTGAACCAAATTCACTCACTTAATCTGGGACAAGTCTTTAAGGTTCCTGATAGGGTTTTGGTAGTTACAGATGTTTGAATAAGCCTTCGAAAGCGTCATATCCATATTGTCGGAAATCCCCTTGGGGCTCTGCGCCAATTCGTGCCGCTTGTTCAGCAAATACGCCGCCACGTCTTCGTTTTCCGGGCACGCTGTCTTTCTTGCATTGGCCATTTCCCCTATCTTGAAGATGAAAGGAAAATCAAGAAAAGTGGTGGAAATATTCGATACTCTCAGTTCAATTTCAATCTTCTGTGCCCCACATAACCCTGAAAATCAAATTGGAAAACAAGGGGAAAGGTAAGACTTTTTCAATAACAAAGAGTTGAAGGTGGAGAAATAAAGATGATAAATATACGATTCTTGAAATATACAAGCCGTTACGCCGTTTCATCGACGACGAATATAGTAGAGGAGGGAAGAAGAACTGTAGAAGAGGAGGGAAGCGGCGCACACGCTTCAGTTTCAAAAATAGTCTCTTCTTTTATTATTATTATTATTATAGAACAAAAAACGAAATATAGTCTTACTCTAGAAATTTTTTTGCAAAATGGCCGACTTTATTCAAAAGAATCGGAATTGGACCGATGTTTTGTAAATCTTGTAAACTTGGGGGACCAAACTGAAATAAATAGATCGTTCGCTCATAAACCCCACCGCGGCTACCACAATATCCAGGACTACATTAGCTACCATGGCTGCAACGCTAGCTGCCTGAATTTTGGAAACCACCCGCAAATCTCAATGGCCGCCACTCTTTCTCTGCATTTTAATCGGGTTGCCTCTCACTCGCCTCTCTATTCGCTCTATTCCCCTCTCTTCTTCGCCAAGCAGCACCGCCTGTCGCTCTCTTGCTCAATCAAGCCGCGCTTTCACAATCTCCGCTCCAAATTCAGCCCTATTCACCGCAGCCCGCGTAGATTTTATTGTGTTTCAGCATCGGCTTATGAAGGTACTGTCATTTTCTACGCATGCTTGAGCTTAATGATTCCTTTAAAATTGGCATTTGGTTGAACCGACGACTGCTGGCAAATGTTTTGTTGTAAAGCTCAATTAGAATACCTTGTTTTCATATAACAAACGTGAAACCAAAATCAGGCTCATGCATTGATTTTCAACAAATTTGAAAGTTCATAAGACATCCTCAAACTTACGGTATGATTTAGTGCACGAAATTGATGTAAAGAGAGAATTCAGTTAAATTTTCTTAGTTGTTTTGGTGGTATATTAGATCGAGCTATCACAAAGTAAGCTCAACTAGTTTTTGCAGTAATTTGCAATCTATAGTATTTATCAGGACAGTATTGTAACTTAGTCTTCTATTATTATTTAAGTTTTAATATCATTCACAAACAAATTGGATGCTTAAATGCTTTGTTCCTCTTTTTTGAACTAGGATGCAAAATTTATTGTCTGCATTCAGATGTAGTTGGAGAAATTGATAAAGAAGTATTTATCTTGGATGCTATTTGCAGAATTGAATAATCTTGGGGATGGATCACTTGAAAGATATGATGTGATTGTGGTTGGTGGTGGGCATGCAGGATGTGAAGCTGCACTTGCAGCTGCTCGGTTAGGAGGAAAAACACTTCTTCTCACACTTAACATTGACCGAATTGCATGGCAGGTTATTAGAAAGTCCTAACATTTGTTCTTTTCTTGAAAATAATTTCTTATTACTTGTTTCAAACTGATTCATTCTATCATATGCCATATTTTCCGTTCAATTTTAACTATGTTGATTAAATGTCCGCGTATATATTTTAAGTAACTAAGTAGAGTTGAATACAGCCCTGCAATCCAGCTGTTGGTGGACCTGCAAAGTCTCAACTTGTACATGAAGTGGATGCACTAGGTGGTGAAATTGGAAAGATAGCAGATAGGTACAAGATTGGACTCTTAATTTGCTTAGCATTAAGTTGACCATGGAATGGCATGTCGAGTCTTTTGCAAGTGTGATGCTTTTGTTGCACCTGAAATGTTTATGATGTTCAGGTGGGTACCCAACTTAAAATGTATGCCGTCCACTGTCGTGACAGTCTTCCACTTCCCTTTAGCTATACCATCTTGTTATGGTTTGTGAGGATTGGTGTGAAATGTTTTCCTCTGATTAGTTTGTAAGGAGGGCAATGACGGCCAATAATTATATACTTTGGTTGATCATTGAACATCTTAGTTATGCATGTTGCTGATTGGTAGATATTTTGCCGTTTCCTGCTCTCGTATTGTTTTGACATTTCGTGAATAGGTGGATATAATGCCCATATTTCAGGTGTTATTTGCAAAAGCGAGTTCTAAATCTCTCAAGGGGCCCTGCTGTCAGGGCATTGCGTGCTCAAACTGATAAAAGGGAATATGCTTTTGAAATGAAGAAGATTGTCGAAAGGCAAGTTCATCTATCCTTCCATCAAAAGAGATATATATGAAGTTTTTTTTTCAACTCATGATTGAATTTGCCTGATTCCATCTATGGTTCTTCTGTTGCATATACAATAATTTTTGCCTTAGTTATTGCGTAATCTGAAGACTGTTATGTTGAAATTCTGGTTAGAGCTTCTCCTTATCTGTTAACATAATGTCTGGTTGCAATTGAAGGATAAACTCCGTGTTTGTTCTGAGATGTTACTGCTATATGCTGCTACCATTGTCTGACCATCGATTCCTGTGTTCAGTGCACCTCACCTTTCCATTAGAGAAGCAATGGTGACGGATGTTTTGGTGGGGAAGAATGACAGTATAGAAGGCGTCCAGACATTCTTTGGCATGAAGTTTTATGCACCTTCTGTTGTTCTCACTACTGGCACCTTCATGAGTGGGAAAATTTGGGTTGGCAGAACTTCTATGCCTGCAGGAAGAGCTGGTGAATCAGCTTCACATGGCCTCACAGAAAATCTACAGCAGCTTGGATTCGAGACAGATCGTCTAAAAACTGGAACACCTGCACGTGTAGATAGTCGCACAGTGGATTATTCTGGATTGGAGCCACAACACGGAGATGAAGAGGTCTTCTCACTAAATTTCATGTGTAGGTTTAATCGTTCAATAAGATATAGTTTGCTACTGTTTGTTTGGTAAACTGTTCGTATATGATTGACATACTATTCTTTAGTTTATATTGAAAATGATTTAACATCACATGCTGGGTTTCTAAGTGAGGGACGAATCACCTTCAGTTTATCAAGCTGTATCCTGATCTTATATTGTTTACGTGATTTTATTTTTCTGAACTTAGGTTGGCCCCAAGATTTTATGGTTGCCCAGCTTAGTTCTTATAAAGTCAGATGTTAGAAAAAATTTCCTAATCTAGATTCTAAATTGAGCTAAACAATTTATTAGCTGAATTCAGAGAATGACTCAGCAGTTGAATTCAGAGCAAATAATTTATTATATCTACATATTAGGATATATTCTCTGCGTCTCTGCCGGTTTGATCTTAATTATCAGCCCTTTTCTTGGCTGTGCAATATTTTATAGTTACAACCTTAGGTGTGTATAATTCGTTTCTTAATGAACAACAGGTAAGCTGGTTTAGCTTCGATCCTAGTTACCATATTGAGAGAGAACAAATGTGTTGCTATCTTACACGTACTACAAAGGAAACTCATCAATTAATTAAAGATAACTTGCATGAGACGCCGACCTATGGAGGATGGGTGGAAGCTAAGGGACCTCGATATTGCCCCTCTATTGAAGACAAGGTGAGGATGCCATTTGATGTATCTCTCCCTTTATTTGACATTCAGAAATTGTGCGCATGCCACTGATAAATAAAAAGTATAGAATGCACGGACATTCATGTTATGTATGTTATCCTTTGCGTGTTTGTTTCCAGATTGTCAGATTTCAAGATAAGGAGTCACACCAAATATTTCTAGAACCAGAGGGTCGGACAGTGCCTGAACTCTATGTGCAGGTATTAGCGCTTTACCGTTGTCTGTGAATTCTTTGTTTTTTTTTTTTTTTTTTTTTGCTTAAGTAAAATATTTATGAATTGACTATCTTTTTCTGTAATATTTACAAGGTTATGGGATTCGTTAACTTCTTCAGAATGTATGGGTTGTTCTGGCAGGCATTCATTAACTGCTAGCAGTAATGCATGAAAAATGATATTATTCCTAGAAATGTGCTACTTTCCACTTGTTTTGGGAAATAATCTCTTGTTTTTTGCTATTTCTGCTACTTTTATTCTTTAGATTAGAACACTTCTATGACTGGTGTGACAGACATATTTTCTATTTGAAACGAACATGCAATATTGGTTTTCACTTTTTTGCTTGTAACAAGAGGAGGAATCTAGTGATAAACTTTAATTACAAGAACAAATTTAAGTTTCAATTTCTTGGTCTTAGCTTACACAACCAAGTTGCTCAGTTGGAGAAAATCAATGTGCTCTGCTTCTCACAGGGATTTTCTACTGGTTTACCCGAGAGACTTCAGCTGCCACTGTTAAGAACTTTACCTGGACTTGAAAACTGTTCAATGCTGAGGCCTGCTTATGCTGTGGAGTATGATTACCTGCCAGCACATCAGTGCTTTAGGTCACTCATGACAAAAAAAATTGAAGGACTATTTTTCTCTGGTCAAATAAATGGAACAACTGGTTATGAAGAAGCTGCTGCCCAGGTATTTTACAACTAATGATGATAATGTGCCTGGTTGTCAACTCTGAAGAAGTATATAAGTTTCTATATCTCTATCTGACAGGGGATTGTTTCTGGAATAAATGCTGCGAGACATTCAGATGGTAAAGCTTTAATAGTCCTGGAAAGAGAAAGCAGTTATATAGGAACTTTGATTGATGATCTGGTGACAAAGGACCTCCGGGAGCCTTATCGGGTGCTGACTAGGTAAAGATGCATATCCTCTGCTGTACATTTTTTAAAGACCACCTCCACATAAAGCCCAAAATTTAGAATCAAGCACTCAATTCTGTGAGATGGTAGATATGTAGGAGCTGCAATTTTGTTAAGCATGCCATAATTTCGTTATGCCATGCTTGTAAAGTCAAATGGCCAAAGCTAGGATGTGCTATAGCATAGTTAATGGTTTGTAGCCTTTATAACTTCAATGTTTTGATGTGTTATATGCTGCCACATTTTTTTGGCTTCTTCTAATGTACCCCTCACATGTATTGAGTTCCTTCATACCACACAACACTTTATGTTGATCTTTCTAGATTTTGTTGCTACAATAATTAACATGTTGATCCATGAAAATCAATGCCCGTAGCTACCAACATTTATGCCTGACTATTGGGGGGACCTTGGACATCAAGTATTGTCAATCATGAATATATGTTTTTAAATGAATATTGTGATTCTGGTATTCTAAATGAGCATCTGCTCATAAAATATTGTGATTCTGGTATTCTAAATGTATCTGCTAGTAGTACAGTATGTTAAGAAACACTCTTAGAAAGATAAAAGCTGTATAATTGAAGAGGACGTAATTTTTTTGACAAAGAGAGGAGATGGGACTTCCTAATCTTACCAATTGAATAACATAATATATTCAATACATCTCATTGATCCCATTTCTTTTTCTTTTTTGCTACAAAATGTTTAGTCGCTCTGAACATCGCTTGCTGTTGCGATCTGATAATGCTGATAGCCGCCTCACACCCCTGGGACGAGAAATTGGTCTGATAGATGATGTGCGTTGGAAGATATACCAGGACAAGCAGGCTCGTATCTTGGAAGAGAAAAACCGACTTAAGAAAGTCAGGATTTCAGGTTGGCCTTTTGGTTGTATATGTGGGTTGTATCCACACAATGTCTGATGAATGTAAAGTTGATACCTTGAGAAATAGAAAAAAAGATGTTAAAAGCTCTGTATCTCTTGAGAAATATTTTTCAATATACAGAAAGGTACTGTCTGTAGAATTAGAGTAGAGTGGTGACTGTATATAGTATAACCTCTGTGTATGTTTTCAGGAGGAGATCTAGCTGCTGAAGTTTCGGAGGTCTCTTCACAGCCTGTGAAGGAATCATCTACACTGGAAAGCCTCCTTAAGAAGCCACACGTGGAATACAAACTATTTGACAAGCATGGATTTGGGAATGCTCTTTTATCCAAAATAGAAAAGGAATGTGTAGAGATAGATATTAAGTATGAAGGTTTCATCTTACGTCAACAAAGTCAACTACGGCAGGTATAGAACTGAAGTTATATTTGACTCATATATTGGGACTTGAGAGTTTGGTGCCTTATTCCATTATACATTTGCACTTCAACTAAACGTTTCTATCAGCATATTTCTGTCTATATTTACCATATTTTCGTGTCTTTGCTTGTATATGTGTTCTGGGACTTCTTTTTAATCACAATATGATTTAATTTTACTGTGTTGCAAAATCTCATTTTTTTTTTCTTTCTTTCGCTCAATTTGTAGATGGCACATCAACAGCACAGACAACTCCCTGATGACCTTGACTATTTTGCTATGACAACTTTGTCACATGAAGCGCGTGAAAAACTGTCGAAGGTATTTTCCTAATTGATTGACATCGTGCTATTTGCTCTGGCTAATTGAAATTAGCCTGTTTGCTCTCAGTTTTCTTCCCCTTTATCTGAGGCACAAATAAAGAGACTGCGATCAACATAATATGTTTGATTGCTTTTCCTTTATGGATTTGAGTAGGATATCTTTGATGCCATATCACATTGCTTCCTTTAAGTCAAGTAAATATGGATTTTGCATTACACCGTGCAATAAGTACCTTTGATATGATAAAGAAACCAGAAAAAATTACACAAGAAAAAGGTGAACGGTTCTCTAACGAAGGGACTGGTATGAAGGAATAGAATTATGTAGGATTTGAATGATGGTAGGATTCGATCAGAAACGATGATTCCATTCTATAGGCATACTAATTGTAGGAATTGTAGAGGTATAAAGTTGGTATAGCAACTGCTAGGAAGGTGATTGCTTTTACCACCTTATTTCTACAGTACTTGACATTTGAAAACCCTATTTCTACTTCTACAGGTGAGACCACAGACAATTGGGCAGGCCAGTAGAGTAGGCGGAGTAAGCCCTGCCGATATTACGGCACTAATGATAATCCTAGAATCTAACCGGAGAAAGGCTCAGGAACGAACACGACATCATATGCTTACCTCTGCTCTGGGCACTGAGTGATACAAGTGACGGAGGCCAGCACCAGCTGAAGTATTATTCGAAGAATCCTATGTTCTGAATATTGAAATTCGTTATAGTAATTCCGTAGGAGCTTTCGCAGTGTTGCTTTTTTCTGAGCCCACTGCTATTGGTAATACTTGAGGCCATACTATTGTATAGTGGTAAATATTAGCACTCTTTTATACGATTCACAACTATAAATATGTATAGTTTCCTTATATACATGAATGGTGCTTGAATATATATTTCTCAGATCGAAAGCTATTCCATTTCGTTCAATGATGGATGCCTTCAAGTTTAAGATTCTCTGTTTCTCTTTAATTTTGCAGTTCTAGAAACTTCTAATTTTGTAAATAGAAATTTAAATACAAGACAGGATGGCAAAGACGAATGCGATAAACTTGCATTCAACTGCAAACTAACTGTGTAGAATGATCAGCAATCACATAAAACAAAAGCCAAAATTAGTGTTTACAAATCATCTGTCAAGAGCAAGACCAGTTTACCTTAATGAAGGTAAAAAAAACTACTTTCAGCTTACCAGAGACTGAATATGTTACTCAGGATCAAAAGATGGTAAAAAAAATGAAGGTATATTTGCACCAGAATCTTCCCTTCCTCTGGATTAGAACTGCAAAACACAAGTTTCTTCAAAAATTATTAATCTTTCAACATCTATTGACCCAACTTTTTGTCAACTTTTTTATCAGCAGATTGTGGCTTGGGTGCTGATGAACCATATTTTACTGGTCTAGCAGCAACTTCACCGGATGTAGACGCCTCTGCATTTTGTTTGCGGATTTTCTCTTGAAGAGCTCGAACTCTGTCTTCAGCTCTGCGTAGAGCTGTCCACCTATAGGTTAACCACAGGCCAAAACCTCCGTATACGAGAATGTAAGAAGCCCACACATAGGGGTAAGTCTCAGCATGTTCTTTGGTTCTCTTATACTGATCTTCGATTTTCTGTAACCAACCAACAGCTACAGGCTTTGACTCTTGCTCATCTGTTTCTCGGGAATGCTCTTCTGCTTTTGGGTTGGTCGTCATCTTTCGGCTCCGTCTGCTGCTGATATTAATATAGATTATCATTAGCATTACATGCATCCTATCACTTTGTATTCACAAGTTCATTGGAAAAGTTCAAATCCAACGAAAAATCTACTCACTGGTAAAGGTTATTAATCAATTACATCTATTACCATACTTAATAATATGAATATGCAACAATTTTGCCACCAAAATTGGCTGCAACAGCTGCATAGAAAGTCAAAATAGACGTCATGTCTATACAGCCAATGCAGATTCCAATTTTCATCTGATAAAACTCAAATTTAGATATACTGTTGCCATTTATCAAAAATCTGCTTCTACATAGTATTATGTTTTATGCAGAGCTCCTTCAAGTTAGCTCTCATATTTTTGCTCTTCCATTGTTGTTATGTAGATCTCTATTTCGCTGTCAACTCCTACTACTGCAACGCATATTACAACTACAATGAAATAAATAAAACTCTCTACCACTGAAATGCATATCACAGCTACAATGAAATACATAATACAAACAGTTGATTCTTCCAAATGCACAGACAGCTTCATAAGATTGATATGTCTACTGTTACAATAATCTATCCACCATAAACAAAGATAACATGATTTATTTTGAGATATTCACAATTATACTTGTTTCAGTATATGCAACATTACGAGAGGCCGAGAATGGTAAAATCCAAATTATTGAGCACCAATAATCCAACTTACTCTCTATAGTCTGCAGCACAACGGCGGATATGAGGACAGAGATGATTCAAGCCACCGACTATTCTGCAATCCAAGTGATATTGACGTAGATGTGATTCGAGCGGCTATTCTTTTCAGTGCAGAAACAGCGCCGATGGAGTTTTAGGGTTCTCCCGCCGGCGTTTATTTTTCCTTCTTCCTTTTGAGGGATTTTTATTTTAATTTGTTTTCTCAACTTTTGGCCCAAGCCATTGTTACGCTAATTAGGGGGGGGGGGGGGGCTCTAATTTTAAAAATTATTGAAAAATGAAAGGGGAAAAAATATTTTAACGATTGGCTTTATTTATCCCCTCTTAAATTATTAAAAAAATGAAAGGAAAAAAGTGATTAAATTTCGTTAACATAATATTTCCTTCTATATAAGTATAGATAAAATCAGGTTATTTTAGTGTTATGATTTTTATATACTATTATCATACTTTTATACTGTGATAATGATAATTGTATATCATTAGAGGAGTAATGTGTTTTGATTCGCACACGCATGTTGATGTATATAAAAGTCCACATTTCCATCCCATGTACTCCCTCCGTTTACTTTAAAGTGACACCTTGTTATATTTAATACTTCACATATTGAATATAAATGCCACTTAGGAGTAAACGGAGGGAGTATCTTACAGGATCTAATGATCAAATTAATTTACATGCTACACATAATTTACAATATCCAGACATATATCATTTAAAGATTGATGATCCGCACATTAATTTATGATTTCTAATACTCCCTCCGTCCCCCAAAATCAGTTCGGCTAGCAATTTTTGCTGCGTCATAAGGAAGAAGCAGAAGCAGTCCAACCCTTGCTATGGACCCCAGGTAGAGAAGTTACTGAAAGGACTCCGATTCCGATCCTTTAAACCAAGACCTGCCAATACACAAACAAGGAGAAGAAAAAATAGGTGTAGTGTGGATTGACGCATGCGCAATGAGCAATGCAAGATTTAATCGAAGCTCGATGATCGACTCCATCTGCAACCCAAGTAATCCTCCACTGACACATTTTGCTCAATGCTGCTCGTGGAAGCGGTTTCATCTTCCAAATCAAGCAATGCAAGATCAATGAAGGATTGCATGTCCATTGCAGATTGTTCACTACTCGTAGCGGTAATATCTTCTACACATTTAGCCTCCTCTCTCGCCCACTCAACAACCTCCGCGTCTCCTTGAAGGAGCCTGAGAACCTGTTTTTAAGTAGAGTAAACAAAAGGATTGATGTAATAAAGGAATTCATCTCATCACAATCTAACACGGCTGTAGGTCTATAATAATGCTTACGAGGTTAATATTAGGACGAGATTGAGGTGTTTCTCTAATACAAAGGGTTGCAGCTAAGACCAAACTCTCAAATTGATTGTCGTCGCAAGCATCAGCCAAACTGGGATCTTGCAGTTCTGAGACTTTCCCTTCCTTCAGAAATGTGTTTTGCCTAATTGAATGGAGAAGGCCTTAAATCCTAATGTAATGCACCCTTGAAATTTTGAGATAGAAAAAACCATTCCATGTTGATATTTAAAGAAACATTGCAAAGAATAGAAAAGGTTAGATGCTCACCCATATTACTAAGCTTTCCTGGCCTTTTGGTAGTCCATTATCAATAGGCTTTCTACCTGACAAGAGCTCGAGGAGTACAACCCCGAATGCGTAGACATCAATCTTTTCATTCAGTTTCCCATGCATGAAATACTCTGGAGCTAAGTAGCTACCACAAAAGAGTGTTAGTTACTAATTTGGCAATGAGTTGGATACCAAACTGAGATTATAAAACTTACCCAAATGTTCCAGCAACATCAGAGGTATCCATATCATGGGAACAGTTTGATGTCCAGGTGGCAAGCCCGAAATCCGATAGCTGCAAGGCAAATGAGTATTGTCAGCATGAAGTTGATAAAAAATAAAGTGCAGAAGTCAAAAAAAAATTATATTGCACGGTACCTGTGGTTCAAAATCATCTGAAAGAAGGATATTTGAAGATTTTACATCTCTATGGATAATTGGCTCAGCTGTATTATGTAAAGCATCCAATGCCTCAGCAACACCTAAAGCAATCTTATATCTCTCCGCCCAAGCAAATAGATCTCGAGATACTGGATTACCTAATTCAAAGCACAGAGATTGATACCATATCCTATTAACATCAATGCTAGTGATTTCATGTAATTAAAGAGTCGAAGTACCATGGAGGTTCTCTTCCAAGCATCCTCTGGATAAAAGATTATACACCAAAAGGAGTCGATCTTCATCAAAACTGAACCCAACTAAAGATATTATGTTTTTGTGATGTAAAGACGTAAGGATCTCAATTTCTGAAATAAAATGTTCCAATACATAGTTTGACGGCTTTAAAATTTTCACGGCTATCTCCCTGCTTCCTGGTTGTAGGCAGCCTTTGTAGACCAGGCTGCTTCCCCCCTTTCCAATCAAGTTTTCTGAAAATACAGTTTGGTGTGATTAATAAAACCTCCAAAAGTGAATGAGAAATATTATATCAGAGAACAAACCTGGTATGAAATTATTTGTGGCTAATGCAAGTTCTTGGAAGGTAAACAGCTGACAATTGATTGAGTATTTCTCTTGAAGATCTCTAAGTTCTTCTGAAAAAATCTTATTAGAGTAAGCATCAGAGTCTATGATAGAATCCCTTTCTTCTTCCATATGCAAACAGCAGTCATCCCTATTGGATGCACTGAACTGCTTCTGGTCGGGATAAATAGATGCAACAGATTGTCGACGTGGCAGTTTCAATAGCCATTGAATCACTGAAGACCTCTTAGCAGAAGTATCTTCAGATCCTCTAATTCCATGTAAAAACGTCCTGCGAAGTAGTGTCCATCCGGATCTACGAATAGCCATTTCTCGGGTTTTACAAGGTACCAGAGCCATCGAAGTGTTCCCACTACTTCCACTCCCACTACTAGATGATGATGGGACTCTCTGGGGAGGTAGACTCAAAGGCCTTCTGGACACAGTCTTCCTCTTCTTGAATCTTGATTCTGATGCATCAAGGCTTTCAAAGTCCGTATCAAAGGGACCGGTTAATTCCCTTTGGAACACAATCTTACCGTTGTCAACACAAATAACGGATACATTCTTTTGGAGATTCTTGGCACATGACTTGGCAAGAGAGATTTTGGACCGAAGGGTGCGGTGGACTTTTGAAGTACCAACCACTAAACTCGTTGCGCCGCAAGATTTCACCTCCCTGCACAAAATTTTCCGAACTGGAGATCCTCTACAGACCTTAAGCTTTAGATCCACCTAACACCATCTCATACATCATTAGCAGGCTGGTTTATCTCATGATTAATGAAAATGCAGTACCCTCATGCTTTATACAAAATATGACAGAGTAAGGATAACCTAAAATTCTATACTCAACATAAGATGGCAATACAAAATTTAGAGCATCATGAAAAGACCAAGGATAAAGTTATGCCCCTAAACTCCCAAAAAACCAGAATAAATACACAAAACGAAGATGAAAGATAAATACAACAAGCCACTCTAAGAAATTATGCATCGACTATAAAGAATGCAAAGCAAATTAAGTTGAACTCTCACTTCTGAATCACAAAACTTATTATATTTTAGATTCTAAATTCGTTTTCAATTATCACCAACAATCAATTGAAAACAATAGAGAGATCAACAGTGAGAACTATTGGAGAAAACCAGACATACCTGCTTTAGATTACAGAAACCTTCATATGCAGCCAGCACTGAGTCGAAAGTCTTCACCAGCGACAACATACTTGTTTTATCTTGTTCGACGCACACAGATTAAAAGCAAATAGGAAAGAACGCAAAATTAGAAACAAAACGAGTAACAAAATATCTGCATTTGCAAGAGAAGGAAAAAAAACCAAAAAAAAGTGCTCCTCCAGCATCTATGCCCAATTAGCCGAATAAACCGAACAAATAATCAGACTGAACTAGAACTGCAAAAATGAAAACCTCCAAACTCGATTGAACTCACACCTCTCGCATTTTCAGAGTCGAGCGCACACACAATACTATGCCGAAAATCGCGCAAGGAAGATACAGAAAAGTAAGGTGTGCGTGCGTAATTGAAAGTGTGAGAACACTCACCAGCGCTAGGATCGAGGATGTAAAGAGCAACGACGCGATCGCCGGAGTTCGCCACCTTCACCAGCGCCCACGTCAGCAGCTCTTTGCTTCGGGCGTCCAGCTTCACTCCGACCACGACCACCGCACCGCCGTCACCTTCGCCACAACATTCCGTATTCCCAGTGGCCGGCATCATTCCCAGCGACGGGCAAGCAACAGTAAACGACGACGGCGTTGAATTCCTTTCTTTTCGTGGAGCCTTTGCTTAGCTCTACTTTGTACTTTCTCTCTCTAAAGGCAAGGCAGTTTTCTCCAACAGTTATATTCTGCTTTGTGTCTAACCCTGCGTCGAAGTTTGGAAAGACAAAAGATTGTTCTTTCTTCGGGATTGCTTCATTTCACAAATATTAAAACAGAAAACTGGGGATATTTTGCCTTATTAATATTTATTTATATTTAGATTAGGATTAAGATTACACTTTATATCTTCGCATTACCAAATTTAAATTTAGCACATCCAAGGGCGAATAATTAAATAATTTCTTTTATTAAAACTCATTCAGTACAATGATATTAGTTTTACATTCAACTATTTTTCTGAAAGTACATTAAACTGTTTTGTGACCTTTATAATGATTCATAATAAGAATATCTCAATAAATATTCTTTAATTTGTTTCCAATTGATTGTCTAACTTTAGCACGTGCATGCATCGATGTTTCCATATCCTTTTCCTCATATAATTCTTTCAATATTTTAATTTTTTCAAGTTAATTTTTTTTTATATCAAATTAGAGATTTCTAATGATATACTCTCTCTTTTATAAAGACTCATTTCAATATTATACGTATCTAAAAGATTACTAAAATATATATACCTTAAAAATTAAAATCTTGACTGAGTTGATAATATGTAGGGGTGATTTATTTATTTTTTAGGCCATTATGTGGGTTGAAGTTGAACCAACATGAGTAAAAAAAATTACTTAGAGAGAGAGAGAGCATAAAATGTGAACCAATTTTTAGCAGTTATAAGCGTTCTACGTAAATTACCAAATTTGTGTAATCCATTCACTATCTATATAAAATATTTTAGGTATATAACGTGTCGTAAATGTTGTACTAGTAGATAGTAATAATTAATAAATGTGGGTATAATCAGATGCTGTTCGGACCACGGAGTCCGAATTTTATCCATGATGGACCATGTTTGGGTACAATGATTTTCAAAGGAATTATATTCTATTTTTAATTTGTAATATAGTAAGATACTACACCATATAATGATTTTTAAAATGGTCAGGAAATTTGGGAAACGAAATCTGCTAATTTCCTTGTGTTCTTCGGATATGTAAAATTTCATATCCGTTGGGAAGATATAAGTAATTTGCATATGGATAAATCACATAGTAAATAGAAGAAATTGTTTGCATAATCTTTGAAAAGTTGAATAAGATTTGGGATTTGGGAGCGCATAAATGCCTTTTGACTCTTAATAAATGGTGACCAGTAACGATTTGTCTCTATAACTTGATGTAATTAAAATTATATATAAATCACAATAAAGTGGTCGAAATTTGTGGGGTGTGTTATAAGAGGGTATTATACTTTTATTTAAACAAAATTTAATATGATTGTTGACCGTGAGTAAATGCAAATGCATCGCCTAACCCAAGTTTGTGCGTACGTATAAGTGATCTTTAAAAAATATAAATCGTTTCATGCCTCCTCGAAATAAAATTATAATCGTATTTAATTTCATAAAATTAGAATCGTTTCTAGATTAAAGTTATTTTACCATTTGATGTGTTGTTTGGTTAGTAAGATAGGGCCCAAGATTTAATTTCATGTTTAGTACTCCTTTCGTCCCGCCGAAAAATTGCCCTATTTATTGAATATATGTAAAGAATAAAACAAATAATCATGATATTCCAGCGTGATAAAAGGGAGTAGCATATAAGATCAATCTTGTCTAATGCTGCATTTTAAAATCTTGTCCTCTCCTTAAGATAAAAATAGTTTGGGGCCAATTCTACTTTTTTTTTAAGCCAAAAGAAAATATATTAATTGCAAGAACAAGGATAATTGGAAAGTTAACCATAAAAGATGGCGGCTTGACCCACACACACGGAATAGGATAATCCCTAGCAACTCTAGCAAGGTGATGAGCCACAAAATTGACATCACGACGAATATGTTTTAGTTTGAACAAACTACTAAACTCTAAAATCAATTTACAGCTATGAACTATAGATCCAAATTTAAAGAAATCACAAGAATTAGAAAAAATGACATCACAAACTATCTTACTATCAAGAATAGAAATAATAGCATCACAGACTATCTTACTATCAAAACGAATGGTCACTCTCTCTAGATTCATTTGTTCGATCCATGATAAAGCTTTAAAGATACTCATAGTTTCCCGTCATCAACATGAAAGCAACCTACAAGATAATAAAACTCTCGGTGCAACAAATTTTCTCAAAAAATCCCGAATAATAAAACCCAAACCTGTACAATCATGAGCAAAAAATACATGATATTTGTTTGGCCAATCTTACATGATATTTAATCATGCAAAACGAAATACACTATGCACAAATTGAGCGAGTTTAAAAGGGCTTCAACCTTCAAAATGGACGGAGCTTCCTAAATTCCTAATCAGTGATATGATTAATTAAAACACGATAGATATAAAATATAAATTATTTTAAAAATTCTCTCCAACTTATCATGATTGTATTACTCACCGTCGTCACCGAATAAAATAGAAGTGATCAGACTCACAAATAGAAGTGCGAATTGCGATAAAATAATTTAGTTAAAAACTTAATATTTTTTTTAATGCAATATAATAAAAAATAAATAAATAATAAAAGAAAAAAGATTAAGACCGACCGGTGCTTCAACATGAATCGAGCAGAATTTAATTGCGGGTGATACATCGGGATGACCTCACAATGCCGCAACCAGCACCGCCGCCGGCGCTGACCAAACCTCTCAAACCCTACTTCTTCTACGGCCACCGCAAACCCTCCCTAAACCGACCCACCGTCCGCGGCGGTCTATTCTCCAACCGCCAAACTATTAATCCCAAGAAGTTCAGCCGCCCCTCCGCCGCCTCCGACGAGCCGTTCGACCTCCGGAAGTGGGACCCGGAAGATGAATCAAGCCTAAAACTGCCGTACGTGAAAGACCCATCGGAAAGATTCTTCATTTCAGCGAAGAACCTGTCTCCCATTGCCAGGTACATAGTGGATGCGTTCAGAACGCATAAGAACTGGAACGCGGAGCTTGTGGCGGAGCTTAATCGGCTGCGCCGCGTCACGCCGAAGCTTGTGGCGGAGGTTCTGAAGTTTCCCAATGTTGATCCTAGGCTCTCGTCCAAGTTCTTTAACTGGGCTGGTATGCAATTTTCCTTTGTGTGTGATTCGAGTCTTGTTTGTGTGTATAAATGTCTTATTAATGAATGTGAAAACTTGTTTATGGAGGTCTGTGGCATTTGTAGTTTGATTAAGTAATAGAATGTAATGCTAAAGAGGCAGGGACAGAAGAAGATTATTTGAGTGATGAGCATGTGTTAGTGTTACTGTTGCTTTGTTACATGTTTTTATTTTGGAATGCAAATAGTATCGTTTATTTACGACTAATTGATAATAGCATTCTTGAAATAGATCAATTCAGCAAACTACAGAAACAATTAGACATTAAGGGGTCGTTTGGTTCAAGTTGGGTAACGGAAATGAAATGGAGTCGAGTAAAGTAAGGAAATGGTAATGATAATGCTTACTTTTATTGAGCGTTTGATTCAAGTATGGAAATGAGTCACTTGTAAGGGAATTCATTTTCTCCTTGTTTCCCCACCTTCTTGAGGGGTAATAATGTAATGGATTGGGTTACCCCCAAGTAAGGGAAATGGATAAGATATTACTCAAACCAAACAAAATATAATGGAATCAATTAATTGTTTCCCTTTCCATACCCACAAAAACATGAACCAAACATGGGCTAAATCGATTACGATAATATGCCTAGGCAGTTGAGTTACGAGACACCATACAAGGACAAGGAAAGTTATAAGTGAGGAAGGTGTGTTACTGGCCTTAGATGTGAGTGCACTTCTAACATAGCAATTGAACAAGTTTGGTTCCTTGTTACATTCCGTAGAGGAAGTATTTGCTGGAGTACTGCACTTCTAAATGGATAAGTCTAAATTAGTATAATCAAAGTTTATGAAGAGTATTTTATATTTACTTAAAGGTCATCTCTTGCCATTGTGTCGTAAGGAAATGGTTCTCGCCCATGCTTTGTCAGTGGTCTTATAATACTTAACTGGTTAAAAAGATCATTTAACTCTATGCGATGCTTCTAAGAAAAAGATAGTGTTTTCCCAACATTTTATCGGGTTCTATGATGAATTTGCTTATTCTTTGATGAAACAGGAAAGCAGAAGGGTTATAGGCATGATTTCGCCTGCTACAATGCGTTTGCCTACTTTCTGAATCGCGCAAATCACTTTCGGGATGCTGATCAGGTGCCTGAATTGATGCATATGCAAGGGAAGCCGCCTAGTGAGAAACAATTTGAAATCTTGATTCGGATGCACGCTGATGCCAAAAGGGGTTTGAGGGTACATTATGTGTATGATAAAATGAAGAAATTTGGTGTGAAACCAAGAGTCTTTTTGTATAACAGAATCATGGATGCATTAGTTAAGACTGACCATTTAGATTTAGCCATGTCAGTTTATATTGACTTTAAGGAGGATGGTTTGGTGGAGGAGAATATGACTTATATGATTTTGATTAAGGGCTTATGTAAAGCTGGACGAATGGATGAAGTGTTTAGGCTTCTGGATAAGATGAGGAAGAATCTGTCGAAGCCAGATGTTTTTGCATACACGGCTATGGTAAAGGTGCTGATCGCAGAAGGAAATTTGGATGGTTGTTTAATGGTGTGGGATGAAATGCTCAAGGATCGAATTGATCCAGATGTCATGGCTTATACAACTTTGGTTATGGCACTTTGTAAAGGTAACCGTGTTGACAAGGGCTATGAATTCTTTAAGGAGATGAAAGAGAAGAAATATTTAATAGATAGGGCAGTTTATGGATCTCTAATTGAAGCATATGTTGTCGATGGAAGGGTAGGTTCAGCTTGTGGATTACTGAAAGACTTACTCGAATCAGGGTATAGAGCAGATTTAGCAATATATAACTCCCTTATAAAAGGCTTGTGCACTGAAAAATTGGTTGACAGAGCTTATAAGCTTTTCCACGTGATAATTCGAGAGGATCTCCAACCAGATTTTGATACTGTTTATCCCATCTTAGTGTCTTATGCAGAGTCGAAAAGAATGAAAGAATTTTGTAAGTTGCTTGAGCAAATGCAGAAGTTGGGGCTCTCTGTGGTTGATGATGTAGTCAAATTCTTTTCTAGTGTTGTAGAGAGGGATGATGGTGTAGCGGTGGCTTTGGAAGTGTTTGAGCACTTGAAAATGCAGAAGTATGTTGGTGTTTCAGTTTACAATATACTTATGGAAGCCCTTCTCAAGAATGGTGAGAAAAAGAAGGCATTGTCTCTCTTCCACAAACTTAATGAACTTGACTTGGTACCTGACTCATCGACTTACAGTAATGCAATTTTGTGTTACGTTGAAATCGGAGATGTAAAGGAGGCTTGCATCTTGTACAATAGGATTATGGAAATGTCTTCGCTTCCTTCTATTGATGCTTATTGTTCTCTCGCTGAAGGCCTCTCTAAAATGGGAGAATTAGATGCTGCTATGATGCTCATTCGTGATTGTTTAGGCAACGTTGAAAGTGGTCCTTCTGAATTCAAGTACACTCTCACAATCATCCATGTTTGTAAGGCCAATGATGCAGCAAAAGTAATTCACATTGTGAATGAAATGGTTGAACAAAGTTGTCCTCCAAGCACTGTTGCGTGCGCTGCTATTATTTATGGAATGTGCAAGCACGGAACCGTTGAAGAGGCAAGGAAAGTCTTTTCAATTATGAGAGATTCTAAACTTCTGAGTGAAGCTGATGTGATAGTATATGATGAGATGCTCATCGATCACATGAAGAAGACGACTGCAGATTTAGTGATGTCTGGAGTCAGATTCTTCGGCCTGGAGAGGAGATTGAAGGCAAAGGGGTGTTCGTTCCTGCCCAGTTGAGCACATGAAAAGACGTACCATCATGTCTGAGGCCGACGGTTCAAGCAATGATTGAACTGCACAAGATGACCCCTTTGAGCCAGGACTTGTTCCGGTGGATGGTGTCAGTTATGGGCGAAATTCAGTTGAAGAAAACTTCAATGGCCTCGACTATTTAACAGTCGTAACAAATGCTTTAGTTAATGGTGACAGAGTTCTTTTATTAGCTGATCATCTTGCTTTTTGATTAGCTTATGAACTGCATGGTGTGAACTAGTTTCATTCCCAAAATATTTAGTATAGCCTCATAATGATGTAAAAATTGTGCTACACAGTTCTATTTTGACAGGTATGAAGTGAATGTAAAAATTGTAATAAATGCTCGAGAGTTGAGACTAATTTAGTCATTCTTCATTTCGTTGAAGAAAATTCAAAATCTACTAATTGTAAATGTTTCTCTCTGTAGTATAATAGCTGCATAACTTCTGGAAATTATAGATACATACATACATCCATACAAAATTTAGAAGACGAGCATTTGCAAGAAAGATGATGTGTGCTTTGACTACTCCGTTCAACTTCCGGCAACCTATTTATCATATAGAGGACGTCTCGACTTCTCGTTTGGGGCGATTGCGCCTGCGAACTGGTGCCGTTTCCTCCTCCTCAGAAGGGAGGGAGACTTCTTCATCATCTTCCATCTCTTCTTCTTCGCCTTCGAGTATTGCTTGGTTTATTGCAAGCTGGTTCATACACACCACACATCTTGTCAAACTCAATTCCTATGATGACTTAACAAGTTTCAAGCCCGTCTTAGCAATGATACTATATTCTTCCCAATCTTCTTCATGTTGGTGTGGGAATGCATAAATGATCTTGGTTTTCAAGAATCCATTTGCTTGCTTATTTATCTATCCATTTCTAAGCAGAACTCTAGGTGCTCTCTCACTTACAAACTAATGATCTAAGAATTTTGGATAGCAATGAATCATCAAACTACTTTATTTCCTACCTCAAAAAACAAGAAAAACAACATTATCCTCAGTTAGAATCAAAACTTTAGAAAATTGAACAGCCAATCCTTAAATTTCAATAACATCAAAATCAGAGAAGACAGGAAAAAAATATATATTTTCTTTCCTTTATTTCACAATAGAGAGCAGAAAGAGGAAGGATGGCACAAGGCATGTGACTTCATTACCTCTTCGAGAAATTTCTGGTCGAGCTGGTCGGCAATTCTTATGGATGTAAAATATGTGCCAACCAGGAGAGATAATGGGAAAATGAAGGCAAATATGTAGCTGGTGGTGCTCGGCCCCGCGCGTGCCACCACCGAGATTTCTCTCCGCCGCCCCACTCTCAAGATCTGCTGAACGGCGGACGGCGGCGGCGGCGGGTGGTGAGAGGTGGGGATAAGGCGAGGGAGAGTGGAAGAAGAGGGCGAGTTGCGTAACATCATCTGAGCTTTATGTTATTATCTATATGGAGAGCGTTTTATTTATCACGAGAAACGATTCGTTACTTTTATTTATTTTTTGTGACACACTTGGGTCAGCCACAGACACATGCGGACGGCTAAAACACTCGCACTTTTATTTGTGTAGATTAATATTTTTCTGTATAAAGATTGACACTTTTAAAAATTGACATTTTATTCGTAAAATAATTATGTTAAAAATTGACACTTTTATTCGTATAGATTATCACTTTTCTGTATAAAAATTGACACTTTGACCCGGCCACACTATGTGGCCGACCTCACCCAATTTTTTATCTTATTTTATTTATATTTATTTTAAATCGCGTCCAACTGGAAAAAAAAAAACCTTTTTTTTTGACAATTAAACTTTAAAAACCATAAACGATTTTAATTTCTACCGTTAAATCTCTAATCTAATGTTGTACATATTTTTTAAAATATTTATAAAAAAATTGGTAAAAAATTACAATACCTTTTGTTCAATTTTTTAACCTAAAACTAGTATTGCACCCGTGCGCTATGCACGGATTTACACCATAATTAGTAATGAATAAAAATAAAGAATACAATATATAGATATTTTAATATATTCTAATAATGATATTTTAATATATTCTAATAATGTATTGCATGTAAGGAAAATTTAAAAATAATAAAATCATACAAATTCTTAACTACTAATAGTAATTTCATTAAATAAAATAGAGGATAGTATATTAAAATTAATTCGAGCTCAAGATGAAATAAATTAATGACCAGATGAAAAATTGTGAAGCAAGTAGCAAAATTGACATATAAAATCTTCATTCACATCAAATATTTCAACAATTGACTTTCAACATATCAAGTATTTCATCTATAAAATTATATTACATTCTTATTTTATATTTTATCCTATCTATTTTTTTACATCAAGCTATAGTTAAAATATAAATTTATCAATTCTTCACTATTATAGATAGTCAACCAAGTTAATTTTATTGAAGCACATTTAATTCAATATGGTACAAAATCAAAATTTGAGTTCCAAGCTTGTGATTTTGAATTTCAAGATAGTCAATGTAAAACTTGTGGATAATAATTAATCAATAGTTTATTGGCAGAACTATTGACAATTTGCACAATTGTTTGTGTCTTTTGGAAGAAAAATGATATGTTAGTAATTTTTGACAACTATTTAGCTATTATATATAGTATAAATTAACCCAACGATCCTAATTATCGTTTCTATTCATTCCTAACCCTTGGCCGATATATCGAGAAAGGTTTTCTACAACTTGTTGTGTTATTCAGGAAATAAATACTGACAATTTTCCATTCAAAATATAAAAAAAGTTACTGATAATAGGCCTTCATTCTTGGCCGTTGCTCGTAGACAATACGCAACGGTACTCAAGTTGTAAGCGCCGACGAAGCTCTCCTCCTGTTATATAAAATACTTTCGCACTTTAAACCCTAACTCAGAATACGGTAGAGAGAGAGAGATGGGATCAGTAGACCGCAATGCCAATGGTGGCAAGTTCAGTGAGATTCCATGGAGTTTTGAAGCCAATTGGATCATCACTCACGGTTCTCTCGAATCGTCCATCGCCGTCGAGTCCTCTGACGATCCGATCACAGAACCCGACCACGAAAATATGGCCTCTAATTCGCCACTGATTCTGAAGCCTCGTGTCTCCGATTCTGCCCCCTGCGAAATTAAGAGTAGTTTCCGATTTTTCCCCGTCCTATTTGTTTTTTGTTTTTTTGTTTTTTTTTTTTTTTTCCCGAATTTCCATGCTGTGTGTTTTTTTATTTTAAAAATTTGTCTACAGAGCACGTAGGGGTTGTTATGGGGGGTTTTGTGCGCCTTTTTATTGTCGATTTGTAGAGTTTACGGTGATTGTTGGTTTGAGTTTTATCTATTTAGATTGTTTTGAGAAAGTTTGAATATCGGGAAACTAGATCATGTGAAGTTGTTGTGGAGTTCGATAGTTCTTCTACCTAGATGGTGTAAACTATATCGTGACGTTTTCAATATACTTTGAGAATTCATTTTTCTGTTTAAAATCAGTCACTTGATTTGCCATTTGATGGTTGGTTGTTGGATTGGTATTATTTTTCCCTTTTGCACAAGCTCGATCAGGTCATAGATCTTTAACTTCAATTGGTATTGATGTTTTGCAATATTAGGAGACTGTATTAGTGGGGTTTTTTACTGCATGCTGCATTATTTCATCTCATGGAATAACATAACTCCAGAAAAATGAGTTAGACAATCAATGGCTGTTTAGGTGGAGTCGTGGAGTTGATGTTCTGGAAATATAGGTTAAAGAGACTATTAACTTGCTTAACAGAGATATGATCTCTGAAGATCTATTTTAATTTAAACTTAATTTAAGGCTTATATAGAATTAGTGGAGCAGTACTTAAGTTTTATCCCCTTAAGTTCATAGATCTTATATAGTTCATTTGTTTCTGGTTTCGTATCATCTGGACAAAGTTATAGCAATGTCTTATGATGGCTTGCGACATAATTTTTTGCAGTATCTTTTAAGAAAAAGTACGAGGTTGGCCAAATATATGTTAGAAGCACTGCTCGTGCATATGAGATCTATTATGCAACTTCTCCTCATAGTATCAATGAGTACCTCTCTACTGTTCGGTGTGGTGTTGCCGTGAGAGATGACATAGTTCTCCAAACAAGTTCTGTTGAAGATGTTGCAGAGGAGCATGGGGAGTGTTTATCAGGGTATATAACTGCAGAGACTGCTTCATATGGGGGAAGTACTGCCACTAGTGAGGATGATTGGGTCAAGATAAAAGTCTCTGGTGATGGGAGTAGTCCTGCTTCAGATAAGACTGGTACAAATGGATTGAACAACATACAGGTACAAGGAAACTCTCCAACTCTTTGCACCTTTTCGACATTGGAAAACTGTACAATTATTCCACCAAACGAATGCTAATTTCCAACTGACAATCTCTAAATTATGTACACCTACGTGTATTCCCAACGTATTCCTTGTTACCTTATTACCTAACATGTACTTATAGTTTTGTACCATTCATTCATATTCAGTTTGTAGTTTTAACCGTTAATACAATTATTTATGTATAATTAATTATGATTATAAATGATAATACACATTATATATGCTTATTCAGGATTTCCTTTTACTCGATATCTGGGGGCGTGAAGTCTTTGAACAGATATATAGGATCAGAATAGTCCATCAATATTAATGTCTGCAGCTTATACTCTGCATTTGATCCTTGTTTGTATTCATGTTGCTTCTTTTGGTCTAGATGTAGTTCAATAGTCCATCAATATTAATGTCTCTGCCTCCTCTCTTTTATATTGTTCACCCTCCAATCACCTTTCACCCGGAAAAGACTTTTATCTCTTGTTGATAGTTGATGAATTACCGTGTTAGTCACTGGGTTATGTCAAAACTTAAAAGGAGATGGATTCTGTTAAATTTTTTGTAAGCTTTTCATTTGTGCGTCACTATGTGGGTGACATTTAGTTGTCGATTTATCTACAATTCAGTTACTATGAAAAATCCACGTGCTCTAATATTGATATGTTCTTTGTGCTGAAATGTCAATTTTCGTACAGGCAGCTAATTATATGGCATTTTAACTTTTCTTCAGGACCTTTATGAGGCTACAGCACAAATAAGTGATTCAGATCCTTGTTTGTCTCTTACAATTCGATTGTTATCACTCGAGGACAAAGGACAAGTATATGTGGATGAAATATATGTGTTTATGGATCCTGTGGAGTCGACTGATTCTGGAAATGGGGCTGTGTTGGCTGGAACCTCGGCACAAAGTTCTCTTTTGGCCATGTTTGTGCCAACCCTTCTGCAGTTATCAAAATCAGGTATAAACCAAGCTCAACACAAATCTGATGAAGTGCTTAAGAATCGCAAGATGGAATCTAAGTCAACAACAATTGACAAAATTGATTCTCCTCAACAAAGTGCGAAGCCAGAGGAACCTTGTAAGGATACTACTGAGACAGCTGAACATCAGCAACATACTTTTTCAAATAAATGTGACGAGGAGAAAAATACAAATGGTATTCAGCCAAGCCGACTTGAAACAGCTATGGAACAGCTTGTCTCTCGTCTGAGTAGAGTGGAAGATATTTGTTTGAGGTTCGAAGAGAAAATGCTGAAGCCAATAGAGAGGATAGAGGCAAGGCTTCAACAGGTTGAGAATCAACTTGAAAAACTTGCCAAGAATTCTCATGATTTTGGCTTGCCGCGCGGCACAAGAATCTCTGCCCCTGATTTTTCGTGCACTGAATCAAACTCAAGCTCTTTCTACGATGATGATCTCGAAAAGAAGGATTTTGCATGTGATAACATGCCTGACTTATCCCTCGAGGCAAACTCTAATCCAGGCCTTATCATAAGTGCTCCTGAATTTTCATATGGTGAAGGTGACGATGATAATGATGATCTGAAACCAGTGAAGGATTCTCCTCGTGTGAAACCAAATAAAACTTTGTCAGTTGATGATGCTTTGGCAGCAGCACTCAATGGATTTATGTCTACTGCAGTTTATTCTTCCGAACCTATAAAAATACCTACACGTCTCCTTGGTGATGTAGATGAGGAAATTCAGTATCAGGGGCATGCTAATTCTTGTCAAATTGAAACAAGGGAATTCCCTGCTGCAATGAATGACAATACAGAGTTGTCACAGTATGCTCCAGGCCTTACAGTCAAGGCTCCTGATTTTACTATTGAAGACACTGTCAGTGAGGAGCAGTTGAATTCTATCCAGTCTTCATTAGATGTGGCTTCTGTAACGGAAAACAAGAGAAAGGGCGAGATCGTACCTCCTGGCATTGCCTCTGCTGATTCGTGTGTCAATACAGAGTCATCAGCACATGCTCGAATCCTTACAGTCAAGGCTCCTGATTTTACCACTGAAGAAACTTGCGGTCAGGAGCAATTGAATTTTGTGCAGTCTTCGTTAGATGTGGCTTCTGTAACGGAAAACGAGAGAAAGGATGAGACTGTCCTTCCTAGCATTGCTTCTGCTGACTCGTATGATAATACAGAGTCATCATCAGTACATGCTCGAAACCTTACAGTCAAGGCTCCTGATTTTACTGTCGAAGATACTGTCAGTGAGGAGCAGTTGAGTTCTGTCCAGTCATCATTAGATGTGGCTTCTGTAACCAAAAACGAGAGAAAGGACGAGATCGTCTGTCCTAGCATTGCCTCCGGTGATTTGTGTGACAATACAGAGTCATCAGCACATGCTCAAATCCTTACAGTCAAGGCTCCTGATTTTACTGTGGAAGACACTGTCAGTGAGGAGCAGTTGAATTCCCAGTCTTCATTAGATGTAGTTTCTGTTACTGAAAATGAGAGAAAGGACGAGATCCCCCCTTCTAGCACTGATTCTGCTGTCTCCTGCAAGTTCGGTGGAAACGAAGGCGCCAATGAGTTCGGTTCAGCATCTAATGGTGATTCCCTTGCTGCTAATGGACTTTTGAATGGGAACTCTAAAGTAAATATGATTGAGACTTATTTTCAAGGGGGCACTATTGGTAGTCCTGCTGAAATTAGTAAAGATTCTGTACCTAATTCAGCCAAGGACTTGACAGTTTGCGGCCATCAGACTTCTCATGAAACGAACCAAGGAAAATTATGCGAAGCTGAGATTGTTGCTGAATTTGTGAAACAAAATGTTGCAAAAGAAAGCTTCGAAGATGATGCAGGGTGTGTATCTGAGCCTTCGCACGTTGCCTTCGTGGACTTGGAGTTTCCTATTTTAGAAGTGAAATTCAGATCTGATGAACTTATGAGTACTAAGTCTGCCCTCGAAGCTCTTTTAGATTACGAAGCAGCACAATTTACTACTGAAGTTTCCCCCATCGTTACTAATGGAATTAATGATGTCAACGCGAAAGAACTCGAAGCTGTATGCTCAAGTGGTGATGAAGCCACAGATCATCCTTTACTGACAAACGGCCTATTGTTAGATCTTGGAATTTCTGCTGCAGATTTGGAGGGTGCTCCTAAAAGCTTGGAGGTTCCTCCAAGTATCGAAGAAAAAATGGCTGTAAGTCTCATCTAATACTTCTAAGATTATATTGAGCCGATTTGTATAAAGTCATTAGATGTTGCTTCCTTTTGCTCTTGTTCCCTCGTTTTTATCGGACACTGATTGACTATATCGTTCTGGATCTAAATAGTTGTATATATCAAATCCTCAGTACATTGAAATAAAGAGTTGCTAATTGTGAGATATTTCTTGTAATTGGAAAGATTTTAGTAGTTTATCTGAATTTATTTGTTGTTATTTTTGCTGCATTGTGAAAGCATATCGATCAACAATGAAAGTACATTTCCATTACAGAATTACATTAAATCGTATTCTAAGAAAACAGATGAATCTCTATTTGCAAGTAGAAAGCAAATATCAGCAGCTTCTCTTACTTGTTACTCTCTCCTATCCCTCTAAACTATAAAGTATAGCATTTCGCCCTTCAATGAACAAATAACCTATATAGCTACAACAGTTATATAAATAAATAAATTAAAAAAAAAAAAAAAAATTAGTACTATTTACCAAGAAAATTGCAACCCTCCTACGGTGGTGGATCATTTGTTGAGTGTAATCTGATGAAATAATTAAAATACGAGACGAGATAGGGGATTGAACGGTCGTGTTAGGGACGAATTTAGTTCTTGTTGGAGCAACTCGGGAAATAATTGAGCTTGGTAGTTTGAATTGTAAGGTGGGAGCAAGAAGCTTCAAGTTTTTCTCCTTTTTGTTGAGCAGTTAACTTCACATTTTGCAGCACAACATTTTTGCATGGAACTGATTCACTGCAGTTGAAATTTATAGCCACCTTTGAAGCACTTGTTCCTTTTATGTTCCTGTATAGCACATTCTCCACTTGCACTGCTGATTTCTGCAAATTAAATTTTTATTGTAAGAATGTGGTTTATACTATTTTTTTTCTTTTAGTAAAAATGCTTATTATACCCCAATTGAGAAATGTCCTATTTATAAGAGGAATAAGAACAATTTTTTTTTTTGTAAAATGATAAAAAATAAAAATAAAAAATTACCTCCTTATCGCATTTTTTATTTTTATCACAGTAGTACTGATTTATGATAATGGGGTTTTGAACATTCCTCATTAGAATATCTTCAAACAGTATATTCCTTGCAATTCCGCTGCCTCCCTGCACATAAGTAGATAAACTAGCTTAGGATAGATTAAAGATACTTATAGTTTCATACAGTATTTCACAAATTAATTAATTAATTAAATCTTAGCAAATGAAGCCTAAATATTTAGGGTTAAGGTATCACACCTGCCAAGTCTTTATTCGTACTCCGTTTGTTGTTCCCGTAAAAGTTGCTCCTTTCACAAAAATATTCGAAACATAATTTTCTGTGTTGTCTTCACCTAAGCTTCCAATGCTGCAAATGAATAATTTTTAAGTTTAGGTTACTTAAAATCATACCAATAATGAATAAAAATCAAATAACTACCTTCAAACTTTGAACTGTTTAATTATAAAAAAGTATTCCTCTTCATCTTAATATATACCTGATGCCATGGCCTGGTCCACAAACTATGTTTCTCACTTCAACATTTCTTGATCCATTCACTATGGAAATACAATCATCACCTAATCCAAACCAAAAAAATCCACATATAATCATTGCATTTTATTATTATCAGATTTTATTTTATTTATTTATTTTTTATTTGCAAGTTCTTTACCTGTTCTGATCTCAGATTCTAGAATATTAATGTTGGAAGTTCTTGTAACATGAATCCCATCTGTGTTGGGGCTCTTTTCTGGTGCTACTACTAAAAGCTTCGAAGCTTCGACGCCGTTGCAATCTTGAAAATTCACATGCATCTGCTGTGCATTCAGCAGCTTCAAGTTGCTCAATGTTAGATTTGTGCAGTTTTTGAAGGTTAGAGCCTGCATGAGAAATGCAGATTGAGTTAATCTTGTCCAAATTTTCAGATATAATTTGAGATTTTTTATCATAAAAAATGAAAAAAAAAATAAAAAAAATATTACAATAAACTTACTGTTGGTGCACCTTGGCTTTGACAAGGCTACAAAAAAAAACACAAAATAAATGTTAATAATATTTACTTAGAAAATGGTGCTTCATATAGTTATTGATTAGGAAAATGTACCTTAGTTTTCTTGATTTTGCATGAATTTTTCCACCATACTTCACCATTACCATCAATAGTTCCTCCACCAAAAATATTAATGTTTCTTACATCTTCAAACTTTATCCAAAGTCTTCTAGGGATATCATACATTTGAGGGAAAGACTTGATTGTTCCTTGGATCTATAATTATCCACAAGAAAAGGAAATAACAAATAAGAAAATCTTAATTCTGTAAAATGTATTATGTTACTACTTCCTCCGTCCCATTGATAATGAGACATTTTTAAAAGGGCTCATTATCAACGGGACGGAACAAATACTATTAAACAGTAAATAAATATATGAACGTACCTCGAAAGAAATACCAGAGTGACAAGGACCTGTAAAATTGATGTGCTTAACGTAGTAAGTTTTGGCTTTAGGCACCAAAATTGTTGCTGATTCTGAAGATTTACAAGCTTTGTCCCAAGCTTTCTTCAATGCCTGCACAAACAACAATATAACATCTAATTAATGGAGTTGCAGAAATTAATTAACATTTCAAGGTAAATAAACTAGCTCAAATAAAATCTATCCACCTAAATTAATGGAGAAAGATATCAGGAAACAATTCATGCAAGATTATCTAGTGAAAACTGACTATAAATATTAATACACCAATGCAAGAAAATGATTTACGTTAATTACAATCATTATCAATATATATGTGTGTATAAAATTTGTTGATTCATATAGAATACCTGGGAATTATCTGATTTTCCATCAGCTTTAGCTCCGAAATTTTCGATATTCAAGAGCTGTGTTTGAGTATTATATGGAGTTGCAGGTGCAGGTTTCTTTGCATGAGATTGTTTCTTGCCAAAACAAGTGGAACAACAAAACAATATTATCAAAAGTGTAACAAAATAACAAATTGTTGGCCTCATAACTTCTTCTTCTTCAACTTTCTAAAAATGGAGACAATTTCAAGCGTATGCAGCTTTTGAAGTAAAATGTTATTGCATTTATTTTGTGATTGTGATCGGCTTAGATACTGGTGTATATATATACACACACAAATACAACATGCAGCAGATAATGTAGAAGAATGTGATTATTTTTCCACTTCAATTCCCTTTTCTGGTTTTGGAATAAGACTTTAAAAAATTGACAATCAAAAGTGGTTGACTACTCATGGGGTCATAAGCAGGTATATTTCAACTATGATAATAAATAAAAATTACGTAGGACTTATGTTTGGTTGCAACATACTTGCATCATTTTCTACATACAATTTGTGGAAATATAATATATTAGGTATATATATTTATACCTTGCAGGGACTAAGTTCAGACTGGGTCAAATGGAATTTTAGTGGATGCAGAGTGCATAAGAGATTTCAGTATTGGACCAATTTTACATTTATATGCAGAAATAATAATAGTAATATTAATTAATTAATCTTCTTATAGCATTAATCAATGATAAAAGAATTATTTTCGTTCAGAATTTTCCATTGCATAAAATGTATATTATTATTTTATTTTTATTTTTTTGCTGTTGTGTCTTCAATCCTAAATAAAGTTGGGAGATATGGCAATAAAGAAACTAGGTAGGTAATTTGGCGGGTTTATTATGTCAACTGCCAAACGGCCCGCAATTAACGAACAGTTTTAGTCAATAATTAGTGCAATGGTCACCATAAATATAACCCTCAATTCCTTCCTCAATTATTTGCGTTTACCCCTAAACTATTTGGGCAAAACACCACGTAAATTAGGGACTCGATATTTTCAACTTCTTTCGAGAATACGATTTTTTCTTCGTCTCCAACTATATAATCCCAATTTTAGTGTCTTACTTGTGTTCCAACTCCATTTTTTCATATAATTTTTTTCTTCACTTCTGAAATATTAAGTTTTAGTGTAATTTTACAACGTAATATTTTTAACTATTAATTTCAATTTTATTAGTTAAGATTAGTTAATGATTCAAAATTATCTTAACAAAAATAATCATTTTTATCTTAAAGTCTCATTTTTTTAAATGAAATTTTAATCATTTTTATTTTTAACAAAAATAATGAAATAAGTAACTTATAAAAGCTCAACACTATGATATACTCCGTACTACGTAGATCATAAGATGTCTCTGTAACGACTAACGATCCACTGCCCATAGCACTGCACACGTGATAGTGTCATACCACATGGACAATTTTTCTAATTTTTTAGTTTTTTTGATATGATTTATTTTTGGTATATGTATTTTTATATATATATTATCGCAAACAAAACTCAATAAAAATCGAATTGCTGAACCAACCGAACCAAATTATAAATATGGCTATATTATTTTGGCATATGCTTTGGTTTTGATTTTGTTTTTTTTAAGAAAAAATGGTATTCGGTTTGGTTTCGATTTGAAAAATTGTAAAACTATAAATACCAATAACCAAAATGAATTATAAATAAGTCAAAATATATTTGTTTTAAGAGTTTTATTTTTTATTTTTTATTTGTGATTACTTGAGATTAGTTTAATCCAATTTTGGAGGGCTTATGTTTGGATGTACCTTGTTTTCAAAACTTGAAATGTGTTTTTTAGCATAATTTTGTAAGTCAAAAAAATAGTTCAACTTAAAATCATATTCATAATTTTGAATGAAGTGAAGCAAATCAAAATGTATGCAATCATCTACGGCAGAAGGCTGACTAGGGTTCCGGCAGCCATTTCCGCCGCCTCACAATTTCTCGCGCATTTCTCCTCCCGAAATTACACTTCAGATTTCAGCGGCGGCGACGCGACTTTCACTATCAGTTATCTCACAACTTCCTGTGGATTATCGTTTGACGACGCCGCCTCCGCATCCAAGAAATTGTGCATCAAATCGACGGAGAAACCAGATTCAATTTTGGAGCTATTCAAAAAGCACGGATTCACAAATGCTCAAATCTCCAGAATGGTTACGAAATGGCCTGCTGTTCTTAAATCCTCCGCGGAGAAAACCCTAGCGCCGAAGATCGAATTCTTCCTCTCAATAGGCGTTCCTTCTTCTGTCTTAGCGGAGAATCTCTCTAAATATCCGTTTCTGTTTGGGCATAGTTACAGGAACTATTTCATCCCATGGTATAATTACTTGAAATCAATTGTTCAATCCGATAAGAATGTAGCTACGATTTTGTTGAGCAGTCCAAGGGCGTTCAACTATGGCTGGCCGAAGAGGGCTCCTTCCAACATCGCAATCTTGAGAGAGAGGGGGGTCTCTGAACATTCAATCGCTTCGTTGTTGGTGAGCAAGCCATCGATGATGATATTGAGGAATGAAAAATTTGCAGCTTGTGTTGATCGTGCTGAAGAAATGGGATTTGAGAAGTCGAAACCTGCATTCGTCCGCGCCCTCCAAGTGTTCGGTGGAATGTCTGAATCAACTTTGAAGCATAAGATGGATGTTTACAGAATGTGCGGCTGGTCTGAATCCGACCTAACTTCTGCATTTTTGAAGTATCCCCTTTGTATGAAATTGTCCGAGAAGAAGATTAGAGTCGGTATGGGATTTCTAGTGAAAGAGATGGGATTGAAGGCTGCTGATGTTGCTCGATGCCCCGTGATTCTTGATTACAGTTGCGAAGGAAGAATGAAGCCTAGGTGGATTGTTGTTAGAATTCTCAAAGCTAGAGGGTTGATGAAGGGATCTGTGAGCATCATCGGCTTGTTTAAGATGTCGGAGTCGAGTTTCGTGGAGAAATTCATCACTGATTATGAAAAGAAATGTCCTCAGCTGTTGGATATCTATCGAGGCAAGATTAGTCCATCTGAAATCGGATCGGATGAGAATTTGGTATCGGAATGAAGTCGATTTTGCAGAGAAGCTTGCAGAGAGGTTAGTTAGATTGATCCTGACTTGATTTGTTCCTTCATCTCTAGTGGAATTTGGATTGAATTCTTGAGATTTCAAATGATTTGTGAGCGAGAGCCAAATATCTCTTAACTTCATTCTTGAAACTTAGTAATAGATGATTACTCATGATGCTTTTATTCTATGTTATGTTTGGCTGAAGTTGAAGCTTTTTCTGACTTTTTGTTTCCAAAAACACAATTAAAATAACACAACTCAATCTACAATTTTTGTAGAACTTACCATTTAAGCGCACACCTTTGGACATACATACAATATTGAGTAATTTACCGTTTACATTAGTAGATTGCACAATTTTTAACTAAATGAAACGTATAAATTGCCCAACTTCAGTCGAATATCGACCTTTTTCAGCAAGTGTTCTTGATTTTGCAATAAATTTTACGATAGGAGAAGATCTCAAGTACAATCAATTCTTCGCAAGTCTATTTTGGCAATATTACTTTACCAACCAACAACCTCATAATCCAAGTCGCTGTATTTCTGCCACCCTTCAAGAATCAAGAATCAAGAATTGAAGCCCTCCTAAAGCTACAGGATCCACTCACCTCATCTGTGCAAAATAGAGCTGCTCCTGCACCACGGCTGAGAAATGAAAATTCCATCAGAAACTCATATGGAAATAACTCTAGACTAAAATAAAAAATTGAAAAACAAATCTGCACTACTTATCAAAGGTTCGATTGGGGTGGCTTACCACGGGCGTAGCACACTAAGCTTTATTCGGAGTTAAAGCACGAGAAACTACGGACATGGCTCCTCGTAAAACATACTACCTTCGAAAAAGAATTGCTCTGTGCATAGAGACCGATCCCAGTTCTTGGTATCACATCCTTCCATACTCATAGCTCAAGCACATAGAGAGAGAGAGAGAGAGAGAGAGAAAGACATCTGATCTGAGATGCTGCAGATGAATCAATCGAATGGAAATTCTAGCACAGACCAGTCAAGAATGCTGCACTTTGATTACTTAAAATTAAATTTGACAAGAAACACTTCAGAAAAATGAGATCTTCAGATAGTATCTATCATATGGCATGAGTTGCATGTACTCTACATCTAAAATCAAAAAAAAAAATTCACAAAACACATCAATCAGCACCTCACCTAAAGATTAAATTAATTCCCAGTGTGAGCAATGGGTTATAGTATATATTGCAAAAGAAAAAAAAGCATGGTACCCAACAGTATAGAGCTAATTGATATCTATGAGCTATGCAAAATTATTATTTTCACTTCAGATTTTGTGCAGAATCAAAGCATCATATTATTTACCATATGATAACGTAACTACTTATCAGATCAAGATCCATTTTTGAATTATAAAAACTAAACACAAATAAAATAAACAATTACCATATGAAGGGGAAAAAAAAGAAAAAAAAATGTCCCTCAGAATGCCTATTTTCCACCTGGCGCAGCAAAAAAGAGATGGTTCCTCAACCTCCTGCAACAAGAGGGAGCACCAACTTTGCTCTGTTTCAGATTACTAAATGTTTCATCAATGGGACTTGCTCCAATTTTGCAATGAAAGGAAATTCCTACAATCCCTAAATTATCTTGAGCACAAAAACCTAATCACCGACATCGCCTTTCATAAAAACTAAAAACAAGAGGTGTCGATTATGAAAAATGTAATGTATAGAACCGAGTGAAATCCGCCTAATGTATACGATATTCAAACAAATGATTAATGAATAAAATCACAAAAAAATTGTGGAAAATCGAACTGGCATCTCAATTTCCCCTTGTGAGAGCTAAAGAGAGATAGAGGGGGGGGGGGAAGAGAGAGCGGCAAAGTAGATGGCGCTCTAGGGTTTTAGTATAAAGTTATTGCCCCGTTTAAAATATTAAGCCCCACATAACAAGCTCCACCAAATTTGGGGGATTCATCCCCTTTGGGGGGTTGAACACAGCAGGGTGCTGTGCCCCAAACGGCAGCGTTTTTGCTCAACAAATTGCCTTCAAATTATATTTTTGTTTCCTTTTCCTTTTTCTTGATTTATTTTTAAGAAAAAAATCCTCATGCAAGAATAATAAATAGTATAATAATAAATCAATTAATCTGAATTACATTGATTAGTAAAAATTTAAAGTTAAACAGTATAACTTTAATTATCTTGCGCTAAAAATTATAGTGTAAATTTATAGTAGTAACATTAAAAGTTTACTTATAAAAATGATTAATGAAAAATTAAATGGATATAAAAATAATGATATACTTTATTTATGAATTTAAGAAAACAACAATTAGTAATTATAAATTAAAAACTAAATTAAGATATAAAGCAAATGTAATAAAAATTAACAACATTAAAAAATAAATTGATGGGAAAGGGGGGTAAAAACGCAGTCGTTTGGGGGCACAGCACTGCTGTGTTCAACCCACCACAGCAGGGGATCCTTCCCCCCAATTTTGTAGCTACTTTTATTTTGGACATTTTTATTACGAAAACAATTACTAATATTAATATTTACTCCTTCCATTTCATGGAGAATAACTCATTTGCTTTTGAGAACTTTTGGCACTGTTTTTCCACGCTTCAAAATGATGAGTTTTAAAATGGATTTTTGAAGATTTTTTTCTTTTACGGGATACTACGACAGTTGTAGTATTTCGTAAAAGAAAGAAATTTTTAAAAATTCATTTTAAAACTCATCATTTTGAAGTGTGAAAAACGTGTCAGAAGTTTCCAAAAGCAAATGGGTCATTCTACATGAAATGGAGGGAGTATAATTTAATGGAATGTCAAGTACTCTCACTGTCCTAATTGTCTGTTGACTCTCTGTCCTATATAATTAGTTACAATTTAGAATCGCACAAATATTAAGGAATGAGAGAATATGTGGCTACAATCAATTCTAAGGAGAAATAGTTAATTGTAGTCACGTATTCTTTGCCAAAAAAGGAAACATAACTAATAAATAGGATGGACTAAAATGGCAAACGCGACTAATTAAGTGGGACGGAGGGAGTATATGAAGGTATAAAATATATAAACCGTCCTAATTGTTCTGTTAAATGTATATGAGTTATAAAATATAGGAGTATAAACAAGACAAATAGAACATCCTAATTGTTCTGTTAAATGTATATGAGTTATAAAATATAGGAGTATAAACAAGACAAATGGAACAGGATAGAGGTAGTATTTGAGTACAAATTCAATTTGACAAAACATATTTAACAATCGAATACCTCCATTTAATAGAGCATACACATCGTAAATAACAGAAATATTTTGGTAGAGGCAAGATAATCATGGATATTCATGATTATCAAAATTGAATTATGGTGTCAAAGACCGCACTCCACGCAATATTCCTAAAAAAAACATTAAAAAAACATAAAATAAAGAGACAAGAAACTAACAAGAACTAGGCAGAATAAAGAAAGTATTCACGAGTCAGAGTTTACACACTAGTAGTCTCCAATTTGAGAATAGTCTAGTCCCTGCTTAATTTTAATTTACATTAACATATAATAACATGGATGAGAAATGAAGAATGAATGGTAGATGAACAAGGACTCCACCTGAGACTTTGTACTATTTCCCTACATTGCCCCATTTCTGCTCCATACAAGTAACCAAGCCAAGAATGAATTGCCTGACAGACAAGCCATGTCGAAGGAAGTATATCCCGATTGTCGCGGCCCCCATCACCCGCCACACGGGACTGACTACCTTCTCATTTGCTGGAAGAAGGCCCTCGCGGGCCCCGGCTCAACAGCGAGCTCCAGTTGTTCTCACTGAAATGTCCATTTTCGTAATACGATCCCACATCGTGAGAATTGCTGAATCTGCTGGAGAGAGTATGGTCTTTGTGCATTTCTTCAACCATAGACGCTCCGTTGTTGTGATGTTGATGTGATGCACCACTACTGTTGGTGGCAATATGAGCAGAAGCAGCTTCCCCTGATTTTGACTGATCCGAAGAGGCCGGGTTTTCTTTGCCATCGAGCTTTTTCGTATTCAGGAAACGGCCTCCAGAGCCTCTTAACCTCTTCATAGCATGTTTGTGCCGAGATTCGTGAAGATATGGCTGCATTCAACGATGTAGAAACAACATAAGCAGGCAGGATTTCTCAAGCATCTAAAAATAAGATAACGCATGATAGAGATCAACATGAAAACTGAAAGCAACAAGTCGAATATGTGATACACCTTACAACAGTCAAACTTTTGTACTAGAGTTGCTGCATTTGTGCACTTCAATTTTCAAAAATATGTGGTGAATCACAGAACTAGAATCTAGAAGAAAGTGGTGTTACATCAAGTAGAATTATGTGCTTCCTGTACTGGATATGATTTCTCGAGTCCTGCCACTTACTATAAGATGGGAAAATGCATGCAAAAATTAAAGTGCAGATTATTTAATTACTTTTCTGTTTTTCACCAATTTCTTTTCCAATTCAGCTTTTGCTCGTATTTGTCTCCGCCTCAGGATGCCATGGTACTGCTTTGCATTCACATAAACAGGTTCTTCCTCCATTTCAAGAGGCAGAGGCATTCTTCCTGTATGATATCCAAGCAATTGAGGATGCACCTGGAACCAATCCAGACCAGTTTTCAATGTCAAAAGCTAATGGAGAAGAGAACAATTCCCAAAACACCAAATAAAGTACAAAAACCAGCACTTGAAACAAACATGGTCTTTAGACTATAATAGTGAAGTAAATAGTTTCAGATGTTCGCAACAAATGTGCATCACAATAATTACTTCTTTTATGGATGACATCCTTCATCAAGATAAGAAATCTAATAATGCTGGTCTGCATAAGATCAACTCAGACTCTTTATCAAAACTTGCATTCACCCTCAAGAATCAAGATGCTATGTAGATCAGAAATAGATAAAAGCAATAGGCAGCCCAGAAATGTAACAAGCTGAAGAACTTAGACACCAGCACCTTTCCCATGATTAGAAAGAAGAAATTTGCCTTCCCAGACTCGCTCACACATACTCCTATTTCAAAAGTTAAGGAAAGGAAAAAGAGATTCTGAAGGTACAGGAACCATGGACAAGGGGGTAGATGAAATGCCCTCATCAACCCAGTTTATTTCAATTGCTAAAAGTGAAAAACATCAACTTGTTTCGACAATAAGTACCCTTGTTTACATATGCATTGGCAAATATGGGAGAACACATGTGATTGCATATGCAAGCAGAAACAACTTCAAATGTACACATATATAAGAATTAATCGGTATATGTACGTGCGTGCAATGACGAAGACACATACATAGCATAGAAGATGAAACACAGATAAGTGATACGGGAGATGATTTATAAGTAAACTCCAACATATATGAAAAACTATCTCTCGCTTCTGTTCTTCACATTATATTGCCCTTAACAGCTGTGTCAGGCTTAGTATTAGAGTTCTATCCTCTAGGGAGGGTAAGAGTGAGATTTGTCTTTACCGGTGCCCCATATGTCAAGATCCCTGCATATTGTGGGTCTGCATATGGGTATGACGTCAGCATCTGTATATTTAAAAAGGAAACCAGAAAAAACAGAACTTGTTAAATATACTATTCTAGACAAGAAGATAATCACATTACTGGAAAGTGGAAACTAATGCGCAGCACTAAATAAGTGTTTCATATCCCACATCTTTCATGTAAGCTGGGGAGAGAGGGGGGAAAGAGTTCTTACGATAGAATGACCAACAAGTTCCATCTGTGAATTTGCATCAAGATGCTGCTGCTCTTGCTCACCGCTGCTCCTATGTAACCCTGAATGAGGATATATAGACCTTAATTAGCCGAAGCGTAAATAAATGCTGATATTGAACGCATCAAATGCAATTTAGCTTTTAGTTATGCGATCACAAGCTGATATTAAATAACTAGTATGCGAATCAAATGGAACTACAGTAGAAAGTAACAAAAGTATTAGCAGCCGGTGGACAGCTTGAAACTTCAGACATAGCAGGAGCAGCAAAGATTACAACTTTGAAACCAAAAAAAAAAAAAAAAAAAAGAAAAAAATCCTCTTCAACGGAAAATATATAAAACATTTAAACATTAAAAATAAGTAAAATATGTAGTTCAACTTGGAAGGCTACCAGAGCGAGGAGCTGCATTAGTATCTATATCCTTGGGGACCCCTTCGACAGAGCCTTGTGGTAGTGCAGATGCAGGATTTATGGAACTATCTTCCTGTTGCCCTGAAGAAGGCATGTCATTGCTCCCAAGACCCTGCCACCAAGGCTGACCATAGGCTGTCGAGGTTTGGATGCTTCGTACTCCTTTCTCTACTTGTCTGTTATTACTATTTGTGAGTGTGGGCATTTTCTGTTGACGCTCTCCCAAATATATGACCTAATCATAATCTTTAAACCATACAATCATTAAAATGCAAAAACAACTTATAAAGATGCTACCTGACCAGTCAAAAAATGAGAATCGACAAACCCACAAAAAAAAAAAATTGAAGTGAGGAGGATCACCCATATAGTGCTAACCTCCTAGAGTAGAGTATTGGAACATGAACCGTAAATATCAAGAAGCGCACTTTGAATCATGCCGTGTCAGATAAAACCAAAATATTAAAGTAAGATCTAGCAGCCTAAAATTCTATCAAGTCGGAGACTTCTACAAGACATATCAGAACTTCACCAGTAAGTAGATCATTAGCAGAAGTGCAGAACCAGAACAATATTGCAACTAAACTCACAATGCAAGTAAAGCAGATATACAGCTTTACACTCTACCAGATTTTTACCTATGCTTGTACAGAAGAACATTGAAATCTTCCAAAATGTAAATTTCCCAACTGGGCGATGATTTTACCATATTTAAATAGTAGTGGATAGAGTAACACAGTAACATCCATATATATCATCACACTTTACACTTGATATAAAAAGAAAAAGTCATTCACCAAACAGAAATTTGAGGAAAAAAACTCTCCATTTCAAGCCAAAATAATTCACATCACAATAACATAGTACTACTACTATATTACCTCAAAGGGATGAAATTCCAAAAGTTAGACATACAAGCAACTTCTTCCCAACACAAATTCTGATATAAATATGCAGCTACCCATAACGAAATCATTCATATTACACATAACAGGAAACCAAAAACACACATGCACACACAAAATATTAGGGGAAAGAAAAACAGAAAAATAGAAACATATGCCCTCAATCCAAAAAAAGGTAACATTATGATTTCAACTCCAACTAATAATATCTTGTCTCTCCAAATATAGACTAGATTTTGGTAACTCAAAATCAATCACGCAACATAACCACATAAACCCTAAGCAGGAGAGCACTGAATTAAGCATCAAATATATTTTTTTTTAAAATCCAAAAATTACCCTTATTTCCAAGCGATGGATGAGGTGAAATTTTTCACGATTGAAACGTAGAACTATTTCATACCCATTTTTCCACTCTCTGAGCTCACAGCACTTTGTCTGATAACACACATGAAAATTGGATATATACAGTACATAAATTATCGAAATTTCAGAGAGAGAGAGAGGAAATATTTTCTGTGGACTTTTATTTTTAATTAATTAATTAAAATTTCGAGCTGTCGCAATATTTTTATTTCTACGCGAACGTCGTTCTCCTTGTCTCTGTTAAGGAGGGAGAAAAGAATAGAAAAAAAATTCATTAAACTACAAAAAAAAGGTTAAATGTGAAAAAATAAATAAAAGTTTGGGGCCAGAACGTGTTATGGTGGCCCATGACAAGTGAAAGGTCATAAGTGCCCTTAATTATTTACTTAAAAAATAAATATATCTTCTTCTTTTTTTTAATTCTATTTTTCCTTGCAATTTTGGTTTTCTAGGTTAATAGTGTGCGCCTGTTCGTTGCACAGATGATATGAAATGTAAAGAATAATAGAATAAATAAATAAAAGTTGAAATGCATTTTTCTCTCACACCATCATGAACAAAGATTTAATTCTCATGATTTTAGAAACCTAAAATAATTTTAGAGAATATAAATAAATATAATTTTAAATATTCATGTGATAGAAATGTAAACTCCTTATAGGCTATACTACATTTATATAGTGAAACTACTATTGCTACTAAAATATTTGAATTACTATATTTTTGGTATATTTTATTTAATAGTAGTTATCTAAATAATTAGTAATTACTATGTTTCTTAATTAATTTAATATTATATTTCTTTGAAAAAAAAATAATACATCAAAAAATTAAGTGATAAGTCATGATTACAGTAAATTTATTAATCAATAGCTATAAATCTAACTTAGTATTATTTTACAAAAGTTCAATTAATAATTTGTGACAATGAAACCAATAAATTTTCTATTGTCACAATAAAAATTTTCACAAATTATCAATATAATTGAAAAAGTAAACAAATAACATATGAATATTACACAATAAAGAAATTTATAGAATAATCTAATGCAAAAATAGATATATTAACAAACAATATAACATATTAATAATTTACAATAAATTTGTTGCCAAATCTTTTAGACAATTTAAAAATATTTGAAATAAATCATCTTTGAGAAACCGTTGGACAATTAATTGTTACTTTTGGAGGGAAAATGACATTGATGTAATTCTTATCAACTATTTAGCTTTTATATATTATATAGATTTCGACTCTGTTATTTTATAATATTTATCTTGATAAAAAAAAAGAATATTTATTCTTTTAAAATTTTACTCCAGTATTTTTCATAGGAGTCTAGTGAAATATAAGCATATGGAGTAATTGCTTATCATCGGTTGAAACCAAAATTAATTTTTAATCAAGATATTTAATTTTACATTCCAACGATTTGATGGAATGGTCACTGAAAATAAATACAAGAAAACAAAAGATTGATAACTTCATTCTTATGCTATGATCGTATTGTTGGTGAATGACAAACTAAATTTTAAATATAGTAGTATTTCCTAGTAATGCGTGAGGTTGTGAAAGTTATAGTACAATACTATTGGATATTCTATTACACAATAGTTATTTCTTTACATATATTCTTGAGGCTTCTAATTATGCAAGTTATTTTAGCAACTTGTTAAAGTGTCTTGTTTATTCTACATCAACTTCATAAGAATTTTGTATCGAACTTGTTGGCGTGCAAGTTAGATAATACTTACTCCTTTTAATATTATATTCATCCACAAAAAGTACGACGTTTTTTCCATTTTAAATGTATACGAAGAGTGCGATCATTTCATTTTTAATACATGGACCGCTACCGATCTCACACAATTCATTCTTACTGCATTCTTACTGTTTCAAGTGCAACTTCAAATAGTTTTCTATTTGAATTATCAATTCAGAATATAATACACATATCCGAATTTTAATCGCTTAATACTCACTTAAGACAAAGTAATTGAATATACTAAATAGGTTTGAATATTATGGTTGTTCAATCTTTGTCCACAAAGGGTCAAAATGTCCAACTTATACACGATATGCACGTAATATGTACGATGAATTTAGTTGATTTCAGTTAACATCCCAATAGTAACTAAAGACAATTCTAATATGCAACACAAATCATAAAATTCTTCCCAAAAAAGCATAGATTATAAAATAGTTAAACCTAAGGCAACAATTAACACTTTCCCTAATTGCTTTGACTTGTCTACTTAGGTAGTTTGTTTCAATGCTTCTAGTTAGGCATATCCATCATGTATATTTTAACTTTTGCAATAAAACAAATAAATTTTTTTACACGGTTTATTTAAATGATTGAACACATCAAATTGTGATATAAAATTGTTGATAAAATTGAATGTTGTCAAAAAGAAATTACTTCGCAATATATTCGTCCCTACTTTGATAAATTTACCCAAATTATTCTTGACTGAAGTTTCAAGATAACTGTGGTTGAATTCTTCTTCTTCTTCTTTTTACCATCTTTATCCTTTTGAGTAGAACAACCAAACTAGTAAATGCCAAATTAACCTTGTGCAAGTGCACAATACAAACAAGAAACAACCACGCAAAATCAATTACTAATTTAATTGATTATAAAAATTACAGTTAATTAATCTTTATTACTCGACGCCGGCAGTTGGTGACCAGAGATGGACAACCGTGCTAAGGATTATAGTAATCTTTAATTAGTTGGTAAAGTATTCTTAATCCAATATTTGACAAATTCAAAAGCTGCCCTAATAAATTAAGTATAGAAAAAGTCCACTTCTTTTATGGTTCTTGATTTTTTTAAGTTCATTTATTATAAAGTTCGTTCATGTTCAAATTTTAAAGTTCATAAACTCTCAATTAAGGGTACTTTAGTAAAAAATCACAATTGACTTTACCAGAAGCAACATTTACCAGTTGGCAAAACCAGAACATGAACTTAATGGCTAAAAAAACTTGGATAAATTAACTCAAAAAGTGATAACATTGCTAGTATTTTGGAACTGCATCCTGAAAAAGCAAAGACAGTGAACTGTTCCTCATCTTTCCAATCACAATGTTCGTATGGTACAACTTTCTGGGAGATGAATTCTGGACTAACTCGGGACGAAAAACTTTGTAATCTTCAGGGTCTTTATCAAGGAAACATCCCGGAAAGATACTCATCGAAGTTTTCATCATCATCTTCAGGTTTGTGATTGCTGTCTGAAGTCAAAGCCTTGTCTCCTGAAAGCAAAATGCAATCGTAAACCAAGACAAGGCTGAAAAAGATCTGGAAGAGAATGGAGGGAGGGAAGAAAGGAAACATATACCAAAACTATTTGCAAATGAATTGTTAGATTCAGATAAGACATTCATCACATATTAGGTATTCATTTAAGAACATCAGACGTCGTAATATTTGAAAATCCCCATCCTGTATCAATGAACCATGAAATGAATTGTAGTTCAGGGGCATAATTTTATACCTTTTCTCTTCTCTTTCCTCTTGCTGTGGTTGGTACTTGTATCATCATCATCATCATCATCACTCTCAGACCGATCCCTAAGAAAAGGAAATTAATTCGTCTCAGAGCAACAATTTTCTTGAATTACAGCCTCTTTCGAGACCATGACTAAATACAATCTACCTGATGCTCACCTTTTTCGTTGGTGTTTTTCAGTCTCTTTTCGCTTCAGTTTTTCCTTCTCTTTCTGTTTCTTATAATAAAGCTTCTCTGCACATCTATTCAACAATCAAATTTAATATTGGAAGTTCACGATCTTGGAAACTCAACAATCAGCTTCAATATAGATATTCATGTTAATGTGAATCTAACTTTCTCCACTGATTTAAGAGGATATAGAAGTAGGTTCCAAACTTAAGCAATTCCAGCTAAGGTGCATCTTGATTAACACTATTGCTCAAATATTTATATATACATTTCAATGGCCATCGAGAAGGCCAATAGTTTGTCAAAAATCCACACTATCATCTGTGCATCCAATCCAAATACATAAGAAATGACATCAGATTGCCAGCTTTAACAAGGTAATGTATTAGGTGCAAAACATAACTTCACGAAAGGAATGTTACTGAGCCACCAGTATGTTAACTAGGCAAGAAACTGAAAAGTTTATTAGCTTTAATATCATAACTACACAACATTAACCATAAAGATGACATGAGAAGGATCAATATCATAAAAAGCCTAAAATGCGAAGCTGTTGATAAGTTACCTCTCACAGGCTACTAATTTCACTAGAGCTTGTTTGTTTTCCCCAGCTTCAAAGTAGGAAAAGTTCACCTGCATATGCGTATTGGAGACAGTTAGCAAATTCAGACAAAAAAGAAGAGAAAAGAAAGCCTAACTGATAGATAAACTTGGCCACGCTAGTACAGAATAACAGTCTCTGTTCTGCATAATAAATTAACAAGTGGACTACCATTAACAATCAGATGATGCACAGAGATTTTGTTGTGTGGTAAGTAAAATTACCAAAATAAAGTGGTTCCACTTCCATATACATTCACTAAAAATAATTGGCAGATAAATTCGGCCACAAACTTGCCTCATAGCTTGACAAACCATCTGTTTCGTCGCAGTGCTTATTACCACAAACAAACTGTCCTGACAAATAAGAGGTATCCAGTCAGAATTAATTCTAAACTAAAAGAATAACACCCCAAGGTTCTATTTGATTGTTCAGAAATGAGTATTTCCCACAAACTTAACTATATTAATAAAGAAAAGAAAGCGTAACTTTTCACATGTATAACTGCCTGATCTCAGAAAATGTATGACTTTCAAGAAAGTTCACAGGAACCCAATATGCAGTTACAATTATAAGGACAAGTGTTTCTTACCTATGGAAAATGCAAGAGAATTTCACGTATTATATGGAAATTCGTATTGTAACTACCTAGACCTGATTGTATATATTCTAGAATAATTTTAATAATATATGTTCATGTGCTAACTTATTGTTTCAATTGAGAAGATTCTCTTTTTTATGCAAAACATAATCATAATGAACTTTCTGGTTAATACTCCCAAAATATGTTCTCCTTTCTCATTGCTTGTTGAGATCTTGCTGATACTCGCAACAATAACTTAAAAGTAAGAAGATTGTGGGACCCCACAACTTCCACGACAACAAAAATGGCAGGGGAAGAATCATGCTACAAGCATCATTTACAGTGCTTCATGTAAATAAAACTTCATCTAATAAAAGCAGCGAGATAACTTATAGCAGAAAAGGAATTTGAAATAGAACTATACCTTTACCAGATATTACTTCCTTTTCTGTCCTCCATCTAAGACCAATCTAAAAAGAGGAACATGCTATGCTTTAGCACAAGGTTTTCTATAAATTAATTAAAACATACAAAACTACAGAAACATTAGTTACATGCATGTAGGTCACTTAAGGACATGTCTAATCAGTAAGACTTGCTAGCCATCATACATCTATTGAAAGCCATCTGTTTTCTCTAATTACCGTCGGCGTCAGAAAAGATAACTCAGCATGTTTTGACCACTCCTCAAAAGGAAAAGTAACAACAAGAGGAGGAAAAAAAAAATCTATTCACTACAAAATGTCTACTAGATATCAAGCTTTCAAAAACTCATACCTTGCCAGTCTTGTAATGAGACATATCAGCTATGCAGTATCTTCAATGAGTTAAGAGAAATATTGGAAAAACCATTCCTCGTAACCGGTATATAACAAGCTAAAGATTCTGTTTCAAGAGGCACCATAGGAAAGTATGACTGCAGAACTTTTTTATGTTGAGTATGTATCATCACAAAGAAGGATATCTGAGAAATAAATATATTTTTGGGATCTTCACCTGAGAAAGATTTTCATTAGTTACCTCGACACTTAAGTCAAGATTTTATTGGGGGGGGGGGGGGAAGAAAGAAAAGAGAATTCAGAAATGTCGTAAGATTAATGCAAAGGATACTCTTTGAAGAGCTTGTCATAGTAGCGCTTCACTAGCCTTTGTTCCCAAGAAGGATTCATTTCATCTTCCTCGGTCATTATGAACCTTTTGGCAATGTGACGAAAGATATAGTTAGCATCCCGACTAAACATAAGAGGTCAAGGATGAGGTCATATTGCACAATTACATTTAAAAACATAGATCTTCAAACTGAAGATGTAAAGCAGTCGATGAGTTCCGAAACGTATCATCCTCATATATATATTCATAGTTTTACACAATCTTCAAGGTTTATTCTAGTTCTTCCTCAATCTGATCCCAGGATTATACTGCTAATCGTATGCATATTGTAAGTGTAGAAGGCATATTGAGTGCCAACTATAACCCAAAACAAGATATTCTTGTCCAACAACACAGTGAACTTCATTCACATAGATAAGGCAAGGCAGGGTTTTGAAATTAACCTAACCTGTGTAAATAAAATAAAATGATGGCTACTAATAATTGAAACACCAAGGGACGCGAGGCCATAATGTCAAATTATTAACTTCTCGGGGGCAGCACGAAGCACAATAATCAACTGGTGCATATGGAAACAATTTTCCTTACCGATATCCTTCTCTGATGGTGTCTTGATCGGTTTTAACTGGCAACTTTTCACGAGCAGATTTCTCTTTTCCATAATAAACAACTTGCAACCAAAAAAGGTTAATAATAAGGATTCAAATCTCCTCAAACAATCTTCTACTTCATTAGAAGAAAGGTAACATTTGGGGAGAAACAATTAAACAACATTTTAGTTCCTGTAATAAAATGTTATTCTACTTCACTAGAAGAAACATACAGGAATTAGGTTGCATCAACAAGTTAAATTTAATAGAAATCCTTCAACCAATTCCCAACTCATTCTAAACAAATAGGAGCTTATTCATTAAAACAATAAATAACAACCTTTAACTCCACAGCCAACACGTGATCGAGCCCTTAAATTGGGCACACAAATTCTAGAAACCAAAATGAAAAACTCACCGTAATCATTCAAAAATTTCTTATGACGATCGAATGCGTTGAGGCCTCGTATGTGATCCTGATACTGCCTGTTTGTTCAAAAATCAGAATTATCGCAATAGTCATACTTAAAACACAGAAGAAAGGGGGGAACGAGAAAAGTTTTACTTACTGCTTCCTTGCTTGTTTGTCGAAAATTGCTTGCTTCATAGACCCGAATGACGCCATGAATTTCTATTTCTCTGCTTCGATTTGATTTTAATCAGAAAAAATCAATTCTTGTTCATTTACTGGTGATTTTCCTTCGAACTTTTTACCGCTTGCTGCGACGTTTAACGGTCTCGATAGTACCAATACCAATTGATAACCTGGTAGTGGGCCGGCCCAACCGTCATGATTACCACATGGGCCGTGGTTTCCGAGTCCTAAGGAGCCCAAAGGCTTAGATTTTTATCCGTGGTTTCGGAAATGTCGAGTTTTTTTTTTGGAGAGAAAAATAAAATTTTGATCTAATGAATTTACTATTTTATATACAAGTAAGTTAATAGACCCTACTAATTAATTTTTTTTAATATATTATGTTTTAATTTAATTTTATAATAATCATCCCTCCTCTAGAGATATTGTGTTTTTTATGATATTTTTATTAAAAAAAGAAATATTTTTGTTACGATTATATCCCGGTCTTGGAGTATTTGTTGAGAAGTCACCGACACTTTCATCCTCCATAATTATATAAGGTCACACCGGTCCGAAACGTACAAGCATTTGATGCGCTGTAATAACGAGCGTTCCCGAAGTACCACTCCTCTATTCAGTGTCGGTGGACCAATTAGTGCTGCCGTTACTCTTTCTCGCTCATCCTTTTCACTCTCTAGAAACATATGAGCTCAGTCTCGGTAGCTACCCTGTCGTATTCTTCCCTTACACGCCATTTTTTATATTCCTCTCATATTTTTATTAAGACAATCGTAATTATTGAGATTTGAGAACTACCCACTCATTAACAGCTATACATACACTGACTTTTATATCTCCTTTACTGAGAGAAGCCGAGCCGACAACCAGTGGTTCTACTCGCTCTGCTCTTCACTGCTTCTTCTTCTGCATTTCCATCCGATTCGCCTTTCGTTTTGTTGGTGATCTTTGTACTTTTAGCATTCTCTTCAGATCGGCTGTGGAATCGATCTGTTTTTCTCGATCTACAGTCGATCGCGGCGGATAGTTTGTGAATCAATCGGCGGAGATTGCGCGGTGAGATTTTTTTTTTTGGTTTGGAGTGGTTTCAATCACTGTGTCAGAGGAATGTATATTGGTGTTTTAGTGGATAATTTTCAGTTACTTTTGTAAATTGTGTGTGGAATTCAATGCAGTCATTGGATTGTGTGAAGTAGTTTGGTTGACTTGGGGTTACTTCGATTCAATTGGAAGTTTTGGATTATTTAATTGATTTTGGAGTCAAAAGAATAAGTTACTGTGCCATAAAAGTTCTGCATTTGATTGTCGGTAGGCTTGATCGAGGGTTTAGATTGGTTGTTTATATGTTAGCTTGGGAAGTAGTCAATAGATCTAACCTGTGAGGTAGGAGAGACTGAGACTGGATATTTTGCAGTTTTTTTTGTCAGGAGTGCACTGCCCGGGGATGTTAAACTCAGAGTGAAGCTTTGCACAGATTCTGATACATTGTTCTTGACGGAGGCTAAGCGGCAATGGAATCTGAAGCAGAAATCAAGGTTAGTATAACGGTTATTGATCAATATCATGTTCAAATGATAGTTTTCCTGAGAATATCTGGACGATTGGATCAGTAGATTCTTAATCAGGTTTTGTTGTCATTTGGTCGTATAGCTCAACTGAAGTGTTTAAGTGTGATTTCATTTCTTGGGAACGTTATATTCGGTTTTTGACTTGGTTATTGCATTCGGATGCTAGGGAAAGACCTTGAAGACCACCGGGAGCCAGGTCTGTCAGATCTGTGGGGATGATGTGGGATTAACTGTTGACGGCGAGCGATTTGTTGCTTGCAATGTATGTGCATTCCCGGTTTGCAGGCCTTGCTATGAATATGAGAGGAAGGACGGAAACCAGTCTTGCCCTCAGTGCAAAACAAGATACAAGAGACATAAAGGTATAGTAAGTGCTAACAAAAGTGGCCCATCATTTTGTCCCTTTCTGTTCTCTTTCGTTTTAGAACTAGATCATGTGAGAAAAATTTCAGAGTTTCATCATATGTTGCTAAATTGATTTCAGTGTGACTCTCTCTAGTTTACTACAGAATATTATGTTGAGTTGCATGAATTTGTAAACATCTTCAAGGTTGTCAAATGAGATAATGAATGTAGTGATTATAAAAATAAGATAATGTTTCTATATCGTTTAAAAAAGATATGTTTGTATATGATTGTTATTGATTATCTGTTTTGACCTGCATAGATATAGTAGGACTTTCGTAAAATAATCGGAGTATGTTTGTACTTGTATGCGTGGTCATGATTCAGACGTCTTACAATTATTTTTGGAAATAAAAGATGCCTTCGCATAAAAACACCAAAAGACATGCCTGTTAAAAAATGTATAATTTTCAGTGAGCTTCTAAACATTGAAAATCTTAAGTTGCAACCAAGATCTTGGTTTCTGAAAGCAAATATGAAACTTTTGAACAGGGAGTCCTGCAATTCATGGTGATAGTGAGGAGGATGGAGTTGCTGATGATGGTGCTGATGATGTCCATTATTCTGAAACTCAAATTGACAAGCAGAAAATTTCAGAGCGAATGTTGAGCTGGCGTGTGAGCCATGGGGGAGAAAGTCTTAATGCTCCAAAATATGACAAGGAGGTCCCTCAAAACCACTTACCTTTGCTTACAAATGGAACTGATGTAAGTTTTGATGCTTTTGGATCAGTTTACTCTACTCTTGTTGAGTCATTTAGTATGACATAATGGGTAAACTAAGATTGCTTTTTTCTATGTTTTGCAGGTTTCTGGGGAACTGTCTGCCGCATCACCTGGGCGCCTTTCAATGGCGTCTCCTCCTCCTGGAGGCGGTGGAAAGCGTAAACATTACTTCTTTACAATTCCTTTGATTGAAAAATATATTTCTCTTGTTCCTCGAGTCTTTCATATTCTATACCTCATATCTTCCTTACTCCATTTGCAGCTAGGATTGTGGATCCAGCAAGGGAGTTTGGGTCCCCAGGCCTAGGCAATGTTGCCTGGAAAGAAAGAGTGGATGGCTGGAAGATGAAGCAGGAAAAGCCTGTTATTCCAATGACTACTAGCCATCCTCCCTCAGAAAGAGGAGTGGGAGATATTGATGCAAGCACTGATGTTCTTGTTGATGACTCTCTACTGTAAGTTATAATTGTGTATTTCGTGTTACTGAATACTGAGCAAAAACTTTGATAATATCAGCTAATTCCATAAAACACCATGTCATCCTATTCCTCTCATGTGGCAGCACAAAATGACGTACTATATATTCTTGTTTCCATGGTAGCCAGTCTCTCTCTCTGATGATTTTCTTCTTGGTGTAGGAATGATGAAGCACGACAGCCTCTATCAAGGAAGGTTTCTGTTCCATCATCAAGGATAAACCCTTACAGGATGGTTATTGTATTGCGGCTGGTCATTCTTTGTATTTTCTTACACTATCGAATAACGAACCCTGTACCCAATGCATATCCATTGTGGCTGATGTCTGTGATTTGTGAGATTTGGTTCGCTATATCATGGATTCTCGATCAGTTCCCAAAGTGGCTTCCTGTAAACCGTGAAACGTATCTTGACAGGCTTTCTCTGAGGTGAGAAAATTCACCACACATTTTGTTTCACTGTATGTTCTTTCCAGCTGAACTCTTATGCTTATAATAAGTAGATACTAGATAGTTTGATGCCTTTGTTTGGCTCTGCTGCATTTATTCTCCTAAGCTCTTATCTCTTTCCTTTTAGTTGTTATATTAAAATAACCCCCCTCCTTGTGTTCTCATAGAGATGGAAATTATTTTTCATGTCTGATTTCTGAAAGTACATGAATAATGTTTAACAGATATGACCGTGAAGGAGAGCCATCACAATTAGCTGCTGTCGACATATTTGTCAGTACTGTTGATCCTCTAAAGGAGCCTCCTCTTGTTACAGCTAACACTGTTTTGTCCATTCTCGCGGTAGACTATCCGGTGGACAAGGTTTCGTGCTATGTTTCTGATGATGGAGCTGCCATGTTATCATTTGAAGCTCTATCAGAAACATCTGAATTTGCAAGGAAATGGGTTCCTTTCTGCAAAAAGTACCAGATTGAGCCACGGGCACCTGAATGGTACTTTGCTCAGAAGATTGACTACTTAAAAGATAAAGTCCAGCCATCTTTTGTGAAAGACCGTAGGGCTATGAAGGTTGGAATATTTCTTTTACCAGACTATCCCTTCACATTTGGTCAAACATCTTATAATTATTTTCTCCCAATTAATACTGTAGAGAGAATATGAAGAATTCAAAATTCGTATCAACGCTCTCGTGTCCAAGGCTCAGAAAGTTCCTGAAGAAGGTTGGGTCATGCAAGATGGTACACCATGGCCTGGAAATAATACAAGGGATCACCCGGGAATGATCCAGGTGAGCAGATAATTTGGGCTTCTAATTTTTCAAGTTTAAATGCTCCTCTGTAAACTGTATAGTGCACGCTCGTTTCATATGCAATGTGAATATGGGATACAATTTTTTCCTCAATTCCATGCCTCTACTTATTTGGTTTAAAAGCAAGGCTGCAAGAGACATGCATATGGTTTAGTGTATGTTCATTTCTGCCTCAACAGACGTGTATAGTTAGTTTCATTCTCATGGCGTTCATGAGCAGAATATTTATCATCAGCATTTCTTGCTCACAGGTTTTCTTGGGTCAAAGTGGAGGTCTTGACAGCGACGGTAATGAGCTGCCTCGGTTAGTATATGTATCTCGTGAGAAGCGTCCTGGTTTCCAGCATCACAAGAAAGCTGGTGCCATGAATTCACTTGTAAGTAGTCTAATGATTTATTTCTATACATATAGTTATCCTGCTGCAAGTTTGGATTTCTTATGCACTATACTTGCAGGTTCGCGTGTCAGCAGTTCTTACCAATGGACCTTTCTTGTTGAATCTTGATTGTGATCACTACATTAATAACAGCAAGGCCCTGCGTGAAGCGATGTGCTTTCTGATGGATCCAAATCTTGGGAAATATGTATGCTATGTGCAGTTTCCACAGAGATTTGACGGTATAGACAAGAATGATAGATATGCCAATCGCAACACTGTCTTCTTTGATGTAAGTTTCATTGTTTGAAATCGTGTGATACAGGTTTTGTTTTTGGTTACCTACAACTCACTCGTGCTGTTACTTTTTGGCTCACCAGATTAACTTGAGAGGTTTGGATGGCATTCAAGGCCCTGTATATGTGGGCACTGGATGTGTCTTCAACAGAACAGCTTTGTATGGTTATGAGCCCCCTCACAAACCTAAGAATAAGAAATCTGGGTTTCTTTCTTCCTGCTTTGGTGGATCACGAAAGAAAAGTTCTAAATCAAGTAAGAAGGGTTCAGATAAAAAGAAGTCTAGCAAGCATGTTGATCCTACTGTTCCTATCTTCAGCTTGGAGGATATAGAGGAGGGTGTTGAAGGTACTTATCTTGAAACAAACTACTCAAAACATGATCGCTACCCATTGGTCCTCCAGCTCATATGAATTTGCTGCTTTGATGAGGATATTACTGTTTCACTGTTTATGCTCGTGGTTCTCTCATTTTCATCATGAAGCTTAATAATATTAGATAGTCACCGTTGCATTACAAGGAGACAGAAGTTGCTGACATGAAAAAGATATCATTGGAAATTTTCATAGTGTCACTCTGTTTGCTTCATCCTCTTCTTGCGTCACTGATTTATCCCTTTTGATAATTAAATCAGGTGCTGGGTTCGATGATGAAAAGTCATTGCTTATGTCCCAGATGAACTTGGAGAAAAGATTTGGACAGTCAGCTGTTTTTGTTGCATCTACCCTGATGGAGAATGGTGGCGTACCTCAGTCTGCCACACCAGAGACTCTCCTGAAAGAGGCTATTCATGTTATTAGCTGTGGGTACGAAGATAAGACAGAATGGGGAAGTGAGGTAGGTGGCTGTACTCCAACTGCAGTTCTATGTTGCACTACATTGTTCACTCTCTGCCTTACTAATACGTTGAAATAGTAGATAGGCCAATATATAGGATTATAATCTACCAGTCAGCCGAAATCTAACATAGGTTAACATTTTTGTTTGGATCCAATGATGTCGATTATAATAATATACCGAAGGGTTCTAGCTTCAATCTTCATAATGACATTTCCTCACTTACAAAATTCAATTCTTATCCACGTGACACTCTTACGAGACTCATTTTCCTCGCTTGTATGCAGATAGGGTGGATCTACGGTTCTGTCACAGAAGATATTCTTACAGGATTCAAAATGCATGCACGTGGCTGGCGATCAATTTACTGTATGCCTCCAAGAGCAGCATTCAAGGGATCAGCTCCAATTAATCTTTCTGATCGATTGAATCAAGTGCTTCGATGGGCCTTGGGATCCGTGGAGATTCTATTTAGCAGGCATTGTCCCATATGGTATGGATACAAAGGAAGGCTCAAATGGCTAGAGAGATTTGCATACGTCAACACCACGATTTACCCCATCACTTCCATCCCTCTATTAATTTACTGCACATTGCCAGCTGTCTGCTTGCTCACTGGGAAATTCATTATCCCACAGGTATGTCACATTTCTATTTTCGACATCTGTTGTGGGAACCCAGAAACATAGATTTAACCTAATATAACATGTATTCTTCATTACAGATTAGTAACCTTGCGAGTATCTGGTTTCTCTCCCTCTTTCTCTCCATCTTTGCCACTGGTATACTCGAAATGAGGTGGAGTGGCGTCGGAATCGATGAATGGTGGAGGAACGAGCAGTTTTGGGTCATTGGTGGTGTCTCGGCTCATCTCTTCGCTGTGTTCCAAGGTCTGCTCAAAGTTCTTGCCGGAATCGATACCAATTTCACTGTCACGTCAAAGGCCGGGGACGAAGATGGGGATTTTACAGAGCTATACATGTTCAAATGGACGACCCTTCTGATTCCTCCGACCACTCTTCTCATGCTAAACTTGGTCGGAGTTGTTGCCGGAATTTCGTACGCAATCAACAGCGGCTACCAATCGTGGGGACCGTTGTTCGGAAAGCTCTTCTTCGCCTTCTGGGTGATTGTTCATCTCTACCCCTTCCTCAAAGGTCTGATGGGAAGGCAGAACAGAACCCCCACCATTGTTGTGGTCTGGTCCATTCTTCTAGCTTCTATCTTTTCTTTGCTGTGGGTGAGAGTTGATCCTTTCACCACTAGAGTTACTGGCCCAAAGACTGATGAGTGTGGAATTAACTGCTAATATCAGAATTTCAAAAGTCCAAGGAGATGGATACACGTGTCCCAATCTGATTGCATCTTGGGGTCACGTTTTTGCCAGTGTGATGTTCCTTTTTTTTTCTTTCATTTTTCTTCTTTTTGTGTAGAGAGAAAGATAAGAAAGATACAACTTTTCGTATATTTATCTCGAGTGATAATATGTTTGTCCATTTTACTACGTTAGAACGTGTAAGGTACCAACCATATTTATAATGTATTAATTGATTCGTTTAATTAGTTGGTTTAGTTGTTATAATATTGGGGTTTGCAAGAATAAAGGTTGTACTTGTACATAACTCAAGAAAGAAATTAGAGAATCCTATTCAAGTATAGGAAAGCAACAGGAATCTGCTATGCAGAATCTACATATACCTAATTACATGCCCAAATTGGAGAGTGGTAACAGTTTCCAAATGTGCCTCATTATGGATTAGATATGACAAAACAAGAATGAGTATTGTGGAGAATTTGAGACCTCACAAATATCTTAATTTCTTAAATAAATAAATAAATTAAAAGCTACATGTGTGAAATCACATAAATATCTCAAAGTGAAGCCAGATTCTTGAGTAGAAAAATAGAAAGCAGAACACATACCATCTTTCCAACAACAGATTGCAATTGCAGGTGGTGTTATTTCTTGAAGAAGAGAAGAAGCATTGATCCAGATTTTGAGAGAGTTAGATATGGAAGTGGTTTCATCATCATGTCCATGTTTGTGCATGTCTTCAAGCGCAAGAGAAGAAACACAAATAACCACACCATCTCTTATTTCTGCAGAAACGTAGGGAAGAGAAGGCAATTGAACATGAAGCAGCAGACGATAGTGCATTTGGGAAATCCTTTCTTGAGTAGTGCAAAAATGGTGTCATGCTGCAATAATTCAAGAAAGAGGCAGAAGAAGCTTCAACTTCAACGCTTCATTGTTGTTGATGAATTAGGTGGACAGTACGATGACACCTTCAATGATGTCAAAAAGGTACCCTTTTTCTTAATTAGTTAATTAATTTCTTATTAAATACCAGTAGTAGTACGTAATTAGATTTGATTACTGGTGGCAGGAACTTGTAAGCTACTTCACGTTCAAGGCAGTAAGAACAGTACTTGAACAGCTCTATGAAATGAATCCACCGCAGTATATGTGGTTCAACAAGTGAGTGAGCAAATTATTAACACTTCTTCTTCTTCATCTCTCTCTCTCTCTCTCTCTCTCTCTCATCATTTGTTGTTGAATTGAATTGAATTTGAATATGTATATATGTGACAGCTTCGTGGCAGAGAATGTACCGAATAACGCCACGCGCTTTCTTCAGACACTGGTTAAGGTAAATTGTAGTTGGATTAAGGTTGAACAGAGTAGTAGTTACAATTACAATAGATAAGTGGGTTGTAATTAATTAATATCCCCTCCCCTGCAGGAAAGGCGAGAACTTGCTGAAAGAGTGATGATTACACGCCTTACTCTCTACGGAAGATGGATCAAGGTATGCATAAATCATAATCTCTCTCTCTCTCCATGAATATTTAATTCTTCATGATAATGGGAATGGGAGTATATAAATATATATAATATGCAGAAATGCGATCATGGTGAAATATACAAGGAAATATCGGAAGAGAATTTGAAGCTGATGAGAGAGAGGCTTCTGGAAACTATACAATGGCCCTCTGATGACAACACCACAAAATCTGATCAGGAAACTGCTGACTGACTAGACCACTAGATATATACTTACTGTGTTTCTGTTAATTTAAAAATATATATGTAAATTAATTATTTGGAATATTTTCACAACTTATTCCATTTCTATGCTTATTCTTGTACGAGTAGTAGATATAAATCCAAAAACTTGATGGTATTGTTCAGTAATTAATATATTACCCATGGAGTGGCTTACAAGTACTCCATTAAAAGATGGTAATCTTTGATTTTTATGTGTACTGGTCGCAATATATACTACATTGTAGTAGATAGTAGCCTTTGAACCCGACAAATAAGTTTTCACAAAAAATTCATAAACAAATTTACGAAGCTTTTGGTCTTAACTCCGCCTGGTTCAGTCATTATTATTTTTTCAAGTTTCAAATTTTTGGCCCTAATTCATATTTTTAACTTCGGACCATCAAAAGTTAATTAATTTTTGACATTATTGGAGATAGTACTCCCCCAAAAAAAAAAAAAAAAGGAATAAAATAAAAATAATAATAATAATAATAATTGGATAATACCAAATTCCGAGAAGAAAAACTGGAAAAAAACAGGTGGCTAGTGCATGGTTAATATACGTGTCAAATAAAGAGGTAGAAGCAGTAATCTGAGCTTATCTATAATATCTATAAATATGCGCCTACATAATCTATTACATTTGTCTCATAATTGAATTGAATATACACAATGCAAGCTGCTGCAAATCAAAACATTGCTACTGCAACTCATCTAAAAACGCCATTGGAGATGTCAGCCTCAGAAGAACCAATACTCGCTAGGATCAATCGCCTTGATACCATCGTATGTATATATAGCAACTCTCTCTCTCTCTCTCTCTCTGGTTTAATTATAAAATTAATAATATGATTTGATTTGATTGCAACATGCAGTTGAAACAGTTGGAAGACATTCGAGGAGGGGAGCACCACTCTCCCAAGAGCTCCTATGCATCCACCACGTCCAGCGGAACCCTAACTAGCGACGGCCACCCACCGTGGTCGCCGGAGCGCCTCGAGAAGCGGTGTCGCCCCGTCAACGAGGTGATGATGGAAGTCGAAGAGAAGGGGAACTTAATCGACAGATTGCTTCATGCCGAGGATCGGATCTTGAAGGTTATTTATTAAATTGTTTAATGATTTAGTAGTTTCTAGAAATAAATGCTAGCAAGAGTTTATTAATTAATTATGATAATATATACATACAGGTGTGTTTGCAATTAGAGGAGGAGTTTGAAAGTGAGAGAAGCAGAGAGATGAATGAGAATGTATCTTCTTCGTCAGCAGAGAAGCTGCAGTCACCTAAGAAGGGTTTGAAGCAATTTGTGAAGTCATGCGTTAGGGTTAAGCCTAAGCATCATCATAAACCTACCACTTCCTCATGATCATTTATAATCTTGTACTAGTATTAATTAATTACTCAAAAAAAAAAAATCTAGAATTGTGTGTTGAATATTTTTGTGTTTTTTGTGTTTTTACTTTAGCCTAATCTCTTGTTTGGGAATTTAATAGTCCTTCTAAAGGATGTGCATCATGTTGTACACTTGACTTGGGGCTTTTATTTTCTTGAAATTTTCAGTAATTGATTGAGAGGCATATATGTTTGTGGTTGTGTATTCAATACTCAACAATCTTGGTGCGATTATTTCCTTTTTTAATCAAATTTCATGTATCAATATTTTATTTTACATGAACATTGATATAAATATCGTGAAAAAATGAGAATAAAATTTGAAAAAATCTGGGTTATCCGTTGGTTTGGCATGCTTTTGAGTTTGTTCTATTATAGAGAAAGGGGCAACACGAGCAACTGGTATAGGGAATACGCCTAAGAGCCAAATTTACATTAATAGAACTTTAGAATATGGATGTGCTTGAAATTTGCGGGGTGATCCAAATACGCAAATCAAAACGCAGGTTTATGGTACCAAAAAATTTCAATCTAAATGACTGGAACTGAATAGCCCGACAATTAATTAAATAGGCCTAGTCTAAAAAATAAAAATAAATTAATATCAATTTTACTATTTTTTTTTAAATTGATATAAATATCGTGCAAATTGATTTGACCTGAATTGGTTGACCTAAATTTATTCCCGTTCCATAATTGGTGTTTCAATCATGTCTAAAATTATAAAAATAAAAATATATATAAATTATAATAGACATTTATAAGTAAAAATTAAATTAAAAAAAAATATTATATACTATAGTTTTAAATTTATCATATCTAATATACTAATAAAAAATGCTAAAAAATAAATATAAACTCTAATTGAATCGATGAACCCTTGAAAATAAGTATAAAACTAGTAGAAAATAAATTTTGGATATACCAATTTTACATTTCAATCGTGTCCCAAAAATTAATTTCTAGTACTAGTTTTATACTATCTCCATTTCGCCGAAAAAAACCTCTCTTTTATTTATTTTATAAGGAGGCTCTTTCAGTGAAATGGAAATGGAGGGAGTATATTTTTTTTTCAATATATTTATTTTATAATGATTTAGTTTAATTATATGATTATTTTCAAGGTTCACTCATCCCTATTAGGGTTTATAATTATTTTTTAGCATTTAATTTCACTTTTATTAGTATATTAAAGTTGATAAATTCAAAACTAAAGTATATAATGTCAATTTTTTTTTTCTTATAAATGTCTATTACTTCCTTTGTCTCAGAGATATTGACCGTTTTTATTATTTTATACCTCACATACTAATAAGAAATGACTCAATATATCTGAGCCGGGGGAAGTATGGTTTACTATATTATAGTATTTTTATTTTTATAAAAAATAATATAAAAATAGTATAAATTAAAATTTGGGACACCATAAGTATAAGAAGTTGCAGCATTAAGTGTGATTTTGTTTGTTTAAGGTGGTGAGTATAACTATAAATTTAATATTTAAAAAAATAATAGTTTTGTTTCATGATTCTTGTGCTCTAAAGTAGAGATGTCGATCGGGTTAGCCTATCAAATTTTGGACTTGGGATCCTCCGTCTTACCATCGGTCCAGGTCGATGAAAGTGTGTCTCTTATTGAATCATTATGTTTATTTCCTATAATTAAAAAAAAATCACTTTTTCGAGATAAAATTCTATGTCGGTAAAGACAAAGACTTGTATTAGCTCGGCCAGACAGTGTAGCCAAACCTTTTGAAAGCAAAATAAATTACTTGACCCAATTAATTAAGTTGACTCACAATCCAAAAAGAATACCTCATAAAAACATTCAATAGACCTCAATCTAAGTTCGGGCTGATGCAAGTGTTTCCGTCGTAAAATATCGAAAACTAGCACAAAATATGGTATAATTCCGGACGGTACCGCCGTCCCTCGTTGCTTTTGAGAAAATCTCATTTCGCATTGCATTACGCGTCAATTTCAACGTAATTTCATTTCCATTTTAATTTCATCTGCATTTCAATCTCAATTTCAAAACCGCTCCTCTCCATCTCTTCTCTCTCTCTCTCTCTAGGACAGACATACATGTGCACTGTACCTAAAACATCTCCTCTCACTTCCGAACAAAAGCAAGCTTCCCCCTTTCGCTTTCTTCTCGATTTTTCCTCTCTTCTCCGTCCCCTCTATACACTCATCGCCTCTGTATGTATACACTGAAAAGTCTTCACCATGGATTATTCCTTTTTCTGCTCCTAGTTTCATCGTAACTCGTTTTTTCTCGCTCCAGGCAATAGATCGGTAAAAATGAGTGAGAGATTATGAACCGTCTGCAGATCTTTCTCGAAAGCTTCGATTTTTAGGTTCCATGGTGAGATCTTCAACTGTTTCCTTACTTTTATTGCAATTTTTTGAGTTGCGTTGACTCCACTTTGAACTGATCCAATATGGAGTATTACTTTTAGGTTTTGCTAATTTTGTATGTGAAATCTGTTTCCTATTCTGTGCGAACCCGATTTGCTTGTGAGGACTTCAAAAATTGGCGTATATAGTTGGTTGAATACACGATTTGGCATTTTTAGTCGTTCGAATGAGAATACCTAGCGATCTTTAGTTGAGCTGGCTTTCTCTTATTGTTTACCTAGTGATATTTACATGAGTGGGAACATAAATTGAGATTACATAGGTTTGGTGCATATTCTGTTCCCATTTGAAGATTCGTTATTCTAGAACTGGACTGGCGAAACATGTGGGAGGTGTTGGGTTTTCCAAAACGGGAGTGCAAATGACGACCAATTTTGGCCGTATCGATTGGCACCGGAAAATTCTGTCGATTTTGATTGAGGATATGTTTTCTTTTCCATTTTCATTAGTGAGGAAGGCAGCTGTTATAAGTCTTTGATCTTAGGTTTGCACCATGTTGTATATGCACTTTGCACTACTTTTTATAGGAATGATAGCTGCTATTTGTCCGAGTAATACTATGTCTAATAATGTGCACTATTAAATTGTATTTTTTTGGGGAGTTATCCTGCAACTACAACTACAAAAGAAGGAGTTACTAGTTCTTACACTTGATGATCACTCTGAGTTAGTACAGAGTAACATTGGCTTGTTGTTACACAGGCTATTATTCTCATTGTATGTCTATTTGTTTTTCTTTTGTAATGTGGTTTTTCCTTTTGAGAAAGTCATTATTGAACTTGTGTGTTGTTTGACACGCAGTTGACTGAGCTAGACTGGGCTATGTGCAGTGGTCAGGAGCCTTCAAATTCTAATACTTCCGGTCCTGCAAAGTCTGAAAATATGCAGGGAATGGGTCAATTATCTGTGGAGACTGAGGATTCCTTTTCCAGCTTGCTCGAGTATGCTGCCAACAATGATGTTGAAGCTTTCAGGAGAATGATTGAGCTCGATTTGTCTGCTGTGGATGAGGCTGGGCCATGGTATGTTCGTAAGAGAGGATCGAAGCAGATTGCTCAGGAAGAAAGAACACCTTTGATGGTAGCTGCTACATATGGTAGTGTTGATGTGTTGAAGTTGATAGTTGCTCTACCTGAGGTTGATTTGAATAGATTGTGTGGCCCAGATAAGTGGACTGCTCTCCACTGTGCTGCATTTGGAGGATCTGTTAATGCATTTGATGTTGTAAAATTGCTGTTATCTGCTGGTGCTGATCCAAATATTGAAGATGCCTGTGGTCAGCGCCCAGTTGATCTAATTGTAGTTCCTCGTGGGATTCCTGGTGCTAAAGCTGCTCTTGAAGACTTGTTTATGAACAGTTACTCTGATGGTTCCGTTGGTGATAGTGGTGTACAAGTCTCGGTAACTGCCTCCAATGCATCTTCACCTGTTCTATCATCATCAACTCCAGAAAGCATCTCTCCATGTTCCCCATCTGATTCCGTATCTTCTCCGACAGCTCTGAAGTTCAGTGACAATCCGAATAATTCCGTGTCTGAGAAGAAACAATATCCAGTGGATCCGTCTCTTCCAGACATCCGGAATAGTATCTACTCGACTGATGAATTCCGTATGTATTCGTTCAAGGTCAGGCCCTGTTCGAGGGCCTACTCTCACGATTGGACAGAGTGCCCTTTTGTTCACCCTGGGGAAAATGCTCGCAGAAGAGATCCTCGGAAGTTCCATTACAGCTGTGTTCCTTGCCCTGATTTTAGAAAGGGAGCTTGTAGGCGAGGAGACATGTGTGAATATGCACATGGAGTGTTCGAGTGCTGGCTGCATCCAGCTCAATACCGAACGAGACTGTGTAAAGATGGCACAAGCTGCGCTAGACAGGTCTGCTTTTTCGCGCACACACAAGAGGAGCTTCGACCATTGTATGTCTCGACTGGGTCCGGTGTCCCTTCTCCAAGGTCAGCTGCTTCTGCGGCTAGTTTCATGGACATGGCTACAGCTCTAAGCATGCTGCCTGGTTCACCCACTTCACACTCTGTAATGTCTCCTCCTGCATTTAATCACGCCCTTTCGCCTACTGCAAATGGCATGCCTCATTCATCTGCAAATTGGCCTCAACCCAATGTTCCTACTCTTCATCTTCCTGGTAGCAACTTTCAGTCGAGTCGCCTCCGATCCTCCCTCAGTGCTCGAGATATGCCACTGGACTTAAATATGATGCAGGAATTTGATGCCCAGCAAATGGCTCTGAATGACATGGCAGCTTTCAATCAGTCACGCCCCAATTCTTCTATGTTGAATCGTTCCGGTAGATCCAAGCCATCACTGACTCCTTCCAATCTAGAAGAGCTGTTTTCAGCTGAGTTTCCGTCATCGCCTAGATTTGCTGATCAGGGTGTTTTTTCTCCCACTCACAAATCTGCTGTTCTGAATCAGTTTCAACAGCCTCAGAGCCTTTTATCACCAATTAATACTAACATGTTTTCTCCTAGAAATGTGGAACACCATTTGTTGCAGGCTTCCTTCGGTGTCTCATCCCCAAGGATGTCACCGAGAAGCTTGGAGACTGCTTCCCCATTGAGCGCTCGTCTCTCTGCCTTTGCCCAGCGCGAGAAACAGCAGCAGCACATGCTCCATAGCCTTAGCTCTCGAGAACTCGGCCCCAATAGAGGTCCCCCTGTGGGATCGCCTGCGGCTGCGGGTACTTGGGCAAAGTGGGGATCCCCAGTCGAGAAAGTTGATTGGTCTGTGGGGCCAGAGGATCAAGCTTTTCTTCGGAGATCTTCAGTCGAGCCCAAGAACGAAAGAGAAGAACCCGATGTTGCATGGGTGCTATCCCTTGTGAAAGAATCACCACCTGAGATGATGAAGGAGAAAAAACCTGCAGCAGCTTCCGATACTTCCGGTGCAGCTGCTTCATCCGGTGAGTGTTTGAAAACAAATCCTCAAGTTGACTCTACTGATCATTCTGTTATAGGGACGTGGCTCGAGCAGATGCAACTCGATCAAGCTCGTAGCCTAGTAAACTAAAAACATCCCGAATTCATTTTCAGTTTAGACAGAGAGAGAGTGAGAGAGACTACTCTCTTAGGAAGTACGTATATAAGTTTTTGGGCTCTTTTTTTGGCTGAAGGTGCGAGTTTGAAAGAACGTATTGCTGGAGCCAGGAAGTTTTAATATGGTTAAAAATGAAGTTGAATTACTATTTTTTTTCCCAGAAGAAATATGTGCTGAACTGTCTTTTTTTCTGAATATTTATTGATTAATGTAACATGAGTTTCCATTTGTTATCTGGGCTGTAATATTGAAAAACTCAGTCCAGTATGGGCGCTGTTGATCTTTTGTATTCTCAGACACCAATGATATTATTGCATTCTATTCTATTCTATTCTATTAAATCTTTTTATTTGTACATTTCTTCTCGGATTTTTTTAGTACAGTACTTATTCCGTTTCATTTTACTTGATACGATTCTTGTAGTATTAATTAATCTTGAATGTGAATAGTTATTTGTATTTTGGGAAATGAAATGTAATTTAGAAAAAGAGAGTAGGTAGGTAATCTGATGAGAGAGACAAGTAGGTGGGAGTTGGTCACTTTTAATTGTACAAAACCCTTGTTTTCCTCCTCCTAGGCCCCACCACTGACCCGACTTTGCCTTTAAATTCCAAGTGCATTTATGCGTCTCTAAAGTCGCACAAATATCCTATGCAAAATTAGACTTCCGTTTAATTTTCAGATCTACAACAAAATACTACCTCCCCTCTTCTTTTGACTTGAAAATTGTATTTGTATTTCATATATCGTGGAAAATACTTTATGATATTTTCAAGTGACTCTTCAATGATATATGTAAATTTAGTTAAAATGTAAATTTACACACTTTCTTGATATGTGTAATTTTATGATTTGATGCTTAAAAAAGCGGAGAGAGTATATAAAGAAACTATTGTCTATTTATACTTTAAAAATTAAACCCTACTAAAATTACTTTGTCAACTTATAATATTTAAGTTAATTATAGAAAATATTTTTTGACATAATGTCTCCCGACATAATGCATTTTTTAAAACCGATTTCTTAAATCCGATTTTTTTCATCATTTTTGGTTTTCCACAATTATTTATTCACAAGTACTATGCCCTTAATCAAGTTATGGAAACAAATCAATTTCAAATCCATAATTGGTACCATGAATTATGTGTCGTGTCATGTTATGTTCAAGAAACTTGATGTGAAAATTAGTTATATCTCTGATTTTAGGACTTCAGATCTTTCCGTCATCTGTTGACGAATCATAATAATAATAATAATAAATTTCCTTAACTTCTTCCCGTTGTTCTTCTTCTTCCCCTCCTTTTTATGTTATCTTGTAGTTGATGAAGAAGGGGATACTGACAGAAAGTGCATTCGTTTCGGAGATGAAATATATATTAAAATTATTTTGGTATGTTTAACTGAGGAAGGTGGTCTAAATTTTTTTTTTATTAAGGTTTTGATCTCTCAAGTCACATTAGTCGGTGGGAAAAAGCCACATATTTCCTTATAATTTGTGATTGAAAAAAAAAAAAGAAAGGGCTTAGAAACAACCATGATACCCATGTGATATATATTAAATTCCGGTTTAATAAATTTAAAGATATTAATTTGAGTTCAACTCGGGATACTACATGCAGCTTAGAAAGCCTAATAATAATTATATTTGATATTCTTTTGAGGGAAATGATTTGAAATATAATAATTGAAGATTTTTCTAATAATTTATTGTAACTTTCTAGATGAATCATAGACGTGAAAAATTTAAAACTAACAGCATACAAATTAGAGGTACGTGTCTTGATTATAAGGGTACACTATTATTAAGATAACTATTAATATATTAATTTGAATCTCAGTAATAAGTATAATATAATACATTGTACTATATATTGTCCTTAATAGTATAAAAGGAGTAAATTAGGCAATATTAATTTCATTATAGTACATTCTCTTACAAGAATAATACATAAAACTCTAGAGAAGTTGAAAAACTGTAGAATGACATTTACTTTGAGAGAAATGTTCAAGACTTTTTTTTTTCTTCTTCCCAATTTCCATCAATTTTTGTCATGTATAGAGAAGCCTAAATTTATCTGAGGATTGCCTATCTAGATAAGTACTACTAATGAGAAATGGAAGAAACCAAGAAACCATTAATATTATATGGTTATAGTTTCTCTGATAATATATATATATGGTTATAGTTTCAACGTCTTATAACACTATATTTGTCATTTAATCACTAGCAGCTACGTCCATATATACTTCCTTTGTCCCTCAATAAGTGTTCCAAGCCACTACCACACACAAACTAAGAAATTATATGAAATTACTTAATTTACCCCTAATGATTGCATAAAAAATGAAAAAAGTAGAAAGTGTAATGATTATGGAGGTAAATTTGGTAGTTTAAGCTAATTTTTATCTAGAAACTTGTGATGGAACACTTATTTGGGAACCAAAATTTGAAGGGTTGAGACACTTATTACGGGACGAAAGGAGTACATTCTGAGCATTGAGATTTTAAAATCATTTCGTATTTTTCTTTTTAAAGTGGATTAATTTAATGGTTTCTTCATGTTATGTTAAAGTGTGTATTTTTCCTAGTTCACTTCGTGGAACGTTCCTTTACTTCAGTGTATGTCAATTCTCAAATCCGAAGAATTATCGATGTTTAATCGACTTTATCTTCAGGTGCTTAGTTATTTCTATTATATCAAAGGACACACTTGGGTCAGTCGGAGGCACCGTGCGGCCGGGCTAAAACAATGACACTTTTATTCATATAGATTGACACTTTTCTGTATATGGATTGACACTTTTAAAAATTGTCATTTTATTCGTAAAATAATTATGTTAAAGATTGACACTTTTATTCATATAAATTAATATTTTTCTATATAAAGATTGACACTTTGGGCCCGGCAGCACGGTACCTCCGGCTGACACAAGTTTTTGTCTTATATCAATTCATAAGTGTCTGTTGAAAATGGGCAGCGGTTTAATGTTACAAATTTTGTAAATACGTTTCTTTGATTGTCACTAAATTGTGTTACTAATATTTTAATACAGCGGCTTTAACTAACTAAAGTATTGTAGCTAGAAAACATAAACTAATAATTTATGAATATAATGAAAAATATTAGTATATATTCCATCTAATAAATAGGCATTAAATTTGGTCATTAGTAAAGAAACCTTTGAACTGAGGAAGGTTAGGGCTGTCAAATGGGAATCCGGTATTCCGGGATTCCTGGTACCGGACCGGAACCGGTATCGGATAACCTGATTCCGGTCCGATAATTAGTTCCAGTTTCAAGCAAAATTCCGGTATCCGGGTAACTGGTACCGAACCGGGTACTGGTTAATATTTAATTTTTATAAATAAATTATATATTATATTAATATTAACAATTACTAAAAATTTAATATACCCTAAAATCCTTAATTATAGTATTATTTTTATAAATAAATTATATATTATTATTTTTCTATGTTTAATTATTGTTTAATTTGTTTTAGGCTTTAAAAAAATAAAAACAAAAATACATTTTAGTTTTTTTTAAAAATCCGGTACCTTAACCGATAATTCGGTATAACCGGTACCGAACCGGTACCGAAATCGGGAACCAGTTAACTTATCCGGTTCCGGTACCGGTTCCTGAAAAATATGAATAACCGATACCGGGTACCCAGATTTCCGGTTCCTGTTAACCGGAACCGGACCGATAGTCAGCCCTAGTTTATATGGTGGATACATACGGTACGTACCTACTCAAATTACGATAAAGAGATTTTTATTTTTTTTTACTATAAATTCAAGTGAGATTATTAGCTAGTATATATATATTGATTGAGATGTAATTAACATTGTGATTCCTTAATTTCGACAGAACACCGCCTTCATCGAATTGAAACCGGTGCTTTTCCGTTAAGTTTATGGCTGAGATGCCTACCCCACCCCCACCCCCTCCCCCACCTCAGGGTAAATGGAAGTTGCCGGTGTTTGTTTTCTTTAAAGATGCCAGGTACACTATTCCCAAAAATAACACCTACTGTAGAATTAATACCACTGCTGCTGTAATTTTTTTTTAATTATTTTGTATAAATAATTAATTTAACCTCTTGTACGGTGCATGGAGCTTAGGCATGTTTTGAGAAGGGACGAGCTGGGGCTGGAAGTACTGCTTATCGCGGTCCCTGCAGCGCTTGCCTTGGCTGCTGATCCTTTCGCGTCTTTGATTGATACGGCTTTTGTCGGCCGTTTAGGTTATCTTTTTTCTCGTCTCTCCTCTCCTCTCCTTTTGTTCCACATTGACTTGAGAAAGGTCTCGAGCTCAACACACACATATATATAGAGTGGTAGAGCCAGAAATTTCGATCGAGAGGTACTAAATCAAGATTTTTATATAACTATGGATGCTAAAACTAAATAATTTCTAATTTTTTTTTTTTTTTAGTGCTAAAATTTGCATATTTTTTGGAGGGCGCTGGTGCTCCCTCCAGCACCCCCCTCCCCGCCACTGTATATATATATATAGGTCGGATAATCCTCCCTAGCCTCCTTTTAAGGACTAGGTTGGATTGCCCGTACGTATGCTGAATGACCCTCCTCTCTTATAAGTCCTTTTTTTTAAATTAAAGAAAGTTTTTAAGGGGGTGTATGGTCTCAATTCGAATAAGTTATAAGGCGCGTGCAGGCTGGGAGCAGCTTGCAGGCGTCGGAGTTTCTATTGCTATATTCAATCAAGCATCAAAAGTTGCCATATTCCCTCTCGTCAACATCACCACTTCATTCGTTGCTGAGGAAGAAACGTGTCGAAGGCTCAACGGGGAGGAGCGGCTCAAGGACGACACTGGTGATCATTTGGAGAAAGCTGGATCATCATCTTCCCAAAACTCAAATACTACTACTACTCTACACTTGTTGAAGATGATTTGGAGAAAGGATCTTTGGAAATGGATTCTCCCCCTATAGATTCAAAGACGAAGGCGAAGATGACGAAGAAGAAAAACGAGCGTCGACAAATCACTTCAGCCTCCACAGCACTGGCTTTCGGAGGAGTCCTCAGTCTTCTTCAAACCCTAGCTAATCCTCATATTCCTTGCAAAACCCTTCCTTTCAGTCATGGGAGTGAAATCTGTATGTGAATGTGAATAAAATGTTTTTTTTTTATTTTTAAATTAAATTAATTAATTGATGCATGATGAATGAAATAGGGATCTCCTATGCTAGCGCCGGCACTCAAGTATCTAATCATAAGATCACTTGGAGCCATGGGCGGATCTACATTGGGGCTACACTGGGCTGAAGCCCAGTGCAAGCCCAAAACAAACTCTTATATGTATGTATTATCCATACCTTAATATAATATTAGCCCAGCCCAAATTAATTTAAAAAGTCCAAAACAAATAATTTTTTGGATAAGATTGTGAGAGGAAACATGTTCTTGCCGTTCAGAATCGTAATGGGCTTCCTCCACTCGTCCTTCTCATATACATATATGAATAATTGCTACTTTTTTTTAGTCTTTTCCTAGAAGATGCTAGTATAAAACAAATCAGTGTTTCTATGAATTAATTTCGTATATTTCTATGTGCAATATCAATAGATAATTAATTATGTTTATTGTCATGTATGATAATTACTAATTTATTGCTATATAATTCAACTATTGAAATATTTAATATATATATATATATATATATTAAAATTTAATACTCTATATATCGAAAAATTTATTTTTCAGCCCACCCCATTGACGATTTCTTGCTCCGCCCTTGCTTGGAGCACCAGCAGTTCTTCTTTCCTTAGCCATGCAAGCCATCTTTCGTGGATTTAAGGATACTACTACTCCTCTATATATGCCATTGATAACATTAATTTTTTTTACTTATTATTTAATTTATTAATTTGGTATACGTATATATATACATACAAGATTTAATTAACTAATTAATTTTGTTGGTTCTCATTTCTCCACAGTTATAGGAGATGTGACAAATATAATCTTGGATCCGATACTTTTTATCAGGCAAACACAACACTCACACACCCACACACGCACTCGAGGTGACTCGAACCACCGACCTCTTGGTTGGAGGGGAAACGTCTTACCAACTGAGCTGCGCTTCGTTGTCCTTGGATCCGATACTTATCTTTGTGTGTGGACTGGGTGTGAGCGGCGCATCCATTGCTCATGTCCTCTCTCAGTAAGTTTGTACACCATTATCAATTTTATATTTTTAATTTTCAATTTTTTAAGAATTTTGTTTTATTCAATTTCATTTTGTTATCAAATTATATCAAATTAGTTTTGTTGACAAGTCCTCAATTAGGATACATAATATTTTAATTTTCTAATTTTTAGTTATTTATGCTGATTATGGTTTGTTATACTTATGCTCCCTTTTTGTGGAGATGTTCCTTATTAGTAGCGGTATTTATTTTTTTATTTTTTTTATTTTCGGTTATCAATATATATATCTTGATCTTTTAAAGTACGTACTTTCAGAATCGACCGTACCAATTTTTTAAATGGAACTGCTGCTATCAAATTTGATATTTTTGATAGTCTTTCTACTTCGATGTATCGAATCTATTGATTATCAAGCCTATAATCAACAATTGATTAATTAGTACTCCGTATATAATTTGTTTCGAGTGACGAATTTAAAATTCATATAGCGCCATATATAATCTTAAAATTAACATTACGTAAAGCCTAGATGATATATATATACTCGAGAATGGGAAACTCCATTTTTTTTCCCTTCACCCTCTGCTTCCAAAAAATTGATATAAACAAAAATTTACATGTTTTCTAATTTACGTAACACACGCGTATTTTTAACAAATGCTACACAAAACACCCATATATTTCTAAAATGTGTACTAAAGACCTCGTGTATTTTCTAAATCTACGCATAAAAAGTTAAAAAGAATCATGTTTATGCACAAAAAATAGAAGATTCGCGGGTGAATTTTCCATGCATTTAATCTATTTTCTAAATTTAAACATGTAGTATTAAACACTACTGTAATATTTAATTTATGCCAAAAAACGAGAACTTTCTGCGTATGAGATTTTTTTTTGCACGATTTGATAAAACACATGGGTATTTTAAGTAAATTAAAAAAACAAAAGGGTGTTTGTGCTAAAAGGTAACAACAAGGGGCGTTTAATAGTATAATTTACTCCACGAAATTCTTACCCTTCTAATTAATATATATATTTGCATTAATTTCCAGCAAATGAAGTGCCTTATTTTCGACATAATATATACATTTATCCGGTATTTTAAAAAAAAATACCAAAACCACATATACTATATTACCCCCTTCGTCTTGTCAGAACATGCACAATTTCCTCTTCGGTTCGTCTCAATTGCGTATGCATATTTCATTTTCGCACACTAATCCACTCACATTAATATGAGTCTATTTTTTTGCTAACATCAATCACCTACCATTTATTAAAATTCATGCCGAAAAAAAACACATACACTCTACTGAGACGGAAGAAGTATTAATTAAGCAAATTTCCCAAATTGATGAGCAACTATTAGATGATGCTTCAAGTACCGGTACTCGGCTTGTAGCTCGGCTTCCCTCCGCCTACTATGTCGAAGCTCGTTTTCGAGCTCGGCGGCGCTCTCCTGGCTATGTTGAAGCGCCAGTCTGAGCTGACCGTGCGCTTCAGCTAACCGAGCCACGACTAACTCCGTGGTTCGTCTTTGTTCTTTTCTCCGGCTTAACCAGCTCGTTTGCGCCAACAGCTCATCATGGATATTCTTCTTCTCTTTGGCTAGATTCTTGGATTCCTCCAAAGCAACCTTGAGGGCCTCGATGTGATGTTTCTCTAGTCGTTTCATGGATGGTAGTGGGAATTGAAGGCGCGTAGTGTTTTTTATAGTGGGGTTAGGGCTACGTCAGACGGCAAAAGCCAAGCTTTTTCATGGTTTGATTCGAGAAAAGGTTAATTTCTAGAGAATGGTAGTTGGTGGAGTGATGTTTGTGGAGTGACTTGTGTTTGTTTGATTCCGTTGTAACCTAATTATACTTTTTCTATGCATCATCGTTTCTTAATTATTTAGTGTGTTAATTAAGTGTGTTTTTAATTAACTAGTAAATTGTGTGCGTATTGGCCTAGCAATAGAGAGCTAATAATGCCTACGGCGAAAGGTCTTGAGTTTGAGACGTTTAGAAAATGCATAGATCGATGCAAAAGTATTTTTATACAAACTAGTAATACTATTTATTATTTGTTTAGATAATTGACTAATTTTTTTTACCTTTATTTTTTATGAGATTTTTTTAAAGAACCTTATAATTTAATAATAAGTCTAAAATCTCGATGACCAAAATATTTTTTTTATCATGGTCAAAACCAATTAAACCGTAAAATACTATTTGATATATTTTTTTTTTGAAATCAAATCAAAATTGTATTAACATTAAACTCCAACAAAATCAAACCATATTAATAAGGCTTGGTACGTTTCGATTTGCAGTTTTTAAATATTTCCATTTGGTTTTTTTAATAGTGCTAAAATAGCCATGCTTGTGATTTAGGTTACATCCATATTAATATGGATTTGAATAGGGATGTAAACGGGGTGGGGCGGGGTCGGGTATTGCTTCCCCATCCCTATACCCGCCGGGGTCGGGGTACCCATGTACCCGTCGGGTAGCTATGAAATTTAATTTTTTATTAAAAAAATGATTTTTTTACAATAAAAATATTATTTTATTAAAAAATAATAATAAAATAAATAATAATAATAAATAAATAAAGAATAGTAAATTAGTTAATATATTTATAAAAAAATAAATAATTAAATAATAAACTTATTTAAAAATTTAAATATAATTAAAAAAATATATATATAATTTATTTATCAAGGTGGGCGGGGCTATCGGGGCGGGGATATATAAACCCGTCCCCACCCCATTGGCGGGAAAAATTGCCATCCCTAGATTTGAAAAATTATTAGACCTTTTTGTCTCATGATCTCATTCTATTTTTCAGGTTAAAAATCAAATATTTTTCATTTACTGCAGTAAAACAAAGCCGAAACTACTGAAAGGACACGTGGCAATTGATCACCTAGGTAGCACGTAAATTTTATACACCCTAGGGTCCGAGGGTTCTTGTTTTCCCTTCCCAATCTTGAAGGCGCAGTGTTTTGAGAAGGTACACAGCAAAACACATTTCAACACCCAGATTCAAGCGGAAAAACTAATCAGAAATTCTGAAACGGCAATGGCAGGGCGATTGAGATCGGGTCTTCCTCTCCTCCGCCGAGCTCTCACCGCCGGTAATTTCTCCTCCGCCGAGAGATCCCTCACTCCGAAAGCCGTCCTTTGCCCTAGGATCTCCAACCATGAGGTATAACTTCGGATCTTACATTCAACAATTTTGTTAATCTTTTGTTCTCAGGAATGTTGTTTACTTCGGCTCCATTTTGAATTAAAATTGATAAGAATATTAATCGGTTCCATTTTGTGGCTTTTTCTCGATAATCGGTGATCTTTTTCCGCCGCTTATGGTTTAATTTTTTCAGTATTCTTCATCTGGTTTCATCCGTTTCCTTTCGCTTGATGTTTTTTTCTATTGTTATTATTTATGGACTGTCATTTGTCATGTGCTATTTGTTTCACTAATTAGTATATTGGGGGTATTTATTTAGTCTGTTGCGTGACATTCTTTTCTTATTGAATTATTTTGTTATATGTGGAGACATGAAATTCTGTTAAGCCGTTTATTTATGTAATGTGTTTCAGATTGCGAGGAGCTATGCTAGCGCCTCTCCTGCAAAAAAGGAGCAGAAGATCAAGGTAATTGTCATTTGATTCTACATTTTCCATTTTGCTTCAAATTATGTGAGACTACAAGTTTCATGTTGCATGAGGTGGACAAATAGCTAGTAGTATAGATCTTGCAATTTTGCATGCTGATGGGCTGATGGACTGATGGAGACCACAACTGTTTGTTGGATGAACCACATGTCAAAGACATGTTAGTTATGCACTTGTAGATTCATTTACTCTAACCATACGGCACAATGGTCAGACTATTTAATTTGGAATACCATTTGCCGAGTAAGCCTCCTAAAGTGCTGTTCTTTACATAGCCCTTATAAGAACTGCTTTTATTTTCTGAATTCAAAATTCTTATTGCTCAACATACAGGATATTTATGCTTATGTTCGTCTATTCAGTTTGTGCATGTATTCAAGCAGTTCCTTCGTGTGGCTTACAAGTTTTCAGCTGTATGGTTTTTGCTTAAAATCTTGTGATTTGGCTCTAATTTGTATGCTTCTGATTTGATCCAATGCAAGATTGGTTTGTTCAATTGTCTTTTCTTTTCTTTTCTTTTTTTCCCCTTTTTGTTTTCCTTTCCGGGAGGCTATTAACTTATTCATTGTTATGGAGTTTGTATTTGATGGATCTAATTGAGCATCTGATCAGTTGACCGAGAGCACTAGGAGTGTGTGTGTGCTAGCATCTGCATTATTGTCCATTACAAGCAGTAAAAGTACCTTTTCTTATATGTTCATATATATATATATATATATATATATACTTATTTTAGGATTAGACTGTAACCTAGTTTCTAAAAAAGTTTATGCTCTATATGTTGATACAAACAATATATTTTTTCCACACGTGCCTTTCGTTTATGCTTTTCTACTTGGTATCATAGTGGGACAAATTCTTCTCTAACTTAAAAAAGTTATGATACTCTGAAGGACAGAAAATTTTCTCATATTGTTGCCTTTGTTAATCTATCTAGCAAACTTATTTGTGGAGCATGACTTTACAAGTTTGTGACATGAATGCACAAGTTTGGGCTTGTAGAAAATATGTCATGGTAGATGGTTCGTGGTTGTTGTGACATTTCTTTTTTTTACACAAACTCTATATTCTGTTTTCTTGTGATTACTAATCTTGCAACTTAATTTCATTCTTTCAGTTTCTGCTATGCATGTTCTTTTTTAATCTCTATGTTCCCCCATTTTCATATTTCTCTGTTGCAAACACCCAATTAATCATCTCTGATTGTGATAAGGAGAAGATTTTATTATGAAGTTGCGTAGGGCATCATAATATCTTGGTTCTAATGTCAGTTGATATCATTTAGGTGCCTGTGACAATGTTCGGGGTATCTGGAAACTATGCTTCAGCTTTATATATCACATCAGTTAAAGCCAATGTGCTGGACAAGGTTGAATCTGAGCTTCTTAGCCTAGTTGAGGCTTCAAAGAAAAGCCCTACATTTGCTCAATTCATGAAGGATGTGTCAGTTGATAAGGATACAAGAGTGAAGGCTATAACTGATATTTGTGGTCAAGCTAAATTTACAGATATCACAAAGAACTTCTTGGGTTAGTATCAACATTTGAAACTTTTTTTGTTTTTTGTTTTGTTTGAACCCGACTCTTTGGTTATGCGTGCTCTTCAACTAGAAAATGTAAGTGGTAATGTGTTGCTAGTTGATCTCATTAGAGGACTTATATGACACATTGATTTTGAATTGGGACGTGTTTAATTGGCTTTTTGTGTCTAATGAATTAAGTACTATAATTAAGGGCTAATTAGTGATTTTGTATCGCCATTGGAGAACTGATATTTGAAGGAAAATTTGCTAGCTTTGTTATGATGGTTGATGTTGAAGTTCTTGGTTATGGGAGGCAAGAAGCCTATTATAAAAAGTTCTTGGGGAAAATTGTCATCATGAAAGTGTGAATAAAGACGGTTGATGGGGGTTCATTCAGCAAAAAGGGTGAGGGCAACAGAAACAAGTTGTTCTGCAATCACTTATCATTGTATATGAATTTATAAGAGTAGGGCACTACTGTATTGTTCTGAACATTCCACCTTAAGTAAGAAATAGAGTGTATTCATAAGGCATGGGATGATAATGTTAATTAATTGATGAAGCAGCAATCACCCATAAATTCCTTAAGGTTATTTCTTCATAGCTATTGATTCTTTATTTTGATGGCATTTTGCAACGTCAAATATCTACTGAATTCTTGCATTTACTTTCTTGAAGTAAATGATATCATCTAACTAACTGTTGAGATATAATCTTACATTGCATGTTCTGTTGTCCTTGTAATAGTCATTGTTGCTGAAGCTGGAAGGCTGGGACACGTAGAACGTATGTCACAGAGATTTGCTGAGCTGACCATGGCACATAGAGGGGAAGTTAAAGCAACAGTAACCACTGTGATCGTAAGTTTGAAATGTTGATATTAACTCCTTAAATGTGTGCAAATTTGTAATTTGTTGCTGAAAGATTTTGTTTTCATAGTAAAAGGTTAAGTATATTTGTCCGTAAAATATTTCAGGTTTCAATTATTGGATACTGATTTTGTTGCATGATAAGGTGATCCCTAGCATTGCAAGTATGCTATCTGTAAGAAGGGAAGCGGTCAGAAAGATGGCATTTTAATTTGTTGTACAGCAAATAACCATTATTTTTCTGTCTGCTTCTTCACGGCTACATTGTGAAAATTTTATAAAATGCTTGGTGTTATAGAAGTATATCAACAGCCCCTAGTATTTGGGGAATTAGACCCCTAATTTTTCAAGTTCAAATTTGTTATGTACACGAGTAATCCTTGTATGAACTATATAACTAAATTCTAATATATTTGAATGTTTCACACGTAAGTTACATTGTACTACGTCTAGTTCACATGAGGATCAGAAATGAGTATTGCTTATTCGCCAGCATTTAACTAGTGGCATTTACCTACTCTTCCATTGAGCACTCTGTCTATTCTTTTTTCAGCCTCTGCCTCCGAATGAGGAGAAAGAACTGAAAGAAACATTGCAGTATATACTTGGACAAGGCAAGAAAGTCCAGGTCGAGCAGAAGGTAATTTTTTTTCCCTCTTTACATAATGGTTTTGTTAACAAATTTTATGATGTGATGCGACTGTTTGATGTCTATAATTTCGTGCAGATTGATCCTAGCATTATGGGCGGTCTTATTGTGGAATTCAGCCAGAAGGTGTTCGACATGTCTATCAGGACTAGGGCAGCCCAGATGGAGCGCTTCCTTCGTCAACCTATGAACTTGGATGCCAATTAAATTGACAGTACCCTTTCTGCCTATTTCTCATCATTTTGGTCGAAGAAATTGTCGAAACAATAAACTTTGGTTTTGGTTGTGAAGGATGCTCTTAGATGCCCTTCTTTTACGGTTGTTGATCTATCGTGCAAATAAATGCTACTTGCCTTTTTTTGTTATTAGACCCAAAACCAACCCTGACTATTGAATGACAAAGACCCTTTGTATTTACCTTGAAACAAGCAAGGGCACGAAGTGGCATTCTTCTTTTCTGTGAGTAAGCAATTTATCAAGACAAATGGCTTTTGTTACCGGTGATTTTCGAGCTGCCTGCTGCATTATTATTTACATTTGGTGGAAAATTTACTCTTTGAGTTTATGATTTTTTTTTATGTATGGATCTATAATTTCAGCTTATGTTGCCCCTTATGCATATTTATATTCAACGTGTACTTGTATATAGTCATTATCTTTCAAGAAATTTTTGACTGACGTGAATGTATATATTGTAACAATTTATTAATCTAAGAATAATGCGGCGATACGTAATTCAGAAATTGCCGTATATATATATATATATATAGTAGATTTTATCAGTTGACAAGACGTTTGCCCTCTAGTTCAGCAATTCGAATCAATTTGGTCGCAAGTGTGTGTGACAGTGAATGTATTGTGTGGGTACTTAAAGAATGTAAGGGAGTATATAGTTATATTTCAAATATAGATATTCACCAGTAATCTTCTTTTTTTTTGGAAGTGAAAAAAAAAGAAAAAAAAAAAAGGACAGAGAAATTAAAAGAAAATGTAACGTCGCTGAGAGAAGCTTGAGAGCAGAAGTTGCCCACTTGACCTAGCACAATGGAGTCACTGTTCTTTCCCGCCGCCGAAGCCCTCCCGTTTCTCTCCAAACCCTTCTCTGCCGCCCCAATCCTCAGAATCCCTATTCCCGCGCCGTCGATTCCCCGCCGCGCATTCTCCGTCGCCGCCGTTCAGATGAACTCAAAGGAGGCCAAGCTGTGGGGCGGCCGCTTCGAGGAGAGCGTCACCGCCGCCGTGGAGAAATTCACCGAGTCCATCTCATTCGATAAAGCTCTCTACAAGCATGACATTATGGGCAGCCGCGCCCATGCGTCGATGCTTGCTCATCAGGTACTGCTACATGCTTTTGATAGTATGCATATTTGGTGTTCGCCGTTGTTGATCGTGTGGTTGTTGTTGTTGTAGGGTTTGATCACTGACGGTGATAGGGATAAGATTCTAGAGGGTCTTGATGTGATCGAGGGGCAGATTGAGAGGGGAGAGTTCGTGTGGAGGACTGACCGAGAGGATGTGCACATGAATATCGAAGCTTCGCTTACTGACTTGGTTGGCGAGCCCGCGAAGAAGCTTCACACTGCGCGCAGCAGGAATGATCAAGTTTGCACCGATTTTCGCCTCTGGTGTCGAGACGCCGTTGATGCGATTGTTTCGAGGATAAGGAATCTTCAGGTACTTTTTTATAGTAGTTATTTGCTCTGTTTCTTACTTTCATCTCTGATTTTTCTCTGGTGAATCCTGATGATTTGAAATATGTGTTCTTGTGTATTCTTAAGTGGAACTGAACTGTCCTTTTAATAGGTCTAGTGTTTCATGAGTATATAAAATCTAATCTTCATACTTTAATGGCCCTCCACAAAGATTGTAGCATTCTTTGTGTCCATATAATTATGTGTCATTTGCATTCATCTTTTTTTTCCCATTAAATACAAGTGAGATGTTCCTTTAAATTGAGAAATTAAAATGCTTTGTCTCCCTTTTTGCTGTTTCCCTTGCATGAAAATCAGTGGCACTCTTATGGTACTTTTAACCCTTTGTGAATTTGCCTCAAGTAAACATAGGAAGAAGACATTTTTTTTCCTTTTATTATTAAAAGAAAAGGAAAGAGTAGTTGTTGATCTAAAGGAATGTAGATATGATCTAGTGTTCCATCTTCACTTTTTGTTCCACTACTGAAATTGTGAAATGAAATGTTATTTTGCATTTTCCCCGAAAGATTAAGCATTTTTTTGCTTTGAAAGATTCCACATTTCTTAATTTGCTTTCGAAGATTGCAATTCCTCCATTGATTTTAAAGATTCTGCAAACCTTAGTAGAGAAGGACTGTCCTTTAATAGGTTCTGTGCACTGTACAGGTTGCTTTGGTGAATTTGGCTTTGAAGAATGAGAGTCTGATAGTTCCAGGGTACACTCATATGCAAAGGGCACAACCTGTTCTTCTGCCACATCTTCTTTTAGCATACGTTGAGCAGGTTGGTTGATTCCGTCATACTATATATTATGGCAAGCTTTTTAATATCACTTGTGTATAAGATGGCCAAGGAACAAGAATATTCTGTTGGAGTGTTTGCTTCTAAACATCCAAAGTTTAGAAACTTGTGTATAATTGAGCAGCTATTATTTTCAAAGACTAGAGATCTTATAAATCAAATTGATGAATTGCACAATGAATGGATCGTTCGTGTTTTGTAGCTTGAACGCGACGCATTGCGTTTGCTGGACTGCCGTACAAGAATTAATTTTTGTCCCCTGGGTGCCTGTGCATTAGCTGGAACTGGCTTGCCCATTGATAGGTTCATGACTTCCGAAGCTCTTGGGTTCACAGCCCCCATGCGAAACAGGTATATTTACGTGCAATGCATAATTTCTTTTTCCTTTCTGGAGGTAATTTAGAATCTTTGAAATGTTTTCCAAATGTTGATATCTTAGTAGCGTAGGAAGAATTTGGCAGATATTGGCCGTGTTGCATGTCTATTTTACTATAGTTGACTTGATTTAAGTTTGCTTTCGAGTAAGTTTCTGTTGATAATTCTATTTAACTGGTCTAGGCGATGTTCTATTTTTATTTTCGTTTTGTTGCTTTATGTTGCCTATTGATTATTTGCTCTCTCTTATTTCTTGGTGTCTGGTGACATTTATATGAACAGCATTGATGCAGTTTCAGATCGAGATTTTGTGTTAGAGTTCCTTTCTGCAAACTCCATCACAGCCATCCACCTCTCTCGCCTTGGTGAAGAGTGGGTGCTGTGGGCATCAGAAGAATTTGGCTTTATCACTCCTAGTGACTCCGTTTCAACTGGAAGCAGCATAATGCCTCAGAAAAAGAACCCAGATCCAATGGAACTTGTCCGAGGGAAATCTGCAAGGGTTATAGGCGACCTGGTTTCACTTCTTGTGCTGTGCAAGGGTCTTCCTCATGCATACAACCGGGATTTACAGGTTAAACTTAATATAATTATCCTTTCTTAATATGACCTGCTCTTGGCTCTGACGACACCATTTCTCTATCACTATTATACATGTTGCTCAGCAGGGTTGTCAGTTTCTATATGGCTCCAAATGTATAAAATGATTCCCACTTGCCTCAAAAGTTCGTACATAGAAACTCATTTTGACTCCTTAAACAGGAAGATAAAGAACCTGTATTTGACAGCGTCAAAACGATAATGGGAATGCTCGAGGTGTCCGCAGAATTTTCTGATAACATCAATTTCAATCATGAGAGAATCCGGAGTGCTCTACCAGCTGGTCACCTTGATGCAACAACACTTGCAGATTACCTTGTCAAAAAGGTACATACCATATCCTGTTGCTACTCGCACATTTTGCTTTTTTATTTTATTTTAATACTGTATGCATTTTATCACTGCTAAAAACATTGTATTTCTTTTGCTAAGAAGTCTTTCTATCAATGTGGCATGAGAATTTATCGAGATCACAAGTCCATATTGTTGGCATTTTAAGATCAACTAGTTAAACAATGAAACTGCAGTCTGGATGTGGATTAGAAGTAGGGCTATATGCCTCCACACAGAGACAAATTCAAAATGAACATCTGAAAACATAAATGCATGCCCTATAGCTCTGCTTTATATGAATGTTGCTATCAGATCGAGAATTGCCCCATTGTGCGAGTACTTTCTTCTGCCATGAAGCTGGCAATGTATAAATGTTAGTTGGCATGCATTGGTTGAACTCGTAGCTAATGGCAAGATACGCTGCTCTTCACAGGGAGTACCATTCAGAACTTCTCATGATATAGTCGGGAGATCTGTTGCTTTCTGCGTTTCAAAAACCTGCCGACTTGAGGATCTGAGCCTCGATGAGCTCAGAAGCATAAGCCCGACATTTGAACAAGATGTGTACGAGTATCTTGGAGTCGAGAAAGCAATAAAAAATTTCAGTTCGTATGGCTCCACAGGCTCAGAGTGTGTATCCAACCAGCTTGATTATTGGATTGGTAAGTTAGAATTAGGTAAGAAAAGGGAGGGCTCGAATTAGTTGTTATGATCTATTCTAGTTTTGAATTCTATTTCTATTAGAACATATATGTTGTAGCCTGTATAATAAATGGGCAAGAACTCGTGTTTGATTAATTGTTGAGCTGAAATTTTTTGCACGATGCTTAGTAGAAAATTCATGAGCATCCATATATCACAAATATATGAATAAGAAGAAATATAAATAACTTAAAGATCATCAAGAAAAACTAAGTTTCATGTTGGTAATAATTATTGTAATGTATTTTTTTATTTAATCAATACTACTACCTCCGTCCCGTCGAAATGGTCCTGTTTCTATATTTTATACCTCACATATATTCAAGAAACAGGGTCATTTCGACAGGACGGAGGGAGTACTATTTTTGTAATAATTATTGTTTTTAGTACTATTGAGTCCTCTACTAATAAAATTAAATCATTGTTTTTGTAAAGATGTTTCTGGACCATTGAAGCAGTAATTTCTTTTATTTTTTTTATAGGGAAAACAGAAGAATTGCTTGGATCATTATTTGAATACGTAGGTTGTAGTTAATGGTCGATTATTACACACCTCATCGATATATGTGGCTCTATTTACATCAAAATCCTCGGTACAAAGTGGACCCCTAACTTAACTACTTTGACAAGAACAAAATGATGAAGTTGCCTCAAAACAAATGGACGAGTGTAGACCTCGTGGAAGGGCGTCGAGAGTTCGGGTTAATTGCCCCCTAAAAATATACTATCTCGTCGAATTTATTCAAAACATAAAATAAAAGCTATTCAAAATTAGTTCGCACGTCAGGCAGTTAATTTAATCTCTTATTGACTAGATATAAATCAACATTTATATATTTATATTAGATAATGTAATCAATATTAAAAATTAAAAATTATTTCAAAAAATTATTACATCAAAATTCAAAAAAAAAAAAACAGAAAAGAAAAGAAAAGAAAAGAAAAGAAAAGAAAAAGGGACTTGTGGTAATAAGACAAGTGTAGAGTTGTAGACAGTGTACCAACGAAAACAAAATCAGAAACCCCACAAAACCAAGCCCTAGCTAGATATATAATCTAAATTTCCCTTTAATCCATTTTACGATAATCTAAAAAAGACTTTACTCTCAATCTCATCCCTTTTCTTCATTCTTCGTTCGTTCAAAGGTTCAATACAATAATCCCATCGGATAAGATCGTTTCGCGATCTTTGAATTCCACTTCTCTTTCAAAAAAAAAGAAAAAGAAAAAAAGAATCGATCCATAAAAGAAGAAAGAGAAACGTTGATTTATATTTCTTGATCTTGCGAAATTTGAGTGTAGAGATGCTGGAATTGTTCTTCGCGGTGGCGTTTTCTGCAGTGCCGTTGACTCTATACATCTCCCCAATCAGGAACTTGAGCCGATTTCTGGAGACAGTGGATGAGATGTGGAGAGAGACAAGATTCAATTCCCGTAGGTTGTATCCTCGTTTGAGGTATGCTTACCGAGGAGTCTTGAATTGTCTCCTCTGCGACCACTAATTAGAGGTTTGGATGTGTAAGAATATTTGCGAATCATCTTCGTCTTCTTCTTCTTCTTCTTCTTCCCCTTTTTAATGTTTTTTTCCTATGGTGTCGACGGTAGATGATTTTGTTGACTTTTTTTTCCTTCCTTTTAAATGTTTAAGATGTATTTAGGAGAATAATATCAATGGAAATGGTGGTGTTAATGATATTTTCTGTATTTCGGCAGAGTTCAATGTTTATCAGAGTAAGGAATTTGTCCTTTTTCCTTGATTCATTTTTGGCTGTATGTAAAAGAGTGAGGCGGGTTTTGGCTTATTTGGGCATTCTGGGATTGGAGGTTATGTGACAATTCAATGAAATTGCCATTCATAACATGAAAATTCAAGAAAAATCCAGTCTCATATATATCTGCTGTAGACTTGTATATAGACAATTATGTCTCCTCAATAACAAATGACTCAAGAATCAATTAAATGATTATAATTCTACATAATGATGAAAGAATGATTATTTGTGCAAATTTGTGTGTATAGAGCTGTGTTTTAGTAATGAGATGATGATGATTTAAGTTATGATAAAGTGCAAGGCTTTAGGAACACCAGAAAACATCCAAAGATCTTGCTTCTTTTTCTGCAACATCTCCTCCTCCTCCATGGCTGCCCCTCCCTCGTTACTTCCTTCTCGATCTGCTTCAGCTCCTGCAGAATTCCTCTCTCCTGATTCTTCAAACCATGATAATTACTATAAGTCAGTAAACAATGCACAACTTGGATGTTGAATGTAATGAATCTATAACAAGGGAATATCACAGTTTTCTTTCGTTTTCTTGGATTTTAACGCGAACTAGAGAATTCCAGAAAGACGAACTTATGATTGAAGGACTAGATGAGTACAAGAGGTCTCGGCCTGAAAGACTTGGTGTTGCAGCTGATAAGCATTGCAGAGTGGGAGGACAGCAAATCCGTGCCTGAGAACAAATTCCTTGCAGATAAAGTGCTTCTCAGCTTAGGAGCTCCTTCATGGCCATCGCTTTCTTGTTTCTTATTCGTGCTTGATTCTTCCCGAGTTTAGCCTTGTGTTGGAGGGGTGTCGAGAAATTGGGGTCTTGATTCTCAGCATCTTCGGTGACCCTATGATTTGATATACCGAAAGGTTAATTTGCCCATCCCTTCTTTAGTGTTGCATCTCTGCAATAGTTAATGAGTTAGTCTGGTGCGGATATGCATAAGAGAGTAAAATTTGCAATCCCAAACTGGAATCAATGCGTGCTCTACCTGTTGCTTCGTTGATACACAGGAATATCGGATACACTAGCTGATCTTTGAATCTCAACACTTAGGACTCAAGAACTGCAAAAAGAAAAGTGGAGGCTGCTATCTACTAGTATAAAAAAGACAGTGTAGGGTGTCTTTGTTTCAAGAGTATATATAAAAGAAAAAGCACAAAAACTCTTACTCCTGTGCATCACAACAGACACATATATAGATAGTAGTAGTATTTATGAAGCACCAGAACAAAACGCATAAAAATGATTGATCACAAATCCACACATAAATTTGAATAGAGTAACCCAAATTGCTTCGTTTCCCATGTCCCGATATAGAGGCATGGAGGACACTATTCATTATTCAAGAGCAAAATCCAGATTCCAACTAATTTTTTTCCTACATCTCTTTTCTCCTTAATCACGCAACCTGTTACAACTAGCATTCTACTCCTGGGCCTGCAAATACATCCAAGGAAATGGATGAAGAAAGCCCAATTCAAGAGTCATCTATGTTAAGCCCAAGAGGAAGACCAAGTTATCGATGGTTCTAGACTAGTAGTGGTTCCCAAGTTTGTTTTTGTAGGCTAGTTTTCTAAAAGGCCGAGAAGCCATAAATGTAGACTCCACCTTGTTTTTCAGGATTATGGAATGAAGTTTCTGGTTTTTTTTCTTCTGCTAATCTGTCTTTTTCTCTCTTTCTTGGAGTTTAAGCTCACTCGAAGAGCTCTTTCATTTAAGATCGTATCAACTGGTGCTTTCATTGATCTTCATCTCCCATGGCAGATTCTGAAATTCTCGCCGCCATCAAATCCCTTCAATCTCATCTCGAGAGCCAGCTACTCGTCACCAATCAACTTGTTAAGCAATTCATCTCTTCATTTGATTCTGGTTTTGCCTCTATCCAACATACCAAATCCCCTCTCGATTTTTCTTCTCCATCCAACAGATCTCACCCTTATGGCCACCCACCACCAACAGAGCTCTCTCCTGTCGCCAAGCACAACTGCGACGTCACAGGCGGCGGCGGCATTCCGTCCCCATTCGGCACGACGCCGGAATGCTACCGCCCCTACAACCACTCCTTCGACCCTCCAAAACTCTTCATCCAAGAGAGCGAGGTCGAAATTAACGAAATAGCTTTGGAGGGGCACTATGATATTCACCAAGAGCTCAGTAAATCTCGACCAAAATTCCCCATGGAAGCCTTTGCCTTGGCCAAAACTTATGAAGCACGCCTTGAGGAATCCCGTAACGAGTCCAGATCCGGAGTTTGTGAACCCATCAAAGCCACTCCGTTCATCTCTGTTCAACTATCTCCACCGCAAAATCTATTCCCAAATCCCAATCTGTCTTCAAACCATTCCAATCGTCAACAGCTTGGCCCATTTATCCATGGCTATGCCAACCAATCTATAGAGTTGAATCGGGATGGTCTCATATCTGCGACAGCTACGCAAAGTCCGTCGACTCTGCACCCACTCCCACAGAAAATTGATGCTCTATTCCAGCCGCCGGCGGAACCGCCGCCGCATCGTTCTGTTGACCACCGTATTCACTTGCTTCCGAAGACTGGCCGTTTCAATGTTGTGCTATACAGATGCCCACAATTTCAGGAGGAAACCATGGCACAGGTGGTCGCTGAAATGCTTACGCGAGACATCATCCGCCCAAGTCGCAGCCCCTTCTCTTCTCCAGGCTGCCATCAGATTCCAGTGCAGAATCGTGATATCCACAAAACAGCGATTCGTAGTTCTGAAGGTCACTATGAATTTCTGGTAATGTTGTTCGGTTTACTCATTACTCCTACTTTTCAAAGTGCAATGAATCAAATTTGTGCCATATATTTGCATCGATTTGCTGTGGTGTTCTTTGATGACATATTGGTGTGCAATCCAACTAGGGAGAATCAGTGTTCTTACCTTGAACAAGTCTTTGAGCGTTTCTTTGTTCACGAGTATTATCTAAAGCTTTTGAAGTGTGTTTTTGGCCAATCCTTTGTTGATTATCTGGGATATATTCTTGCGGCTAGAGTGGTCGGTCCTGACCGAACTCAAATTGCATCCATGGAGGCACATCATGTACTGAAGTCACCAAAGCAACTCCAAGCCTTTCTCTGGTTCATTGGCTATTATCGATGGATTGTGAGTAATTACGCATCAATCGCTGCACCTTTAACAGATTTGCTTCGCAAGGATTCATTTTCTTGGTCGCCTCAAGCTCAGTTGTCTTTTGAAGCTCTAAAGAAAGCAATATCCACTGCTCTAGTACTTCAACTTTCAGATTTTGCATTGGAATTCATAGTCGAAACTCTTGCATCCAATGTAGGCATTGGGACTGTCTTGATGCATTCCGATCAACATATAGCCTTTCACATCAAGTTTTGGCACAATCTATTCCATCTTTGTGGTACTAAGCTACATCGCAGCTCCGCATACCACCCACACACCGGATCCCTTCCAAACCAATTTACTGCAGAGAGAGTTGTTCATCTTGTCGTGGAGATAGTGTTGAAGCATCATGGATTTCCTACTTCGATTATATCGGACCGAGATCCGATCTTTCTAAGTTCCTTCTGGCAGCAGCTCTTCAAGCTATGTGGTACGCAGCTGTGTCACTGTACTGCCTACCATCCAAAATCCCGAGCCTCTAGTCAGGTAGTTGCATCTACAGCCATTCTTCAAGAGACGTCTTCAGCAAGAAAGGATTGCGTCGCCAAGTTTTGGTTCAATGGTGGAGGGAGCCACCTAAAAACTGCTACGTGGGAAGATTGGGACAACTTGTGCGCTACATATCCAAATCTTCACCTTGAGGACAAGGTGATTGTCGAAGGAGGAAGGAATGTTACAACTAGCATTCTACTCCTGGGCCTGCAAATACATCCAAGGAAATGGATGAAGAAAGCCCAATTCAAGAGTCATCTATGTTAAGCCCAAGAGGAAGACCAAGTTATCGATGGTTCTAGACTAGTAGTGGTTCCCAAGTTTGTTTTTGTAGGCTAGTTTTCTAAAAGGCCGAGAAGCCATAAATGTAGACTCCACCTTGTTTTTCAGGATTATGGAATGAAGTTTCTGGTTTTTTTTCTTCTGCTAATCTGTCTTTTTCTCTCTTTCTTGGAGTTTAAGCTCACTCGAAGAGCTCTTTCATTTAAGATCGTATCACAACCTCAGAGCAAATAGCACTAGAGTCGATCCGATTCAACTATAGTTCAATTGGAGGAGGATGCAAATCGCCATTTTAAAAGCACAAAAATTTGATTTGGATTATGCTTTCCTTTTTCAAACACGAAGAAGCACAGAACAGAAATTGGATTGCCAAACTCTACTCCATAAAATGTAGTACGTCGCTTGATTAATGATTATGATTTATGAGTTTTGGATGGAATTTACGATTTCCAGTTGGAAGTGAAATTGGTTGTTGCTCCTCTTCCCGCCTTTTGATTTATTCTCTAATGGGGTGGGTGGGCAAAATTTGATCTAACGACTGCTATAAGTCCACGTGTCATTATCTCGGCAAATCTAATTACACCTCAAAGGGCCAAAAAAAAAAAAAAAAAACTTGGCCCAAAAGGTAAGGGCTTAGGCCCATTGTCGCAAAAACTATCAACTAATATAGTCATATATAAACCTCGCCGCCAACGTATCTAGGGTTTGTTTCTGCGAAGCTCGAATTTTGTAGAGAGGAAGGAGAGGCTTTGCATTTTCGAGCAGCAAAAATGGTGGAGAAGGGTAGCAATCCGAGGAAAGAGGAAGTCGTCTCCAGAGAGTACACCATCAATCTGCACAAACGCCTCCATGGATGGTATGTACAGCTTCACTCTTTCTCTCTCTTTGTATCTATATTCCTGTCTCTAGGTCATTTGCTAGCTTCTTTCATTTTACTTTTGACCAGATTATCAGCCTCCCATGATTTTTGTACGGTCATGTATATATCAAGAGATTCTTAACTGGCAAATGAGATTTGTTTGAAATGTTTCATTCTATTTTTGGCTATTTGTGGTTGCATCTTCCTCTAGATTGATCTAATCTTCAGGATTGCCGATTCGAATTAGTTGTATTTAATTTTTTGAGTGCTGGAACGCCGTTATTGCTGTGGATTTTCTGCTGTGGATTGTCTTTCATTGGATGAATCGTTGATTAATAGGGTCCTGTCCTGTCAGAGTGAAATCTTTGGTTTTCATACTGAAGTTTATATTGTCAACTTTATTTCTTTTATTTTATTCATGATTAGGAATTTTTCACTTTTCTCTTATTCTCTATATTAACATGGTTGATTTCTAGTGGGTAGTTTAGGTGTTAAGAGTTTTGAAGATGCTAACTTTCAGGTGTTGTAGTTTAAATTTGAAATGTTATTACATTCTACTGCTTCTATTTAATTTTTTTTTTTTTTTTAATTTGGGATTGCTAGTCTTTGTTCGGCTTATATTTAGCTGACAGCTTGTGGAATTGTTTGCAGTACATTCAAGAAGAAGGCACCGAAAGCTATCAAGGAGATCCGCAAGTTTGCCCAGAAGGCCATGGGTACAACCGACGTAAGAGTTGATGTGAAGCTCAACAAACACATATGGAGCCGTGGAATCCGGAGTGTGCCTAGGAGGATTCGTGTCCGCATTGCACGCAAGAGAAACGATGATGAAGATGCGAAGGAAGAACTCTACTCTTTGGTCACTGTTGCAGAAATTCCAGAGGGAGGGTTGAAGGGATTGGGAACTCAAGTCATCGAAGAGGAAGTTTGAATCTCTATAGGTTTTTATAACTCAAGGCCAGTTTTGATTACTTGTGAGCTCGTGTCTTGGAAATACAGAAGACTCAATTAGTTAATGCATTTTGGATCTTTTCCGAGATTGGTGTTCTCATATTTGTATTCACTGCTTCATTTTCTTTATCAGCACTCCAGTTTGTCTTTCTTATTCTTCCGTTTTGTTTAGCTGCGTTATGAATGGTTTTTGTAATTATGTGATTATGAGAAATGCTACAATGCCCACATGAGCATTATTGTTTAATATGTTCACGGATGATGTGATAATACTACAAATAAAGAAACTAATATAGGAGAATAATATCTCAATGGAGATGTTACAAATTTTATAATCAGAGTAAAAAATTTGTCCTTTTTCCAAATCAAATGAAAATTCATGAACAATCCTTTCTCATATCATATGGGAGTATTATCAAATACATCAAGTATTATCTGCTGTAAACTTGTGTAAAGAATACTACTCTAGACTCTAGTACTGTAATTTTTATTTGACAATTATGTCTCGTCGATAACAAATGGCTCAAAAATCAATTTAAAATCAATCGAAAGAATGAAAGAATGATTATTTGTGCAAATTTGTGTGTAGAGCTGTGTTTAGTATATGAGATGATGATGATGATTTAAGATGATAGAGTGCAAGGCTTTAGGAACCAGAAAACATCCAAAGATCTTGCTTCTTTTTCTGTAACATCTCCTCCTCCTCCATGGCTGCTCTTCTTCTGTCCCTCCCTCGTTACTTCCTTCTCGATCTGCTTCAGCTCCTGCAGAATTCCTCTCTCCTGATTCTTCAAACCATGATAATTACTATAAGTCAGTAAACAATGCACAACTTGGATATTGAATGTGATGACTCTACGCAAAAAGATCATTCATTTCTTGGACGAACTTGTGCAAAGGACTAGATGCGTACCAGAGGTCTCGGCCTGAAAGGCTTAGGTGTTGCAGCTGAGAAGCATTGCGGAGTGGGAGGACAAGTGCGAATTGGTAATCTCCCCTCTGCTTCTAAATGCTTGATGCCCTTCACCTCCACACAAATCGGGGTGGTGTTCTCTGCATCCTCGTTTCTTCTGCATCAACAAAAATTCAACCTCACATAAGCAAGCAACGCGAAAAAATCATCTAGTACGAAACCTTGTTTACATGAAAAAAGAACTCACTTCTTCCTCCTCAGCCTCCCCTTAGAACTACTGCCCGTCTCCACTGCTTCACTCTTCTCTTTGCGCGCCTCTAGCAATGGCTTCCTCTCTTTCTCTCTATCATTCACACTCACCACATTTTCACCTACATTCTCCGCACTCTCCCTATCATGAGCCCTCATAGCCAACCTCTTCAACTCGTTGCAAAACTCAGACACTTTACTCAGCAAATCCGTGCCTGAGAACAAATTCCTTGCAGATAAAGTGCTTCTCAGCTTAGGTGCTCGTTCATGGCCATCGCTTTCTTGTTTCTTATTCGTGCTTGATTTGATCGCGCCCTTCCCGAGTTTAGCCTTGTGCTGGAGGGGTGTCGAGAAATTGGGGTCTTGATTCTCAGCATCTTCAGTGACCCTATGATTTGATATACCGAAAGGTTGATTTGCGCCTCTCTTCTTTAGTGTTGCATCTCTGCAATAGTTAATGAGTTAGTCTGGAGTGGATATGCATAAGAGAGTGAAATTCGCAATCCTGAACTGGAATCTACGCGTGCTCTACCTGGTGCTTCGTTGATACAGAGGAATATCGGATACACTAGCTGATCTTTGCATCTGTGTATCAAGAAAATGGAGAAAATGAGGACTCAAGAACTGCAAAACGATAAGTGGAGACTGCTATCTATTACTACAAAAAAAGTATATTTAAAATAAAAGGCACAGAAACTGCACTAAGAAACTTGAAGAAAACCACAGAAACTTATACTCCTGTGCATCAGAACAGAAGTAAGAGTTGGTTTCAAGTTTCTAACTGCACCAAGTTAGAAAATAAAGCTTCAAATCCAATCAAAACTGAAGGGAGAATCACTTTATCTACCATCTTAGTTTTGGTCAGTCTTTCTCCACTTTTTTCTTTGGTTTGTTTGTTTTGTTTTCTATATCTTTACTACATAATGAAAACAAAGGAAGCTACAAAAGGAATATGCAGCTTTCATCAGAGCAACTAGCAAAACACAAATTCTAGTAGATCACAATAAGAATCCAATATCCGCAACAAATCTTGAATTCCTTTAGACTTGAAGAGAAATAAAAAAGTAGAAATAAAAACAAAGCAAACCTTGGAATTGGAGATGGGAGTCCTCTCTTTCTCACTGAAGAAGTCTTCAACTTTCTTGGGGTGATCGCAACCTAACATAATCAAGAAATAAGAAGAATAAGCATCTCAATTAAGAAAATACAGATTTTGCAAAATTCTTCCACAAACACACACACCCACATGTGTGTGTGTGTGTGTGTGTTAGACATACCGGGTCGGCAGAACCAGGCTTCATCATCAACAGGGTCATCCTGGGCGGTGAGATCCACCCATTTCGGTGCGTTGATGTGTTCATACAAATCGTCAACCACAATTCTTGAATCAATGGTTTTCCAATCGATTATTGCTACCTCCATTCAGTACCAAGAACCCTAATTCAACGCCTCTCACAGATTGAGGAGAATACAAAATGAAAACTTGTAGAGATCCCTGAATGATTATCGAGCAGCTTTTAGAGAGAGAGAGAGAGAGAGAGAGAGAGAGAGAGAGGGAGAGTTGAGAGCTGAGACAGGAGACCGTTTATGTGGTATAATATTTTATTCGACGTTTATAAATTCATTTTCGACCGTTGGAGATTTTTTACATTTAATTTTGATTATTATTAAGCTTGACGTTTTCTTACTGCAGGTGACTTTGTTATGGAAATTTAACTCCAATATTAATCACCTTTCTAGAGTAGGACTTTTAGCAAATTGTTAGTCAATAAAAAAATTACTTTAACTAATTATTTTATAATTCTCATTGTATGGTAACCTCGTGAGGATTCACAGTATTTAATCAAGTTTACCCAGTTCAGATCACAAAAAATCAGTATTTGTTACTTTGTTTTCTCTTTATAATTTAGTACTAATATAAACACTATTAAAAAATACTAGTAATAGAGTTAACAAATCCACCTCCTCTGCGGCTAGAATTTTTGAAACTAGGCTATTTTGTGTTTGAAGGAATAATTTTCATAATTACTCGAATAGGGAAAATTTTAATTAAATTTTTACCACTTTCTATCAATTAATTGTCAAGTGAAATTTTAATTTTATTTCAATTATACATATAAACTTTCATAATTTTTTAATTATAATATTAAAAAAATGACGAAACACATATATCACGGACGACCAAAAAAATTAGAAAAGTGAAAGGAAAATAAAACATTCTCCCACTCCCTTTTTATGTGCTTTTTTTTTTTTTTTTTTTGGTTTCGACATGTTCGATCGATATCAATTTGTGAGTAAACAAATAAAAAAAGAAGTTATATAATTCTTTATTTCAAGTTTTAACTACTATGATTTCTATTTGTGTGCTGAATTGGGCCGGGCCCAGTTAGGTAATTGATTAGATTGGGCCTGATTAATAAATGTCATACTACGTACTACTAACAACATTTAAGGCTAAACTTTCTCTTCTTGCCTTTATGAGTAAATGACATGATTCTATATAGGAGTATTTATTTAACAAACTTAAATGAATCCTTCTATATCTATAGTCTTCAAATTCACCCTTTACTAAAATTAAAAAGATTAGAATTAAAACCGTTGGAGTACTTTGTTTTGCCCTTCATCACGAGAATATATATGTTGTAGGAGAGGATCCACACACTTATCAAATACTTATCCCATAAGACAAAATAATATCTTTACTAGGAGTTCACGTTTGGAATTAAAAGTGTCTTTATCATCTCATATACTCCCTCCATTTCGTTTAAGTTGGCTCATTTTTTTTTGCCTTTTTTGGCACGCTTTTCCACGCTTCAAAATAATGGGTTTTAAAAGAAAGAATTCTTCAAAAATCCATTTTAAAACCCATCATTTTGAAGCGTGGAAAAGCGTGCCAAAAAAGGCAAAAAAAATGAGCCAACTTAAACGAAATGGAGGGAGTATCAATCAAAGAGTCATTATATTTACAAGGGGGGAGTTTGGTTTTCTAAAACGTAGTTTCACCTACTTTTTTAACTTTGCCTCGAATTTTATACACGAGTTTACGAGAGATGAGAGTGAGATGTTTGTTTTCATATTATGTTTGTTCTAATAAGACTTCAATTTTAGATTTAAATGATAATAATAATAATAATATTAATAAGACTTCAATTATTTTCATTTATAGATATAGGCAAATGGAATGTGACATACCAATAAAAAAAACTAGGTTAGTAAAATGAGACGCAGGGGGTATTCACTCGTGATTGAGACAACATATGATTTTATTTTATAGATTTTAATAAAGCCAATGATTTCTTTTAACAAAAGTGTCCGTGGACACCAAAGAAATTATCCAACCAATTATCATTACATACAATATTTTATTATTATTATCGGGATAAATACAATATTTTATTATTATTTATCGGGATAAACTTAACACAGAGCCCTTATTTAATAAAGTAGTGCATTGACCCTGCATTATACCCTTTGATGACTACGTAAGTTTTATGCACTCGAAAATTTAATTTCAGATACATCTTTTACTGTTAACTATTACATCATTTTCCAAATAAAAAAATGTTCAGGTCTGAACACTTACTAAAAAACATGAACATACCTCTAAAAATTAGTGTTCGAGTTTAAACAATAGATATAAATGATTTCGGATCTTTAAACATTTTTAACAAGCCTAAAAATTACTATATTATAGAGTTTAACCTATCAATTATTGTTAATCATGAATTCTAAACACTTGAGAATTGAGATGGGCTCGGGCGTGTAGCATGGCATTATTAATTAATTAATTAATTAATTGTAATGGGTGAATGTCCCCATCAACAATCAATATTGTTGGCTGTAATAATTTTAATATTTTCCTGCTGTTTCTATTATGTTTTCTATTATCAATTATTAGCATGTAATCATCTTAGTCACTAATACAAATGATAGAGCTGACTCGGAAAAATATAAAATCAATTTTTTTTTTTTTAAATGTGGATTAGGCCCGACATGTTGATATATATTAAGCATTGTCCAAATATGTACTGTATCAAATAGGAGCATGAAATAGTGAAAATGACACATTTGGGTATTATATTTTAGGATTGATTAAGCTTAATTTTTACATTTGGCAATATTTGTCCTTCAGAAATTTTCATTTTCTTCAAATGAAAATGCCAAACAGATTTGTCCTTGCAAAACTTGTAATTATTCTTATATATAATAATGGCAATATTTCCCTGCAGAAATTTTAAAAAATAATAATTGAAATTCCTAAAGTAAAAGGTTCAATAATTGAAAGACAGTGTATATTGCAAGTACACCATAAATTATAATCAGACGACATTTGCGAAAGATTTAAGAGAGAGATATTAAAAGTCAAAGACATGAAAGGGATGTGTACATATATATATATAGAAAGAGAGAGAGTTTGGTTATTAATTTTAATTAGTATGATCTATTGTTGCTATTGAAATAAGCATTGTAGCCATACACACTAAATTTCATGTTTACATGATGTTTATTGTGTACTTAGAATCACTCTTATTTCAATAACCGTTATAGATTATACTACCTCCGTCTCATATACTTATGTACGTATTCCGTTTTAGTCCGTCTCACGAATTATGTATGTTTCCTAAAATATAAATAATTTTATATCACTTCTCTCTATCACTTCTCACTTTATTCACACTTTATATCACTTCAACCCTTCATTTCACACTTTTTATATCATTTCACCCTTTCACTTCACACTTTTTATATCACTTCACCCTTCACTTCACACTTTTTATATCACTTCACCCCTTTACTTTACACTTTAATAATGTTGCATTGGTTTTGGGATCTACAGTGTATGTACATAAGTAATTGAGATGAATGTAGTACTATGATAAGATTATAAGTACTACGATAGTCCATAAAAACTGTATTATTTCTTACACCATAATTTATTTTTAAATGAATTATTCTCTATATATAAGCAAGTACAGTTGCAATGCACAAGTAAAATGATATATGGGTGAAATATTGTACAAAATTATTTTTTCATAAAAAATAAAAAAAATAATGTATTTTATACATGTGCTCTACATACAACTACAATACATCATGCATCACAATGTATTCTCAGTACAATTATAATACACTAGGTAATGGATTGTAGATCATACCCAGGGGCGAATCTATTAGTGAGCTCCACCGGGCTTTAGTCCAGTGCAAGCCCAAAATTTTTATTTATATATGTATAGATGTTCAAAGCTTAAAAAATATTATAGCCTATTAAGCCTAGCTCAAATTATTTAAATATGAAAGAGTCTTGTAGATAAAATATTTCGACATCTAATATTTACTTTTATTTGTTATTAATATGATGTAACAAAATTGATTATTAAGATAGTGAAGGTAGATCAAAATATGTGAAGAAGACATTTCAAGACAAAATGAGAAATGCGTTGTTTGAGGATTCACTAATTGATTTACAATGAGATAGATTTTCTTAAAGGTATACATTTAGACTCATTTATCAATGAATTTTATGTATCGAAATTTTGTAGGATACAATCTACGTCAACATCCGAAAATCTCAATACTACGCATGAAATTAGGGAAAAGGTGACTTTATGGCCCCAACTTTCATCCCTTGATTATTTTATGGCCCCAACTTTGATCTTAATTATTTTATGGCCCCAACTTTTATTTCTTGATTATTTTATAGCCCCAACTTCGATCTTAATTATTTTATGGCCCCAACTTTCATCACTCGGTTACTTTATGACCCAATTTTTTATGTTAATCATTAGCTTGAATTTATTAATTTTTTTGATATATTGTACATTATTAGAGTATATATTACATGGAGGGAGATCATATAGAGTACATTATTAAATTATTGTATATTTTTTAGCACCTTTTATTGCATGTTATACATTTCATTAATAATTTCTTTTTTTATTGTTTCTTAATAGAGCATTTTTTATTGCTTATTTTAATATTTTTCATTGCATATTAAAGCATTTTTTATTGCTTATTAGAGCATCTTTTTATTGTACATTTTCTTAGCACCTTTTATTGCATGTTATGCATTTCATCAATAATTTCTTTTTTATTGTTTCTTGAGCATTTTTTATTGCTTATTTTAATATTTTTCATTGCATAATAAAGCACATTTTATTGCTTATTAGAGCATCTCTTTATTGTATATTTTCTTAGCACCTTTTATTGCATGTTATGCATTTCATTAATAATTTCTTTTTTATTATTTCTTAATAGAGCATCTTAGCACAATGGTGTAGATTTGTTTTTAGTTATCACAAGGATAACTATTTTCAATATAATCATTCCCTATATTACATTAATCATTATGTTGACAATGCATATATTATTTTTACTTATTGCATGCATCAATTTTTTTTTAGTGTGTGCAAATAGTCACATAAATATATAGTTTTGCTATATAATCTTTTCCACGTATTGCATGCCGTTTATTATTTTTTTACAAAGTGTCACTTTGTAAAATAATCAAGAAATAAACGCTTGGGCCATAAAGTAATCAAGAAATAAAAGTTGGGCCATAAAATAATCAAGATTAAAGTTGGGGCCATAAAGTAACCAATAGATAAAAGTTAGGGCCATAAAATAATCAAAAAATAAAAGTTGGGGCCATAAAATAATCAAGATCAAAGTTGGAGCTATAAAGTAATCAATGGATAAAAGTTGGGGCCACAAAGTCACATTTTCCCTGAAATTTAATACTCCCTCCATTCCGCCAGTTTGACGCGTTGCATTATTTTATATCTCACATATATTCAAGTAACACGTCAAACTGGGCGGAATGGAGAGAGTATGTCGAGGTAGTTGTTTTTCAGCCCACCTCACCTTCGGATCCTGGATCCGCTCTTGATCATACCGTGATCACCAATACAGATAATTGGAAATTCATTTTTATTTGATTTCTCACCTAATAAAATAATGCTTACATTGTATTAGAATTATTCTTAATTTTTTTAAAGATATATATTCATAATAAATTTTATTATATTCATTAATTATGTACTTTGAAGCTGTACATATCTAAAAGAGAGAGAGAGAGAGATCTAGTAGAAGGGGGTTGTTGTTACCTCCTATCATAAAATTACCCCATTTCACAAACATCGGTTGTTTTGAAGGTGGATATGTTTTCATAGATTAATACTTCCCCAATTCTCCAATAACTTTTCATCATTTTACACATACCTAAACCTAAAAGGAGCATAAAATGGAACATCATAATGCACATAGTAACTCGATAATGTGGAAATGAACACTCAACTTTTTATATTCAAGAAAAGTGTTTGATTGATTAAATATGCACCAGACACAAAAACCAGAGGATCAATCCGGAGAGATTGTCACTTCTCCCAATGCAAGCATCACCCCTTTTATCCATTTTCCAAAACCCTATTTTCTTTTTCTTAAATAAATTAATTGCACACTTTTAATCTTTATTTTTAGTTTTTCCATCATATCCATATACTTCTTGATAACAATTGAAAATTACTTCAATTAACTAACAAGTAACAACTACTCCCACCGTCTATAACAAATAAGAAGAGATGTTCCCAAAAAAGTTAGTATCAAATGTCATTAATTTTATCATGCTCCCGAGGTTTCATCAAATTATTCAATTTGATCTCCCAATAAACAAAAAAAACATTTAATAATAAAATTCCTTGACCCATTGAGCAACCCAACCGATCATTTCTTCCCAAACGTCTCTCTAGGGAAAAGAAAAAAAAACCTAGGAAAATTGCGCCAAGACAAAAAATGTTTAAAATCCCATACATTTTAAGAACCTAATTCCAATAAATCCACTTATCTAGAAATGATGCATTTATGATAGTTTGGCTGATCAAAAGAGGTTTCCAAATAATATTAAGTTACCAATAAATAGAAGAAAAGATTGATGGGAAAAAAATTAAAATACTAAAACATAAAAAAAGAAAAGAAAGAAAGAAGAAGATAGGAAAAGAGAAGAGAGCATATAAAGAAAAGGGCCAAAGCCAAACACATGTGGATAGCAGAAGTCAGTGGCCATGTGAGTTTGTGGAGTGGAAAGTGAAAGGAAGGTATTATTAATTTATTATGGTACCCTTACTCTCTCTCTCTCTCTCAAACATTCAAATTTTGTGTCAGTACCCATGTGACCTCTGCCCCTCATAATATATCAAGACAAAATACTCTACTAAAAAAAGTCCCTTTAATATGCAAACCCTAGAAAAAATAAAATTAAAAAAAAAAAAAAAAAACACAACCCTTTTTTTCCCTCTTCTTTTTACAACTATTCTAAAGTTTCAATTTTGCACAATTTTCTTGCTTTCTTGATGTGGTGATGATGATTTTGCTAATAATACAACCCACCTGTAGCAGTAGTGCAGCTTGCTGCAACTAAGTAAAGGTAGATGAAATGAAATCACATCATAAATGACTTTCACATTGGAAAAAGAAAAGAAAAGAAAAGAAAGAATTGGTAAAATATGCTATATATTCATATATTATCATTACTGGTACCTTTTGTTTGTTATATATGCCTTTGTTAAATAATGTGGTCCCTTACACAAACATATAGAGAGAGAAAGAGAGTAGGAGAGAGAGAGAGGATACAAAATGTGGGCCTAAGGCATTGAATCACTTTAGTAGTAGTAGTGCATTATGATGTATTTGAGGTTTTTCTTTTTGTTGATGAGGGGTAGTATTGTTTTTCCTTTGGCTATACAGCTACACGACGAACTTTTCACTTCATCACCTATATGTGTTCTCTATTGCTATTCAAACTTTCTGCAAGAATCAAGAGAGAGAATCAAGAGAGAGAGAGAGAGAGAGAGAGAGAGAGAGAGAGAGAGAGGAATCTAAGAACACAGAAAGCATTTTTGCTTTGTTTCAGAAAGAAAAGATTTAACTTTTTTTTACCTAGATAAGCTAATTCCTGCTTTGCTATCATCCATTCTCAGATCTAATACCTACATTTCAATGGCTTCTTGCCCGGAAGAAAACCTGATAGTCAATAGGACTAGTAAATTTGACTAATAATGCAACTAAATAATGCAAGAAAATAACAACAATAAATAAAAATACCTTGGTATTTCGACGTAGCATGACTTGAGAGAAGCCATGGTGGGAACAACGGTGCCGTTGTTCTTGGAGGAAGTCATTGTTGTTACAGGTATACTATCATCAGTAGAAGAAGCTGAAGCTTCGGTAAAAACAGACCGGTTTTCAGCAGCAGCTAATTTTGTCGGAGAGGCGAAAAGATTGTCAGGGAGGATATGTTCAAAGCTGCGTTCGTAAAGTTGCACATACAAGAAATCGATCAGCAAAATAATGATCCATCGAGGGTGAGCGATCTAAATCTAAGTATTATTATAGTATCAGCTTACCTTTCAGGGAGATTAGAGTCGTCACCATTTACATTGTGCTGCTGTTTATTGCAGCCATTGATGTCGTTAGAGAATTCATTTCCTTCCATGTTAGGAGATTTAGCTGCCTCCTGCCTACCATCAAACTCTGCAGTCAAAGCACAAAAGATATTTTGTGATATTAGTTGCAGAAACCATGATTTAAAATTAATTTTCCATATATTTTTCAGAATCGAACCTTCCGAGTTTTCTTGATTCAAGCCATCAGAGGCAGCCATGAAATTCTGATTCAACAAGAATTGAGATTGCCTAGGAGAGGACATGGGGATTCCAGCTCTAAAGCCTTGCAAGAGATGATGATGATTATTATGCTGATTTTTTAAGTCCATGAGTTGTAAATTCATCATCCTTCGTCCTTGAAGCTCGAGGGCGTGCTGTAATTCCGCCTCCTGCTCCAATTTTCTCCTCAGCATCATCTCTTGTGTACTGAATAGCATTCTTGATCCTGAACCAAAAAAAGGCAAGAATTCTCGAGAGAAAAGTCGAGCAAGCGTCAATATTTTCTACACCGTCAATTTTAACTTACCAAAGGGGAGATCAATGTTTTCCCTCGACTCAATCACGGAGGAGCTTAAATCCAAGTGATGCGGTTGATGTTTCCTATAATAATTGATGAACACAATAATGGTTCAATTAAACAGGCAAACAATTAATAAAGAAGTGATCTTTAAAAGTAAAAGGTGACCGAACAATACTTTTCGGTGACTTTCCCTTTCTCCTTGTAAGGCTTGACGAGAACACGAGAATCACACACAAAGTGAGGATTCCCTTTCGCCAAGATGAGCTTCACAGTCTCTGGGTACACGAATGTTACGAATCCAAACATCCGCTTCTGCTGAAACGGAATCCGAACATCTTGAACTGGTCCAAAATTACTTCAACAAGCACAAGGGACATCAGATTGCATTATTACAACAAGAATTCGAACGAATTCGTCTATAACAACACCCGATTCACATACCCAAAGTAGCTGGAAACATCTTCCTCCTTAAAAGTACTGTCAGCTGGAAATGTCAAGTAAATTTGCCTAGAGCTTGAATTTGCACCAGCACCCAATCCCATGGGAGAAAATTCATTCCTGTTTTAGTTTCGATATGGTGAAATTCAGCACTCAATATAACAATGTACCACATTCCAATTTCCAACCATCGCCTCAAGATGTTTAAATCTGCAGTAATCAAAATGCTATATATTCTAGCTTTCACTACTCAATACAAACAGCACTAAATTATTACCCCAAAAGCAGAGAATTCAAGAACTCAAATAATTTTTTTTTTAATTTGAAATAAAGACAGCAGTGCACATGCTCAAACACCACAAACACACCAAAAACACCAAAGCAAAACAAAGATATGCAGCAGCAACTTTATTTCGAAAAAAGGGGTTTGCATTTATCAGCTTCTAAAAACAGGTAAAACTTTACTAAAAAGGCTAAAAAAATGCTAAATTTCCCTCAAGAATTTTACCTCGGGCTCTCGTTGAGAAAGTCCATGCATTTATTGTAGGAAAAATGCTGCTGCCCTCGCGACGCCATGAGCGCAAACCTCTGCTGCTGAAGCGCCTTCATCCTCAACAACTCGTCGAACCCATGAGGGCTCTTCCCCGGAGAGCCGACCTCCGCCGCCGCGTCGCCGTCGCCGTGGAGGAACTTGCAGGAACTCCCGTTCTTGCAGAAGCCCCTAGCGAAGTACATGCACGGCCGCCACCCAAATCCGCCGCCTTCCTCCAGGTTAGCAAGGAACGCCGCATCATTGACCGAACTGCTCCGCCGGTGGAAAGGGTGGGGGCTGGAGTCCTCGCCGTACGGGAAAACCAGAGAATCACTCCTCCCACTCGGACTCATGACAGGATCCACCGCCGAGTCGTCGAGATACGACAACTCGCTCCCCCCACCGCCGCCGCCGTAAAAATTGTAACTTGACGCGGCGGTCCCACCGTTAGTAGCCGCGGCAGTAGAACCGTTGAGCGCAGCCGCGTAGGAGAAGGGCCTCGGGCTGGGGCTGGGGCTGGGGCTGAGAGTCGGAGTCGGACTGCTCCGCGACGGCGAAGGGTTGCCGAAATGGAAGCCATTGTTGGGAATCAAGATTCTGGGAGAGCTCTGGTGAAAAGGGGCGGCGGCGGGCTTGCCGGAATTCGAAGAAGAAGAAATACCCAGACAGGCCTTGGCTTGATTGATGTAAGAGAGAAGTATGGAATCCGGAACGAAGGCTAAGCGTATGATCTCCTTCTCGCCCTGATCCTGAATCAGTATATAACCCATGATTTTGGAGGCAGATTCTGGATCCAAGCTTTGGATCCTTGACATCACCACTTTAGTAGCCTCGTATGTGTCCATGGCGACTGTGTTTTTCTTTCTTTTTTCTTTAAATTCAAGTAGTAGTAATTCCAGTATGAGTAGTTTCTAGTGAGTGACACGAGGGGGTCTTTGCCTTTTCTTCCCCTCCCACCCAGAAGAGAGAGAGATGAATGAGGAGAGAGAAGAAGAAGAAGAGGAAGGGGTTGGGTTTTATAAAGTGTTGTTTTTGTAAAAAGGATGGCCCTTCGAGGAGAGAGAAAGAGAGAAGGGGCAGAGTATTAAATATGGGGAATTATTAATAGGGGAAAGAGGGGGTGTGGCTAAAGATTTAAACCATGTTATAAAAGGTAATGATGAGTTGGTGCTTATATTTGGCTAATCATTACATTCCTAATATTATTATTAATATTAACATTAATAATTAATACTCATAATAATAAAATGAGAGCCAGAGAGAGTGTGTATTGAAAGGAGAAAAACTGCCCATTTAGGCGGACAGGAGAAATGGATTTGGATTCGTGTTTTTGTTTATTCAAAAATCAAAAACCACTTTTTCTTTTTTCTCTCTCTCTCTCTAAAAATAAAAAAATACTAAAATAAAAACTCAAAAAGTGATAGGAGTGAGGGGCAGTTGATTCTGCAGAGAGAGAATGGTCAAAGTTTTTGGGTTGGAGGGGGGCAAGTTTGCCCACGGAGGGGTTGGTGAAAGTTACCATTCTTTTCTATTTATCCTTTTTTTTTTTTTTTTTTTTTTACTTTAACAACCACTTAAATAAAGATACTAGGAATTTTTGTATAGCTGAATATGATTATGGTAAGATATTAAATTTGTTATACAAGATATGCATGTGGAATTCCCTATCTAACTATTTACGTTGTGGATTATTACAAAATTGAGATATCCTTCTAATAAAATAAATAGGGGATGTATAGTTCTTGAATGATCCATAAAATAAAGATTAATAAATTATTATTTTCAACTGGATGCATTTATTAACGAACTTTGGATTGTCAATTATGACATATCTATATAAAAATATTTAACTTTATATATACTTCTATATTTTGAGTTGGATATCGTTAAATAATATTGAACCAAATAACAAAGATTCCCACGTTCTCACACGAAATATTATAGAATAGTTTCTTTGAGCATAATAATACATTAAATTTTTGTGAGTCAATAAAATATTCTATATTGGATTATTTTATAAATCGCGTTGAATAATAAGGGGTACATTTACATTTACTTGCTAGCAAATATGAGAAGTAATTGATAGATCTTGACCGTATCTAATCGGTCGAATTAAGTTTGAAAATGAACATTTTAAATGGAGAGAAAATAAAAGCATGATTGTAATGTACCATTGTTTTTATGTACAATAATATTGTTTACCTTTCGTTAATTGCAACTATTGGTCTTTTAGGATTTTTAATTAACATCAAATTATAGTGCGACTATTTGTATAAATAGTGTCCATGTACTATCTTCATATTATAAATGTGGTGTGGATGTGTACAAATTCTAGTAATTATCATTCACAATTTTGCATGTGACTGTTGTAGCAAAGGAGTTGATTATTTCGAGGCGACTATGAGTATGAGTTGAAGAGAGATGAAGTTCTTGATATTTATGAAGCTCTGTCTTGATCGAAACTCACCCATGTTCATATGGAGACTGATTGTAAGATTGTTTTTATACTGTCAAATGTAATAACTTTGACAATATTGATTGTATATATTTGGTTCTATTTTCTCTAGCAACATACAATTTTTTGTTTCTTTGTTTTTTTTTTTATCAGAAGCAACAGACAATTATTAGCTTTTTAATGTTGATTTTAAATTCCTATATATTCGACCTGAGTTAGACTCTATAGCTTATAATATAGTTGGATTTGATGTGGATTTTTTCACACCATATATTTCGAATAAATCCCCGACTATCGTGGTGGAGGGTCTTCTCCATATTTCATATTTGTGTTCGTAATAATAAACTCCTATTTTCTTTTAAAAAAAATAATATTTATATTACAGCATACGCAGCGGTGACTAAATTACTATAGTCGCATGCATTTTTGAGGTAGGCGCCTAGCCTAATGCCGCTGCAGCCCACGGATGGATGGAGCCCGTAGTCGTGATCGCGACTATATCATGCGCCTATATCGGCTTACTTGGCAAGCTGTGATTTGTTCTTTTCTTTTTTTTAAATTTTTTTTCTTTTTACCTTACAAAATAAAAATAATAATAGTAATAAAAATGTAACTAGGCTGCGCTGCAAGAAATGATAGGCGCCCACCACATTTGTCAATGTTAAGCTCCACCCAGCTATTTCACAGGCGTGGCTGCGGATGGTTACAATCGTAAGATACAACTTCTTTCTCCAATCACGAAACTCCATTCGATACAGATTAGCTAATCAATCTTACCTAATAGAATATCCAAATTTCCATTACAATAACCAGACATAAAACTAAAATCCATGCATACATACATACATACTGGATTTATTTAATATTAATTAATACTTAAGGAGATGACTTAATTAGATGGATAATTGGACAAAAATTACTTGTCCTTGTCCTGAATTTTTTTCGCCAACGTTGCAAAAAGTAGATCTCTTTTGCTGCTATAATTTTCGCTCAAGTCCTCAAAATCTCTGATTTTGTCTGGGTTTTCTTTCTTTTTTTCTTCAAATTCAACCATCATTGCTTCTTTTTTCCCCTTAAGCTCTTGAATTTTCGACATTTTATCATCGTGTAGTTTGTGCATTGCTTCCAGCTCAGAAACCGGTTCAACTGCAAATTTTTTAATAATAATTATTAATTAATGACCCTAGAAAATTAATACTATAAGGTAGTAAGTAATAATATTGTAGGGTATTGGCGATTTTGGAAAAATCATGATCATAGCATGTACATATATACTACCAAATATTAAATACAGCCAATGATGAATATATAGGCACAAATATTTAATATTTCCCATTTGCCGGTATTAATTACTTGCAAATTAGAGCATGTTTTATTGAATTGGAAGGTGGTTCATTCATAAATATTACATACGTATATGGAGAGTTAATTATTGAATTAAAATCGAAATTATTTAGAGAAGAGGAAGAATTAAGAGAAGTAGAGATGAACCTATTGACTTGTCCTCGCTGCCTCCCTCCATCGCTTCTTCTTCTGTAATTCTGCAAAATAAATCATGTCATTACCTTCTTCTTCTTCACTGTGAATATTCTCTCTCTCTCTCTCTCTCTCTAGATCTTACCTTCTTCGCTGTGCCAGAAATCCCTTAGAAAAACAGCTGTAGTTTGAGTCTCAAATCAGATTGCAGTATATATATACTGTGTGTGAGTGTGTGTGAAGAATTCATCCATGCATGACAAAAATATTAAATTTGTAGGGTAGTGAGAACAAATGAAACACATAATATAATTTAATATAATTTGTGGGTAAAAGATTTGATGAATTCATGCAAATTCCAATGGGAATCAGAATATAACTGATATAAGCAATACAGACATTCATGTATGCTTCAAAGAAGATGATATCATTTGCTCAAAACTTGAGGAATTTGCTTAACTTATAATACCTCCTTTTTCTGCTGCAAAAGCCTCTGACATCTCCTATTTTTCCTGCTTTTATCCATTTTTTGAACCCTCCCACTATTATATATTAGAGTTTTTCTTTTCTTTGATTTCAATTTATTATTATATTTTAGGTTTCTTTTTATTTAGATAATTTCTGACCATAAGATATAATTATTAGTTCAGTATAGTGTTCTAAAAGAAGGCTGACTTGGCCGCCTAGAAGGCGTCGTCTAGGCGCTAGAAGGTGCCGAGCCGTCCCGATTAATGGCAAGATGGTTTTCTCTAGGCGACAGCGAATTAATCGACATCTAGGCATGTGTCTAGGTAGCCTACGCATGTCTAGATAGTCCTAAGAGAGTTTAGGTGGGCTAGTCAGGGCTCGAAAGGCTATAAGATTAAATTATAGTTAAAAAATCATGGATTTTATATTTTAACTTATGTATATCATGTTTAAATATATGAAAAATTTGACGTAGACTTTGATTTCATACTAATCCGTCTAGGTCATTTAGGTACCGCCTAGACTCCAGCCTAGGCTGCCTAGACGTTAATCGCCCCATCACCGCCCTACTAGCGTTTAACGACTTTTAGAACACTGGTTCAGTAGTAATCACTAATCACTATTAGTTTTTATTTGTATAATACCTCATTTCATAATTACAACAATTTCGAATTATTCTCTTTTTTTTTTTTCCTTCGATCTTTATTTTATTTTTCTTTCTTTGGTATCTTTTACCAACCAATTATTCGCCAGAGAAAAAAGGAAGATGTTCATATTGTTTTACTGATTCGAGTTTCCTTTTATTCTTTTCCCACCCAATGATTCCTTTTCTTTTCCTTCTTGATTTATATATCCAATTAATAACTGGATTACAAAAATAATATTCATGTATACTTATCAGAGGAGGTATCACTACTAATTAATCCGCATCTATTTATCCAACCAAATTTATTGATAATTTTATTACGTATGTTGACTTGCAATATTTTTTCATCTGTTCAAATACTTAAGAAAATAAAATTAAATAATGGCTTATTGTTCATCGATAATGAGCATCAATTAATAATTACTACTGTTTTCTGCCCACGATAATTTATATTACGAGAATCATGCATTTCACGCATCCCTATTTAATTATTTTTAATTAATTCAATATGCTTATATTTTTTTTATAAAAAACAATAAAATCCGATTCATGCAAAAGTATAGAGAATAGTTTAGTAACGGACAACCATGCATGTCCATTTTAGCTGCTTCCCAAAGAGCATCACATGATTTCAGAAATTTCATTTTCCTTTTTTGTTTTTTTTTAATCCCTTTTTTTTCTTGTTTCCTTTTACCATGTTATTGCGACGTAATTGACGAATCAGGGTATAGATTAATACCTTGTAAATTGAGTTTCAAACCATTATTTAATTTTCTGCAAATAAAATGGGTTTGTGAAGTGTGAGTTACTCTAGTTTCAAACAATTATTTTCAGCATTACTACCATAATTTAAAATTCATGTATGACAGGAATTTTTCAAAACTTTTTAGTGTTAGTTTATGAGTTTGTTGTTGTTATGTTCGAAGGAAGTGACTATTTCACGTACATATTGAGAGTACCATCCAATACCAAAAGATGCCAATAGTAATTTAGTAAGAATTCTTCTAAAAAATGCATGCCAAATCGACAAATCATGGAAGACAGCGACTTCGTGGATGATTATCGGGTGACCTTTATCGCCACAAATGTATGCTCTTTTCTAAGCCACCGGGCACCTTTTCTATGCCTAGTCAGCATCGTCATAAATTTGTGGCAACTGTCGTGCTTCCGTGACAGCCTCTAATAATCGTTACTCTCGACCTCCTCAAATACTCGCCACCGAAGATGGAAAAGATGGACTTACATATTTTCTTAGGCATTCTGGCCCAATGGTCTGCAAGACTATGAAGTGCAAGTATTCGTCATACTGGTCTGCCGCGTCGCCATTTGCAAGTTGATCGCTACTATACACTTTTGAAACAGCATGAACCAAGGCAACATCTCGTTCTCGTTATTTAAAATAAGGATTCTGACTCTTCAAGACTTAAACGATGCACATGAACAACACTTTGCTCGTACGAAAATGACGTAAAAAAACATTTACAACCAACATAAATTTCTCCGTGGGATGATCTTGAAACATTCGAGCATTTACTTTCCGATCTCGCTCTACTAATACATTCACATGCGGCTATCTTCACTGCTCAATCGCCAAGAAAAAATCTCCAAGACACAGATCCATTATGCCAAAATAAAGTGAATAAAGAAATGACAATTAGAGGATTTCTTTGGAGAAATTGAAAGGAAGATGAAGAAAAGTGTGTAAGAACTAAGAAGGGGTAGAATTCATAGAAGCGGTAAAAATTAGGACGATCAAATTAGTGGTGCCATCAAATTAGTAACGCCAACGATCAAATTAGGACTAATAATATTTCGAGAGAGCCGAACGCAGCGAGGCCCGAGCTCGCGAATGCGGGGCCAGCCAGGGCAACAAGCTAGCTCCCCCACTGAGCCATGGCCCACGGGTGCAAGCCCGCACCTTATATGCTCTAATTATGGAAGTGTGAAGTGCCATCTTTGGAAAACTATAAAGTATAGTAATAATGCTACATCAATAATTCACTCGAAAGAGTTGAAAATTTGAATAGTAAGACAGTGTACTATATTAATCTCCAATAAATAACACTTATAACCGCCTAATAAATTCAACACGTCCAAACACACCCCTAAATTTTCCTAAATAATTTAGAGTACGTCCAAAATGGAAAACCCTAATTAGAATTAAATTTGATGATTAGGTCCGACAACTTCATGAAAAGAACCTAGAGACTAGACATGTCCTTATGTCGTCAATCGGGAAATAAAGAAAATGACAGTTTGGAGCTATTTAATTTTCGTAAAAGAATTAAAAAAAAATCCTTCTTTAAAAAAAAATGAAAAATAAAAACAAATACCTAAATAGTGCCCATGTGTGAATGACCCTTTTGCCCACTTTAAACAAACTACAAAATGAGACAAAAGAGTACCCCCTAAAGGCCTAAAGGCAGCCCTTTAATTATGGCACAAAGGAATTCACTTTTCCTCCATTTTCTCCTTCTCATTATTTTTTTTTTCCCTTTAGTATTAGGTACCATTTATTTAAGTTACATGATTCAAAAACTTTTTTCTGCTTTCCTTGAGCAATAATGATTCAAGTAATGTTAAAAGGCTGTACACCATCACTAGCAATTAATTGGAACTAAAAAGAGTGACAGTAAATCCTCTTTTTTCTCCAACCTTCAATTGTAATTTATGGAATATTCTAATATACCCTATGTTTTTCTGCATGGTTACAAATATCCTGCAAATTGAACATCATAATCCATAGAAATACATGTCAAGCTTTCTCTTCTCCCTCTCTCAAACTTACTAGGGCTGCAGTTTATGCATAGTTCATGTTTCTTGATTTACATATGAAATATTATACAGACTAAAAACTAGGTTGAAAAAAAAGAAGAGTTACAGGAGAAATATATATATATAAATGGCCAATCTATTGTTGCTAGTGATTGTTATATGCTATTAGTGTGGTCCAGCACACAACTACAGTGAGGGTACAAATTTAAGAGAGAGAGAAGGCCCACTCACATTAATCAGTTCATCTGTCCTTTTACCCCATGCATTATGTATAGTATCTTGTAACTAGTAGTAGTATGGTATTGATGAGATCATAGGCAACAATCTTGATAAGAGCTTTCCTTCTTCCACTAGAGATCTTTTTTTTTTTTTTTTCCCTGCTGTGTGGGTATAGTTCTTTGGCCATACACCTATTCAACTTTCTCTACTTCCTTCTATATGCTACACATACTTTCTGCATCCACCAAAAATAAATAGTTCCATAGCATTAGAATGATGGAACATGTTATAAATGCCACTGCACAAGTTTTTCAAACTTACCAAGCATAACCTAATTCCTGCTTCACCACCTTCTAACAGCTACATTTCGATGGCTTCTTGCCCGGAGGAAAACCTGAACATCGACTTTTCAACTTAGTAAATCCCACTTCTTTCGTTATCTTTAGAATAGTAGAGTTAAGCTTTATAATACCTAGGCATTTGTAAGTAGCATGATTTAAGAGATGCCATGGTGAGAGGAGAACTCCCAGGAAGCAAAGTAGTATCGTTAGAAGAGGTTATTGCTAAACCATCATCTGCTTCAGCAGAAGCATGGTTATCAGAAGCTGATTTTGTAGGAGAAGCAAACAGATTATCTGGAAGGACATGCTCCATGCTGATTTCACGTCAAATAAATGAGAACATTAACACGCAAGATCTGGAAAACAGCAATTTTGGCAAACAATTAAAAGCACTCAACACATACCTTTCTTGGACATCATTGTTATTAGAGGAAGATTCGTTTCCTTCAAACGCGAACTTCTCATCAGCAGCAGCACCTGCTTCTAGGGCACCATTGGACTCTGTATGGGCAAAGAAAATCGAAGAAAATGACTAGTTGAACAAAATCTCAAGTTGAGGTATTTCTCGGGGTAGTAACATAAAAAGTGAAAGACAGCCATTAACTGCGCCAACCTTCTGAATCATCTTCATTGATTGCATGAGAAGAAGCACTGACATGTTGATTCATAAGCATTTGAGACGTTCTTGGTGAGGAATATGGGATGCCAGAAGGAAACATTTGCATGAAGTGATTGCTGTGATTCTGAGCTTTAAGGTCCCTCAATTGTAACCTCAACATCCTTTGACCTTCGAGTTCAATCGCATGCTGCAATTCCGCTTCTTGTTCCAATTTCTTCCTCAGCATCATCTCTTGTGGACTGAACATCAATCTGGGTCCTAAAAGGAAACAAAAAGTTCAGCTAAAAACTCACCTTTTTACAGCAAAATAAACAGCCAGTAATAATGCTCACCAAACGGATGATCGAAATGCTCTCTAGAATCGATTCCTGAAGGGCTCAAACAAGATGAATACTCCCCTCTCTCCTGCTGGTGTTTCCTACATAGTTCGATTGAAAATTAGACATCATTGAAAACCAGTTCAAAAGATCAGAATAGAGATCAAATAAGGATGAAGTCAAGTACTTTTCTCGGACTTTCCCCTTTTCTTTGTAAGGTTTGACGAGCACCCTAGAATCACACACAAAATGAGGATTCCCTTTGGCCAAGATAAGCTTGACAGTCTCTGCGTAGACGAATGTCACAAACCCAAACATTCGCTTCTGCTGGTAAGGAATCCTAACATCTTGCACTGGTCCAAATATACTAAAAATGCAGAATAAACAGAAACATAATCAATGTACATTCTTAAACCATGTTAAGTAAAATCCCCAACAAATTAACAATCATTTATTTACCTAAAGTAGTTAGAAACATCTTCTTCCTTGAAGGTGCTATCAGCTGGAAATGTCAAGTATATTTGCTTAGCACTCGAGTTCGCAGAAGAACTCAATCCCATCGGTGACAAGTCACCCCTATTAATCCAAGCCCAATAATACAATAGTTAAACTTAGAGCAACAATGGTTACACTGTAAAAGAAGGATTAAAGAGCCCACTACAATAGTTAAACAAAGATGGTTACATTGCAAAAGAGAGATTAACGAACCCACTACTATAGTTAAACTTATAACAACAATGGTTACAGTGAAAAGGAGAGATAAAAGAGAATATGCTCCAATAATAAACCTCAAAATTTGGTGCCTAGAAACAAAATTCATCTACCCTTGAAACATAAAAGCAAATCATTTGCTCCATAACATTAAAAATGTATTTTTTTTTTTTTTTTCTTGTTCCTATTATAACCGTGTGAATTCCTAATAGAAGATATTGCAGCAAAATCTAATGGAAACGAAGCAAAGAAGCACGTATTTCCAATTCAAGAATGACAAATAGAGAAGGAATAAGCACAAATCAACCCTCCAAAATTACTCATATACTAAAGACATTGGCACAAAGCAAACTGAAATAGGTTAAAAACCTAAACATACTCAAACAAAATGTTTTGACAAGTAGAGAATGCGAATTTGGGGAAAAAAATTACCTCAAATTCTCATCCATGCACTTATTGTAGGCAAAGGGGTTATGACCCCCAGAAGCCATGAAGGCGAGCCTCTGCTGCTGGAAAGCCTTCATCTTCATCATCTCATCAAATCCGGCGGCGCCGCCGCTCGGAGACCCGACATCGACGGCCTCAACGCCGCCATTGTCGGCGTGCACGAACTTACAACTACCGCCGTTCTTGCAAAACCCTCTCGCGTAGTACATGCAAGGCCGCCAAAGAAACCCATTCCCATTTCCGCCGCCGGCATCTTCAAGATTAGCCAGAAACGCCGCGTCATTGACGGAGCAACTCCGGCGGTGGAAGGGGTGGGGGCTGTTGACGTCCTCGCCGTAAGGGAAGACCAGCGAGTCGCTCCTCCCGCTCGGGCTGATAATCGGGCCCGACGACTCGTCGAGAAACGGCAGGTCGTCGCCGGCGAAGTCGTTACCGCCGTAAAACTGCATACCCGGCGAGCCCGAACCGCTGTTGGAGCGGTCGAGCCCGGAAATGGGGCGGGCCCGGCTCCTCTGGAAAGGGGAAGGCGGGCCGCTCAAATTGAAGCCATTGTTGTTGGGTATCAAGATTCTGGGAGAATTGGAGCGAAAATGCGAGTCGGGGCGGACCGGGTAGGAGAGAGGCGCCGACGAGGCCAGCGCTAGACGGGCCTTGGCCTTGTTGATGTAGGAGAGAAGCAAAGCGTCGGGGCAGAAAGCAAGCCTTATCATCTCCTTCTCGCCCGGGTCTTGAATCAGAATGTAACCCATGATTTTGGAAGCGTTATCCGGATCCAAGCTTTGGATCCTCGACATCACTATGTTCGTAGCCTCGGAAGCATCCATGAGAGAAGAGGAGAGAGAGGGATTTTCCTTTGGAAGGAGGAAAGGAAAGGAGTTGAGAGAGAGTGGTAAATAAATGAAATAAATTTCCAGTTAGATTTCTACTGCTACGAAGGGGGGGAGGAGAGAGAAAGAGAGAGTAGTAGGGTTTTAAGGAGGAGTTGGTAGAAGACTAAAAACCTTGATAGAGAGGAGAGAGAGAAAGGCAAAGAGTCATGTTATCTCGGGATAGTGGTGATTTGATTTTATTTGATTTTGGGGGTACCCTTTAGCAACGAGGTAGTTCAGATATTATTAATCATAACTAAATGTTTTAAGGAATTAATTAACACCACTATAATATTATGTTTGGATAAGTACTACTACTGCTGCAATCTTTCTTTTTGTTAGGTGTGTGTTGAGTTGGACAATGAATGAATAAATAGATTTTGGTAGTATGTTTTTTCAATTTTCCCTCTCATCCAATTATTATTAGTATTATTATTCTCTCTCTCTTTATAATAAGGTGGCGGGACTTTAGGGCAGTTTGTAGTTTTGGTCAAAGTTTGGGGTTGGAGAAGTAACTAAAAAAACTTGGAACCACAATTTTTGGTGGCACTGCAAAACCTGCAGCCTTGGGCACTGTAAAAACTCTCTCACCTCCTTTATTAATACGCTATACTATACTCCATCCGAACTACTTCAATGGGTGAGTTTATTAAATCGGGTTGTCCCACACGAATTGATTTAGTTTCTAAAAATAAAAAGAATTAGCCATTAAATAGACCTATAAGCATCTCACCATTCACTCATGTCACAGCACGTACCCCAATATAATTTAAATTCTAAAAGTTTAAATTATCATAACTTGTTCGTCAATTTTCCAATTTTAATGATTTTTATATCAAATTAAAGGTTTTGATATGATCTTTCATTTAAGATCAAACATCAATGTTTTTATGATCTATGATGCTCTCTAGTTTTAAAATAATAAAATTTGTATTAAAATATTAAACACTACACTTTATCTCTATATACACTCTTTTAAAATCTCGTATTGAAAAGAAACAACCTTATTAAATATAAATGGGACGGAGGGAGTACTAGAATAGAGTGTTGGGTCTGTTTCTCTCACTATATTTTGTTTGTATTTTTATTTTATTTTTTTTAATTTATTGTATAATTTGATGTTGTTATTTATGGTGTGGGGTTTGTCTTTATATAAGCGGACAAAAGAAGGCTCAGTTGGGAGTGCGCATTCAGATCTGTATCAGGAAATGTTCGTGTGTCCACTGTCTATTTCATTTCCACTTTATTTTACTCCATTTTTGGAACTATACCTCCCATTGTTTATGCTTACCTATTTCTTAGTAGTATTTCCTAAATCCCACCTCCTTTTCTACAAAACATACATTATTATTATCACATTTTTATCATAAATTAATTTATAAGAGTGCTTGGAGATGATATTTATTAGTAGGACAGATATTTATTTTAAAGTGGCAGAACAAATATTGCATGCATTCGACACAGGTGAATGAGTTGAATGTGATACAATTTTTTGATTCAGATGACTTAGAAAAATGATAAAATACCTAATTAATTTAAATTAAATGAAAAAAAGATTCTATCGAAGTTTTTGGATCGGAGGAATAGATTGTTTTATTTTAGTATAATATTTTTTTCGTCCACGATTTGTAGACACTATTTCTTTTTTTTCGATTGTCCACCATTTTTAGACCATTTTCTAACGAGATTGGCAGTCAAAAGAATCACTTTAACACATTACTTACAAAATATTAAACTATTCTGCTCAATAGATAGTGGCGAAGAGTATATAAATAATGAGAAGAGAGGAGTTGGAGTATAACTCGAGGGAGTAGTATTAAGACATTGAAATAATGGTACTAAAGATCCGAACCAACAAACATATGGGCATAATTGGTTTGTGTAACTTTAATGTTTTATTTGACTTTCTTTTAACAATTGCTTATTGAGTTTGATCACCTCAACTTCTCCAAAACAATGTGTGGCACCACAGAAGAAAACTTTGCATCATTCCTAGTGGGAATCAACATGTGCTCGCCATTGAATTACACCAATTTAGAGACACAGAGGTACAACATATTGCGTGCATGAAAAAAATTGCCTCGATCATCTACCCCCACTCCCAACCATCTCCATGCTTCATTCATTAATTAATTTGAATACTCTCATGTACATTCCCACAAAACAAATTGATAAAATTAAAATCATATTAAAAAGATATAAGAAAATGTGTTTATGGGACACCAAAGCTAAAACAACTTTTTACCTTGTTGAAAGAAGATAAATAAATAAATTTACAAACACAATTAAGTCTATTTTATGCTACGTACATCATTCCTATGGTTTACCTTTCCTTCTCTGTGTGGTTTACTGCACATAGATAGGGGTTTATCTAGTGCGCAATGAAGATAGCGACTTGCGGATTCTCACGACATTAAAAAAAAAAAAAAGAATAAATGAAAATTAAGATGTAGAAATGAGTTGAGAGAGAGCATTGAGAAGATTATCCTTGTTGAGAGGTTTGGTGATGTAAGCATCAACCCCAGCCTGCATCATCTTCTCCACCTCCTCTCCCTCCTTGTGCGCGCTTAACCCTACGATCGCCGTACGAACTCCATGCCCCCTCTCTGCTTCTCTAATCCTCACCGTCGCTTCACTCCCGTCCATCACCGGCATCTGCATGCACGATCCATGCATTCAGTAAAACCTCTATACAGTTATATTGTTAGGGATTCGGAAAAAAATAATATTACCTCACAATCCATCAAGATGCAGTCGAAAGGAGGCGTTTGGTAATGGAGGCTCTCGCAGAAATGGTGGAAAGCCGCGGCGCCATTCTCGCAGCTGAAAGAAACAGCGCCGAGCTGCGAAGCCACAAACGCTGCTATCTTTCTCCCGATCGGATCATCGTCCACAACGAGGATATTCTTCCCCGTCAATGGCTTCCCCACTTCCTCAATCTCGCTACACATTTCCTTCTCCTTCTCCTTTTCCGAAATCGAAACCCTACCTCTCCTCGGCGGAACGCCGCCGAACTCCGGCAGAAGCGCTATGGCCTGATACAAACGCGAGCCATGAAGCGGCTTGGAGATGAGCAAATCCGGCGGCGCCAGCTCCAGCTCGCCGTCGTCGAAGTTGGCGCCCAGCCATATCACCCTAGTGCAGCACCTCTCGCTCAGATCCTTCCTGAACTCGGAAACCGCCATGCACATCTCCGGCAACGGCCCCGCGGCGGCGTCGATGACGATGAGGACGAAGCCGGTCTGAGGGCGAGGGCGAGGAGGGTGGGAAATGTCGTCGGTGCCCTCGAGGCTGCTGAGGGGGACGGAGGAGGAGGAGGAGGAGCTATAGCCGCTGCAGAGCTTCTGCTTTATCCTCCTCAGAGCTGGCTCGAGTTGTACGTGCTGCTTCAACGCGTGTACCTTGATCCCCAGCCTCTGCATGAAGGCTTGCAGGGCTCTGCTCCTTTCACCGTTCTTCACCATAAGCACCACTTGCGATCTCTCGCTCCCTCTCGGGCTCTGGACACGTGTCAGAAGCCCAGAATGCTCGCAAGAATCTACGTCACCGGTGATCAAAAGCACGTTGAATTTGAAGCAAGTTCCTCTCTCTCCTACTTCTTTCTCCACTATCCCTATCTCTCCCCCCATTAATCGAACCTGAATTCAACCAAGAACATGAATGAATAAACTAAAAAGAGTTCAAATGCAAAGGATTTAATTATTTAATTATATAAGAAGTTAAATCAAAGTACCAAGGATTGCACAATGCCTAGGCCTAGGCCAGTGCCTTGTTGTCCAAGAGCAGATTCTTTAACTTGAATATAGTTCTCAAAAACAGAATTCCTCTTCTCCTTCGGAATGCCTTTTCCGGTGTCGTTCACCTCGAACGTGTATTCCGTGGAATCTTGATCCCTTTGGCCTCGGTTCGTGCTCTCTGATTCGTTCTTCGGTCTATGTATCTTGAACAATAAGCAGAAGAGGTAGCTGATCCAGTTGTTCTGTGTGGAGCCAAGCATTTCATTTTTGAGGCTTGGTTTTTTGGCCCAAGCTCCAACACTTATGTGTCCCTCTGAGGTGAATTTGACAGCATTGCTGAGTAGATTGCTCAAGATTTGTTTCAGTTTCGTCCTATCGCCTTTCGCCCAACAAGACCTCGAGACAGAGCCATCACACGGGTCCAAGATCACGTCCACGCCTTTCTTCATGCCTAGAGGGTGGTACAGATCAACGACGTCTTCTAGTAGCTCTTCCACGTTGAATTCTTCCTCCTCGAGTTGCATTTTCCCCGCTTCTATCTTGCTTGTGTCAAGAATGCAGTTCAATATCCCTTCAAATTGTCAAAAGAAAGAGAGAAAGAATTGGTATCTATGCAAATGATACAATGAAAGAAAGTGCATGCTTTTTAAGTAGAAAAACAGACCTAAAAGATCCCTTGTGCAAGCTTCCATTTGCACCAGATTTGTCTCAACTTCTGATCTCCAAGGATCCCTTTTAGTGATTTCGCTTCGACAAACTTCTATTAGGCCACTAATGCCAGCTAAAGAGGCACGAATGTCGTGGCTTGCACTTGCAAAAGCGAGGCTCTTGTTCATGCTCTTCCTCTCTGATTGTTGAGTTGATTCCATTTGGTTTATCAGTGCATTGCACAGAAACATCTCCCTTCTAGCAGCTTCGACTACGAGCGCTACAAAAATGCATATCGTGATCACCACAGCTCCAACCATTAGTAGCAGAAGAACAAATGACAACCTTATGTTCTTGTGAACTGTGCTCAAATATTCATCTCTTTGAAGAGCAAACACATAAACCTAAGACAGAAAAAACACACATTTCTCAGATCATTGGAAAGCATAAGTTTTAATTAAGTGTATTTGAAAGTGATGCTTACAAATTGAAGTCCAGAAATTTCAGTTTTGGAGCAGTTGATCAAGTACTTCTTCCCTCCAAAGCTTAATACAAGGTCTCTTTCTCCATTGTAGAATTGGCAACTGATATTTCCAACTGTTTGAAGCTGGCTTTCATCACTATTTAACAGCTGAAACAAAACTTGATCTCCATCCAAAACTGTTTTAGTGTTTGGGAAGCCATGGATAGCCACATTCCAATCCTTTGTAACCAAATACAAGAAACTCCCATCAAGAGAGGCCATTTTAGCAGCCATGAAATCAAGCAGAGGCTGCACATGAAAACCTAAAGAAACAACCCCGTTTCCATTCAAACGAATCGTGCTAAGAAGAAGAACTTCTTGAGGATCTCTCCACCCTGCCCCAACCGAGGCACGTCCATTCGTGCTATTCAAGGCTTCTTGAAACCAGCTTTCTTGAACTACTTCCGGTGCAGGAAATTCAACTGCATCGCCATATAAATCCCCGGTGTCACGATTCGAAGGCTGCAAGAACCATCTGTACTTGTTCGTACCGTTTCTTGAAGAAAATGTTGAGTTTGAGTACAATGCATGAGGTTCATCATCCCCTTCTTTGAAGTAAGAGAAGAATAATCCATTCAAACCAATGTAAGAAATCTGTGAGAGGTATGGTACTGTTGAATAAGCTTGAAATAGTGCAGGAGCCACCTGCATCATTATCATTTGAAGATAAAATAAATTTCCAAAAATCCCAAATCAAAACTAAGAAGTGATAACAGATTCATCATGACAACAACCTTCGATTCGATACTCGAGAACTGGAGATCATTGTCTTTCAAAGAGAAACTCAAGATTCTTGCTAAGTTGATGGATGAAGCATTGTTGGGAGAAAATAATGCAGCTGCATTGCTTATTTCAGATATGAATTCTTGATTAATACTGTGGGCTAATAACTTCACTTCCTTTTCGATTTTCGCAACTCTGTTGAACCAAATTGTGATCAAAAGAGCAGCAAAAGACAGCACCACCACTATCTGCACAGAGCAAACATAACTATAGCGATGACATCTTCCAAGAAATTGATGGTTAAATATCGTAATTTATTCAACAAATATTGTATAAATTGACAAAATCTAAAGTGTTGATGAAGAAGAACGTACCAGGAAAACAAAGAAAGAAACTGGGCGCAAGACTATCCAGGATCTTTGTTTCATGTTAGAGAATCAAATAGTTAAAATATTGCAAAGACACTCTCTCGAGTGTAGATCCCAAAACCTATCTCCTTAGGATTCGTCTCCACATTCATGTAAAAGCAGCGAGTGAATTTATTAGTAGTATACTTCGTGTTGTTTGATTTATTTTTTATTTTATTTTATTTTTTTCGCATAGATACGAAAAAGATCATTTACAAGCAGCAGAGTATATAGCATTTAACTAATTTGGAAGAAAATCTTATATAAAAGCAGAGAATCAGAGATCATGTAAAAGAGGAAATTACTTTGTTTCCTTATATACATGATTAGTCAGCCTCCTCCGCCTATTCTTTTTTCCATACTATATTCTCATTACAGTTTAGGCGTGCAAAAATTTAAATCATAATAAAATTTTCTAAAACTAATTTTGGGAGTACAATAAGGTAGTACAATATACTCCGTATATATGTGGTAAGTAATAATTTTTTTCTAAAGTTGCTTTTTTAAGTTTATTGTCGAACGTTTGGCCGGTTATAGACGTTTGATTGGTGCGTAGACATGACTCTATATATCTTTTCTTCTTCTTTCTTTTTCTTCATTTTTTTTTCTTTTTTTTTCTTCATTTTATTAGGGAGTTACATATCATAGGTGTTGCATTTCATATTACTCTGATAATGATCGCCACGTGTTAAAAATTTACAAAATCAAAAATTTCTTAAATTTTTAATGTTGATTTTGAAAATATTATTTCACGTGACGACCATTTGGTCGAATTGGCTAGGTATAAATTGGAACAGACATCATGTAGTACTAAAAATCGGAATTAACACATATATGTTGGTTTCTTTGAACAAAAAAAAAAAAAAAAAACCCTCAAACAAACTTGAAGGAATTAGTTAAGAAGATAGTCCATGGGCATGCAAAGCGACTAAAGTGGCATATATGCCATCTTTCTTATTGATCAAACTCTCATGCTTCCCTTTCTCTACAATCACTCCATCTTTCAAAACAGCAATTAGATCCGCATTCTTGACCGTGGATAGCCTATGAGCCACCACTAGGGTGGTCCTATCCACCACGACGCGATCCAACGCGTCTTGCACCACCTTCTCAGACTCGGCATCCAGAGCGCTCGTGGCCTCGTCTAGAAGCAGTATCCGAGGCGACTTCACTATAGCTCTTGCTATAGCCACTCGCTGCTTTTGTCCCCCGGATAACTGGATCCCCCTCTCACCAACCGTCGTCTCATATCCCTACCATATAGGTAAGTAGTGAACGAGGGAATATTTCCATTTTAGGTAACCACACTAATACAGGGACGTCCCAAACGCATAATAATATAAAATTTGCATGAATAGGTACCTTGTCCATGGCAGTGATGAATGTGTGGGCGTTGGAGAGGTTAGCAGCAGCCACAATTTCAGCCTCCATGGCTTCACCTTCCTTTCCATAAGCAATATTTGCCCTTATAGTGTCGTTGAATAGTAACGGCTCTTGACTCACCATTCCCATTTGCTGTCTCCACCACTTCAAGTTCAACTCTCTTATTCCTACGCCGTCCACCGTTATCCCGCCGGAATCTGGATCGTAAAATCTCTGCACTAAAGAGATCACCGTTGATTTCCCGCTCCCACTCTCTCCGACAACAGCTACCGTCTGATTCCCATCACTTATTTAATCAGCAGCTAATCAATGAAAAAACCATTGTGTTTTACTATTTTATTTACTTACCTTGCCTGCATGAAGTGTGAGGCACAAGTCTTTCAAGACTTGAACGCCAGGTCTACTCGGATATCCAAAGCTAACATGCTTGAAAATGATTTCTCCTTTCATGTTTTCTATCCTCCTTCCTGTGTTGCTAGAGGAGTCTATCTCTACTTTGTGATCGAGGAGCACGAAAACGGAAGCTGCGCCCGCCTGCGCTTTGCTCGAGTCGGGTGCGAGGGCGCCCGACTGCGATATGGCTGATGCGGTCATGCTCAACCCGAGGAAGACCTGCGGACCGTAAAAAGGGTTATTATCACTTATTATCTTGAGTTCTTCTGGTTTGGTTTAATAGCCGGATCGGACTGGTCCGGTTCAAACATTGATAGGAAGTTATACTATGTATCTCTAAGTGCAAATCTAAGGCTTACACGAAAAACGTCGCCGAAGTTGATCTTTCCGGCATCGACGAGGCGAGCACCGGCATAGTAACTAGCTGCATAAACTGAATACAGAAGGAAAAGGGACAGTCCGAAGCTGGCTCCACTGATTAGGCCTTGTTTGGTACCTAATTTAACTGGAACTTCACATTTTTCTTGGTACAGTTCCATCACTTTATCTTCACCACAGAAAGAAGCAACTGTTCTAATGCTTGAAACAGCTTCACTCGCCACTTCACTTGCATCCTCATATAATTTCTACAAAAAAAGAATATAATAATGAGTATATTTAGATTCAAATTTGAACTGGTGAAGTTAAAGTTAGTAAATAACCTTAGTGTCATGAGCAAATCCATTGACAAACTTCATATGAAGGTAACCGTTTAGTCCGATAAGAGGCAGCATCGGTAGAACTAAAAGTGTGAGTTCCCAACTCGCCCCGAATCCGATGATCAATCCGGAAATGGCCGTTGAAATGTTCTGAACAAGCACTGCAGCCGAGTCTCCGACTAGGCTCCTCACGGACATGGCGTCTGCTGAAAGACGCGATGCAACTGCAGTTCTTGAATTTTGAGGCTTATCAAAGTAGCTTATTTCCATGTGAACTAGCTTGTGAAAACACATGAGGCGTATCCGCCTTATCAGTTTGGATCCCGCCACTGCAAACGAGTACGTTTTCAGTGGCGTGGCTAAGAGGGATGCTACACCGAGGATTATGAACATGGATGTCCAGAATTTGGACTGCTTTCGTAGATTGTGAGGTGGCTCGTATAGAGACTTGATCGCGCCCGAATAGATGAGGCCGAAGATTGGTAGTACTGCACCATTCACTGCTGCAGCTATAGAGCCAAGGATTAGTTGTGGAAGTTCTGGTTTGTTGAGGTTTGCTAGGCGGTGTAGGGGTACTTTCTCCTTCGATTTGGGAAGCGACGAAGAAGGCGGAGTTTTGTGTTTTTCGAGATGGGATGAAATCGAGAGGGAGTTGCTGTTGATACTGTGTTCTGTTGTTGATGATCCTTTTCCACTAGTTGTTGATGATGATGAATCTTTCTTAATTTCTTGTAATTGTGTGAGGTGTTTGTACACTCCTTCAACACTTTGCATTAGCTCAGAATGTGTGCCTAGTATGAAAATTCTGTTATTTGTTAGTTATTCAAGAAAATATGCAGAAAGGGAAAGGATGAATATATAGATTGATTTGAGACCTTTTTCTGCAATCTTCCCTTGATGAATGACAGCAATGGAATCAGCATTCTTCACTGTGCTCAACCTATGTGCCACAACAAGTGTCGTTCTACTGATGAAGACCCGATCCAACGCCTCCTTCACAATTTTCTCAGATTCTGCATCGAGGGCGCTTGTAGCTTCATCAAGAAGCAAGATTCTAGCATTTTTGAGAATAGCTCTAGCTAAAGCTATCCTTTGCTTCTGCCCTCCTGAAAGCTGACTTCCCTTCGCCCCAACCATCGTTTCAAGCCCCTGCAGTCGTAAAATTCACACTTATATGAGTTAGCTTTCGAAGAAAGATAGAAATCGAACTTGGAGTAGTCTGACCTGAGGCAGCTTATCTATGAAGTTAGCAGCATTTGCAACTTCTGCAGCAATTCTGATTTCTTCAAGAGTTGCACCTTTCTTTCCGTAGGCGATGTTTTCTTTGATGGTCGAAGCAAACAGCACCGGTTCTTGGCTTACTAGCCCGATTTTCCCTCTCATCCACTTGAGTTGGAATTCTTTGATGTTAATCCCATCAATCAGAACTTCACCAGACTGTGGATCATAGAACCTTTCGACAAGGTTGATAACAGTCGATTTTCCACTCCCACTCTCTCCGACTAGAGCTAATGTAGTTCCACTAGGAACGGTGAGAGAGAATCCGATCAACACTCTCTCACTAGGCCTAGATGGATAGCTAAAGTCCACATTCCTCAGCTCCAAATCTCCATTGAGGTCATTCAGTATGAGTCCTTTCGTGTTGTAAGGATCGATCTCTGGCTTTCTGTGTATCGTCTGAAACAATTTGGCAGCTGCAACTCGTCCAGCAGCGAACGAGCTCAAGCATGGAGACACCATTCCAAATGAACTAGTAGCAAAACCACAAACCAGTCAAGAATCTTGAAAATTCAAATCCTTGAAGTGAAATTAAAACTTACAAAGATCCCATCAGAATGGCCATCGTTACGTTCAAGACATTGCCTCCTGTGTACCCTTTCTCGATAATCATTATAGCCCCGAACCATATAGCTAAAGCATAGCTACAGAAGAGAATCAACATGAATACACCAGAACCAACTCCTGCAGCTAATCCAATCTCCACGCCTGCTTTATATGCTCCATGCAGAGACTTCTCGTATTTATCAATAGCTCGTTTTTCCCCCGTGAACGAAGCTACCTGCATTTGAAAATCGAGTCACCATCAAGACAGAAAACAAGTTTCTTAAGATACTCTTTTCATGTCTGAATTCTTGATTACATCTCTGATTGAGGTGATTGTTTGTTCGACAACAACAGCTGCCTCCGAGTAAGAATTTTGGCCTCGTGCAGTGAACTTCGTTATGAGAACAGTCATGAAAGCTGCAGAAACGACGAGGAGAGGAAGGACGGAGAGCAAGACTGAAGCTAGGAGCCATCCTTTGATGAAAGCTATCACTATTCCTCCGAAGAATGATGCTGAAAGCTGTATAAACTTCCCCACCTGCCATTTTTACATTCACAAGAGAAGAGGGTCGGACTAAAAATCGACTCTAAAAAAATCGACTGTTTTCAATACCTTCTCACTCATAGCATCTTGAATTATAACAGAATCACTTGAAATCCTTTCAATGATCTCTCCGGTTTTAGCTTCTGTGTCGAAGTATCCAACATCTTGCCTCAGTACAGCTCTGAGGTACAAGCTTCTGATGCGTGCAACCTGCCTTTCGCCTGTGATCATCCAGCACGAAACCTCTGCCATGAAAGAAGAGCAGTGAGCTCCACTGATTGCACCATGAATTTTTAGTACAAGGAATGTATATAATAATAATAATACTTACGCGAAAATGTTGCAACGGAAGACCCCAATGCAAGATACACATACTTGAGAGAGATCTAAAAGTGACGAAAAACAACCATTAATTTGTCTCAGCATAGCAAAAAAGGCCTAGTTATCATGATTTTCTTTATGCTTTGAAGTGTAGTACCTTGGCTACTTCTTGTGCAACTCTTCTAGTCTCCACATTGTGACCAAAAGAGTCGGCCAGTTCTCCGAAGATGAGAGTCATGAGAGGCAAACAGAGTCCACTTCCAACGGCTGTGATTGCTCCGATCACCATGAGGGAATGATCTGCTGCATCTGCAAAGGAGAATAGTTCGTGGAACGGTACTTGGCTAGTGCTGGATGCTTCATTGTTGGAATCCTCAGCCATCTTCAGCTGTACTGATTAAGACTGTCTTCAAGAAAATGAGTTTGGAAAGATGCAAATCACATCACCAACTTCAAAAATATCACAATCCAATAATTGATTATAAATTTTGAACAAATAAGATCACATACAAATTATACAATGAGATGGAATTTGGAAATTGGAATTATGTGAGAGATTGTCTGTGCATCTGTGTATATATACTATAAAATTAGCTAGTACTTTTAAGATTCCTTCATATGAAAAAAAAAAAAAAATGATTTTTTTTTATTAGCCATTTAGCATCAAATATTATGGTTCTACGTTGATTTTTGTCAAATGTTGAGAAATTATAGAGTGGCAAGCCATGCTGAACTACACTTATCAATTATTCATTTTCTTGTTTATTTAATTTATTCTCTTGTAATCAACTTGGTAGTACTATATAAAGTTAATTAATTAGGAGTATTATAATTTTAAGGTACTTAACGTGAACAGAACTACAATACCTAAGGTGACAATATTCTACTTGAGAGAATCATATATTTGGCACAGGTGGAATCCTTAAAATTATTAGCAGACTTCAAAACCAAGCAACGCCATCTCTTTTCTCATTCCTAATGCAAATTATATAGTATTTATTTTTATTTTTTTTCCATTTATAAACTCAAGAAAGCCAAGAAATTCACATGATCAAGTTGGGGTAAAGTAATTAGAACAAGGCAATCTTTGCATAAAACTGAGGCATATATCACGTTCCTCCAAATAAATTAAATAATTATATAGATATATAGTGCTTGCCCTTCTGTCATATAATATGAGCATTAATTATAAGAAATATAGATTGATTTTGATCACTAATTCTCAAGATTCTCACTTCAAATGCTCCATTCATAGTGTTACCAAATGCTAATATATATCATAGGATATGATTAATCTAATTAAAGATATTGCTAAGGGATCTGATCCTTACCTTAAAATGTCCTAATTAAAGTTACAGAAGCCTGCAAAACCTAGGTCTACCCCTAGCCCTACTGGGCTAGGGTATACCTGAAAAAATATATAAAAAATAAATAAATGAATGAACAATAAAGTATATAAATCTTTAACATAAGCATCTGGAGCTGCCAATTATGATTTTATTTTTCCAGAATGCAAAAATTATTCAAAAACCAAAATCACCACAAAAACCTTAATAAAAAACATAACCATATATACATATATTTGAAAGGAGAGAGAAGTGGAATAAACATATCTTCATAATCAAAGCATGTATCAATACACTTACATGTTAAATAAATATATACTCATGATTGTATCAGAGTAGGAGAACTATAGCAGTCAAAATTATTGAATACATCCCATAATTATCATTATTGGCCATCAGAATCCAACTAAACTAACAACATTACAAAAGAAAATCAAGAATGATAAATACAAAATCCAGTCTTCCCATGTGAGTTTAGGTGGAGAAGGCCAAATGTGACTGCTTCAGCTCTGCACCCATACACAAAAATGTATATATATTCACTGTTTTTCTTCTAACTTTACTTGCCTTGAAAAAAATTAGGAAAACTAAATTACCTCTGCATCCTCAACAAAAAAAGTGAAGTATGATGTACAAGAATCTTGCAGACATTCTCAAGTGTAGATCCCAAAACCTATTTCCTTCGGATTCGTCTCCACCATCCAAGGAGCCCTATCAAACAGAGAAAAGATTCAGTAAAACGAGCGAAAGGAATATAGATAGGATTGCAATTGCAGCTAAAAAGATCTTACTTATTCATGATGAAATTGAATGTTCCTTGCGAAGCACGGCTTAGAAGAATTTCCCTTGCCTCGACTGCAATACCTTCAGGCTACAAGCAGCAAGTGAATTTTATTTGATGGGCTCGAATAGTATAGTTTGTGTTCTTTGATTTTGCATAGATGCGTACCTCTTCAGGAAACCAAACTCCAGGCTGTGTGCTTCCTTCAAGAATTGCTAGGACAAATGCAGCTGTAGAGATTCCTACTGATCTGAAACGGATTGATCATTTGATAGATTGGATATTGGAAGTGGAAGACGAGCAGAATTTGATTGACAGAAACGAACACGAAGAAATTGTACTTACTCAGATAGTTTTCTGTGGCTGAATATTCCTATTCTAGACTTTCCATCAGAGCAATCTAAATCAACCTGTTTTCAAGTTGTAAACATCACTTACTTTTAAATTTGGAATTCTCTCATAGTAGTCGAACAAATTACGGATGTGAGAAACACAAGAAAGTAACTGTACCCTCATCGACACTTTCTCTCCAGCAAATTCATCGACTGTTCTGACTAAAGGGTCAAACAAGTCAACTAACTCTTGAACTTTATTTCTGTCTCTCAGGGTTTCCTGAAAATTTATAATCATCGTATTCAACAGAAAGCAACATGAACCACTAAACAAAGAGGTCAATGTTATAACTCATTCAAATTTGAAACAGTTAGACTTCAGAAGTTAATTATATCCATGCATGGGGACAGCGAGAAGCAGGACTTAATGATAATTGTCCTAAATATTATTGCAAAATTTAAAAATAATAAAAAAAATCAACTTTATCGAATAAAGGAAGCATTTCGCCACACAAACATGAAATTCAGTTCCAAGAATTTAATTCACATACAGCTGGAAGCAAGTACGTCATGGCTACCATCCCCCAATTCCAGAAGAAGGGCGCAGTCCCAAAGCGTGCACTCACAGTCGGTACTCCAAGAATCTCATGGATGCTTCTTACCTCGGGTAAATTCCTGAAACGGTAATTGGATTAATAAGTGAAATTCATAGCACTTCGCCTGAAATCTCATGGACTAGACACTTACAACAGGAAAACGTCCTTCTTCCCGACTTTATATCCAAAATCAATGTTGAGCATCCCACTATAAGGCTTCAGTTTAATTTTCTCTCCTGTCAAATTAAGCATCCAATTGAACTAATCAGTATGGAATCATGGAACAAAGAACATAAAAAGACATGTTCCATCAGCCAACCTTTGTTATACGCAACTACCTCCTCTCCTAGAAGTAAAAAGCTAGTCGACAATATTGTTGGGCCAGCACCACCAGAGCCCGCAGTATAGTAATAGAACCTAAGGGCAACAAAGCTTGTCAATCGTAAAACTATTTATTTATAACAAAATGACACACGGAGATCAACAAGTAGTTTGATTTCCATATCTTTTCTTTACAGTCATCTATATATGCATCTGAACAATAAGAAAATCTGGCACTATGTGCAACCTTTCATGTTAAAAATAATCAAGCTCTCCACTCTAGTAAGTTTTAACCAACTTCCTTGTCATCAATCAACTATGACGATTATTCTAATGGAAGTCAAATGTCGATGATGGTTATAATATTATGGAGAAAAGAAAAAAGTTCACCTCAGCCTCTCTAGTTCACCTTTGCCCTCAGTTTTGGCTGCACGAACTAGCTCTGCCGCCATTACTGCAATAGTACAGGGGAAGCTTTAATACCATAAACTGAATATATGCACTGGATACAACCATTTACAAGGCAAAAGTCGGTGAAATGAGGAACTGACATTTATGGGGCTAAAGGATAACTATGATGATGATGACCAACAATATCAATTTATGGGCAAGTAAAGGATATTGAAATATTATAAATACACAAGTAGACTTGGAGTGACATGCTAAGGTTGAAAAACGAGCACTGACCACGCACAGATGGAGTACAACTCTTCGTGAAATATTTTTAGAAATAACAACCAATTGATACATGAAAGGAGTCATTTAGGCAAGATTTTGTGCTGAATATGACCACTACAATAATCAACTCCAAACATATGACATGAAAAATGCATAAGAATCAGTAGACGCTGGACCTTTCACCCCAATAAAAATTGCAGCAATAGTAATAAAGGCAATAAAAGGTTTCTCAATATAATGTCACAGAACTGTTGCTCACTCCTGGGTAGATTCCCCCTGTTGTTATTGCTGGAATATTTGCGTCGATCGCTCTCTTCATATATGATTTTGCACGCTGGGCGGAGCTTGTGTCATCACACACATCAAGATACGCAATCTACGAGAGCGAAAACAATAAACACCATGATTGCATTTGCACCTCGATAAGGAGACGAGATATGGTGCAGATTCTTGAACAAAAGCATGCTCATTACCTTTCTCTCACCTTGTTCTGAATTGCAGCTTCAAGCACGGTGCATTTCTCGGACTGCTGAAACGGCCCAGCAGTATGAACAACAAGATCCACACCTACACAAAGCTAGCTAATAAATAATCCAAATCATCACAAATAATGAACCCCAACTCAATACTATGCTGGATTCACAACTTAGTAAAGAAAACAAAAGAAAATAAATTGGAAGAAACACAAACCCTTCAAAGCTTTATCTAGTGAGTTACTATCAGTGATGTCAACCTCCACGAATTCGGAGTTTTCCCCCAATTTTGTCACCACTGCAGCACCTTTTTCCCTGCCAATCAACCACACATTGCCTCAACTGTAGATGCCAATTCAACACAAAGAATATGAAATAACATTATGCGTAGCGATTACCTGTTTCGACCACCAATGACGATGCGAAGACTAGGGCAGAATTTGTTGAGGGCGACGGCAGTAGAACCTCCAACTCTTCCAGTACCGCCCAGTATCAGAATTCTTGAGGACTCCACTTTTTCAGGGAGTTGGACTCTTTCAATGTTAGTAGGGCTGCTTTTTCGTTGGCCATTTTCTTTAGCGGAAGCGAAAGAAAGATTACTGGCGATGCCGGCGTTCAATTGCAGGCAGAATCTTGCCATCCTTTTCTCTCTCGTCACTCACAATTTATTCATTTATACACCGTAGGCGTAGACGGAGGTTGTTGCTCTGTTTCCCGCAGTTTATCAGTTTATCGTTATTGATTATGTGGGCTGGCTTTAGTCTTTACACACTCGCTACGTGTCCTATGTCCTAACGTTAAGAGGGATTTGCATTGCTCACTTCTTTTTCTTTTTCATCGAACTTCTCTCCAAACATATTAAACAAATCCCAAATTAATACAAACTACTACCTCCATCCCACTATATTAGGCACTATTCATTTGATAGACATTTTCGTTTCCACCGAAATTTAATACGGGTTTTAAAATGTAATTTTGCTATATTTTTTTTTACGGGATACTATAAGTAGTAAAAACAAAGGAATCCTTCCATTTACATTTCGTTTTTTAAATAGAGTTTAATTTTTTTGATAGGATTTATTTATTTTTATAACCACCGTCATGTCAACTGTAAACACATTAAGCCTATGTTAGGAAATTCATGTATATATGTAATTGGACATTTATAAAGTAAAGAAAAATATAGTGACAAATACAAATATTTTGTTTGTATTTAATGTGAATGTGAAGTGTATGGTATTTATGTACAACCGTATACAAGGTATCTGAAGTTTTACGCAGCAAATAAGGTATCACAATGGAAGTGGCTTCTTTGCAGATTTAAATAGTTCTTCCCACTTTCTGGGATCGCTTCCTGGTCCTTCCCCCTGCATTTTTTTCCATCAAAATTCACTTATTAGTAAAATAAACACAAAACAAAGACTGTTCTACTACTTATACTGGATAAATGGGTGTCGTGTGTGAATTGTAATGTAATTAGTAAGAAATTTTGAATGAATTCATGAATTGTGAGTTTTATACTGTGATAATCCTTAGCTAACATCCTAACAAAATTACCTGGACTGAGTTGATTTCGTAGATTTGGCCTTCGGTGAAGTCGATGTCCAATGCCTGTACACAAGCTTCTGCTACTACAAGTCTACTTACCTCTCCCATGAGTTTATCCCCTGGGAAACCAGATGCCACATCAACAAGTAATTACGAAAAACATTCCATGTTAAGTATCAAAACTGAAGTTGAGTATCAGAAAGTAAAATTGTTAAAGGAAACCGAATGAGAAAGTATGAAACTGAAAATATTACAGGCATAGATCACTATTGCTTTTCTTGATTTTGTGAAGGGATTGCAATGAAACGTCATATGCTGCAGTACATCAGCCAAACCAGGTGCTATCTAGCCTACTCTCACTTTACGAAAAAAAATAATTAAATATCATGTGGCATTGCTTTCGTGAAAATGGCTTTCTTGGACGTGATACATTAATACAAATGGAGATGATTTTAGTGTAAACAAGGCAACTGCGAGACTTCTATGATGAAGTAAATTGTAGTCCCATTGTTTCACTAACTTGACCTAAATTGTAGTGCCATTGTTTCACTAACTTGACCGTAGCAAAATCATGATAAGTTATATTCATATTATAATTAGAAAAGATATGAAATGGCTACCTTGGCCTATAACCACTGCTCGGCGTTCCCCAGCAGTAGCCTGGAGTAAAGTATTGAGATCATAAGATGTGTAGGGTCCATCTGTTAACCTGCCAGGTCTGCAGATGAAGAGGGAGAGATAAATGAAAAAAATAACTTCCATAACTGAAAAAGGATGTCTAAGAAGGAAATCAACTCTGAAACAAGTAAAAAGGAAAAAAATCCATCCAACTAGAATAGATATCAGACCTGATAATAGTGTATGGAATGCCAGAATTACGAACACAGTCCTCCCCCATTTTCTTATATTTTAGAACCCCGAAAAGGTTCATGATGCTGGACATAGAAGAAAGATCGAGTTAGAAAAAAGTGAGCACGTCTTCCAAAATTTAACTTGAGGAAAGTTCCGACATAATTTATTGAATCCACTCTGACAATTGACTTATCAAAGAAAAAAAATAACTATGCAAGCAAGTCTGTGTCATGAGTTTATGAATCTCTATTAAGATAGACTGCGCGGTGCCTCAGCAAAATATGATTGATGCTTCTGGATATGCTTGAAAACTTAAACCAGTTACCACACATTCAATACATTTTCAGCTTCTAAGCAGGTAAGAGTGAATCAGTAGTCAGTGCAACTAAGCTCTATAGATATGAAGATACGAAGCATTAAACAACACAACAAGATTCCCAGAAAAATATTTTTTTAGAAAAAGCGCATAAAACCTTCTCATTTCACTAATTTCCATATAAGGTTTTATCCAGATAGAAGTAGCCTAAAGAGAATCCCAAAAGAAGCAACTTTCCCCCTAATTGCATAAAGACCAGTATCACCTCAGAGTGACATGCTCTCCCTGATAATGGATATATCACCATATAGAAAGCATACCTCCACGGAAGTTCATTGCACTTGGTGACTCCAACTGAAGAAACAAGAACAATTCTTTTCAATGATGAAGGCAGTACTGACACAAGATTTCTCACGCCTTCCCAGTCTGCAAAGGAATGACCACAAAATGGCAATAAGATATGCACATCAAGTCTGTTTTAACACTGTGGAATGGGAAACACTTTAGCATGTGAGAGTGGCATGGTTTTTGATAAAACAAAGCTAGTTTCTGATCAAGATCTTATCTCTGTGTATATGAATAGTTCTATAAATTTTTAGTTCTCCTTCTAAGCATCTCAACTTTGACTTGGTTTGTGGGCATCTAATGGCTAGTACTTCATTCATTTATCTTTTTTACAAATGAGTGAAATGAAAGCACATTTTTCAGAGAATTTGGAAAAAAATAATGAAAAGCATAAGCACCTAAAATTTCTAGATTCTATATTTGACACAGCTACAGTGTGATAGAGACATCTTTAAGCCTGCATAGAATGCAAGGCAGTTGACAAGAATGAAATGCATGAATGAACCAAATGTCACTGAACTAATAATTTGGAAAGCAACATTCTAACCTACTCTTTCAGGTGTATTATCTCCATCCCATCTCCTAGAAGGAAAGGCGGTCGTTCCAGTGCAGCATATTACATGTGTGACACCCTGTAAAACACATCCTTTATCATTTATGACCTTCGGTAAGTTCTAAAAAATAATCTCTATTTCACATTCTCGTGAATGGTTATAGAATCATCCACAGAAAAACAACAAATCGAGAGCTAAAGTAAAATCATCATACCTCAAATATTGAAGGGTCCAAATCCCCTGGGTTCCGTGTGTCACCTTGCCTTACCTACCAAGTTTAGCAACATGCTCTAAGAATAAGGCAAGCAAGAAACATGAATATGCTCTAAGAATATGAAAAAGCTAGTTGTTTTTTTTGAGATGTCAAACTTTAGCAGGGAAATTTGGTCCATAATCAAACAAGATAGGCAACAACCTGCAGTTTTAACTCATCTTGTTCACCAAAGAGAGTGGTCGCCTTCTCTAGATTCCGGAGCAAAAGCCGTGCTCTAACATTCCGATCAAGCAGTCTTGCTACAACCAATTGCCCTAAGTAGCAATATAGTAGTTTAGAGGTATAATAAAGAAGAGTTCTGTTGAGAAAAAGTTTAATGCGTGGCTACAAAAATATCAAAGAAGAGGCGAATTACCAACACCACCGGTGCCACCAACAACGAGAACAAGCTTGGAGGAAGAAGGTTGAGAAATGGTGGTTTGGGAATCTTGGGTAGTGTCAGTGGTGACGGACTCAACTGCTTGTCCGCTCACAGCATTTGAGCGCGACGCAGAAGCTGATACTGCTGCATTTCTCTTCGGATTGTAACGAAAAGGAGAATTGAGGGGCCGAAAAGGAGATAGAGGAACTGATCGAGAGCTTGTTGCGGATGATTTTACTGAAAGTGGAGGATCAATGGCGTGGGAGAGTGCGAAGGTGGAGGACGCCATGAATGGGACTGACTGTGTGGTGCATGTGAGAGAGAGAGAGGAGGGAGAGAATAAATAAATAAATAAAGTGTTAAATTTTGTGGTGGAAGTTTATTTATGCAAAATAAAATAAAATAAAAATAAAAATAAATACGAGTAGTACTTATTACCAGCGCCGTTCTTCTTCTTCTTCTTCTTCTTCTTCTTCAGTCTAGACAGCCTAAGTTTTTTGGGAATTGTCACTCTCTCGAAGCGCTAACGAAGAAACAGAACATGTTGCTCGGAGTTGACAGTGACTGTAAGGTGGAGAATGCGACCAGAAATCCACCATGGATGCAGTGTTGCTTGAGACGTTACTCCAACAACAAGAATGATGTTTGGGGCAGTAAGTAGAGTGTATTTGATCTTTGGCACTGCGTGTGTTGGCTGATCATCGTATGCTTATTGTGATTGATTGAAGTTTTTTTTTTTTTTTTTTTTTCATCTGTAAATTAAGTGAAATGTTTCAAAAATTATCAATGGCGGTTCCTTTAATATGAATGGATGCTCAATGTAGGTATTATTAATCATCAAATCAAATGGTTGGATTAATTTCTACACAACCTTTGATGAGTATGATTATTATCTTGATTATTATTGCTCCATTAAATGAAAAATGAAAGCTTTTATCGAGATTTTAATTTGAAATTTGACATTATAAATTTGTAAAATTCGTTAAAATATTGCCAATTCGTGATTCGGCCACATCAAATTAAAGAATTAAACATATTTTTTCGTTATTTGTAGCCCTGGCCTTCACGAATGTCAAACTCTCCCAATAATTGCCAAAAAAATTAAAAACCTTTTAAATTTTCGTCTTGTGAATTGTGATTGCAAGTCAACATTAGTTTGTGATTAAATTTGTAATTTTTTTTTAATATTTTTTAATTTTATTAATTACTCCGTATTATTTTTCAAATAAAAGAAGAAATTGCGTTCGGTTATACTACCTCCAACCCATACCCATATAAGTAGTCTTATTTACTTTTTTGACTTTTTCGGCACCCATTTTTACTGAAATCTAGTACGGGTTTTAAAATATAATTTTGAAGTATCGTTTTCTTTACGGGATACTATGAGTGTTATAGTATCCCGTAAAAAAAACGATACCATAGTATCACGTAAAGAAAACGATACTTCAAAATTATATTTTAAAACTCGTATTAGGTTTCGGTAAAAATGTTTGCCGAAAAAGTTAAAAAAGTAAATGGGACTACTTTGGTGGTGGGTTGGAGGTAGTAGTAATAATAGTTGTAAAGAGTATTAGATACGCTTCGTTCCAGAAAAATGTACTACAAAGATATGAAATAGCATCAGACGCTATAGAAAAGAAGAAAAAATTACTCCATTAACGTCCTTCGTTTGCTTGATTGCTTCTGCCGGCGAAGATGTCGGTTACAAAGTTTAGTGTGATGGTTAGCCTCTTCAACTGGATGCTGAAGAGCAAATCTTCCGCCGCTAAGCGCTCCAAATTCCGCAAGTTTCTCGACACTTTCTGCCGTCCCCGGAACGGTGCCGACTATTTCGCCGCCATCCGCCTCATCCTGCCTGTCCTCGACCGGGAGCGTGGCTCCTACGGCCTCAAAGAGCACGCCCTCGCCACCTGCATCATCGACGCCCTCGGCATTTCTCGCGACTCCCCGGACTCCCAGCGCCTCCTCAACTGGCGCAAAGGCGGCGCCAAGTCCGGTGTCTTCGCTGGCAACTTCTCTCTCGTCGCCGCCGAGGTCGGTTATGCAATTTTTGTCCCTCTCTATTCTTCTTCAAATTCATTATTTTGGTGTTTGTAATTTTTAATTTTTGTGATTGAATCGCTTCCTTGGGGAATTCTACGTTAGTTTTGGGATTAATTTAAGTATCTTTGCATTTTTCATGTGAATCATTCAGTCATGTATCGGTTGCACGATTTACCTTCGTCTAAGAGCTTTTTAACTCTTGCTTGTGTTGGCAGGTGCTTCAGCGGAGGCAGGGAATGTCTTCTGGGGACCTTACTATAACAGAGTTAAATGAACTACTTGATCGTTT